>OY759272.1:0-1445000 GCA_963662155.1 Lamellibrachia columna
CTGATGCGTACTATTATTTTTTGGTGTAACCATGTTGAGAAAATTGCTGTAAACAGAACGATTACGTATCCTCAATAGAACAACACGCATGTGTCGATACAATTAGGATACCAGAATAATTGCGACATAGAAATTGCGCTTCTAAGTGAGGATTACAACGTCATTCAGGGCGTTGACAGGTGTCAAGGCGTGGTGCTGCAATAGATTATGTTATGCAAACAGGACAACGCCGTCCGGGCGCATGGACAATGCGTGTCGTAGTTCGTTGATTACTTCCGCCAGCACAGACAACAGACCACAATGGTTCATTCCTGTTTACCAGCCAGCATGCGGGGAGTTCTTGCATTTAGCGTGTCTTATATAGCAATCCATGCGAAGTTGGTGATTCTTCTTCCAAAAATTGGTATACGGTGTACGGCCTACCATGACTGAAGAATGATCAATTGGAGAAATATGGAGGAGTGTGCAAGATAGCATTTCGTGAGCTACATCCGTGTTGGAGTGCATGTTATCTGCTTCAACATACGTTGTATATCAATAGCACACGCTGCGTGCTTCCTGTGGTGTTCTCTGTAAAAGCTGATCTCATCTAGATAGGTAGAAATGCATTGCGTTGACAGCAAGTCGGACGAAATTGGTGAAGAAAGAGATGATTCGAGACAGCTACTAACAAAAGGAGCATTATAAACAGGGACTTTGTGACCTAGCAGAATGCGGAAGGTTTGTGTATAAACATTATTTGGCTTTGTAGATAAATAATATCTATACTACGGAGTACACATATTTGATATGGTTTTAATTCTGATACATATTTTATTCATTCTACAAACGATTGATCATTTCATATGGAGTTTTGATTAATGTATTGGGACAGATTACTTATTAGTGACAACTATGTTTTTCTGCTTCTGATGCAACGCATGACTGTGTATTAGTCGCACGAAAATTTGGCTAGACTGTTGCTGGCAAGGAGACGAGACACTTTCTATGCGTTTTGGCTTATTGTTGGCTAACGTAACAGTTAACAAAGTAACGGCGGTGGGAATTGCTAGATGCATAGATAATAAACAGACATACCAGTTATCACAACTGTTCGATGATACTATTGCCAATATAATAAACCTTTTCCACTTGGAGTGTGTTGTATTCCTAAGACAGGGTTTTGTAGGGTTGTTGATATCAATTACACGGCCAACGTTCTAGTAGACGCCATCTTAGAATGATCACTTCCGGGGCATGCGCATAATTTCACCACTAGATCTGCATAATTCAATATCAATAACATAGACTAGTAATATTATTTATGCATGTTATACACTTTGCAGCATTACAACATGAACTATGCCATATAAGAAACATTCTAATTAACTAAATTGTTTAATTAGTAGTTGTTATATCAGTTAAATGTAAAGTTAACCTGTTTCAAGAGTTCACACCACAAATTCAGCTAAATAGGTTTACCTACTATATAAACGGGTTGTCGTGTTGTCATAGGAGGTTACAAGCTCAACATATAGGGATTGTCAGTAGTTTGGCTGGAGAACTACAGGAAGGTCTGGGGGCCGACAAATCTCTCCCCTGAGAGCTGCTCGATATGTAACCATAAGAGACCCGGTGACTGTGGATTGGTCTCTCCAGCGACCGATAGGAGGTGCAACCAAATAGCAGATACTGCTAAGTGTCACTCACGTCATTGGACTCTTATTTTTTAAACAAAAGTACATCGATCATTACATATTCAGATTCAGGTTATTATTCTCGATTCGCATTAGTTGGTCAATCGGCATCAGTTTTATTGTCATCGTAGCAAACGTCTGTCAATCCGTAATCACTTACATGTAAATTATTACGTTGATGTCCTTCCTTGCATTTTAGTAAATCAATGCTTTCATTATATCACTCTACGTCACTCCCTAAACAAAAAGGCTATATAATATTAGTGTTTTATGGCACTCCAGCAAACATGCAAATTTGTTCTCATCGAAGAACAGCCAGGCGACACTGTTAAGCTAATGCTTTCCACACGTTTTTATTTTACTGTGCTTCTCTACATGCAATCTAAAGTCTGACACATAAGGAAACGTCTTGCAACATATTGTGCGCACCTAATCGATTCAAATAGACATGCAAAATTTACCCCACCAATAATAACTAACTCGGATTTACTTGCATTTAACTTTAATGTGGTCTCTGTCATCCAATGGAAGATTTTGTGGAGACAATCCCTGAGCTAGTTTTGGAAGTGATTTGTATCTCATGTAGCCAAAATAGCATAGGTCTGTGATTTATTAGCATACACTTGGTGATCCAAGTTGTGACGTTGGATAACTGAGCCAAGTAGAGTAGCGTAGAGAGTGAAACACCCTGAGGAACATTACGTGAAGTAGGGAGCGTAGCTGAGAAACAATTCGCTATCTTCATTCTTTTGCATCTATCAGTTAAATATTATGAGAACCAGCTCTGTTCCAGATATGCCACACCACATTGACACACTTTTAATAAGTTGTCCTGTGACCAATGGTATCAAATGCGGCAGATAGCTTCAGCAAGAAAATGGTCTCCTTCCATACACTTCCTGGACCCACTACCCAGTGTGTAGATCCGCTCAAGTCTGGTCAATAACAGATTTAACACCTACACATGGTTCACTGAATGGTATTAATTCAGTCAACACTTGATCATTTGCTGTGTCGCCAGAACAGTCTGCATTGATTGTCCTTAAACACTTCCAGGAGAAACCATATGGCAATATCTTCATTATGTTGGACCGTCGACTGCAACGGTATTTTTTTTAATAATACAATAAGTTATAACATTTATATAAATTAAATTTAACAAAGGTAATAATAAATACATTTGTATGTGGGCGTTTTCACGTACAGGGTACACTTTTGCCAAAATGAACTTTCCCGCATAGTATTGAAATAATTAATGGTGTAATATTAATTCAGTCTAAATATATATTCCTTGCTGATCTCAGCTGATTGATGCACAGCTGATTGATGCACAACAACCAACTCACTTCTTCGTGGTGACGTACTACTCACGAGAGATGGAGTAAAGAGCTGACCCATTGTGTCTGCAATGATATTAACAGATGTCGTCATTTCATCATCCCAAAATCAAATAAATGAATGGGTCAAATTTTCTACAGTTTCTTTTAATGCAGGCCATGTGAATATGTTACACATTTTTTTTACAAATATCTTGTTACACATAGGTGTAAGAAAACCTGTCTACTTAAATGCTTCCTTTTCTGTCTGAATCAACCAATGGTTCCATTCCAAAAATATATATAATTCGACCAAACATTACATCTATATTACACATCTGTTGAATACTAGTGGAATGATAGGATGAACATTTGAAGCAGTGTGCCGACGACCATAAAAGGATCAACATTTGCAGCAGTAAAAATACCCCAAAAAGCCATCTTGGTGCCCCCTGGGGCAAGACAGCTACCCATATACCTGGGGCAGTTCGGTCTACAACTCCTTCCCGCGTGTTTTTAGTGCAAGAGCAAGAGAGCTCTTTACACTTCAAGTAAGCTGTAATATATGTGTAAAGACTGACTGGGCTGTGAGTACAACAATCACTTTACACTTCAAGTAAGCTGTAATGTCTGCGTAAAGACTGACTTGGCTGTGAGTGCAATAATTAGCATGAGCCAAGAACTTACGCTGTCGATGTTCTCATCCTTGTGTGGTTTGTCCCAGGTGACACCGACGCCGTCCTGTCGTGACGTCTTTACTGCTGGTACGTCAATTGTTGTGTAATCGAATGGCTCTGTGTCGTCCACTGATGTAGTCATGTTGTGTACTGACTTTTGTGACTGAGGTTTGATGGTGGCACCTGGAATGATGACATCAAGTCTATACAGGCAATACATATCAGTCAGTGTTGTAGTTTGATCATTATAATAGTTTACAGAAATTACAAAATAACTTATCTGGGAGTCTGACTTATCTGGGAGTCTGACTTTGTAATGAGTTGGTTGTATTTAGTCAGTTCTGTTTCATGGCGTGCAACACCCATAACTGTCATGTTCCTGAGAACAAAAACAAGAGTTGTGGTTGGATATGGGTTGTCGGAAGAGTTTAAAGTTAACATCGGTTAGAGGCAAGGAAATGACCCTTTACTCTTTATCATGGTGGTGGCACTAATCAGCAGGAAGATCAGCATGAAGGATGTTCTCAGGAAGGGGATGTATGCAAACGATCTGGCCATGATAGCAGACACAAAACAAGAACTACAGGAACTGTTGGAGGAATGGAAGTGGGTGTTCAAGAAGAACGGACCGATAATGAGACGGGAGAAGACAGAAGAGATGTGGGTTTTACATCAGAGAGAGCACTTGAACATTAGCTTGGATGATAAGGAGTTCAACCAAGTGGATGGCTTTGTGTAACTTGGAGGAATGGTTAATGAGGATGAGCATTCAGAGGTAGAAATGCGATGCCGGATACAACAGGGAGCGAATGCTTGGGGAAAGGTAGAGGGAGTCATGTTGGACAGAAACATTTTGAAAAAGCTGAAAAGGAAAGTCCTGAGAGCTTGTGTTACATAAGCATGCCTTAATCTCTATCTGGAGACAGTGGCGTTGACAGAACAACAACAGCAGCTGAAAGTTGGTTCTGGTTTTGTTGAATAACACGAACAAAGAGGGTTGACGAAAGAAGGATGAACGACCTGAGGAAATATGTGATGCAACAAAACAGTTCAACAGGAATATTGATGAGAAGCAAGATGAAATGGCCAGGCCACATGGTAAGGATGGATGCAGACATACTAGTAAAAAGAGTGGAAGAGAAAGGTAAAAAAAACATAAAGGATGCAAGAAAAGGGGAACAAACAGCTACGATCGAAGGATTGCGTGAGGTGGGATATGAGAAGATCGGGGGAAGATGAAAGATGGAGAGGGGGCAGCCGATAGAAAAGTATGGAAAGAAAAAACAGAAAGAGTGACTCGACAATATTTTACCTGAACCTAACCCATGAACATCAGTGAAAAAAGAGGAAAAGCACCTTTAGTTTGGTAAAAAAAAATTAGGTTTAATAAATCTAAAATATGGTCAACATTTTCATAAGCAGTGTATAAATTGCTTATGAGAAAAAACATTATTTCAATAGAATATTTGCTAAATATTAAAAAATAAATCTCTCATATGTATCTCTGTTTGAGCAATATGCATTTTACCATATGGTTGTACTCATATAAACGACGAACTCTTCTTGACTACAGCATGCTCATAAAAATCAAATATCCTTTGACAAGAAGGATGTACAGTGAAAGTATAAATAAAAACATTAAACAAATCAATCTGGTTACCAAAACATACGCCATTTCTACTAAGCGCAAATACTGATTTATTAGAACAACTGTAAAAGTTAGTTTCTCAATCTAATATGACATTCTCCCCTCCCCCACAATTCATTGTTACAGTTTTTGCAATGTCTGTTTCACTCATAATCCAATGAATTTGCAAGAGCACCATGAATGGCCTGTTTCCAAGGCGGTTATGTCTACTTATGACACCAACCTGTACCAACACACAAAGTGGGGATAGGCAAGCGCGATCCGATGGAAGTGACCCTTGATATTGTTTACTCTCGGTCCACCAAAATTTTTCCTGGCTGCCGCAGCACCTGTAAAAAGACCTAAAGTAAAGGCATGTTTATGTTTACACAGCACTGTATCCACTCCTTGGGATTGTTCAACGTGCTTAACAGTTCACTCCCTGGCTGACCTGTTCATTCCAACACCTTTTGTACTTATCTGGGAGTCTGACTTTGTAATAAGTTGGTTGTATTTAGTCAGTTCTGTGTCATGGCGTGCAACACCCAGAACTGTCATGTTCCTGAGAACAAAAAGAAGAGTTGTGGTTGGATATGGGTTGTCGGAAGAGTTTAAAGTTAACATCGGTTAGATGCAAGGAAATGACCCTTTACTCTTTATCATGGTGGTGGCACTAATCAGCAGGAACATCAGCATGAAGGATGTTCTCAGGAAGGGGATGTATGCAAACGATCTGGCCATGATAGCAGACAAAAAACAAGAACTACAGGAAGTGTTGGAGGAATGGAAGGGGGTGTTCAAGAAGGAAGGACCGATAATGAGCCGGGAGAAGACAGAAGAGATGTGTGTTTGACATCAGAGAGAGGACTTGAACATTAGTTTGGATGATGAGGAGTTCAACCAAGTGGATGGCTTTGTGTAAAAAGTAAAGGTATGTTCTTATATAGCGCGGTATCCGGTCCATAGGACTGCTCAAAGCGCTTTACACTTCACACCCTGGCAGACCTGTTCATTCCAAAGCCATCTCAACTTCTTTGGGAAGTATTCAGCCACGCTGCAATTGCTGCGCGAAGGCTATTCGTTCACATATCCACCACTGTCTGTATTGCTAGGTACTCATTTATACAGCTGAGTGAACTGTGGCAACGTGGGGTGATCAAACTTGCCAAAGGTTCGAAGCGACCGCAGTGGGATTTGAAACCGGGTTCTCTCGACTGAGAGTCCGGCCTTCTAACCGGTATGCTATCGCACCCCTTGGTAACTTGGAGGAATGGTTAATGAGGATGAGCATTCAGAGGTAGAAATGCGATGCCGGATACAACAGGGAGCGAATGCTCGGGGAAAGGTAGAGGGAGTCATGTTGGACAGAAACATTTTGAAAAATCTGAAAAGGAAAGTATATTTTTTTACCTGGTGCCACAATACACCTATGTAAACAGACCCAAATATCACCTTTGAGTGTGGATTACTGAAAAGCCAGACACCGCAACTTGTCGAATTGCATAACATTACATAACCTACTTAGTGGAGTCCTCAGAAACAACTCACCTTCCCTGTGAAACAGTTACGCCAGCTCACTAGGCCATATCAGATAACAGCTGGGCCTGTCCAGGATTTTCTCAACTCCCAATAGATGTGTGCTCTTCACATGGACTTGAGTAAAGGTGACTGTGTCTAATTAACTGAAATAAACAAAAGTTGACTGCTAAGTAATTATATTATAATGTGACTTGTTCTGATTTGATGTAACTTATCAGAGGGAGGCTGCACTAGTTTGAATATGTCCCCACCCCCCCCCCCCTAATATACTGGTCTCCTGTCACTGTCATCTGTTTTCTCAGGCGGATTAGACGTCTTTGCATTCAGATGACGGTTTTGTCACTTTCATTAGTAATTTTACTTGGATTTACCTGGGATTTTACAATGGAGGAGACAACACATGATAGTAGTAGTAGTAGTAGAAAGAGTGAGGAGAAATGTCCACCTGCTGGTGGAATTAAGATGAAAATTGGTGGCTTCAAGACCGGCCACTGTTACCACAAACCATCAGATGCAGCAATTCAACAGGAACCCAGTGGGGTTAACAGTGGGGTTTGGTTGCCACGGCTAAGCCAGGATGACTTTGACAGAGTGGTGCAAACCACTCCTTCAGGATTGCTGGCAGTTTCAGACGCAGAGGGTCGGCCAGGCACGAGCAAAATTCTACGGCCACAGCTTGATCAATGCCCTGACCTAACAGACATCTATCTTCAAGCTGACGTACAGACAGATACTCATGCAGTTTCTGAAATGCGTCTACTTAATGTGGACAAAAATGCAGCAATGTGGAATGATTGCTTTAAAGAGCATACTAGCAGAGAGGACACATGTATTCTTCCACACTTCGAAGTACATGAGAAAAAATTTGGTTTGTGTTGGCAACAGTCATTGTCCTGTACAGCCTGTCACTACAAGTCACGTATGTATAAACTGTATTCCGAAGTAAACACGGGCAGTCGTGGTCAGAAACCGTGCGCTCCAAATGTAGCCATCCATGTAGGACTACAAGATACAACGATGGGAAACACAAAGTTGCGACACATTCTGCCCACAACAAACACACCTCCCCCAAGTCGAAGCGGGATGCAAAGGACATCCAACCGGGTTGCCACAATTACTTCTCAGTCCACGACTGATGACCTACAGCAGAAGAGGGAAAAAACCAGAGATAAATGTTCTGCGTGGTCTTCCAGCAAATGCACCAATCAATATAAGCATGGATGTGAGGTACAACTCAACATCCCTGAAAAACAGCTACGGTTGTGGACAGAGTGCAAGTCAAGCAGAGGGAACCGCGATTGAATGGCAGACGGACAAGCATGAGATTCTAGGTTTTCACATGGAAAACAAGCTATGCAAACTAGGCTCATCACTTCGCAATCAAGGTCAAAATGTGTCGTGCACAGGCCATCAAGGATGTACAGCCACGATTCGTGTGGTCGATCCAATGTCAGAATATGAAATAGGCCGCCAAATCGGAGTGAGCTTTGCCCAGCAACAGGTCGGACTAAAATTCGTTGCAACAGACGGTGATGCGTAAGCATTTCATGGGTTACAGGATGCCATGCCAACAGTCGCGGCAGAACGGCAGGCTGACACAACACATCTCGGTCAGACACAGTTCTGACATATCATGAGAGCATCTTTCTCATCCAGAATGTTCCCGGGAGAGAATGCCATGGTGAGAGCTGAAAACAAGAACATTTTTGCAGAGGATGTAAGAACACGATGCCAGAAAATCTACACTTTATGCTGGTGACATTAGAATGATAACTACTAAGATGCCAAAGATAATCCAAGCAACACTGGACTGTTATTCTGGCTCATGTCAGAACTGTCACCCACCGACATGGAATTGTCTGTCGTGGAGGCAAGCGAAACAACTGGTGGAAAAGGTCACACTTTATGCTGGTGACATTAGAATGATAACTACTAAGATGCCAAAGATAATCCAAGCAACACTGGACTGTTATTCTGGCTCATGTCAGAACTGTCACCCACCGACATGGAATTGTCTGTCGTGGAGGCAAGCGAAACAACTGGTGGAAAAGGTCACAGCATTTGAAGGCATGTGGCCTGACACGACTCAATATGACAGATGAAGACCGAGCAACACTTAAAGGATTAATAGAAATGCGACTTGGAAATTCAGCACTCCAGATGACACGACACAGACTTACAACTGACAAGAATGAATCCATTAACCGATCATTCAGTGCTTCATTGCCGAAGAATGTTAAATTCAGTAGAAATGCACATGGACGAGTGAGTTCAGTGATCGATCGCATAAATTATGGAGCGGGGAATTCAATGCTGCGCAAGTTGGAGAATGTACATTGTCCTATTACGAGAGGTGGACAGGTCGCTACAGCTGTCAAGCAAATCCAGCATGAGGTGGAATACCAGATACAATACAAACGTCGATCATCAGTGCGTCTGCATATCCGTCATACCAAGTTAAAGCGCATGCAGAACTACTTCGATTCAAACAGAAACCGCCGTCCAGAAGATCGATACCTGAAGTGTCAGCTTGATCCAAAACCATCTACTCGTAAAGGGAAGAAAAGGCCAGCTTCAGAAACGCCAGCAGCAGTAGTTAAGCCAGTGGACACAAGGAGTCGCCGCAGAAAGACTACACTGCCAACTGCAAACAGGGAAGATCATCCTTATTCATTGCGATCACGAAAGTCTGCTGATCACAGTTATGCCAGCAGAAATTAGAGGGTAGATTATGAAACAAACAGAAAACAGAACACTTCTTACAAATGTGAACTTTCTACTTTCTCCCAGTTTCATCACTCATAGACCTGCAACCACAATACAAGAAACCACCAACAGACAATGGACCATGACTGGCACATGGTGCCATCTTGTGAGCTATACATCAATCGACATTCGAAGACATCACTCAGCATGGGCTGACAGACACAACTGCATAAGATTGACTACAGCAGACGACACTTTGAAAAAACTGAAGGATTGAACACATCTAGAAAAATGTAAGTTTTACTATTGCATTGCCAATGAAATACCTTGAATTGCAACATACACTTTGGATATGGTGCATGACCAAAGCATACATTTTGACTAACACAATATTGCCTGTTGTTATTTATGGAATGTGGCTCCATAGAGATATGACTTGCTGTCAGACACAGACTGTTATGACAAAGATGACTGGCATCTAAGCCAGGTTCAACACGTGTCATTTTGTGTTCAAGCATATAACTTAAACGATGCACTGTAACCGTTCTGTAGCCACACTCAAAACGGCAATTAATCACACCATAGTCACTGAATTTCCCTTTTTTGCACCCTGTCCACAACTGACACTGCCCATTGGCAGACAATACCACCTTTTCTTGTAATTTTGCAGGGTACTTTTTACAAAAATCAACATCCATTTTTGTTTGTTTCCGTTGCCATGACACTCTATTTGGAGACACACCACAGTTGGGAATAGCATTGGTGGCCATGTTAACGTTTTGTCTGATTATAAGAAAACCTGACCATCAAAAATCCTGAAATAAATGTGCAGCAACTGCCATCATCGCATTGACATGCTCACCAACGTTTATCAAAATCACGATTCCAGCTCTTTTAAAATGCCCCCATGTGCGATGCCCGTCAATATTTACAAAAAATAGCTGTGTATTCATGCGCCCACGTGGCCCATAGCAGAAAAATTTCCATAAATCCCTCCGGCAGTCAAACTCTCAAAAAAATTCACTATTTCACAGCCAATAGCTTCTATAAACAAACCTGTGAATATTCATGCTCAAAGGCACTCATGTCACATAATATGAATTTATTAAATTCACATTTCACAATTTCGCATGCCCTACATTGAATTTAGACTGTTGATAAAGGTAAATGAAAATCATGCATTCATGCAAAAAATCTATGTCCTACCTAGTTGTTGGAGTTGCTTACATACACAAGGAACCACCAACTGTGGTGGGCAGAACACACATATATGAGCTACTTCAGCTTGAGACAGTCTGTATTCTAGTACGATACTCGAATACACTCACTTTTTCAGCTCACTCGAATGAAAACAACTCACCTTCCATGTGAAACAGTTACGTCAGCTCACTAGGCCATATCAGATAAAAGCTGGGCCTGTCCAGGATTTTCTCAACTCCCAATAGATGTGTGCTCTTCACATGGACTTGACTAAAGGTGACTGTGTCTAATTAACTGAAATAAACAAAAGTTGACTGCTAAGTAATTATAATATAATGTGACTTGTTCTGCTTTGATGTAACTTATCAGAGGGAGGCTGCATTAGATTGAAGATGTTCCCACCCCCCCCCTAATATACTGGTCTCCTGTCACTGTCATCTGGTTTCTCAGGTGGATTAGACGTCTTTGTATTCAGATAACGGTTTCGTCACTTTCATTAGTAATTTTACTTGGATTTACCTGGGATTTTAAAATGGAGGAGACAACACATGATAGTAGTAGTAGTAGTAGAAAGAGTGAGGAGAAATGTCCACCTGCTGGTGGAATTAAGATGAAAATTGGTGGCTTCAAGACCGGCCACTGTTACCACAAACCATCAGATGCAGCAATCCAACAGGAACCCAGTGGGGTTAGCAGTGGGGTTTAGTTGCCACAGCTAAGCCAGGATGACTTTGACAGAGTGGTGCAAACCACTCCTTCAGGATTGCTGGCAGTTTTCGACGTGTATTCATGCGCCCACGTGGCCCATAGCAGAAAAATTCCCATAAATCCCTCCGCCAGTTAACTCTCCAAAAAATGCAATATTTCACAGCCAATAGCTTCTATAAACAAACCTGTGAATATTCATGCTCAAAGGCACTCATGTCACATAATATGAATTTATTAAGTTCACATTTCACAATTTCGCATGCCCTACATTCGTGTGAAACAGTAAACAGGAAGGTCAACTGTGATCTTACCCCAAATAAAAATGGTAATTATGCAGAAAAAAATTTAATTTAGCCTGTTGATAAAGGTAAATGAAAATCATGCATTCATGCAAAAAATCTATGTCCTACCTAGTTGTTGGAGTTGCTTACATACACAAGGAACCACCACCTATGGTGGGCAGAACACACATATATGAGCTACTTCAGCTTGAGACAGTCTGTATTCTAGTACGATACTCGAATACACTCACTTTTTCAGCTCACTCGACTGAACTTGTAACATAATTTTTGGAATAGTCCAGCATGTGTTCTGTAATCAAATTCTATATAGCCAGTTGTTATTCCATACTGAAAGTTATAATAATTTTTTACCTGTTGCCACAATACACCTATGTAAATAGACCCAAATATCACCTTTGACTGTGGATTACTGAAAAGACAGACATTTCAACTTGTCGAATTGCATAACATTACATAACCTACTTAGTGGAGTCCTCAAAAACAACTCACCTTCCATGTGAAACAGTTACATCAGCTCACTAGGCCATATCAGATAACAGCTGGGCCTGTCCAGGATTTTCTCAACTCCCAATAGATGTGTGCTCTTCACATGGACTTGAGTAAAGGTGACTGTGTCTAATTAACTGAAATAAACAAAAGTTGACTGCTAAGTATTTATATTATAATGTGACTTGTTCTGCTTTGATGTATCTTATCAGAGGGAGGCTGCACTAGTTTGAAGATGTTCCCACCCCCCCTAATATACTGGTCTCCTGTCACTGTCATCTGGTTTCTCAGGTGGATTAGACGTCTTTGCATTCAGATAACGGTTTTGTCACTTTCATTAGTAATTTTACTTGGATTTACCTGGGATTTTAAAATGGAGGAGACAACACATGATAGTAGTAGTAGTAGTAGAAAGAGTGAGGAGAAATGTCCACCTGCTGGTGGAATTAAGATGAAAATTGGTGGCTTCAAGACCGGCCACTGTTACCACAAACCATCAGATGCAGCCATTCAACAGGAACCCAGTGGGGTTAGCAGTGGGGTTTGATTGCCACGGCTAAGCCAGGATGACTTTGACAGAGTGGTGCAAACCACTCCTTCAGGATTGCTGGCAGTTTCCGACGTGTATTCATGCGCCCACGTGGCCCATAGCAGAAAAATTCCCATAAATCCCTCCGCCAGTTAAACTCTCCAAAAAATGCACTATTTCACAGCCAATAGCTTCTATAAACAAACCTGTGAATATTCATGCTCAAAGGCACTCATGTCACATAATATGAATTTATTAAGTTCACATTTCACAATTTCGCGTGTCCTACATTCGTGTGAAACAGTAAACAGGAAGGTCAACTGTGGTCTTACCCCAAATAAAAATGGTAATTGTGCAGACAAAAATTTTATTTAGCCTGTTGATAAAGGTAAATGAAAATCATGCATTCATGCAAAAAATCTATGTCCTACCTAGTTGTTGGAGTTGCTTACATACACAAGGAACCACCACCTATGGTGGGCAGAACACACATATATGAGCTACTTCAGCTTGAGACAGTCTGTATTCTAGTACGATACTCGAATACACTCACTTTTTCAGCTCACTCGACTGAACTTGTAACATAATTTTTGGAATAGTCCAGCATGTGTTCTGTAATCAAATTCTATATAGCCAGTTGTTATTCCATACTGAAAGTTATAATAATTTTTTACCTGGTGCCACAATACACCTATGTAAACAGACCCAAATATCACCTTTGAGTGTGGATTACTGAAAAGACAGACACCTCAACTTGTCGAATTGCATAACATTACATAACCTACTTAGTGGAGTCCTCAAAAACAACTCACCTTCCATGTGAAACAGTTACGTCAGCTCACTAGGCCATATCAGATAACAGCTGGGCCTGTCCAGGATTTTCTCAACTCCCAATAGATGTGTGCTCTTCACATGGACTTGAGTAAAGGTGACTGTGTCTAATTAACTGAAATAAACAAAAGTTGACTGCTAAGTAATTATATTATAATGTGACTTGTTCTGCTTTGATGTAACTTATCAGAGGGAGGCTGCACTAGATTGAAGATGTCCCCACCCCCCCCCTAATATACTGGATGCAGACATACTAGAAAAGAGAGTGGAAGAGAAAGGTGAAAAAACATAAAGGATGCAAGAAAAGGGGAACGAACAGCTAAGATCGAAGGACTGCGTGAGGTGGGATATGAGAAGATCGGGGGAAGATGAATGATGGAGAGGGGCAAGATGAAAGATGGAGAGGGGCAAGATGAAAGATGGAGAGGGGGCAGCCGATAGAAAAGTATGGAAAGAAAAAACAGAAAGAGTGACTCGACAATATTTTACCTGAACCTAACCCATGAACATCAGTGAAAAAAGAGGAAAAGCACCTTTAGTTTGGTAAAAAAAAATTAGGTTTAATAAATCTAAAATATGGTCAACATTTTCATAAGCAGTGTATAAATTGCTTATGAGAAAAAACATTATTTCAATAGAATATTTGCTAAATATTAAAAAATAAATCTCTCATATGTATCTCTGTTTGAGCAATATGCATTTTACCATATGGTTGTACTCATATAAACGACGAACTCTTCTTGACTACAGCATGCTCATAAAAATCAAATATCCTTTGACAAGAAGGATGTACAGTGAAAGTATAAATAAAAACATTAAACAAATCAATCTGGTTACCAAAACATACGCCATTTCTACTAAGCGCAAATACTGATTTATTAGAACAACTGTAAAAGTTAGTTTCTCAATCTAATATGACATTCTCCCCTCCCCCACAATTCATTGTTACAGTTTTTGCAATGTCTGTTTCACTCATAATCCAATGAATTTGCAAGAGCACCATGAATGGCCTGTTTCCAAGGCGGTTATGTCTACTTATGACACCAACCTGTACCAACACACAAAGTGGGGATAGGCAAGCGCGAACCGATTGAAGTGACCCTTGATATTGTTTACTCTCGGTCCACCAAAATTTTTCCTGGCTGCCGCAGCACCTGTAAAAAGACCTAAAGTAAAGGCATGTTTATGTTTACACAGCACTGTATCCACTCCTTGGGATTGTTCAACGTGCTTAACAGTTCACTCCCTGGCTGACCTGTTCATTCCAACACCTTTTGTACTTATCTGGGAGTCTGACTTTGTAATATGTTGGTTGTATTTAGTCAGTTCTGTGTCATGGCGTGCAACACCCAGAACTGTCATGTTCCTGAGAACAAAAACAAGAGTTGTGGTTGGATATGGGTTGTCGGAAGAGTTTAAAGTTAACATCGGTTAGATGCAAGGAAATGACCCTTTACTCTTTATCATGGTGGTGGCACTAATCAGCAGGAACATCAGCATGAAGGATGTTCTCAGGAAGGGGATGTATGCAAACGATCTGGCCATGATAGCAGACAAAAAACAAGAACTACAGGAAGTGTTGGAGGAATGGAAGGGGGTGTTCAAGAAGGAAGGACCGATAATGAGCCGGGAGAAGACAGAAGAGATGTGTGTTTGACATCAGAGAGAGGACTTGAACATTAGTTTGGATGATGAGGAGTTCAACCAAGTGGATGGCTTTGTGTAAAAAGTAAAGGTATGTTCTTATATAGCGCGGTATCCGGTCCATAGGACTGCTCAAAGCGCTTTACACTTCACACCCTGGCAGACCTGTTCATTCCAAAGCCATCTCAACTTCTTTGGGAAGTATTCAGCCACGCTGCAATTGCTGCGCGAAGGCTATTCGTTCACATATCCACCACTGTCTGTATTGCTAGGTACTCATTTATACAGCTGAGTGAACTGTGGCAACGTGGGGTGATCAAACTTGCCAAAGGTTCGAAGCGACCGCAGTGGGATTTGAAACCGGGTTCTCTCGACTGAGAGTCCGGCCTTCTAACCGGTATGCTATCGCACCCCTTGGTAACTTGGAGGAATGGTTAATGAGGATGAGCATTCAGAGGTAGAAATGCGATGCCGGATACAACAGGGAGCGAATGCTCGGGGAAAGGTAGAGGGAGTCATGTTGGACAGAAACATTTTGAAAAATCTGAAAAGGGAAGTATATTTTTTTACCTGGTGCCACAATACACCTATGTAAACAGACCCAAATATCACCTTTGAGTGTGGATTACTGAAAAGCCAGACACCGCAACTTGTCGAATTGCATAACATTACATAACCTACTTAGTGGAGTCCTCAGAAACAACTCACCTTCCCTGTGAAACAGTTAGGCCAGCTCACTAGGCCATATCAGATAACAGCTGGGCCTGTCCAGGATTTTCTCAACTCCCAATAGATGTGTGCTCTTCACATGGACTTGAGTAAAGGTGACTGTGTCTAATTAACTGAAATAAACAAAAGTTGACTGCTAAGTATTTATATTATAATGTGACTTGTTCTGATTTGATGTAACTTATCAGAGGGAGGCTGCACTAGTTTGAATATGTCCCCACCCCCCCCCCCTAATATACTGGTCTCCTGTCACTGTCATCTGGTTTCTCAGGTGGATTAGACGTCTTTGCATTCAGATAACGGTTTTGTCACTTTCATTAGTAATTTTACTTGGATTTACCTGGGATTTTAAAATGGAGGAGACAACACATGATAGTAGTAGTAGTAGTAGAAAGAGTGAGGAGAAATGTCCACCTGCTGGTGGAATTAAGATGAAAATTGGTGGCTTCAAGACCGGCCACTGTTACCACAAACCATCAGATGCAGCCATTCAACAGGAACCCAGTGGGGTTAGCAGTGGGGTTTGATTGCCACGGCTAAGCCAGGATGACTTTGACAGAGTGGTGCAAACCACTCCTTCAGGATTGCTGGCAGTTTCCGACGTGTATTCATGCGCCCACGTGGCCCATAGCAGAAAAATTCCCATAAATCCCTCCGCCAGTTAAACTCTCCAAAAAATGCACTATTTCACAGCCAATAGCTTCTATAAACAAACCTGTGAATATTCATGCTCAAAGGCACTCATGTCACATAATATGAATTTATTAAGTTCACATTTCACAATTTCGCGTGTCCTACATTCGTGTGAAACAGTAAACAGGAAGGTCAACTGTGGTCTTACCCCAAATAAAAATGGTAATTGTGCAGACAAAAATTTAATTTAGCCTGTTGATAAAGGTAAATGAAAATCATGCATTCATGCAAAAAATCTATGTCCTACCTAGTTGTTGGAGTTGCTTACATACACAAGGAACCACCACATGTGGTGGACAGAACACACATATATGAGCTACTTCAGCTTGAGACAGTCTGTATTCTAGTACGATACTCGAATACACTCACTTTTTCAGCTCATTCGAATGAACTTGTAACATAATTTTTGGAATAGTCCAGCATGTGTTCTGTAATCAAATTCTATATAGCCAGTTGTTATTCCATACTGAAAGTTATAATAATTTTTTACCTGGTGCCACAATACACCTATGTAAACAGACCCAAATATCACCTTTGAGTGTGGATTACTGAAAAGACAGACACCTCAACTTGTCGAATTGCATAACATTACATAACCTACTTAGTGGAGTCCTCAAAAACAACTCACCTTCCATGTGAAACAATTACGTCAGCTCACTAGGCCATATCAGATAACAGCTGGGCCTGTCCAGGATTTTCTCAACTCCCAATAGATGTGTGCTCTTCACATGGACTTGAGTAAAGGTGACTGTGTCTAATTAACTGAAATAAACAAAAGTTGACTGCTAAGTAATTATATTATAATGTGACTTGTTCTGCTTTGATGTAACTTATCAGAGGGACGCTGCACTAGATTGAAGATGTCCCCACCCCCCCTAATATACTGGATGCAGACATACTAGTAAAGAGAGTGGAAGAGAAAGGTGAAAAAACATAAAGGATGCAAGAAAAGGGGAACGAACAGCTAAGATCGAAGGACTGCGTGAGGTGGGATATGAGAAGATCGGGGGAAGATGAATGATGGAGAGGGGCAAGATGAAAGATGGAGAGGGGCAAGATGAAAGATGGAGAGGGGGCAGCCGATAGAAAAGTATGGAAAGATAAAACAGAAAGAGTGACTCGACAATATTTTACCTGAACCTAACCCATGAACATAAGTGAAAAAAGAGGAAAAGCACCGATAGTTTGGTAAAAAAAAGTTAGGTTTAATAAATCCAATAATATGGTCAACATTTTCATAAGCAGTGTATAAATTGCTTATGAGAAAAAACATTATTTCAATAGAATATTTGCTAAATATTTACAAAATCAATCTCTCATATGTATCTCTGTCTGAGCAATATGCATTTTACCATATGGTTGTACTCATATAAACGACGTAATCTTCTTGACTACAGCATGCTCATAAAAATCAAATATCCTTTGTCAAGAAGGATGTACAGTGAAAGTATAAATAAAAACATTAAACAAATCAATCTGGTTACCAAATCATAAGCCATTACTACTCAGCGCAAATACTGATTTATTAGAACAACTGTAAAAGTTAGTTTCTCAATCTAATGTGACATTCTCCCCTCCCCCACAATTCATTGTTACAGTTTTTGCAATGTCTGTTTCACTCATAATCCAATGAATTTGCAAGAGCACCATGAATGGCGTGTTTCTAAGGCGGTTATGTCTACTTATGACACCAACCTGTACCAACACACAAAGTGGGGATAGGCAAGCGCGAACCGATTGAAGTGACCCTTGATATTGTTTACTCTCGGTCCACCAAAATTGTTCCTGGCTGCCGCAGCACCTGCAAACACACCTAAAGTAAAGGCATGTTTATGTTTACACAGCACTGTATCCACTCCTTGGGATTGTTCAACGTGCTTAACAGTTCACTCCCTGGCTGACCTGTTCATTCCAACACCTTTTGTACTTATCTGGGAGTCTGACTTTGTAATGAGTTGGTTGTATTTAGTCAGTTCTGTGTCATGGCGAGCAACACCCAGAACTGTCATGTTCCTGAGAACAAAAAGAAGAGTTGTGGTTGGATGTGGGTTGTCGGAAGAGGTGCACTAATCAGCAGGAATATCAGCATGAAAGATGTTCTTAAGATGGGGATGTATGCAAACGATCTGGCCATGATAGCAGACAAAAAACAAGAACTACAGAAAGTGTTGGAGCAATGGAAAGGGATGTTCAAGAATCACGGACCGATAATGAGCCGGGAGAAGACAGAAGAGATGTGGGTTTGACATCAGAGAGAGGACTTGAACATTAGTTTGGATGATAAGGAGTTCAACCAAGTGGATGGCTTTGTGTAACTTGGAGGAATGGTTAATGAGGATGAGCATTCAGAGGTAGAAATGCGATGCCGGATACAACAGGGAGCGAATGCTTGGGGAAAGGTAGAGGGAGTCATGTTGGACAGAAACATTTTGAAAAAGCTGAAAAGGAAAGTCCTGAGAGCTTGTGTTACACAAGCATGCCTTAATCTGTATCTGGAGACAGTGGCGTTGACAGAACAACAACAGCAGCTGAAAGTTGGTTCTGGTTTTGTCGAATAACACGAACAAAGAGGGTTGACGAAAGAAAGATGAACGACCTGACGAAATATGTGATGCAACAAAACAGTTCAACCGGAAGATTGGTGAGAAGCAAGTTGAAATGGGCAGGCCACATGGTAAGGATGGATGCAGACATACTAGTGAAGAGAGTGGAAGAGAAAGGTGAAAAAACATCAAGGATGCAAGAAAAGGGGAACGAACAGCTAAGATCGAAGGACTGCGTGAGGTGGGATATGAGAAGATCGGGGGAAGATGAAAGATGGAGAGGGGGGCAGCCGATAAAAAAGTATGGAAAGAAAAGAAGAAAGAATGACTGGACAATATTTTACCTGAACCTAACCCATGAACATCAGTGAAAAAAGAGGAAAAGCACCGTTAGTTTGGTAAAAAAAAGTTATGTTTAATAAATCCAATAATATGGTCAACATTTTCATAAGCAGTGTATAAATTGCTTATGAGAAAAAACATTATTTCAATAGAATATTTGCTAAATATTTACAAAATCAATCTCTCATATGTATCTTTGTTTGAGCAATATGCATTTTACCATATGGTTGTACACATATAAACGACGTACTTTTCTTGACTACAGCATGCTCATAAAAAATCAAATATCCTTTGACAAGAAGGATGTACAGTGAAAGTATAAATAAAAACATTAAACAAATCAATCTGGTTACCAAAACATAAGCCATTACTACTCAGCGCAAATACTGATTTATTAGAACAACTGTGAGCTCACTGTAAATCCAACACGCCGCTAACTTTGTCTATTGCCAGGGCGGCTTCGCGATAATCTCGCGCTAAGTTTGCAGTCAACTATTGAAACACGTCGAAGACGAGTGATGATTGCGTCTCTACGTCGGTGATCGCGACGACGTCGGCGCCTCGAAAATAGGAGGCTTCGACAACGGCGACAATGTGGTCGTATGTTTGATGCGACAGTTCATCGACGACAGCGAACTCATGACGACGGCGCTCGGCAGCATCAAACCGCTGCCCAAATACATATTTGTCTTGCTCGACGTCACCCAATCTTCATCCATTCGCCCACGTCTACAGCAACTGCTCTTACAAGACTCTGCCTCCATCCAGGTCAAGTGAAGCACTGATGCACGACTCCGACGTCTCTTTGATGCGATACCAAATGCTAGTTTCGTTCCAGGACACACGTTAGATGATGTAAACATTATAGCAAACAATCAATCATCTTTGATATAGCATTCAACGCTCCCCATCAAAGACACCGCGTGCGACACAAGTGTTGACTTTGTACCAGGATACACGTGTGTAACAAACACTGATACGCAGACACGCTTCCCTGCCGACGTTTAATAAAAGCCACATGCCGTGATATGAGCTGGTATGCGCATTGAGCTATAGAGGCCTATGTTGCAACATTTCTTTTTGCGCGGTTTATTATTTTACTTTTCGTACTAGTGTTAGCAGTAAGATGCGCGCATGAGTAAGCTACAGCGTGGTGCGAACCATGGCCATATTAAATATTGCTAAACACTTGTACATGTCTGCATTAACAAACAAACGGCATATCTCCCTCCCGCGCTGCCTCCTCTCCCTTCCTCGCTTCTTCTCTGACCCTTCTCCTTCTCTCCCAACGAATGGGGCGTGACAACGTTCCAGATAGAACGTCAGGCTCCCAGTCGTGAAAACCCTAGCTTGAACCGTCTTGCTGCCGTTTCGAAGCTTTGGCAATTTGTTTCACCGAACGTTGCCACAGCTCATTCGTTTGTATGAATGAGTATCTGGCTATATGCAGTGGTGATTATACGTACGAATGGTCTTCGAGCAGTAACTGCAGATGACTGAGTGCTTCCCAGAGAAGTCGAGATGGAGTTGGAATGAACAGGTGTGCTAGGGGTGAAGTGTAAAACACTTTGAACACTGAACGTACACTAACTGATGCGTACTATTATTTTTTGGTGTAACCATGTTGAGAAAATTGCTGTAAACAGAACGATTACGTATCCTCAATAGAACAACACGCATGTGTCGATACAATTAGGATACCAGAATAATTGCGACATAGAAATTGCGCTTCTAAGTGAGGATTACAACGTCATTCAGGGCGTTGACAGGTGTCAAGGCGTGGTGCTGCAATAGATTATGTTATGCAAACAGGACAACGCCGTCCGGGCGCATGGACAATGCGTGTCGTAGTTCGTTGATTACTTCCGCCAGCACAGACAACAGACCACAATGGTTCATTCCTGTTTACCAGCCAGCATGCGGGGAGTTCTTGCATTTAGCGTGTCTTATATAGCAATCCATGCGAAGTTGGTGATTCTTCTTCCAAAAATTGGTATACGGTGTACGGCCTACCATGACTGAAGAATGATCAATTGGAGAAATATGGAGGAGTGTGCAAGATAGCATTTCGTGAGCTACATCCGTGTTGGAGTGCATGTTATCTGCTTCAACATACGTTGTATATCAATAGCACACGCTGCGTGCTTCCTGTGGTGTTCTCTGTAAAAGCTGATCTCATCTAGATAGGTAGAAATGCATTGCGTTGACAGCAAGTCGGACGAAATTGGTGAAGAAAGAGATGATTCGAGACAGCTACTAACAAAAGGAGCATTATAAACAGGGACTTTGTGACCTAGCAGAATGCGGAAGGTTTGTGTATAAACATTATTTGGCTTTGTAGATAAATAATATCTATACTACGGAGTACACATATTTGATATGGTTTTAATTCTGATACATATTTTATTCATTCTACAAACGATTGATCATTTCATATGGAGTTTTGATTAATGTATTGGGACAGATTACTTATTAGTGACAACTATGTTTTTCTGCTTCTGATGCAACGCATGACTGTGTATTAGTCGCACGAAAATTTGGCTAGACTGTTGCTGGCAAGGAGACGAGACACTTTCTATGCGTTTTGGCTTATTGTTGGCTAACGTAACAGTTAACAAAGTAACGGCGGTGGGAATTGCTAGATGCATAGATAATAAACAGACATACCAGTTATCACAACTGTTCGATGATACTATTGCCAATATAATAAACCTTTTCCACTTGGAGTGTGTTGTATTCCTAAGACAGGGTTTTGTAGGGTTGTTGATATCAATTACACGGCCAACGTTCTAGTAGACGCCATCTTAGAATGATCACTTCCGGGGCATGCGCATAATTTCACCACTAGATCTGCATAATTCAATATCAATAACATAGACTAGTAATATTATTTATGCATGTTATACACTTTGCAGCATTACAACATGAACTATGCCATATAAGAAACATTCTAATTAACTAAATTGTTTAATTAGTAGTTGTTATATCAGTTAAATGTAAAGTTAACCTGTTTCAAGAGTTCACACCACAAATTCAGCTAAATAGGTTTACCTACTATATAAACGGGTTGTCGTGTTGTCATAGGAGGTTACAAGCTCAACATATAGGGATTGTCAGTAGTTTGGCTGGAGAACTACAGGAAGGTCTGGGGGCCGACAAATCTCTCCCCTGAGAGCTGCTCGATATGTAACCATAAGAGACCCGGTGACTGTGGATTGGTCTCTCCAGCGACCGATAGGAGGTGCAACCAAATAGCAGATACTGCTAAGTGTCACTCACGTCATTGGACTCTTATTTTTTAAACAAAAGTACATCGATCATTACATATTCAGATTCAGGTTATTATTCTCGATTCGCATTAGTTGGTCAATCGGCATCAGTTTTATTGTCATCGTAGCAAACGTCTGTCAATCCGTAATCACTTACATGTAAATTATTACGTTGATGTCCTTCCTTGCATTTTAGTAAATCAATGCTTTCATTATATCACTCTACGTCACTCCCTAAACAAAAAGGCTATATAATATTAGTGTTTTATGGCACTCCAGCAAACATGCAAATTTGTTCTCATCGAAGAACAGCCAGGCGACACTGTTAAGCTAATGCTTTCCACACGTTTTTATTTTACTGTGCTTCTCTACATGCAATCTAAAGTCTGACACATAAGGAAACGTCTTGCAACATATTGTGCGCACCTAATCGATTCAAATAGACATGCAAAATTTACCCCACCAATAATAACTAACTCGGATTTACTTGCATTTAACTTTAATGTGGTCTCTGTCATCCAATGGAAGATTTTGTGGAGACAATCCCTGAGCTAGTTTTGGAAGTGATTTGTATCTCATGTAGCCAAAATAGCATAGGTCTGTGATTTATTAGCATACACTTGGTGATCCAAGTTGTGACGTTGGATAACTGAGCCAAGTAGAGTAGCGTAGAGAGTGAAACACCCTGAGGAACATTACGTGAAGTAGGGAGCGTAGCTGAGAAACAATTCGCTATCTTCATTCTTTTGCATCTATCAGTTAAATATTATGAGAACCAGCTCTGTTCCAGATATGCCACACCACATTGACACACTTTTAATAAGTTGTCCTGTGACCAATGGTATCAAATGCGGCAGATAGCTTCAGCAAGAAAATGGTCTCCTTCCATACACTTCCTGGACCCACTACCCAGTGTGTAGATCCGCTCAAGTCTGGTCAATAACAGATTTAACACCTACACATGGTTCACTGAATGGTATTAATTCAGTCAACACTTGATCATTTGCTGTGTCGCCAGAACAGTCTGCATTGATTGTCCTTAAACACTTCCAGGAGAAACCATATGGCAATATCTTCATTATGTTGGACCGTCGACTGCAACGGTATTTTTTTTAATAATACAATAAGTTATAACATTTATATAAATTAAATTTAACAAAGGTAATAATAAATACATTTGTATGTGGGCGTTTTCACGTACAGGGTACACTTTTGCCAAAATGAACTTTCCCGCATAGTATTGAAATAATTAATGGTGTAATATTAATTCAGTCTAAATATATATTCCTTGCTGATCTCAGCTGATTGATGCACAGCTGATTGATGCACAACAACCAACTCACTTCTTCGTGGTGACGTACTACTCACGAGAGATGGAGTAAAGAGCTGACCCATTGTGTCTGCAATGATATTAACAGATGTCGTCATTTCATCATCCCAAAATCAAATAAATGAATGGGTCAAATTTTCTACAGTTTCTTTTAATGCAGGCCATGTGAATATGTTACACATTTTTTTTACAAATATCTTGTTACACATAGGTGTAAGAAAACCTGTCTACTTAAATGCTTCCTTTTCTGTCTGAATCAACCAATGGTTCCATTCCAAAAATATATATAATTCGACCAAACATTACATCTATATTACACATCTGTTGAATACTAGTGGAATGATAGGATGAACATTTGAAGCAGTGTGCCGACGACCATAAAAGGATCAACATTTGCAGCAGTAAAAATACCCCAAAAAGCCATCTTGGTGCCCCCTGGGGCAAGACAGCTACCCATATACCTGGGGCAGTTCGGTCTACAACTCCTTCCCGCGTGTTTTTAATGCAAGAGCAAGAGAGCTCTTTACACTTCAAGTAAGCTGTAATATATGTGTAAAGACTGACTGGGCTGTGAGTACAACAATCACTTTACACTTCAAGTAAGCTGTAATGTCTGCGTAAAGACTGACTTGGCTGTGAGTGCAATAATTAGCATGAGCCAAGAACTTACGCTGTCGATGTTCTCATCCTTGTGTGGTTTGTCCCAGGTGACACCGACGCCGTCCTGTCGTGACGTCTTTACTGCTGGTACGTCAATTGTTGTGTAATCGAATGGCTCTGTGTCGTCCACTGATGTAGTCATGTTGTGTACTGACTTTTGTGACTGAGGTTTGATGGTGGCACCTGGAATGATGACATCAAGTCTATACAGGCAATACATATCAGTCAGTGTTGTAGTTTGATCATTATAATAGTTTACAGAAATTACAAAATAACTTATCTGGGAGTCTGACTTATCTGGGAGTCTGACTTTGTAATGAGTTGGTTGTATTTAGTCAGTTCTGTGTCATGGCGTGCAACACCCATAACTGTCATGTTCCTGAGAACAAAAACAAGAGTTGTGGTTGGATATGGGTTGTCGGAAGAGTTTAAAGTTAACATCGGTTAGAGGCAAGGAAATGACCCTTTACTCTTTATCATGGTGGTGGCACTAATCAGCAGGAAGATCAGCATGAAGGATGTTCTCAGGAAGGGGATGTATGCAAACGATCTGGCCATGATAGCAGACAAAAAACAAGAACTACAGGAAGTGTTGGAGGAATGGAAGGGGGTGTTCAAGAAGGAAGGACCGATAATGAGCCGGGAGAAGACAGAAGAGATGTGTGTTTGACATCAGAGAGAGGACTTGAACATTAGTTTGGATGATGAGGAGTTCAACCAAGTGGATGGCTTTGTGTAAAAAGTAAAGGTATGTTCTTATATAGCGCGGTATCCGGTCCATAGGACTGCTCAAAGCGCTTTACACTTCACACCCTGGCAGACCTGTTCATTCCAAAGCCATCTCAACTTCTTTGGGAAGTATTCAGCCACGCTGCAATTGCTGCGCGAAGGCTATTCGTTCACATATCCACCACTGTCTGTATTGCTAGGTACTCATTTATACAGCTGAGTGAACTGTGGCAACGTGGGGTGATCAAACTTGCCAAAGGTTCGAAGTGACTGCAGTGGGATTTGAAACAGGGTTCTCTCGACTGAGAGTCCGGCCTTCTAACCGGTATGCTATCGCACCCCTTGGTAACTTGGAGGAATGGTTAATGAGGATGAGCATTCAGAGGTAGAAATGCGATGCCGGATACAACAGGGAGCGAATGCTCGGGGAAAGGTAGAGGGAGTCATGTTGGACAGAAACATTTTGAAAAATCTGAAAAGGAAAGTATATTTTTTTTACCTGGTGCCACAATACACCTATGTAAACAGACCCAAATATCACCTTTGAGTGTGGATTACTGAAAAGCCAGACACTGCAACTTGTCGAATTGCATAACATTACATAACCTACTTAGTGGAGTCCTCAGAAACAACTCACCTTCCCTGTGAAACAGTTACGCCAGCTCACTAGGCCATATCAGATAACAGCTGGGCCTGTCCAGGATTTTCTCAACTCCCAATAGATGTGTGCTCTTCACATGGACTTGAGTAAAGGTGACTGTGTCTAATTAACTGAAATAAACAAAAGTTGACTGCTAAGTAATTATATTATAATGTGACTTGTTCTGATTTGATGTAACTTATCAGAGGGAGGCTGCACTAGTTTGAATATGTCCCCACCCCCCCCCCCCCTAATATACTGGTCTCCTGTCACTATCATCTGTTTTCTCAGGCGGATTAGACGTCTTTGCATTCAGATAACGGATTTGTCACTTTCATTAGTAATTTTACTTGGATTTACCTGGGATTTTACAATGGAGGAGACAACACATGATAGTAGTAGTAGTAGTAGAAAGAGTGAGGAGAAATGTCCACCTGCTGGTGGAATTAAGATGAAAATTGGTGGCTTCAAGACCGGCCACTGTTACCACAAACCATCAGATGCAGCAATTCAACAGGAACCCAGTGGGGTTAACAGTGGGGTTTGTTTGCCGCGGCTAAGCCAGGATGACTTTGACAGAGTGGTGCAAACCACTCCTTCAGGATTGCTGGCACTTTCAGACGCAGAGGGTCGGCCAGGCACGAGCAAAATTCTACGGCCACAGCTTGATCAATGCCCTGACCTAACAGACATCTATCTTCAAGCTGACGTACAGACAGATACTCATGCAGTTTCTGAAATGCGTCTACTTAATGTGGACAAAAATGCAGCAATGTGGAATGATTGCTTTAAAGAGCATGCTAGCAGAGAGGACACATGTATTCTTCCACACTTCGAAGTACATGAGAAAAAATTTGGTTTGTGTTGGCAACAGTCATTGTCCTGTACAGCCTGTCACTACAAGTCACGTATGTATAAACTGTATTCCGAAGTAAACACGGGCAGTCGTGGTCAGAAACCGTGTGCTCCAAATGTAGCCATCCATGTAGGACTACAAGATACAACGATGGGAAACACAAAGTTGCGACACATTCTGCCCACAACAAACACACCTCCCCCAAGTCGAAGCGGGATGGAAAGGACATCCAGCTATGAGCAAAAACTGGCATGTAACATAAAAACTGACAGCAAGAGTTTTTATGCATATGTCAGGAGTAAACAAAACGTACAACACAAGGTTGGACCTCTAGAAGACAGTGCTGGAAATATAATATCACAGGGGTTTTTAATGGCGGAAGACCTAAATGGTTACTTCAGTTCAGTGTTTACAAAAGAAGATATTAGTTCATTACCAGTTGCTGATGCTAAATTTCAGGGGGCTAAATCTGACTATTTAGGACCGTTAGTTGTAACTCCAGAATTGGTAGCTAGGAAAATAAAGGCAATGAAGGATAACAAATCACCGGGAGTGGATGGGATTCCTCCAAAATTACTAATGGAAACAGTAGATCAAATCAGTATACCACTTGCAAGAGTATTCAACTTGTCATTAAAAGAGGGAGTTGTTCCGTTTGAATGGAAAGAAGCAAACATCATACCATTATTTAAAAAGGGTTCGAGAAATAAGTCAGAGAATTACAGACCAGTGAGTTTAACGTCAGTGATTTGTAAATTATTAGAAAGGTTAATTAAAGACCATATGGTGGACTTCCTCGTTAAGCATAAATTATTAAATTCATCTCAACATGGATTCCTTAAAGCGAGGTCATGCTTAACAAATATGTTATGTTTTTTGGAAGAAATCACTAAGTGGATAGACATGGGATCGCCAGTAGATATTATCTACTTAGATTTTCAGAAAGCTTTTGACAAAGTGCCACATCAAAGATTGCTACTTAAATTAAAAGCCCATGGTATCGGGGATAGCATAACTGACTGGATAGAACAATGGCTGACTGACAGAAGACAACGAGTTGTAGTAGATGGCGAAGTTTCAAATTGGAAATCGGTTTTGAGTGGGGTACCTCAAGGATCAGTATTAGGACCTATATTATTCTTAATTTATATCAATGACTTGGACGAGAGTATAACAAGTAACGTACTGAAATTTGCGGACGACACAAAACTGTTTAGAAAGGTTAATACTGATGGTGATAAACAACATTTACAAAACGATCTAGACAGATTAGTGAAATGGTCTGAGAAATGGCAGATGCTGTTCAATTTTGGGAAATGTAAATGCCTACATACAGGACATGGGAACTTGAATGTAAACTATAAAATGGGAGCTACTGTTCTTGGTACTACTGTAAAAGAAAAGGACTTAGGAGTTACAATAAGCGCTGATATGAAAGTTTCAGAGCAGTGTGGTATTGCAGCTTCAAAGGGTAATCAAATTCTTGGATTGATTAGAAGAAACATAACATATAAGGGAAAAAAGTTAATTATACCTCTTTATAAAGCAATAGTTAGACCTCATTTAGAATACTGTATACAAGCATGGAGACCGTATCGTAAGAAGGATATAGATACGCTTGAACGCATACAAAGGAGAGCAACTAAAATGATTCCAGAACTTAGAGACCTTAGTTATGAAGAACGCCTGAAAGAATGTGGTTTAACAACTCTAGAGACAAGGAGGTTAAGAGGAGATCAGATTGAAGTTTTTAAGATATTGAATGGGTATGAAAATATTGATAGAAATATGTTTTTCTCACTCAAGAAGGATAGCAGAACTAGAGGACATGAGGTAAAATTAGTAAAGGATCAATGTAGATTGGACATCAGGAAGCACTCGTTCTCACAGAGGACAATAAATGAATGGAACAAACTGTCTACAGATTGTGTAACTGCTAGCAGCGTGAATATGTTTAAAAACAAGGTTGACACATATATCAGGAGGGCGGGTTATAAGTAGGTGAACATTGTTGGACTCTCGATAAGCCAATGGCTTCCTTGTCCACTTGCCATCTGGGCCTTTGGCTTGGATGGCAAATCTTGTTAAATCTTGTTAAACCGGGTTGCCACAATTACTTCTCAGTCCACGACTGATGACCTACAGCAGAAGAGGGAAAAAACCAGAGATAAATGTTCTGCGTGAAAAACAGCTACGGTTGTGGACAGAGTGCAAGTCAAGCAGTGGGAACCGCGATTGAATGGCAGACGGACAAGCATGAGATTCTAGGTTTTCACATGGAAAACAAGCTATGCAAACTAGGCTCATCACTTCGCAATCAAGGTCAAAATGTGTCGTGCACAGGCCATCAAGGATGTACAGCCACGATTCGTGTGGTCGATCCAATGTCAGAATATGAAATAGGCCGCCAAATCGGAGTGAGCTTTGCCCAGCAACAGGTCGGACTAAAATTCGTTGCAACAGACGGTGATGCGAAAGCATTTCATGGGTTACAGGATGCCATGCCAACAGTCGCGGCAGAACGGCAGGCTGACACAACACATCTCGGTCAGACACAGTTCTGACATATCATGAGAGCATCTTTCTCATCCAGAATGTTCCCGGGAGAGAATGCCATGGTGAGAGCTGAAAACAAGACATTTTTTGCAGAGGATGTAAGAACACGATGCCAGAAAATCTACACTTTATGCTGGTGACATTAGAATGATAACTACTAAGATGCCAAAGATAATCCAAGCAACACTGGACTGTTATTCTGGCTCATGTCAGAACTGTCACCCACCGACATGGAATTGTCTGTCGTGGAGGCAAGCAAAACAACTGGTGGAAAAGGTCACACTTTATGCTGGTGACATTAGAATGATAACTACTAAGATGCCAAAGATAATCCAAGCAACACTGGACTGTTATTCTGGCTCATGTCAGAACTGTCACCCACCGACATGGAATTGTCTGTCGTGGAGGCAAGCGAAACAACTGGTGGAAAAGGTCACAGCATTTGAAGGCATGTGGCCTGACACGACTCAATATGACAGATGAAGACCGAGCAACACTTAAAGGATTAATAGAAATGCGACTTGGAAATTCAGCACTCCAGATGACACGACACAGACTTACAACTGACAAGAATGAATCCATTAACCGATCATTCAGTGCTTCATTGCCGAAGAATGTTAAATTCAGTAGAAATGCACATGGACGAGTGAGTTCAGTGATCGATCGCATAAATTATGGAGCGGGGAATTCAATGCTGCGCAAGTTGGAGAATGTACATTGTCCTATTACGAGAGGTGGACAGGTCGCTAGAGCTGTCAAGCAAATCCAGCATGAGGTGGAATACCAGAGACAATACAAACGTCGATCATCAGTGCGTCTGCATATCCGTCATACCAAGTTAAAGCGCATGCAGAACTACTTCGATTCAAACAGAAACCGCCGTCCAGAAGATCGATACCTGAAGTGTCAGCTTGATCCAAAACCATCTACTCGTAAAGGGAAGAAAAGGCCAGCTTCAGAAACGCCAGCAGCAGTAGTTAAGCCAGTGGACACAAGGAGTCGCCGCAGAAAGACAACACTGCCAACTGCAAACAGGGAAGATCATCCTTATTCATTGCGATCACGAAAGTCTGCTGATCACAGTTATGCCAGCAGAAAGTAGAGGGTAGATTATGAAACAAACAGAAAACAGAACACTTCTTACAAATGTGAACTTTCTACTTTCTCCCAGTTTCATCACTCATAAACCTGCAACCACAATACAAGAAACCACCAACAGACAATGGACCATGACTGGCACATGGTGCCATCTTGTGAGCTATACATCAATCGACATTCGAAGACATCACTCAGCATGGGCTGACAGACACAACTGCATAAGATTGACTACAGCAGACGACACTTTGAAAAAACTGAAGGATTGAACACATCTAGAAAAATGTAAGTTTTACTATTGCATTGCCAATGAAATACCTTGAATTGCAACATACACTTTGGATATGGTGCATGACCAAAGCATACATTTTGACTAACACAATATTGCCTGTTGTTATTTATGGAATGTGGCTCCATAGAGATATGACTTGCTGTCAGACACAGACTGTTATGACAAAGATGACTGGCATCTAAGCCAGGTTCAACACGTGTCATTTTGTGTTCAAGCATATAACTTAAACGATGCACTGTAACCGTTCTGTAGCCACACTCAAAACGGCAATTAATCACACCATAGTCACTGAATTTCCCTTTTTTGCACCCTATCCACAACTGACACTGCCCATTGGCAGACAATACCACCTTTTCTTGTAATTTTGCAGTGTACTTTTTACAAAAATCAACATCCATGTGTTCTGTTTCCGTTGCCATGACACTCTATTTGGAGTCAGACCACAGTTGGGAATTGCATTGGTGGCCATGTTAACGTTTTGTCTGATTATAAGAAAACCTGACCATAAAAAATTCTGAAATAAATGTACAGCAACTGCCATCATCTCATTGACATGCTCACCAACGTTTATCAAAATCACATGCCTCCAGCTCTTTTAAAATGCCCCCATGTGCGATGCCCGTCAATATTTACAAAAAATAGCTGTGTATTCATGCGCCCACGATTTTGTAAGTTAAGGGAATTTGTTAGAAAAAAATTTGTTTAGTAATCAATAAACAACTATTGCTTATAGTAAGATCATGATAATATAATAAGCACACAGGTCAATGGAAATATACTTACTTGAGACCACTTTGCACAGCAGATGGTCTCGAAAGGGTAGTTTTCCCTTTTGCCCCATAACACTGAACAAACTCATAAGGCCATGAGTCATCAGTCACCGCATAATGGCCCTGCAGGATCTAGCAAGGCTTGCACCCTCTAGTGACGAAAGAATTTGAATCTGTGTAAAATAAATATATATTTTATATAAAATGACAACTCTATTTTAAAGGAACAAAGTTTGATCATTTTTATATTATAAAATTGTTTGCATGCATGCATGCACGCACGCGCGCACACACGTACATATGTATGTATGCACTTGCAGAAACTCATTATTGTCACTCACAAGCAAATTTTTATTCCTAAACCAATAATAAATAGGTAATTTATTTTCTTTTGGATTATTTTAACCTTTTGCTTCCCATGTTATAATGTTGGACCAACAATCAGTTACAGTCAGAGTATCTGTAGCTATATGAAGTGAACTTGTCTTGAAGGAACACAAACATTATTGACTAAACAATTATGAAGCTGGACCATTTTGATATTCATACATTCATGAAATAATTTATATTTCACACCTTTAAGCATAATTTGAAATGTCACAATAATTCCTAGAAATAGGTTCTGTATAGAAAGCTTTCCAAATTAATTTAGACTCTAAGGTTTCTTCAAAAATACAGTAAAAAAGCAATGCCACTTTATAATTGACTCAAACATATCTTAAACATACTAAATCAATTCCTTATGTCATCATCTTCACCAAACTGTTTTTCAAAATTGCTCAGTTCATTGAGTGTGTTCAGTTTCTTGCCATTAGGCAGAATGGTGTCTAATGTCAAGTCATCATCTGGCTGTGAAGTGACGAGAGATAATTTTATCTCCTGCATTGTTTTCTCCAGTTTCTCTAGCTTGGCCAGAACTGAAAAATTGAGACAACTATATCCGCTTGAATCGATGCAAGCAATTTTAGGTGGGGCTTCCCCCTGCAAGCAATCCCCAAAGGGTGAGAAAGAAGTACATTTATTTATGGGAATTGTGCCAAGGCTAAAAAGAGTGTCAAATCTTCATTTGGGGTTCCCTGATTATGGAATGACCAATGCCAGCAATTTTAGTTGGGTCCTCCCCCTGCCAGCAACCCCCAAATGGTAAGAAAAGGGGCATTTATTTAATTGAATGATGCTTATTTAATGGGGTGACAAGGAGGATAAAAACAGTGTCAAATTTTCCCATGGGGTCCCCTGAGTACGGAAAGACCAATGGTATATTAGCACTTAAAACGGCCTACGTGTAAAGAAGCATAAAGGAGTACCTTGAATGCAGAAGGAGCTCGACATCATCTGTGATCTGCCAGGACTCTCCATTTGCAGTCCATCACCCTGTGGACGTTGTTGTTTGCCGAGAACTTGCGGCAGCTTAAGTTGGGCCTGGGATGAACTGCAACTAGGTCGAAGTGGTGGCTCTGTACGCTTAGAAGATTTACCTCTGGGCAAATCACTGCCACTTTCAGTATCCAGTGCTGTATTGAACATAAATGTTACAATTATATATTATTATCTATTAGTTTATTTGACATGAAAGTCACAGTGACATGAAATATTTAGGATATACATTTGGACAGAGACATCACATTCTTACAATAGTAGATATAGAGAAACCAAGCAGACAAAACTCAGACTTCTTCAATAAATAGCCATTAGACCTGTACAAGTGAATCAGATGACATTTAATGTCCACATTATGTTATAGTATTCAACAAGTGTGATAGACATGTGTACAGTAAATGCACGATACTTTTGATATTAAAATCATAGCTTGTTAATCCAGACACATACAGTGGGTATCAAGGTGTCAGGATTAACCAAGTTCCACTGTCCTTTGTTGTACATTAACTATATTTTATGTATTTTTGTATAATTGTTACCTGAGAAACTGAAAGGAGGTGGAGGGAGTGCAACTGTTTCCACAGTATCTGGAGTTTCCTCAACTTCTGAATCTGAAACTATTTTCAGGGTTGTACAGAGTTTGTCTTGGTAGAATACCGATATGTTCTTGAAGTTAAACCTACAATCAAATTGATATTTGTCCAGAATCAGACACCAAAGTCTTTCATAACAACAGAATGTCCACAAATCACATTTCAAAATCATTTGTGAAAATAGAAAACATGTACACCACATTAACTTCCCATCAAATAAGGTAGAATAAGAAATGTGTTGCAAACACATGTACACACTATACTTATGAATGTTGAATAATGTATGATATAAAATTTTACAATTGATTTTATTTGAATAAAAAGGCCATGTACAAATGTTTGGATAAAAGTATTGGTCATCTTTAAAATTCTGTAACATAGACACCTCTCATTACAAGACCGCTCTACTGGGAAGATATACATATTGGATGATAAAAGCAAATATGAGATGGGGCATTTTAATTTTCATTACCATCTTCTCCACACTCCTCACTAACTACTGCCGGTGAATCAGGAGATTGGTAGCGTTTTGGCTTTTGGCAATGCCGCTTCCCCTGTGCTTCATCTGGCTCAACATTAGATGTATCCTCTGCCTTTTTCGCATACTTGGAAGCTGTCTCATAGTCGGGGTACTCTGAATTAATCAGGAAAATGTCTCAACTTACAACAAAAACAAAGGATCTCCTTGCCTAAATGGACAAATGTTTAACAATTATTGGTTGGCAGTATACAATACATTTAGAATCAATGAAGCCTGTTGTCACACACTCACAAATGGGTTGATGACAATAGCATGAGTTAATTTGTTGGTAAATTGTTGTAAAGCATGCATATACAATGTTGTCGGCCTTCTCATTTTCCATTTCTAATTAATTACAAAATAGCCAATGGTGCGTTTTTGATTCTAAAAACAATCACATTTTGACAATTCTCTATCATGAGAACATGACTGCAACAAACCACCCCTCCTATATTCTACTTTACATATCATGAATCTAATATGTAACTATGAATAATGTGCATTACCAGTTTTGCCTATGATGCGAACATTGTATGCTGTCCACTGCGCCTTGTCAGGCATTTCATTCCTCTTTATTTTCTTCTTCTGGTCATTTCCAGATGGCCAGTAGTAAATTTTCTGCCAAGTTAAACAAATATGACAAAGATAACTAACATTAAATTAAATAGTTAATGTAACAAACTGACATTATCTTTGTCTATTTGTAGATGTATTTAAGTATACATATTGAGAGACAAAAAGTTTGGCTATTTGATATTTTGGCTGCGTTTTCTGTCACGGGTTTTCTCAAAATATAACCCAAATGTTTTTACACGAACCCTCCCCCTCTCCACTAAAACAAATTCTTACGTAGTCAGCCTGGGTAATGTCTGCAAATAACCAATTAAGCCATAATTAGTATTCCACACAAAAATTGCATTTTTATTACTTACCCCATCTCCTCTTTTTTCTATCCATGATGTTGGTACGCATTCCACTTCCACAGCATCACCTTCTTTGAAAAGAACCACAGAGTATGGCATGGCTACACTGAAACCAAGGAGATGTGAAATCAAATCAAAACTGTTTACAAATCAGCTTGTACAGTTTTACACAGGCAAAGCTTATATTTTCTCTATGCTTTAAAATAATTGAAAAATTTAATATTAATTACACTGACATTCAACGAATTCCACAGTTTTGTCCCATACTAATACATAATCAATGACATAGCCCAAGCTTCTATCAGTTGATACATAGGTTCTGGAAAACTGATTTTGTTTTCATGTGCAGCATGCATTTCTATGCCTTACAAATTACATATGAATGTTTTATTCATCTCTATATTTTAATGTTTGTAATATGTTAGCTATAACAGGTGGCTCAAATATCATGGCTATTAACATAATACAATATGATTTTTTACAAAGGACATTAACAAAGTAAGCATGTGTGTGTGCGTGTGTACCTCAGTAGTCATGAAGGAGCTGAATAAACACAATGTCACTGCCAGAGTCCATCCTTATACATCTCTTAGTTAGGACTTTTCCTTCCACAATTTTCATTTCATAGTTTGTTCTCCGCACTTTGCAGCCACCAATAGTCCGAGAATCACAGGGGTGCATAAATAAAGCCCCTGGTGAATGGTAAATCCTGCATTTGTATGTGTCTTCTTGTCTATTCTCCACACAAACCACTTCACAGTACTAGATCTGTATGCATTATCTGGCCGTCTATGATAAATATGTCTTTGTAGAGTTGTATACTCCTCTTCATGTTGTATTTCTTCGAAGAGTCTTTTCACAATTTGGGTGGCAGGATTTCTGCCAGACCTCACCTTTCTGATGATTCACTCTCACTGTATGATTCTACTTCCCTGTCAGTAGGGATGTCATCAGTAATAGTATCACTGTATGCATTGTCATCATAATCATCATTAGTAACATTGTCACTATTGTGGTCATGTTCATCACTGTGGTCATGTTCAACACTGTGGTCATGTTCATCACTGTGGTCATGTTCAACACTGTGGTCATGTTCAACACTGTGGTCATGTTCATCACTGTGGTCATGTTCATCACTGTGGTCATGTTCAACACTGTGGTCATGTTCAACACTGTGGTCATGTTCATCACTGTGGTCATGTTCAGCATTTGTGTTATGCTCAACTTGGTCATTATTGCTTTCTTGAAATTCTGTCACATCTTCTGATGTTTCATTTTCGGAAGTGTCTCCAATTAATTCACGTGTATCTGCATCTATTTTGGACTTTATTCTCTTTTCCGACATCCATCTTCTGCAATATTCCCGTTTCCGTGCTCTTTTCATATGGGCACTCAACGCGTCTATATCCTGCTCAAACAAATTTCCTCTATAACTAATGATGCAGAAGATAAGTCATGGCAGATGTTATATGTTGGCCAATCCCCTACTAAATGGACAGTTGTACAACAGTACCCCTAGCTGGCAGATAACCCTGTTGAAACTTGGAAATTAATTAGTGTTGCTGCTAGGGGTAGTGTAGTACTACTATACCACCCCTTGCTATAGTGATGATTACACAAAATAAGTAATGTCACTGGACACAACTGTCTCAGATCTACACAGTGTTAAGTTGGTAGATTAGCCTTATATTTGACAAGGATAACATTTGGGAAAGTACATGTGACAGCGTGCTGCATTTTGAGATTGATCTTGACATCAAGTTTAACAATGAAAAACAATACATTTGTAATACTAATACATTCTAAGTGACTTTTGGTTATTCATCAGTTAGCTACATACCTCGTTGCATCTACAGTCGAGCCTCGTTATAACGCGGTAGTCGGGGTCCACGACTTCGGACCGCGCTGTAAGCGAGGCGCGTTAGGTGTTCTCATATCTGCCACCAGGGAGCTACTAAACAACAGCGACCCCCGCCCGCTGCACCAAGCCCAAGAACGCTCCAAGAACGCTGTCGAAGCCCCGTGTGCTTGCAGCATTATCTTATATGGCAATATGCAGTTTATGGAACTTATTAAACGAGTATACTAGCATCAACGTGTATTATTTTTAAATGTCACACCCTCTTGACTCTTGAACTGAATAAAACACACGTACGTATTTTGTTATGGAATAGATCTACTACGATGATGATGTACAGGACCAACAGGCCTACGAATCGAAAATAATAACCTGGACCTGAGCAGCCGAAAACGTATATGATTTGACAAACGTAGTATGTAAGCTGATAAAACACAGAAAAATACAATAGGTAGAATTAATAATTGTTTCACCTCGTCTTTCAACCGATCTCGACCGAAGCATACATTTATTACGCACCACTTAACATCGTTTCATATGCGGATGACGAATTCGTATTTTCGTTGGTTTCGCGTCGCGAAAACGATTAAATTTACGATGTAATGTAATATTACGCGGATTCGGATATAACGCGGTCGGTCGTGGATCCCGAATTTCTGCCGCCAGGGGAAAATGCCAACTGGGCCTGCTTAAACCTACTTAGAATTGCTTTGACAATTCTCAAGAAACATTAGGTGAACAATGTCAATGAACGAGTATCAACGTGTTGTTTGTTTTGCGCTGCCGCCGACATCAATCGCTGTCGCTGGCTTCGCTTCGCACATTTTGATATTATTATAACATAAAAAAAAAATCGTTATTACATTTTTGAAAAAAATTTCTGATGTTTTTAAAACAGTATTGTGTTTGCTGGGCTCAGCCATAAAATTAAAGCTTTTCTGATACCTTTCAAAGTGAAATGTTTTAATAAAACATTAAAATAACATTTTTGTGATGTTATGCTCCTTTGTCAAAAATGTTTTTATGATGTTATATAAAAAATTATATGTTTTAATAAAACATTGTTCAAAAAAGGTTTTTCAAATGTTTCCAAGATGGCACATTTTGATATTATAATATTAAAAAAAAAATTTTTATGACATTTTAGAAAACATTTTTCTGATGTTTTTAAAACAGTATTGTGTTTGCTGGGTTTAGCCATAAAATCAAAGCTTTTTTGATACCTTTCAAATTGAAATTTTTAATAAAACATTAAAATAATTTTTTTTTTATGTTTATGTTCCTTTGTCAAACATGTTTTTATGATGTTATATATATGTTTTAATAAAACATTGTTCAAAAAGGTTTTTCAAATGTTTCCAAGATGGCACATTTTGATATTATTATAACATTAAAAAACATTTTTTATTACATTTTTGAAAAAAATGTCTTATGTTTTTAAAACAGTATTGTGTTTGCTGGGCTCAGCCATAAAATGAAAGCTTTCCTGATACCTTTCAAAGTGAAATGTTTTAATAAAACATTAAAATAATGTTTTTTTTATGTTATGTTCCTTTGTCAAAAATGTTTTTATGATGTTATATATATGTTTTAATAAAACATTGTTCAAAAAGGTTTTTCAAATGTTCCCAAGTCGGCACATTTTGATATCATTATAACATTAAAAAAACATTATTATGACATTTGAGGAAACATTTTTCTGATGTTTTTAAAACAGTATTGTGTTTGCTGGGCTCAGCCATAAAATCAAAGCTTTTCTTATACCTTTCAAAGTTAAATTTTTAATACAACATTAAAATAACATTTTTGTGATGTTTAGGTTCCTTTGTCAAACATGTTTTCATGATGTTATATATATATTTTAAAAAAACATTGTTCAAAAATGTTTTTCAAATGTTTCCAAGATGGCACATTTTGATATCATTATAACATTAAAAAAACATTATTATGACATTTGAGGAAACATTTTTCTGATGTTTTTAAAACATTATTGTGTTTGATGGGAATGTTTTAATGATGTTTTAAAAACATCACTGAAAACTGTAAAATTACGTTATCTTAAAAACATCTGTATGATGTTTCTGAAATTTTACATAACATTTTATTTACATTTACGAAATGTTATTGAAAAATGTTTTCGTTATAACATGTATATAACCTTTATCAAATGTTATAAAAATGTTATGTGTTTGCTGGGCGGTCACATAATCTCACCGGCAGCAGAATACGTTCGACCGCAGTGATGTCGAGGTTGTTGTCGGCTGGACGATAGTAGGCCAGATGTCAATAGATCGTGGAGACGGCGATGTTTCATGACGACGGCTGACGCGGACGCTCTGGTGTCACACACGGGGAAGACAGTTGAACGGTCAGCTGGACGTACAGTATGTCAGCCGGCAATATGTCGTGGAGACGGCTAACGTGTCGTGACGACGGCTAACGTGTCGTGACGATAGCTCGTGCGGACGCACTGGTGTCGCGCGCGCGGGGAAGGCAGTTGAACAGTCGGCTGAACGCTCTGTAAGTCGGCCGTCAACATGACTTGGAGACGACGAACGTGTCGTGGACGGTCCCATTACGTTGATACCCCTTTTAATATAATGTACCACGCCAAAAGCGAAAACATCATGGGTACAATTATTGCATAACCTGGTCATGCCCCATGCCTAACAATAAACTTCCAATGTGGGCTCCCACACCACACTTGGATACTATTATTGCATAACTTGTCGATGCAATTCGTCTATATACACTCTAACATTTACTTCACCATATTCAGGAAAATAGTTCATATAATAGCAATTCGCAGAAATTCGAAATTATGACACCTACTTGTGTAAACACACAAAATGGGGATAGGCAACAACGATCCGATTGAAGTGATCCTTTATACTATTTACTCTCGGTCCACCAAAAAAACTACCCCAACACCTGTAAGAAAACCTCAAGTAAAGGTACGTTGTTATACAGCACGCTATCCAGTCCTTGGGATTGTTCAACGTGCTTACCATCGAGGTACCGAGAGTAATGGTGATAATACAAGTCACAATACAATGGTGAGATAGGTCTGCCAATCATTAATAATCTCACGTGCCCATTAAATGATATGCGCACATAGGCTTAGGTGGTTATATTCTTGATATCGAAAAATTGTTTTTAAAACAAAAACAATAGTAATATATTAACCTACTGCCTTGATTTGGCATGTACCAACTACAAATCAGCATAACTAAATAGTACTGTAATTGTATTTAGTCTGAAAAATAAAATGATACTCTATAATAAATCATCTATCCGTATAACATGGATAGGTTATATTAATTGAAGGTGTTCAAGTGTGCAAGTGCCAGACAATGCTTACGTCATTTGACGCAGCTGTGTCTCGGGAATGTTCACAGGAGTTACGTAACGCAGGCGTCAAACACTGCGCACCTTGAAACATGCGTCCTGTTTACTTCGTACTTGATGGACAACACCCTGAGTGTCTGTGTACAAGATATTCCTATTGAAAGACCAACAGTCAGAAATCAGTTCATTTTTTTTCCAAGTTCATACAGAAGTTCAGAACGAGTTTTCGTGAGGTGTTCATTAACAAATAAACGAAGGTTTAGACCCGAGGCTGTATTGTGATGTTTTAGGTTGATTCGAGCTGTGTATGTCCCTCCGACGTTCGCTATTTAGTGTCAAAATCTTAGTGCGTGGTCGCCCGCCATCCGTTTTAGGGCGGCCAATTCTGTGCGCTCGCTCAATCTCTCTGAGACTGCAGGACTGAGGTTAACTTCATATGATCATTGACAATGTCTAGGATTGCATTTTCAATTTCACAAATACCTACAGATTCGGGTATTCCTTCTATTCTCAAATTGGATCTTCTAGAATATTGCTCGATGCTGTCGTTGGCCGATTCTAACAAGTCGACTCTACTTTCAAGTTGTTTGATTTTCTCGTCCTTCTCTTTCACAGTTTGTTTTAGTTGCTCAGTCTGAGCTGCTAAGTAGTCTATTTTGTCAGCAATCTCTTGCGGGAACAGAGCTCGTTTCAATTGTTTTATAACATCACTGTCACTCAGAGTTGCAATAAAGGTAAGTTTTAGTAGTTCATTGTCAATACCTTCAAAGCGAGTAGCCTCTGACGAGCTTTTTTTGGCGATGCTTGGGCGGCATGATGTCTTATTGTCGTTGGTTACACGTCTGATAGGTGTGTCAAATGTGGCATGTCCAAGATGGACGTTCAATGTGGCAGCACGCTGAATCTGACAGACCCATAGATTATGTGCAAATCCACCCCCATCTTAGGGTATTGTGAATGTTTATCTCACCAGATTCATCGTACGGATCGTTGGAAGTTCGATGCCATTAGATAACTTCATTATTTTCCGTCGCATTTGTAACAAGAGAACATCGTCACACGAGAGCTCAACGAAACGCGGCCTGCTCCGTCCGACGTCATGAGTCGCACCATATATAAGTTAACGTTTCCGCCTGATTGTATCCCTACCAATATTATCTGGACAATATCCTATCTTTAAATACATGGACTATATTCCGGAAATACTGTTTATTAGACAAAATATATCCTGGATATTGTTCTTCTACTGCTTTATATATACAGAATGTCTGCAAATTGTCCAGTTACTGAGGTTTATTTTGACTGTCTTTGGAGACGTACAATGAATTACAGTTAGTAATTTATTATTTAAGCAGTCACATCAGTCAAAAATGCAAATTGCTGGCCCAGTAATTTGAGTTAATAAAAAAATTAAGGTGGCTCCTCGAATTTTACTATTAAATTCATGTATCTCATGACCCTATTGTCTTATCAACTTATGCTCCTATTGCATGCCATGATTTTGTCTATCCATTATACACTTTTGATTGGTCGATGTATGTATAATTATTATAATTTGTATTTACGGATGTAAGAATTATTAGGAGTTGTTATTTTTTCTTAAATAAAAGCATTCCTCTTCACATAACAGGCGGGTCCACACTAACAACAAAGAGGTGCCCAGTTTCCCAATAAAACACCAAGAATAGCAACTATAGTTATCCATATTTCCACACAGACAGCACTTTCTAGAAAACAGCACAATGGAAGGTATATAAAAAAATTATTACGTAACATTATATATACTAATTTACTTAAATATCTAATGCTTGTAATTCAAGATCCTCTCAATGTGACTTACCAAAGCCGTTACTGTGGATATACTGAAGGTGTGGTTCCACGTTCTCTATGGAGATGACCTTGAATGATGCCAAGGGCATCAAGCCAGGCTGTGTGCTGATCATGTCATGGAAATTAGCTGTGTCCTAACCGTATCCATCCAGACTAATATGACTTTAGCTGTAATCATAATCAATGCTTCAATTTGGATTAATTGAAAAGAGAATCAAGCTTTCTCTTGTATATTTTATCTTAAATTACACAACTGTGGATATAAGAGTGCATAAACGTTATATAAAAGTGACCTGGTTATCATCATTAAAAAATAGCAACAACACGTTTTTCAATGCCCCTACTAATATTTTCTTATTTTCTAGCATAAAAAACATGCACACTGTGTTTTATTTATCTGTTTTGTCACGGTTATAACGCAAAGCATGTTAATCGTGATGACAAGTAAATATAAAGCTTCAGTTATTTTTAATTATTACAACGAATATGGGTATATCAAGGACACATTAGCTATACTTTAATACTTTTTACCTTAATACACAAATCTCAAAAACTGCTGTATTTGCAAGATATTTATGAAATACACATCACAGTTTCATTCAAAAGATGACAATTAAAATATGATGAAACAACATCCTCATAGAAATAGCGAATTGCTGGTGCAATTTTGCTCATTTGCATAACATTTCATTTGTCCATATACTTATACAAAACTATCTCCGCTGCGACCCCCTAGAGACCACTGATTGGCCGTCACGAGGAGCCTTACCTGCCAGTTCTGTGTCGTGTCATGGCATGGCACACCCCGACCTTGCCTGCCCTGTTGAGTGCAGCCACCGTATGATTTGCCTGCCAGTTCTGTGCCATGGCATGCCATACCCCTACATTGCCTGTCATATTGAATGGAGCCAATGTGAGCGAAAAATCTTCCACGGTGAGAGATTTACCTGCAAGTTCTTTCATTGTATGCCACACCCCGACCTTGCATGTCATACTGAGTGCAGCAATCATGAGATATTTAACTGCCAGTTCAGTGTCATGGCGTGCCACACCCTGACCTTGCCTGTCCTACTGAGTGCTGCGAGTTGATTGCCAATGAAGAACAGGTTGTTCATGACAACATACATTTGGAATTTGCCTGCAAAGGGGAGAGAATTCAGTGAAGTAGCACGACGTTTTCACATTACACTAAGCACAAATTTGAATAAAACAGTTGTTTATGGACCTGCTAAATGGATATATTTAATCCACATAAAAGTACCTCTGTCTGAATGAATCAGTTTAGTCGACTGTACTAAAAAATTCAATTCAAATTTATTGTAACTCTATACAATAAGAACAAATACAAAGCAGAGCGAAGTCCTATCTAATCGCATAAAGTGAACAATAGGGGAAGAATAATATGTAATGTTGTACTCCCTTTTAGTTTCATCAACTACAGTTTTGAGCTATGGGTGGTTTGGAACATTTGTGTTTGGCGAAATAGATTTGTACTTAGCAGAGACTGAAAACCATATCAAACTGCACGTGCAGTAATGTTACAGGAACTAGTTGCCCACCCAACCGAATTACGTAGTCGTTGTCCACACGCTCTCTTCATTATAGGGGCATTGTTAGCATACATTGTTAGCATACTTCAATATAGGGGCTGCCTCTGTGAAGGTACAGAGGCAGTATGCGAAAAGAAGGAAGCCTGGAAAGAAATAGAGAAGACCAAGGAGAGAGGAAATCAACCGGATTCAAGGATATACACACATACGCTTTTTTCAATCGTTATATACTATTTAAGACTAACATGACGGACACAATAATAAGGGTGAAGGACATGGAGTCCGCCAGTTAACCCGTATGACAAGCGGTAATTAGTATACACGGTAATTAACGTCAACCCCACAAAGAATAATATAATGTGACTACGCAACAGGATGATGAACAAATCAAAATGGCAGGCCTAACTTAATTTCCAGGTCTATGGCCGTGAATGAAAACCGGTCACATGCATAGACATAACAAACCGCTATCGCCGTATCTTAATTTACCCATGTTATGGGTGGTCGCATAAGTTTGCAAAGTCAAAAACACGTATAGTGTTTAGGACTTTGCGAACTTATACTACCATCCCTTATTTGTCTGATGTCTAAGGACATCTTTAAAACAACGATGCAATTATAATACATGACTAATACAATTTCATAAACATAATGCACATAATATAATTCTGAAGTTCTGAGTAATATCCCAAACAATCACAAATGTACATAGACATGAACGTTGTTTAGACACAAACGTCAACAATTATGTCCAAACCAACGTGTTATTTTATGACTATTCTGAACTGACGTACGTCGCCTCTAAACAACATACTAACAGAGGTTCAGCACGTGAAACATGTAAGTGTACGTGTACATGTAGCTAGCGGCCCGTACGCTTACATTTTAATATCTACACATTCGCCCGTATTTAATTCCTTAGACCTTGATATAATCCCATTCCTTCTACGAGAGAAGAAGGAACATTCCAGAAATGTTCCTGCATTATCAAACAGCACAATTGAAACACAGTTTCGTCACAGGGATGGAACTTTTGCATACACATTCCTCTTGGTAGGCGGCGATGCGTTGCTGGTTGACTTCTCAGAGTTCGTTATGAACACCGTAAATATGCGGTAGGTGAAACATAACTATTGGCTTTCCACTTGGAGACACTTGCTTTCTTGACGGTCTAATAATGTGGATATACCAAATATGGACCATGCTATCAAGTTCTTCTTAGAAGAGAGAGAAAGATAGAGAAAGTGGAAAAAATAACAATAAATGAAGATACTATTATAACGTACCATAGGCTTGCAAACTAAAATAAATAACGTGCAAAAGTATGATTTCTGATAAGCGGTGTGGTGATCGGTGTGGTGGAATCTTGGAATCACACACACGCACACGCACACGCACACGCACACGCACACACACATTTTGCAGAAGTCATCCCAGAAAACCATGTCTATTAATGCTAAAGATGTGACAATACTGTTATTGACATTTGTTTATTTCATAGCTACAAACCAACTATCCCAGTAGCGAAAAAACTTTGAGAAGGGAAATACGGAGTTGAGTACGTAAACCGTGTCTTTCCGTTGTCCCATAATTAATAATGTCTTATGATACAAGCAACCTAAATAATACAAGTGGTCTTAAATTACGACCGTTCATACAAATTTTAATTATTCTATTGGGTCACACCCTCATGAGAAAATGTTACTTCCACATTTTAAAACCAACATTATTATGATAGGTATCATGCCTAATGTATGGAACAATAATTTTTTAAGTGTTACGTAGTGGACAAAGGTTAATCGTGGATAGAAATCTATAGCGTTGGTAATTATTTTGACAAAGATGTTTACAACAATGAATTCTGTAGGTCTGCCCAAGATGGGAGGAACATCGACATTTGGTAGTTTTTGACCTATAACCTGTGCTGTGTCGAAATGCAAGAGAGGAAACAAATAAACCAAAATTAATATTTCAGTAGGCGATATATCCAGTAGGCTACATAAACAAAACGTTTGGTCTGAATTATTTGACTGTTATATGTTGCTAGTTGAATGTAAAGCTTGCTTTTGATACTAATTTATTATATAATTACCATATGTATACATGAATGCATTAAATTGTATTAATAAAAAAAATACATACGACTATTTTCACATCTTAAAATGTTTTTTACATGATATATATATATATATATATATATATATATATATATATATATATATATATATATTAGATTTTTTTGAGCTGTAAAATAACTATCCTTTTAGGACAATAAAGTGAATTGGTTGATTGATTTTTTTATGCATGAATAGTTGGGGCTAATGTCACTGCAATTAGCCTACATTTAAGAATATGGGAATGACTGTTATTTCCTGTTGTATAGTTCGTGGTCATTATAAGTTGATAACTGTTATTATACACATGATTGTGCAAAGTTGATTCACCATGCAATTGTGCTTGTTAATTTTTTAGTTGTCCTTGTATTTTTGATTGACTGGATCAAATTTGTAAAACATGCTAATGGGTATTGTATGGTATTGGCATTCAGCGTTATGGTGTTGTGTACTGCATATTTTGTACACAGAAATTGTGTTGTCACATAGTTGTATATTAAAAATGCCATGGCAGCTGCATATTCAGTTCAGAGTGAGTAGACCAACAGGCTTAGGATCCTAAATACTGAAAATGCCCCATTTATATCACACAGTAATGAATTGGGAGAGAATATGTGTATGTATGAGTCATGAATGAATGGGTACAATTTATTAAAATGGCTTTCATAAATATAATAGTAATAATTGTATTATTATGCCCAATGATACATGTTTAGCATTGATCATATTTATCCTAGATTGTGAGTGCATTATTTGAGTAGAAGTAAACGTCAAATCAATTGTCACACAGTTTATTCATGCACACCAGTGCAACAATTTGAAGTCTTACATAACATTACTTTTAAGACGATTCAATCAAAGAGTGGGTCTGCTAAGTCAGCACAATCGGCAGCGAATACAAATGACAACAAATTAACATAACGAGGCTTAGTGCAATCGATAGTGTCACATCTGGCTAACCAACGATTGCATTGGCGTGTTCTTCTTTCAGGCCAAGGGCTTGAAGTGTTTGACCAAACAGAAATGGTTCGACAACAAGCCTCTTGTACGATGCGCTGCAATGGAATGAATTACACATATAATGCAACTGTAAAGCTCTGTGAACAATATTGGATGTGGCGCTGAACAAAATAAATGTTATTATTATTATGATGAGAAATCCTGCACAGCCTAATACAGAAGAAACATACAATTGACCCAGTAGTCTTCAAGGAATACTGTTAGAATAACACCTCTATTATAAGTGTGTTGCTTTGTGAATTTGTTATTTGAAGTTAGCAATGTATCAATGACATGCAGATTTTTTAATCCATTCGTGGACCTTCATTATTCTGAATATGAAATTCAAATAGGCTATTCACATAGTAGAGAGTTTGAAGTAAAATAATGTCAGATTTGACGAGCCATTATATTGAGAAGCACTTTTAAAAGACTGCAGTGGTGTTACATCTAGTGAGCATATATTATTAGATTATTCCTACTTACACCTTAAAAGCTTCATAATCCAGGTGTTCATAACACATGATGTAGAGTTAAAAAAAGTAGCGACTGCCATATCTTGTACATAAATGTATCCGCGTATAATTAGATAAATTACCCTTATTTTTGTAACTTACAGAGATGACAATTTCCTCAAATTGTCTGGCACCAGATACAGGGTTTCGGTGGAGTACAACCCTGTTATGATTGTTGTCTCACATGCCCTCTTTGCCTGTATGAGCAGTGTTTCCACAACCTAAAACGTGAAATGTGTCAACAATAAATTATTTAATAAATACCATCTATAAGCAATGCATCAAAACCGAAAGGTTATTAAAAAGAAAGGAAGGTATAGATAGAACAAATAAAGCACAACGATTTGCATTGTAACGAAACTTAAATGTTTTCAAAACCTAACTTCAAAATAGTGTTTTCCATTGAAGTTAGAAGGAAACTGAAATAAAAACTTTACAATTTGTCCATTTGTCAACCTCACTTTTGTTCTGACCCTTCAAAGTGCATGATGTCCATGGCAAGCCCATAGACACTGATATATTGGATAAGGTATCTAATGCATACACGACCTGCTATTTACTTTAGTGATGCTTTCACAACTTTTTTTATTTGTTAATTTATTTTTAATAAACAGAAAAAATATGAGCACAAGAAATAGCTGTGAGGTGGCAATTTTGGCAAATACTGGACGAGGTGGGTGACAAAGACAGCGAGGTGGCCCACCTGCACAAGTGAAAATCTACCATATATTTCAAGAGCAAATGTTTCACTATAACATACCTCAATAGCATTGTTTGGTATCTTACCCCAGGACATGCAGAGGCAAGGGCAGCATAGTCGGTCAATAGTCTAAGGCGTTGTCCCCTCAGTGCTACACAATGTCGTGCATACTTCGCTGGAACGCGGCCTGCCCTAAAAACAGATCAAATATCATTTGTAGAGATACGTAGCACTTAGTTTGATGTATAAATATAAATGTGACTGCAATTCCTACAATGTATACGTAAAAGCAAATGTTACCATGGATTGCTCCCACTAAGAGCGATGAAAATCAGGCATGACTTTAAGTAACAGTTACAACAAAAATAATGCATATTAAACTTGAACACTTGATGGAAAATATCTCCCTATGCATACAATAAGAAAATATTACTTAACATTTTTTTCTCGGACCTCCAAAAATCCATTTCTACACTTTTTTGGACATTGGTCCTATAGGTGCTACATGATGATGGCTTGTTTTGAAATTTAAAGCCTGAAGATTCTAATTATAATATATATTATAATAGCTAACTTGGAATGTAAACATGTCCTGAAGGTCACTGAGCATAATGTCCCTCACCTGTAAACACATATAAAAATTTAACATCTTATAATTTCAAACCCTGCAAAATTCCATTAATATGTGACTACTGTATAATAGAGTGACATTGGCAGACATGTATTTTAATAGTCACATTTCTACATTTGGATATGAAAATGAGGGATATGCAAATGAATTAGGGATGATAGAATACATAATTTGCATGATAGATGTCCATACTAAAATTGATGGAAAGTTCATCAAAATCCATAAAATATTAGCCAAGTTATGAAGTGTTTGAATTTGCCATTTTACGTTTACCATTATTGTCTTAAGTGTTGCTACCTTATCAGCAAACTGTCTCTTTGTGCATGTTGTAATGAGAGCGTAGGCCTCTCGTACATGTGGGGCAACTTTGTCAGGATTCCACTCCACCAAGTCATCGTCCAGTGAAAGGAAATCTGAAAAAAAATCATGTAAAAAATATTTAAAACAAACAGCTTTAAAGAAATCATTTGCACACTGTATTAGATAATTCACTACAATCGCTGGGCTCTAAATTAATGATACCAGTTGTCAGAAAATGTTTTTTTTTTATTATAACTGCCTGCGGACAAGTAGATTATTTGATGTATTTCTAGCCCTTGACAAGTGTAGACTTACAATAAACCTCACATAAGTCGGAATCAAGCGACCAAGCGATTTAATCCGAGTTAGGTGAAGATCCGACTTAGACATAGATTTCGTATGGGAAATAAATACATTACAAGTGAAATGTTAGTCGGAATTGTGTCCAAGCTGAGCGAAGATACGACTTAGGTGAGTCCGACGTATGCAAGGTTGACTGTATTTATAGTTATAAAGAAGAATGTTGGATAGTACTTACCTATCTGTCAAAAATATACTATAAAAATCTGTGGTCTTAAACTAAACATGCAACAGAATGAACGTTAAAGTGACCCGTCACAACAAAAGGTTAGATGAACATAAACTTAAGTCTAATTTGCAACAACAAAGCAACAATTTGTCTGCAAACAAAAACAATAGGTGCTGCATCAACTCGTTATCAGATTTATTGGCGCAAAAATTATCACTTTCACCAAAGTGTGTTATCGCGGCATGTCAAAAGCCCGATATTTATTCCTGTTGTTGAATTGGACAAAAATGCACCAAAACAAAAAACAAATTGATTAAGCACCTTTAATTATGATACGTACCTAAGCAGATGTGATCTGTTTGTTTGGAAATTGCCTGCATAATGATGCACAAAGACATTTTAGTCATAATGACAAGAAAAATAATATCTCACTATTGTTATGAAAAAAATAAAACTTCAAACTACAAAACAGACATTTACCTTAACATAGCACTTTTTCTGTGAGAAGTCACAGTCATCCTTTTCACAATCGTGACTCCGATGTGCACACGTGTCTGCAGGCCTATCCAAACAAAGTGAAACATTTGCTGAGTATGTATAATATCAGAGAATGTGGTTTTTATTATATTTTGGTGAAAATATTACAGCCTATCCAACCAAAAGAATCATCAGAAATTGTCAACAATTTCCTACATGAAAACATTTCAACTATACCAGTATCTTTCAATATATTTCAACCACATTGAATATATAAGTACACATGTATAATTATCACATGCATATATTTTACATCTACTGTTTACGCCAAGGGAAATTAAAGATCCCACTCGCGTTATATAAATGCATCCTGGTGTGAACTAACACCCGTACTCTTCAATATCATGGCATAAATGCGTACTCTTCAATATCATGGCAATTATTAAGTTACACATTAAGTCTAACCTCATGCTGCTTGGGAAGTGTGTCATGACAGCACGTTCAATGCAGGTTCGCAAGTGTCCACGCATTGCAGCCTGATCGTACTCATCACTGGGGAATTCCTCATAACACACAGATGTTGCTGCTGCAATGGCGTAGAGCCCACAATCAATGACCCCACTCTGTCGCTGACTGGTGTCAACAACACACCTGATTCTTGAGGGTGTTGTTCACAGCAGTGAAGCAATCTGCATTTTGCAGTGCATGTTGACACTTCTGTTGAGCGAGTCATAAACGATGACATCTGCATCCACGTGGGGTGGTGGAGTGGCGACAGTTACCCTGTGCAGTTCTCCATCATGCAGTACCTGCACAAACGGTCCACTCGCAACAGTGACCTGCAGAACGGCACCGAGAACTGGGTTTTGCAAGCCGGCCATTCCAGGAAATTGCTTGGTCGTTTATCAGCAGCTGGGCGGGTGGTAGTCATCACAATTGCAGCAGCTGGGTGGGTGGTAGTCGTCACGATTGCAGTAGCTGGACGGGTGGTAGTCGTCACGATTGCAGCAGGTGGGCGGGTGGGTGGGTGGTAGTCGTCACGATTGCAGCAGCTGGGCGGGTGCTAGTCGTCACGATTTCAGCAGCTGGGCGGGTGGTAGTCGAAACGAGTGCAGCAGCTGGGCGGGTGGTAGTCATCACGATTGCAGCAGCTGGGCGGGTGGTAGTCGTCACGATTGCAGTAGCTGGGCGGGTGGTAGTCGTCACGATTGCAGCAGGTGGGCGGGTGGGTGATAGTCGTCACGATTGCAGCAGCTGGGCGGGTGGTTGTCGTCACGATTGCTGCAGCTGGGTGGGTGGTAGTCGTCACGATTGCAGCAGCTGGGCGGGTGCTAGTCGTCACGTTTGCAGCAGCTGGGCGGGTGGTAGTCGTCACGATTGCAGCAGCTGGTGGTAGTTGAAACGAGTGCAGCAGCTGGGCAGGCAGTACTCATTAATTATTAAGTTAATGATTAGGTGAAGTTAATCACCTCATGCCTGTTATTTGATACAATGGGAAGAAATATGCAGCCCCCAACCAAGACAAAAACAATAAAAAAACATTACTAAAAATACATATAAAAAACAGATAAGTTTACTATACCTTCATGAAACGTGCAATCTAAATATGGCTTGAGCTGGCCAAAGTTCACTTTGCGCTTCAACAGCACCCCGTCCTTCTCTAAGTATGGACCGAGCCAGTTGGCCTCCAGCTTACCACCTGCATCAGACAAGCATAATGTGATATAGTTCATTAAAATGAGACAACTGACATGCATCCTAACATCACCAAAATATGTATATTATTATTTTAATGCTAATAGTAATATGTAAAATAATAATAAGCAGCCAAGTGAGAAGTATTTTAATCAAGAGGTGTGACTATAAAAAGAGGCATTTGTTTGATGAGTTGTCAATCATCAGCTTGCTCAGTTACCATCAATATTGTAGAATGTCTCGTCCTCACATTCTTGCATCTCGCTTTTAATAGATCTGGTGACAGTGCTCTGGGATAGACTCCGCTGTACGGTATCTGCTCCCATTAACTCTCAGAGCAAGCATTGTGATAAAAAAAAATTATAATTGACAAAATAATTATATTTTACGTCTGGTGTGTGAACCACTGGTTTCCATCTCAATGAAAAGTAATTTTTACAATTATTACCCTTAGTGTTCGCCTTCACCATGTTGCGACGCAACACGTGATCACCCTCCTTGAAATTAAACACCTGTACTCCTTTCGCCATTTTCCTGCTGTATACACGCTTTTGTTTGGACTGGGCACAGGTGATGTTTTCTTGAATCTGTAAAGGCAGAAAAAAATTAATACAATTTACAAATAGGATATCTCTGGGAATAATAATGCCATCCAAACAAGGTTTGGAAAGTTGCATTCAGCATACATATTCTGTGCAAATTACCAGACTTTAAAAAAAAAATCATCAATACTTTTAAAGATAAACCAATATTTGTAGCTAAAACCAAGTTTTTTTCCATACTTTAAGTTTTTTTATTCAAATATGGCGGCCTTTCTTTTGTTACGATGGAAACAGGCTGTGGCTGGAAAACGTCAACATATATTTTTACTCACCAAGACCCATTCCATACCATGTAAAATTGGACTATTTGCATAAATGAAAAAATAACCCTATCTACCTGTGTCTGGCCTTAAAGAAGTGATGTATTAATCAAAGTTGTTAATCTATTTATGCTGTGCAAAGGGTGTTCATCATATTTCATGAGGATAGTGACATTTGTGCATGACCTTCTCATCAAGTTTCTTGGCATTCTCCATAAAGCGAGCCACATTAGTCTCCTCACACACACGTGCAACTTTGATATCAGCTGTCAGTTCGCCGAGGTTGTTCAAGGTTCCTGCCATGTGGGGATCACGCTTAGAGAGCCTTGACAACACAAAATGAAAATGAACAATTAATAAAATATAACTATAAATTGCAACTACTCAGACGAGTAGCACATTTATTTACATGCATTGTTTTAAAGCATCACACCCACGCAGCAGTAAACGTTGTGTGTTTAAATTTGTTTTGCATTTTCAATCAAAGGACCAACAATTTTGTTTATTATATTTGTTATCTCTAGTTAGTATATTATGCATTCAGGTATCATTTACACATTATGTTGTCAGTAGTATCAGATGCTGGGCTCTCGCTAGCGCCTGACCACTCATTGTCGGGGCATTTGAATTGAAAAATGAGGTTTCTCGCCTAATTGAAAATAATTGGAGAGCCAGGATTTTGGGTGAGGGTTGTGTGAACTGAGTGAAATATATTGAAATCTTGAGTAAAGTGAGAGAAAACGTAAAAAAAATTGTCTTTAGTTTTTGGAGAGTGGAAAGTAGGCAATTTGGCAAGAAGAAATTTAAGCCAGAGATGGTAATTATTTGACATAAATATATAGGCATGTGTATTTAGTTAAAAAAGACCTTTCACTTTGCAAGAAATGGTAACATGTATTTGCTCACTTTGTACGGAGTCATCTTGATAGACTGTTGGTAGGAGATATTGCATGAAAATGCTGCATTCCACAATATGCAAATCCCAATCAGTCTTCTCTGTGCGACAAAATAATGTAATGTATACAATACGATTTATTGCCAAACCTTTCTCAGTCATTCAGTACTACTTTTATCCAGCATTCTTCTACTTGATTCAGCAGAGTATTGATATATCCAAGGTAGCCTCACCCCCGAAGACAGGGAATGAAGAAATTATTAGTGCATCATAATTTAAGTTCAAAACTTATAATTAAACAATTTATTAATTTTATTTTGTTAAGATTTTTTTGTAAGCAAAATGAATGAAGGTCTATAACATGACATCTTTAAATCATATTTGTAGAATTTTTCATTAATGGTTGCACTTACAGGATACTTACGTGTTTATGTATTTTGAAATTGCAGCACCAATTGACCTGTCTTTGCGTTCGTCTTGCCCTTTACAGGCCAGATGGTAGGCTGACGTTACAGAGTGACGCACCCCAAATGCCTTCAAGATGTGATCATTGAGCTGACAACAGAAAACCGTAATCAATTACTGCAGGATAAACAACAAGATAGCTTGATTAGCATGGACAACATACATAATCCACATCAATTTTTTTATAATGCATCAATCCAACGTAATGTAGTTTCACATATAATAAGTCATCTCGTTGTTCTAATCAGCAATGATAAATTGTGGACTAAATTTTACTTGAAACGAAAACAATGTAATTGGGCTGAAAGCAAATTCAGTTGTGTATTTGTGCCATACCTCATTTATAAGTTCACGACCTTGGTCACTCAGGACGCATTGTGGTGGCCCGTAGGAATAGAAGAGGTCAATGATAGCAGCACTGACATCCCCTGCAGCTTTGCTCTGTCACTGTCAATCAGAATCCATCATTGAACATTATTGTACATTTGCACTTCAAACATTTGCCATGACAGATACATATACTGTAATCCACATATAAAGCATATGTCCAAGGGAAGCAAGGAAGCTAGATAATATTGCCCAAAACAGTAATGTAAATACTGTCAAATGTAATAGTATTTGAAGTCAGTTCAATTGGTTACAGTGAGGGCTGATAACAAAGTTAGCCTATAGTGTCATTTACCATGTCCATAAAGGATGTGTGAAGGTCAGTAATAAACTGTGCATATAGAAGTGGACACACAATATGATTGAAAGCCAAACAGAACTGTGCAGTGCTATTAGTACCTTAATCGGCCTTGCGAAGACAAACTTGGAAAACAAATCAGTCGCAGTGAAAATGTATTTACTGCCACGTTCTGTTTCGAAGTAAGGCTCCATCAGGTCGATACCTACTACATCCCAGGTACCATCTGTTTTGATGGGCTGAAGCTCGGGAGCCAGTCTTCATTTTGTGCAATTTTCAACGACTGCACTATTTCTCATTTGCATTATTTAAATTGACCCAGTAATCTTCAAAGAATACTGTTAGAATAATACCTCTATTATAAGTGTGTTGCTTTGTGAATTTGTTACTTGAAGTTAGCAATGTGTCATACATGCAGATTTTTTAATCCGTTCGTGGACCTTCATTATTCTGAATATGAAATTCAAATAGGCTATTCACATAGTAGATAGTTTGAAGTAAAATAATGTCAGATTTGACGAGCTATTATATTGAGAAGCAATTTTAAAAGACTGCAGTGGTGTTACGTCTAGTGAGCATATATCGTTAGATTATTCCTACTTACACCTTAAAAGCTTCATAATCCAGGTGTTCGTAACACATGATGTACAGAGTTAAAAAAAGAAGTGTGCCATATATTGTACATAAATGTATTCACGTATAATTAGATAAATTACCCTTATTTTTGTAACTTACAGAGATGACAATTTCCTCAAATTGTCTGGCACCAGATACAGGGTTTCGGTGGAGTACAACCCTGTTATGATTGTTGTCTCACATGCCCTCTTTGCCTGTATGAGCAGCGTTTCCACAACCTAAAACGTGAAATGTGTCAACAATAAATTATTTAATAAATACCATCTATAAGCAATGCATCATAACCGAAAGGTTATTAAAAAGAAAGGACGGTATAGATAGAACAAATAAAGCACAATGATTTGCATTGTAACAAAACTTATAATGTTTTCAAAACCTAACTTCAAAATAGCGTTTTCCATTAAAGTTAGAAGGAAACTGAAATAAAACTTTAGAATTTGACCATTTGTCAACCTCACTTTTGTTCTGACTCTTCAAAGTGCATGATGTCCGAGGCAAGCCCATAGACACTGATAGATTGGATAAGGTATCGAATGCATACACAACCTGCTATTTACTTTAGTGATGCTTTCACGACTTTAATTTGTTAATTTATTTATAATAAACAGAAAAAATATGAGCACAAGTAATAGCTGTGAGGTGGCAATTTTGGCAAATACTGGACGAGGTGGGTGACAAAGACAGCGAGGTGGCCCACCTGCACAAGGGAAAATCTACCATATATTTCAAGAGGAAATGTTTCACTACAACATATCTCAATAGCATTGTTTGGTATCTTACCCCAGGACATGCCGAGGCAAGGGCAGCATAGTCGGTCAATAGTCTAAGGCGTTGTCCCCTCAGTGCTACACAATGTCATGCATACTTCGCTGGAACGCGGCCTGCCCTAAAAACAGATCAAATATCATTTGTAGAGATACGTAGCACTTAGTTTGATGTATAAATATAAATGTGACTGCAATTCCTACAATGTATACGTAAAAGCAATTTGACAACACTACTTTTGTTTTAAAGAATGATCATTATTTTTGTGTAAGATCTTGAGGCTCCTGTCTGCACTCCTTATAATTATAGGAGTTATAGTGTACATTTAGTAAAAATTGTGTCTTGCCTCTCAAGCCGTGAATTATAGTCAGGCTAACGAAAATGTTACCATTGCTCCCACTAAGAGCGATGAAAATCAGGCATGACTTTAAGTAACAGTTACAACAAAAATAATGCATATTAAACTTGAACACTTGATGGAAAATATCCCCCTATGCATACAATAAGAAAATATAACTTAATTCTTCAGAATAAATTTTTTTTTTCTTGGACCTCCAAAAATCCATTTCTACACTTTTTTGGACATTGGTCCTATAGATGCTACATGGTGATGGCTTGTTTTGAAATTTAAAGCCTGAAGATTCTAATTATAATATATATTATAATAGCTAACTTACTTGGGTTCTTGGAATGTGAACATGTCATGAAGGTCGCTGAGCACAATGTCCCTCACCTGTAAACACATATAAAATTTAACATCTTATAATTTCAAACCCTGCAAAATTCCATTAATATGTGATTGCTGTATTATAGAGTGACATTTGCAGACATGTATTTTAATAGTCACATTTCTACATGAAAATGAGGGATATGCAAATGATTTAGGGATGATAGAATACATAATTTGCATGATAGATGTCCATACTAATATTGATGGAAAGTTCATCAAAATCCATAAAATATTAGCTAAGTTACGAAGTGTTTGATTTTGCCATTTTACGGTTACCATTATTGTCTTAAGTATTGCTACCTTATCAGCAAACTGTCTCTTTGTGCATGTTGTAATGAGAGCGTAGGCCTCTTGTACATGTGGGGCAACTTTGTCAGGATTCCACTCCACCAAGTCATCATCCAGTGAAAGAAAATCTGAAACAAAATCATGGGATTTGTACATGTAAAAGAACAGGTGACAATATTGAAAACAAATAGCTTTAAAAAATCATTTGCACACTGTATTAGATAATTCACTACAAACGCTGGGCTCTAAATTAATGATACCAGTTGTCAGAAAATGTCTTTTTTATTATAACTGCCTGCGGACAAGTAGATTATTTGATGTATTTCTAGCCCTTGACAAGTGTAGACTTACAGTAAACCTCACATAAGTCGGAATCAAAGGGACCAAGCGATTTAATCCGAGTTAGGTGAAGATCCGACTTAGACATAGATTTCGTATGGGAAATAAATACATTCCAAGTCGGAATTCTGTCCAAGCTGAGCGAAGATACGACTTAGGAGAATCTGACGTATGCAAGGTTGACTGTATTTATAGTTATAAAGAAGAATGTTGGATAGTACTTACCTATCTGTCAAAAATATACTATAAAAATCTGTGGTCTTATACTAAACTTGCAACAGAATGACCGTTAAAGTGACCCGTCACAACAAAAGGTTAGATGAACATAAACTTAAGTCTAATTTGCAACAACAAAGCAACAATTTGTCTGCAAACAAAAACAATAGGTGCTGCATCAACTCGTTATCAGATTTATTGGCGCAAAAATTATCACTTTCACCAAAGTGTGTTATCGCGGCATGTCAAAAGCCCGATTATTTATTCCTGTTGTTGAATTGGACAAAAATGCACCAAAACAAAAAACAAATTGATTAAGCACCTTTAATTAGGATACGTACCTAAGCACATGTGATCTGTTTGTTTGGAAATCGCCTGCATAATGATGCACAAAGACATTTTAGTCATAATGACAAGAAAAATAATTTCTCACTATTGTGTTATGAAAAAAATAAAACTTCAAACTACAAAACAGACATTTACCTTAACATAGCACTTTTTCTGTGAGAAGTCAGTCATCCTTTTCACAATCGTGACTCAGATGTGCACACGTGTCTGCAGACCTATCCAAACAAAGTGAAAAATTTGCTGAGCATGATTAACATCAGAGAATGTGGTTTTTATTATATTTTGGTGAAAATATTACAGCCTATCCCACCAAAAGAATCAGCATAAATTGTCAACAATTTCCTACATGAAAACATTTCAACTATACCAGTATCTTTCAATATATTTCAACCACATTGAATATATACGTACACATGTATAATTATCATATGCATATATTTTACATCTACTGTTTATGCCAAGGGAAATTAAAGATCCCACTCGCGTTATATAAATGCGTACTCTTCAATATCATGGCAATTATTAAGTTACACATTAAGTCTAACCTCATGCTGCTTGGGAAGTGTGTCATGACACCACGTTCAATGCAGGTTCGCAAGTGTCCACGCATTGCAGCCTGATCGTACTCGTCACTGGGGAATTCCTCATAACACACAGATGTTGCTGCTGCAATGGCGTAGAGCCCACAATCAATGACCCCACTCTGTCGCTGACTGGTGTCAACAACACACCTGATTCTTGAGTGTGTTGTCACAGCAGTGATGCAATCTGCATTTTGCAGTGCATGTTGATACTTCTGTTGAGCGAGTCATAAACGATGACATCTGCATCCACGTGGGGTGGTGGAGTGGCGACAGTTACCCTGTGCAGTTCTCCATCATGCAGTACATGCACAAACGGTCCACTCGCAACAGCGAACTGCAGAACGGCACCGAGAACTGGGTTTTGCAAGCCGGCCATTCCAGGAAATTGCTTCTTCAGCAATTGTAGTTCTACCCATACGTGGTCGTCTGTCAGCAAACTGAACTCATCTAAAACGAAGTCCACACGCTGCTGTTTTGATGAACACACAACCTTAGCGTTCTTGATGTGTGGCCGCTTGGTTGGCACTGGCAGCAGTGAGGCAGTCATCGCTGGGCGGGTGGTAGTCGAAAGGAGTGCAGCAGCTGGGCGGGTGGTAGTCGTCACGATTGCAGCAGCTGGACGGGTGGTAGTCGTCACGATTGCAGCAACTGGGCGGGTGGTAGTCGTCACGATTGCCGTAGCTGGGCGGGTGGTAGTCGTCACGATTGCAGCAGCTGGGCGGGTGGTAGTCGTCACGATTGCAGCAGCTGGGCGGGTGGTAGTCGAAACGAGTGCAGCAGCTGGGCAGGCAGTACTCATTAATTATTTAGTTAATGATTAGGTGAAGTTAATCACCTCATGCCTGTTATTTGATACAATGGGAAGAAATATGCAGCACCCAACCAAGAGAAAAACAATAAAAAAACATTACTAAAATACATATAAAAAACAGATAAGTTTACTATACCTTCATGAAACGTGCGATCTAAATATGGCTTGAGCTGGCCAAAGTTCACTTTGCGCTTCAACAGCACCCCGTCCTTCTCTAAGTATGGACCGAGCCAGTTGGCCTCCAGCTTACCATCTGCATCAGACAAGCATAATGTGATATAGTTAATTAAAATGAGACAACTGACATGCATCCTAACATCACCAAAATATGCATATTATTATTTTAATGCTAATAGTAATATGTAAAATAATAATAAGCAGCCAAGTGAGAAGTATATTTGTGCCATACCTCATTTATAAATTCACGACCTTGGTCACTCAGGAGGCGTTGTGGTGGCCCGTAGGAATAGAAGAGGTCAATGATGGCAGCACTGACATCCCCTGCAGCTTTGCTCTGTCACTGTCAATCAGAATTCATCATTGAACATTATTGTACATTTGCACTTCATACATTTGCCATGATAGATACATATACTGTAATCCACATATAAAGCATACGTCCAAGAGAAGCAAGGAAGCTAGATAATATTGCCCAAAACAGCATCAATGTTAACACTGTCAAATGCAATAGTATTTGAAGAAAGTCAGTTCAATTGGTTACAGTGAGGGCTGATAACAAAGTTAGCCTATAGTGTCATTTACCATGTCCATAAATGGATGTGCGAAGGTCGGTAATAAACTGTGCATATAGGAGTGGACACACAATATGATTGAAAGCCAAACAGAACTGTGCAGTGCTATTAGTACCTTAATCGGCCTTGCGAAGACAAACTTAGAAAACAAATCAGTCGCAGTGAAAATGTATTTACCCCGTTCTGTTTCGAAGTAAGGCCCCATCAGGTCGATACCTACTACATCCCAGGTACCATCTGTTTTGATGGGCTGAAGCTCGGGAGCCAGTCTTCATTTTGTGCTGGCATGCGGGCACGCTTTCACCTACAATGTGAAATAGAAAAGAATCAGAAGACATTTTGTTAAATTCACTATAAATATTATGCAACACAGAATGCAAGTTTAATCACTGAAAAATTAATCATAAGACATTTTGATAAATTCATACAACACAGAATGCGAGTTTAATCACTGAAAGCCTGAAAAAAATAATCACAATGCTAAATTGTTGACGTCATTACCAGATGATGTAATAGTTTCACCAGCACTAGCAAAGTACAATAAAGTTATGACATAGTGGCATAGTCTCTGTAACACTACACAGGCTTAACATATCACTCATGCTGTTATGGCAATTTGTACTCCAATTACATTTATAAAGATAGTATGTTTAACTTACCCAATATATCACATCTTTTGCCATCGTAGTCCAGTTTTTTCAAAGTAACCGCCACGCCCCGATAACCCCCAGTGCCCGGATCATCGTGGCACTCTCTAAGTGCTGCCTCGATCTCAGTACGGCTGCGCAGTACCAACCGCAGGCCTCCTTTTGCCACAAAACACAACTTTCCCCTGCAACACACACTATCCATTAATTAGTGAATATTATATATTATATAAATATTCAAAATATATTTTTAACTATTGGAGACAAATAACATGAAGAATGCTTGTCCCAACACTTGTGTGCAAATTATGTGCATAAATTGATAAACTCTACATGCAGATGAACGTTCTGCAAATAATTGCTAATATTTCGTAGATCAGTGTGGTACGTGATAATGATAATATAGTGAACTTAATGCGCCTGCGTCCCCAGGAACCAGCTCATAGAAGTATGTGCAGAAGTGGAAATAGATAACCGAATGTTTCAGTACTTAAGACAAAACATTTGGTTGCTGACATTTTTTTACTTAGGAAATAATCATTGTATAATTGCTATACTGGATGAAATATACAGATTCATCATACGATGGTGCTTGTTTTGTTTGTTTATTTTCTAACCTGGAAATTTGCATGTGACTCAATATGATCCGTGCTGCCATGCAGAGAAAGCACATTTGTCAATGTCAATATTAGTTTTGGGGACAAAAAGTTGTTGTGGCACAGATGATCTTAGATTCCTAGGGATATCTGTAAAATGCAAGAAACTAACCAAGTAGGGTGGTTGTTGTGTAGAAAGGGCCCAATACATAATGGTAGCTAATTTGGTTCGATACACAACCAGAAGACAGTGGAGCTGTTTAAGTAGAGGAAGCGATGTTGTGAAACGAGGGGCTTTGATTACAACACATGCCAAACAATTATGTACTCCTTCAAGTCCTTTTTAGCAACATTGTTTAGCAGTGACTTGCAATAGTCAAGGCAACTACACATTATAGGGGACTTGTGTACTTCGATTTTGCCATTATAACTATAGTTTTGCCTAAATTTGATACCTCAGTGCTTTAGTTCCATGGCACATACCAGGGTGCTATTTGGCCCTCAAAATGCGCTAAGATAGAACATTTTTGTAACATAAATATGCCTGGGATCATATTGAATGATGGAACTAAAGCACCGACTCCTGTGACTGAGCACAGCTCAACTCTATTTCAGATCCTCCACTATGAAAACAATCTGCGTAAGTCAGCTAAATCAAATATCAATGACTGCACATACCTCTCAAACGAAACTTCTTTGCAGATCGCTGCACACTGGCTCTAAATGTATTGCTAACGGACGTGTGGCAGAACCCATTTGCAAGGAAATAAAACATGTGATCGAAGCGTGGTGAATCCGCAGTCAGACCCACACTGGCCACAGCCACAGGCATCGTTTAAAACTGAAAAATGACTTAACATTGTAGGTATATAATATAAATCACACACGCACGTGCGCGTGCACACAGACACACACAAAACTGGTACACACTCTCAGAGAATACTAATAGCCCAGACACTAAATTTAAAGAAGGAATAAGAGATAATTTCCTCTTCCAACATGTCACACTCCCAACAAGGGGGCGATTAGGAAATAAATCGAACATTCTTGATTTAGTTTTTCACCAATGAAAAAGGTATGATAGATGATATAGTGTATGAAAGCCCACTTGGTAAGAGTGATCACTCTGTCCTCATCACTACATTTAGGTGCTATGCAGAAATAGCAAGCCATACACGACTTAAATAATATTAAGACCAAGGGGATTATAATAGTATGAAGACGAAACTAGACCACACAGACTGGCGAGATACTTGGCACGAGCACTATAAACCATCAATGGTTAGGTTTTAAAGAATATATTAAAAAGATAGAGGATGAATTCATCCCTCATCGACTTGTGAGAAATATTAACAGACATAAAGGAAAAGTACCCCTAAACAAGGAATCAGTAAAGAAAATTAAGAAAAAACACATTTTATGGAAACGTTATATGGAGACAAAAGAAGGAAAATACTATACTGAATATCGTAGGGCTAGAAATCAAGTCCGTAAATTAACGAGGAGGATACAGAAGGAATTTGAGATGAAGCTAGCAACAGAATCTAAGACAAACCCAAAAGCAGTATGGAAATATATGAACTCCAAAACCAAGAATCGGGAAGGTGTTTCAGATCTGAACACAGACCCATAAGATCCTAAATCTAGACTCACAGATTCTGATAGGGAAAAGGCAGATGTCCTAGGAAATTTTTTGTCAAGTGTTTTTACTATAGAGCCAGATGGTGATATCCCTCATATTCCACCAGTGAAGTTAAGGCACAACATGGAAGAATTGACTATTGATGAGGAAATGATTAAAAAAAGACTTGATAACCTTAATGTGTGTAAATCGGTAGGGCCAGATGGTGTTCATCCTAGGTTGTTGAAAGAGCTATCTAATCATCTATGTAAACCACTAGCTAGGCTATTTAATAATTCACTGGCTGTGGGTGAACTACCAAAGGAATGGAAACAGGGAAGGATCTCAGCCATATTTAAGAAGGGTAATCGAAAAAACGTAGGAAATTATAGACCAGTCAGCTTAACAAGTATAATATGTAAATGTATGGAACAATGTGTCAAAGATCATATTGTCAATCATATGATTAGGAATAAATAATTTAGTACGCAACAATTTGGTTTTATTAAAGGTCGATCTACGGTACTCCAATTATTAAATGTTATTGACTCATGGACAAAAGCTTTAGATAGAGGGGAATTTGTAGACGTTGTATATTTGGACTTCATGAAAGCATTTGACACAGTCCCTCACAAAAGATTGATAGGCAAACTTAAATCGTATGGTATAGAGTATTACACACTAAGATGGATCCAGGCGTTCTTGTCTGACCGGGTACAGCAGGTCAATGTAAATGGTACAAATTCTGAGTGGGCAAATATAACAAGTGGTATTCCACAGGGCAGTGTCTTAGGACCGATCCTATTTGTTTTATACATAAATGATCTTCCTGAGAATATAGTTTCAAATGTATATATGTTTGCGGATGATACAAAGATTTTCTAAACGATTACTAGTCCACATGACCAGCGTACACTACAGAACGACTTAGATTATTTAACATTTTGGTCAAGTAAATGGTTATTAAGGTTCCACCCAGATAAATGTAATTTAATGCACATAGGGAAAACAATACAGCAAGAGTATGCATACAACCTGAAGATAGATAATACTGCCCATGAATTAGGAGGAATAGAAGAACAAAAAGACATTGGGGTTATAATTGATTAAAACCTAGAATTTGATAAACACATCAACCAAAAAATAAACAAAGCAAATAGTATCATGGCAGTTATTAGAAGGTCCTTTACAATCCTAAATCAACATAATTTGGTGCCATTATATAAAGCTTTAGGTAGGAGTCATCTAGATTATGCAATATCAATATGGTCCCCTTATAAACAGAAATACAAAGATGCCATCGAAAATGTGCAAAGACGCACAACAAAACAGCTTCCTGGTATGAAGAATATTTCTTACGAAGAAAGACTTCAGAGATTGAAACTTCCTACACTTGCATATAGACAAACTCGTGGTGATATGATTGAGGTATATAAACTGCTCCATGGGAAATATGACAGTGATGTATCTAACATTGTCAAGTTGCACAAAGACAGTGATACAAAGGAAGGAACAAGGGGTCATAGTTTGAAATTGTTTATAGAACATGCTTGTACAAATGTTAGAAAAGAAAGCTTCTCACTTAGAGTTACCAGCTTATGGAATGATCTACCGGAAGTAGTTGTAACTGCCCCAAGTGTCAACTCATTTAAAAACCGCCTAGATAGACATTGGAGTACTGAGGAGTTTCTCTACAACTACAAAGCTGCCTTGCCAGGAAGTCGTAGAAAATTCCAAGGGATAATTGAAGATCTGACCACCGAGGCCACCGCCTACGGTCAGGAAGAACCTAAGTAAACCTAAGTAAGTAAATATCGGAGTAAAAATCCAGACTTATGGACAATGCTGATCAACCACGTAGAATTAGAAGTGCCTCGGGCACTGGTTGGTTACCACGTGTTCACTAGGCGCGCGTTTTTTATATTTGAGTTGGTCAAAGTATATCAACTAGAACCACGTTATAATATATAATAATAATAATGTTTTATTTCAGGCAAGAGCCCATAATATTATAAATACATACAGGTAAAAAAAAAACATACATATACACACATGATGAACAATAGAGGTACATGTAGTGTGAAAAATATACATATATAAATATATATACATGATGTGTAGTAAAATATATATATAATGATAAGGATAAAAAAATATATTTGTATAAAAGTACAAACATCATGAATTAAAAGCATACAATTGATCAATCCAATGTTTAATCAATGGACTTTGATAATAAATAAATGAAGATAATTCACAAAAAGTATATTGTCGGATTTTTCCAACCGGCATAAAAGGCTAAAAATTTATGAGCGAATACGTTCATTAAAGGATTTAACATAATTAGTAGCGAACATATGGCTTGCAGTACAGCGGGGTGACAGGTTGTGTATAATTCTAAAACTGTTGTTATAAGCGACAGTAATACCTTTCAGACTCTGTTTTTTAAAATGACACCAAAGACTTGAGGTGTACATTGAACCACAGTATGAATTAAATAAAGTTGTTTTAATGGAATTATTGCATAAGTAAAATTTTCGGGCTAAAGCATTTGCCTGAGCATAGATACATCTTTTCTGCCTGGCAATATCGTCATCATCAATAAGGTTATTGTTTACAATATGGCCAAGGTATTTACATTTCTCAGTGTAAGGTAGTGTATGGTTATTGATAACAACAGGATGAATGTTTTTCTTGTCCCTAGGTTTGTTATCAATAACCATACAGACAGATTTTTTGTACGTTATATCAAACATATTGCCATACTTGGCACAACAATCGGTGAGTTTTCTCAACCCCGCAACACTAGGTGAAAAAACACAAAGGTCATCGGCATACATCATATGATTCATTATGGTTCCTGCATAAAGACAACCAATTTGTAATTTATTCAAATTTACACTTAAGTCATCCATGTAAACGTTAAAAAGATGTGGAGAAAGGATTCCACCCTGCTTAACACCGTTTGAAATGGTAAAACAGTCTGAGAAGCTACAACACCATCTGACAGTGAATTTCTGGGTTCTGTACCAGTAATAAAGAATGCGAACAATAAAAGAAGGACATCCCCGGTCAATTAGTTTGGTGAATAGCTTACTATGATTGACTTTGTCAAAGGCCTTAGAGGCATCCAGCATGGTAACATACATAGATGAGCCATTTGCTATGTAGTGTCGAAAGAGTTCTTTTAATAAAAATATGAGCATTTCAGTTGAGTGATGCTTTTTAAATCCAAATTGGTTTACACATGTAGATAAAAAAGTAGAAACCCTGGATAACATCAAGGATTCAAATAATTTACTAGCAATTGTGGCTAGAGCAATGGGTCGGTAGTTATGTTATCAGACAGGTCACCCGCCTTATTTTTTATTATGGGGGCTATGATTATAATCATCATAGCATCCGGTAAAAAACCATGAATTAACATGCTACTATATAAAAGTGACATGAGAACATGAAGTTTTTCATTCGCATATTTAAAATGTTCGTTACTTACACTATCATAACCCGGGGCTTTGCCTACAGGCATTGCATGTATTATATCTTGAATTTCCTTAACATTAACAATCATTTGAACATTAAGCTGTACATTGCTACAGTATTCATTAATCTTCTTGATGTTGACTGGAGAGCCAGGTAGAGTTAAGTAGGGATTGGTAATGATGAAGCCACATATTCTTTACATTTTCGACACCTGAAGCACCACCAACATTGCTAGGATTTGGCAACCTGGCGTTATTCATATGTTTTATGTCCTTCCAGAAGTTTTTGAAGTCATTATTACATAGTTTAGAAGCAAGTCTTTCAGCTTTAAGAATTTCAGCATTTTTTTCACATAGTCTTTTGTTGCGTTTAAAATGAGCACGTCTAACTTTCATTATATCATACAAGGGACCATGGCGAGGACTCCCAGCAGACCGCCAGAAGAGAAAGGATTCTCTAGCAGCTTGATGGGAGTCTCTGACTAGGTCATTCCAGCCTAGAACAGTATACTTAGAAGATGTGTTGTTAGCCTTAGTAGGGATTACCTCGGCAGATTTTATAATATCATTGTAAAGATTGCTTAGCAAAGTGCGATGGGCTTCATCATTACAATTAGGGTTAGTACATCTTAAAACCTCATGAGGTACATCAATAGCAGATAAAAGCAAACCGGTTTGTGTATGATAGTTATGGAGATCCTGGGGGTAGGCAGCATTCCACACAGGATGAGGTGCGTGAATTTGCTCCTGTATGGTGGCTTCAGGGGAAGGTAATAACTTGACACATAGAGGTAAGTGGTCGGAAGAGACACAATCATATTTAACTTCCATATCAGATATTGATGAGTGACTAGAGTGGGTGGTGAACACGTGGTCGAGCCAGCTCCTTGAGCCGTGCGCATCACTAACATATGTAAAAGCATCAGAGGGGAGAAGCAATGTGTCACTTGCGATAAGATGACAGTCGTTTATAAAAGCATTGAGAAATGGAGTAAAAAGACTGGGGTTCTTAATATCCGCATTAAAATCACCAATGATGAATATATTGGTTAATTCAAATTAATCACTTATGGCCTGGATTTTGCCAAAAATGTCTAGATATTCATCAGCATTGTCATCAGTCTGATAGATAGATAGACATTAAGAAGTAGAATAGTGGCGTTAGAGCTGGTAATTTTTAGACCCAGGAGTCTCTTCTCGTCAGCATAAATCAACGATAAAGGGGTCGAGTGAACGCCTCCGTAAAAAGCAGAGTCCACCATGAGGACATCCACTCAAACCATCACCATAATCAATGGATGTAATTCCTCTGGCGTTAAAGTCAGAGTGAACAGAATTAAGGAAAGAAAGGCTCTGTTTAGAGAGCCAGTGTTCCTGGACAGCAAGTATATCTAAAGAGTTTAAGATGTCAACCACATCAAAAGAACTGTTCCGTATACTTCTGGAGTTAAAGGAAGCAATATGGAGGGGAAAGTCTATAAGTGTGTTGAATCTGTTAGTGTGTGTTTCGTAGGTGGGAAATACCGTCCAATCTTTGTTCCAGCAGGCCAGAGATCAGCGTCATAGAGCAAGTTAGGTTTAGGAATGTCAACACACAGCTTGAAAGAAGAATATGAGTTGTGTCGGGTTGGTAATCGCTCACATGAGCATTTCAAACTCAAAGTTGATGACACGTATGTATATAATTCAGTGCTTGGACTACTCGGCCCATGGACAACTCGGCCCAGTTCGAGACAGCTCGGAGTTCCGAGACAGCTCGGCTCCGATTTTGAGACAACTCGGACCAATGATAAATGATATGATGGCGCTTAGTTAGAGATAGGTCGGCCCAGGTGTCGAGACAGCTAAAAGATTACATTGCCCCCAGTAGGTAGGTGTACTATAATTATGGAGTCCACTATATAATGAATTTATACACTTGTATACGAAGATAAAAAAGTTTACCTTAAATAATCTCTAGAAAGTCAAAATTAAAACACACACGAAGCATTTTATATCTTTATTAATGATAATAATATTTTATTAATAATAATAATAATATAGATACATTATTTAATTATTATTATTAATAAAAATATTATTATCATTAATAAATATATATATATAATTTAATTAGGGTATTGACTATTGTAAGCAGTTCGCGTGCGAATGCTACAATACGCTCTGCCAGGTCCTCAGGTACACAACCATTACCTAAATCATTTGTTCCGATGTCAACCAGAACGACAGTTGGTGCAATTACCCACACCGCTCTCAGTTCACGAAAAAGGCGATCCACGGTAAGTCCCCATTTCCCTCGGAAAACGACCTTTCCAAACATATCAGCAAGGTCAAGATCTCGTCGATAGTACCTGTGCCGCTCCCCACCTACCTCACCGACTTGGCACACGTGGTGCATCCTACGCACAAAACTGTGCCCTATCACCAGCAATATCGGCTTTTCCATATTCTGGAAAGATTGCACAAATTGTTAAGTTTGCGTGCCTATTCCCTACATTTTTAGAAGTGCAGTATTACCACACTGTTCTTAGTGCACACAGCACCGATGTTTTATCAGTGTTGTGATTCACGACAGAAACCACGAGGAGGTGACAATGTGAACCTTCTGTCTATGTATGTGAGTATGCGAGGATGTTTGTATGAGTGTACGTTTGAGTACATCATCATAAATAGTATGTATATATTATGCTATACGTATATATTATATGCTGACCTTCTATACTTATATAAATATTATACATTTATGCTATACATCGTACATTATATATATATATATGCTATATCCATGTCACTATTAATAAACAATCAACCTACGTAAATAAATATTATATATTATGCTATATATTGTACATATATATATATAAGATAAATAGCATTTGCCCTAACGTTTAGTTATAATTTATTTACTCTGTCACATGCTGTTTGAACCAGGATCGCTCTGGTACAGACAGATTTATATATATATATATATATATATATATATATATATATATATATATATATAATATATATATATATATATATATATATATATATACATATACATATACATGTATATACATATACATATTAGAACTGACACAGCTTGATGCTGAAGTGGCTGACCTTCCATCCATGAACTTCCATCCCTAATGAACTCATGAATCTTGTCCTTCGTTTTGTTCCACATAGTACAGGACACAGGTGGAGGCATGTTCATCTCTCCGAGGAGACGCACAGCTTGTTGTCGGTTGCGGCCAATGCTAAACATGGCCATCTCAAATCTGGTGTTGACACTTTCACCATCAGGCTGAGAGTTCAGTTTGTAAGTGTGGCCACAGTCATGATTCATGCACTCAAATGACAGAGAACTTTGGAGTCCAGCAATGTCCTCTGTGACAGTATACCCATGACCACCGCAGTTAGGACAAGTGAAAGCACTGACAAAGTTCACCAGATTTTGCACATCTATCAGTCTGTACCCATCAAGTTCAGTGACAACACTTCTCTTCTTGGTGTACTGTAGTTTCTCTTCAGAAGCACACGGCTTGGCAGTTTCTTTCAATGGCCGTGTATACTTGTTGCCATAAAATTTCCGCTTCTTTGCCCGTGGCATGATAACACTCGAGTAGTGACGAACCTGGAAAGTAAACAGTGTGATAAATTATTCAGTTATGCCAAAAGTAATCAAAAGGTAGTGAAATTAGCTTGTATTTATTACATACTAACATCTAAAATAATAAAGTTGAGCAAATGAAGTTGATTGGTCGTGGGTGATACTGTTATTGTAAGTAAACATAATGAAAATACTAAAATATTGCAGTTGGCTTGGTCCGTGGCCTCAGCTAAATTATCTGAATAATAACACTACTTTGACAACATTTTGCAGTAAAAACACCATCAATTAAATGTATTGGAACTATTACAACATGGTCACAGGCCTAGACCCCCTAGACAGCCCCAGTCAGGATACTAGTTAGTCACTTGTCTGACTTAGTGACCTGCCCCGTCTAGGCTAGTTAGACTGGCAGTAGGCAAAAATTTTCGCCCCGCTCTTCGTCTCTGGGGCGAAAGGCCTGACGTGCATTTGCTAAAGCCCCATTTTGGCAGTTCCGTAGCCATTTGGCTACGGAACTAATAACTTAAGTTTTAAAACCGATACGCACTAACCGTTTCACATGTGTATTCTGTGACATACCACCGACAATTGGGCGTCAAGAAACTGAAGAAATGTGCTCCAAATAATTACTTATGAGTACTTTTATCGGTGACATAGAAAACATTTCACAATTAGCCGCCATACTGTGCACGTGATGTTGCCTTTTGGTCACATGATCAAACGCGATTTCGTGTAGAATGAGGCCAGAAGCACAGACATAAATAAAACACCCATTAGTAGTTTATAGGGGCATTATTAATGATGTAACTCTATGGCCAGCAGACGGCAATTCTTAGCGTGACCTTATATAGATCTATGGAAATCCCGCGTGCTATTCTCGCTCACAACAACATCCGGTTATATACAAACCTTGACAAGCACATGCGTTCTGACAAAAAGGTAATAATTTCACACTTTTACATGGTTATTGTCAGGTAACTTTAGTGATATAAGACGAAAGACGTGTTTATTGCTCTGTTTATGGCGTTTTTGTAAGGTTTCACCTTTCATGAAAATACTTACGTTTCGGCCGAGCGAGATCTTCGCCGTACTAGTAGCAACAGCCAGATAGAAAAACATTGTAGGCCGATTGACTTTGCCTAGACTGGCAGTGCCATGCCCGTGACATTTTTCGTTGCTAATTGAACAAAATATTCATATTTATAATAATTACATCACTCTATACATACCTGAGTCCTGGTGGTTCTTGGTGAAGTGTGGTTGAATGTTCACAACATGTAAATATAGGCAAAAACGAACTTCTATCACAACAATTTCTCCAGTAGATGCTCACACGCGGTTTCTGAACAGGAAGTGAGATCCAGCCAAAGTGCAGTTCTAAGCTTCTCTGTGATTGGCTAATCCAGGAGCGCTGCCTATGTTGCTGTACAACTAACAACCAATAAAAACCAAGCTTTCACAACATCTTGCCAACTTTATTAAGGATGCTCTAGGGTCGGTTCTGTACAGTTTGGTAAAAACCAGGTGTAAATTGGTGGAGTAGATCGCAAAAATCTTAATTTTTAAATTATGCATATTTAATTAGGTAAATATTACACAACAGGCTATTGATAAAATGCTACTTTTCTAGTATTTATTTACTTTATTCAAGTTTGATACTCTGTGGGTGCTTAGAATGATAATGTCAGGTAAAATAAATTAATTAAAAAAAAAATGTATTTTATTAAATTTTTGGGGTTTAGCCTGGCCTTAATTAATTTGTCTGTGATGTTACACCCAGCATTTATATAAATGTTTAGTTGCTCAAAATAGCATCAAATTTTTAAAAAAATTCAGTAATCACATCTTTTCTTATGTTGCCAAACCTACTTGTTTTTCCTTTAGTGTGCTGTTATGTGTTATCCTCTTTGTTATTTTATACATGTCTTGTACAAAATTATGTAAAAAAAATTACTGAATAAAATAAAAAATCAATCATTGTGCATAATCACAATGTATTAAATGATGCAATTTTTTCCATTTCCACATTTATTCATGGACTGTGATATATGTGTACATCATAAAATAACACAGCAATGGTTTAATGGTAACACTTAAATAGAGATTGACAAGGTTTGAGGATAATAATGATAAACTTAATTCTATAGCCCCTAAATCATCAGTAACCCGAACTCAGAAGCACTACAAACCAGAAACATGAAGAATTATATCATGAACGGGTACGCACAGAAGTCATCATCAGAACGAGGGATCGACGAGGATTTACGGTGTAAATGCGATTTAAAAAAGGTGTTTTCTGTTTTGAGTTTGTTCCAGATTTTGGGTGTAGTAGAAAAAACACACTTGCCCAGCTTAGGCTTTGTTTTAGGAACAAAACTTGTTACGAGATAGATAATGACAGACAGCGATGATGGTTTGTCACAGACACTGTCCGTGCAGCAACAGTCGGAGGATGATCTCATGGCAGATGCACCGGAGGAGTTCCTCGGTGCAATCATGGGCACACTGATGAGAGACCCGGTCACACTGCCCAGCTCTGGACAAACGGTTGACCGCAGCACTATAGCCAGACACATTCTCAGGTAGGACCACTTCCCTAGCTGTGTCACAGATATACACGTGTTGAGGGTTCATACTTTGTGGTATTAACGACCAATAAAAACCAGAGGGTGACAAACAGTACACTAAACTATCGAATCTGAGCAGCTACAAAGTGAATAAAATAAAATCGAATAGACATGAAACTTGATAAGCACAAATATCAAGCCCAACTTTTTGTATTTTTTTGTGTTCCTAAATTTGATGTATGCAATTATTTTTTTGTTGGTGTTGCTGTTTATATACAAAATGTAGGCATGTTTTATGTGGAATATCCATTGTTTGCATACACTCTGACACTAACAAAATTACAGCCTTTTATCAGTCTTCTTAAGTACAAGTAAAAAGTGTAAGTTAAAACACATAACTGTGTTCAACTCATCTCAGAAATAACATTTCCACGTTACTACTGTACTTTTCAGTGACCAGACTGATCCATTCAACCGCCAGCATCTAACACTGGACATGGTAATCCCAGCTACTGACCTCCGTCTACGCATGGAACAGTGGCTGCAGGAGAAGAAGCAACAGAAGCAACAGCAGCACTAACAACTACTGACCACTAGACTGACCAATGCTGCCACCAAGCACTGATTGACCAGCCGTACGGTATCGTATTGCAAGAACCGGTCATGTAAACACCCCTACAATACCAGTTAGTTTGGCCAATTTGTCACTATGATTGTGTCGTTCGAATTACGGTTGAGTCCACTTTGACTGACCTATGCTGTGGCCAATCAGCGAACGCCATGGCCGACAGCTGGTGTAACCGTCATGACCTTTCATCAAAGCTTAATTCGGGATTGGCGCTAGTCAGTGGGTCGCACACGCAGTGTCACCCGACCGATTGGAGCACAAATCGATCATGTAAGCCAGCCTTTATTTCAGACACTGATCTACCATTCGCACACACAAGGAACTAACAATATTCAGTTATTGCTATTTCCCTTGTTGATTTAACGTCATATCACACATTCGCACAATATTGATAATTTAACAGACATGGACTATGTCATTGATACATAAATTAGTCTGGAGGAAGTTCATTGTTTGAACACAGCATGAGTCATGCTCTGTATTCAGTGGTCACTTTCATCTTTTAGGTTCACTTTGTACATGTATATATGTATGTATGTATGTATGCATTTAGTTGATTTTGCACATGTGATAGGTGTGAAAAAATCTTTGTGGGTTTTATTTCTGTGTACTGTTATTAGCCCAGAGAGGATTTGACATTGTTCAAAGGTTAAATGGTTGCCTGTAATTACTACCAAGGTGACACTGACCTCCAGGGATGTCCTCTGTAAATGCTGTTATCATGAAGATGTTTGTATATACCAGCATATTTATGAGGGATACCATTTTAATTGTTCTACGTGAACAATGTGGTATATCAAATGAGCAATTTTGGTTTGTTATTATCATAAAGCAAATTTTATACTCGAGAATGTTTGTTAATGGGATACATGTAAAAATCTGCATGTGCATTCATTTCTTAGAAGTCGAGCAGGATATAAACAATTGGTTCAAAACCAGAAACCTATTAGTGGAAAACGTTGATGTATGGTGTTACCAATGTTGTAAATAAAGCATTGGTATGATCAATGTTCTTCAGTAATGCATAAAATTGCTATTATTTCAAGGCCGTCCTCACGGGATTCATGACATTTTCAGCTGGTAAACCCCCTGTATGGGAACGTCTGAAAAACTTGGGTTAAATGCATGACTGATTTGATGAGGTTTTGTGGCTGATAGTTTCGAAACAGCAGTAAGAGGATTCGAACCTGGTTCTCGATTTCTCAATCGAGAGAGAGCCCAACATTCTAACCACTATGCTACCATGCCCCACGTTTCATTAATCACACTATGAGGCAACTAGGAGGCTGCATTATTCTCTAGAGACCAGTTCATTAACCACATGGGGCTGTTAGGTTCAGCACATAATCTTCCTTGTTGCTAGGATTGTAAATTTTATGATGACTTAGAAACTAATAAAGAGTATATCTGACAGAGTTTCCTTACAGTGGTCCATGCTTAATTTGGCCATAAGCTTACCGCTTACAAACTCTTGAGTGCCGAACAAGCGTCCATATACGCGTATTAATTTTATGAAAAATACCACCCTATACGTACATTATTTGGCACTATACTATTATTAAATTTAAACATTCTCCGAGAATTGTGGCAAATTATGCAGGGTATAATTTTTAAGAGAGCAATCACTCTCACTCCCTATTGCTAGCGCTAATCAATCATCCATGCTGCGGTTTAGGAGTCAGACCACAGTTGGGAATTGCATTGGTGGCCATGTTAACGTTTTGTCGGATTATAAGAAAACCTGACCATCAAAAATTCTGAAATAAATATGCAGCAACTGCCATCATCTCATTGACATGCTCACCAACTTTTATCAAAATCACGTACCTCCAGCTCTTTTAAAATGTGCGATGCCCGTCAATATTTACAAAAATTCCCATAAATCCCTCCGCCAGTTAAACTCTCCAAAAAATGCACTATTTCACAGCCAATAGCATCTATAAACAAACCTGTGAATATTCATACTCAAAGGCAATCATGTCACATAATATGAATTTATTAAGTTCACAATTTCACGTGCCCTACATTCGTGTGAAACGGTAAACAGGAAGGTCAACTGTGGTCTTACCCCTATTAAATAAAAATGGTAATTGTGCAGACAAAAATTGAATTTAGCCTGTTGATAAAGGTAAATGAAAATCATGCATTCATGCACAAAATCTATGTCCTACCTAGTTGTTGGAGTTGCTTACATACACAAGGAACCACCACCTGTGGTGGGCAGAACACACATATATGAGCTACTTCAGCTTGAGACAGTCTGTATTCTAGTACGATACTCGAATACACTCACTTTTTCAGCTCACTCGAATGAACTTGTAACATAATTTTTGGAATAGTCCAGCATGTGTTCTGTAATCAAATTCTATATAGCCAGTTGTTATTGCATACTGAAAATTATAATAATTTTTTTTACCTGGTGCCACAATACACCTATGTAAACAGACCCAAATATCACCTTTGAGTGTGGATTACTGAAAAGCCAGACACCTCAACTTGTCGAATTGCATAACATTACATAACCTACTTAGTGGAGTCCTTAGAAACAACTCACCTTCCCTGTGGAACAGTTAGGTCATATCACTAGGCCATATCAGATAACAGCTGGGCCTGTCCAGGATTTTCTCAACTCCCAATAGATGTGTGCTCTTCACATGGACTTCAGTAAAGGTGACTGTGTCTAATTAACTGAAATAAACAAAAGTTGACTGCTAAGTAATTATATTATAATGTGACTTGTTCTGCTTTGATGTAACTTATCAGAGGGAGGCTGCACTAGTTTGAATATGTCCCCCCCCAATATACTGGTCTCCTGTCACTGTCATCTGGGTTCTCAGGCGGATTAGACGTCTTTGCATTCAGATAACGGTTTTGTCACTTTCATTAGTAATTTTACTTGGATTTACCTGGGATTTTAAAATGGAGGAGACAACACATGATAGTAGTAGTAGTAGTAGAAAGAGTGAGGAGAAATGTCCACCTGCTGGTGGAATTAAGATGAAAATTGGCGGCTTCAAGACCGGCCACTGTTACCACAAACCATCAGATGCACCAATCCAACAGGAACCCAGTGGGGTTAGCAGTGGGGTTTGGTTGCCACGGCTAAGCCAGAACGACTTTGACAAAGTGGTGCAAACCACTCCTTCAGGATTGCTGGCAGTTTCCGACGCAGAGGGCCGGCCAGGCACGAGCAAAATTCTACGGCCACAGCTTGATCAATGCCCTGACCTAACAGACATCTATCTTCAAGCTGACGAACAGGCAGATACTCATGCAGTTTCTAAAATGCATCTACTTAGTGTAGACAAAAGTGCAGCAATGTGGAATGATTGCTTTAAAGAGCATGCTAGCAGAGAGGACACATGTATTCTTCCACACTTCGAAGTACATGAGAAAAAATTTGGTTTGTGTTGGCAACAGTCATTGTCCTGTACAGCCTGTCACTACAAGTCACGTATGTACAAACTGTATTCCGAAGTAAACACTGGCAGTCGTGGTCAGAAACCGTGTGCTCCAAATGTAGCCATCCATGTAGGACTACAAGATACAACGATGGGAAACACAAAGTTGCGACACATTCTGACAACAACAAACACACCTCCCCCAAGTTGAAGCGGGATGCAAAGGAAATCCAACCGGGTTGCCACAATTACCTCTCAGTCCACGACTGATGACCTACAGCAGAAGAGGGAAAAAACCAGAGAGATAAATGTTCTGCGTGGTCTTCCAGCAAATGTACCAATCAATATAAGCATGGATGTGAGGTACAACTCAACATCCCTGAGAAAGCTACGGTTGTGGACAGAGTGCAAGTCAAGCAGTGGGAACCACGATTGAATGGCAGACGGACAAGCATGAGATTCTAGGTTTTCACATGGAGAACAAGCTATGCAGACTAGGCTCATCACTTCACAATTAAGGTCAAAATGTGTGGTATCCAGGACATCAAGGATGTACAGCCACGATTTGTGTGGTCGATCCAATATCAGAATATGAAATAGGCCGTCAAATCGGAGTGAGCTTTGCCCAGCAACAAGTCGTACTAAAATTCGTTGCAACATATGGTGATGTGAAAGCATTTCATGGGTTACAGGATGCCATGCCAACAGTCGAGGCAGAACGGCAGGCTGACACAACACATCTCGGTCAGACACAGTTCTGACATATCATGAGAGCATCTTTCTCATCCAGAATGTTCCCGGGAGAGAATGCCATGGTGAGAGCTGAAAACAAGAAAATGTTTGCAAAGGATGTAAGAACCCGATGCCAGAAAATCTACACAGATATGCACACACTTTATGCAGGTGATATTATAATGATAACTACTAAGATGCCAAAAATAATCCAAGCAATACTGGACTGTTATTCTGGCTCATGTCAGAACTGTCAGTGACATGGAATTGTCTGTCGTGGAGGTAAGCGAAACAACTGGTGGAAAAGGTCACAGCATTTGAAGGCATGTGGCCTGACTCGACTCAATATGACAGATGAAGACCGAACAACACTTGAAGGATTAATAGAAATGCGACTTGGAAATTCAGCACTCCAGATGACACGACACAGACTTACAACTGACAAGAATGAATCCATTAACCGATCATTCAGTGCTTCATTGCCAAATAATGTTAAATTCAGTAGAAATGCACATGGACGAGTGAGTTCAGTGATCGATCGCATAAATTATGGAGCGGGGAATTCAATGCTGCGCAAGTTGGAGAATGTATATTGTCCTATTACGAGAGGTGAACAGGTCGCTAGAGCTGTCAAGCAAATCCAGCATGAGGTGGAATACCAGAGACAATACAAACGTCGATCATCAGTGCGTCTGCATATCCGTCATACCAAGTTAAAGCGCATGCAGAACTACTTCGATTCAAACAGAAACCGCGGTCCAGAAGATCGATACCTGAAGTGTCAGCTTGAACCCAAACCATCTACTCGTAAAGGGAAGAAAAGGCCAGCAGCAGTAGTTAAGCCAGTGGTCACAAGGAGTCGCCGCAGGAAGACAACACTGCCAACTGCAAACAGGGAAGATCATCCTTATTCATTGCAATCACGAAAGTCTGCTGATCACAGTTATGCCAGCAGAAAGTAGAGGGTAGATTTTTAAACAAACAGAAAACAGAACACTTCTAACAAATGTGAACTTTCTACTTTCTCCCAGTTTCATCACTCATAGACCTGCAACCACAATACAAGAAACCACCAACAGACAATGGACCATGACTGGCACATGGTGCCACCTTGTGAGCTATACATCAATCGACTTTCGAAGACATCACTCAGCATGGGCTGACAGACACAACTGCATAAGATTGACTACAGCAGACGACACTTTGAAAAAAACTGAAGGATTCAACACATCTCGAAAAATGTAAGTTTTACTATTGCATGGAAATACCTTGAATTGCAACATGCACTTTGGTATGGTGCATGACCAAAGCATACATTTTGACTAACACAATATTGCCTGTTGTCATTTATTGAATGTGGTGGAGTTTGTGTTAGCTGCTTGGGCTCGACAATTTGTATTGTTTACTTCCGGTCTCACTTCGCAACACGGAGCTTGACATCGGTGCGATTCTTGCGGTAAGTTAAATGTTGATTTTGTTGTACAGTTTACATTTTAAGTGAAAGCACCTCTAGGCATGGACTATATCTTTCTTTCAAGAAAATAATGTGCGAATTTATTAAATGATATGCCTTTGAGGCGGCTGGATTTTTAGCAGGGGACATCTCAGGCTCAGCCTCAGCCAGCGTTTGAGTATATGCTAATATGCTATAGTAGCTTAGGAATTGAATGACTCATTCCTTAATATATGACAATTTAGCTTCTGTGATGTGAAGGTCTTAAGAGCAAAGGAAATAAACAAACCCCATGTGTCCAAGGTGAGTGTAAATACAATACTGAATAATAACAGTAGAATTAATAATCGTGTTTTTTTTACCAATGGCAATGGCATTTTAGCCACACCTGTGTGTGAAATGATCACGCATGTTTTAATGCAATATTATTAATAGCTATAGCTGTTCGAACTTGCTCTAATCTCTTAGAACATATTGAAGAATTAAGGTGGATGTGTATCCCAAGAATTGGATTGCATGTTCTGTATTAACGGTTGTTTGTGTCAGGACAGCAGGGAGTAGAGAGACAGTAGTTATGGCAAAATTTTTCTCCGCCTCTGTGTAATATGATTTTATCTGCTTCTGGGTAATCTGAACATGCATGCCTACCTTTTGTAAGATAACTGATTGATTCTGTCCATAGGCCACATCAAGTGCAGCTATAAATCTGATGGCCGAGCATAGCAATACTACCAATAGGCTATCGTACCGTAAAAGACGTTCCTTCAAGCCAGATGTCATCCCAACAACATTTTCTGCGTCGAATGTTCGACGTACACCCAAGACCAAGTCCAAGAAGCGACAAACAACAGTCATCTCCAAGACAAAGAGAGCAGGTAGGCCTAACTATCTGACTGATTGATATCAAGGGGAAACGTATATGGTGTAGCGACACAAGAAGTCACGTTAAAACAACTTTATTGATAGAGCGAAATGGCACGTGTGTCGATCGTTTGTAGCCGGAAATGCGAGAGTCACTAAGGGGTGCTATCATAAGTAGCCGACCGCTACACAGGCTTATTTCAGTGAAAGTGTAGCAAAACACTGCCGGTCTTTGGCCATCACACAAAATTGCTACCCTTAGGCGAACGACTTTTTAAAAACCACCAACCCTATTCTCATGCCTGATGGATACTACTACTTTTAATATTTGCATGCGTGCGTGCGAATGTTCTAACAACCATCATCACATGGTACATAATCTCTTAATTAATAAAGTAATGTAAGATTTAACGCAAAATATATAATTAAGATTTAACTCAAAATATATAATTATGTAATGTTTTATTACAAAGCGTATTATATATTTTATTTTATTGTACAAATACTGTTGAGTAATGTTGAACATTGAATACTTAATTCCTGATGTTGAATACCTTATTTGTTTAAGCTTCCATAGCTGCAGTCACACTCGAGAAGCTGGTGAGGGACAAGACCCTGTGCAGACATCAGGAAGCCGTCCACCCAGTACCAGACCTCCAGCATTGAGCCTTCGACGGCTTCCATAGCTTTGTTATCCACTTTGCTTCAAAGGTGTATGCCTTTTTGCATTATGGCATGCGTGCATGGTAATAATGCAAATTCCAGACCACAATTTGTGTGTGGGGGGTCACTAATGAGTGTTTTGTTTGTATACCCATGTGTGAGCATGATACAGGAACTGTATCATGACAAATCACAACTTCAAATACATATTGCTAAATAACAGTTGTGGTTAAAAATAAACCGTTTTATGTAATTGCCAGGTAGAGGTTTCTTGATTCAACACGTATTTTTATCACTGCGAGAAACGTGTCATAGAAGACTTCTTTCATTTGATGTCCTGTCACACTATGAAGTGGGTCATTTGATTTGATGGTTTCATGTTGAAGGCTTTTCTGTTCTTGTCTTTGGTACCGAGCATTGTGACCTTCCTTAGGAATTAATTAATAGACTAGGTAGTGTGGCGCTGTCACAACTGGTTGTCCTCAGAGGAAGTGCCTGGTTTTCCCAAAGGAAAATCACAGATTAGACAATCAAATATACCAAATTCAAAAAAAGGACAAGAAAAGATAAATAGTCAAAGCAGAAAGAAGTAAAAGAAAACACATTTGATTAAGACAGGATACCTTCAATATGCAAACAGTAATTGAGCAACACTTACAGGCTCCTGTCGGGTTGTTTCTGGTGTTTCTACAGACTTTGAAGGCATCCATAGGGTTGGCAAACTTCCAAGTATCAATGTTCTTCGAGTTCCACTTGGACCTGTAAAAAAAAATTATATAGTTATTTTTTGTGTTATGTAAATATATATATATAATACACTTATTACTATTCTTACTGCTATTGTTTCATTGTTGCCATTGTCATTTTGTATTATTTTTGGTATTTAATATTTCAGTTTCTTCAGCACTGTGTATTATTAACAGCTGAGCTACTACCCCCCCCACCCCACCCCCGAAACTGTGCCTGTGAAGAATCGTGATTGTGAAAATAATTTCATATATATATCTGCAGATAGAGTAAGCAAAGACAGACACTTTTTGATATTATTATACCTATAAAACAGACATACATGTTGGGCCTACTTAGCTTAGCCTTTAGTCTTTACAGAACTTTACACACAGTGACACAGTTACTCACTGATTCAGGCTCTTTAACCGGTATATATGTAAATCTGCAACATCACTGAGCAGTTATTAACCAATTAATTACAATACCAAGAAACTTACCATGTTTGAAACAATCATCTGTGAAATGCCTGGAGCAGATCTTGGCATTGTCAGCATCGAAGCTGCTGTCCACTCTTATTGATGCCAATCACGGGCAACTGAATCAGCTTGAGCCCCTGTAACTCATCATCATCATGCTGTCAGTCGCTATGCGACAAAGACTGCTTTCATTTCTTGACCGCCGCACTCCATTTAGTTCTCTGCTGTGAGAGTGATGTCCATGAGTCGGTCTTTATGTCTCTCAGCTTGAGGTTTCTCTTGATGGTATCCTTGAACCGGAGATGAGGGCGTCCTCTCTGTCTGTGACCAGAAGACAATTGAGAATAGAGGATCTGCTTTGGTAGCCTGTCTGATGACATCCTCATGAGGTGTCCAGTCCACAGGAGATTCTTTTTGATCAGAAGATCTTCCATAGAGGGCAGCCCTATCCGACCGAGTATTTCCTTGTTTGTCACTTTGTCCTTCCAGGTTAGCCTCATGATCGAACACAGATGTCGCATCATGAAGGCATGCAGCTTTTTCACCTGTCGTCTGTACACTGTCCAGGCCTCGGCTCCGTATAGTAAGGTGGATAGCACAATTGCGAGGTAGATCTTGCCTTTGACCCGCATGGACACATGGTGGTTGTTCCAGAGTCTCTGGCGTAATCGGCCGAAAGATGCACTAGCCTTGGCCATCCTCCTCTGTATTTCAGCATCAATGCGTCCATCACTTGATATAGCGCTTCCGAGGTAGGTGAATTCCGGAACAGAGTTCAGCTTGTTTCCATCAACCATGATATCCTCCTCTCGGGTTTTGTAGAGTTGGGTTGGTACAGCACTTCCGTCTTCTTGATGTTAATCTTCAGGCCGAAATTTGTTGATGCATCGGAGAAAGCATCCACTATTCTCTGGATCTCTTCAGCAGAGTGGGCAACCAGTGCACTGTTATCTGCGTATAGCAGCTCTCTCACAAGTATCTGGGTAGTCTTGGTCTTCGCTCTGAAGTGTGCGACGTTGAATAGGTCAGCGCTCTGTCTAGACTGTATATAGACGCCATCTCCCATGCCTCGGAAAGCCTCGACGAGCATTGCTGATAGGAAGATGGAGAAGAGCGTGGGGGCCAGTACACAGCCTTGCTTGACACCATTGGTAACACCGAACGTTTCCGAGACTTCCCCTCCAACACTCACATTCGCCATCATTCCCGTATGTAGACCCTCGGCTCGATCATGGTTGTGAATTTCTCTGGGCATCCATATTTCCTCAGTAGCTGCCATAGCCCGGCCCTTCCGACTGTATCAAACGCCTTCGTGAAGTCGACAAATACCATGTATAGTGGTCGGTCCTGCTCAATGCACTTTTCTTGTAGTTGTCGGAGACAAAATATCAAATCCACTGTATATATCATATCCACTATATATAATATAAAAGGGTATGCAACTAGGAATGACCCCACTCACCTTTCAACATCCGTATCTCGGCGTTGCGATGCGTAATCCGAATACTATGACCTTACACAAATGTCCCAATGAATAAACTTTCACTATACCTACTTGTCATTAAAAACATATATGGATTTCTTATAAAAAGAGGTACGTTAACGACTGTACGCACAGAAAACTAGGGTTAGGGTTAGGGCATACGGTAACGTGACAATGTTACCGGAAGTGAGGTGCGACATCCCTTGTTAGCCAAATAGTCTACCCAACAAAAGGAGCCAATGATCAGTCTGACACATTCTACAGCATACTGTTATTCGGCACTATACTATTTGGCTATTTATTTGACCTATACGTTTATTTATATATATTAAGAACACACCTGTGCTTCCTTGTCCTGCCCGACTGGAAGTCTTTGTGCGCGCTCTTTGTCATGCACAGAATTTACCTTGTCTGGGGTTTCCAGAAATGTGATCCTACAAAACAGCACTAAATTGGTATGGAGGCACAGCATCAAACATTGCTGCTTCATGGACTTTCCAAGAAGTTATTCAACGTTACCAGTAATTTTTAGATTATGGTTATTATTACAACATGTTATACTACATATAAGAATGACAAGGGTCACAATAATTAGTCGATGTCTTTGATGATGAAGTGTTATGGTCGATAACACTAATTTGGTCATTTGAAACTATACTAACAATATTTCTGAACATATTTCTAATTCACTATCAAAATGTAATGAATACTGTAGCTATTTGAAGCCAGTTTCATAACCCAATTTTGTGGGGTTACTAATAATCTTTTGAGCACTTATTACTATAAACTTCATTGATATATTCAACGGAACAAGTACAATTGAAGTGCGCATCCATGTAAACAGTGCGCACAGATCTGCATATAACAAATACATATTTGTATGATATATTGTAATAATAATAATAATAATAATAATACATTTGATTTCATATAGCGCCAGATCCAATGTTATATTGTTTGTGGCGCTTTACAACATGTACAGATTTTTACAACCAGTATACAGCTAGTTTAAATGAATAAAATATATGTGTATGCTATGTAATTAACACATAAGAATATTAGGCGTATATAAATATATAAGTTTTTTTTTGGAATGCATAATACTAAAACGTAATAAAAATAAATAAATATAGAAAAAGTAGAAAAATAAATACAGTAATTAAATAACTATTCTAAAATATAATTTTTTTTTACAGCTCACTAGGATTGAGACAGAAAATCTAATATATATATATATATATATATATATATATATATATATATATATATATATATATATATATATATATATATATATATATATATATATATATATATATATATATATATAATATTATAATACGGGGCCGGCGTAAGATTAAACTCGCAGCCGTATTGTGCATCCTCTGCAGGCGAGCAATGTTGTTAACACAAGTACCATATAGAAGAGAATTGCAGTAATCAAGCCGTGACGTAATAATGGCATTGAAGACACGTTCCTTTGTTGTCATTGGAAGATAACGGCTCATCCGGTTAGTGTGGCGGAGATGGAACGAACACACACTGACGATGCTTGACACTTGCTTCTTAAGATCAAGGTGTCGATCCATGACGACACCAAGGTTACGAACAGATCGTGACGCAATAATTGTGACATCCCCTACACGTATTACACTGCTGTCAACGAGCGCAGCTGCAGTCCTGGGTACCACAGGGAGATACTCCGTTTTATTGTCATTCATGCACAGGCAGTTTGATGTTATCCACTGTTTCACAACATCCAAACAGTCTTCCATACGTCGCAGCGCAGTAGCCAAAGCTGTCGCGGTTAGGTCAAAGTGACAGTACAATTGCAGATCATCCGCGTAATGATTAAACGAAAGTCCATGCGCTCTGATTATATCGCCGATGGGTTGGATGTACAGCGAGAATAGCAATGGTCCAAGCACCGAACCCTGCGGGACACCCGATGTCACACATGTGTTCGATGATTCATCACGTATGACTACTCGCTGAGTCCGATTCTGCAGATAAAATTGCAACCAGCCAAGCGCCTTGCCCACAATACTATAGCGCAAGCGTAGCCGCTGAATCATTATCTTGTGGTTGATTGTATCAAAGGCGGCACTAAAGTCGATGAGCACAAGTGCTGTACCTTGTCTGTTATCCATCGCGACTTTCATGGCATTTGTAACACATAACAATGCGGTTTCATTTTACTGATTTTTCCGGTATGCTGATTGGAAACAATCCTGCATTCGCTGATCGGAAATATGACAGATGATCCTTCGGGCAATAACTTTCTCGATGACTTTGGATAGATGACTTAGATTGCTAACTGGACGGTAGTTGTTCAGTGTGTCCTTATCGAGTGATGGTTTCTTTAGCAATGGCCGAACAATTGCCTGCTAAAGCAGCGCAGGCATAACTGCATTCACCAGAGAGGCATTTGTAATGCATGTGACGATAGGCGCAATAGAGTCTATGTTATCCTTCAGTTGTTTAGTGGGTAGGGGATCAAGCGCGTACGTCTTATCTGTGTTGGCGAGAATAGACGCTATCTCGGCTGTATTAGTAGGCTCGAACACTTCGAGAGAGTCACTAAAACAAGGCGTCTCGTCCACTGAATGATATACGGCAGTGTGGCAATGCAAACTATTAAGCAGCTTCTCAATCTTCTCTTGGAAGTAACGTGAAAATGCATCACAATTTTCCTTCGTTGAATTGAATTCGGGAAGTTGCATTTGATGGACTTCAAGCGATCGCAGAATGCGAAACATACTTTTGTTGTCAGCGATTTCTAAACGTTCTTGGAAATATCCCATTTTTCTTTGAATTATCAAGGCATAACACTCATCATGTGAATTAACATACAACTGACGATGTACCTCTAGCTTGGTCCTCCTCCACAGATGGTCTATTTTGCGTCTTCTTTCGCGGGCATCTGCTATATCCGCATCGTACCACGGGTGGGGAATGTTGTTTCGAGTGCATACACTGCGCCACGGAGCGTGTTTATCGAGACACATCGTTAAGTTGTTGTTATACGTCGCCACCAGTTCTTCCACCTGCTGATCTTTACCACACGTTGTCATATCTACACAAACAGACTCTATTTCACTTCTGAGTGCAACGTTGTCAGTGTTCCAAAATTGCAGTCAAAATTGCGAGCGTAATTCACAGCAACATGACATCAACACACATGAAGACCTCCAGTTGACACATTATTTTATTACATTGTATGTTATTTCCTTATCACATCTATGATCAGAGCTGCCATGTTGTGTCGACGAACATGCGAAAGATATTGGCAGGATCCAAACACTGAAAAACGTGATCGCGTATAAATCTCGCCGCTCACACATTTGGGTGCTGCCGATGTATATCCTATCTTTTGGGGAAGGGATGCAAAGTTGAAGGCCTTCATATTAGCAGATATTTATAACAAACGCGAACACATCTATGGTAAGGTGGAGTTTTATTCGACATAACTGCCAACTTCAATAACTGCCATCGTTGGAGGTTCTTTCGGCGTCGTCGTCATCTTCTTCTTTATCCGACGTCAACGGTTTGTCCGATTCATTAACGCTGCATTGCTGCGTTTCTTGTATCGTTCCGTTCTTAATCCAATGTTTAAGACTGGTGTTATTTTCCTCCCTGTGGGCGCTGATGTTGTTAATGCGTCGTAATCTAGATCTTACTCTACTGGGAGGAAGCTGAGAGGAGGGAAGGTGACAGGTCGTAGGGAGACAGGACGTAAGGAGACGGGAAGGAAAGGAACGGGAGGGAAGACAACCGGAGCGAAGGAGAGGGGAGTAGGGTAGACAGGAGGGAAGGAGAAGGGAGTGGGGGAGACAGGAGGGAAGGAGAAGGGAGTGGGGGAGATGGGAGGGAAAACAACCGGAGTGAAGGAGAGGGAAGTGGGAGAGACAAGAGCAAAGGAGTGGGAAGTGGGGGAGACAGGAGGGAAGGGGTCAGGACAGAATGGGATGGAGGGGATCGAACGGAAGAGTTAATCTGCAGCACTGATAGAGGGGGTGAGGAAGAGAGCGAGGGTGTTTGTGGGGGATTCGATAGTTAGGAAGACCGACAGAGTCTTAAACAAGGGAGATGATGTGGTGGTCTGCTTGCCTGGAGCCAAAATAGAGGCGATAACTGAGAGGGTAAAAAACATCGTAGGCTCGGGTAAGGGTGGATCTGTTTTAGTACACGTAGGGACAAATAACGTAGAGAGGGAGGGTACAACTGCCATAGTTAGGAAATATAGGCAGTTGGTCAGAACACTAAAACAGACGCGGGTTGAGCAGGTAAAACTGTCAGGGATTTTACCTGTAATGGGCAGGAGGGGTCACAAATATCGAAATTGTCGGGGGATGGCAATTAACATTATGAAGTCCAGAAGTTATGTAGGGAAGAGGAAGTTGGATTTGTGGATTTATGGGGAAGTTTTGTTGGGAGGGCTGATATGTACATGAAGGATGGGCTTCATTTAAGTGGAAAGGGGGCGGCAGTATTCGCGGACAAACTTTCAGCAGCAGTAGATAGTGACTTGGGTACAATGACAAATATTTTTGGAAGTAAACATTCTTTAAACTAGAAGTGCAGGGGGGTTACCTAGAGGTGTCTCAAGCAGAACAAGAGGCCACTAGCACAGATAAACCAATATCAAATCATCCGAAAAACATCTCTGAAAAAGGTTATAGATGCGTATGTTTAAATGCAAGGAGCATAGTAAATAAGAAAAACGAATTAAACATTATGGTAGACGATATTGACCCTCACATAATTGGTATAACTGAATCATGGGCCAACATAGATATAACAGATGCTGAATTAGGACTGACAGGATATGTAATGTTTAGGAAAGATCGAATAGGAAGAAGGGGCGGGGGAGTTATTTTATATGTTAAAGAATCTATTCAGGCTTATGAAATAAAACTAGAAAGGGAAGCAGATTGCGATGAAGCTGTTTGGTGCAAAATTGTTTCAGGTAATTCAAAATTAACTATTGGATTAGTTTACCGAAGTCCAAACATAAACGAAGAGGACAACACAAAAATAAAAAACGCTATAAAGGAAGTTAGTTAAGGGGAATGTATCATAATGGGAGATTTTAACCATGGACACATACAATGGAATTCTCTAGAGAGCACAGGGATTGAGGACCAACAATTTCTATTTTTAATCCAGGATAGCTTTCTTACTCAGCACGTACTAGAACCAACCAGGGGAGAAAATGTATTAGATATAGTTTTGTCATCACAAAAAGAATTAGTGGACAATGTAAAAATATTTGAACCATTGGGTAATAGTGACCATAATCAAATACATTTTGACATCAATGTAAAATCAGAAAGTAAAAATAAGAAAACGTACAAGAGAAACTTCCACAAAGGTAACTACAAAGATATGAGAAAATACTTAGCAAAGCTAGATTGGAATAACATGCTGATGAATAAGACCGCAATTGAATGTTGGAATATTCTAAAATATGAAATTGAGAGTATCATCGATAAATTTGTTCCCTTCCAAAAACAAGGAAAACGGTGTAGAAAGAAACACTTGTCAAAAGAGGCTATTAGAAAAATAATGCTAAAACAAACTATGTGGAGGGTTTATAGGCGTACCAGAAAGGACGAAGACTATGCAAAATACAAAGAGGCACTTAATGCAGCAACAACTGAAATCAGACAATCTAAAAGAAGCTATGAGCAAAAACTAGCATGTAATATAAAAAATGACAGCAAGAGTTTTTATGCATATGTCAGGAGTAAACCAAACATACAAGACAAGGTTGGACCTCTAGAAGACAGTGCTGGAAATATAATATCACAGGGGTTTTTAATGGCGGAAGACCTAAATGGTTAGTTCAGTTCAGTGTTTACCAAAGAAGATATTAGTTCATTACCAGTTGCTGATGCTAAATTTCAGGGGGCTAAATCTGACTATTTAGGTCCGTTAGTTGTAACTCCAGAATTGGTAGCTAAGAAAATAAAGGCAATGAAAGATAACAAATCACCGGGAGTGGATGGGATTCCTCCAAAATTACTAATGGAAACAGTAGAACAAATCAGTATACCACTTGCAAGAGTATTCAACTTGTCATTAAAAGAGGGAGTTGTTCCGTTTGAATGGAAAGAAGCAAACATCATACCATTATTTAAAAAGGGTTCGAGAAATAAGTCAGAGAATTACAGACCAGTGAGTTTAACGTCAGTGATTTGTAAATTATTAGAAAGATTAATTAAAGACCATATGGTGGAATTCCTCGTTAAGCATAAATTATTAAATTCATCTCAACATGGATTCCTTAAAGCGAGGTCATGCTTAACAAATATGTTATGTTTTTTGGAAGAAATCACTAAGTGGATAGACGTGGGATCGCCAGTAGATATTATCTACTTAGATTTTCAGAAAGCTTTTGACAAAGTGCCACATCAAAGATTACTACTTAAATTAAAAGCCCATGGTATCGGGGACAGCATAACTGACTGGATAGAACAATGGCTGACTGACAGAAGACAACGAGTTGTAGTAGATGGAGAAGTTTCAAATTGGAAATCGGTTTTGAGTGGGGTACCTCAAGGATCAGTATTAGGACCTATATTATTCTTAATTTATATCAATGACTTGGACGACAGTATAACAAGTAACGTACTGAAATTTGCGGATGACACAAAACTGTTTAGAAAGGTTAATACTGATGGTGATAAACAACATTTACAAAACGATCTAGACAGATTAGTGAAATGGTCTGAGAAATGGCAGATGTTGTTCAATTTTGGGAAATGTAAATGCCTACATACAGGACATAGGAACTTGAATGTAAACTATAAAATGGGAGATACTGTTCTGGGTACTACTGTAAAAGAAAAGGACTTAGGAGTTACAATAAGCGCTGATATGAAAGTTTCAGAGCAGTGTGGTATTGCAGTTTCAAAGGGTAATCAAATTCTTGGATTGATTAGAAGAAACATAACATACAAGGAAAAAAAGTTAATTATACCTCTTTATAAAGCAATAGTTAGACCTCATTTAGAATACTGTATACAAGCATGGATACCATATCGTAAGAAAGATATAGATACGCTTGAACGCATACAAAGGAGAGCAACTAAAATGATTCCAGATCTGAGAGACCTTAGTTATGAAGAACGCCTGAAAGAATGTGGTTTAACAACTCTAGAGACAAGGAGGTTAAGAGGAGATCAGATTGAAGTTTTTAAGATATTGAATGGGTATGAAAATATTGATAGAAATATGTTTTTCTCACTCAAGAAGGATAGCAGAACTAGAGGACATGAGGTAAAATTAGTAAAGGATCAATGTAGATTGGACATCAGGAAGCACTCGTTCTCACAGAGGACAATAAATGAATGGAACAAATTGTCTACAGATTGTGTAACTGCTAGCAGCGTGAATATGTTTAAAAACAAAGTTGACACATATCTCAGGAGGGCGGGTTATAAGTAGATGAACATTGTTGGACTCTCGATAAGCCAATGGCTTCCTTGTCCACTTGCCATCTGGGCCTTTGGCTTGGATGGCAAATCTTGTTAAATCTTGTTAAATCTTGTCTGTCAATTTCAAAGTAATCACATTAGAACAGGTCTGGCACTTATTCCCTCTGACACACGGTCCCGTATATTGCGATCCACGTGATCAGTGACGTCATGTCCACAGGTCCACCACAAATTCCACATTCCGTCAATTCATTTGTACCTAAATACTAGATCCAAACACTGAAAAAGGGTGTTATGTTATTTTAATTTATGGTTATGACGCCTTCAGGTGGCATGGGTAATTTCTGAGATCACTCCTTCGGGTGTGATGGGCCTAGTAGCTTTAATCGTGATTATTAAACCATACAGTGGCGTTGAGGTCAAGATTTTGGTTCCTATAGTACATAGGGCAGATGTTTTTCACTTTACTACTCTCCTGTGCACCATACGGTGTAAATGGTCGGATTGTTATATTGGTCCCTATGGTGTAAAGGGCATGTTCATTTTCATTTGTTCTATTCCGCCATACGGTGTAAATGGTCGGATTGTTATATTGGTCCCTATGGTGTAAAGGGCATGTTCATTTTCATTTGTTCTATTCCGCCATACGGTGTAAATGGTCGGATTGTTATATTGGTCCCTATGGTGTAAAGGGCATGTTCATTTTCATTTGTTCTATTCCGCCATACGGTGTAAATGGTCGGATTGTTATATTGGTCCCTATGGTGTAAAGGGCATGTTCATTTTCATTTGTTCTATTCCGCCATACGGTGTAAATGGTCGGATTGTTATATTGGTCCCTATGGTGTAAAGGGCATGTTCATTTTCATTTGTTCTATTCCGCCATACGGTGTAAATGGTCGGATTATTATATTGGTCCCCACGGTGTACAGGGCATGTTCACCATACGGTGAAAATAGTTGGACTATGAACGTGGTCCCTACATTTTACAGGGCACGTTAATTTTAATTTTCTTATTCCGCCATACGGTGTAAATGGGCGGACTAGGGGTTTGGCCCTATGGTGTACAGGTCATTTTTAATTTTATTCCGCCATACGGTGTAAATGGTCGGTGTATGATTTTTGGCCCTATGGTGTACAGGACATTTTTAATTTTTGTATTCCGCCATACGGTGTTAATGGTCGGACTAGAGGAATGGCCCTATGGTGTACAGGGCATTTTTTATTTTATTCCGCCATACGGTGTAAATGTTCGGTGTATAATCTTTGGCCCTATGGTGTACAGGGCATTTGTATTTGTCTTATTCCGCCATACGATGTAAATGTTCGGTTTATGATCTTTGGCCCTATGGTGTACAGGGCATTTTTATTTTTCTTATTCCGCCATACGGTGTAAATTGTCGGTTTATGTTCTTTGGCCCTATGGTGTACAGGGCAGGTTACTTTTAATTTTTCTGGTTCCGCCATACGGTGGGTATGGTGGCTGTGATGGTGTTTCCCACAGTGTACAGGGCATGTTAATCATTAATTGTCTTATTCCGCCATACAGTGTGAATGGTCGGTTTATGCTATCGTTCGAACGCTAGGTAGTGCATGTTAATTTTAATTTCTTGTCCCACCATACATTGTAACTTGTCTGACAATAATATGGGTCCCCGTGATGTTCATGGCATGGTAATTTTATTATTCCGCCATTTGGGGTAAATGACCGGTTTACACTATTCATCCCTACGGTGTACAGGGCATTGTAATTTTCATTTGTCTGATTCCACCATACAGTTGGATTACCGGAGCGGGTAACGTTGTAGTTTGTGAGTGGATAATGTTGGTCAAGGGTTAACCGTGGTCCCTAGTTTGTAATGACACAGCGTACATAAGGTTCACATTACTACGATTGGGTGCAGTGTTCAACTTGAACAGTAAATGTTACAGCAACGGAGCAACTTCATCTTCTCTTAAGGGCGCGTGCATTCGTTGAGAATACTCACAGTTGTGTAGTAATTGGCTTTGTCGCTTGCCAAATCGTCTAGCTGCTTACTGATAATACCGCAGACGATCAGATCGGTATAATAAGCCGTGAACGCATCTTCCAAGTTCGCAAGATTTTATTAACGCAGAACTGTTGATTGTACAACATAGACTGGTTCTCTACCATTGTTCTTGTGTCTCCCATTTAACATTTAAAAGTCTTCAATAAATTTTGTTTTCTAATGGTAAGGTAGGTATGGGCCGGCGTGGCCCATCCTTGCCGATAATTTTGAGTCCAAATTGAACGAGGTGCGTGGTAATTTAGATCGCGCGCACCCGTTGTTTTATGAGTCTATTTCTGGCCTATTTATACCAGAGCTTTCAGAAGAACCCCGCCTCAGTGGAGGCGCGGTTAACCATTTTAGGAAATCGAGAAAGCCGTTATTGGCCGATGTCCAAATACAACCGTCATCCCCGTACATGCTGGAAATGACCGTCGTATGCAAGGTATCGGGTCACCTTCTGAACCCCCCAGGACTGGGAGACCTTCTTGTGTCCTTGGGGACGGTCAGTTGCCAACTAAACTAGTTTCTTATGGCCTGCATTCTAAATCGGGTAAACATTTCTCCCGTTTGACAGTCCAGTTATTATTACAGTCGGGGCGACTCTACCCCTCCCTACTGTGTATACTAAACAATAAGCAAAGCTGCAAACTGGCCAAAAACTAGCTTGCCTTACATAAGTTGTATCAACCTGGGTTTTCTTTATGCTAACGTTAAATCATTGATTAAACATGTCTGCAATGACCGCTATCTCTGTTCTTACAATTTTAGGCTGACCAAACCTTACAATGAGATGCGCGTGATGCGGGAGTTGTCACGTGTAGCGCTGCAACTGGTAAGTCCTGCGGGTGGTCACGACGCGGTTGCGTCAGCCTATGTTGATCGCCAGGTGGCGGCATCATCCGTAGTGACCCCCATCGAGTCATCCGGTCGTCCGGCCAGCTTCTGCCGTTGGTCGCCAGGTGGTGGCACCTACTGCTCCAGCGCCTGTGCCCTCGACGAGTGGACAAGCCGATATTCACTCTGCCTCCAGTGCTCGTCAAGCGGCGACTTCCGTGGCTCCTGAGCCAGTGCCCTCATCGAATCATCAGGATACTGGCATGGTGGATCCTCCTTGGCCGACAACCGACCGCTTGATGGAGACATCCACTGACCTTCCTGTCCCAGTTTTTTCTATTTCATGCGGTGTAAACGAGGAAACTGGATTAAGCCATGCAGTAAGAATATTGAAAATGTAACTAATCTATGCGGGGGAAGTGGAGCAGTTTTGTCAACCCATGCGGTGAGTAAGCGGATCTAAATTTAGTTAATCCATGCAGTGATAGGGAGAAGTTTTTGTTATTTCCATGCGGTGTCACGGATGTAAATAAAAAGATAACGTTTGCTAAGCCATGTGGTGTAAATGGCACAATTGTATTCCATACGTTGAAAATGGAGGGGTTTCTGTATTCCGTGCGGTGAAAACGGAAAGTGACATGGAGAAGTTTTGTTATTTCCATACTGTGTAAATGGAAATTAACTTTTGTTAAGCCATGCGGTGTAAATGGCACAATTGTATTACGTGCGGTGTAAACGGAGCAATGTCGGTAGTACGTGCGGTGAAAACGGAAAGTGATATGGAGACTGTTATTTCCATGCGGTGTAAATGGAAATTAACGTTTGGTAAGCCATGCGGTGTAAATGGCACAATTGTATTCCGTGCGGTGGAAACGGAGCAATTTCTGTAGTCCGTGCAGTGAAAACGGAAAGTGATATGGAAAAGTTCTGTTATTGCCATGCGGTATAAATTGAAATTAACTTTTGGTAAGCCATGCTGTGTAAATAACACATTTATATTCCGTACGGTGTAAACGGAGCAGTTTCGATAGTCCGTGCGGTGTACACGGAGATGGTGGGTTAACCCATGCAATAGGAAATTTATTGAAAATTTCACTACTCCGTGCATTGCAGGCGGAACAGTTTTGTTAACCCAGGCAGCGAGTAAGCGGATGTACATTTGGGTAATACATGCAGTGATATAGAGACGTTTTGTTATTTCCATGCGGTGTATATGAACGCTAACTTTTGTTAAGCCATGCAGCTAAATGACACCAGTGTATTCTGTGCGGTGTAAGCGGAGAATTGGTACGGAGAAGGTTTATTTCCATGCGGTGTAAATGGCACAATTGTAGTACGTGCGGTGAAACGGAGGAGTTTCTATATTCCATGCTGTGTATATGGAAAATTGGGTGAATCCATGAAGTGGACAAATTACTGAAATTTTACTAATCCATGCAGACGAGGCGGAACAGTTTTGTTACCCCTTGCAGGGAGAAAACAGATGTAAATATGTTTGTTTTGTTAGGTCCATGCATTGTAATTGGAGTATAAGTTTTATTAAGGCATGCAGTGCAAATGGCACAATTGTAGAACCCTTTATATTCCGTGCGGCAAATGGAGAAGTTTTTGCATTCCATGTACTATTTAAGCTATATAATGTAAATGGCACAATTTTCATGATAATATAGGTGACCGTACGTTAACGTTTAGTTATGGTTTAATGGTAGTTCGTGATATGTAATGACACAGCTGGTCCTGGGTACCACAATTAATAATTATAGATGCTGCCACAAGTGGCAATCAAGCAGCGACACCGATGGCGCGTTGAGTCAGCAGGGGCTGCAGCAGCTGCATCGACACCACACCTTCAACAATTGGTCAAAAGGCTGGCTAGGTTGCTCCCCATGGATGGCCTGCTGGAAGCGGCCATAAATCTACACGTATCAGTACTGTCGCTTATATGTTGTAGGTGCATAGTGTGACATTGTCGCCGATACTCTGGAGAGTGGCATAAATTATAGTTTAATAATTGTAATTGTTGCTGGTACAATCAGTCGACAGCTTAAACTGGTGTCAGTATGTAGTGGTATTATGGTGGTTGCAATCTAAGCACAGTAGTAAGCTGGGTCCGCAATCATTACAAGTAAATGACCAGCGTGTTGTAGGCACACCCATGGCTGGGGGATCGAGTACCCCAGCCTTTCTGTTTGTACATGTATGTGTATGGTTAATTCACGGCGGAGTGACCCTCACCGATACCATGTGAATTGTATATAAGTCAGTAGTGGTACATATAGTACTGGTAGTGGGTAGCTGATAGGCATGATTTACTAATTATGTGTAAACACCTTTTGGGGGCCGGCATGCTTGCTGAGATTATTGGATGTATCTTATTTTGATGGTGTATGTTTGCCTAATTTCCTGCTCCTTAATTAATAAATATAAATGTCATTCTTTGGCCTATTTCAATCTACGCTGGACTTATGTTGTTATTTTGCATAAAAGGTATTATGTTTCCCAAAAACTAGGGCACCAGATGAGTGCAATTCGAGTCATTAAAATTTCTATCCGGGACAGCTCTTTATAATACACTGGAAAGAATTGACAAATGAATAAATCTTTCATTATGTATGCCGTTGCGGTTTATTTAAACACGGGACGAAATATGTTCAATTGTTCTGAAACAGTTAAGGTAACAGCATATTGATATCTGATAATTCCCAATGTCTCATACGTATCAGTCTTCTGGGATCCCATACATATTACACATCAACAAGATAAGACGATTACAAAAGAACGCAGCAAGTTTGATTGAAAGCAACTATGAAGGCATACTCGGAACCGTAATTAATCTCATATAAGAACAGAACTAGTCATCACGTTGAATTATCACACTGTCTTTATTAACTTCGAATTTAAAAATGACATGGAAAAACATCTAGCATTTTAATCCAACCTGCACACGCCTGGCTTAAATGCTTCAAGTTTGCTACTACTAGGATGTGTCTGGTTGTGTGTTGATAACGCAACTGGAGTGGAAACGATCTCTAAGGAAGTGTAGAAAGGATATGGTGGAAACCACAAAACATGTTTTGTGGAATAACTAGTTTCTTGTCATAACAAGATAGGTAACCAGATTCTTGATTATAACAAGAACAATTATCTGCTGAACATTGAAAAAATATTAGGCAGATTTTATATCGCCATCTTATGACCCTATCATCAGCTCATCCTATTATATACATCATTACACGTTGCCTTTCAGTATAAATTATATTAATAGATTATTCAATTGGCTGAATATCTTTAGCTATCCAGTTATGTCCCTACTTCCCCGTGGGGTATGTAAAAATGACGTTGTCTCAAGCCATAAGTTTCTGCATGCTAGCACTAACAAATGCATAGAGTACAACCATTCGCGAAAGGTCAGGATATTTAATATGCATGCATACATTGGACAAACACGTGGTGCAGTTCATGCAGAAATTACAAAGAAACACGTTAGAAGGTCCGAATCAACTTTGAACATTTGAAACTGCCGGGTCTATGGGAGCGTAAAAAACACAACTGCACACTTGGAATTCAAAACGCACAATGAAGACCCAACTGCCCGTTTTCACTACATAATATAGCGGGGACGCTCCACATAATGACCATAACGACGTGTCCACCTTCCCACGCTGTTAACGGTCAAGCAATTCGAAGTGATCATTGCGCTACTAGGACCGCCCATCCTCGCGGGGTGTTTGTAATAATGAAACTGAGCTAGCTCAGATGTGGAAGCAGAGAAGCAAGGAATATAATAATTTTCATTGCTACAAAAGCAGTTAGCAAGGATTGTCAGAAATGTATACTATTGCCATTATACAAAATGGATTATAATGTGAATTGCATATATTAAAGCTATCTGATTTTGTAAAACTAAAAACTCCCAATATAATGTGTGAAACAAACAAAAAGTTGTTACCAAATAATAATGCTGTGGTTATTCAACAGTTTATGACACAACACGTGAAAACTTAAGACAGTCGTTTGCAAGAATGACTCTAAAAGCCAAATGTATATCTGTACAAGGTATACAATTATGAAATAATCAAATTTGGACATATGTAATATAAAATGCGAGAACATGTACTGTCCATGTGAATACATTTATTCAAGTAGTGGTCCCATGATGGTGCGACAGCTACTATGTTATGTAATGTAATATTCTACATTCTTATGGGTTTGATGGGTTTAACATACAAAACTACTATCCCACTGGAGAAAAAAATAGATAACAATGAGAGGAAGCGTGTAACTTGTTATGTTCATTACCTTGTTGCACTAACAAACATTGTCTAGGCTGTCAAAGAAGTACCTTTTGAAATACCAGAGACAGCAAAGGAGGCTCAGTTGTAGACCATTCCGAAGACATGACAATGTTCCTGCTGCACATCATTGTTCACAACAGCAAATATGGGTCGGACTGCAAACGTCAATAATGCAACCGAGCCAAATATGTGTTTCCTTCATAACAATCAGGCTCCATATCACCATCATTTAAGACGTCAAGCTGAATGATGTGGCAGTCTAATATTTAGTTGGTATCAACCACATTTCCCTTTTGACACAAAACCGTGTACCTACCATCTCGAGTCAGCAACCGATGACTTCACTGACCACCAAGCCACTATAAAACAAACACAATATCCACAGTTGACAAAATAGTGTCAGTATGCGCTGTTCTTAGTTCACACGACAGCAGTTTGCTGTCGTGATCCACAGTAGGAACCACGAGAAGGTGACACGCGCTTTTCCCACCACAAGTATTGTGTGCATGCAGTATAAGTGTGAAAAGTTGTGCCTGAAACTGAACCATCTCCATCATTAGCTAGGATACCGCTACCAGTGGTCATTGGGGCCCATCTCTGTATCCTTTCAGAATATGGTCGAAGATGTTAGCAACATATCCTATAGAAAGATACATTTCATAATATTAGTATTTTCGTTTACTTTAACATGTTCTCAAGAAAATTGTACTTCTAAAACAAATGGAATTTTTTTTTGTCGAATATAAATTAATTAAATATAATTTTGGAAGAGTATAACATGTCACCATATATAGGCTTTGTCAAAGCTGGTGTGTTTGGTCGCAAAATTATTGACAAGACTGCAAAAAACCTAACCCTAACCCTGGTCTGGTGAGTTTCCTGACATCTTGCAGCACATTCTTGAGTAACAGTTCCTCCTGCAATATTACTGCAGCCTTAGAACCTGAAAATAAAATACTACAAATATTACATATTGCAATATTTTGAGGATTTATTAGGAGTATGGAGATATGAATATTATAAGATTTGTCCAGTTAATTTCAAAATGGGTTATTCTGTATGAGAAAATTTTCTGTATATTCTAAGCTAAAACTTGAGAAAAAAAAACTGTACATGTCTCTGTTAATTTGTATTCAGTAGTGGCTTCATTACCTGGAACAAGCCACTCTGGTTTGGTTTGTACCAAAAATAATTTAATTGTTAATTGAATTAAAGTTAATTGTTAATTTAATTGGACAATTTGGGAGGTTAATTTAATTGGAACATTTCTGATTTAATCGTAATTTAATTAATTAACTTTTCAAGTTAATTGCCCCATGCAAGGTAGTTTATGCAAAACTATCAGTAACTTTAATAAATGCATTTGTTATATGTAAATGCATCATTACAGTTGTAGATTTTAGTGATAATTACTATCATAGGTAGTCCTTGAATATATGGTATTAAACTACGCTGAGTCAATATTATTGACCCCTAATGGCTTTTGCTGGTTGGTGAATAAATAATATTTGCATGGGATCTGGCATAGACACCAGATAGAAGGGACCAATGGCTTTTACTGTCTCTTCCGAAAGACACAGGCAAAGTGGGGTAAACGAAATTGCCCAAGCTATGAAACGGCGGAGGGGGTATCAAACCCCGGTCCCTTCGACCAAAAGCTCGGCGCTCTATCACACGACTACCGTGCCACACTAATGTTGTATTGAAAATCTCAGAGGAATGGAAAACCAAAAATGTACACAATAATACTAACTCTTCATCAATGGACTCCTCATCATTGGTCTCTTCTGCAGCATCCAGAATAGAGAGGTCAGATGGTTTCTAGTCACTGGATGACTGTACTGGTGACGACAAGATGAAGGGAGAGGGCGATGGTGGCTCAGCTAATGGGACATCATCACCTGGAGTCTTCTTGGGTTTAGACATTAGACAGGGTGGCTCAAGTTGAATGTCGACAGAGGTATCATCCAAGCTGTACTGTGACCCTGTGTCACATGTCACCACCATGTCTGTCTGAATCTCTGGAATGTAGAATAATCATTTATGCAAAAAGAAAGTTCATAATAATTATGTATATTTGCTGACATACAGACTACACGCCAAAGATATAGTGGTAATAATGCTGAGAGAAATACAATTGTGATCTATTTTCTTGCATGGTATATAAAAGTACTAATACTTATGTTGGTAAAGACAGACATTCATGACACAATTCTTTACAAATATTAATGATGTTTTCATTCACATTTCCACTGTCTTTTGGCTTCATATATCAGGCACTGTCTTATTTTTAATAGACTTGTCTGGTTTTTGGTCTGCAGGTGGTATAAATCTACCACAGTTGCTACAGGGCTTTCACAAAACCATAAAATTATGATATACTGATGGTCTCACCAGGCTCGAGCTTCCTCCCTAAAATTGCATGCCATAAGTTGTGAACATTTTTAACAGTTAGCTTGAAAATTGTAGATTTTGGGTCATCTTGCCCATGTTAATTTCCCTGCCCTTTCCGCCTGCAACTATAGATAAAATATTATGTGTCATTTTTGTAATAGTGGGTAGCAAAAATTCGCAATTGAATTGTTGCACAATTATTCTGATATTTGACACATGGCTGGAAATACCACACACATACATATAGCTGGAGACACCACACACAGACAGATGGCTGGAGATGCCACGCACAGACAGATGGCTGGAGACACCACACACAGACAGATGGCTGGAGACACCACACACAGACAGATGGCTGGAGACACCACGCACAGACAGATGGCTGGAGACCCCACGCACAGACAGATGGCTGGAGACACCACGCACAGACAGATGGCTGGAGATACCACACACAGACACATGGTTGGAGGCACAACACACAGACACATATCAGGCTGGAGATATATGGCTGGAGGCAATTCACACATACTGATGGCTGGAGACACCACACATTAAAACATGGTTGGAGACACCACACACAGACACATGGCTGGAGACACCACACACAGACACATAACTGGAAACCCCACACATTAACACATGGCTGGAGACACCACACACTAACACATGGTTGGAGACACCACACACTAACACATGGTTGGGACAGACACATGGTTGGAAACACCACACACATACATATGGCTGGAGACACCACACAAAGATACATGGCTGGAGACACCACACACAGACACATGGCTGGAGACACTACACGCAGATATATGGCTGTAACCAGTTAGTCGTACTACATAAAACATACAACAGGATGGCATAAACCGTAACCAGTTAGTCGGACCACATAAAGTCCAGTATTGACGATTGGTCAACATTACATTAATGCAAGTAACGATACCTTTTGACAAGTTTGTACAATTTTGAAGAATTCATGGAACATCTCAAGATGTGCCTTACCTTAATGACATCTTCACCAAAGTAACCTTCAAACGTCCTGTATTTGAACATTGTGACAACCCAGGCTAGCTTGCATGTTGCAAAATCCGTACCACATGTGTTTGGCAGTGACACCTCCAGTATAGTGACCGAATCAGAAATTAGTTTGGTGAGTTTATTCCACAGAGGGTGCCTTATATCGCAGGGCTGTGAGCAGTCTTGTTCAATGAGATTCATCAATGAGTTGTTCAAAAAAGTTATCCATCAACGTATTAAAACAACCAATCAGCTAGCCAACACATGAAATTACCCATTCTGTTGGTGAATGAATGTATCAGAACCTCTGTTATTGGATAACTATAACTGTTCAATATACCAGTGCTTCTCATTTCAAAGTCTCCTTTACACAAGTTGTGCAACTTTATTTTAACATCTGTCTAAAAATGTGCTGTATTATGGGGGATATCTCTTTAGCAGTTTTCTTTAGTATTTTTGCAGGAATGTCGGATGGCCCTGGCGCTTTGTTGGAGTTTAGAGCTACAAGCTGTTTTATGATGCCGCTCCGATTTCTAGGGTTTGAATTGAGGGAGATGGTGATGGGCCTTTTGTTGGGATAGGAAGTTGTTCATTTGTAAAAAAAACTGATTTGAAGAGGTCATTGAGAGCATTTGCTTTGTCATGGTCGGCTGTTTTCAAGTCGTTATTTACTTTTAGTACTGGAATGCCAAGATTTTTTGTTTTATTTTGTTTTGTCTGATGAAAGACCAAAATTGTTTTGGATTTGTCGTCAAACTTTTTCCCATGTTGTTAATGTAACTGTTATAGGATTTGGTCACTTCTTTGGTGGATAATTTTCTTAAATTTTCCCAATGTTTTTTTTTTGGCTTTAGCATGAGTTTTGTCCCTTTTTCTCTGTAGGCTAATAATGCTTCTTGTGGTTCAGTGTAGGTGTTGTTTAGATTTTGTCATGGGGCTAGCGATGGATTCTCCTATCAGGTTAGTGTAGTGTTTATGAAAGAAGTCCCAATTTGAGTTTACATCTTGTTTATCTGGTTTTCGAGTAAAGTACTGCTGAGCAAGCTGGGTGCATTTCGCTTCAAGGGATTCCCAGTTTGCAGATCTGTAGTTGTATACTTTGTGTGGTGGTTTGTTTTTTCTGAGAATGGCTTCATGATCACTCATGCCAGCCACTGTGTTTATGGTGGAGATAAGGAATGGGTTTGATGTAAGTACTAGGTCTAATATATTTCCGGAATCTAATCGGTTGGGTTCATTTACTATATTAACTAGTCCAAATTCCACAACTATTTCAATTAGTTTGTTATGTTTCACAGTTGTTTGTTGGTTTGTTGCACACACATTCTCTCAGTCAATGTCAGGAAGGTTTAGATCTCCAGCTAGAATGACAGATGGGGTATCTTGTAGCTACGGTATAGGATGGAGAGAGATTCATGTAAGGCTTCTAGAGATGTGTAGTCATTTGGAGGTCTGTAGTAGGATGCCAGATAGATATATAGCTTTTTTATGCACAGAGTGTATTTTTGATCAAATAATTTCACAGGTTGTGTTTAGTTTATCTTGGGGGCTGCTATAATGTCATTTCGGAGTGCTATAAAAACACCTCCACCGTGGATGTTACGATATTTTTGGATTGCTTAAGAATTTGTGGGTAGCACATAGTATGTGGGGATACTTGAGTTGAGTTTGGTTTTAACTAGAAAGATTATGTCAGGGTTTGTTGAGTTTATTGTTGCCTGCCATAGGGATACTTTGTTAGTACTCTTGATGCTGAATGCAGTTTATCAGCAGTTTAGGTTTACTTGTTATCTTTGCTCGGTCAGGAGTAGACGTATTAGCTGGATTTGGTGCAAATGTAGGGTTCGTATCATCAGAGATATTTGTGTAGTCACTGCTGTCTGGAAGTGACTCAAGGACTGAGTTAGGGTTTGGAGTATTAATGTTGCTGGTGAATAGATACACAGAATAGTTTGGCAATCCACAGCAAGAACAGAACCAAAGCACACTACGATATTTTAATTGTTCTTATGTGGTGTCATTAATTTGGACACATGCAGTATGGTACGAACTGTCACATTGATCACACTGTATGGCATGGTGGTGATCATGTACCTCATGGCTGCAGGTGCCACATGGATATTTTGGAGAGGGATCTGGGGTGGGACCAGGGTTTGTGAGAATGTACCCTGCTTGTATTATAAGGCCACACATATATAATAGAGATAGGGTATAGGGCTTAGTTGGCATCATTTTTTTTTGCTTTGTGGTTGAGAACGTTGGGAATGGTGGCAGGTTTCTTGTCAGCATGGCTGAGAATGTTGTTGTGGAATCCTCATTGTTGGTGGCAATTTGATACAGGTACAGAGGCGAGAGTGGTGTAAAATAAAGTGGTTTTGAATTTTCTTGTGAAAGTATGTATTAGTAGATGTTTGCTATAACTTGCCTTTAGAGGGCTAAAGTCACATTAGATCAAATATGTACTAAACTGTTTAAAAGTGCATGTGCACGGTTTGGGCTAGTGCGAACATAGACAGATAGTCAGTAGGAAATTTAGATGTGTGTTATGTCTGTGGTCCTCGGCTGACTCAGGAACTCTGGGTATATGAAAATACAGGGGTGGCAATAAAGCACCCGAAGAAGGGCCTGTTTCTTAGTACAAGATGTGATAAAAACAGGGTAGGATTAGAAATTCTAAGCTAAGTGTATCTAGTTTATATTTATAACTAATACACAGTATATTGAAATTTAAATACATGCACTATTTTTAGTTGTGTTGGGGATGATTTGGGTTTCGCGAGTTTTAACGACTACAGTTTACATCCGTCATCTTGATTTGTTCAATGTTAAGCAAGGTAAACGCAGCTGATTGAGTAAATTTGGTTTAGGAACGTGTGATCTCTAACGTTATAACACGATTATATTCTGATTTTGACACTGTTGCATATCTGTAAGATTGGGGTGTAAAGAGCCTTTAGAAATGTCACGAACCTGTCACTATGAGACAGGATATGAAAAGACAGACACTAATCTGTCATTATGAGACAAGAGTTGACCAGACAGACACTAATATGTCACTATGAGACAGTAGATGACAAGACAAACCCGAACCTGTCACTATGAGACAGGAGATGACATAACAGACATAAACATGTCACTATGAGACAGGAGATGACAAGACAGACATAAATATGTCACCATGAGTCAGGAGATGATAATAACACTGTTCCTAAGATGCAATAACTAAAGTAATTTCCTTAAAAAAAAAAAATTAATTAGTCACCATGAGACAGGAGATTACAAAATAAACACTAACATGTCGCTATGAGACAGGAGATGACAAGACAGACATTAACCTGTCACTATGAAACAGGACATGACAGTCATGGGTTAATTTCAATTGTTAATTTAATTAACTCAATTAATTTAATTTAATTAATTGATTTACAAGAAAAGGTAAAGGCTAAATTAGCTTCACCAAAAGGGGGTAATTTTATTCTATTTAATTGACAAATTCCAAATTAACTCTCAATTAAGTGCTCATTTAACAGTAGGTATTACTGTATAGTTCACACCCATGTTATTCAGGCATTTCCAAAAGGCAGTCACCATTCCAGTGATTAGTCTGACAGAGATAAGGTTAAGGTATGTATGAATGGGAGGGAGAATATCTCTCGACATTAATACTGTCTGTACCAACTGGAGTTACTGGTCATTCAGGCACATGTGAATTGGAGGGAAGGCCTAGACAATAGAATGTCCTCTTTTAGTGTGGTAAGTTGATGACAAATGGTGGCTACTGCAAATCTGCAAAATACTTGGCTGGTAACCTGCAGCCAAATGGACCTATACATTAGACTATGTATCTATATATTTTCGGTATGTCCGCAAGCATACATATATCATGCATAGAAAAGTAAAATAGCTTCAGTTTGGGATCTTTTTACAGCGCCAACTGGTATCAAAAGCAAGCCAATTCAAGTGATACATAAAAAAATTGTGTATAAATATTTAAATACTAGTGTATAAAGGGGAAACCTAATGAGTTAGCATTAACACATTGCATAAATAACACTTTGATGCATAGAAATTATGTATGTAGTTACCCGGTTTTGTTAATTTTGTGGTGGAATACTAGAGGAAACTCCACACCCTGCAAATCCTCAGCCACAAATTTACATTCCTTTCAGAAAAGAACATTAATTTTAACAAGCATCTAAAACTTTTAAAATTTTATCAAATACCCCATAAACGAATGTCTTGGTATATAAATATTGTATAAGCACATCTTTTTCCAACAAAGTTACAAAACATATTTCTTTTATAAGTCAACGCAATGTTCACATTTGTTTGATGATAATAACACTGTTCCTAAGATGCAATAACTAAAGTAATTTCCTTAAAAAAAAAAATTCATTAGTCACCATGAGACAGGAGATTACAAAATAAACACTAACATGTCACTATGAGACAGGAGATGACAAGACAGACATTCACCTGTCACTATGAAACAGTAGATGAGAGTCATGGGTTAATTTCAATTGTTAATTTAAATAACTCAATTAATTAAATTTAATTAATTGATTAACAAGAAAAGGTAAAGGCTAAATTAACTTCACAAAACAGGGGTAATTTTATTTTATTTTATTGACAAATTCCAAATTAACTCTCAATTAAGTGCTTATTTAACAGTAGGTATTACTGTATAGTTCAAACCCACGTTACTCAGGCATTTCCAAAAGGCAGTCACCATTCCAGTGATTAGTCTGACAGAGATAAGGTTAAGGTATGTATGAATGGGAGGGAGAATATCTCTCGACATTAATACTGTCTGTACCAACTGGAGTTACCTGGTCATTCAGGCACATGTGAATTGGAGGGAAGGCCTAGACAATAGAATTTCCTCTTTTAGTGTGGTAAGTTAATGACAAATGGTGGCTTCTGCAAATCTACAAAATATTTATCTGGTAACCTGCAGCCAAATGGACCTATGCATTAGACTATGTATCTATATATTTTCGGTATGTCCGCAAGCATACATATAACATGCAGAGAAAAGTAAAATAGCTTCAGTTTGGGTATTTTTACAGCGCAAACTGGTATCAAAAGCAAGCCAATTCAAGTGATACATGAGAAAATTTAAATACTAGTGTATAAAGGGGAAACCTAATGAGTTAGCATTAACACATTGCATAAATAACACTTTGATGCATAGAAATTATGTAGTTACCCGGTTTTGTTAATTTGGTGGTGGAATACTGGAGGAAACTCCACACCCTGCAAATCCTCAGCCACAAATTTACTTTCCTTTCAGAAAAGAACATTAATTTTAACAAGCATCTACAACTTTTAAAATGTGATCCAATACCAAATTTTTCTCTGACCCTTCTCCTTCTCTCCCATCGAATGGGGCGTGATAACGTTCCAGATAGAACGTCAGGCTCGCAGTTGTGAAAACCCTAGCTTGAACCGTCTTGCTGCCGTTTCGAAGCTTTGGCAATTTGCTTCACCGAACGTTGCCACAGCTCATTCGTTTGTATAAATGAGTACCTGGCTATATGCAGTTGTGATTACACGTACGAATGGTCTTCGAGCAGTAACTGCAGCATGACTGAGTGCTTCCCAGAGAAGTCGAGATGGAGTTTGAATGAACAGTTGTGCTAGGAGGTGAAGTGGAAAACACTTTGAACACTGAACGTACACTAACTGATGCGTACTATTATTTTTTGTGTAACCATGTTGAGAAAATTGCTGTAAACAGAACGATTACGTATCCTCAATAGAACCACATGCATGTGTCGATACAATTAGAATGACGTGAGTCTGACTTTGTAATGAGTTGGTTGTATTTAGTCAGTTCTGTGTCATGGCGTGCAACACCCAGAACTGTCATGTTCCTGAGAACAAAAAGAAGAGTTGTGGTTGGATATGGGTTGTCGGAAGAGTTTAAAGTTAACATCGGTTAGAGGCAAGGAAATGTACCTTTACTCTTTATCATGGTGGTGGCACTAATCAGCAGGAAGATCAGCATGAAGGATGTTCTCAGGAAGGGGATGTATGCAAACGATCTGGCCATGATAGCAGACACAAATCAAGAACTACAGGAAGTGTTGGAGGAATGGAAGTGGGTGTTCAAGAAGCACGGACGGATAATGAGCCGGGAGAAGACAGAAGAGATGTGGGTTTGACATCAGAGAGAGGACTTGAACATTAGTTTGGATGATATGGAGTTCAACCAAGTGGATGGCTTTGTGTAACTTGGAGGAATGGTTAATGCGGATGAGCATTCAGAGGTAGAAATGCGATGCCGGATACAACAGGGAGCGAATGCTTCGGGAAAGGTAGAGGGAGTCATGTTGGACAGAAACATTTTGAAAAGGCTGAAGAGGAAAGTCATGAGAGCTTGTGTTACACAAGCATGCCTCAATCTGTATCTGGAGACAGTGGCGTTGACAGAACAACAACAGCAGCTGCAAGGCTGGTTCTGGTTTTGTCGAATAACACGAACAAAGAGGGTTGACGAAAGAAAGATGAACGACCTGACGAAATATGTGATGCAACAAAACAGTTCAACAGGAAGATTGGTGAGAAGCAAGTTGAAATGGGCAGGCCACATGGTAAGCATGGATGCAGACATACTAGTAAAGAGAGTGGAAGAAAAAGGTGAAAAAATATCAAGGATGCAAGAAAAGGGGAACGAACAGATAAGATCGAAGGACTGCGTGAGGTAGGATATGAGAAGATCGGGGGAAGATGAAAGATGGAGAGGGGGAAGATGAAAGATGGAGAGGGGGCAGCCGATAGAAAAGTATGGAAAGAAAAAACAGAAAGAGTGACTCGACAATATTTTACCTGAACCTAACCCATGAACATCAATGAAAAAAGAGGAAAAACACTGTTAGTTTGGTAAAAAAAACTTATGTTTAATAAATCCAATAATATGGTCAACATTTTCATAATCAGTGTATAAATTGTTTGAGAAAAAACATTATTTGAATAGAATATTTGTTAAATATTTACAAAATCAATCTCTCATATGTATCTCTGTTTAAGCAATATGCATTTTACCATATGGTTGTATTCATATAAACGACGTACTTTTCTTGACTACAGCATGCTCATAAAAATCAAATATCCTTTGACAAGAAGGATGTACAGTGAAATTATAAATAAAAACATTAAACAAATCAATCTGGTTACCAAAACATAAGCCATTACTACTCAGCGCAAATACTGATTTATTAGAACAACTGTGAGCTCACTGTAAATCCAACACGCCGCTAACTTTGTCTGTTGCCAGGGCGGCTTCGCGATAATCTCGCGCTAAGTTTGCAGTCAACTGTTGAAACACGTCGAAGACGAGTGGGGATTGCGTCTCTACGTCGGTGATCGCGACGACGTCGGCGCCTCGAAAATAGGAGGCTTCGACAACGGCGACAATGTGGTCGTATGTTTGATGCGACAGTTCATCGACGACAGCGAACTCATGACGACGGCGCTCGGCAGCATCAAACCGCTGCCCAAATACATATTTGTCTTGCTCGACGTCACCCAATCTTCATCCATTCGCCCACGTCTACAGCAACTGCTCTTACAAGACTCTGCCTCCATCCAGGTCAAGTGAAGCACTGATGCACGACTCCGACGTCTCTTTGATGCGATACCAAATGCTAGTTTCGTTCCAGGACACACGTTAGATGATGTAAACATTATAGCAAACAATCAATCATCTTTGATATAGCATTCAACGCTCCCCATCAAAGACACCGCGTGCGACACAAGTGTTGACTTTGTACCAGGATACACGTGTGTAACAAACACTGATACGCAGACACGCTTCCCTGCCGACGTTTAATAAAAGCCACATGCCGTGATATGAGCTGGTATGCGCATTGAGCTATAGAGGCCTATGTTGCAACATTTGTTTTTGCGCGGTTTATTATTTTACTTTTCGTACTAGTGTTAGCAGTAAGATGCGCGCATGAGTAAGCTACAGCGAGGTGCGAACCATGGCCATATTAAATATTGCTAAACACTTGTACATGTCTGCATTAACAAACAAACGGCATATCTCCCTCCCGCGCTGCCTCCTCTCCCTTCCTCGCTTCTTCTCTGACCCTTCTCCTTCTCTCCCAACGAATGGGGCGTGACAACGTTCCAGATAGAACGTCAGGCTCCCAGTCGTGAAAACCCTAGCTTGAACCGTCTTGCTGCCGTTTCGAAGCTTTGGCAATTTGTTTCACCGAACGTTGCCACAGCTCATTCGTTTGTATGAATGAGTATCTGGCTATATGCAGTGGTGATTATACGTACGAATGGTCTTCGAGCAGTAACTGCAGATGACTGAGTGCTTCCCAGAGAAGTCGAGATGGAGTTGGAATGAACAGGTGTGCTAGGGGTGAAGTGTAAAACACTTTGAACACTGAACGTACACTAACTGATGCGTACTATTATTTTTTGGTGTAACCATGTTGAGAAAATTGCTGTAAACAGAACGATTACGTATCCTCAATAGAACAACACGCATGTGTCGATACAATTAGGATACCAGAATAATTGCGACATAGAAATTGCGCTTCTAAGTGAGGATTACAACGTCATTCAGGGCGTTGACAGGTGTCAAGGCGTGGTGCTGCAATAGATTATGTTATGCAAACAGGACAACGCCGTCCGAGCGCATGGACAATGCGTGTCGTAGTTCGTTGATTACTTCCGCCAGCACAGACAACAGACCACAATGGTTCATTCCTGTTTACCAGCCAGCATGCGGGGAGTTCTTGCATTTAGCGTGTCTTATATAGCAATCCATGCGAAGTTGGTGATTCTTCTTCCAAAAATTGGTATACGGTGTACGGCCTACCATGACTGAAGAATGATCAATTGGAGAAATATGGAGGAGTGTGCAAGATAGCATTTCGTGAGCTACATCCGTGTTAGAGTGCATGTTATCTGCTTCAACATACGTTGTATATCAATAGCACACGCTGCGTGCTTCCTGTGGTGTTCTCTGTAAAAGCTGATCTCATCTAGATAGGTAGAAATGCATTGCGTTGACAGCCAGTCGGACGAAATTGGTGAAGAAAGAGATGATTCGAGACAGCTACTAACAAAAGGAGCATTATAAACAGGGACTTTGTGACCTACCAGAATGCGGAAGGTTTGTGTATAAACATTATTTGGCTTTGTAGATAAATAATATCTATACTACGGAGTACACATATTTGATATGGTTTTAATTCTGATACATATTTTATTCATTCTACAAACGATTGATCATTTCATATGGAGTTTTGATTAATGTATTGGGACAGATTACTTATTAGTGACAACTATGTTTTTCTGCTTCTGATGCAACGCATGACTGTGTATTAGTCGCACGAAAATTTGGCTAGACTGTTGCTGGCAAGGAGACGAGACACTTTCTATGCGTTTTGGCTTATTGTTGGCTAACGTAACAGTTAACAAAGTAACGGCGGTGGGAATTGCTAGATGCATAGATAATAAACAGACATACCAGTTATCACAACTGTTCGATGATACTATTGCCAATATAATAAACCTTTTCCACTTGGAGTGTGTTGTATTCCTAAGACAGGGTTTTGTAGGGTTGTTGATATCAATTACACTGCCAACGTTCTAGTAGACGCCATCTTAGAATGATCACTTCCGGGGCATGCGCATAATTTCACCACTAGATCTGCATAATTCAATATCAATAACATAGACTAGTAATATTATTTATGCATGTTATACACTTTGCAGCATTACAACATGAACTATGCCATATAAGAAACATTCTAATTAACTAAATTGTTTAATTAGTAGTTGTTATATCAGTTAAATGTAAAGTTAACCTGTTTCAAGAGTTCACACCACAAATTCAGCTAAATAGGTTTACCTACTATATAAACGGGTTGTCGTGTTGTCATAGGAGGTTACAAGCTCAACATATAGGGATTGTCAGTAGTTTGGCTGGAGAACTACAGGAAGGTCTGGGGGCCGACAAATCTCTCCCCTGAGAGCTGCTCGATATGTAACCATAAGAGACCCGGTGACTGTGGATTGGTCTCTCCAGCGACCGATAGGAGGTGCAACCAAATAGCAGATACTGCTAAGTGTCACTCACGTCATTGGACTCTTATTTTTTAAACAAAAGTACATCGATCATTACATATTCAGATTCAGGTTATTATTCTCGATTCGCATTAGTTGGTCAATCGGCATCAGTTTTATTGTCATCGTAGCAAACGTCTGTCAATCCGTAATCACTTACATGTAAATTATTACGTTGATGTCCTTCCTTGCATTTTAGTAAATCAATGCTTTCATTATATCACTCTACGTCACTCCCTAAACAAAAAGGCTATATAATATTAGTGTTTTATGGCACTCCAGCAAACATGCAAATTTGTTCTCATCGAAGAACAGCCAGGCGACACTGTTAAGCTAATGCTTTCCACACGTTTTTATTTTACTGTGCTTCTCTACATGCAATCTAAAGTCTGACACATAAGGAAACGTCTTGCAACATATTGTGCGCACCTAATCGATTCAAATAGACATGCAAAATTTACCCCACCAATAATAACTAACTCGGATTTACTTGCATTTAACTTTAATGTGGTCTCTGTCATCCAATGGAAGATTTTGTGGAGACAATCCCTGAGCTAGTTTTGGAAGTGATTTGTATCTCATGTAGCCAAAATAGCATAGGTCTGTGATTTATTAGCATACACTTGGTGATCCAAGTTGTGACGTTGGATAACTGAGCCAAGTAGAGTAGCGTAGAGAGTGAAACACCCTGAGGAACATTACGTGAAGTAGGGAGCGTAGCTGAGAAACAATTCGCTATCTTCATTCTTTTGCATCTATCAGTTAAATATTATGAGAACCAGCTCTGTTCCAGATATGCCACACCACATTGACACACTTTTAATAAGTTGTCCTGTGACCAATGGTATCAAATGCGGCAGATAGCTTCAGCAAGAAAATGGTCTCCTTCCATACACTTCCTGGACCCACTACCCAGTGTGTAGATCCGCTCAAGTCTGGTCAATAACAGATTTAACACCTACACATGGTTCACTGAATGGTATTAATTCAGTCAACACTTGATCATTTGCTGTGTCGCCAGAACAGTCTGCATTGATTGTCCTTAAACACTTCCAGGAGAAACCATATGGCAATATCTTCATTATGTTGGACCGTCGACTGCAACGGTATTTTTTTTAATAATACAATAAGTTATAACATTTATATAAATTAAATTTAACAAAGGTAATAATAAATACATTTGTATGTGGGCGTTTTCACGTACAGGGTACACTTTTGCCAAAATGAACTTTCCCGCATAGTATTGAAATAATTAATGGTGTAATATTAATTCAGTCTAAATATATATTCCTTGCTGATCTCAGCTGATTGATGCACAGCTGATTGATGCACAACAACCAACTCACTTCTTCGTGGTGACGTACTACTCACGAGAGATGGAGTAAAGAGCTGACCCATTGTGTCTGCAATGATATTAACAGATGTCGTCATTTCATCATCCCAAAATCAAATAAATGAATGGGTCAAATTTTCTACAGTTTCTTTTAATGCAGGCCATGTGAATATGTTACACATTTTTTTTTACAAATATCTTGTTACACATAGGTGTAAGAAAACCTGTCTACTTAAATGCTTCCTTTTCTGTCTGAATCAACCAATGGTTCCATTCCAAAAATATATATAATTCGACCAAACATTACATCTATATTACACATCTGTTGAATACTAGTGGAATGATAGGATGAACATTTGAAGCAGTGTGCCGACGACCATAAAAGGATCAACATTTGCAGCAGTAAAAATACCCCAAAAAGCCATCTTGGTGCCCCCTGGGGCAAGACAGCTACCCATATACCTGGGGCAGTTCGGTCTACAACTCCTTCCCGCGTGTTTTTAATGCAAGAGCAAGAGAGCTCTTTACACTTCAAGTAAGCTGTAATATATGTGTAAAGACTGACTGGGCTGTGAGTACAACAATCACTTTACACTTCAAGTAAGCTGTAATGTCTGCGTAAAGACTGACTTGGCTGTGAGTGCAATAATTAGCATGAGCCAAGAACTTACGCTGTCGATGTTCTCATCCTTGTGTGGTTTGTCCCAGGTGACACCGACGCCGTCCTGTCGTGACGTCTTTACTGCTGGTACGTCAATTGTTGTGTAATCGAATGGCTCTGTGTCGTCCACTGATGTAGTCATGTTGTGTACTGACTTTTGTGACTGAGGTTTGATGGTGGCACCTGGAATGATGACATCAAGTCTATACAGGCAATACATATCAGTCAGTGTTGTAGTTTGATCATTATAATAGTTTACATAAATTACAAAATAACTTATCTGGGAGTCTGACTTATCTGGGAGTCTGACTTTGTAATGAGTTGGTTGTATTTAGTCAGTTCTGTTTCATGGCGTGCAACACCCATAACTGTCATGTTCCTGAGAACAAAAACAAGAGTTGTGGTTGGATATGGGTTGTCGGAAGAGTTTAAAGTTAACATCGGTTAGAGGCAAGGAAATGACCCTTTACTCTTTATCATGGTGGTGGCACTAATCAGCAGGAAGATCAGCATGAAGGATGTTCTCAGGAAGGGGATGTATGCAAACGATCTGGCCATGATAGCAGACACAAAACAAGAACTACAGGAACTGTTGGAGGAATGGAAGTGGGTGTTCAAGAAGCACGGACCGATAATGAGACGGGAGAAGACAGAAGAGATGTGGGTTTGACATCAGAGAGAGCACTTGAACATTAGCTTGGATGATAAGGAGTTCAACCAAGTGGATGGCTTTGTGTAACTTGGAGGAATGGTTAATGAGGATGAGCATTCAGAGGTAGAAATGCGATGCCGGATACAACAGGGAGCGAATGCTTGGGGAAAGGTAGAGGGAGTCATGTTGGACAGAAACATTTTGAAAAAGCTGAAAAGGAAAGTCCTGAGAGCTTGTGTTACATAAGCATGCCTTAATCTCTATCTGGAGACAGTGGCGTTGACAGAACAACAACAGCAGCTGAAAGTTGGTTCTGATTTTGTTGAATAACACGAACAAAGAGGGTTGACGAAAGAAGGATGAACGACCTGAGGAAATATGTGATGCAACAAAACAGTTCAACAGGAATATTGGTGAGAAGCAAGATGAAATGGCCAGGCCACATGGTAAGGATGGATGCAGACATACTAGTAAAAAGAGTGGAAGAGAAAGGTAAAAAAAACATAAAGGATGCAAGAAAAGGGGAACAAACAGCTAAGATCAAAGGATTGCGTGAGGTGGGATATGAGAAGATCGGGGGAAGATGAAAGATGGAGAGGGGGCAGCCGATAGAAAAGTATGGAAAGAAAAAACAGAAAGAGTGACTCGACAATATTTTACCTGAACCTAACCCATGAACATCAGTGAAAAAAGAGGAAAAGCACCGTTAGTTTGGTAAAAAAAAATTAGGTTTAATAAATCTAAAATATGGTCAACATTTTCATAAGCAGTGTATAAATTGCTTATGAGAAAAAACATTATTTCAATAGAATATTTGCTAAATATTAAAAAATAAATCTCTCATATGTATCTCTGTTTGAGCAATATGCATTTTACCATATGGTTGTACTCATATAAACGACGAACTCTTCTTGACTACAGCATGCTCATAAAAATCAAATATCCTTTGACAAGAAGGATGTACAGTGAAAGTATAAATAAAAACATTAAACAAATCAATCTGGTTACCAAACCATACGCCATTTCTACTAAGCGCAAATACTGATTTATTAGAACAACTGTAAAAGTTAGTTTCTCAATCTAATATGACATTCTCCCCTCCCCCACAATTCATTGTTACAGTTTTTGCAATGTCTGTTTCACTCATAATCCAATGAATTTGCAAGAGCACCATGAATGGCCTGTTTCCAAGGCGGTTATGTCTACTTATGACACCAACCTGTACCAACACACAAAGTGGGGATAGGCAAGCGCGATCCGATGGAAGTGACCCTTGATATTGTTTACTCTCGGTCTATCAAAATTTTTCCTGGCTGCCGCAGCACCTGTAAAAAGACCTAAAGTAAAGGCATGTTTATGTTTACACAGCACTGTATCCACTCCTTGGGATTGTTCAACGTGCTTAACAGTTCACTCCCTGGCTGACCTGTTCATTCCAACACCTTTTGTACTTATCTGGGAGTCTGACTTTGTAATAAGTTGGTTGTATTTAGTCAGTTCTGTGTCATGGCGTGCAACACCCAGAACTGTCATGTTCCTGAGAACAAAAAGAAGAGTTGTGGTTGAATATGGGTTGTCGGAAGAGTTTAAAGTTAACATCGGTTAGATGCAAGGAAATGACCCTTTACTCTTTATCATGGTGGTGGCACTAATCAGCAGGAACATCAGCATGAAGGATGTTCTCAGGAAGGGGATGTATGCAAACGATCTGGCCATGATAGCAGACAAAAAACAAGAACTACAGGAAGTGTTGGAGGAATGGAAGGGGGTGTTCAAGAAGGAAGGACCGATAATGAGCCGGGAGAAGACAGAAGAGATGTGTGTTTGACATCAGAGAGAGGACTTGAACATTAGTTTGGATGATGAGGAGTTCAACCAAGTGGATGGCTTTGTGTAAAAAGTAAAGGTATGTTCTTATATAGCGCGGTATCCGGTCCATAGGACTGCTCAAAGCGCTTTACACTTCACACCCTGGCAGACCTGTTCATTCCAAAGCCATCTCAACTTCTTTGGGAAGTATTCAGCCACGCTGCAATTGCTGCGCGAAGGCTATTCGTTCACATATCCACCACTGTCTGTATTGCTAGGTACTCATTTATACAGCTGAGTGAACTGTGGCAACGTGGGGAAATCAAACTTGCCAAAGGTTCGAAGCGACCGCAGTGGGATTTGAAACCGGGTTCTCTCGACTGAGAGTCCGGCCTTCTAACCGGTATGCTATCGCACCCCTTGGTAACTTGGAGGAATGGTTAATGAGGATGAGCATTCAGAGGTAGAAATGCGATGCCGGATACAACAGGGAGCGAATGCTCGGGGAAAGGTAGAGGGAGTCATGTTGGACAGAAACATTTTGAAAAATCTGAAAAGGAAAGTATATTTTTTTACCTGATGCCACAATACACCTATGTAAACAGACCCAAATATCACCTTTGAGTGTGGATTACTGAAAAGCCAGACACCGCAACTTGTCGAATTGCATAACATTACATAACCTACTTAGTGGAGTCCTCAGAAACAACTCACCTTCCCTGTGAAACAGTTACGCCAGCTCACTAGGCCATATCAGATAACAGCTGGGCCTGTCCAGGATTTTCTCAACTCCCAATAGATGTGTGCTCTTCACATGGACTTGAGTAAAGGTGACTGTGTCTAATTAACTGAAATAAACAAAAGTTGACTGCTAAGTAATTATATTATAATGTGACTTGTTCTGATTTGATGTAACTTATCAGAGGGAGGCTGCACTAGTTTGAATATGTCCCCACCCCCCCCCCCCTAATATACTGGTCTCCTGTCACTGTCATCTGTTTTCTCAGGCGGATTAGACGTCTTTGCATTCAGATGACGGTTTTGTCACTTTCATTAGTAATTTTACTTGGATTTACCTGGGATTTTACAATGGAGGAGACAACACATGATAGTAGTAGTAGTAGTAGTAGAAAGAGTGAGGAGAAATGTCCACCTGCTGGTGGAATTAAGATGAAAATTGGTGGCTTCAAGACCGGCCACTGTTACCACAAACCATCAGATGCAGCAATTCAACAGGAACCCAGTGGGGTTAACAGTGGGGTTTGGTTGCCGCGGCTAAGCCAGGATGACTTTGACAGAGTGGTGCAAACCACTCCTTCAGGATTGCTGGCAGTTTCCGACGTGTATTCATGCGCCCACCTGGCCCATAGCAGATAAATTCCCATAAAATCCCTCCGCCAGTTAAACTCTCCAAAAAATGCACTATTTCACAGCCAATAGCTTCTATAAACAAACCTGTGAATATTCATGCTCAAAGGCACTCATGTCACATAATATGAATTTATTAAGTTCATATTTCACAATTTTGTGTGCCCTACATTCGTGTGAAACAGTAAACAGGAAGGTCAACTGTGGTCTTACCCCAAATAAAAATGGTAATTATACAGAAATTTTTTTTATTTAGCCTGTTGATAAAGGTAAATGAAAATCATGCATTGATGCAAAAAATCTATGTCCTACCTAGTTGTTGGAGTTGCTTACATACACAAGGAACCACCACCTATGGTGGGCAGAACACACATATATGAGCTACTTCAGCTTGAGACAGTCTGTATTCTAGTACGATACTCGAATACACTCACTTTTTCAGCTCACTCGACTGAACTTGTAACATAATTTTTGGAATAGTCCAGCATGTGTTCTGTAATCAAATTCTATATAGCCAGTTGTTATTCCATACTGAAAGTTATAATAATTTTTTACCTGGTGCCACAATACACCTATGTAAATAGACCCAAATATCACCTTTGACTGTGGATTACTGAAAAGACAGACATTTCAACTTGTCGAATTGCATAACATTACATAACCTACTTAGTGGAGTCCTCAAAAACAACTCACCTTCCATGTGAAACAGTTACATCAGCTCACTAGGCCATATCAGATAACAGCTGGGCCTGTCCAGGATTTTCTCAACTCCCAATAGATGTGTGCTCTTCACATGGACTTGAGTAAAGGTGACTGTGTCTAATTAACTGAAATAAACAAAAGTTGACTGCTAAGTATTTATATTATAATGTGACTTGTTCTGCTTTGATGTATCTTATCAGAGGGAGGCTGCACTAGTTTGAAGATGTTCCCACCCCCCCCCTAATATACTGGTCTCCTGTCACTGTCATCTGGTTTCTCAGGTGGATTAGACGTCTTTGCATTCAGATAACGGTTTCGTCACTTTCATTAGTAATTTTACTTGGATTTACCTGGGATTTTAAAATGGAGGAGACAACACATGATAGTAGTAGTAGTAGTAGAAAGAGTGAGAAGAAATGTCCACCTGCTGGTGGAATTAAGATGAAAATTGGTGGCTTCAAGACCGGCCACTGTTACCACAAACCATCAGATGCAGCAATCCAACAGGAACCCAGTGGGGTTAGCAGTGGGGTTTAGTTGCCACAGCTAAGCCAGGATGACTTTGACAGAGTGGTGCAAACCACTCCTTCAGGATTGCTGGCAGTTTTCGACGTGTATTCATGCGCCCACGTGGCCCATAGCAGAAAAATTCCCATAAATCCCTCCGCCAGTTAACTCTCCAAAAAATGCAATATTTCACAGCCAATAGCTTCTATAAACAAACCTGTGAATATTCATGCTCAAAGGCACTCATGTCACATAATATGAATTTATTAAGTTCACATTTCACAATTTCGCATGCCCTACATTCGTGTGAAACAGTAAACAGGAAGGTCAACTGTGATCTTACCCCAAATAAAAATGGTAATTATGCAGAAAAAAATTTAATTTAGCCTGTTGATAAAGGTAAATGAAAATCATGCATTCATGCAAAAAATCTATGTCCTACCTAGTTGTTGGAGTTGCTTACATACACAAGGAACCACCACCTATGGTGGGCAGAACACACATATATGAGCTACTTCAGCTTGAGACAGTCTGTATTCTAGTACGATACTCGAATACACTCACTTTTTCAGCTCACTCGACTGAACTTGTAACATAATTTTTGGAATAGTCCAGCATGTGTTCTGTAATCAAATTCTATATAGCCAGTTGTTATTCCATACTGAAAGTTATAATAATTTTTTACCTGGTGCCACAATACACCTATGTAAATAGACCCAAATATCACCTTTGACTGTGGATTACTGAAAAGACAGACATTTCAACTTGTCGAATTGCATAACATTACATAACCTACTTAGTGGAGTCCTCAAAAACAACTCACCTTCCATGTGAAACAGTTACATCAGCTCACTAGGCCATATCAGATAACAGCTGGGCCTGTCCAGGATTTTCTCAACTCCCAATAGATGTGTGCTCTTCACATGGACTTGAGTAAAGGTGACTGTGTCTAATTAACTGAAATAAACAAAAGTTGACTGCTAAGTATTTATATTATAATGTGACTTGTTCTGCTTTGATGTATCTTATCAGAGGGAGGCTGCACTAGTTTGAAGATGTTCCCACCCCCCCTAATATACTGGTCTCCTGTCACTGTCATCTGGTTTCTCAGGTGGATTAGACGTCTTTGCATTCAGATAACGGTTTTGTCACTTTCATTAGTAATTTTACTTGGATTTACCTGGGATTTTAAAATGGAGGAGACAACACATGATAGTAGTAGTAGTAGTAGAAAGAGTGAGGAGAAATGTCCACCTGCTGGTGGAATTAAGATGAAAATTGGTGGCTTCAAGACCGGCCACTGTTACCACAAACCATCAGATGCAGCCATTCAACAGGAACCCAGTGGGGTTAGCAGTGGGGTTTGATTGCCACGGCTAAGCCAGGATGACTTTGACAGAGTGGTGCAAACCACTCCTTCAGGATTGCTGGCAGTTTCCGACGTGTATTCATGCGCCCACGTGGCCCATAGCAGAAAAATTCCCATAAATCCCTCCGCCAGTTAAACTCTCCAAAAAATGCACTATTTCACAGCCAATAGCTTCTATAAACAAACCTGTGAATATTCATGCTCAAAGGCACTCATGTCACATAATATGAATTTATTAAGTTCACATTTCACAATTTCGCGTGTCCTACATTCGTGTGAAACAGTAAACAGGAAGGTCAACTGTGGTCTTACCCCAAATAAAAATGGTAATTGTGCAGACAAAAATTTAATTTAGCCTGTTGATAAAGGTAAATGAAAATCATGCATTCATGCAAAAAATCTATGTCCTACCTAGTTGTTGGAGTTGCTTACATACACAAGGAACCACCACATGTGGTGGACAGAACACACATATATGAGCTACTTCAGCTTGAGACAGTCTGTATTCTAGTACGATACTCGAATACACTCACTTTTTCAGCTCATTCGAATGAACTTGTAACATAATTTTTGGAATAGTCCAGCATGTGTTCTGTAATCAAATTCTATATAGCCAGTTGTTATTCCATACTGAAAGTTATAATAATTTTTTACCTGGTGCCACAATACACCTATGTAAACAGACCCAAATATCACCTTTGAGTGTGGATTACTGAAAAGACAGACACCTCAACTTGTCGAATTGCATAACATTACATAACCTACTTAGTGGAGTCCTCAAAAACAACTCACCTTCCATGTGAAACAGTTACGTCAGCTCACTAGGCCATATCAGATAACAGCTGGGCCTGTCCAGGATTTTCTCAACTCCCAATAGATGTGTGCTCTTCACATGGACTTGAGTAAAGGTGACTGTGTCTAATTAACTGAAATAAACAAAAGTTGACTGCTAAGTAATTATATTATAATGTGACTTGTTCTGCTTTGATGTAACTTATCAGAGGGAGGCTGCACTAGATTGAAGATGTCCCCACCCCCCCTAATATACTGGATGCAGACATACTAGTAAAGAGAGTGGAAGAGAAAGGTGAAAAAACATAAAGGATGCAAGAAAAGGGGAACGAACAGCTAAGATCGAAGGACTGCGTGAGGTGGGATATGAGAAGATCGGGGGAAGATGAATGATGGAGAGGGGCAAGATGAAAGATGGAGAGGGGCAAGATGAAAGATGGAGAGGGGGCAGCCGATAGAAAAGTATGGAAAGATAAAACAGAAAGAGTGACTCGACAATATTTTACCTGAACCTAACCCATGAACATAAGTGAAAAAAGAGGAAAAGCACCGATAGTTTGGTAAAAAAAAGTTAGGTTTAATAAATCCAATAATATGGTCAACATTTTCATAAGCAGTGTATAAATTGCTTATGAGAAAAAACATTATTTCAATAGAATATTTGCTAAATATTTACAAAATCAATCTCTCATATGTATCTCTGTCTGAGCAATATGCATTTTACCATATGGTTGTACTCATATAAACGACGTAATCTTCTTGACTACAGCATGCTCATAAAAATCAAATATCCTTTGTCAAGAAGGATGTACAGTGAAAGTATAAATAAAAACATTAAACAAATCAATCTGGTTACCAAATCATAAGCCATTACTACTCAGCACAAATACTGATTTATTAGAACAACTGTAAAAGTTAGTTTCTCAATCTAATGTGACATTCTCCCCTCCCCCACAATTCATTGTTACAGTTTTTGCAATGTCTGTTTCACTCATAATCCAATGAATTTGCAAGAGCACCATGAATGGCGTGTTTCTAAGGCGGTTATGTCTACTTATGACACCAACCTGTACCAACACACAAAGTGGGGATAGGCAAGCGCGAACCGATTGAAGTGACCCTTGATATTGTTTACTCTCGGTCCACCAAAATTGTTCCTGGCTGCCGCAGCACCTGCAAACACACCTAAAGTAAAGGCATGTTTATGTTTACACAGCACTGTATCCACTCCTTGGGATTGTTCAACGTGCTTAACAGTTCACTCCCTGGCTGACCTGTTCATTCCAACACCTTTTGTACTTATCTGGGAGTCTGACTTTGTAATGAGTTGGTTGTATTTAGTCAGTTCTGTGTCATGGCGAGCAACACCCAGAACTGTCATGTTCCTGAGAACAAAAAGAAGAGTTGTGGTTGGATGTGGGTTGTCGGAAGAGGTGCACTAATCAGCAGGAATATCAGCATGAAAGATGTTCTTAGGATGGGGATGTATGCAAACGATCTGGCCATGATAGCAGACAAAAAACAAGAACTACAGGAAGTGTTGGAGCAATGGAAAGGGATGTTCAAGAATCACGGACCGATAATGAGCCGGGAGAAGACAGAAGAGATGTGGGTTTGACATCAGAGAGAGGACTTGAACATTAGTTTGGATGATAAGGAGTTCAACCAAGTGGATGGCTTTGTGTAACTTGGAGGAATGGTTAATGAGGATGAGCATTCAGAGGTAGAAATGCGATGCCGGATACAACAGGGAGCGAATGCTTGGGGAAAGGTAGAGGGAGTCATGTTGGACAGAAACATTTTGAAAAAGCTGAAAAGGAAAGTCCTGAGAGCTTGTGTTACACAAGCATGCCTTAATCTGTATCTGGAGACAGTGGCGTTGACAGAACAACAACAGCAGCTGAAAGTTGGTTCTGGTTTTGTCGAATAACACGAACAAAGAGGGTTGACGAAAGAAAGATGAACGACCTGACGAAATATGTGATGCAACAAAACAGTTCAACCGGAAGATTGGTGAGAAGCAAGTTGAAATGGGCAGGCCACATGGTAAGGATGGATGCAGACATACTAGTGAAGAGAGTGGAAGAGAAAGGTGAAAAAACATCAAGGATGCAAGAAAAGGGGAACGAACAGCTAAGATCGAAGGACTGCGTGAGGTGGGATATGAGAAGATCGGGGGAAGATGAAAGATGGAGAGGGGGGCAGCCGATAAAAAAGTATGGAAAGAAAAGAAGAAAGAATGACTGGACAATATTTTACCTGAACCTAACCCATGAACATCAGTGAAAAAAGAGGAAAAGCACCGTTAGTTTGGTAAAAAAAAGTTATGTTTAATAAATCCAATAATATGGTCAACATTTTCATAAGCAGTGTATAAATTGCTTATGAGAAAAAACATTATTTCAATAGAATATTTGCTAAATATTTACAAAATCAATCTCTCATATGTATCTTTGTTTGAGCAATATGCATTTTACCATATGGTTGTACACATATAAACGACGTACTTTTCTTGACTACAGCATGCTCATAAAAAATCAAATATCCTTTGACAAGAAGGATGTACAGTGAAAGTATAAATAAAAACATTAAACAAATCAATCTGGTTACCAAAACATAAGCCATTACTACTCAGCGCAAATACTGATTTATTAGAACAACTGTGAGCTCACTGTAAATCCAACATGCCGCTAACTTTGTCTATTGCCAGGGCGGCTTCGCGATAATCTCGCGCTAAGTTTGCAGTCAACTATTGAAACACGTCGAAGACGAGTGATGATTGCGTCTCTACGTCGGTGATCGCGACGACGTCGGCGCCTCGAAAATAGGAGGCTTCGACAACGGCGACAATGTGGTCGTATGTTTGATGCGACAGTTCATCGACGACAGCGAACTCATGACGACGGCGCTCGGCAGCATCAAACCGCTGCCCAAATACATATTTGTCTTGCTCGACGTCACCCAATCTTCATCCATTCGCCCACGTCTACAGCAACTGCTCTTACAAGACTCTGCCTCCATCCAGGTCAAGTGAAGCACTGATGCACGACTCCGACGTCTCTTTGATGCGATACCAAATGCTAGTTTCGTTCCAGGACACACGTTAGATGATGTAAACATTATAGCAAACAATCAATCATCTTTGATATAGCATTCAACGCTCCCCATCAAAGACACCGCGTGCGACACAAGTGTTGACTTTGTACCAGGATACACGTGTGTAACAAACACTGATACGCAGACACGCTTCCCTGCCGACGTTTAATAAAAGCCACATGCCGTGATATGAGCTGGTATGCGCATTGAGCTATAGAGGCCTATGTTGCAACATTTCTTTTTGCGCGGTTTATTATTTTACTTTTCGTACTAGTGTTAGCAGTAAGATGCGCGCATGAGTAAGCTACAGCGTGGTGCGAACCATGGCCATATTAAATATTGCTAAACACTTGTACATGTCTGCATTAACAAACAAACGGCATATCTCCCTCCCGCGCTGCCTCCTCTCCCTTCCTCGCTTCTTCTCTGACCCTTCTCCTTCTCTCCCAACGAATGGGGCGTGACAACGTTCCAGATAGAACGTCAGGCTCCCAGTCGTGAAAACCCTAGCTTGAACCGTCTTGCTGCCGTTTCGAAGCTTTGGCAATTTGTTTCACCGAACGTTGCCACAGCTCATTCGTTTGTATGAATGAGTATCTGGCTATATGCAGTGGTGATTATACGTACGAATGGTCTTCGAGCAGTAACTGCAGATGACTGAGTGCTTCCCAGAGAAGTCGAGATGGAGTTGGAATGAACAGGTGTGCTAGGGGTGAAGTGTAAAACACTTTGAACACTGAACGTACACTAACTGATGCGTACTATTATTTTTTGGTGTAACCATGTTGAGAAAATTGCTGTAAACAGAACGATTACGTATCCTCAATAGAACAACACGCATGTGTCGATACAATTAGGATACCAGAATAATTGCGACATAGAAATTGCGCTTCTAAGTGAGGATTACAACGTCATTCAGGGCGTTGACAGGTGTCAAGGCGTGGTGCTGCAATAGATTATGTTATGCAAACAGGACAACGCCGTCCGGGCGCATGGACAATGCGTGTCGTAGTTCGTTGATTACTTCCGCCAGCACAGACAACAGACCACAATGGTTCATTCCTGTTTACCAGCCAGCATGCGGGGAGTTCTTGCATTTAGCGTGTCTTATATAGCAATCCATGCGAAGTTGGTGATTCTTCTTCCAAAAATTGGTATACGGTGTACGGCCTACCATGACTGAAGAATGATCAATTGGAGAAATATGGAGGAGTGTGCAAGATAGCATTTCGTGAGCTACATCCGTGTTGGAGTGCATGTTATCTGCTTCAACATACGTTGTATATCAATAGCACACGCTGCGTGCTTCCTGTGGTGTTCTCTGTAAAAGCTGATCTCATCTAGATAGGTAGAAATGCATTGCGTTGACAGCAAGTCGGACGAAATTGGTGAAGAAAGAGATGATTCGAGACAGCTACTAACAAAAGGAGCATTATAAACAGGGACTTTGTGACCTAGCAGAATGCGGAAGGTTTGTGTATAAACATTATTTGGCTTTGTAGATAAATAATATCTATACTACGGAGTACACATATTTGATATGGTTTTAATTCTGATACATATTTTATTCATTCTACAAACGATTGATCATTTCATATGGAGTTTTGATTAATGTATTGGGACAGATTACTTATTAGTGACAACTATGTTTTTCTGCTTCTGATGCAACGCATGACTGTGTATTAGTCGCACGAAAATTTGGCTAGACTGTTGCTGGCAAGGAGACGAGACACTTTCTATGCGTTTTGGCTTATTGTTGGCTAACGTAACAGTTAACAAAGTAACGGCGGTGGGAATTGCTAGATGCATAGATAATAAACAGACATACCAGTTATCACAACTGTTCGATGATACTATTGCCAATATAATAAACCTTTTCCACTTGGAGTGTGTTGTATTCCTAAGACAGGGTTTTGTAGGGTTGTTGATATCAATTACACGGCCAACGTTCTAGTAGACGCCATCTTAGAATGATCACTTCCGGGGCATGCGCATAATTTCACCACTAGATCTGCATAATTCAATATCAATAACATAGACTAGTAATATTATTTATGCATGTTATACACTTTGCAGCATTACAACATGAACTATGCCATATAAGAAACATTCTAATTAACTAAATTGTTTAATTAGTAGTTGTTATATCAGTTAAATGTAAAGTTAACCTGTTTCAAGAGTTCACACCACAAATTCAGCTAAATAGGTTTACCTACTATATAAACGGGTTGTCGTGTTGTCATAGGAGGTTACAAGCTCAACATATAGGGATTGTCAGTAGTTTGGCTGGAGAACTACAGGAAGGTCTGGGGGCCGACAAATCTCTCCCCTGAGAGCTGCTCGATATGTAACCATAAGAGACCCGGTGACTGTGGATTGGTCTCTCCAGCGACCGATAGGAGGTGCAACCAAATAGCAGATACTGCTAAGTGTCACTCACGTCATTGGACTCTTATTTTTTAAACAAAAGTACATCGATCATTACATATTCAGATTCAGGTTATTATTCTCGATTCGCATTAGTTGGTCAATCGGCATCAGTTTTATTGTCATCGTAGCAAACGTCTGTCAATCCGTAATCACTTACATGTAAATTATTACGTTGATGTCCTTCCTTGCATTTTAGTAAATCAATGCTTTCATTATATCACTCTACGTCACTCCCTAAACAAAAAGGCTATATAATATTAGTGTTTTATGGCACTCCAGCAAACATGCAAATTTGTTCTCATCGAAGAACAGCCAGGCGACACTGTTAAGCTAATGCTTTCCACACGTTTTTATTTTACTGTGCTTCTCTACATGCAATCTAAAGTCTGACACATAAGGAAACGTCTTGCAACATATTGTGCGCACCTAATCGATTCAAATAGACATGCAAAATTTACCCCACCAATAATAACTAACTCGGATTTACTTGCATTTAACTTTAATGTGGTCTCTGTCATCCAATGGAAGATTTTGTGGAGACAATCCCTGAGCTAGTTTTGGAAGTGATTTGTATCTCATGTAGCCAAAATAGCATAGGTCTGTGATTTATTAGCATACACTTGGTGATCCAAGTTGTGACGTTGGATAACTGAGCCAAGTAGAGTAGCGTAGAGAGTGAAACACCCTGAGGAACATTACGTGAAGTAGGGAGCGTAGCTGAGAAACAATTCGCTATCTTCATTCTTTTGCATCTATCAGTTAAATATTATGAGAACCAGCTCTGTTCCAGATATGCCACACCACATTGACACACTTTTAATAAGTTGTCCTGTGACCAATGGTATCAAATGCGGCAGATAGCTTCAGCAAGAAAATGGTCTCCTTCCATACACTTCCTGGACCCACTACCCAGTGTGTAGATCCGCTCAAGTCTGGTCAATAACAGATTTAACACCTACACATGGTTCACTGAATGGTATTAATTCAGTCAACACTTGATCATTTGCTGTGTCGCCAGAACAGTCTGCATTGATTGTCCTTAAACACTTCCAGGAGAAACCATATGGCAATATCTTCATTATGTTGGACCGTCGACTGCAACGGTATTTTTTTTAATAATACAATAAGTTATAACATTTATATAAATTAAATTTAACAAAGGTAATAATAAATACATTTGTATGTGGGCGTTTTCACGTACAGGGTACACTTTTGCCAAAATGAACTTTCCCGCATAGTATTGAAATAATTAATGGTGTAATATTAATTCAGTCTAAATATATATTCCTTGCTGATCTCAGCTGATTGATGCACAGCTGATTGATGCACAACAACCAACTCACTTCTTCGTGGTGACGTACTACTCACGAGAGATGGAGTAAAGAGCTGACCCATTGTGTCTGCAATGATATTAACAGATGTCGTCATTTCATCATCCCAAAATCAAATAAATGAATGGGTCAAATTTTCTACAGTTTCTTTTAATGCAGGCCATGTGAATATGTTACACATTTTTTTTACAAATATCTTGTTACACATAGGTGTAAGAAAACCTGTCTACTTAAATGCTTCCTTTTCTGTCTGAATCAACCAATGGTTCCATTCCAAAAATATATATAATTCGACCAAACATTACATCTATATTACACATCTGTTGAATACTAGTGGAATGATAGGATGAACATTTGAAGCAGTGTGCCGACGACCATAAAAGGATCAACATTTGCAGCAGTAAAAATACCCCAAAAAGCCATCTTGGTGCCCCCTGGGGCAAGACAGCTACCCATATACCTGGGGCAGTTCGGTCTACAACTCCTTCCCGCGTGTTTTTAGTGCAAGAGCAAGAGAGCTCTTTACACTTCAAGTAAGCTGTAATATATGTGTAAAGACTGACTGGGCTGTGAGTACAACAATCACTTTACACTTCAAGTAAGCTGTAATGTCTGCGTAAAGACTGACTTGGCTGTGAGTGCAATAATTAGCATGAGCCAAGAACTTACGCTGTCGATGTTCTCATCCTTGTGTGGTTTGTCCCAGGTGACACCGACGCCGTCCTGTCGTGACGTCTTTACTGCTGGTACGTCAATTGTTGTGTAATCGAATGGCTCTGTGTCGTCCACTGATGTAGTCATGTTGTGTACTGACTTTTGTGACTGAGGTTTGATGGTGGCACCTGGAATGATGACATCAAGTCTATACAGGCAATACATATCAGTCAGTGTTGTAGTTTGATCATTATAATAGTTTACAGAAATTACAAAATAACTTATCTGGGAGTCTGACTTATCTGGGAGTCTGACTTTGTAATGAGTTGGTTGTATTTAGTCAGTTCTGTTTCATGGCGTGCAACACCCATAACTGTCATGTTCCTGAGAACAAAAACAAGAGTTGTGGTTGGATATGGGTTGTCGGAAGAGTTTAAAGTTAACATCGGTTAGAGGCAAGGAAATGACCCTTTACTCTTTATCATGGTGGTGGCACTAATCAGCAGGAAGATCAGCATGAAGGATGTTCTCAGGAAGGGGATGTATGCAAACGATCTGGCCATGATAGCAGACACAAAACAAGAACTACAGGAACTGTTGGAGGAATGGAAGTGGGTGTTCAAGAAGAACGGACCGATAATGAGACGGGAGAAGACAGAAGAGATGTGGGTTTGACATCAGAGAGAGCACTTGAACATTAGCTTGGATGATAAGGAGTTCAACCAAGTGGATGGCTTTGTGTAACTTGGAGGAATGGTTAATGAGGATGAGCATTCAGAGGTAGAAATGCGATGCCGGATACAACAGGGAGCGAATGCTTGGGGAAAGGTAGAGGGAGTCATGTTGGACAGAAACATTTTGAAAAAGCTGAAAAGGAAAGTCCTGAGAGCTTGTGTTACATAAGCATGCCTTAATCTCTATCTGGAGACAGTGGCGTTGACAGAACAACAACAGCAGCTGAAAGTTGGTTCTGGTTTTGTTGAATAACACGAACAAAGAGGGTTGACGAAAGAAGGATGAACGACCTGAGGAAATATGTGATGCAACAAAACAGTTCAACAGGAATATTGATGAGAAGCAAGATGAAATGGCCAGGCCACATGGTAAGGATGGATGCAGACATACTAGTAAAAAGAGTGGAAGAGAAAGGTAAAAAAAACATAAAGGATGCAAGAAAAGGGGAACAAACAGCTACGATCGAAGGATTGCGTGAGGTGGGATATGAGAAGATCGGGGGAAGATGAAAGATGGAGAGGGGGCAGCCGATAGAAAAGTATGGAAAGAAAAAACAGAAAGAGTGACTCGACAATATTTTACCTGAACCTAACCCATGAACATCAGTGAAAAAAGAGGAAAAGCACCTTTAGTTTGGTAAAAAAAAATTAGGTTTAATAAATCTAAAATATGGTCAACATTTTCATAAGCAGTGTATAAATTGCTTATGAGAAAAAACATTATTTCAATAGAATATTTGCTAAATATTAAAAAATAAATCTCTCATATGTATCTCTGTTTGAGCAATATGCATTTTACCATATGGTTGTACTCATATAAACGACGAACTCTTCTTGACTACAGCATGCTCATAAAAATCAAATATCCTTTGACAAGAAGGATGTACAGTGAAAGTATAAATAAAAACATTAAACAAATCAATCTGGTTACCAAAACATACGCCATTTCTACTAAGCGCAAATACTGATTTATTAGAACAACTGTAAAAGTTAGTTTCTCAATCTAATATGACATTCTCCCCTCCCCCACAATTCATTGTTACAGTTTTTGCAATGTCTGTTTCACTCATAATCCAATGAATTTGCAAGAGCACCATGAATGGCCTGTTTCCAAGGCGGTTATGTCTACTTATGACACCAACCTGTACCAACACACAAAGTGGGGATAGGCAAGCGCGATCCGATGGAAGTGACCCTTGATATTGTTTACTCTCGGTCCACCAAAATTTTTCCTGGCTGCCGCAGCACCTGTAAAAAGACCTAAAGTAAAGGCATGTTTATGTTTACACAGCACTGTATCCACTCCTTGGGATTGTTCAACGTGCTTAACAGTTCACTCCCTGGCTGACCTGTTCATTCCAACACCTTTTGTACTTATCTGGGAGTCTGACTTTGTAATAAGTTGGTTGTATTTAGTCAGTTCTGTGTCATGGCGTGCAACACCCAGAACTGTCATGTTCCTGAGAACAAAAAGAAGAGTTGTGGTTGGATATGGGTTGTCGGAAGAGTTTAAAGTTAACATCGGTTAGATGCAAGGAAATGACCCTTTACTCTTTATCATGGTGGTGGCACTAATCAGCAGGAACATCAGCATGAAGGATGTTCTCAGGAAGGGGATGTATGCAAACGATCTGGCCATGATAGCAGACAAAAAACAAGAACTACAGGAAGTGTTGGAGGAATGGAAGGGGGTGTTCAAGAAGGAAGGACCGATAATGAGCCGGGAGAAGACAGAAGAGATGTGTGTTTGACATCAGAGAGAGGACTTGAACATTAGTTTGGATGATGAGGAGTTCAACCAAGTGGATGGCTTTGTGTAAAAAGTAAAGGTATGTTCTTATATAGCGCGGTATCCGGTCCATAGGACTGCTCAAAGCGCTTTACACTTCACACCCTGGCAGACCTGTTCATTCCAAAGCCATCTCAACTTCTTTGGGAAGTATTCAGCCACGCTGCAATTGCTGCGCGAAGGCTATTCGTTCACATATCCACCACTGTCTGTATTGCTAGGTACTCATTTATACAGCTGAGTGAACTGTGGCAACGTGGGGTGATCAAACTTGCCAAAGGTTCGAAGCGACCGCAGTGGGATTTGAAACCGGGTTCTCTCGACTGAGAGTCCGGCCTTCTAACCGGTATGCTATCGCACCCCTTGGTAACTTGGAGGAATGGTTAATGAGGATGAGCATTCAGAGGTAGAAATGCGATGCCGGATACAACAGGGAGCGAATGCTCGGGGAAAGGTAGAGGGAGTCATGTTGGACAGAAACATTTTGAAAAATCTGAAAAGGAAAGTATATTTTTTTACCTGGTGCCACAATACACCTATGTAAACAGACCCAAATATCACCTTTGAGTGTGGATTACTGAAAAGCCAGACACCGCAACTTGTCGAATTGCATAACATTACATAACCTACTTAGTGGAGTCCTCAGAAACAACTCACCTTCCCTGTGAAACAGTTACGCCAGCTCACTAGGCCATATCAGATAACAGCTGGGCCTGTCCAGGATTTTCTCAACTCCCAATAGATGTGTGCTCTTCACATGGACTTGAGTAAAGGTGACTGTGTCTAATTAACTGAAATAAACAAAAGTTGACTGCTAAGTAATTATATTATAATGTGACTTGTTCTGATTTGATGTAACTTATCAGAGGGAGGCTGCACTAGTTTGAATATGTCCCCACCCCCCCCCCCCCCTAATATACTGGTCTCCTGTCACTGTCATCTGTTTTCTCAGGCGGATTAGACGTCTTTGCATTCAGATGACGGTTTTGTCACTTTCATTAGTAATTTTACTTGGATTTACCTGGGATTTTACAATGGAGGAGACAACACATGATAGTAGTAGTAGTAGTAGAAAGAGTGAGGAGAAATGTCCACCTGCTGGTGGAATTAAGATGAAAATTGGTGGCTTCAAGACCGGCCACTGTTACCACAAACCATCAGATGCAGCAATTCAACAGGAACCCAGTGGGGTTAACAGTGGGGTTTGGTTGCCACGGCTAAGCCAGGATGACTTTGACAGAGTGGTGCAAACCACTCCTTCAGGATTGCTGGCAGTTTCAGACGCAGAGGGTCGGCCAGGCACGAGCAAAATTCTACGGCCACAGCTTGATCAATGCCCTGACCTAACAGACATCTATCTTCAAGCTGACGTACAGACAGATACTCATGCAGTTTCTGAAATGCGTCTACTTAATGTGGACAAAAATGCAGCAATGTGGAATGATTGCTTTAAAGAGCATACTAGCAGAGAGGACACATGTATTCTTCCACACTTCGAAGTACATGAGAAAAAATTTGGTTTGTGTTGGCAACAGTCATTGTCCTGTACAGCCTGTCACTACAAGTCACGTATGTATAAACTGTATTCCGAAGTAAACACGGGCAGTCGTGGTCAGAAACCGTGTGCTCCAAATGTAGCCATCCATGTAGGACTACAAGATACAACGATGGGAAACACAAAGTTGCGACACATTCTGCCCACAACAAACACACCTCCCCCAAGTCGAAGCGGGATGCAAAGGACATCCAACCGGGTTGCCACAATTACTTCTCAGTCCACGACTGATGACCTACAGCAGAAGAGGGAAAAAACCAGAGATAAATGTTCTGCGTGGTCTTCCAGCAAATGCACCAATCAATATAAGCATGGATGTGAGGTACAACTCAACATCCCTGAAAAACAGCTACGGTTGTGGACAGAGTGCAAGTCAAGCAGTGGGAACCGCGATTGAATGGCAGACGGACAAGCATGAGATTCTAGGTTTTCACATGGAAAACAAGCTATGCAAACTAGGCTCATCACTTCGCAATCAAGGTCAAAATGTGTCGTGCACAGGCCATCAAGGATATACAGCCACGATTCGTGTGGTCGATCCAATGTCAGAATATGAAATAGGCCGCCAAATCGGAGTGAGCTTTGCCCAGCAACAGGTCGGACTAAAATTCGTTGCAACAGACGGTGATGCGTAAGCATTTCATGGGTTACAGGATGCCATGCCAACAGTCGCGGCAGAACGGCAGGCTGACACAACACATCTCGGTCAGACACAGTTCTGACATATCATGAGAGCATCTTTCTCATCCAGAATGTTCCCGGGAGAGAATGCCATGGTGAGAGCTGAAAACAAGAACATTTTTGCAGAGGATGTAAGAACACGATGCCAGAAAATCTACACTTTATGCTGGTGACATTAGAATGATAACTACTAAGATGCCAAAGATAATCCAAGCAACACTGGACTGTTATTCTGGCTCATGTCAGAACTGTCACCCACCGACATGGAATTGTCTGTCGTGGAGGCAAGCGAAACAACTGGTGGAAAAGGTCACACTTTATGCTGGTGACATTAGAATGATAACTACTAAGATGCCAAAGATAATCCAAGCAACACTGGACTGTTATTCTGGCTCATGTCAGAACTGTCACCCACCGACATGGAATTGTCTGTCGTGGAGGCAAGCGAAACAACTGGTGGAAAAGGTCACAGCATTTGAAGGCATGTGGCCTGACACGACTCAATATGACAGATGAAGACCGAGCAACACTTAAAGGATTAATAGAAATGCGACTTGGAAATTCAGCACTCCAGATGACACGACACAGACTTACAACTGACAAGAATGAATCCATTAACCGATCATTCAGTGCTTCATTGCCGAAGAATGTTAAATTCAGTAGAAATGCACATGGACGAGTGAGTTCAGTGATCGATCGCATAAATTATGGAGCGGGGAATTCAATGCTGCGCAAGTTGGAGAATGTACATTGTCCTATTACGAGAGGTGGACAGGTCGCTACAGCTGTCAAGCAAATCCAGCATGAGGTGGAATACCAGATACAATACAAACGTCGATCATCAGTGCGTCTGCATATCCGTCATACCAAGTTAAAGCGCATGCAGAACTACTTCGATTCAAACAGAAACCGCCGTCCAGAAGATCGATACCTGAAGTGTCAGCTTGATCCAAAACCATCTACTCGTAAAGGGAAGAAAAGGCCAGCTTCAGAAACGCCAGCAGCAGTAGTTAAGCCAGTGGACACAAGGAGTCGCCGCAGAAAGACAACACTGCCAACTGCAAACAGGGAAGATCATCCTTATTCATTGCGATCACGAAAGTCTGCTGATCACAGTTATGCCAGCAGAAAGTAGAGGGTAGATTATGAAACAAACAGAAAACAGAACACTTCTTACAAATGTGAACTTTCTACTTTCTCCCAGTTTCATCACTCATAGACCTGCAACCACAATACAAGAAACCACCAACAGACAATGGACCATGACTGGCACATGGTGCCATCTTGTGAGCTATACATCAATCGACATTCGAAGACATCACTCAGCATGGGCTGACAGACACAACTGCATAAGATTGACTACAGCAGACGACACTTTGAAAAAACTGAAGGATTGAACACATCTAGAAAAATGTAAGTTTTACTATTGCATTGCCAATGAAATACCTTGAATTGCAACATACACTTTGGATATGGTGCATGACCAAAGCATACATTTTGACTAACACAATATTGCCTGTTGTTATTTATGGAATGTGGCTCCATAGAGATATGACTTGCTGTCAGACACAGACTGTTATGACAAAGATGACTGGCATCTAAGCCAGGTTCAACACGTGTCATTTTGTGTTCAAGCATATAACTTAAACGATGCACTGTAACCGTTCTGTAGCCACACTCAAAACGGCAATTAATCACACCATAGTCACTGAATTTCCCTTTTTTGCACCCTGTCCACAACTGACACTGCCCATTGGCAGACAATACCACCTTTTCTTGTAATTTTGCAGGGTACTTTTTACAAAAATCAACATCCATTTTTTTTTGTTTCCGTTGCCATGACACTCTATTTGGAGACACACCACAGTTGGGAATAGCATTGGTGGCCATGTTAACGTTTTGTCTGATTATAAGAAAACCTGACCATCAAAAATTCTGAAATAAATGTGCAGCAACTGCCATCATCGCATTGACATGCTCACCAACGTTTATCAAAATCACATGATTCCAGCTCTTTTAAAATGCCCCCATGTGCGATGCCCGTCAATATTTACAAAAAATAGCTGTGTATTCATGCGCCCACGTGGCCCATAGCAGAAAAATTTCCATAAATCCCTCCGGCAGTCAAACTCTCAAAAAAATTCACTATTTCACAGCCAATAGCTTCTATAAACAAACCTGTGAATATTCATGCTCAAAGGCACTCATGTCACATAATATGAATTTATTAAATTCACATTTCACAATTTCGCATGCCCTACATTGAATTTAGACTGTTGATAAAGGTAAATGAAAATCATGCATTCATGCAAAAAATCTATGTCCTACCTAGTTGTTGGAGTTGCTTACATACACAAGGAACCACCAACTGTGGTGGGCAGAACACACATATATGAGCTACTTCAGCTTGAGACAGTCTGTATTCTAGTACGATACTCGAATACACTCACTTTTTCAGCTCACTCGAATGAAAACAACTCACCTTCCATGTGAAACAGTTACGTCAGCTCACTAGGCCATATCAGATAAAAGCTGGGCCTGTCCAGGATTTTCTCAACTCCCAATAGATGTGTGCTCTTCACATGGACTTGACTAAAGGTGACTGTGTCTAATTAACTGAAATAAACAAAAGTTGACTGCTAAGTAATTATATTATAATGTGACTTGTTCTGCTTTGATGTAACTTATCAGAGGGAGGCTGCATTAGATTGAAGATGTTCCCACCCCCCCCCCTAATATACTGGTCTCCTGTCACTGTCATCTGGTTTCTCAGGTGGATTAGACGTCTTTGCATTCAGATAACGGTTTCGTCACTTTCATTAGTAATTTTACTTGGATTTACCTGGGATTTTAAAATGGAGGAGACAACACATGATAGTAGTAGTAGTAGTAGAAAGAGTGAGGAGAAATGTCCACCTGCTGGTGGAATTAAGATGAAAATTGGTGGCTTCAAGACCGGCCACTGTTACCACAAACCATCAGATGCAGCAATCCAACAGGAACCCAGTGGGGTTAGCAGTGGGGTTTAGTTGCCACAGCTAAGCCAGGATGACTTTGACAGAGTGGTGCAAACCACTCCTTCAGGATTGCTGGCAGTTTTCGACGTGTATTCATGCGCCCACGTGGCCCATAGCAGAAAAATTCCCATAAATCCCTCCGCCAGTTAACTCTCCAAAAAATGCAATATTTCACAGCCAATAGCTTCTATAAACAAACCTGTGAATATTCATGCTCAAAGGCACTCATGTCACATAATATGAATTTATTAAGTTCACATTTCACAATTTCGCATGCCCTACATTCGTGTGAAACAGTAAACAGGAAGGTCAACTGTGATCTTACCCCAAATAAAAATGGTAATTATGCAGAAAAAAATTTAATTTAGCCTGTTGATAAAGGTAAATGAAAATCATGCATTCATGCAAAAAATCTATGTCCTACCTAGTTGTTGGAGTTGCTTACATACACAAGGAACCACCACCTATGGTGGGCAGAACACACATATATGAGCTACTTCAGCTTGAGACAGTCTGTATTCTAGTACGATACTCGAATACACTCACTTTTTCAGCTCACTCGACTGAACTTGTAACATATTTTTTGGAATAGTCCAGCATGTGTTCTGTAATCAAATTCTATATAGCCAGTTGTTATTCCATACTGAAAGTTATAATAATTTTTTACCTGTTGCCACAATACACCTATGTAAATAGACCCAAATATCACCTTTGACTGTGGATTACTGAAAAGACAGACATTTCAACTTGTCGAATTGCATAACATTACATAACCTACTTAGTGGAGTCCTCAAAAACAACTCACCTTCCATGTGAAACAGTTACATCAGCTCACTAGGCCATATCAGATAACAGCTGGGCCTGTCCAAGATTTTCTCAACTCCCAATAGATGTGTGCTCTTCACATGGACTTGAGTAAAGGTGACTGTGTCTAATTAACTGAAATAAACAAAAGTTGACTGCTAAGTATTTATATTATAATGTGACTTGTTCTGCTTTGATGTATCTTATCAGAGGGAGGCTGCACTAGTTTGAAGATGTTCCCACCCCCCCTAATATACTGGTCTCCTGTCACTGTCATCTGGTTTCTCAGGTGGATTAGACGTCTTTGCATTCAGATAACGGTTTTGTCACTTTCATTAGTAATTTTACTTGGATTTACCTGGGATTTTAAAATGGAGGAGACAACACATGATAGTAGTAGTAGTAGTAGAAAGAGTGAGGAGAAATGTCCACCTGCTGGTGGAATTAAGATGAAAATTGGTGGCTTCAAGACCGGCCACTGTTACCACAAACCATCAGATGCAGCCATTCAACAGGAACCCAGTGGGGTTAGCAGTGGGGTTTGATTGCCACGGCTAAGCCAGGATGACTTTGACAGAGTGGTGCAAACCACTCCTTCAGGATTGCTGGCAGTTTCCGACGTGTATTCATGCGCCCACGTGGCCCATAGCAGAAAAATTCCCATAAATCCCTCCGCCAGTTAAACTCTCCAAAAAATGCACTATTTCACAGCCAATAGCTTCTATAAACAAACCTGTGAATATTCATGCTCAAAGGCACTCATGTCACATAATATGAATTTATTAAGTTCACATTTCACAATTTCGCGTGTCCTACATTCGTGTGAAACAGTAAACAGGAAGGTCAACTGTGGTCTTACCCCAAATAAAAATGGTAATTGTGCAGACAAAAATTTTATTTAGCCTGTTGATAAAGGTAAATGAAAATCATGCATTCATGCAAAAAATCTATGTCCTACCTAGTTGTTGGAGTTGCTTACATACACAAGGAACCACCACATGTGGTGGACAGAACACACATATATGAGCTACTTCAGCTTGAGACAGTCTGTATTCTAGTACGATACTCGAATACACTCACTTTTTCAGCTCATTCGAATGAACTTGTAACATAATTTTTGGAATAGTCCAGCATGTGTTCTGTAATCAAATTCTATATAGCCAGTTGTTATTCCATACTGAAAGTTATAATAATTTTTTACCTGGTGCCACAATACACCTATGTAAACAGACCCAAATATCACCTTTGAGTGTGGATTACTGAAAAGACAGACACCTCAACTTGTCGAATTGCATAACATTACATAACCTACTTAGTGGAGTCCTCAAAAACAACTCACCTTCCATGTGAAACAGTTACGTCAGCTCACTAGGCCATATCAGATAACAGCTGGGCCTGTCCAGGATTTTCTCAACTCCCAATAGATGTGTGCTCTTCACATGGACTTGAGTAAAGGTGACTGTGTCTAATTAACTGAAATAAACAAAAGTTGACTGCTAAGTAATTATATTATAATGTGACTTGTTCTGCTTTGATGTAACTTATCAGAGGGAGGCTGCACTAGATTGAAGATGTCCCCACCCCCCCCTAATATACTGGATGCAGACATACTAGTAAAGAGAGTGGAAGAGAAAGGTGAAAAAACATAAAGGATGCAAGAAAAGGGGAACGAACAGCTAAGATCGAAGGACTGCGTGAGGTGGGATATGAGAAGATCGGGGGAAGATGAATGATGGAGAGGGGCAAGATGAAAGATGGAGAGGGGCAAGATGAAAGATGGAGAGGGGGCAGCCGATAGAAAAGTATGGAAAGATAAAACAGAAAGAGTGACTCGACAATATTTTACCTGAACCTAACCCATGAACATAAGTGAAAAAAGAGGAAAAGCACCGATAGTTTGGTAAAAAAAAGTTAGGTTTAATAAATCCAATAATATGGTCAACATTTTCATAAGCAGTGTATAAATTGCTTATGAGAAAAAACATTATTTCAATAGAATATTTGCTAAATATTTACAAAATCAATCTCTCATATGTATCTCTGTCTGAGCAATATGCATTTTACCATATGGTTGTACTCATATAAACGACGTAATCTTCTTGACTACAGCATGCTCATAAAAATCAAATATCCTTTGTCAAGAAGGATGTACAGTGAAAGTATAAATAAAAACATTAAACAAATCAATCTGGTTACCAAATCATAAGCCATTACTACTCAGCACAAATACTGATTTATTAGAACAACTGTAAAAGTTAGTTTCTCAATCTAATGTGACATTCTCCCCTCCCCCACAATTCATTGTTACAGTTTTTGCAATGTCTGTTTCACTCATAATCCAATGAATTTGCAAGAGCACCATGAATGGCGTGTTTCTAAGGCGGTTATGTCTACTTATGACACCAACCTGTACCAACACACAAAGTGGGGATAGGCAAGCGCGAACCGATTGAAGTGACCCTTGATATTGTTTACTCTCGGTCCACCAAAATTGTTCCTGGCTGCCGCAGCACCTGCAAACACACCTAAAGTAAAGGCATGTTTATGTTTACACAGCACTGTATCCACTCCTTGGGATTGTTCAACGTGCTTAACAGTTCACTCCCTGGCTGACCTGTTCATTCCAACACCTTTTGTACTTATCTGGGAGTCTGACTTTGTAATGAGTTGGTTGTATTTAGTCAGTTCTGTGTCATGGCGAGCAACACCCAGAACTGTCATGTTCCTGAGAACAAAAAGAAGAGTTGTGGTTGGATGTGGGTTGTCGGAAGAGGTGCACTAATCAGCAGGAATATCAGCATGAAAGATGTTCTTAGGATGGGGATGTATGCAAACGATCTGGCCATGATAGCAGACAAAAAACAAGAACTACAGGAAGTGTTGGAGCAATGGAAAGGGATGTTCAAGAATCACGGACCGATAATGAGCCGGGAGAAGACAGAAGAGATGTGGGTTTGACATCAGAGAGAGGACTTGAACATTAGTTTGGATGATAAGGAGTTCAACCAAGTGGATGGCTTTGTGTAACTTGGAGGAATGGTTAATGAGGATGAGCATTCAGAGGTAGAAATGCGATGCCGGATACAACAGGGAGCGAATGCTTGGGGAAAGGTAGAGGGAGTCATGTTGGACAGAAACATTTTGAAAAAGCTGAAAAGGAAAGTCCTGAGAGCTTGTGTTACACAAGCATGCCTTAATCTGTATCTGGAGACAGTGGCGTTGACAGAACAACAACAGCAGCTGAAAGTTGGTTCTGGTTTTGTCGAATAACACGAACAAAGAGGGTTGACGAAAGAAAGATGAACGACCTGACGAAATATGTGATGCAACAAAACAGTTCAACCGGAAGATTGGTGAGAAGCAAGTTGAAATGGGCAGGCCACATGGTAAGGATGGATGCAGACATACTAGTGAAGAGAGTGGAAGAGAAAGGTGAAAAAACATCAAGGATGCAAGAAAAGGGGAACGAACAGCTAAGATCGAAGGACTGCGTGAGGTGGGATATGAGAAGATCGGGGGAAGATGAAAGATGGAGAGGGGGGCAGCCGATAAAAAAGTATGGAAAGAAAAGAAGAAAGAATGACTGGACAATATTTTACCTGAACCTAACCCATGAACATCAGTGAAAAAAGAGGAAAAGCACCGTTAGTTTGGTAAAAAAAAGTTATGTTTAATAAATCCAATAATATGGTCAACATTTTCATAAGCAGTGTATAAATTGCTTATGAGAAAAAACATTATTTCAATAGAATATTTGCTAAATATTTACAAAATCAATCTCTCATATGTATCTTTGTTTGAGCAATATGCATTTTACCATATGGTTGTACACATATAAACGACGTACTTTTCTTGACTACAGCATGCTCATAAAAAATCAAATATCCTTTGACAAGAAGGATGTACAGTGAAAGTATAAATAAAAACATTAAACAAATCAATCTGGTTACCAAAACATAAGCCATTACTACTCAGCGCAAATACTGATTTATTAGAACAACTGTGAGCTCACTGTAAATCCAACACGCCGCTAACTTTGTCTATTGCCAGGGCGGCTTCGCGATAATCTCGCGCTAAGTTTGCAGTCAACTATTGAAACACGTCGAAGACGAGTGATGATTGCGTCTCTACGTCGGTGATCGCGACGACGTCGGCGCCTCGAAAATAGGAGGCTTCGACAACGGCGACAATGTGGTCGTATGTTTGATGCGACAGTTCATCGACGACAGCGAACTCATGACGACGGCGCTCGGCAGCATCAAACCGCTGCCCAAATACATATTTGTCTTGCTCGACGTCACCCAATCTTCATCCATTCGCCCACGTCTACAGCAACTGCTCTTACAAGACTCTGCCTCCATCCAGGTCAAGTGAAGCACTGATGCACGACTCCGACGTCTCTTTGATGCGATACCAAATGCTAGTTTCGTTCCAGGACACACGTTAGATGATGTAAACATTATAGCAAACAATCAATCATCTTTGATATAGCATTCAACGCTCCCCATCAAAGACACCGCGTGCGACACAAGTGTTGACTTTGTACCAGGATACACGTGTGTAACAAACACTGATACGCAGACACGCTTCCCTGCCGACGTTTAATAAAAGCCACATGCCGTGATATGAGCTGGTATGCGCATTGAGCTATAGAGGCCTATGTTGCAACATTTCTTTTTGCGCGGTTTATTATTTTACTTTTCGTACTAGTGTTAGCAGTAAGATGCGCGCATGAGTAAGCTACAGCGTGGTGCGAACCATGGCCATATTAAATATTGCTAAACACTTGTACATGTCTGCATTAACAAACAAACGGCATATCTCCCTCCCGCGCTGCCTCCTCTCCCTTCCTCGCTTCTTCTCTGACCCTTCTCCTTCTCTCCCAACGAATGGGGCGTGACAACGTTCCAGATAGAACGTCAGGCTCCCAGTCGTGAAAACCCTAGCTTGAACCGTCTTGCTGCCGTTTCGAAGCTTTGGCAATTTGTTTCACCGAACGTTGCCACAGCTCATTCGTTTGTATGAATGAGTATCTGGCTATATGCAGTGGTGATTATACGTACGAATGGTCTTCGAGCAGTAACTGCAGATGACTGAGTGCTTCCCAGAGAAGTCGAGATGGAGTTGGAATGAACAGGTGTGCTAGGGGTGAAGTGTAAAACACTTTGAACACTGAACGTACACTAACTGATGCGTACTATTATTTTTTGGTGTAACCATGTTGAGAAAATTGCTGTAAACAGAACGATTACGTATCCTCAATAGAACAACACGCATGTGTCGATACAATTAGGATACCAGAATAATTGCGACATAGAAATTGCGCTTCTAAGTGAGGATTACAACGTCATTCAGGGCGTTGACAGGTGTCAAGGCGTGGTGCTGCAATAGATTATGTTATGCAAACAGGACAACGCCGTCCGGGCGCATGGACAATGCGTGTCGTAGTTCGTTGATTACTTCCGCCAGCACAGACAACAGACCACAATGGTTCATTCCTGTTTACCAGCCAGCATGCGGGGAGTTCTTGCATTTAGCGTGTCTTATATAGCAATCCATGCGAAGTTGGTGATTCTTCTTCCAAAAATTGGTATACGGTGTACGGCCTACCATGACTGAAGAATGATCAATTGGAGAAATATGGAGGAGTGTGCAAGATAGCATTTCGTGAGCTACATCCGTGTTGGAGTGCATGTTATCTGCTTCAACATACGTTGTATATCAATAGCACACGCTGCGTGCTTCCTGTGGTGTTCTCTGTAAAAGCTGATCTCATCTAGATAGGTAGAAATGCATTGCGTTGACAGCAAGTCGGACGAAATTGGTGAAGAAAGAGATGATTCGAGACAGCTACTAACAAAAGGAGCATTATAAACAGGGACTTTGTGACCTAGCAGAATGCGGAAGGTTTGTGTATAAACATTATTTGGCTTTGTAGATAAATAATATCTATACTACGGAGTACACATATTTGATATGGTTTTAATTCTGATACATATTTTATTCATTCTACAAACGATTGATCATTTCATATGGAGTTTTGATTAATGTATTGGGACAGATTACTTATTAGTGACAACTATGTTTTTCTGCTTCTGATGCAACGCATGACTGTGTATTAGTCGCACGAAAATTTGGCTAGACTGTTGCTGGCAAGGAGACGAGACACTTTCTATGCGTTTTGGCTTATTGTTGGCTAACGTAACAGTTAACAAAGTAACGGCGGTGGGAATTGCTAGATGCATAGATAATAAACAGACATACCAGTTATCACAACTGTTCGATGATACTATTGCCAATATAATAAACCTTTTCCACTTGGAGTGTGTTGTATTCCTAAGACAGGGTTTTGTAGGGTTGTTGATATCAATTACACGGCCAACGTTCTAGTAGACGCCATCTTAGAATGATCACTTCCGGGGCATGCGCATAATTTCACCACTAGATCTGCATAATTCAATATCAATAACATAGACTAGTAATATTATTTATGCATGTTATACACTTTGCAGCATTACAACATGAACTATGCCATATAAGAAACATTCTAATTAACTAAATTGTTTAATTAGTAGTTGTTATATCAGTTAAATGTAAAGTTAACCTGTTTCAAGAGTTCACACCACAAATTCAGCTAAATAGGTTTACCTACTATATAAACGGGTTGTCGTGTTGTCATAGGAGGTTACAAGCTCAACATATAGGGATTGTCAGTAGTTTGGCTGGAGAACTACAGGAAGGTCTGGGGGCCGACAAATCTCTCCCCTGAGAGCTGCTCGATATGTAACCATAAGAGACCCGGTGACTGTGGATTGGTCTCTCCAGCGACCGATAGGAGGTGCAACCAAATAGCAGATACTGCTAAGTGTCACTCACGTCATTGGACTCTTATTTTTTAAACAAAAGTACATCGATCATTACATATTCAGATTCAGGTTATTATTCTCGATTCGCATTAGTTGGTCAATCGGCATCAGTTTTATTGTCATCGTAGCAAACGTCTGTCAATCCGTAATCACTTACATGTAAATTATTACGTTGATGTCCTTCCTTGCATTTTAGTAAATCAATGCTTTCATTATATCACTCTACGTCACTCCCTAAACAAAAAGGCTATATAATATTAGTGTTTTATGGCACTCCAGCAAACATGCAAATTTGTTCTCATCGAAGAACAGCCAGGCGACACTGTTAAGCTAATGCTTTCCACACGTTTTTATTTTACTGTGCTTCTCTACATGCAATCTAAAGTCTGACACATAAGGAAACGTCTTGCAACATATTGTGCGCACCTAATCGATTCAAATAGACATGCAAAATTTACCCCACCAATAATAACTAACTCGGATTTACTTGCATTTAACTTTAATGTGGTCTCTGTCATCCAATGGAAGATTTTGTGGAGACAATCCCTGAGCTAGTTTTGGAAGTGATTTGTATCTCATGTAGCCAAAATAGCATAGGTCTGTGATTTATTAGCATACACTTGGTGATCCAAGTTGTGACGTTGGATAACTGAGCCAAGTAGAGTAGCGTAGAGAGTGAAACACCCTGAGGAACATTACGTGAAGTAGGGAGCGTAGCTGAGAAACAATTCGCTATCTTCATTCTTTTGCATCTATCAGTTAAATATTATGAGAACCAGCTCTGTTCCAGATATGCCACACCACATTGACACACTTTTAATAAGTTGTCCTGTGACCAATGGTATCAAATGCGGCAGATAGCTTCAGCAAGAAAATGGTCTCCTTCCATACACTTCCTGGACCCACTACCCAGTGTGTAGATCCGCTCAAGTCTGGTCAATAACAGATTTAACACCTACACATGGTTCACTGAATGGTATTAATTCAGTCAACACTTGGATCATTTGCTGTGTCGCCAGAACAGTCTGCATTGATTGTCCTTAAACACTTCCAGGAGAAACCATATGGCAATATCTTCATTATGTTGGACCGTCGACTGCAACGGTATTTTTTTTAATAATACAATAAGTTATAACATTTATATAAATTAAATTTAACAAAGGTAATAATAAATACATTTGTATGTGGGCGTTTTCACGTACAGGGTACACTTTTGCCAAAATGAACTTTCCCGCATAGTATTGAAATAATTAATGGTGTAATATTAATTCAGTCTAAATATATATTCCTTGCTGATCTCAGCTGATTGATGCACAGCTGATTGATGCACAACAACCAACTCACTTCTTCGTGGTGACGTACTACTCACGAGAGATGGAGTAAAGAGCTGACCCATTGTGTCTGCAATGATATTAACAGATGTCGTCATTTCATCATCCCAAAATCAAATAAATGAATGGGTCAAATTTTCTACAGTTTCTTTTAATGCAGGCCATGTGAATATGTTACACATTTTTTTTACAAATATCTTGTTACACATAGGTGTAAGAAAACCTGTCTACTTAAATGCTTCCTTTTCTGTCTGAATCAACCAATGGTTCCATTCCAAAAATATATATAATTCGACCAAACATTACATCTATATTACACATCTGTTGAATACTAGTGGAATGATAGGATGAACATTTGAAGCAGTGTGCCGACGACCATAAAAGGATCAACATTTGCAGCAGTAAAAATACCCCAAAAAGCCATCTTGGTGCCCCCTGGGGCAAGACAGCTACCCATATACCTGGGGCAGTTCGGTCTACAACTCCTTCCCGCGTGTTTTTAGTGCAAGAGCAAGAGAGCTCTTTACACTTCAAGTAAGCTGTAATATATGTGTAAAGACTGACTGGGCTGTGAGTACAACAATCACTTTACACTTCAAGTAAGCTGTAATGTCTGCGTAAAGACTGACTTGGCTGTGAGTGCAATAATTAGCATGAGCCAAGAACTTACGCTGTCGATGTTCTCATCCTTGTGTGGTTTGTCCCAGGTGACACCGACGCCGTCCTGTCGTGACGTCTTTACTGCTGGTACGTCAATTGTTGTGTAATCGAATGGCTCTGTGTCGTCCACTGATGTAGTCATGTTGTGTACTGACTTTTGTGACTGAGGTTTGATGGTGGCACCTGGAATGATGACATCAAGTCTATACAGGCAATACATATCAGTCAGTGTTGTAGTTTGATCATTATAATAGTTTACAGAAATTACAAAATAACTTATCTGGGAGTCTGACTTATCTGGGAGTCTGACTTTGTAATGAGTTGGTTGTATTTAGTCAGTTCTGTTTCATGGCGTGCAACACCCATAACTGTCATGTTCCTGAGAACAAAAACAAGAGTTGTGGTTGGATATGGGTTGTCGGAAGAGTTTAAAGTTAACATCGGTTAGAGGCAAGGAAATGACCCTTTACTCTTTATCATGGTGGTGGCACTAATCAGCAGGAAGATCAGCATGAAGGATGTTCTCAGGAAGGGGATGTATGCAAACGATCTGGCCATGAAAGCAGACACAAAACAAGAACTACAGGAACTGTTGGAGGAATGGAAGTGGGTGTTCAAGAAGAACGGACCGATAATGAGACGGGAGAAGACAGAAGAGATGTGGGTTTGACATCAGAGAGAGCACTTGAACATTAGCTTGGATGATAAGGAGTTCAACCAAGTGGATGGCTTTGTGTAACTTGGAGGAATGGTTAATGAGGATGAGCATTCAGAGGTAGAAATGCGATGCCGGATACAACAGGGAGCGAATGCTTGGGGAAAGGTAGAGGGAGTCATGTTGGACAGAAACATTTTGAAAAAGCTGAAAAGGAAAGTCCTGAGAGCTTGTGTTACATAAGCATGCCTTAATCTCTATCTGGAAACAGTGGCGTTGACAGAACAACAACAGCAGCTGAAAGTTGGTTCTGGTTTTGTTGAATAACACGAACAAAGAGGGTTGACGAAAGAAGGATGAACGACCTGAGGAAATATGTGATGCAACAAAACAGTTCAACAGGAATATTGATGAGAAGCAAGATGAAATGGCCAGGCCACATGGTAAGGATGGATGCAGACATACTAGTAAAAAGAGTGGAAGAGAAAGGTAAAAAAAACATAAAGGATGCAAGAAAAGGGGAACAAACAGCTACGATCGAAGGATTGCGTGAGGTGGGATATGAGAAGATCGGGGGAAGATGAAAGATGGAGAGGGGGCAGCCGATAGAAAAGTATGGAAAGAAAAAACAGAAAGAGTGACTCGACAATATTTTACCTGAACCTAACCCATGAACATCAGTGAAAAAAGAGGAAAAGCACCTTTAGTTTGGTAAAAAAAAATTAGGTTTAATAAATCTAAAATATGGTCAACATTTTCATAAGCAGTGTATAAATTGCTTATGAGAAAAAACATTATTTCAATAGAATATTTGCTAAATATTAAAAAATAAATCTCTCATATGTATCTCTGTTTGAGCAATATGCATTTTACCATATGGTTGTACTCATATAAACGACGAACTCTTCTTGACTACAGCATGCTCATAAAAATCAAATATCCTTTGACAAGAAGGATGTACAGTGAAAGTATAAATAAAAACATTAAACAAATCAATCTGGTTACCAAAACATACGCCATTTCTACTAAGCGCAAATACTGATTTATTAGAACAACTGTAAAAGTTAGTTTCTCAATCTAATATGACATTCTCCCCTCCCCCACAATTCATTGTTACAGTTTTTGCAATGTCTGTTTCACTCATAATCCAATGAATTTGCAAGAGCACCATGAATGGCCTGTTTCCAAGGCGGTTATGTCTACTTATGACACCAACCTGTACCAACACACAAAGTGGGGATAGGCAAGCGCGATCCGATGGAAGTGACCCTTGATATTGTTTACTCTCGGTCCACCAAAATTTTTCCTGGCTGCCGCAGCACCTGTAAAAAGACCTAAAGTAAAGGCATGTTTATGTTTACACAGCACTGTATCCACTCCTTGGGATTGTTCAACGTGCTTAACAGTTCACTCCCTGGCTGACCTGTTCATTCCAACACCTTTTGTACTTATCTGGGAGTCTGACTTTGTAATAAGTTGGTTGTATTTAGTCAGTTCTGTGTCATGGCGTGCAACACCCAGAACTGTCATGTTCCTGAGAACAAAAAGAAGAGTTGTGGTTGGATATGGGTTGTCGGAAGAGTTTAAAGTTAACATCGGTTAGATGCAAGGAAATGACCCTTTACTCTTTATCATGGTGGTGGCACTAATCAGCAGGAACATCAGCATGAAGGATGTTCTCAGGAAGGGGATGTATGCAAACGATCTGGCCATGATAGCAGACAAAAAACAAGAACTACAGGAAGTGTTGGAGGAATGGAAGGGGGTGTTCAAGAAGGAAGGACCGATAATGAGCCGGGAGAAGACAGAAGAGATGTGTGTTTGACATCAGAGAGAGGACTTGAACATTAGTTTGGATGATGAGGAGTTCAACCAAGTGGATGGCTTTGTGTAAAAAGTAAAGGTATGTTCTTATATAGCGCGGTATCCGGTCCATAGGACTGCTCAAAGCGCTTTACACTTCACACCCTGGCAGACCTGTTCATTCCAAAGCCATCTCAACTTCTTTGGGAAGTATTCAGCCACGCTGCAATTGCTGCGCGAAGGCTATTCGTTCACATATCCACCACTGTCTGTATTGCTAGGTACTCATTTATACAGCTGAGTGAACTGTGGCAACGTGGGGTGATCAAACTTGCCAAAGGTTCGAAGCGACCGCAGTGGGATTTGAAACCGGGTTCTCTCGACTGAGAGTCCGGCCTTCTAACCGGTATGCTATCGCACCCCTTGGTAACTTGGAGGAATGGTTAATGAGGATGAGCATTCAGAGGTAGAAATGCGATGCCGGATACAACAGGGAGCGAATGCTCGGGGAAAGGTAGAGGGAGTCATGTTGGACAGAAACATTTTGAAAAATCTGAAAAGGAAAGTATATTTTTTTACCTGGTGCCACAATACACCTATGTAAACAGACCCAAATATCACCTTTGAGTGTGGATTACTGAAAAGCCAGACACCGCAACTTGTCGAATTGCATAACATTACATAACCTACTTAGTGGAGTCCTCAGAAACAACTCACCTTCCCTGTGAAACAGTTACTCCAGCTCACTAGGCCATATCAGATAACAGCTGGGCCTGTCCAGGATTTTCTCAACTCCCAATAGATGTGTGCTCTTCACATGGACTTGAGTAAAGGTGACTGTGTCTAATTAACTGAAATAAACAAAAGTTGACTGCTAAGTAATTATATTATAATGTGACTTGTTCTGATTTGATGTAACTTATCAGAGGGAGGCTGCACTAGTTTGAATATGTCCCCACCCCCCCCCCTAATATACTGGTCTCCTGTCACTGTCATCTGTTTTCTCAGGCGGATTAGACGTCTTTGCATTCAGATGACGGTTTTGTCACTTTCATTAGTAATTTTACTTGGATTTACCTGGGATTTTACAATGGAGGAGACAACACATGATAGTAGTAGTAGTAGTAGAAAGAGTGAGGAGAAATGTCCACCTGCTGGTGGAATTAAGATGAAAATTGGTGGCTTCAAGACCGGCCACTGTTACCACAAACCATCAGATGCAGCAATTCAACAGGAACCCAGTGGGGTTAACAGTGGGGTTTGGTTGCCACGGCTAAGCCAGGATGACTTTGACAGAGTGGTGCAAACCACTCCTTCAGGATTGCTGGCAGTTTCAGACGCAGAGGGTCGGCCAGGCACGAGCAAAATTCTACGGCCACAGCTTGATCAATGCCCTGACCTAACAGACATCTATCTTCAAGCTGACGTACAGACAGATACTCATGCAGTTTCTGAAATGCGTCTACTTAATGTGGACAAAAATGCAGCAATGTGGAATGATTGCTTTAAAGAGCATACTAGCAGAGAGGACACATGTATTCTTCCACACTTCGAAGTACATGAGAAAAAATTTGGTTTGTGTTGGCAACAGTCATTGTCCTGTACAGCCTGTCACTACAAGTCACGTATGTATAAACTGTATTCCGAAGTAAACACGGGCAGTCGTGGTCAGAAACCGTGTGCTCCAAATGTAGCCATCCATGTAGGACTACAAGATACAACGATGGGAAACACAAAGTTGCGACACATTCTGCCCACAACAAACACACCTCCCCCAAGTCGAAGCGGGATGCAAAGGACATCCAACCGGGTTGCCACAATTACTTCTCAGTCCACGACTGATGACCTACAGCAGAAGAGGGAAAAAACCAGAGATAAATGTTCTGCGTGGTCTTCCAGCAAATGCACCAATCAATATAAGCATGGATGTGAGGTACAACTCAACATCCCTGAAAAACAGCTACGGTTGTGGACAGAGTGCAAGTCAAGCAGTGGGAACCGCGATTGAATGGCAGACGGACAAGCATGAGATTCTAGGTTTTCACATGGAAAACAAGCTATGCAAACTAGGCTCATCACTTCGCAATCAAGGTCAAAATGTGTCGTGCACAGGCCATCAAGGATGTACAGCCACGATTCGTGTGGTCGATCCAATGTCAGAATATGAAATAGGCCGCCAAATCGGAGTGAGCTTTGCCCAGCAACAGGTCGGACTAAAATTCGTTGCAACAGACGGTGATGCGTAAGCATTTCATGGGTTACAGGATGCCATGCCAACAGTCGCGGCAGAACGGCAGGCTGACACAACACATCTCGGTCAGACACAGTTCTGACATATCATGAGAGCATCTTTCTCATCCAGAATGTTCCCGGGAGAGAATGCCATGGTGAGAGCTGAAAACAAGAACATTTTTGCAGAGGATGTAAGAACACGATGCCAGAAAATCTACACTTTATGCTGGTGACATTAGAATGATAACTACTAAGATGCCAAAGATAATCCAAGCAACACTGGACTGTTATTCTGGCTCATGTCAGAACTGTCACCCATCGACATGGAATTGTCTGTCGTGGAGGCAAGCGAAACAACTGGTGGAAAAGGTCACACTTTATGCTGGTGACATTAGAATGATAACTACTAAGATGCCAAAGATAATCCAAGCAACACTGGACTGTTATTCTGGCTCATGTCAGAACTGTCACCCACCGACATGGAATTGTCTGTCGTGGAGGCAAGCGAAACAACTGGTGGAAAAGGTCACAGCATTTGAAGGCATGTGGCCTGACACGACTCAATATGACAGATGAAGACCGAGCAACACTTAAAGGATTAATAGAAATGCGACTTGGAAATTCAGCACTCCAGATGACACGACACAGACTTACAACTGACAAGAATGAATCCATTAACCGATCATTCAGTGCTTCATTGCCGAAGAATGTTAAATTCAGTAGAAATGCACATGGACGAGTGAGTTCAGTGATCGATCGCATAAATTATGGAGCGGGGAATTCAATGCTGCGCAAGTTGGAGAATGTACATTGTCCTATTACGAGAGGTGGACAGGTCGCTACAGCTGTCAAGCAAATCCAGCATGAGGTGGAATACCAGATACAATACAAACGTCGATCATCAGTGCGTCTGCATATCCGTCATACCAAGTTAAAGCGCATGCAGAACTACTTCGATTCAAACAGAAACCGCCGTCCAGAAGATCGATACCTGAAGTGTCAGCTTGATCCAAAACCATCTACTCGTAAAGGGAAGAAAAGGCCAGCTTCAGAAACGCCAGCAGCAGTAGTTAAGCCAGTGGACACAAGGAGTCGCCGCAGAAAGACAACACTGCCAACTGCAAACAGGGAAGATCATCCTTATTCATTGCGATCACGAAAGTCTGCTGATCACAGTTATGCCAGCAGAAATTAGAGGGTAGATTATGAAACAAACAGAAAACAGAACACTTCTTACAAATGTGAACTTTCTACTTTCTCCCAGTTTCATCACTCATAGACCTGCAACCACAATACAAGAAACCACCAACAGACAATGGACCATGACTGGCACATGGTGCCATCTTGTGAGCTATACATCAATCGACATTCGAAGACATCACTCAGCATGGGCTGACAGACACAACTGCATAAGATTGACTACAGCAGACGACACTTTGAAAAAACTGAAGGATTGAACACATCTAGAAAAATGTAAGTTTTACTATTGCATTGCCAATGAAATACCTTGAATTGCAACATACACTTTGGATATGGTGCATGACCAAAGCATACATTTTGACTAACACAATATTGCCTGTTGTTATTTATGGAATGTGGCTCCATAGAGATATGACTTGCTGTCAGACACAGACTGTTATGACAAAGATGACTGGCATCTAAGCCAGGTTCAACACGTGTCATTTTGTGTTCAAGCATATAACTTAAACGATGCACTGTAACCGTTCTGTAGCCACACTCAAAACGGCAATTAATCACACCATAGTCACTGAATTTCCCTTTTTTGCACCCTGTCCACAACTGACACTGCCCATTGGCAGACAATACCACCTTTTCTTGTAATTTTGCAGGGTACTTTTTACAAAAATCAACATCCATTTTTGTTTGTTTCCGTTGCCATGACACTCTATTTGGAGACACACCACAGTTGGGAATAGCATTGGTGGCCATGTTAACGTTTTGTCTGATTATAAGAAAACCTGACCATCAAAAATCCTGAAATAAATGTGCAGCAACTGCCATCATCGCATTGACATGCTCACCAACGTTTATCAAAATCACGATTCCAGCTCTTTTAAAATGCCCCCATGTGCGATGCCCGTCAATATTTACAAAAAATAGCTGTGTATTCATGCGCCCACGTGGCCCATAGCAGAAAAATTTCCATAAATCCCTCCGGCAGTCAAACTCTCAAAAAAATTCACTATTTCACAGCCAATAGCTTCTATAAACAAACCTGTGAATATTCATGCTCAAAGGCACTCATGTCACATAATATGAATTTATTAAATTCACATTTCACAATTTCGCATGCCCTACATTGAATTTAGACTGTTGATAAAGGTAAATGAAAATCATGCATTCATGCAAAAAATCTATGTCCTACCTAGTTGTTGGAGTTGCTTACATACACAAGGAACCACCAACTGTGGTGGGCAGAACACACATATATGAGATACTTCAGCTTGAGACAGTCTGTATTCTAGTACGATACTCGAATACACTCACTTTTTCAGCTCACTCGAATGAAAACAACTCACCTTCCATGTGAAACAGTTACGTCAGCTCACTAGGCCATATCAGATAAAAGCTGGGCCTGTCCAGGATTTTCTCAACTCCCAATAGATGTGTGCTCTTCACATGGACTTGACTAAAGGTGACTGTGTCTAATTAACTGAAATAAACAAAAGTTGACTGCTAAGTAATTATAATATAATGTGACTTGTTCTGCTTTGATGTAACTTATCAGAGGGAGGCTGCATTAGATTGAAGATGTTCCCACCCCCCCCCTAATATACTGGTCTCCTGTCACTGTCATCTGGTTTCTCAGGTGGATTAGACGTCTTTGTATTCAGATAACGGTTTCGTCACTTTCATTAGTAATTTTACTTGGATTTACCTGGGATTTTAAAATGGAGGAGACAACACATGATAGTAGTAGTAGTAGTAGAAAGAGTGAGGAGAAATGTCCACCTGCTGGTGGAATTAAGATGAAAATTGGTGGCTTCAAGACCGGCCACTGTTACCACAAACCATCAGATGCAGCAATCCAACAGGAACCCAGTGGGGTTAGCAGTGGGGTTTAGTTGCCACAGCTAAGCCAGGATGACTTTGACAGAGTGGTGCAAACCACTCCTTCAGGATTGCTGGCAGTTTTCGACGTGTATTCATGCGCCCACGTGGCCCATAGCAGAAAAATTCCCATAAATCCCTCCGCCAGTTAACTCTCCAAAAAATGCAATATTTCACAGCCAATAGCTTCTATAAACAAACCTGTGAATATTCATGCTCAAAGGCACTCATGTCACATAATATGAATTTATTAAGTTCACATTTCACAATTTCGCATGCCCTACATTCGTGTGAAACAGTAAACAGGAAGGTCAACTGTGATCTTACCCCAAATAAAAATGGTAATTATGCAGAAAAAAATTTTATTTAGCCTGTTGATAAAGGTAAATGAAAATCATGCATTCATGCAAAAAATCTATGTCCTACCTAGTTGTTGGAGTTGCTTACATACACAAGGAACCACCACCTATGGTGGGCAGAACACACATATATGAGCTACTTCAGCTTGAGACAGTCTGTATTCTAGTACGATACTCGAATACACTCACTTTTTCAGCTCACTCGACTGAACTTGTAACATAATTTTTGGAATAGTCCAGCATGTGTTCTGTAATCAAATTCTATATAGCCAGTTGTTATTCCATACTGAAAGTTATAATAATTTTTTACCTGGTGCCACAATACACCTATGTAAACAGACCCAAATATCACCTTTGAGTGTGGATTACTGAAAAGACAGACACCTCAACTTGTCGAATTGCATAACATTACATAACCTACTTAGTGGAGTCCTCAAAAACAACTCACCTTCCATGTGAAACAGTTACGTCAGCTCACTAGGCCATATCAGATAACAGCTGGGCCTGTCCAGGATTTTCTCAACTCCCAATAGATGTGTGCTCTTCACATGGACTTGAGTAAAGGTGACTGTGTCTAATTAACTGAAATAAACAAAAGTTGACTGCTAAGTAATTATATTATAATGTGACTTGTTCTGCTTTGATGTAACTTATCAGAGGGAGGCTGCACTAGATTGAAGATGTCCCCACCCCCCCCTAATATACTGGATGCAGACATACTAGTAAAGAGAGTGGAAGAGAAAGGTGAAAAAACATAAAGGATGCAAGAAAAGGGGAACGAACAGCTAAGATCGAAGGACTGCGTGAGGTGGGATATGAGAAGATCGGGGGAAGATGAATGATGGAGAGGGGCAAGATGAAAGATGGAGAGGGGCAAGATGAAAGATGGAGAGGGGGCAGCCGATAGAAAAGTATGGAAAGAAAAAACAGAAAGAGTGACTCGACAATATTTTACCTGAACCTAACCCATGAACATCAGTGAAAAAAGAGGAAAAGCACCTTTAGTTTGGTAAAAAAAAATTAGGTTTAATAAATCTAAAATATGGTCAACATTTTCATAAGCAGTGTATAAATTGCTTATGAGAAAAAACATTATTTCAATAGAATATTTGCTAAATATTAAAAAATAAATCTCTCATATGTATCTCTGTTTGAGCAATATGCATTTTACCATATGGTTGTACTCATATAAACGACGAACTCTTCTTGACTACAGCATGCTCATAAAAATCAAATATCCTTTGACAAGAAGGATGTACAGTGAAAGTATAAATAAAAACATTAAACAAATCAATCTGGTTACCAAAACATACGCCATTTCTACTAAGCGCAAATACTGATTTATTAGAACAACTGTAAAAGTTAGTTTCTCAATCTAATATGACATTCTCCCCTCCCCCACAATTCATTGTTACAGTTTTTGCAATGTCTGTTTCACTCATAATCCAATGAATTTGCAAGAGCACCATGAATGGCCTGTTTCCAAGGCGGTTATGTCTACTTATGACACCAACCTGTACCAACACACAAAGTGGGGATAGGCAAGCGCGAACCGATTGAAGTGACCCTTGATATTGTTTACTCTCGGTCCACCAAAATTTTTCCTGGCTGCCGCAGCACCTGTAAAAAGACCTAAAGTAAAGGCATGTTTATGTTTACACAGCACTGTATCCACTCCTTGGGATTGTTCAACGTGCTTAACAGTTCACTCCCTGGCTGACCTGTTCATTCCAACACCTTTTGTACTTATCTGGGAGTCTGACTTTGTAATAAGTTGGTTGTATTTAGTCAGTTCTGTGTCATGGCGTGCAACACCCAGAACTGTCATGTTCCTGAGAACAAAAACAAGAGTTGTGGTTGGATATGGGTTGTCGGAAGAGTTTAAAGTTAACATCGGTTAGATGCAAGGAAATGACCCTTTACTCTTTATCATGGTGGTGGCACTAATCAGCAGGAACATCAGCATGAAGGATGTTCTCAGGAAGGGGATGTATGCAAACGATCTGGCCATGATAGCAGACAAAAAACAAGAACTACAGGAAGTGTTGGAGGAATGGAAGGGGGTGTTCAAGAAGGAAGGACCGATAATGAGCCGGGAGAAGACAGAAGAGATGTGTGTTTGACATCAGAGAGAGGACTTGAACATTAGTTTGGATGATGAGGAGTTCAACCAAGTGGATGGCTTTGTGTAAAAAGTAAAGGTATGTTCTTATATAGCGCGGTATCCGGTCCATAGGACTGCTCAAAGCGCTTTACACTTCACACCCTGGCAGACCTGTTCATTCCAAAGCCATCTCAACTTCTTTGGGAAGTATTCAGCCACGCTGCAATTGCTGCGCGAAGGCTATTCGTTCACATATCCACCACTGTCTGTATTGCTAGGTACTCATTTATACAGCTGAGTGAACTGTGGCAACGTGGGGTGATCAAACTTGCCAAAGGTTCGAAGCGACCGCAGTGGGATTTGAAACCGGGTTCTCTCGACTGAGAGTCCGGCCTTCTAACCGGTATGCTATCGCACCCCTTGGTAACTTGGAGGAATGGTTAATGAGGATGAGCATTCAGAGGTAGAAATGCGATGCCGGATACAACAGGGAGCGAATGCTCGGGGAAAGGTAGAGGGAGTCATGTTGGACAGAAACATTTTGAAAAATCTGAAAAGGGAAGTATATTTTTTTACCTGGTGCCACAATACACCTATGTAAACAGACCCAATTATCACCTTTGAGTGTGGATTACTGAAAAGCCAGACACCGCAACTTGTCGAATTGCATAACATTACATAACCTACTTAGTGGAGTCCTCAGAAACAACTCACCTTCCCTGTGAAACAGTTACGCCAGCTCACTAGGCCATATCAGATAACAGCTGGGCCTGTCCAGGATTTTCTCAACTCCCAATAGATGTGTGCTCTTCACATGGACTTGAGTAAAGGTGACTGTGTCTAATTAACTGAAATAAACAAAAGTTGACTGCTAAGTATTTATATTATAATGTGACTTGTTCTGATTTGATGTAACTTATCAGAGGGAGGCTGCACTAGTTTGAATATGTCCCCACCCCCCCCCTAATATACTGGTCTCCTGTCACTGTCATCTGGTTTCTCAGGTGGATTAGACGTCTTTGCATTCAGATAACGGTTTTGTCACTTTCATTAGTAATTTTACTTGGATTTACCTGGGATTTTAAAATGGAGGAGACAACACATGATAGTAGTAGTAGTAGTAGAAAGAGTGAGGAGAAATGTCCACCTGCTGGTGGAATTAAGATGAAAATTGGTGGCTTCAAGACCGGCCACTGTTACCACAAACCATCAGATGCAGCCATTCAACAGGAACCCAGTGGGGTTAGCAGTGGGGTTTGATTGCCACGGCTAAGCCAGGATGACTTTGACAGAGTGGTGCAAACCACTCCTTCAGGATTGCTGGCAGTTTCCGACGTGTATTCATGCGCCCACGTGGCCCATAGCAGAAAAATTCCCATAAATCCCTCCGCCAGTTAAACTCTCCAAAAAATGCACTATTTCACAGCCAATAGCTTCTATAAACAAACCTGTGAATATTCATGCTCAAAGGCACTCATGTCACATAATATGAATTTATTAAGTTCACATTTCACAATTTCGCGTGTCCTACATTCGTGTGAAACAGTAAACAGGAAGGTCAACTGTGGTCTTACCCCAAATAAAAATGGTAATTGTGCAGACAAAAATTTAATTTAGCCTGTTGATAAAGGTAAATGAAAATCATGCATTCATGCAAAAAATCTATGTCCTACCTAGTTGTTGGAGTTGCTTACATACACAAGGAACCACCACATGTGGTGGACAGAACACACATATATGAGCTACTTCAGCTTGAGACAGTCTGTATTCTAGTACGATACTCGAATACACTCACTTTTTCAGCTCATTCGAATGAACTTGTAACATAATTTTTGGAATAGTCCAGCATGTGTTCTGTAATCAAATTCTATATAGCCAGTTGTTATTCCATACTGAAAGTTATAATAATTTTTTACCTGGTGCCACAATACACCTATGTAAACAGACCCAAATATCACCTTTGAGTGTGGATTACTGAAAAGACAGACACCTCAACTTGTCGAATTGCATAACATTACATAACCTACTTAGTGGAGTCCTCAAAAACAACTCACCTTCCATGTGAAACAATTACGTCAGCTCACTAGGCCATATCAGATAACAGCTGGGCCTGTCCAGGATTTTCTCAACTCCCAATAGATGTGTGCTCTTCACATGGACTTGAGTAAAGGTGACTGTGTCTAATTAACTGAAATAAACAAAAGTTGACTGCTAAGTAATTATATTATAATGTGACTTGTTCTGCTTTGATGTAACTTATCAGAGGGACGCTGCACTAGATTGAAGATGTCCCCACCCCCCCTAATATACTGGATGCAGACATACTAGTAAAGAGAGTGGAAGAGAAAGGTGAAAAAACATAAAGGATGCAAGAAAAGGGGAACGAACAGCTAAGATCGAAGGACTGCGTGAGGTGGGATATGAGAAGATCGGGGGAAGATGAATGATGGAGAGGGGCAAGATGAAAGATGGAGAGGGGCAAGATGAAAGATGGAGAGGGGGCAGCCGATAGAAAAGTATGGAAAGATAAAACAGAAAGAGTGACTCGACAATATTTTACCTGAACCTAACCCATGAACATAAGTGAAAAAAGAGGAAAAGCACCGATAGTTTGGTAAAAAAAAGTTAGGTTTAATAAATCCAATAATATGGTCAACATTTTCATAAGCAGTGTATAAATTGCTTGAGAAAAAACATTATTTCAATAGAATATTTGCTAAATATTTACAAAATCAATCTCTCATATGTATCTCTGTCTGAGCAATATGCATTTTACCATATGGTTGTACTCATATAAACGACGTAATCTTCTTGACTACAGCATGCTCATAAAAATCAAATATCCTTTGTCAAGAAGGATGTACAGTGAAAGTATAAATAAAAACATTAAACAAATCAATCTGGTTACCAAATCATAAGCCATTACTACTCAGCGCAAATACTGATTTATTAGAACAACTGTAAAAGTTAGTTTCTCAATCTAATGTGACATTCTCCCCTCCCCCACAATTCATTGTTACAGTTTTTGCAATGTCTGTTTCACTCATAATCCAATGAATTTGCAAGAGCACCATGAATGGCGTGTTTCTAAGGCGGTTATGTCTACTTATGACACCAACCTGTACCAACACACAAAGTGGGGATAGGCAAGCGCGAACCGATTGAAGTGACCCTTGATATTGTTTACTCTCGGTTCTCGGTCCACCAAAATTGTTCCTGGCTGCCGCAGCACCTGCAAACACACCTAAAGTAAAGGCATGTTTATGTTTACACAGCACTGTATCCACTCCTTGGGATTGTTCAACGTGCTTAACAGTTCACTCCCTGGCTGACCTGTTCATTCCAACACCTTTTGTACTTATCTGGGAGTCTGACTTTGTAATGAGTTGGTTGTATTTAGTCAGTTCTGTGTCATGGCGAGCAACACCCAGAACTGTCATGTTCCTGAGAACAAAAAGAAGAGTTGTGGTTGGATGTGGGTTGTCGGAAGAGGTGCACTAATCAGCAGGAATATCAGCATGAAAGATGTTCTTAGGATGGGGATGTATGCAAACGATCTGGCCATGATAGCAGACAAAAAACAAGAACTACAGGAAGTGTTGGAGCAATGGAAAGGGATGTTCAAGAATCACGGACCGATAATGAGCCGGGAGAAGACAGAAGAGATGTGGGTTTGACATCAGAGAGAGGACTTGAACATTAGTTTGGATGATAAGGAGTTCAACCAAGTGGATGGCTTTGTGTAACTTGGAGGAATGGTTAATGAGGATGAGCATTCAGAGGTAGAAATGCGATGCCGGATACAACAGGGAGCGAATGCTTGGGGAAAGGTAGAGGGAGTCATGTTGGACAGAAACATTTTGAAAAAGCTGAAAAGGAAAGTCCTGAGAGCTTGTGTTACACAAGCATGCCTTAATCTGTATCTGGAGACAGTGGCGTTGACAGAACAACAACAGCAGCTGAAAGTTGGTTCTGGTTTTGTCGAATAACACGAACAAAGAGGGTTGACGAAAGAAAGATGAACGACCTGACGAAATATGTGATGCAACAAAACAGTTCAACCGGAAGATTGGTGAGAAGCAAGTTGAAATGGGCAGGCCACATGGTAAGGATGGATGCAGACATACTAGTGAAGAGAGTGGAAGAGAAAGGTGAAAAAACATCAAGGATGCAAGAAAAGGGGAACGAACAGCTAAGATCGAAGGACTGCGTGAGGTGGGATATGAGAAGATCGGGGGAAGATGAAAGATGGAGAGGGGGGCAGCCGATAAAAAAGTATGGAAAGAAAAGAAGAAAGAATGACTGGACAATATTTTACCTGAACCTAACCCATGAACATCAGTGAAAAAAGAGGAAAAGCACCGTTAGTTTGGTAAAAAAAAGTTATGTTTAATAAATCCAATAATATGGTCAACATTTTCATAAGCAGTGTATAAATTGCTTATGAGAAAAAACATTATTTCAATAGAATATTTGCTAAATATTTACAAAATCAATCTCTCATATGTATCTTTGTTTGAGCAATATGCATTTTACCATATGGTTGTACACATATAAACGACGTACTTTTCTTGACTACAGCATGCTCATAAAAAATCAAATATCCTTTGACAAGAAGGATGTACAGTGAAAGTATAAATAAAAACATTAAACAAATCAATCTGGTTACCAAAACATAAGCCATTACTACTCAGCGCAAATACTGATTTATTAGAACAACTGTGAGCTCACTGTAAATCCAACATGCCGCTAACTTTGTCTATTGCCAGGGCGGCTTCGCGATAATCTCGCGCTAAGTTTGCAGTCAACTATTGAAACACGTCGAAGACGAGTGATGATTGCGTCTCTACGTCGGTGATCGCGACGACGTCGGCGCCTCGAAAATAGGAGGCTTCGACAACGGCGACAATGTGGTCGTATGTTTGATGCGACAGTTCATCGACGACAGCGAACTCATGACGACGGCGCTCGGCAGCATCAAACCGCTGCCCAAATACATATTTGTCTTGCTCGACGTCACCCAATCTTCATCCATTCGCCCACGTCTACAGCAACTGCTCTTACAAGACTCTGCCTCCATCCAGGTCAAGTGAAGCACTGATGCACGACTCCGACGTCTCTTTGATGCGATACCAAATGCTAGTTTCGTTCCAGGACACACGTTAGATGATGTAAACATTATAGCAAACAATCAATCATCTTTGATATAGCATTCAACGCTCCCCATCAAAGACACCGCGTGCGACACAAGTGTTGACTTTGTACCAGGATACACGTGTGTAACAAACACTGATACGCAGACACGCTTCCCTGCCGACGTTTAATAAAAGCCACATGCCGTGATATGAGCTGGTATGCGCATTGAGCTATAGAGGCCTATGTTGCAACATTTCTTTTTGCGCGGTTTATTATTTTACTTTTCGTACTAGTGTTAGCAGTAAGATGCGCGCATGAGTAAGCTACAGCGTGGTGCGAACCATGGCCATATTAAATATTGCTAAACACTTGTACATGTCTGCATTAACAAACAAACGGCATATCTCCCTCCCGCGCTGCCTCCTCTCCCTTCCTCGCTTCTTCTCTGACCCTTCTCCTTCTCTCCCAACGAATGGGGCGTGACAACGTTCCAGATAGAACGTCAGGCTCCCAGTCGTGAAAACCCTAGCTTGAACCGTCTTGCTGCCGTTTCGAAGCTTTGGCAATTTGTTTCACCGAACGTTGCCACAGCTCATTCGTTTGTATGAATGAGTATCTGGCTATATGCAGTGGTGATTATACGTACGAATGGTCTTCGAGCAGTAACTGCAGATGACTGAGTGCTTCCCAGAGAAGTCGAGATGGAGTTGGAATGAACAGGTGTGCTAGGGGTGAAGTGTAAAACACTTTGAACACTGAACGTACACTAACTGATGCGTACTATTATTTTTTGGTGTAACCATGTTGAGAAAATTGCTGTAAACAGAACGATTACGTATCCTCAATAGAACAACACGCATGTGTCGATACAATTAGGATACCAGAATAATTGCGACATAGAAATTGCGCTTCTAAGTGAGGATTACAACGTCATTCAGGGCGTTGACAGGTGTCAAGGCGTGGTGCTGCAATAGATTATGTTATGCAAACAGGACAACGCCGTCCGGGCGCATGGACAATGCGTGTCGTAGTTCGTTGATTACTTCCGCCAGCACAGACAACAGACCACAATGGTTCATTCCTGTTTACCAGCCAGCATGCGGGGAGTTCTTGCATTTAGCGTGTCTTATATAGCAATCCATGCGAAGTTGGTGATTCTTCTTCCAAAAATTGGTATACGGTGTACGGCCTACCATGACTGAAGAATGATCAATTGGAGAAATATGGAGGAGTGTGCAAGATAGCATTTCGTGAGCTACATCCGTGTTGGAGTGCATGTTATCTGCTTCAACATACGTTGTATATCAATAGCACACGCTGCGTGCTTCCTGTGGTGTTCTCTGTAAAAGCTGATCTCATCTAGATAGGTAGAAATGCATTGCGTTGACAGCAAGTCGGACGAAATTGGTGAAGAAAGAGATGATTCGAGACAGCTACTAACAAAAGGAGCATTATAAACAGGGACTTTGTGACCTAGCAGAATGCGGAAGGTTTGTGTATAAACATTATTTGGCTTTGTAGATAAATAATATCTATACTACGGAGTACACATATTTGATATGGTTTTAATTCTGATACATATTTTATTCATTCTACAAACGATTGATCATTTCATATGGAGTTTTGATTAATGTATTGGGACAGATTACTTATTAGTGACAACTATGTTTTTCTGCTTCTGATGCAACGCATGACTGTGTATTAGTCGCACGAAAATTTGGCTAGACTGTTGCTGGCAAGGAGACGAGACACTTTCTATGCGTTTTGGCTTATTGTTGGCTAACGTAACAGTTAACAAAGTAACGGCGGTGGGAATTGCTAGATGCATAGATAATAAACAGACATACCAGTTATCACAACTGTTCGATGATACTATTGCCAATATAATAAACCTTTTCCACTTGGAGTGTGTTGTATTCCTAAGACAGGGTTTTGTAGGGTTGTTGATATCAATTACACGGCCAACGTTCTAGTAGACGCCATCTTAGAATGATCACTTCCGGGGCATGCGCATAATTTCACCACTAGATCTGCATAATTCAATATCAATAACATAGACTAGTAATATTATTTATGCATGTTATACACTTTGCAGCATTACAACATGAACTATGCCATATAAGAAACATTCTAATTAACTAAATTGTTTAATTAGTAGTTGTTATATCAGTTAAATGTAAAGTTAACCTGTTTCAAGAGTTCACACCACAAATTCAGCTAAATAGGTTTACCTACTATATAAACGGGTTGTCGTGTTGTCATAGGAGGTTACAAGCTCAACATATAGGGATTGTCAGTAGTTTGGCTGGAGAACTACAGGAAGGTCTGGGGGCCGACAAATCTCTCCCCTGAGAGCTGCTCGATATGTAACCATAAGAGACCCGGTGACTGTGGATTGGTCTCTCCAGCGACCGATAGGAGGTGCAACCAAATAGCAGATACTGCTAAGTGTCACTCACGTCATTGGACTCTTATTTTTTAAACAAAAGTACATCGATCATTACATATTCAGATTCAGGTTATTATTCTCGATTCGCATTAGTTGGTCAATCGGCATCAGTTTTATTGTCATCGTAGCAAACGTCTGTCAATCCGTAATCACTTACATGTAAATTATTACGTTGATGTCCTTCCTTGCATTTTAGTAAATCAATGCTTTCATTATATCACTCTACGTCACTCCCTAAACAAAAAGGCTATATAATATTAGTGTTTTATGGCACTCCAGCAAACATGCAAATTTGTTCTCATCGAAGAACAGCCAGGCGACACTGTTAAGCTAATGCTTTCCACACGTTTTTATTTTACTGTGCTTCTCTACATGCAATCTAAAGTCTGACACATAAGGAAACGTCTTGCAACATATTGTGCGCACCTAATCGATTCAAATAGACATGCAAAATTTACCCCACCAATAATAACTAACTCGGATTTACTTGCATTTAACTTTAATGTGGTCTCTGTCATCCAATGGAAGATTTTGTGGAGACAATCCCTGAGCTAGTTTTGGAAGTGATTTGTATCTCATGTAGCCAAAATAGCATAGGTCTGTGATTTATTAGCATACACTTGGTGATCCAAGTTGTGACGTTGGATAACTGAGCCAAGTAGAGTAGCGTAGAGAGTGAAACACCCTGAGGAACATTACGTGAAGTAGGGAGCGTAGCTGAGAAACAATTCGCTATCTTCATTCTTTTGCATCTATCAGTTAAATATTATGAGAACCAGCTCTGTTCCAGATATGCCACACCACATTGACACACTTTTAATAAGTTGTCCTGTGACCAATGGTATCAAATGCGGCAGATAGCTTCAGCAAGAAAATGGTCTCCTTCCATACACTTCCTGGACCCACTACCCAGTGTGTAGATCCGCTCAAGTCTGGTCAATAACAGATTTAACACCTACACATGGTTCACTGAATGGTATTAATTCAGTCAACACTTGATCATTTGCTGTGTCGCCAGAACAGTCTGCATTGATTGTCCTTAAACACTTCCAGGAGAAACCATATGGCAATATCTTCATTATGTTGGACCGTCGACTGCAACGGTATTTTTTTTAATAATACAATAAGTTATAACATTTATATAAATTAAATTTAACAAAGGTAATAATAAATACATTTGTATGTGGGCGTTTTCACGTACAGGGTACACTTTTGCCAAAATGAACTTTCCCGCATAGTATTGAAATAATTAATGGTGTAATATTAATTCAGTCTAAATATATATTCCTTGCTGATCTCAGCTGATTGATGCACAGCTGATTGATGCACAACAACCAACTCACTTCTTCGTGGTGACGTACTACTCACGAGAGATGGAGTAAAGAGCTGACCCATTGTGTCTGCAATGATATTAACAGATGTCGTCATTTCATCATCCCAAAATCAAATAAATGAATGGGTCAAATTTTCTACAGTTTCTTTTAATGCAGGCCATGTGAATATGTTACACATTTTTTTTACAAATATCTTGTTACACATAGGTGTAAGAAAACCTGTCTACTTAAATGCTTCCTTTTCTGTCTGAATCAACCAATGGTTCCATTCCAAAAATATATATAATTCGACCAAACATTACATCTATATTACACATCTGTTGAATACTAGTGGAATGATAGGATGAACATTTGAAGCAGTGTGCCGACGACCATAAAAGGATCAACATTTGCAGCAGTAAAAATACCCCAAAAAGCCATCTTGGTGCCCCCTGGGGCAAGACAGCTACCCATATACCTGGGGCAGTTCGGTCTACAACTCCTTCCCGCGTGTTTTTAGTGCAAGAGCAAGAGAGCTCTTTACACTTCAAGTAAGCTGTAATATATGTGTAAAGACTGACTGGGCTGTGAGTACAACAATCACTTTACACTTCAAGTAAGCTGTAATGTCTGCGTAAAGACTGACTTGGCTGTGAGTGCAATAATTAGCATGAGCCAAGAACTTACGCTGTCGATGTTCTCATCCTTGTGTGGTTTGTCCCAGGTGACACCGACGCCGTCCTGTCGTGACGTCTTTACTGCTGGTACGTCAATTGTTGTGTAATCGAATGGCTCTGTGTCGTCCACTGATGTAGTCATGTTGTGTACTGACTTTTGTGACTGAGGTTTGATGGTGGCACCTGGAATGATGACATCAAGTCTATACAGGCAATACATATCAGTCAGTGTTGTAGTTTGATCATTATAATAGTTTACAGAAATTACAAAATAACTTATCTGGGAGTCTGACTTATCTGGGAGTCTGACTTTGTAATGAGTTGGTTGTATTTAGTCAGTTCTGTTTCATGGCGTGCAACACCCATAACTGTCATGTTCCTGAGAACAAAAACAAGAGTTGTGGTTGGATATGGGTTGTCGGAAGAGTTTAAAGTTAACATCGGTTAGAGGCAAGGAAATGACCCTTTACTCTTTATCATGGTGGTGGCACTAATCAGCAGGAAGATCAGCATGAAGGATGTTCTCAGGAAGGGGATGTATGCAAACGATCTGGCCATGAAAGCAGACACAAAACAAGAACTACAGGAACTGTTGGAGGAATGGAAGTGGGTGTTCAAGAAGAACGGACCGATAATGAGACGGGAGAAGACAGAAGAGATGTGGGTTTGACATCAGAGAGAGCACTTGAACATTAGCTTGGATGATAAGGAGTTCAACCAAGTGGATGGCTTTGTGTAACTTGGAGGAATGGTTAATGAGGATGAGCATTCAGAGGTAGAAATGCGATGCCGGATACAACAGGGAGCGAATGCTTGGGGAAAGGTAGAGGGAGTCATGTTGGACAGAAACATTTTGAAAAAGCTGAAAAGGAAAGTCCTGAGAGCTTGTGTTACATAAGCATGCCTTAATCTCTATCTGGAAACAGTGGCGTTGACAGAACAACAACAGCAGCTGAAAGTTGGTTCTGGTTTTGTTGAATAACACGAACAAAGAGGGTTGACGAAAGAAGGATGAACGACCTGAGGAAATATGTGATGCAACAAAACAGTTCAACAGGAATATTGATGAGAAGCAAGATGAAATGGCCAGGCCACATGGTAAGGATGGATGCAGACATACTAGTAAAAAGAGTGGAAGAGAAAGGTAAAAAAAACATAAAGGATGCAAGAAAAGGGGAACAAACAGCTACGATCGAAGGATTGCGTGAGGTGGGATATGAGAAGATCGGGGGAAGATGAAAGATGGAGAGGGGGCAGCCGATAGAAAAGTATGGAAAGAAAAAACAGAAAGAGTGACTCGACAATATTTTACCTGAACCTAACCCATGAACATCAGTGAAAAAAGAGGAAAAGCACCTTTAGTTTGGTAAAAAAAAATTAGGTTTAATAAATCTAAAATATGGTCAACATTTTCATAAGCAGTGTATAAATTGCTTATGAGAAAAAACATTATTTCAATAGAATATTTGCTAAATATTAAAAAATAAATCTCTCATATGTATCTCTGTTTGAGCAATATGCATTTTACCATATGGTTGTACTCATATAAACGACGAACTCTTCTTGACTACAGCATGCTCATAAAAATCAAATATCCTTTGACAAGAAGGATGTACAGTGAAAGTATAAATAAAAACATTAAACAAATCAATCTGGTTACCAAAACATACGCCATTTCTACTAAGCGCAAATACTGATTTATTAGAACAACTGTAAAAGTTAGTTTCTCAATCTAATATGACATTCTCCCCTCCCCCACAATTCATTGTTACAGTTTTTGCAATGTCTGTTTCACTCATAATCCAATGAATTTGCAAGAGCACCATGAATGGCCTGTTTCCAAGGCGGTTATGTCTACTTATGACACCAACCTGTACCAACACACAAAGTGGGGATAGGCAAGCGCGATCCGATGGAAGTGACCCTTGATATTGTTTACTCTCGGTCCACCAAAATTTTTCCTGGCTGCCACAGCACCTGTAAAAAGACCTAAAGTAAAGGCATGTTTATGTTTACACAGCACTGTATCCACTCCTTGGGATTGTTCAACGTGCTTAACAGTTCACTCCCTGGCTGACCTGTTCATTCCAACACCTTTTGTACTTATCTGGGAGTCTGACTTTGTAATAAGTTGGTTGTATTTAGTCAGTTCTGTGTCATGGCGTGCAACACCCAGAACTGTCATGTTCCTGAGAACAAAAAGAAGAGTTGTGGTTGGATATGGGTTGTCGGAAGAGTTTAAAGTTAACATCGGTTAGATGCAAGGAAATGACCCTTTACTCTTTATCATGGTGGTGGCACTAATCAGCAGGAACATCAGCATGAAGGATGTTCTCAGGAAGGGGATGTATGCAAACGATCTGGCCATGATAGCAGACAAAAAACAAGAACTACAGGAAGTGTTGGAGGAATGGAAGGGGGTGTTCAAGAAGGAAGGACCGATAATGAGCCGGGAGAAGACAGAAGAGATGTGTGTTTGACATCAGAGAGAGGACTTGAACATTAGTTTGGATGATGAGGAGTTCAACCAAGTGGATGGCTTTGTGTAAAAAGTAAAGGTATGTTCTTATATAGCGCGGTATCCGGTCCATAGGACTGCTCAAAGCGCTTTACACTTCACACCCTGGCAGACCTGTTCATTCCAAAGCCATCTCAACTTCTTTGGGAAGTATTCAGCCACGCTGCAATTGCTGCGCGAAGGCTATTCGTTCACATATCCACCACTGTCTGTATTGCTAGGTACTCATTTATACAGCTGAGTGAACTGTGGCAACGTGGGGTGATCAAACTTGCCAAAGGTTCGAAGCGACCGCAGTGGGATTTGAAACCGGGTTCTCTCGACTGAGAGTCCGGCCTTCTAACCGGTATGCTATCGCACCCCTTGGTAACTTGGAGGAATGGTTAATGAGGATGAGCATTCAGAGGTAGAAATGCGATGCCGGATACAACAGGGAGCGAATGCTCGGGGAAAGGTAGAGGGAGTCATGTTGGACAGAAACATTTTGAAAAATCTGAAAAGGAAAGTATATTTTTTTACCTGGTGCCACAATACACCTATGTAAACAGACCCAAATATCACCTTTGAGTGTGGATTACTGAAAAGCCAGACACCGCAACTTGTCGAATTGCATAACATTACATAACCTACTTAGTGGAGTCCTCAGAAACAACTCACCTTCCCTGTGAAACAGTTACTCCAGCTCACTAGGCCATATCAGATAACAGCTGGGCCTGTCCAGGATTTTCTCAACTCCCAATAGATGTGTGCTCTTCACATGGACTTGAGTAAAGGTGACTGTGTCTAATTAACTGAAATAAACAAAAGTTGACTGCTAAGTAATTATATTATAATGTGACTTGTTCTGATTTGATGTAACTTATCAGAGGGAGGCTGCACTAGTTTGAATATGTCCCCACCCCCCCCCCTAATATACTGGTCTCCTGTCACTGTCATCTGTTTTCTCAGGCGGATTAGACGTCTTTGCATTCAGATGACGGTTTTGTCACTTTCATTAGTAATTTTACTTGGATTTACCTGGGATTTTACAATGGAGGAGACAACACATGATAGTAGTAGTAGTAGTAGAAAGAGTGAGGAGAAATGTCCACCTGCTGGTGGAATTAAGATGAAAATTGGTGGCTTCAAGACCGGCCACTGTTACCACAAACCATCAGATGCAGCAATTCAACAGGAACCCAGTGGGGTTAACAGTGGGGTTTGGTTGCCACGGCTAAGCCAGGATGACTTTGACAGAGTGGTGCAAACCACTCCTTCAGGATTGCTGGCAGTTTCAGACGCAGAGGGTCGGCCAGGCACGAGCAAAATTCTACGGCCACAGCTTGATCAATGCCCTGACCTAACAGACATCTATCTTCAAGCTGACGTACAGACAGATACTCATGCAGTTTCTGAAATGCGTCTACTTAATGTGGACAAAAATGCAGCAATGTGGAATGATTGCTTTAAAGAGCATACTAGCAGAGAGGACACATGTATTCTTCCACACTTCGAAGTACATGAGAAAAAATTTGGTTTGTGTTGGCAACAGTCATTGTCCTGTACAGCCTGTCACTACAAGTCACGTATGTATAAACTGTATTCCGAAGTAAACACGGGCAGTCGTGGTCAGAAACCGTGTGCTCCAAATGTAGCCATCCATGTAGGACTACAAGATACAACGATGGGAAACACAAAGTTGCGACACATTCTGCCCACAACAAACACACCTCCCCCAAGTCGAAGCGGGATGCAAAGGACATCCAACCGGGTTGCCACAATTACTTCTCAGTCCACGACTGATGACCTACAGCAGAAGAGGGAAAAAACCAGAGATAAATGTTCTGCGTGGTCTTCCAGCAAATGCACCAATCAATATAAGCATGGATGTGAGGTACAACTCAACATCCCTGAAAAACAGCTACGGTTGTGGACAGAGTGCAAGTCAAGCAGTGGGAACCGCGATTGAATGGCAGACGGACAAGCATGAGATTCTAGGTTTTCACATGGAAAACAAGCTATGCAAACTAGGCTCATCACTTCGCAATCAAGGTCAAAATGTGTCGTGCACAGGCCATCAAGGATGTACAGCCACGATTCGTGTGGTCGATCCAATGTCAGAATATGAAATAGGCCGCCAAATCGGAGTGAGCTTTGCCCAGCAACAGGTCGGACTAAAATTCGTTGCAACAGACGGTGATGCGTAAGCATTTCATGGGTTACAGGATGCCATGCCAACAGTCGCGGCAGAACGGCAGGCTGACACAACACATCTCGGTCAGACACAGTTCTGACATATCATGAGAGCATCTTTCTCATCCAGAATGTTCCCGGGAGAGAATGCCATGGTGAGAGCTGAAAACAAGAACATTTTTGCAGAGGATGTAAGAACACGATGCCAGAAAATCTACACTTTATGCTGGTGACATTAGAATGATAACTACTAAGATGCCAAAGATAATCCAAGCAACACTGGACTGTTATTCTGGCTCATGTCAGAACTGTCACCCATCGACATGGAATTGTCTGTCGTGGAGGCAAGCGAAACAACTGGTGGAAAAGGTCACACTTTATGCTGGTGACATTAGAATGATAACTACTAAGATGCCAAAGATAATCCAAGCAACACTGGACTGTTATTCTGGCTCATGTCAGAACTGTCACCCACCGACATGGAATTGTCTGTCGTGGAGGCAAGCGAAACAACTGGTGGAAAAGGTCACAGCATTTGAAGGCATGTGGCCTGACACGACTCAATATGACAGATGAAGACCGAGCAACACTTAAAGGATTAATAGAAATGCGACTTGGAAATTCAGCACTCCAGATGACACGACACAGACTTACAACTGACAAGAATGAATCCATTAACCGATCATTCAGTGCTTCATTGCCGAAGAATGTTAAATTCAGTAGAAATGCACATGGACGAGTGAGTTCAGTGATCGATCGCATAAATTATGGAGCGGGGAATTCAATGCTGCGCAAGTTGGAGAATGTACATTGTCCTATTACGAGAGGTGGACAGGTCGCTACAGCTGTCAAGCAAATCCAGCATGAGGTGGAATACCAGATACAATACAAACGTCGATCATCAGTGCGTCTGCATATCCGTCATACCAAGTTAAAGCGCATGCAGAACTACTTCGATTCAAACAGAAACCGCCGTCCAGAAGATCGATACCTGAAGTGTCAGCTTGATCCAAAACCATCTACTCGTAAAGGGAAGAAAAGGCCAGCTTCAGAAACGCCAGCAGCAGTAGTTAAGCCAGTGGACACAAGGAGTCGCCGCAGAAAGACAACACTGCCAACTGCAAACAGGGAAGATCATCCTTATTCATTGCGATCACGAAAGTCTGCTGATCACAGTTATGCCAGCAGAAATTAGAGGGTAGATTATGAAACAAACAGAAAACAGAACACTTCTTACAAATGTGAACTTTCTACTTTCTCCCAGTTTCATCACTCATAGACCTGCAACCACAATACAAGAAACCACCAACAGACAATGGACCATGACTGGCACATGGTGCCATCTTGTGAGCTATACATCAATCGACATTCGAAGACATCACTCAGCATGGGCTGACAGACACAACTGCATAAGATTGACTACAGCAGACGACACTTTGAAAAAACTGAAGGATTGAACACATCTAGAAAAATGTAAGTTTTACTATTGCATTGCCAATGAAATACCTTGAATTGCAACATACACTTTGGATATGGTGCATGACCAAAGCATACATTTTGACTAACACAATATTGCCTGTTGTTATTTATGGAATGTGGCTCCATAGAGATATGACTTGCTGTCAGACACAGACTGTTATGACAAAGATGACTGGCATCTAAGCCAGGTTCAACACGTGTCATTTTGTGTTCAAGCATATAACTTAAACGATGCACTGTAACCGTTCTGTAGCCACACTCAAAACGGCAATTAATCACACCATAGTCACTGAATTTCCCTTTTTTGCACCCTGTCCACAACTGACACTGCCCATTGGCAGACAATACCACCTTTTCTTGTAATTTTGCAGGGTACTTTTTACAAAAATCAACATCCATTTTTGTTTGTTTCCGTTGCCATGACACTCTATTTGGAGACACACCACAGTTGGGAATAGCATTGGTGGCCATGTTAACGTTTTGTCTGATTATAAGAAAACCTGACCATCAAAAATCCTGAAATAAATGTGCAGCAACTGCCATCATCGCATTGACATGCTCACCAACGTTTATCAAAATCACGATTCCAGCTCTTTTAAAATGCCCCCATGTGCGATGCCCGTCAATATTTACAAAAAATAGCTGTGTATTCATGCGCCCACGTGGCCCATAGCAGAAAAATTTCCATAAATCCCTCCGGCAGTCAAACTCTCAAAAAAATTCACTATTTCACAGCCAATAGCTTCTATAAACAAACCTGTGAATATTCATGCTCAAAGGCACTCATGTCACATAATATGAATTTATTAAATTCACATTTCACAATTTCGCATGCCCTACATTGAATTTAGACTGTTGATAAAGGTAAATGAAAATCATGCATTCATGCAAAAAATCTATGTCCTACCTAGTTGTTGGAGTTGCTTACATACACAAGGAACCACCAACTGTGGTGGGCAGAACACACATATATGAGATACTTCAGCTTGAGACAGTCTGTATTCTAGTACGATACTCGAATACACTCACTTTTTCAGCTCACTCGAATGAAAACAACTCACCTTCCATGTGAAACAGTTACGTCAGCTCACTAGGCCATATCAGATAAAAGCTGGGCCTGTCCAGGATTTTCTCAACTCCCAATAGATGTGTGCTCTTCACATGGACTTGACTAAAGGTGACTGTGTCTAATTAACTGAAATAAACAAAAGTTGACTGCTAAGTAATTATAATATAATGTGACTTGTTCTGCTTTGATGTAACTTATCAGAGGGAGGCTGCATTAGATTGAAGATGTTCCCACCCCCCCCCTAATATACTGGTCTCCTGTCACTGTCATCTGGTTTCTCAGGTGGATTAGACGTCTTTGTATTCAGATAACGGTTTCGTCACTTTCATTAGTAATTTTACTTGGATTTACCTGGGATTTTAAAATGGAGGAGACAACACATGATAGTAGTAGTAGTAGTAGTAGAAAGAGTGAGGAGAAATGTCCACCTGCTGGTGGAATTAAGATGAAAATTGGTGGCTTCAAGACCGGCCACTGTTACCACAAACCATCAGATGCAGCAATCCAACAGGAACCCAGTGGGGTTAGCAGTGGGGTTTAGTTGCCACAGCTAAGCCAGGATGACTTTGACAGAGTGGTGCAAACCACTCCTTCAGGATTGCTGGCAGTTTCCGACGTGTATTCATGCGCCCACGTGGCCCATAGCAGAAAAATTCCCATAAATCCCTCCGCCAGTTAACTCTCCAAAAAATGCAATATTTCACAGCCAATAGCTTCTATAAACAAACCTGTGAATATTCATGCTCAAAGGCACTCATGTCACATAATATGAATTTATTAAGTTCACATTTCACAATTTCGCATGCCCTACATTCGTGTGAAACAGTAAACAGGAAGGTCAACTGTGATCTTACCCCAAATAAAAATGGTAATTATGCAGAAAAAAATTTTATTTAGCCTGTTGATAAAGGTAAATGAAAATCATGCATTCATGCAAAAAATCTATGTCCTACCTAGTTGTTGGAGTTGCTTACATACACAAGGAACCACCACCTATGGTGGGCAGAACACACATATATGAGCTACTTCAGCTTGAGACAGTCTGTATTCTAGTACGATACTCGAATACACTCACTTTTTCAGCTCACTCGACTGAACTTGTAACATAATTTTTGGAATAGTCCAGCATGTGTTCTGTAATCAAATTCTATATAGCCAGTTGTTATTCCATACTGAAAGTTATAATAATTTTTTACCTGGTGCCACAATACACCTATGTAAACAGACCCAAATATCACCTTTGAGTGTGGATTACTGAAAAGACAGACACCTCAACTTGTCGAATTGCATAACATTACATAACCTACTTAGTGGAGTCCTCAAAAACAACTCACCTTCCATGTGAAACAGTTACGTCAGCTCACTAGGCCATATCAGATAACAGCTGGGCCTGTCCAGGATTTTCTCAACTCCCAATAGATGTGTGCTCTTCACATGGACTTGAGTAAAGGTGACTGTGTCTAATTAACTGAAATAAACAAAAGTTGACTGCTAAGTAATTATATTATAATGTGACTTGTTCTGCTTTGATGTAACTTATCAGAGGGAGGCTGCACTAGATTGAAGATGTCCCCACCCCCCCCTAATATACTGGATGCAGACATACTAGTAAAGAGAGTGGAAGAGAAAGGTGAAAAAACATAAAGGATGCAAGAAAAGGGGAACGAACAGCTAAGATCGAAGGACTGCGTGAGGTGGGATATGAGAAGATCGGGGGAAGATGAATGATGGAGAGGGGCAAGATGAAAGATGGAGAGGGGCAAGATGAAAGATGGAGAGGGGGCAGCCGATAGAAAAGTATGGAAAGAAAAAACAGAAAGAGTGACTCGACAATATTTTACCTGAACCTAACCCATGAACATCAGTGAAAAAAGAGGAAAAGCACCTTTAGTTTGGTAAAAAAAAATTAGGTTTAATAAATCTAAAATATGGTCAACATTTTCATAAGCAGTGTATAAATTGCTTATGAGAAAAAACATTATTTCAATAGAATATTTGCTAAATATTAAAAAATAAATCTCTCATATGTATCTCTGTTTGAGCAATATGCATTTTACCATATGGTTGTACTCATATAAACGACGAACTCTTCTTGACTACAGCATGCTCATAAAAATCAAATATCCTTTGACAAGAAGGATGTACAGTGAAAGTATAAATAAAAACATTAAACAAATCAATCTGGTTACCAAAACATACGCCATTTCTACTAAGCGCAAATACTGATTTATTAGAACAACTGTAAAAGTTAGTTTCTCAATCTAATATGACATTCTCCCCTCCCCCACAATTCATTGTTACAGTTTTTGCAATGTCTGTTTCACTCATAATCCAATGAATTTGCAAGAGCACCATGAATGGCCTGTTTCCAAGGCGGTTATGTCTACTTATGACACCAACCTGTACCAACACACAAAGTGGGGATAGGCAAGCGCGAACCGATTGAAGTGACCCTTGATATTGTTTACTCTCGGTCCACCAAAATTTTTCCTGGCTGCCGCAGCACCTGTAAAAAGACCTAAAGTAAAGGCATGTTTATGTTTACACAGCACTGTATCCACTCCTTGGGATTGTTCAACGTGCTTAACAGTTCACTCCCTGGCTGACCTGTTCATTCCAACACCTTTTGTACTTATCTGGGAGTCTGACTTTGTAATAAGTTGGTTGTATTTAGTCAGTTCTGTGTCATGGCGTGCAACACCCAGAACTGTCATGTTCCTGAGAACAAAAACAAGAGTTGTGGTTGGATATGGGTTGTCGGAAGAGTTTAAAGTTAACATCGGTTAGATGCAAGGAAATGACCCTTTACTCTTTATCATGGTGGTGGCACTAATCAGCAGGAACATCAGCATGAAGGATGTTCTCAGGAAGGGGATGTATGCAAACGATCTGGCCATGATAGCAGACAAAAAACAAGAACTACAGGAAGTGTTGGAGGAATGGAAGGGGGTGTTCAAGAAGGAAGGACCGATAATGAGCCGGGAGAAGACAGAAGAGATGTGTGTTTGACATCAGAGAGAGGACTTGAACATTAGTTTGGATGATGAGGAGTTCAACCAAGTGGATGGCTTTGTGTAAAAAGTAAAGGTATGTTCTTATATAGCGCGGTATCCGGTCCATAGGACTGCTCAAAGCGCTTTACACTTCACACCCTGGCAGACCTGTTCATTCCAAAGCCATCTCAACTTCTTTGGGAAGTATTCAGCCACGCTGCAATTGCTGCGCGAAGGCTATTCGTTCACATATCCACCACTGTCTGTATTGCTAGGTACTCATTTATACAGCTGAGTGAACTGTGGCAACGTGGGGTGATCAAACTTGCCAAAGGTTCGAAGCGACCGCAGTGGGATTTGAAACCGGGTTCTCTCGACTGAGAGTCCGGCCTTCTAACCGGTATGCTATCGCACCCCTTGGTAACTTGGAGGAATGGTTAATGAGGATGAGCATTCAGAGGTAGAAATGCGATGCCGGATACAACAGGGAGCGAATGCTCGGGGAAAGGTAGAGGGAGTCATGTTGGACAGAAACATTTTGAAAAATCTGAAAAGGGAAGTATATTTTTTTACCTGGTGCCACAATACACCTATGTAAACAGACCCAAATATCACCTTTGAGTGTGGATTACTGAAAAGCCAGACACCGCAACTTGTCGAATTGCATAACATTACATAACCTACTTAGTGGAGTCCTCAGAAACAACTCACCTTCCCTGTGAAACAGTTACGCCAGCTCACTAGGCCATATCAGATAACAGCTGGGCCTGTCCAGGATTTTCTCAACTCCCAATAGATGTGTGCTCTTCACATGGACTTGAGTAAAGGTGACTGTGTCTAATTAACTGAAATAAACAAAAGTTGACTGCTAAGTATTTATATTATAATGTGACTTGTTCTGATTTGATGTAACTTATCAGAGGGAGGCTGCACTAGTTTGAATATGTCCCCACCCCCCCCCTAATATACTGGTCTCCTGTCACTGTCATCTGGTTTCTCAGGTGGATTAGACGTCTTTGCATTCAGATAACGGTTTTGTCACTTTCATTAGTAATTTTACTTGGATTTACCTGGGATTTTAAAATGGAGGAGACAACACATGATAGTAGTAGTAGTAGTAGAAAGAGTGAGGAGAAATGTCCACCTGCTGGTGGAATTAAGATGAAAATTGGTGGCTTCAAGACCGGCCACTGTTACCACAAACCATCAGATGCAGCCATTCAACAGGAACCCAGTGGGGTTAGCAGTGGGGTTTGATTGCCACGGCTAAGCCAGGATGACTTTGACAGAGTGGTGCAAACCACTCCTTCAGGATTGCTGGCAGTTTCCGACGTGTATTCATGCGCCCACGTGGCCCATAGCAGAAAAATTCCCATAAATCCCTCCGCCAGTTAAACTCTCCAAAAAATGCACTATTTCACAGCCAATAGCTTCTATAAACAAACCTGTGAATATTCATGCTCAAAGGCACTCATGTCACATAATATGAATTTATTAAGTTCACATTTCACAATTTCGCGTGTCCTACATTCGTGTGAAACAGTAAACAGGAAGGTCAACTGTGGTCTTACCCCAAATAAAAATGGTAATTGTGCAGACAAAAATTTAATTTAGCCTGTTGATAAAGGTAAATGAAAATCATGCATTCATGCAAAAAATCTATGTCCTACCTAGTTGTTGGAGTTGCTTACATACACAAGGAACCACCACATGTGGTGGACAGAACACACATATATGAGCTACTTCAGCTTGAGACAGTCTGTATTCTAGTACGATACTCGAATACACTCACTTTTTCAGCTCATTCGAATGAACTTGTAACATAATTTTTGGAATAGTCCAGCATGTGTTCTGTAATCAAATTCTATATAGCCAGTTGTTATTCCATACTGAAAGTTATAATAATTTTTTACCTGGTGCCACAATACACCTATGTAAACAGACCCAAATATCACCTTTGAGTGTGGATTACTGAAAAGACAGACACCTCAACTTGTCGAATTGCATAACATTACATAACCTACTTAGTGGAGTCCTCAAAAACAACTCACCTTCCATGTGAAACAATTACGTCAGCTCACTAGGCCATATCAGATAACAGCTGGGCCTGTCCAGGATTTTCTCAACTCCCAATAGATGTGTGCTCTTCACATGGACTTGAGTAAAGGTGACTGTGTCTAATTAACTGAAATAAACAAAAGTTGACTGCTAAGTAATTATATTATAATGTGACTTGTTCTGCTTTGATGTAACTTATCAGAGGGACGCTGCACTAGATTGAAGATGTCCCCACCCCCCCTAATATACTGGATGCAGACATACTAGTAAAGAGAGTGGAAGAGAAAGGTGAAAAAACATAAAGGATGCAAGAAAAGGGGAACGAACAGCTAAGATCGAAGGACTGCGTGAGGTGGGATATGAGAAGATCGGGGGAAGATGAATGATGGAGAGGGGCAAGATGAAAGATGGAGAGGGGCAAGATGAAAGATGGAGAGGGGGCAGCCGATAGAAAAGTATGGAAAGATAAAACAGAAAGAGTGACTCGACAATATTTTACCTGAACCTAACCCATGAACATAAGTGAAAAAAGAGGAAAAGCACCGATAGTTTGGTAAAAAAAAGTTAGGTTTAATAAATCCAATAATATGGTCAACATTTTCATAAGCAGTGTATAAATTGCTTGAGAAAAAACATTATTTCAATAGAATATTTGCTAAATATTTACAAAATCAATCTCTCATATGTATCTCTGTCTGAGCAATATGCATTTTACCATATGGTTGTACTCATATAAACGACGTAATCTTCTTGACTACAGCATGCTCATAAAAATCAAATATCCTTTGTCAAGAAGGATGTACAGTGAAAGTATAAATAAAAACATTAAACAAATCAATCTGGTTACCAAATCATAAGCCATTACTACTCAGCGCAAATACTGATTTATTAGAACAACTGTAAAAGTTAGTTTCTCAATCTAATGTGACATTCTCCCCTCCCCCACAATTCATTGTTACAGTTTTTGCAATGTCTGTTTCACTCATAATCCAATGAATTTGCAAGAGCACCATGAATGGCGTGTTTCTAAGGCGGTTATGTCTACTTATGACACCAACCTGTACCAACACACAAAGTGGGGATAGGCAAGCGCGAACCGATTGAAGTGACCCTTGATATTGTTTACTCTCGGTTCTCGGTCCACCAAAATTGTTCCTGGCTGCCGCAGCACCTGCAAACACACCTAAAGTAAAGGCATGTTTATGTTTACACAGCACTGTATCCACTCCTTGGGATTGTTCAACGTGCTTAACAGTTCACTCCCTGGCTGACCTGTTCATTCCAACACCTTTTGTACTTATCTGGGAGTCTGACTTTGTAATGAGTTGGTTGTATTTAGTCAGTTCTGTGTCATGGCGAGCAACACCCAGAACTGTCATGTTCCTGAGAACAAAAAGAAGAGTTGTGGTTGGATGTGGGTTGTCGGAAGAGGTGCACTAATCAGCAGGAATATCAGCATGAAAGATGTTCTTAGGATGGGGATGTATGCAAACGATCTGGCCATGATAGCAGACAAAAAACAAGAACTACAGGAAGTGTTGGAGCAATGGAAAGGGATGTTCAAGAATCACGGACCGATAATGAGCCGGGAGAAGACAGAAGAGATGTGGGTTTGACATCAGAGAGAGGACTTGAACATTAGTTTGGATGATAAGGAGTTCAACCAAGTGGATGGCTTTGTGTAACTTGGAGGAATGGTTAATGAGGATGAGCATTCAGAGGTAGAAATGCGATGCCGGATACAACAGGGAGCGAATGCTTGGGGAAAGGTAGAGGGAGTCATGTTGGACAGAAACATTTTGAAAAAGCTGAAAAGGAAAGTCCTGAGAGCTTGTGTTACACAAGCATGCCTTAATCTGTATCTGGAGACAGTGGCGTTGACAGAACAACAACAGCAGCTGAAAGTTGGTTCTGGTTTTGTCGAATAACACGAACAAAGAGGGTTGACGAAAGAAAGATGAACGACCTGACGAAATATGTGATGCAACAAAACAGTTCAACCGGAAGATTGGTGAGAAGCAAGTTGAAATGGGCAGGCCACATGGTAAGGATGGATGCAGACATACTAGTGAAGAGAGTGGAAGAGAAAGGTGAAAAAACATCAAGGATGCAAGAAAAGGGGAACGAACAGCTAAGATCGAAGGACTGCGTGAGGTGGGATATGAGAAGATCGGGGGAAGATGAAAGATGGAGAGGGGGGCAGCCGATAAAAAAGTATGGAAAGAAAAGAAGAAAGAATGACTGGACAATATTTTACCTGAACCTAACCCATGAACATCAGTGAAAAAAGAGGAAAAGCACCGTTAGTTTGGTAAAAAAAAGTTATGTTTAATAAATCCAATAATATGGTCAACATTTTCATAAGCAGTGTATAAATTGCTTATGAGAAAAAACATTATTTCAATAGAATATTTGCTAAATATTTACAAAATCAATCTCTCATATGTATCTTTGTTTGAGCAATATGCATTTTACCATATGGTTGTACACATATAAACGACGTACTTTTCTTGACTACAGCATGCTCATAAAAAATCAAATATCCTTTGACAAGAAGGATGTACAGTGAAAGTATAAATAAAAACATTAAACAAATCAATCTGGTTACCAAAACATAAGCCATTACTACTCAGCGCAAATACTGATTTATTAGAACAACTGTGAGCTCACTGTAAATCCAACACGCCGCTAACTTTGTCTATTGCCAGGGCGGCTTCGCGATAATCTCGCGCTAAGTTTGCAGTCAACTATTGAAACACGTCGAAGACGAGTGATGATTGCGTCTCTACGTCGGTGATCGCGACGACGTCGGCGCCTCGAAAATAGGAGGCTTCGACAACGGCGACAATGTGGTCGTATGTTTGATGCGACAGTTCATCGACGACAGCGAACTCATGACGACGGCGCTCGGCAGCATCAAACCGCTGCCCAAATACATATTTGTCTTGCTCGACGTCACCCAATCTTCATCCATTCGCCCACGTCTACAGCAACTGCTCTTACAAGACTCTGCCTCCATCCAGGTCAAGTGAAGCACTGATGCACGACTCCGACGTCTCTTTGATGCGATACCAAATGCTAGTTTCGTTCCAGGACACACGTTAGATGATGTAAACATTATAGCAAACAATCAATCATCTTTGATATAGCATTCAACGCTCCCCATCAAAGACACCGCGTGCGACACAAGTGTTGACTTTGTACCAGGATACACGTGTGTAACAAACACTGATACGCAGACACGCTTCCCTGCCGACGTTTAATAAAAGCCACATGCCGTGATATGAGCTGGTATGCGCATTGAGCTATAGAGGCCTATGTTGCAACATTTCTTTTTGCGCGGTTTATTATTTTACTTTTCGTACTAGTGTTAGCAGTAAGATGCGCGCATGAGTAAGCTACAGCGTGGTGCGAACCATGGCCATATTAAATATTGCTAAACACTTGTACATGTCTGCATTAACAAACAAACGGCATATCTCCCTCCCGCGCTGCCTCCTCTCCCTTCCTCGCTTCTTCTCTGACCCTTCTCCTTCTCTCCCAACGAATGGGGCGTGACAACGTTCCAGATAGAACGTCAGGCTCCCAGTCGTGAAAACCCTAGCTTGAACCGTCTTGCTGCCGTTTCGAAGCTTTGGCAATTTGTTTCACCGAACGTTGCCACAGCTCATTCGTTTGTATGAATGAGTATCTGGCTATATGCAGTGGTGATTATACGTACGAATGGTCTTCGAGCAGTAACTGCAGATGACTGAGTGCTTCCCAGAGAAGTCGAGATGGAGTTGGAATGAACAGGTGTGCTAGGGGTGAAGTGTAAAACACTTTGAACACTGAACGTACACTAACTGATGCGTACTATTATTTTTTGGTGTAACCATGTTGAGAAAATTGCTGTAAACAGAACGATTACGTATCCTCAATAGAACAACACGCATGTGTCGATACAATTAGGATACCAGAATAATTGCGACATAGAAATTGCGCTTCTAAGTGAGGATTACAACGTCATTCAGGGCGTTGACAGGTGTCAAGGCGTGGTGCTGCAATAGATTATGTTATGCAAACAGGACAACGCCGTCCGGGCGCATGGACAATGCGTGTCGTAGTTCGTTGATTACTTCCGCCAGCACAGACAACAGACCACAATGGTTCATTCCTGTTTACCAGCCAGCATGCGGGGAGTTCTTGCATTTAGCGTGTCTTATATAGCAATCCATGCGAAGTTGGTGATTCTTCTTCCAAAAATTGGTATACGGTGTACGGCCTACCATGACTGAAGAATGATCAATTGGAGAAATATGGAGGAGTGTGCAAGATAGCATTTCGTGAGCTACATCCGTGTTGGAGTGCATGTTATCTGCTTCAACATACGTTGTATATCAATAGCACACGCTGCGTGCTTCCTGTGGTGTTCTCTGTAAAAGCTGATCTCATCTAGATAGGTAGAAATGCATTGCGTTGACAGCAAGTCGGACGAAATTGGTGAAGAAAGAGATGATTCGAGACAGCTACTAACAAAAGGAGCATTATAAACAGGGACTTTGTGACCTAGCAGAATGCGGAAGGTTTGTGTATAAACATTATTTGGCTTTGTAGATAAATAATATCTATACTACGGAGTACACATATTTGATATGGTTTTAATTCTGATACATATTTTATTCATTCTACAAACGATTGATCATTTCATATGGAGTTTTGATTAATGTATTGGGACAGATTACTTATTAGTGACAACTATGTTTTTCTGCTTCTGATGCAACGCATGACTGTGTATTAGTCGCACGAAAATTTGGCTAGACTGTTGCTGGCAAGGAGACGAGACACTTTCTATGCGTTTTGGCTTATTGTTGGCTAACGTAACAGTTAACAAAGTAACGGCGGTGGGAATTGCTAGATGCATAGATAATAAACAGACATACCAGTTATCACAACTGTTCGATGATACTATTGCCAATATAATAAACCTTTTCCACTTGGAGTGTGTTGTATTCCTAAGACAGGGTTTTGTAGGGTTGTTGATATCAATTACACGGCCAACGTTCTAGTAGACGCCATCTTAGAATGATCACTTCCGGGGCATGCGCATAATTTCACCACTAGATCTGCATAATTCAATATCAATAACATAGACTAGTAATATTATTTATGCATGTTATACACTTTGCAGCATTACAACATGAACTATGCCATATAAGAAACATTCTAATTAACTAAATTGTTTAATTAGTAGTTGTTATATCAGTTAAATGTAAAGTTAACCTGTTTCAAGAGTTCACACCACAAATTCAGCTAAATAGGTTTACCTACTATATAAACGGGTTGTCGTGTTGTCATAGGAGGTTACAAGCTCAACATATAGGGATTGTCAGTAGTTTGGCTGGAGAACTACAGGAAGGTCTGGGGGCCGACAAATCTCTCCCCTGAGAGCTGCTCGATATGTAACCATAAGAGACCCGGTGACTGTGGATTGGTCTCTCCAGCGACCGATAGGAGGTGCAACCAAATAGCAGATACTGCTAAGTGTCACTCACGTCATTGGACTCTTATTTTTTAAACAAAAGTACATCGATCATTACATATTCAGATTCAGGTTATTATTCTCGATTCGCATTAGTTGGTCAATCGGCATCAGTTTTATTGTCATCGTAGCAAACGTCTGTCAATCCGTAATCACTTACATGTAAATTATTACGTTGATGTCCTTCCTTGCATTTTAGTAAATCAATGCTTTCATTATATCACTCTACGTCACTCCCTAAACAAAAAGGCTATATAATATTAGTGTTTTATGGCACTCCAGCAAACATGCAAATTTGTTCTCATCGAAGAACAGCCAGGCGACACTGTTAAGCTAATGCTTTCCACACGTTTTTATTTTACTGTGCTTCTCTACATGCAATCTAAAGTCTGACACATAAGGAAACGTCTTGCAACATATTGTGCGCACCTAATCGATTCAAATAGACATGCAAAATTTACCCCACCAATAATAACTAACTCGGATTTACTTGCATTTAACTTTAATGTGGTCTCTGTCATCCAATGGAAGATTTTGTGGAGACAATCCCTGAGCTAGTTTTGGAAGTGATTTGTATCTCATGTAGCCAAAATAGCATAGGTCTGTGATTTATTAGCATACACTTGGTGATCCAAGTTGTGACGTTGGATAACTGAGCCAAGTAGAGTAGCGTAGAGAGTGAAACACCCTGAGGAACATTACGTGAAGTAGGGAGCGTAGCTGAGAAACAATTCGCTATCTTCATTCTTTTGCATCTATCAGTTAAATATTATGAGAACCAGCTCTGTTCCAGATATGCCACACCACATTGACACACTTTTAATAAGTTGTCCTGTGACCAATGGTATCAAATGCGGCAGATAGCTTCAGCAAGAAAATGGTCTCCTTCCATACACTTCCTGGACCCACTACCCAGTGTGTAGATCCGCTCAAGTCTGGTCAATAACAGATTTAACACCTACACATGGTTCACTGAATGGTATTAATTCAGTCAACACTTGATCATTTGCTGTGTCGCCAGAACAGTCTGCATTGATTGTCCTTAAACACTTCCAGGAGAAACCATATGGCAATATCTTCATTATGTTGGACCGTCGACTGCAACGGTATTTTTTTTAATAATACAATAAGTTATAACATTTATATAAATTAAATTTAACAAAGGTAATAATAAATACATTTGTATGTGGGCGTTTTCACGTACAGGGTACACTTTTGCCAAAATGAACTTTCCCGCATAGTATTGAAATAATTAATGGTGTAATATTAATTCAGTCTAAATATATATTCCTTGCTGATCTCAGCTGATTGATGCACAGCTGATTGATGCACAACAACCAACTCACTTCTTCGTGGTGACGTACTACTCACGAGAGATGGAGTAAAGAGCTGACCCATTGTGTCTGCAATGATATTAACAGATGTCGTCATTTCATCATCCCAAAATCAAATAAATGAATGGGTCAAATTTTCTACAGTTTCTTTTAATGCAGGCCATGTGAATATGTTACACATTTTTTTTACAAATATCTTGTTACACATAGGTGTAAGAAAACCTGTCTACTTAAATGCTTCCTTTTCTGTCTGAATCAACCAATGGTTCCATTCCAAAAATATATATAATTCGACCAAACATTACATCTATATTACACATCTGTTGAATACTAGTGGAATGATAGGATGAACATTTGAAGCAGTGTGCCGACGACCATAAAAGGATCAACATTTGCAGCAGTAAAAATACCCCAAAAAGCCATCTTGGTGCCCCCTGGGGCAAGACAGCTACCCATATACCTGGGGCAGTTCGGTCTACAACTCCTTCCCGCGTGTTTTTAATGCAAGAGCAAGAGAGCTCTTTACACTTCAAGTAAGCTGTAATATATGTGTAAAGACTGACTGGGCTGTGAGTACAACAATCACTTTACACTTCAAGTAAGCTGTAATGTCTGCGTAAAGACTGACTTGGCTGTGAGTGCAATAATTAGCATGAGCCAAGAACTTACGCTGTCGATGTTCTCATCCTTGTGTGGTTTGTCCCAGGTGACACCGACGCCGTCCTGTCGTGACGTCTTTACTGCTGGTACGTCAATTGTTGTGTAATCGAATGGCTCTGTGTCGTCCACTGATGTAGTCATGTTGTGTACTGACTTTTGTGACTGAGGTTTGATGGTGGCACCTGGAATGATGACATCAAGTCTATACAGGCAATACATATCAGTCAGTGTTGTAGTTTGATCATTATAATAGTTTACAGAAATTACAAAATAACTTATCTGGGAGTCTGACTTATCTGGGAGTCTGACTTTGTAATGAGTTGGTTGTATTTAGTCAGTTCTGTGTCATGGCGTGCAACACCCATAACTGTCATGTTCCTGAGAACAAAAACAAGAGTTGTGGTTGGATATGGGTTGTCGGAAGAGTTTAAAGTTAACATCGGTTAGAGGCAAGGAAATGACCCTTTACTCTTTATCATGGTGGTGGCACTAATCAGCAGGAAGATCAGCATGAAGGATGTTCTCAGGAAGGGGATGTATGCAAACGATCTGGCCATGATAGCAGACAAAAAACAAGAACTACAGGAAGTGTTGGAGGAATGGAAGGGGGTGTTCAAGAAGGAAGGACCGATAATGAGCCGGGAGAAGACAGAAGAGATGTGTGTTTGACATCAGAGAGAGGACTTGAACATTAGTTTGGATGATGAGGAGTTCAACCAAGTGGATGGCTTTGTGTAAAAAGTAAAGGTATGTTCTTATATAGCGCGGTATCCGGTCCATAGGACTGCTCAAAGCGCTTTACACTTCACACCCTGGCAGACCTGTTCATTCCAAAGCCATCTCAACTTCTTTGGGAAGTATTCAGCCACGCTGCAATTGCTGCGCGAAGGCTATTCGTTCACATATCCACCACTGTCTGTATTGCTAGGTACTCATTTATACAGCTGAGTGAACTGTGGCAACGTGGGGTGATCAAACTTGCCAAAGGTTCGAAGTGACTGCAGTGGGATTTGAAACAGGGTTCTCTCGACTGAGAGTCCGGCCTTCTAACCGGTATGCTATCGCACCCCTTGGTAACTTGGAGGAATGGTTAATGAGGATGAGGATTCAGAGGTAGAAATGCGATGCCGGATACAACAGGGAGCGAATGCTCGGGGAAAGGTAGAGGGAGTCATGTTGGACAGAAACATTTTGAAAAATCTGAAAAGGAAAGTATATTTTTTTTACCTGGTGCCACAATACACCTATGTAAACAGACCCAAATATCACCTTTGAGTGTGGATTACTGAAAAGCCAGACACTGCAACTTGTCGAATTGCATAACATTACATAACCTACTTAGTGGAGTCCTCAGAAACAACTCACCTTCCCTGTGAAACAGTTACGCCAGCTCACTAGGCCATATCAGATAACAGCTGGGCCTGTCCAGGATTTTCTCAACTCCCAATAGATGTGTGCTCTTCACATGGACTTGAGTAAAGGTGACTGTGTCTAATTAACTGAAATAAACAAAAGTTGACTGCTAAGTAATTATATTATAATGTGACTTGTTCTGATTTGATGTAACTTATCAGAGGGAGGCTGCACTAGTTTGAATATGTCCCCACCCCCCCCCCCCCTAATATACTGGTCTCCTGTCACTATCATCTGTTTTCTCAGGCGGATTAGACGTCTTTGCATTCAGATAACGGATTTGTCACTTTCATTAGTAATTTTACTTGGATTTACCTGGGATTTTACAATGGAGGAGACAACACATGATAGTAGTAGTAGTAGTAGAAAGAGTGAGGAGAAATGTCCACCTGCTGGTGGAATTAAGATGAAAATTGGTGGCTTCAAGACCGGCCACTGTTACCACAAACCATCAGATGCAGCAATTCAACAGGAACCCAGTGGGGTTAACAGTGGGGTTTGTTTGCCGCGGCTAAGCCAGGATGACTTTGACAGAGTGGTGCAAACCACTCCTTCAGGATTGCTGGCACTTTCAGACGCAGAGGGTCGGCCAGGCACGAGCAAAATTCTACGGCCACAGCTTGATCAATGCCCTGACCTAACAGACATCTATCTTCAAGCTGACGTACAGACAGATACTCATGCAGTTTCTGAAATGCGTCTACTTAATGTGGACAAAAATGCAGCAATGTGGAATGATTGCTTTAAAGAGCATGCTAGCAGAGAGGACACATGTATTCTTCCACACTTCGAAGTACATGAGAAAAAATTTGGTTTGTGTTGGCAACAGTCATTGTCCTGTACAGCCTGTCACTACAAGTCACGTATGTATAAACTGTATTCCGAAGTAAACACGGGCAGTCGTGGTCAGAAACCGTGTGCTCCAAATGTAGCCATCCATGTAGGACTACAAGATACAACGATGGGAAACACAAAGTTGCGACACATTCTGCCCACAACAAACACACCTCCCCCAAGTCGAAGCGGGATGGAAAGGACATCCAGCTATGAGCAAAAACTGGCATGTAACATAAAAACTGACAGCAAGAGTTTTTATGCATATGTCAGGAGTAAACAAAACGTACAAGACAAGGTTGGACCTCTAGAAGACAGTGCTGGAAATATAATATCACAGGGGTTTTTAATGGCGGAAGACCTAAATGGTTACTTCAGTTCAGTGTTTACAAAAGAAGATATTAGTTCATTACCAGTTGCTGATGCTAAATTTCAGGGGGCTAAATCTGACTATTTAGGACCGTTAGTTGTAACTCCAGAATTGGTAGCTAGGAAAATAAAGGCAATGAAGGATAACAAATCACCGGGAGTGGATGGGATTCCTCCAAAATTACTAATGGAAACAGTAGATCAAATCAGTATACCACTTGCAAGAGTATTCAACTTGTCATTAAAAGAGGGAGTTGTTCCGTTTGAATGGAAAGAAGCAAACATCATACCATTATTTAAAAAGGGTTCGAGAAATAAGTCAGAGAATTACAGACCAGTGAGTTTAACGTCAGTGATTTGTAAATTATTAGAAAGGTTAATTAAAGACCATATGGTGGACTTCCTCGTTAAGCATAAATTATTAAATTCATCTCAACATGGATTCCTTAAAGCGAGGTCATGCTTAACAAATATGTTATGTTTTTTGGAAGAAATCACTAAGTGGATAGACATGGGATCGCCAGTAGATATTATCTACTTAGATTTTCAGAAAGCTTTTGACAAAGTGCCACATCAAAGATTGCTACTTAAATTAAAAGCCCATGGTATCGGGGATAGCATAACTGACTGGATAGAACAATGGCTGACTGACAGAAGACAACGAGTTGTAGTAGATGGCGAAGTTTCAAATTGGAAATCGGTTTTGAGTGGGGTACCTCAAGGATCAGTATTAGGACCTATATTATTCTTAATTTATATCAATGACTTGGACGAGAGTATAACAAGTAACGTACTGAAATTTGCGGACGACACAAAACTGTTTAGAAAGGTTAATACTGATGGTGATAAACAACATTTACAAAACGATCTAGACAGATTAGTGAAATGGTCTGAGAAATGGCAGATGCTGTTCAATTTTGGGAAATGTAAATGCCTACATACAGGACATGGGAACTTGAATGTAAACTATAAAATGGGAGCTACTGTTCTTGGTACTACTGTAAAAGAAAAGGACTTAGGAGTTACAATAAGCGCTGATATGAAAGTTTCAGAGCAGTGTGGTATTGCAGCTTCAAAGGGTAATCAAATTCTTGGATTGATTAGAAGAAACATAACATATAAGGGAAAAAAGTTAATTATACCTCTTTATAAAGCAATAGTTAGACCTCATTTAGAATACTGTATACAAGCATGGAGACCGTATCGTAAGAAGGATATAGATACGCTTGAACGCATACAAAGGAGAGCAACTAAAATGATTCCAGAACTTAGAGACCTTAGTTATGAAGAACGCCTGAAAGAATGTGGTTTAACAACTCTAGAGACAAGGAGGTTAAGAGGAGATCAGATTGAAGTTTTTAAGATATTGAATGGGTATGAAAATATTGATAGAAATATGTTTTTCTCACTCAAGAAGGATAGCAGAACTAGAGGACATGAGGTAAATTTAGTAAAGGATCAATGTAGATTGGACATCAGGAAGCACTCGTTCTCACAGAGGACAATAAATGAATGGAACAAACTGTCTACAGATTGTGTAACTGCTAGCAGCGTGAATATGTTTAAAAACAAGGTTGACACATATATCAGGAGGGCGGGTTATAAGTAGGTGAACATTGTTGGACTCTCGATAAGCCAATGGCTTCCTTGTCCACTTGCCATCTGGGCCTTTGGCTTGGATGGCAAATCTTGTTAAATCTTGTTAAACCGGGTTGCCACAATTACTTCTCAGTCCACGACTGATGACCTACAGCAGAAGAGGGAAAAAACCAGAGATAAATGTTCTGCGTGAAAAACAGCTACGGTTGTGGACAGAGTGCAAGTCAAGCAGTGGGAACCGCGATTGAATGGCAGACGGACAAGCATGAGATTCTAGGTTTTCACATGGAAAACAAGCTATGCAAACTAGGCTCATCACTTCGCAATCAAGGTCAAAATGTGTCGTGCACAGGCCATCAAGGATGTACAGCCACGATTCGTGTGGTCGATCCAATGTCAGAATATGAAATAGGCCGCCAAATCGGAGTGAGCTTTGCCCAGCAACAGGTCGGACTAAAATTCGTTGCAACAGACGGTGATGCGAAAGCATTTCATGGGTTACAGGATGCCATGCCAACAGTCGCGGCAGAACGGCAGGCTGACACAACACATCTCGGTCAGACACAGTTCTGACATATCATGAGAGCATCTTTCTCATCCAGAATGTTCCCGGGAGAGAATGCCATGGTGAGAGCTGAAAACAAGACATTTTTTGCAGAGGATGTAAGAACACGATGCCAGAAAATCTACACTTTATGCTGGTGACATTAGAATGATAACTACTAAGATGCCAAAGATAATCCAAGCAACACTGGACTGTTATTCTGGCTCATGTCAGAACTGTCACCCACCGACATGGAATTGTCTGTCGTGGAGGCAAGCAAAACAACTGGTGGAAAAGGTCACACTTTATGCTGGTGACATTAGAATGATAACTACTAAGATGCCAAAGATAATCCAAGCAACACTGGACTGTTATTCTGGCTCATGTCAGAACTGTCACCCACCGACATGGAATTGTCTGTCGTGGAGGCAAGCGAAACAACTGGTGGAAAAGGTCACAGCATTTGAAGGCATGTGGCCTGACACGACTCAATATGACAGATGAAGACCGAGCAACACTTAAAGGATTAATAGAAATGCGACTTGGAAATTCAGCACTCCAGATGACACGACACAGACTTACAACTGACAAGAATGAATCCATTAACCGATCATTCAGTGCTTCATTGCCGAAGAATGTTAAATTCAGTAGAAATGCACATGGACGAGTGAGTTCAGTGATCGATCGCATAAATTATGGAGCGGGGAATTCAATGCTGCGCAAGTTGGAGAATGTACATTGTCCTATTACGAGAGGTGGACAGGTCGCTAGAGCTGTCAAGCAAATCCAGCATGAGGTGGAATACCAGAGACAATACAAACGTCGATCATCAGTGCGTCTGCATATCCGTCATACCAAGTTAAAGCGCATGCAGAACTACTTCGATTCAAACAGAAACCGCCGTCCAGAAGATCGATACCTGAAGTGTCAGCTTGATCCAAAACCATCTACTCGTAAAGGGAAGAAAAGGCCAGCTTCAGAAACGCCAGCAGCAGTAGTTAAGCCAGTGGACACAAGGAGTCGCCGCAGAAAGACAACACTGCCAACTGCAAACAGGGAAGATCATCCTTATTCATTGCGATCACGAAAGTCTGCTGATCACAGTTATGCCAGCAGAAAGTAGAGGGTAGATTATGAAACAAACAGAAAACAGAACACTTCTTACAAATGTGAACTTTCTACTTTCTCCCAGTTTCATCACTCATAAACCTGCAACCACAATACAAGAAACCACCAACAGACAATGGACCATGACTGGCACATGGTGCCATCTTGTGAGCTATACATCAATCGACATTCGAAGACATCACTCAGCATGGGCTGACAGACACAACTGCATAAGATTGACTACAGCAGACGACACTTTGAAAAAACTGAAGGATTGAACACATCTAGAAAAATGTAAGTTTTACTATTGCATTGCCAATGAAATACCTTGAATTGCAACATACACTTTGGATATGGTGCATGACCAAAGCATACATTTTGACTAACACAATATTGCCTGTTGTTATTTATGGAATGTGGCTCCATAGAGATATGACTTGCTGTCAGACACAGACTGTTATGACAAAGATGACTGGCATCTAAGCCAGGTTCAACACGTGTCATTTTGTGTTCAAGCATATAACTTAAACGATGCACTGTAACCGTTCTGTAGCCACACTCAAAACGGCAATTAATCACACCATAGTCACTGAATTTCCCTTTTTTGCACCCTATCCACAACTGACACTGCCCATTGGCAGACAATACCACCTTTTCTTGTAATTTTGCAGTGTACTTTTTACAAAAATCAACATCCATGTGTTCTGTTTCCGTTGCCATGACACTCTATTTGGAGTCAGACCACAGTTGGGAATTGCATTGGTGGCCATGTTAACGTTTTGTCTGATTATAAGAAAACCTGACCATAAAAAATTCTGAAATAAATGTACAGCAACTGCCATCATCTCATTGACATGCTCACCAACGTTTATCAAAATCACATGCCTCCAGCTCTTTTAAAATGCCCCCATGTGCGATGCCCGTCAATATTTACAAAAAATAGCTGTGTATTCATGCGCCCACGATTTTGTAAGTTAAGGGAATTTGTTAGAAAAAAATTTGTTTAGTAATCAATAAACAACTATTGCTTATAGTAAGATCATGATAATATAATAAGCACACAGGTCAATGGAAATATACTTACTTGAGACCACTTTGCACAGCAGATGGTCTCGAAAGGGTAGTTTTCCCTTTTGCCCCATAACACTGAACAAACTCATAAGGCCATGAGTCATCAGTCACCGCATAATGGCCCTGCAGGATCTAGCAAGGCTTGCACCCTCTAGTGACGAAAGAATTTGAATCTGTGTAAAATAAATATATATTTTATATAAAATGACAACTCTATTTTAAAGGAACAAAGTTTGATCATTTTTATATTATAAAATTGTTTGCATGCATGCATGCACGCACGCGCGCACACACGTACATATGTATGTATGCACTTGCAGAAACTCATTATTGTCACTCACAAGCAAATTTTTATTCCTAAACCAATAATAAATAGGTAATTTATTTTCTTTTGGATTATTTTAACCTTTTGCTTCCCATGTTATAATGTTGGACCAACAATCAGTTACAGTCAGAGTATCTGTAGCTATATGAAGTGAACTTGTCTTGAAGGAACACAAACATTATTGACTAAACAATTATGAAGCTGGACCATTTTGATATTCATACATTCATGAAATAATTTATATTTCACACCTTTAAGCATAATTTGAAATGTCACAATAATTCCTAGAAATAGGTTCTGTATAGAAAGCTTTCCAAATTAATTTAGACTCTAAGGTTTCTTCAAAAATACAGTAAAAAAGCAATGCCACTTTATAATTGACTCAAACATATCTTAAACATACTAAATCAATTCCTTATGTCATCATCTTCACCAAACTGTTTTTCAAAATTGCTCAGTTCATTGAGTGTGTTCAGTTTCTTGCCATTAGGCAGAATGGTGTCTAATGTCAAGTCATCATCTGGCTGTGAAGTGACGAGAGATAATTTTATCTCCTGCATTGTTTTCTCCAGTTTCTCTAGCTTGGCCAGAACTGAAAAATTGAGACAACTATATCCGCTTGAATCGATGCAAGCAATTTTAGGTGGGGCTTCCCCCTGCAAGCAATCCCCAAAGGGTGAGAAAGAAGTACATTTATTTATGGGAATTGTGCCAAGGCTAAAAAGAGTGTCAAATCTTCATTTGGGGTTCCCTGATTATGGAATGACCAATGCCAGCAATTTTAGTTGGGTCCTCCCCCTGCCAGCAACCCCCAAATGGTAAGAAAAGGGGCATTTATTTAATTGAATGATGCTTATTTAATGGGGTGACAAGGAGGATAAAAACAGTGTCAAATTTTCCCATGGGGTCCCCTGAGTACGGAAAGACCAATGGTATATTAGCACTTAAAACGGCCTACGTGTAAAGAAGCATAAAGGAGTACCTTGAATGCAGAAGGAGCTCGACATCATCTGTGATCTGCCAGGACTCTCCATTTGCAGTCCATCACCCTGTGGACGTTGTTGTTTGCCGAGAACTTGCGGCAGCTTAAGTTGGGCCTGGGATGAACTGCAACTAGGTCGAAGTGGTGGCTCTGTACGCTTAGAAGATTTACCTCTGGGCAAATCACTGCCACTTTCAGTATCCAGTGCTGTATTGAACATAAATGTTACAATTATATATTATTATCTATTAGTTTATTTGACATGAAAGTCACAGTGACATGAAATATTTAGGATATACATTTGGACAGAGACATCACATTCTTACAATAGTAGATATAGAGAAACCAAGCAGACAAAACTCAGACTTCTTCAATAAATAGCCATTAGACCTGTACAAGTGAATCAGATGACATTTAATGTCCACATTATGTTATAGTATTCAACAAGTGTGATAGACATGTGTACAGTAAATGCACGATACTTTTGATATTAAAATCATAGCTTGTTAATCCAGACACATACAGTGGGTATCAAGGTGTCAGGATTAACCAAGTTCCACTGTCCTTTGTTGTACATTAACTATATTTTATGTATTTTTGTATAATTGTTACCTGAGAAACTGAAAGGAGGTGGAGGGAGTGCAACTGTTTCCACAGTATCTGGAGTTTCCTCAACTTCTGAATCTGAAACTATTTTCAGGGTTGTACAGAGTTTGTCTTGGTAGAATACCGATATGTTCTTGAAGTTAAACCTACAATCAAATTGATATTTGTCCAGAATCAGACACCAAAGTCTTTCATAACAACAGAATGTCCACAAATCACATTTCAAAATCATTTGTGAAAATAGAAAACATGTACACCACATTAACTTCCCATCAAATAAGGTAGAATAAGAAATGTGTTGCAAACACATGTACACACTATACTTATGAATGTTGAATAATGTATGATATAAAATTTTACAATTGATTTTATTTGAATAAAAAGGCCATGTACAAATGTTTGGATAAAAGTATTGGTCATCTTTAAAATTCTGTAACATAGACACCTCTCATTACAAGACCGCTCTACTGGGAAGATATACATATTGGATGATAAAAGCAAATATGAGATGGGGCATTTTAATTTTCATTACCATCTTCTCCACACTCCTCACTAACTACTGCCGGTGAATCAGGAGATTGGTAGCGTTTTGGCTTTTGGCAATGCCGCTTCCCCTGTGCTTCATCTGGCTCAACATTAGATGTATCCTCTGCCTTTTTCGCATACTTGGAAGCTGTCTCATAGTCGGGGTACTCTGAATTAATCAGGAAAATGTCTCAACTTACAACAAAAACAAAGGATCTCCTTGCCTAAATGGACAAATGTTTAACAATTATTGGTTGGCAGTATACAATACATTTAGAATCAATGAAGCCTGTTGTCACACACTCACAAATGGGTTGATGACAATAGCATGAGTTAATTTGTTGGTAAATTGTTGTAAAGCATGCATATACAATGTTGTCGGCCTTCTCATTTTCCATTTCTAATTAATTACAAAATAGCCAATGGTGCGTTTTTGATTCTAAAAACAATCACATTTTGACAATTCTCTATCATGAGAACATGACTGCAACAAACCACCCCTCCTATATTCTACTTTACATATCATGAATCTAATATGTAACTATGAATAATGTGCATTACCAGTTTTGCCTATGATGCGAACATTGTATGCTGTCCACTGCGCCTTGTCAGGCATTTCATTCCTCTTTATTTTCTTCTTCTGGTCATTTCCAGATGGCCAGTAGTAAATTTTCTGCCAAGTTAAACAAATATGACAAAGATAACTAACATTAAATTAAATAGTTAATGTAACAAACTGACATTATCTTTGTCTATTTGTAGATGTATTTAAGTATACATATTGAGAGACAAAAAGTTTGGCTATTTGATATTTTGGCTGCGTTTTCTGTCACGGGTTTTCTCAAAATATAACCCAAATGTTTTTACACGAACCCTCCCCCTCTCCACTAAAACAAATTCTTACGTAGTCAGCCTGGGTAATGTCTGCAAATAACCAATTAAGCCATAATTAGTATTCCACACAAAAATTGCATTTTTATTACTTACCCCATCTCCTCTTTTTTCTATCCATGATGTTGGTACGCATTCCACTTCCACAGCATCACCTTCTTTGAAAAGAACCACAGAGTATGGCATGGCTACACTGAAACCAAGGAGATGTGAAATCAAATCAAAACTGTTTACAAATCAGCTTGTACAGTTTTACACAGGCAAAGCTTATATTTTCTCTATGCTTTAAAATAATTGAAAAATTTAATATTAATTACACTGACATTCAACGAATTCCACAGTTTTGTCCCATACTAATACATAATCAATGACATAGCCCAAGCTTCTATCAGTTGATACATAGGTTCTGGAAAACTGATTTTGTTTTCATGTGCAGCATGCATTTCTATGCCTTACAAATTACATATGAATGTTTTATTCATCTCTATATTTTAATGTTTGTAATATGTTAGCTATAACAGGTGGCTCAAATATCATGGCTATTAACATAATACAATATGATTTTTTACAAAGGACATTAACAAAGTAAGCATGTGTGTGTGCGTGTGTACCTCAGTAGTCATGAAGGAGCTGAATAAACACAATGTCACTGCCAGAGTCCATCCTTATACATCTCTTAGTTAGGACTTTTCCTTCCACAATTTTCATTTCATAGTTTGTTCTCCGCACTTTGCAGCCACCAATAGTCCGAGAATCACAGGGGTGCATAAATAAAGCCCCTGGTGAATGGTAAATCCTGCATTTGTATGTGTCTTCTTGTCTATTCTCCACACAAACCACTTCACAGTACTAGATCTGTATGCATTATCTGGCCGTCTATGATAAATATGTCTTTGTAGAGTTGTATACTCCTCTTCATGTTGTATTTCTTCGAAGAGTCTTTTCACAATTTGGGTGGCAGGATTTCTGCCAGACCTCACCTTTCTGATGATTCACTCTCACTGTATGATTCTACTTCCCTGTCAGTAGGGATGTCATCAGTAATAGTATCACTGTATGCATTGTCATCATAATCATCATTAGTAACATTGTCACTATTGTGGTCATGTTCATCACTGTGGTCATGTTCAACACTGTGGTCATGTTCATCACTGTGGTCATGTTCAACACTGTGGTCATGTTCAACACTGTGGTCATGTTCATCACTGTGGTCATGTTCATCACTGTGGTCATGTTCAACACTGTGGTCATGTTCAACACTGTGGTCATGTTCATCACTGTGGTCATGTTCAGCATTTGTGTTATGCTCAACTTGGTCATTATTGCTTTCTTGAAATTCTGTCACATCTTCTGATGTTTCATTTTCGGAAGTGTCTCCAATTAATTCACGTGTATCTGCATCTATTTTGGACTTTATTCTCTTTTCCGACATCCATCTTCTGCAATATTCCCGTTTCCGTGCTCTTTTCATATGGGCACTCAACGCGTCTATATCCTGCTCAAACAAATTTCCTCTATAACTAATGATGCAGAAGATAAGTCATGGCAGATGTTATATGTTGGCCAATCCCCTACTAAATGGACAGTTGTACAACAGTACCCCTAGCTGGCAGATAACCCTGTTGAAACTTGGAAATTAATTAGTGTTGCTGCTAGGGGTAGTGTAGTACTACTATACCACCCCTTGCTATAGTGATGATTACACAAAATAAGTAATGTCACTGGACACAACTGTCTCAGATCTACACAGTGTTAAGTTGGTAGATTAGCCTTATATTTGACAAGGATAACATTTGGGAAAGTACATGTGACAGCGTGCTGCATTTTGAGATTGATCTTGACATCAAGTTTAACAATGAAAAACAATACATTTGTAATACTAATACATTCTAAGTGACTTTTGGTTATTCATCAGTTAGCTACATACCTCGTTGCATCTACAGTCGAGCCTCGTTATAACGCGGTAGTCGGGGTCCACGACTTCGGACCGCGCTGTAAGCGAGGCGCGTTAGGTGTTCTCATATCTGCCACCAGGGAGCTACTAAACAACAGCGACCCCCGCCCGCTGCACCAAGCCCAAGAACGCTCCAAGAACGCTGTCGAAGCCCCGTGTGCTTGCAGCATTATCTTATATGGCAATATGCAGTTTATGGAACTTATTAAACGAGTATACTAGCATCAACGTGTATTATTTTTAAATGTCACACCCTCTTGACTCTTGAACTGAATAAAACACACGTACGTATTTTGTTATGGAATAGATCTACTACGATGATGATGTACAGGACCAACAGGCCTACGAATCGAAAATAATAACCTGGACCTGAGCAGCCGAAAACGTATATGATTTGACAAACGTAGTATGTAAGCTGATAAAACACAGAAAAATACAATAGGTAGAATTAATAATTGTTTCACCTCGTCTTTCAACCGATCTCGACCGAAGCATACATTTATTACGCACCACTTAACATCGTTTCATATGCGGATGACGAATTCGTATTTTCGTTGGTTTCGCGTCGCGAAAACGATTAAATTTACGATGTAATGTAATATTACGCGGATTCGGATATAACGCGGTCGGTCGTGGATCCCGAATTTCTGCCGCCAGGGGAAAATGCCAACTGGGCCTGCTTAAACCTACTTAGAATTGCTTTGACAATTCTCAAGAAACATTAGGTGAACAATGTCAATGAACGAGTATCAACGTGTTGTTTGTTTTGCGCTGCCGCCGACATCAATCGCTGTCGCTGGCTTCGCTTCGCACATTTTGATATTATTATAACATAAAAAAAAAATCGTTATTACATTTTTGAAAAAAATTTCTGATGTTTTTAAAACAGTATTGTGTTTGCTGGGCTCAGCCATAAAATTAAAGCTTTTCTGATACCTTTCAAAGTGAAATGTTTTAATAAAACATTAAAATAACATTTTTGTGATGTTATGCTCCTTTGTCAAAAATGTTTTTATGATGTTATATAAAAAATTATATGTTTTAATAAAACATTGTTCAAAAAAGGTTTTTCAAATGTTTCCAAGATGGCACATTTTGATATTATAATATTAAAAAAAAAAATTTTATGACATTTTAGAAAACATTTTTCTGATGTTTTTAAAACAGTATTGTGTTTGCTGGGTTTAGCCATAAAATCAAAGCTTTTTTGATACCTTTCAAATTGAAATTTTTAATAAAACATTAAAATAATTTTTTTTTTATGTTTATGTTCCTTTGTCAAACATGTTTTTATGATGTTATATATATGTTTTAATAAAACATTGTTCAAAAAGGTTTTTCAAATGTTTCCAAGATGGCACATTTTGATATTATTATAACATTAAAAAACATTTTTTATTACATTTTTGAAAAAAATGTCTTATGTTTTTAAAACAGTATTGTGTTTGCTGGGCTCAGCCATAAAATGAAAGCTTTCCTGATACCTTTCAAAGTGAAATGTTTTAATAAAACATTAAAATAATGTTTTTTTTATGTTATGTTCCTTTGTCAAAAATGTTTTTATGATGTTATATATATGTTTTAATAAAACATTGTTCAAAAAGGTTTTTCAAATGTTCCCAAGTCGGCACATTTTGATATCATTATAACATTAAAAAAACATTATTATGACATTTGAGGAAACATTTTTCTGATGTTTTTAAAACAGTATTGTGTTTGCTGGGCTCAGCCATAAAATCAAAGCTTTTCTTATACCTTTCAAAGTTAAATTTTTAATACAACATTAAAATAACATTTTTGTGATGTTTAGGTTCCTTTGTCAAACATGTTTTCATGATGTTATATATATATTTTAAAAAAACATTGTTCAAAAATGTTTTTCAAATGTTTCCAAGATGGCACATTTTGATATCATTATAACATTAAAAAAACATTATTATGACATTTGAGGAAACATTTTTCTGATGTTTTTAAAACATTATTGTGTTTGATGGGAATGTTTTAATGATGTTTTAAAAACATCACTGAAAACTGTAAAATTACGTTATCTTAAAAACATCTGTATGATGTTTCTGAAATTTTACATAACATTTTATTTACATTTACGAAATGTTATTGAAAAATGTTTTCGTTATAACATGTATATAACCTTTATCAAATGTTATAAAAATGTTATGTGTTTGCTGGGCGGTCACATAATCTCACCGGCAGCAGAATACGTTCGACCGCAGTGATGTCGAGGTTGTTGTCGGCTGGACGATAGTAGGCCAGATGTCAATAGATCGTGGAGACGGCGATGTTTCATGACGACGGCTGACGCGGACGCTCTGGTGTCACACACGGGGAAGACAGTTGAACGGTCAGCTGGACGTACAGTATGTCAGCCGGCAATATGTCGTGGAGACGGCTAACGTGTCGTGACGACGGCTAACGTGTCGTGACGATAGCTCGTGCGGACGCACTGGTGTCGCGCGCGCGGGGAAGGCAGTTGAACAGTCGGCTGAACGCTCTGTAAGTCGGCCGTCAACATGACTTGGAGACGACGAACGTGTCGTGGACGGTCCCATTACGTTGATACCCCTTTTAATATAATGTACCACGCCAAAAGCGAAAACATCATGGGTACAATTATTGCATAACCTGGTCATGCCCCATGCCTAACAATAAACTTCCAATGTGGGCTCCCACACCACACTTGGATACTATTATTGCATAACTTGTCGATGCAATTCGTCTATATACACTCTAACATTTACTTCACCATATTCAGGAAAATAGTTCATATAATAGCAATTCGCAGAAATTCGACATTATGACACCTACTTGTGTAAACACACAAAATGGGGATAGGCAACAACGATCCGATTGAAGTGATCCTTTATACTATTTACTCTCGGTCCACCAAAAAAACTACCCCAACACCTGTAAGAAAACCTCAAGTAAAGGTACGTTGTTATACAGCACGCTATCCAGTCCTTGGGATTGTTCAACGTGCTTACCATCGAGGTACCGAGAGTAATGGTGATAATACAAGTCACAATACAATGGTGAGATAGGTCTGCCAATCATTAATAATCTCACGTGCCCATTAAATGATATGCGCACATAGGCTTAGGTGGTTATATTCTTGATATCGAAAAATTGTTTTTAAAACAAAAACAATAGTAATATATTAACCTACTGCCTTGATTTGGCATGTACCAACTACAAATCAGCATAACTAAATAGTACTGTAATTGTATTTAGTCTGAAAAATAAAATGATACTCTATAATAAATCATCTATCCGTATAACATGGATAGGTTATATTAATTGAAGGTGTGCAAGTGTGCAAGTGCCAGACAATGCTTACGTCATTTGACGCAGCTGTGTCTCGGGAATGTTCACAGGAGTTACGTAACGCAGGCGTCAAACACTGCGCACCTTGAAACATGCGTCCTGTTTACTTCGTACTTGATGGACAACACCCTGAGTGTCTGTGTACAAGATATTCCTATTGAAAGACCAACAGTCAGAAATCAGTTCATTTTTTTTCCAAGTTCATACAGAAGTTCAGAACGAGTTTTCGTGAGGTGTTCATTAACAAATAAACGAAGGTTTAGACCCGAGGCTGTATTGTGATGTTTTAGGTTGATTCGAGCTGTGTATGTCCCTCCGACGTTCGCTATTTAGTGTAAAAATCTTAGTGCGTGGTCGCCCGCCATCCGTTTTAGGGCGGCCAATTCTGTGCGCTCGCTCAATCTCTCTGAGACTGCAGGACTGAGGTTAACTTCATATGATCATTGACAATGTCTAGGATTGCATTTTCAATTTCACAAATACCTACAGATTCGGGTATTCCTTCTATTCTCAAATTGGATCTTCTAGAATATTGCTCGATGCTGTCGTTGGCCGATTCTAACAAGTCGACTCTACTTTCAAGTTGTTTGATTTTCTCGTCCTTCTCTTTCACAGTTTGTTTTAGTTGCTCAGTCTGAGCTGCTAAGTAGTCTATTTTGTCAGCAATCTCTTGCGGGAACAGAGCTCGTTTCAATTGTTTTATAACATCACTGTCACTCAGAGTTGCAATAAAGGTAAGTTTTAGTAGTTCATTGTCAATACCTTCAAAGCGAGTAGCCTCTGACGAGCTTTTTTTGGCGATGCTTGGGCGGCATGATGTCTTATTGTCGTTGGTTACACGTCTGATAGGTGTGTCAAATGTGGCATGTCCAAGATGGACGTTCAATGTGGCAGCACGCTGAATCTGACAGACCCATAGATTATGTGCAAATCCACCCCCATCTTAGGGTATTGTGAATGTTTATCTCACCAGATTCATCGTACGGATCGTTGGAAGTTCGATGCCATTAGATAACTTCATTATTTTCCGTCGCATTTGTAACAAGAGAACATCGTCACACGAGAGCTCAACGAAACGCGGCCTGCTCCGTCCGACGTCATGAGTCGCACCATATATAAGTTAACGTTTCCGCCTGATTGTATCCCTACCAATATTATCTGGACAATATCCTATCTTTAAATACATGGACTATATTCCGGAAATACTGTTTATTAGACAAAATATATCCTGGATATTGTTCTTCTACTGCTTTATATATACAGAATGTCTGCAAATTGTCCAGTTACTGAGGTTTATTTTGACTGTCTTTGGAGACGTACAATGAATTACAGTTAGTAATTTATTATTTAAGCAGTCACATCAGTCAAAAATGCAAATTGCTGGCCCAGTAATTTGAGTTAATAAAAAAATTAAGGTGGCTCCTCGAATTTTACTATTAAATTCATGTATCTCATGACCCTATTGTCTTATCAACTTATGCTCCTATTGCATGCCATGATTTTGTCTATCCATTATACACTTTTGATTGGTCGATGTATGTATAATTATTATAATTTGTATTTACGGATGTAAGAATTATTAGGAGTTGTTATTTTTTCTTAAATAAAAGCATTCCTCTTCACATAACAGACGGGTCCACACTAACAACAAAGAGGTGCCCAGTTTCCCAATAAAACACCAAGAATAGCAACTATAGTTATCCATATTTCCACACAGACAGCACTTTCTAGAAAACAGCACAATGGAAGGTATATAAAAAAAATTATTACGTAACATTATATATACTAATTTACTTAAATATCTAATGCTTGTAATTCAAGATCCTCTCAATGTGACTTACCAAAGCCGTTACTGTGGATATACTGAAGGTGTGGTTCCACGTTCTCTATGGAGATGACCTTGAATGATGCCAAGGGCATCAAGCCAGGCTGTGTGCTGATCATGTCATGGAAATTAGCTGTGTCCTAACCGTATCCATCCAGACTAATATGACTTTAGCTGTAATCATAATCAATGCTTCAATTTGGATTAATTGAAAAGAGAATCAAGCTTTCTCTTGTATATTTTATCTTAAATTACACAACTGTGGATATAAGAGTGCATAAACGTTATATAAAAGTGACCTGGTTATCATCATTAAAAAATAGCAACAACACGTTTTTCAATGCCCCTACTAATATTTTCTTATTTTCTAGCATAAAAAACATGCACACTGTGTTTTATTTATCTGTTTTGTCACGGTTATAACGCAAAGCATGTTAATCGTGATGACAAGTAAATATAAAGCTTCAGTTATTTTTAATTATTACAACGAATATGGGTATATCAAGGACACATTAGCTATACTTTAATACTTTTTACCTTAATACACAAATCTCAAAAACTGCTGTATTTGCAAGATATTTATGAAATACACATCACAGTTTCATTCAAAAGATGACAATTAAAATATGATGAAACAACATCCTCATAGAAATAGCGAATTGCTGGTGCAATTTTGCTCATTTGCATAACATTTCATTTGTCCATATACTTATACAAAACTATCTCCGCTGCGACCCCCTAGAGACCACTGATTGGCCGTCACGAGGAGCCTTACCTGCCAGTTCTGTGTCGTGTCATGGCATGGCACACCCCGACCTTGCCTGCCCTGTTGAGTGCAGCCACCGTATGATTTGCCTGCCAGTTCTGTGCCATGGCATGCCATACCCCTACATTGCCTGTCATATTGAATGGAGCCAATGTGAGCGAAAAATCTTCCACGGTGAGAGATTTACCTGCAAGTTCTTTCATTGTATGCCACACCCCGACCTTGCATGTCATACTGAGTGCAGCAATCATGAGATATTTAACTGCCAGTTCAGTGTCATGGCGTGCCACACCCTGACCTTGCCTGTCCTACTGAGTGCTGCGAGTTGATTGCCAATGAAGAACAGGTTGTTCATGATAACATACATTTGGAATTTGCCTGCAAAGGGGAGAGAATTCAGTGAAGTAGCACGACGTTTTCACATTACACTAAGCACAAATTTGAATAAAACAGTTGTTTATGGACCTGCTAAATGGATATATTTAATCCACATAAAAGTACCTCTGTCTGAATGAATCAGTTTAGTCGACTGTACTAAAAAATTCAATTCAAATTTATTGTAACTCTATACAATAAGAACAAATACAAAGCAGAGCGAAGTCCTATCTAATCGCATAAAGTGAACAATAGGGGAAGAATAATATGTAATGTTGTACTCCCTTTTAGTTTCATCAACTACAGTTTTGAGCTATGGGTGGTTTGGAACATTTGTGTTTGGCGAAATAGATTTGTACTTAGCAGAGACTGAAAACCATATCAAACTGCACGTGCAATAATGTTACAGGAACTAGTTGCCCACCCAACCGAATTACGTAGTCGTTGTCCACACGCTCTCTTCATTATAGGGGCATTGTTAGCATACATTGTTAGCATACTTCAATATAGGGGCTGCCTCTGTGAAGGTACAGAGGCAGTATGCGAAAAGAAGGAAGCCTGGAAAGAAATAGAGAAGACCAAGGAGAGAGGAAATCAACCGGATTCAAGGATATACACACATACGCTTTTTTCAATCGTTATATACTATTTAAGACTAACATGACGGACACAATAATAAGGGTGAAGGACATGGAGTCCGCCAGTTAACCCGTATGACAAGCGGTAATTAGTATACACGGTAATTAACGTCAACCCCACAAAGAATAATATAATGTGACTACGCAACAGGATGATGAACAAATCAAAATGGCAGGCCTAACTTAATTTCCAGGTCTATGGCCGTGAATGAAAACCGGTCACATGCATAGACATAACAAACCGCTATCGCCGTATCTTAATTTACCCATGTTATGGGTGGTCGCATAAGTTTGCAAAGTCAAAAACACGTATAGTGTTTAGGACTTTGCGAACTTATACTACCATCCCTTATTTGTCTGATGTCTAAGGACATCTTTAAAACAACGATGCAATTATAATACATGACTAATACAATTTCATAAACATAATGCACATAATATAATTCTGAAGTTCTGAGTAATATCCCAAACAATCACAAATGTACATAGACATGAACGTTGTTTAGACACAAACGTCAACAATTATGTCCAAACCAACGTGTTATTTTATGACTATTCTGAACTGACGTACGTCGCCTCTAAACAACATACTAACAGAGGTTCAGCACGTGAAACATGTAAGTGTACGTGTACATGTAGCTAGCGGCCCGTACGCTTACATTTTAATATCTACACATTCGCCCGTATTTAATTCCTTAGACCTTGATATAATCCCATTCCTTCTACGAGAGAAGAAGGAACATTCCAGAAATGTTCCTGCATTATCAAACAGCACAATTGAAACACAGTTTCGTCACAGGGATGGAACTTTTGCATACACATTCCTCTTGGTAGGCGGCGATGCGTTGCTGGTTGACTTCTCAGAGTTCGTTATGAACACCGTAAATATGCGGTAGGTGAAACATAACTATTGGCTTTCCACTTGGAGACACTTGCTTTCTTGACGGTCTAATAATGTGGATATACCAAATATGGACCATGCTATCAAGTTCTTCTTAGAAGAGAGAGAAAGATAGAGAAAGTGGAAAAAATAACAATAAATGAAGATACTATTATAACGTACCATAGGCTTGCAAACTAAAATAAATAACGTGCAAAAGTATGATTTCTGATAAGCGGTGTGGTGATCGGTGTGGTGGAATCTTGGAATCACACACACGCACACGCACACGCACACGCACACGCACACGCACACACACATTTTGCAGAAGTCATCCCAGAAAACCATGTCTATTAATGCTAAAGATGTGACAATACTGTTATTGACATTTGTTTATTTCATAGCTACAAACCAACTATCCCAGTAGCGAAAAAACTTTGAGAAGGGAAATACGGAGTTGAGTACGTAAACCGTGTCTTTCCGTTGTCCCATAATTAATAATGTCTTATGATACAAGCAACCTAAATAATACAAGTGGTCTTAAATTACGACCGTTCATACAAATTTTAATTATTCTATTGGGTCACACCCTCATGAGAAAATGTTACTTCCACATTTTAAAACCAACATTATTATGATAGGTATCATGCCTAATGTATGGAACAATAATTTTTTAAGTGTTACGTAGTGGACAAAGGTTAATCGTGGATAGAAATCTATAGCGTTGGTAATTATTTTGACAAAGATGTTTACAACAATGAATTCTGTAGGTCTGCCCAAGAAGGGAGGAACATCGACATTTGGTAGTTTTTGACCTATAACCTGTGCTGTGTCGAAATGCAAGAGAGGAAACAAATAAACCAAAATTAATATTTCAGTAGGCGATATATCCAGTAGGCTACATAAACAAAACGTTTGGTCTGAATTATTTGACTGTTATATGTTGCTAGTTGAATGTAAAGCTTGCTTTTGATACTAATTTATTATATAATTACCATATGTATACATGAATGCATTAAATTGTATTAATAAAAAAAATACATACGACTATTTTCACATCTTAAAATGTTTTTTACATGATATATATATATATATATATATATATATTAGATTTTTTTGAGCTGTAAAATAACTATCCTTTTAGGACAATAAAGTGAATTGGTTGATTGATTTTTTTATGCATGAATAGTTGGGGCTAATGTCACTGCAATTAGCCTACATTTAAGAATATGGGAATGACTGTTATTTCCTGTTGTATAGTTCGTGGTCATTATAAGTTGATAACTGTTATTATACACATGATTGTGCAAAGTTGATTCACCATGCAATTGTGCTTGTTAATTTTTTAGTTGTCCTTGTATTTTTGATTGACTGGATCAAATTTGTAAAACATGCTAATGGGTATTGTATGGTATTGGCATTCAGCGTTATGGTGTTGTGTACTGCATATTTTGTACACAGAAATTGTGTTGTCACATAGTTGTATATTAAAAATGCCATGGCAGCTGCATATTCAGTTCAGAGTGAGTAGACCAACAGGCTTAGGATCCTAAATACTGAAAATGCCCCATTTATATCACACAGTAATGAATTGGGAGAGAATATGTGTATGTATGAGTCATGAATGAATGGGTACAATTTATTAAAATGGCTTTCATAAATATAATAGTAATAATTGTATTATTATGCCCAATGATACATGTTTAGCATTGATCATATTTATCCTAGATTGTGAGTGCATTATTTGAGTAGAAGTAAACGTCAAATCAATTGTCACACAGTTTATTCATGCACACCAGTGCAACAATTTGAAGTCTTACATAACATTACTTTTAAGACGATTCAATCAAAGAGTGGGTCTGCTAAGTCAGCACAATCGGCAGCGAATACAAATGACAACAAATTAACATAACGAGGCTTAGTGCAATCGATAGTGTCACATCTGGCTAACCAACGATTGCATTGGCGTGTTCTTCTTTCAGGCCAAGGGCTTGAAGTGTTTGACCAAACAGAAATGGTTCGACAACAAGCCTCTTGTACGATGCGCTGCAATGGAATGAATTACACATATAATGCAACTGTAAAGCTCTGTGAACAATATTGGATGTGGCGCTGAACAAAATAAATGACAACTTATGGCACAGCCAGAAGTAATTTTATGTCTTGTAATGGATGGTGCCATGATCCAAACCCGGTTACATCCTAACACCCCTATGCCACGCATGTGGAAATGTCCAGTGCAAGGCATCTTGGGATAGCTAGCCCATGCAGTTCAGACCGGGTTTGAGAATTACCGAAGTAAGTTGTATTGTTTTGAACTCGCTTGTATCTTGCTTTGATTCGCTGTGCTACGTTGTATGTTTATTTTATTTAGTTTGATACGACCCTGTCTGGTTGGTACAGCATAGCTTTTGTTACATCCGTTAGCTCTACCCGTTCCTTTTACGTCGATTTCAGCAACTTTTTTTGTTGCGTGACCTATATTTGAGCGACGGATTTTTCCTACTCCGTTGCCTCGCATCGACATAAGGATCACGCATGATGGCTATGCTATGCTTGTATCTTGCTTTGACCTCCACCGCCCCTCCTCCACACATCGTTAGCGATGCCTATTTTTGTTTACAAATAATTGTCTAATGTCTGTCATTTTGTACAACAATACCTTTGCATTGTTTCAGCAAGGCTTGCATATTGCATATCACCTTTAATGTCATTTATATTAGCATTGTCATGTATTGTATTGCGGCAGATTGCCCCTCACCTTTGATGTCATGTAGAGTAGCAGTTTCATGCATTGTATAGATATATGTATATATTTACTGTTTGTCTTTGTGTACTTCAGTAACTTTACATTGCCTTGTTTGAGCTAAGGCTCGTGTATACAATGCTTTATATGTTCATTTTATATTCCTGGTATGCTTGAAGTGCATACCAATTGGCAATAAAATATGCCCATTACCAACCTTTATACACCATCGTTTCCTTATTCATACATCAAACTAGCTTCGGCCACAATAAGTGACTTTACTTTCAACCCTCCATGACAGATGACATAAATGTTATTATTATTATGATGAGAAATCCTGCACAGCCTAATACAGAAGAAACATACAATTGACCCAGTAGTCTTCAAGGAATACTGTTAGAATAACACCTCTATTATAAGTGTGTTGCTTTGTGAATTTGTTATTTGAAGTTAGCAATGTATCAATGACATGCAGATTTTTTAATCCATTCGTGGACCTTCATTATTCTGAATATGAAATTCAAATAGGCTATTCACATAGTAGAGAGTTTGAAGTAAAATAATGTCAGATTTGACGAGCCATTATATTGAGAAGCACTTTTAAAAGACTGCAGTGGTGTTACGTCTAGTGAGCATATATCATTAGATTATTCCTACTTACACCTTAAAAGCTTCATAATCCAGGTGTTCATAACACATGATGTAGAGTTAAAAAAAGTAGCGACTGCCATATCTTGTACATAAATGTATCCGCGTATAATTAGATAAATTACCCTTATTTTTGTAACTTACAGAGATGACAATTTCCTCAAATTGTCTGGCACCAGATACAGGGTTTCGGTGGAGTACAACCCTGTTATGATTGTTGTCTCACATGCCCTCTTTGCCTGTATGAGCAGTGTTTCCACAACCTAAAACGTGAAATGTGTCAACAATAAATTATTTAATAAATACCATCTATAAGCAATGCATCAAAACCGAAAGGTTATTAAAAAGAAAGGAAGGTATAGATAGAACAAATAAAGCACAACGATTTGCATTGTAACGAAACTTAAATGTTTTCAAAACCTAACTTCAAAATAGTGTTTTCCATTGAAGTTAGAAGGAAACTGAAATAAAAACTTTACAATTTGTCCATTTGTCAACCTCACTTTTGTTCTGACCCTTCAAAGTGCATGATGTCCATGGCAAGCCCATAGACACTGATATATTGGATAAGGTATCTAATGCATACACGACCTGCTATTTACTTTAGTGATGCTTTCACAACTTTTTTTATTTGTTAATTTATTTTTAATAAACAGAAAAAATATGAGCACAAGAAATAGCTGTGAGGTGGCAATTTTGGCAAATACTGGACGAGGTGGGTGACAAAGACAGCGAGGTGGCCCACCTGCACAAGTGAAAATCTACCATATATTTCAAGAGCAAATGTTTCACTATAACATACCTCAATAGCATTGTTTGGTATCTTACCCCAGGACATGCAGAGGCAAGGGCAGCATAGTCGGTCAATAGTCTAAGGCGTTGTCCCCTCAGTGCTACACAATGTCGTGCATACTTCGCTGGAACGCGGCCTGCCCTAAAAACAGATCAAATATCATTTGTAGAGATACGTAGCACTTAGTTTGATGTATAAATATAAATGTGACTGCAATTCCTACAATGTATACGTAAAAGCAAATGTTACCATGGATTGCTCCCACTAAGAGCGATGAAAATCAGGCATGACTTTAAGTAACAGTTACAACAAAAATAATGCATATTAAACTTGAACACTTGATGGAAAATATCTCCCTATGCATACAATAAGAAAATATTACTTAACATTTTTTTCTCGGACCTCCAAAAATCCATTTCTACACTTTTTTGGACATTGGTCCTATAGGTGCTACATGATGATGGCTTGTTTTGAAATTTAAAGCCTGAAGATTCTAATTATAATATATATATTATAATAGCTAACTTGGAATGTAAACATGTCCTGAAGGTCACTGAGCATAATGTCCCTCACCTGTAAACACATATAAAAATTTAACATCTTATAATTTCAAACCCTGCAAAATTCCATTAATATGTGACTACTGTATAATAGAGTGACATTGGCAGACATGTATTTTAATAGTCACATTTCTACATTTGGATATGAAAATGAGGGATATGCAAATGAATTAGGGATGATAGAATACATAATTTGCATGATAGATGTCCATACTAAAATTGATGGAAAGTTCATCAAAATCCATAAAATATTAGCCAAGTTATGAAGTGTTTGAATTTGCCATTTTACGTTTACCATTATTGTCTTAAGTGTTGCTACCTTATCAGCAAACTGTCTCTTTGTGCATGTTGTAATGAGAGCGTAGGCCTCTCGTACATGTGGGGCAACTTTGTCAGGATTCCACTCCACCAAGTCATCGTCCAGTGAAAGGAAATCTGAAAAAAAATCATGTAAAAAATATTTAAAACAAACAGCTTTAAAGAAATCATTTGCACACTGTATTAGATAATTCACTACAATCGCTGGGCTCTAAATTAATGATACCAGTTGTCAGAAAATGTTTTTTTTTATTATAACTGCCTGCGGACAAGTAGATTATTTGATGTATTTCTAGCCCTTGACAAGTGTAGACTTACAATAAACCTCACATAAGTCGGAATCAAGCGACCAAGCGATTTAATCCGAGTTAGGTGAAGATCCGACTTAGACATAGATTTCGTATGGGAAATAAATACATTACAAGTGAAATGTTAGTCGGAATTCTGTCCAAGCTGAGCGAAGATACGACTTAGGTGAGTCCGACGTATGCAAGGTTGACTGTATTTATAGTTATAAAGAAGAATGTTGGATAGTACTTACCTATCTGTCAAAAATATACTATAAAAATCTGTGGTCTTAAACTAAACATGCAACAGAATGAACGATAAAGTGACCCGTCATAACAAAAGGTTAGATGAACATAAACTTTAAGTCTAATTTGCAACAACAAAGCAACAATTTGTCTGCAAACAAAAACAATAGGTGCTGCATCAACTCGTTATCAGATTTATTGGCGCAAAAATTATCACTTTCACCAAAGTGTGTTATCGCGGCATGTCAAAAGCCCGATATTTATTCCTGTTGTTGAATTGGACAAAAATGCACCAAAACAAAAAACAAATTGATTAAGCACCTTTAATTATGATACGTACCTAAGCAGATGTGATCTGTTTGTTTGGAAATTGCCTGCATAATGATGCACAAAGACATTTTAGTCATAATGACAAGAAAAATAATATCTCACTATTGTTATGAAAAAAACAAAACTTCAAACTACAAAACAGACATTTACCTTAACATAGCACTTTTTCTGTGAGAAGTCACAGTCATCCTTTTCACAATCGTGACTCCGATGTGCACACGTGTCTGCAGGCCTATCCAAACAAAGTGAAACATTTGCTGAGTATGTATAATATCAGAGAATGTGGTTTTTATTATATTTTGGTGAAAATATTACAGCCTATCCAACCAAAAGAATCATCAGAAATTGTCAACAATTTCCTACATGAAAACATTTCAACTATACCAGTATCTTTCAATATATTTAAACCACATTGAATATATAAGTACACATGTATAATTATCACATGCATATATTTTACATCTACTGTTTACGCCAAGGGAAATTAAAGATCCCACTCGCGTTATATAAATGCATCCTGGTGTGAACTAACACCCGTACTCTTCAATATCATGGCATAAATGCGTACTCTTCAATATCATGGCAATTATTAAGTTACACATTAAGTCTAACCTCATGCTGCTTGGGAAGTGTGTCATGACAGCACGTTCAATGCAGGTTCGCAAGTGTCCACGCATTGCAGCCTGATCGTACTCGTCACTGGGGAATTCCTCATAACACACAGATGTTGCTGCTGCAATGGCGTAGAGCCCACAATCAATGACCCCACTCTGTCGCTGACTGGTGTCAACAACACACCTGATTCTTGAGGGTGTTGTTCACAGCAGTGAAGCAATCTGCATTTTGCAGTGCATGTTGACACTTCTGTTGAGCGAGTCATAAACGATGACATCTGCATCCACGTGGGGTGGTGGAGTGGCGACAGTTACCCTGTGCAGTTCTCCATCATGCAGTACCTGCACAAACGGTCCACTCGCAACAGTGACCTGCAGAACGGCACCGAGAACTGGGTTTTGCAAGCCGGCCATTCCAGGAAATTGCTTGGTCGTTTATCAGCAGCTGGGCGGGTGGTAGTCATCACAATTGCAGCAGCTGGGCGGGTGGTAGTCGTCACGATTGCAGTAGCTGGACGGGTGGTAGTCGTCACGATTGCAGCAGGTGGGCGGGTGGGTGGGTGGTAGTCGTCACGATTGCAGCAGCTGGGCGGGTGCTAGTCGTCACGATTTCAGCAGCTGGGCGGGTGGTAGTCGAAACGAGTGCAGCAGCTGGGCGGGTGGTAGTCATCACGATTGCAGCAGCTGGGCGGGTGGTAGTCGTCACGATTGCAGTAGCTGGGCGGGTGGTAGTCGTCACGATTGCAGCAGGTGGGCGGGTGGGTGATAGTCGTCACGATTGCAGCAGCTGGGCGGGTGGTTGTCGTCACGATTGCTGCAGCTGGGTGGGTGGTAGTCGTCACGATTGCAGCAGCTGGGCGGGTGCTAGTCGTCACGTTTGCAGCAGCTGGGCGGGTGGTAGTCGTCACGATTGCAGCAGCTGGTGGTAGTTGAAATGAGTGCAGCAGCTGGGCAGGCAGTACTCATTAATTATTAAGTTAATGATTAGGTGAAGTTAATCACCTCATGCCTGTTATTTGATACAATGGGAAGAAATATGCAGCCCCCAACCAAGACAAAAACAATAAAAAAACATTACTAAAAATACATATAAAAAACAGATAAGTTTACTATACCTTCATGAAACGTGCAATCTAAATATGGCTTGAGCTGGCCAAAGTTCACTTTGCGCTTCAACAGCACCCCGTCCTTCTCTAAGTATGGACCGAGCCAGTTGGCCTCCAGCTTACCACCTGCATCAGACAAGCATAATGTGATATAGTTCATTAAAATGAGACAACTGACATGCATCCTAACATCACCAAAATATGTATATTATTATTTTAATGCTAATAGTAATATGTAAAATAATAATAAGCAGCCAAGTGAGAAGTATTTTTGTCAAGAGGTGTGACTATAAAAAGAGGCATTTGTTTGATGAGTTGTCAATCATCAGCTTGCTCAGTTACCATCAATATTGTAGAATGTCTCGTCCTCACATTCTTGCATCTCGCTTTTAATAGATCTGGTGACAGTGCTCTAGGATAGACTCCGCTGTACGGTATCTGCTCCCATTAACTCTCAGAGCAAGCATTGTGATAAAAAAAAATTATAATTGACAAAATAATTATATTTTACGTCTGGTGTGTGAACCACTGGTTTCCATCTCAATGAAAAGTAATTTTTACAATTATTACCCTTAGTGTTCGCCTTCACCATGTTGCGACGCAACACGTGATCACCCTCCTTGAAATTAAACACCTGTACTCCTTTCGCCATTTTCCTGCTGTATACACGCTTTTGTTTGGACTGGGCACAGGTGATGTTTTCTTGAATCTGTAAAGGCAGAAAAAAATTAATACAATTTACAAATAGGATATCTCTGGGAATAATAATGCCATCCAAACAAGATTTTGAAAGTTGCATTCAGCATACATATTCTGTGCAAATTACCAGACTTTTAAAAAAAAATCATCAATACTTTTAAAGATAAACCAATATTTGTAGCTAAAACCAAGTTTTTTTCCATACTTTAAGTTTTTTTATTCAAATATGGCGGCCTTTCTTTTGTTACGATGGAAACAGGCTGTGGCTGGAAAACGTCAACATATATTTTTACTCACCAAGACCCATTCCATACCATGTAAAATTGGACTATTTGCATAAATGAACAAATAACCCTATCTACCTGTGTCTGGCCTTAAAGAAGTGATGTATTAATCAAAGTTGTTAATCTATTTATGCTGTGCAAAGGGTGTTCATCATATTTCATGAGGATAGTGACATTTGTGCATGACCTTCTCATCAAGTTTCTTGGCATTCTCCATAAAGCGAGCCACATTAGTCTCCTCACAGACACGTGCAACTTTGATATCAGCTGTCAGTTCGCCGAGGTTGTTCAAGGTTCCTGCCATGTGGGGATCACGCTTAGAGAGCCTTGACAACACAAAATGAAAATGAACAATTAATAAAATATAACTATAAATTGCAACTACTCAGACGAGTAGCACATTTATTTACATGCATTGTTTTAAAGCATCACACCCACGCAGCAGTAAACGTTGTGTGTTTAAATTTGTTTTGCATTTTCAATCAAAGGACCAACAATTTTGTTTATTATATTTGTTATCTCTAGTTAGTATATTATGCATTCAGGTATCATTTACACATTATGTTGTCAGTAGTATCAGATGCTGGGCTCTCGCTAGCGCCTGACCACTCATTGTCGGGGCATTTGAATTGAAAAATGAGGTTTCTCGCCTAATTGAAAATAATTGGAGAGCCAGGATTTTGGGTGAGGGTTGTGTGAACTGAGTGAAATATATTGAAATCTTGAGTAAAGTGAGAGAAAACGTAAAAAAAATTGTCTTTAGTTTTTGGAGAGTGGAAAGTAGGCAATTTGGCAAGAAGAAATTTAAGCCAGAGATGGTAATTATTTGACATAAATATATAGGTATGTGTATTTAGTTAAAAAAGACCTTTCACTTTGCAAGAAATGGTAACATGTATTTGCTCACTTTGTACGGAGTCATCTTGATAGACTGTTGGTAGGAGATATTGCATGAAAATGCTGCATTCCACAATATGCAAATCCCAATCAGTCTTCTCTATGCGACAAAATAATGTAATGTATACAATACGATTTATTGCCAAACCTTTCTCAGTCATTCAGTACTACTTTTATCCAGCATTCTTCTACTTGATTCAGCAGAGTATTGATATATCCAAGGTAGCCTCACCCCCGAAGACAGGGAATGAAGAAATTATTAGTGCATCATAATTTAAGTTCAAAACTTATAATTAAACAATTTATTAATTTTATTTTGTTAAGATTTTTTTGTAAGCAAAATGAATGAAGGTCTATAACATGACATCTTTAAATCATATTTGTAGAATTTTTCATTAATGGTTGCACTTACAGGATACTTACGTGTTTATGTATTTTGAAATTGCAGCACCAATTGACCTGTCTTTGCGTTCGTCTTGCCCTTTACAGGCCAGATGGTAGGCTGACGTTACAGAGTGACGCACCCCAAATGCCTTCAAGATGTGATCATTGAGCTGACAACAGAAAACCGTAATCAATTACTGCAGGATAAACAACAAGATAGCTTGATTAGCATGGACAACATACATAATCCACATCAATTTTTTTATAATGCATCAATCCAACGTAATGTAGTTTCACATATAATAAGTCATCTCGTTGTTCTAATCAGCAATGATAAATTGTGGACTAAATTTTACTTGAAACGAAAACAATGTAATTGGGCTGAAAGCAAATTCAGTTGTGTATTTGTGCCATACCTCATTTATAAGTTCACGACCTTGGTCACTCAGGACGCATTGTGGTGGCCCGTAGGAATAGAAGAGGTCAATGATAGCAGCACTGACATCCCCTGCAGCTTTGCTCTGTCACTGTCAATCAGAATCCATCATTGAACATTATTGTACATTTGCACTTCAAACATTTGCCATGACAGATACATATACTGTAATCCACATATAAAGCATATGTCCAAGGGAAGCAAGGAAGCTAGATAATATTGCCCAAAACAGTAATGTAAATACTGTCAAATGTAATAGTATTTGAAGTCAGTTCAATTGGTTACAGTGAGGGCTGATAACAAAGTTAGCCTATAGCGTCATTTACCATGTCCATAAAGGATGTGTGAAGGTCGGTAATAAACTGTGCATATAGAAGTGGACACACAATATGATTGAAAGCCAAACAGAACTGTGCAGTGCTATTAGTACCTTAATCGGCCTTGCGAAGACAAACTTGGAAAACAAATCAGTCGCAGTGAAAATGTATTTACTGCCACGTTCTGTTTCGAAGTAAGGCTCCATCAGGTCGATACCTACTACATCCCAGGTACCATCTGTTTTGATGGGCTGAAGCTCGGGAGCCAGTCTTCATTTTGTGCAATTTTCACCGACTGCACTATTTCTCATTTGCATTATTTAAATTGACCCAGTAATCTTCAAAGAATACTGTTAGAATAATACCTCTATTATAAGTGTGTTGCTTTGTGAATTTGTTACTTGAAGTTAGCAATGTGTCATACATGCAGATTTTTTAATCCGTTCGTGGACCTTCATTATTCTGAATATGAAATTCAAATAGGCTATTCACATAGTTCTTCTAGTTTGAAGTAAAATAATGTCAGATTTGACGAGCTATTATATTGAGAAGCAATTTTAAAAGACTGCAGTGGTGTTACGTCTAGTGAGCATATATCGTTAGATTATTCCTACTTACACCTTAAAAGCTTCATAATCCAGGTGTTCGTAACACATGATGTACAGAGTTAAAAAAAGAAGTGTGCCATATATTGTACATAAATGTATTCACGTATAATTAGATAAATTACCCTTATTTTTGTAACTTACAGAGATGACAATTTCCTCAAATTGTCTGGCACCAGATACAGGGTTTCGGTGGAGTACAACCCTGTTATGATTGTTGTCTCACATGCCCTCTTTGCCTGTATGAGCAGTGTTTCCACAACCTAAAACGTGAAATGTGTCAACAATAAATTATTTAATAAATACCATCTATAAGCAATGCATCAAAACCGAAAGGTTATTAAAAAGAAAGGAAGGTATAGATAGAACAAATAAAGCACAACGATTTGCATTGTAACGAAACTTAAATGTTTTCAAAACCTAACTTCAAAATAGTGTTTTCCATTGAAGTTAGAAGGAAACTGAAATAAAAACTTTACAATTTGTCCATTTGTCAACCTCACTTTTGTTCTGACCCTTCAAAGTGCATGATGTCCATGGCAAGCCCATAGACACTGATATATTGGATAAGGTATCTAATGCATACACGACCTGCTATTTACTTTAGTGATGCTTTCACAACTTTTTTTATTTGTTAATTTATTTTTAATAAACAGAAAAAATATGAGCACAAGAAATAGCTGTGAGGTGGCAATTTTGGCAAATACTGGACGAGGTGGGTGACAAAGACAGCGAGGTGGCCCACCTGCACAAGTGAAAATCTACCATATATTTCAAGAGCAAATGTTTCACTATAACATACCTCAATAGCATTGTTTGGTATCTTACCCCAGGACATGCAGAGGCAAGGGCAGCATAGTCGGTCAATAGTCTAAGGCGTTGTCCCCTCAGTGCTACACAATGTCGTGCATACTTCGCTGGAACGCGGCCTGCCCTAAAAACAGATCAAATATCATTTGTAGAGATACGTAGCACTTAGTTTGATGTATAAATATAAATGTGACTGCAATTCCTACAATGTATACGTAAAAGCAAATGTTACCATGGATTGCTCCCACTAAGAGCGATGAAAATCAGGCATGACTTTAAGTAACAGTTACAACAAAAATAATGCATATTAAACTTGAACACTTGATGGAAAATATCTCCCTATGCATACAATAAGAAAATATTACTTAACATTTTTTTCTCGGACCTCCAAAAATCCATTTCTACACTTTTTTGGACATTGGTCCTATAGGTGCTACATGATGATGGCTTGTTTTGAAATTTAAAGCCTGAAGATTCTAATTATAATATATATATTATAATAGCTAACTTGGAATGTAAACATGTCCTGAAGGTCACTGAGCATAATGTCCCTCACCTGTAAACACATATAAAAATTTAACATCTTATAATTTCAAACCCTGCAAAATTCCATTAATATGTGACTACTGTATAATAGAGTGACATTGGCAGACATGTATTTTAATAGTCACATTTCTACATTTGGATATGAAAATGAGGGATATGCAAATGAATTAGGGATGATAGAATACATAATTTGCATGATAGATGTCCATACTAAAATTGATGGAAAGTTCATCAAAATCCATAAAATATTAGCCAAGTTATGAAGTGTTTGAATTTGCCATTTTACGTTTACCATTATTGTCTTAAGTGTTGCTACCTTATCAGCAAACTGTCTCTTTGTGCATGTTGTAATGAGAGCGTAGGCCTCTCGTACATGTGGGGCAACTTTGTCAGGATTCCACTCCACCAAGTCATCGTCCAGTGAAAGGAAATCTGAAAAAAAATCATGTAAAAAATATTTAAAACAAACAGCTTTAAAGAAATCATTTGCACACTGTATTAGATAATTCACTACAATCGCTGGGCTCTAAATTAATGATACCAGTTGTCAGAAAATGTTTTTTTTTATTATAACTGCCTGCGGACAAGTAGATTATTTGATGTATTTCTAGCCCTTGACAAGTGTAGACTTACAATAAACCTCACATAAGTCGGAATCAAGCGACCAAGCGATTTAATCCGAGTTAGGTGAAGATCCGACTTAGACATAGATTTCGTATGGGAAATAAATACATTACAAGTGAAATGTTAGTCGGAATTCTGTCCAAGCTGAGCGAAGATACGACTTAGGTGAGTCCGACGTATGCAAGGTTGACTGTATTTATAGTTATAAAGAAGAATGTTGGATAGTACTTACCTATCTGTCAAAAATATACTATAAAAATCTGTGGTCTTAAACTAAACATGCAACAGAATGACCGTTAACCCTTTAGACCTCAGTGCGTTTCTGTGTAAAGCCCCTGGTTCCTCAGAGATTAGGTCAGATTCTGAAAAAAAATGGGGGTGTCCGTTTTTGGGTCGTAGCTCTTTTATTATTGAATTTGCATTATTGCAAGTTATAATTATTTTAAAGAACATAGAATGCTCTTCAAATTGGGTGTAGATATGTTTTTGTATGAATAAAAAATGTTGTCCATATCTCAGTAGGTGCGCCAGTATCTCGGTATTTCACTATAACATGTCATATTATATGCCATAACTTTTCTATGCTTCATTACTTACTGCTACAAGTTGTTGTTTTTTTAAAGATAATTTAATTACCTACATATTAGTACCAAAATTGTTATTATATATAAAATATATGTTGCTCATAGTGGAATACTATGGAAGAATACTTGACAAATCTGCGAAGCAGAAATTAAATATGGGCCATATCACTATATGGCGTCTGCCTTCAATGCACACCATGTTGCAGTGCTGTAATTTATATTATAGTAAATGCAATTGAATAAACTATATATTGGTAAAGCATATGTCATTGTATCAGAAATATTTTGCCCAAACAAGATGTGGTAGAAAAAAAACACCACCGGACCATTATTTCAACACCGAACATAATCATTGACTGCTGTGTAACTTTTTTATTATTAATATTGTACTGCAGTAACTTAGTTTTATTATAAAGATCAGAGAAATACCTACACAAAGATACCTGAAATGTCAAATTGTGACGGATTGAATTAGAGATACTGAAAAAAAAACAATAACACAGTTTTGACACTTCCGCACAGATATGAGTGTGTATAGCAATACATAATTTCCTACATGTATGAACAACTAGCAAATGTGGGATAAGTTAGCATACTCCATGTCAGTGCTGCTCTAACTAAGTAGTAATAAAGAAACAATTATATAAAATGTGTGAATATTTATTTTCTGTTGCAACTATGAAAATCACTAAACTCGAAACTAAAACACTACAGTTTGAACAACCAGTGGCCACTCGTGAATGTTTCTAATCTAACTGTGGCCTTGCACAACTAAACTCTACACTACAGTTCAAATATCCACTGGCTACTCGTGTGAATACAGTTCGATCACTCATGGTACTTCCTGAAGCATACTCCAGCCTTGCATAAATATACACGGCAGGTTGAGCAGCCAAAGCTTGACTCCACATAGCGGCCAGCCGACGTCTTGACCTTCTCGCGGGAGCATACGTAGCATGCACGCTTACGTCCAGCAAACTTCACGAGTGGGTGGCCTTCAATTACATTGTCCGCCACAACATGGTCGACCACAAGGTTGTCGATGGCTGGTTGCACACGCTGTGCCCGGTAAACGTGCTCGTCGCACATGTTGTGGATGAGGTGTAGCTTGAAGCTCTTCAGCCCGAACTGTCGTGCAGAGGCAGGTAGAGGTCGATGGGCGATAGTCCACAGGATGTATGCGTTGATGAGACCGACGTTGAGGAGTCCCCAGAAGATATACTTCCACCAACGCCGGCCAGCACGCCCAACACCGTAGTAGGCTCGCATCTGGTCGAGCCGATCCACGCCTCCCATATGATTGTTATAGTCGACAACACAGACCGGCACTGACAAGTTGACAAGTTGTCGCTTGCGTCGTGTTGGCCGTACAATGTCGTCCCCAGAGTTCCCTGTTGCGATCATATGGACGTCACGCTTGTCATGCCACTTGCACAGCATGACGCCGTCTTCGCTTGTCCACTTGACCGACTCGCCCTGTCGGAGGCGCACACCTGTCAGCGTCTTTGGAAACTCCCGCCTCGTCGCACGCGTTGTCCCACACAGGTAAGTGTCCGCATGCAGCAGGTCGACGGCCAAGTGAACAGACGTGAAGTAGTTGTCCGCGTAGAGATGGTGGTAGCTGAGCAGGTGGTGGCGCATCAGCCTCATCACTACGCGGTAACCCAGGTCCAGGTTGGCTGCTCCATCAGTAGATGTCCCCGTGTAGACGGAGAAGGCGAGGCAGTAGCCTGTGTGCGAGTCGCACAGGCACCACACCTTCACCCCCCACTTGACGGGCTTCTTCGGCATATATTGTTTCCATGCCAGCCTCCCGTCAAATCTTATCATTGCCTCATCGACGGAGAGGTCACGACCTGGCGCGAAGCAGTTGGCGAAGTTAGTTTCACACACAGTGATGAGCGGACGGACCTTCGCTAGCTTGTCCGTCGCCTCTTCCTCAGCTGCCAGCGAGCAGTGAAAATACTGGCAAAGTTTTTCATAGCGTCGCCGCGACATCACACTGGATATGTATGGATTATGGAGTATGGGTTCCTCCGACCAGTAGTCCTTATATTCCGGCAGGTCAGCCATCCCCATTGCAATGTTGATTCCAACAAATGCCTGCACCTCAGCAGCTGACGTTGGATGCCAGTGGGGATCGGATGTCGCATACACATCCACAGTGGGTTGCAGTGGTGGACGTTTCACAGCTGCATTTGCATTTGTTGCAGCAGCCAAGTTCACAAAAAAGTCCACCCCAAACATCTGGTTGAAAAATTCCAGAGGGCTGGCAGAGTGTGGCAGTGGGTTTCTCGGTCCTGCCTCTTGGGAGAATGGCCGCACCACAGGTGGCTGAACATCAGCAGTTCTCTGCCAGCCAGGCTCCAACACCAAAGTAGCTGTGTTGGTGTGGCCACGTCTTCCAGCACGACGATGGTAGCCACCAGCACGTCCAACGCCACGAGCACGTCCAACGCCACGTGCACGTCCAACGCCACGAGCACGTCGAATGCCACTAGCACGAGCAATACCACGTGCAGCAGTGTCCTCAGTCTCTGTGTCATCGGAATCAGCGTCATCGGATTCTGAGTCACTCCATTGCTGCAAACATGTTGAAAACATTTTAGTAACACATAAAATGGCATAACATTACCAGCATGGTGTAGGCCCATGTTGGTACTACATGTAACTCTGCCTGAAAAAGGTTGGCAGCACAAAATGTGTCAATCTTTAGACCTGTGTTCATACTAACATTTTGTACTACCATGGAGCAATAAATATATATAATATATATATATATATATATATATATATATAAAATTATATATATATATATATATATATATATATATATATATATATATATATATATATATATATATATATATATATAAAATTATATATATATATATATATATATATATATATATTAGCAATGTATAAAATAGGTGTTCATTAGCAGTGTTATTACTAGACTACACAAACATACAAGCAGGAGGTGTAAATCTTTGGCTTATGCATAGGCATTAGTCATAATAAATGTTTGCATGCGCATTACACCACCATAGTATAGGCATAGTGATCAGTAGCAATACATCATATTATTTATTACTAATATTATAAGATATATACATCTAAAAGTGTCAGACAAGGATGGATGTAAACAGTACTTATAAAGCCATTTATAAATGTTGACAACCCACTCCCAATGTCATTACTGTGTGACTGGGAGTGCCTGGACACATCCACAGGCACAGCTGTCAAGTGTCTGCCTCGGTCAAAACAACAAGTGAACAACAGGACAGTCCCGCAAGTTACAACACTTACACATCCCGCAATAATACAACTACAAGATCGTCATACTATGTCCTAATCGAAATACGAATAGCGCACTGACTTCGTGCAATAATAAGGGAGTACGGAACTCGTAGCTTGTTTACAAAATGGGCGTGACCGACAAGCTTCCCTGACAACAACAATGTCAATGATCGTCATGCCAAAGCATCGAACAAAGTCGCATATAATTACCTGAACTTCGATGTCTGAAGCACTTTCTTCCATATCGCTGTCATCGCAAACACGTTGACAAACTTCTTCTGCAATCAAACGACTAGGACCAGCAGACGCCATTTTGCAAACTCAAAAACTGGGGCAGCTCGAAAAACGCGTGAAACTCCGATAAGTCGAATAGCAACATTCACTAGAAATACCCACAATGCATTGCCAATATGTTAATGCATCATGCTGAATGTGTTTCAAAAGTATCCTCCAGAGAGCGCCTCTGGAATAGATGAAACCATAACGCTAACATTTTCGGGCGGGTTTGGCCGCCTTGAGGAGTCGGAACTCGGGCGGGTTTGGCCGACTTGAGGTCTAATGGGTTAAAGTGACCCGTCACAACAAAAGGTTAGATGAACATAAACTTAAGTCTAATTTGCAACAACAAAGCAACAATTTGTCTGCAAACAAAAACAATAGGTGCTGCATCAACTCGTTATCAGATTTATTGGCGCAAAAATTATCACTTTCACCAAAGTGTGTTATCGCGGCATGTCAAAAGCCCGATATTTATTCCTGTTGTTGAATTGGACAAAAATGCACCAAAACAAAAAACAAATTGATTAAGCACCTTTAATTAGGATACGTACCTAAGCACATGTGATCTGTTTGTTTGGAAATCGCCTGCATAATGATGCACAAAGACATTTTAGTCATAATGACAAGAAAAATAATTTCTCACTATTGTGTTATGAAAGAAATAAAACTTCAAACTACAAAACAGACATTTACCTTAACATAGCACTTTTTCTGTGAGAAGTCAGTCATCCTTTTCACAATCGTGACTCAGATGTGCACACGTGTCTGCAGACCTATCCAAACAAAGTGAAAAATTTGCTGAGCATGTATAACATCAGAGAATGTGGTTTTTATTATATTTTGGTGAAAATATTACAGCCTATCCCACCAAAAGAATCAGCATAAATTGTCAACAATTTCCTACATGAAAACATTTAAACTATACCAGTATCTTTCAATATATTTCAACCACATTGAATATATACGTACACATGTATAATTATCATATGCATATATTTTACATCTACTGTTTATGCCAAGGGAAATTAAAGATCCCACTCGCGTTATATAAATGCGTACTCTTCAATATCATGGCAATTATTAAGTTACACATTAAGTCTAACCTCATGCTGCTTGGGAAGTGTGTCATGACACCACGTTCAATGCAGGTTCGCAAGTGTCCACGCATTGCAGCCTGATCGTACTCGTCACTGGGGAATTCCTCATAACACACAGATGTTGCTGCTGCAATGGCGTAGAGCCCACAATCAATGACCCCACTCTGTCGCTGACTGGTGTCAACAACACACCTGATTCTTGAGTGTGTTGTTCACAGCAGTGATGCAATCTGCATTTTGCAGTGCATGTTGACACTTCTGTTGAGCGAGTCATAAACGATGACATCTGCATCCACGTGGGGTGGTGGAGTGGCGACAGTTACCCTGTGCAGTTCTCCATCATGCAGTACATGCACAAACGGTCCACTCGCAACAGCGAACTGCAGAACGGCACCAAGAACTGGGTTTTGCAAGCCGGCCATTCCAGGAAATTGCTTCTTCAGCAATTGTAGTTCTACCCATACGTGGTCATCTGTCAGCAAACTGAACTCATCTAAAACGAAGTCCACACGCTGCTGTTTTGACGAACACACAACCTTAGCGTTCTTGATGTGTGGCCGCTTGGTTGGCACTGGCAGCAGTGAGGCAGTCATCGCTGGGCAGGCGGTAGTCGAAAGGAGTGCAGCAGCTGGGCGGGCGGTAGTCGTCACGATTGCAGCAGCTGGACGGGTGGTAGTTGAAACGAGTGCAGCAGCTGGGCGGGTGGTAGTCGTCACGATTGCAGCAGGTGGGCGGTAGTCGTCACGATTGCCGTAGCTGGGCGGGTGGTAGTCGTCACGATTGCAGCAGCTGGGCGGGTGGTAGTCGTCACGATTGCAGCAGCTGGGCGGGTGCTAGTCGAAACGACTGCAGCAGCTGGGCAGGCAGTACTCATTAATTATTAAGTTAATGATTAGGTGAAGTTAATCACCTCATGCCTGTTATTTGATACAATGGGAAGAAATATGCAGCACCCAACCAAGAGAAAAACAATAAAAAAACATTACTAAAAATACATATAAAAAACAGATAAGTTTACTATACCTTCATGAAACGTGCGATCTAAATATGGCTTGAGCTGGCCAAAGTTCACTTTGTGCTTCAACAGCACCCCGTCCTTCTCTAAGACCGCCTGATGGTTCGGTCCGACGGTCTTAACCGTGTATGGACCGAGCCAGTTGGCCTCCAGCTTACCATCTGCATCAGACAAGCATAATGTGATATAGTTCATTAAAATGAGACAACTGACATGCATCCTAACATCACCAAAATATGCATATTATTATTTTAATGCTAATAGTAATATGTAAAATAATAATAAGCAGCCAAGTGAGAAGTATATTTGTGCCATACCTCATTTATAAATTCACGACCTTGGTCACTCAGGAGGCGTTGTGGTGGCCCGTAGGAATAGAAGAGGTCAATGATAGCAGCACTGACATCCCCTGCAGCTTTGCTCTGTCACTGTCAATCAGAATTCATCATTGAACATTATTGTACATTTGCACTTCATACATTTGCCATGATAGATACATATACTGTAATCCACATATAAAGCATACGTCCAAGAGAAGCAAGGAAGCTAGATAATATTGCCCAAAACAGCATCAATGTTAACACTGTCAAATGCAATAGTATTTGAAGAAAGTCAGTTCAATTGGTTACAGTGAGGGCTGATAACAAAGTTAGCCTATAGTGTCATTTACCATGTCCATAAAGGATGTGTGAAGGTCGGTAATAAACTGTGCATATAGAAGTGGACACACAATATGATTGAAAGCCAAACAGAACTGTGCAGTGCTATTAGTACCTTAATCGGCCTTGCGAAGACAAACTTAGAAAACAAATCAGTCGCAGTGAAAATGTATTTACCCCGTTCTGTTTCGAAGTAAGGCCCCATCAGGTCGATACCTACTACATCCCAGGTACCATCTGTTTTGATGGGCTGAAGCTCGGGAGCCAGTCTTCATTTTGTGCTGGCATGCGGGCACGCTTTCACCTACAATGTGAAATAGAAAAGAATCAGAAGACATTTTGTTAAATTCACTATAAATATTATGCAACACAGAATGCGAGTTTAATCACTGAAAGCCTGAAAAAAATAATCACAATGCTAAATTGTTGACGTCATTACCCGATGATGTAATAGTTTCACCAGCACTAGCAAAGTACAATAAAGTTATGACATAGTGGCATAGTCTCTGTAACACTACACAGGCTTAACATATCACTCATGCTGTTATGGCAATTTGTACTCCAATTACATTTATAAAGATAGTATGTTTAACTTACCCAATATATCACATCTTTTGCCATCGTAGTCCAGTTTTTTCAAAGTAACCGCCATGCCCCAATGACCCCCAGTGCCCGGATCATCGTGGCACTCTCTAAGTGCTGCCTCGATCTCAGTACGGCTGCGCAGTACCAACCGCAGGCCTCCTTTTGCCACAAAACACAACTTTCCCCTGCAACACACACTATCCATTAATTAGTGAATATTATATATTATATAAATATTCAAAATATATTTTTAACTATTGGAGACAAATAACATGAAGAATGCTTGTCCCAACACTTGTGTGCAAATTATGTGCATAAATTGATAAACTCTACATGCAGATGAACGTTCTACAAATAATTGCTAATATTTCGTAGATCAGTGTGGTACGTGATAATGATAATATAGTGAACTTAATGCGCCTGCGTCCCCAGGAATCTGAGCTCATAGAAGTATGTGCAGAAGTGGAAATAGATAACCGAATGTTTCAGTACTTAAGACAAAACATTTGGTTGCTGACATTTTTTTACTTAGGAAATAATCATTGTATAATTGCTATACTGGATGAAATATACAGATTCATCGTACGATGGTGCTTGTTTTGTTTGTTTATTTTCTAACCTGGAAATTTGCATGTGACTCAATATGATCCGTGCTGCCATGCAGAGAAAGCACATTTGTCAATGTCAATATTAGTTTTGGGGACAAAAAGTTGTTGTGGCACAGATGATCTTAGATTCCTAGGGATATCTGTAAAATGCTAGAAACTAACCAAGTAGGGTGGTTGTTGTGTAGAAAGGGCCCAATACATAATGGTAGCTAATTTGGTTCGATACACAACCAGAAGACAGTGGAGCTGTTTAAGTAGAGGAAGTGATGTTGAGAAACGAGGGGCTTTGATTACAACACATGCCAAACAATTATGTACTCCTTCAAGTCCTTTTTAGCAACATTGTTTAGCAGTGACTTGCAATAGTCAAGGCGACTACAAATTATAGGGGACTTGTGTACTTCGATTTTGCCATTATAACTATAGTTTTGCCTAAATTTGATACCTCAGTGCTTTAGTTCCATGGCACATACCAGGGTGCTATTTGGCCCTCAAAATGCGCTAAGATAGAACATTTTTGTAACATAAATATGCCTGGGATCATATTGAATGATGGAACTAAAGCACGGACTCCTGTGACTGAGCACAGCTCAACTCTATTTCAGATCCTCCACTATGAAAACAATCTGCGTAAGTCAGCTAAATCAAATATCAATGACTGCACATACCTCTCAACGAAACTTCTTTGCAGATCGCTGCACACTGGCTCTAAATGTATTGCTAACGGACGTGTGGCAGAACCCATTTGCAAGGAAATAAAACATGTGATCGAAGCGTGGTGAATCCGCAGTCAGACCCACACTGGCCACAACCACAGGCACAGGCATCGCTTAAAACTGAAAAATGACTTAACATTGTAGGTATATAATATAAATCACACACGCACGTGCGCGTGCACACAGACACACACAAAACTGGTACACACTCTCAGAGAATACTAATAGCCCAGACACTAAATTTAAAGAAGGAATAAGAGATAATTTCCTCTTCCAACATGTCACACTCCCAACAAGGGGGCGATTAGGAAATAAATCGAACATTCTTGATTTAGTTTTTCACCAATGAAAAAGGTATGATAGATGATATAGTGTATGAAAGCCCACTTGGTAAGAGTGATCACTCTGTCCTCATCACTACATTTAGGTGCTATGCAGAAATAGCAAGCCATACACGACTTAAATAATATTAAGACCAAGGGGATTATAATAGTATGAAGACGAAACTAGACCACACAGACTGGCGAGATACTTGGCACGAGCACTATAAACCATCAATGGTTAGGTTTTAAAGAATATATTAAAAAGATAGAGGATGAATTCATACCTCATCGACTTGTGAGTAATATTAACAGACATAAAGAAAAAGTACCCCTAAACAAGGAATCAGTACAGAAAATTAAGAAAAAACACATTTTATGGAAACGTTATATGGAGACAAAAGAAGGAAAATACTATACTGAATATTGTAGGGCTAGAAATCAATTCCGTAAATTAACGAGGAGGATACAGAAGGAATTTGAGATGAAGCTAGCAACAGAATCTAAGACAAACCCAAAAGCAGTATGGAAATATATGAACTCCAAAACCAAGAATCGGGAAGGTGTTTCAGATCTGAACACAGACCCATAAGATCCTAAATCTAGACTCACAGATTCTGATAGGGAAAAGGCAGATGTCTTAGGAAATTTTTTTTCAAGTGTTTTTACTATAGAGCCAGATGGTGATATCCCTCATATTCCACCAGTGAAGTTAAGGCACAACATTGAAGAATTGACTATTGATGAGGAAATGATTAAAAAAAGACTTGATAACCTTAATGTGTGTAAATCGGTAGGGCCAGATGGTGTTCATCCTAGGTTGTTGAAAGAGCTATCTAATCATCCATGTAAACCACTAGCTAGGCTATTTAATAATTCACTGGCTGTGGGTGAACTACCAAAGGAATGGAAACAGGGAAGGATCTCAGCCATATTTAAGAAGGGTAATCGAAAAAACATAGGAAATTATAGACCAGTCAGCTTAACAAGTATAATATGTAAATGTATGGAACAATGTGTCAAAGATCATATTGTCAATCATATGATTAGGAATAAATAATTTAGTACGCAACAATTTGGTTTTATTAAAGGTCGATCTACGGTACTCCAATTATTAAATGTTATTGACTCATGGACCAAAGCTTTAGATAGAGGGGAATTTGTAGACGTTGTATATTTGGACTTCATGAAAGCATTTGACACAGTCCCTCACAAAAGATTGATAGGCAAACTTAAATCGTATGGTATAGAGTATTACACACTAAGATGGATCCAGGCGTTCTTGTCTGACCGGGTACAGCAGGTCAATGTAAATGGTACAAATTCTGAGTGGGCAAATATAACAAGTGGTATTCCACAGGGCAGTGTCTTAGGACCGATCCTATTTGTTTTATACATAAATGATCTTCCTGAGAATATAGTTTCAAATGTATATATGTTTGCGGATGATACAAAGATTTTATAAACGATTACTATTCCACATGACCAGTGTACACTACAGAACGACTTAGATTATTTAACATTTTGGTCAAGTAAATGGTTATTAAATCACGAAAATAATTTTCTTACGTGGCTCCCTAGAAAAATGTTCTTGTTTTAAGTTTTTTTTTATTAAAACAAGAAAATTATTTTTAGCAGTGCAGATAAACAAAGTTTACAGGATGATTTAAATAAATTAGTTAAATGGTCAAAAAATGGCCATTGTTATTCAATTTTGGGAAGTGTAAATGCATACACATAGGACATGGAAACATGGATGAAGAATATAAAATGGGGGATAATGTACTAGGTAGAACCAAGAAAAGGACTTAGGAGTAACATTTAGTGCTGACGTGAAAGTTTCAGAGCAATGTCGGATTGCTGCTTCGACAGGAAATCAAATTCTAGGGCTAATTAGGAGAACTAGCACGTATAAGGAAAAATAGCTAATTGTATCCCTGTACAAATCAATAATTAGACCACATTTGGAATATTGTATTCGAGCATGGAAGCCGAATCGTAAAAAGGACACAGACAAGCTAGGAAGAACACAACGAAGAGCAACTAAAATGATTCCAGAATTGAGAGACCTTAGTTACTAAAGTCGCTTATTACAATGTGGTTTGACAACACTAGAAACCAGGAGACTAAGAGGAGACGAAATAGAAGTGTTTAAAATAGTGAATGGTTATGAGAATGTTGACAGGAATACATGTATGTTCTTCAAACTTAAAGAAGGCAGTAGAACCAGAGGACACAAAGCAGCATTAGTTAAGGAGCAGTGTAGGTTGGACATGAGAAAGTACTCTTTCTCACAAAGGGTGATAAATGAATGGAACAAACTGCCAAATGATTGTGTTAATGCTAGTAGTGTGAATATGTTTAAAAATAGAATTGACAGATATTTGATAAGGGCGGGCTACACATAGATGAGAAAATTGTTGGACTCTCAATAAGCCAATGGCTTCCTTGTCCACTTGCCATCTGGAACTTGTTGTTTGGGATGGCAATCTTGTTCAATCTTGTTAAAAACTTAATATATTGGGAGAATAAAGCCCTTATTGTTAAGTTGAAATGTTCTGATATTAATTATTAGTGAAGAAAGGATGAAATAATCCTTGTAATGAATCTAGTTGTATAATTTGTTAGGTAAGTTCACTAGACTACAACAACTGTCATGTTAGATCAATGCCAACATGTTATTTGATTCAGGTCCACTCAAAGTAGCAGTAGGATCTTCCAGCATAAAACAAACTGGTTACCTTCAGAATGTTGTTTGTCTTCTCAATCTTGAGGTACAGCTTCGTGTGGTCAACACTCAATATGTTGGCTTCTTTCAGAAGATTCACATTGTCTTCTTTTACTGAAAATTAACAAAATACTTATGTGTATGTTGCTGACACATATCTAATAAGATTTAAGTAAATTTCCATCCAAAGGGCAGATGGATAAGGAATCACTAAACAGTTTTATCAATGTGTGGACAGTCTTGACAGATATCTGTCAAATTTGCTTTACAAATATTATTGATACTGTTGGCACTTCCACAATCAGAAGATCATTTGTTTAAATCATTTATTGTCATCTATGATATCCAAAGGGATCAGTGAGATATTAACAAGTATCTACTGGAGTGAAATGACTACTAATTTAAGTTTGCTATAAAAATCACTCACTGAAATCCTCTTCAAACACCTTGAAGCTGGCCGTCCACTCGTTGATGCCAATGGTCAGTTCCAGGTTACAGGTGTTATATCTGACGTAGGCGGACAATGTGTGTTGGTAGATGAACAACTTAAAGGGGGGGTGAAGCACTTGAACAACCATACCCCAAACATAATAACATACCATTTACAGTATATATCACCCTTATATGATGGGCGCAACGCCACGGTAATTTTGTAATATCCTTTTTAACTTCGTCATTATCATCGCTGGGCGGCGCCATATTGCTCTGCGGGGGGCTCAGCGGCAGAGTGGTTTGAGTACGAGCTCCTGGCACCGCCTTCACACAGTAAAAACCTCTCGGAAAAACGGCCGAAACGCATGAAAAATTGAATAAAAAGAAAACTGGTGTGCACTACAAATGCAAGGAAAAAACTTTTGATCGACTTCCGAGGAAGAATTTGCAGCGGAAAAGGTGGTTGCAAATGCGGTAATTGCCGTGTCCGCCAGCCGCAGGCTCTGCGAGTGACCACTTTTCCGATGCAGATTACAAGACAAAAGACTATGTGATGAGCATGGACAGACGGTGAGCATCAAGATGTCATTCTTGGTCAAAGACACCGTTCCATCTTAGATCTTTTTTTTCGCATATGACCATGCATCTACAGACTATTCTGTGACAAGGAAACGTCAGATATCAGAGGGCAGAGCGATGCGTAGGAAGCGACGAGCCGAAACCAGGTTAGTAAATTGGATTACCGTTACCATTGTGACTTATCACTACGATTACAATATAGTTCACCCCAATAAGCACAGCTGTGCTTCAACGTCAGCATATATATGACCCACAGTAAATAGAAATGTATGAATACAATAAAGTGCGAGTAAGTGTTAATAGTTTGATATAATTACGAGTGTTTTCCAATCCGCCGATTTATATTCGACGTGATCATACGTACCGTCAATACGTGGCCGTACTCAGAACAATAACAATAACTCGGTAAGTGCTACAGGATATACTGCAACCTTATAACATGGGCCATGGCGTATGTACTAGGCAAAATTATTCAAGAAAATAATTTGATATTATTTATTGACAGTCATAATAAGTCTCATACTCCTGTGTTCTAAATGCCTAGAGAGCAAGCAGCAAGCGTAAGGCTAAGCCTGGGGGGGTTAGATGCATGGGAGAAACACGACCAAAAGACAGTATAGACTATAGTGCAACAGAAGCCTACTGTTGCTGTTTACATTTCAAATTCTTTATGGAAATATTTAAAATATACAAATACTTTCATTGTGATTAAGTGCAAATGCAGTTACAAAAACTGTTTAAAAGTATTTAAATATTTAAGTAAAATGCATTTCACCATGCAATGTCTAGCTAGCTGGAAAGGAAACTAACTAAGGCATCGTCATCTACCCAGTTGAACACTGTCAGATTACATGTCTGCTTTCTATAATGACACTTTACAATTTCTGTCTGAATTCTTGTGACTTGACAATAAGGCAAAATTATATAAAATTAATTTTCTTTATTTATCAGATTAAACCCCACATGTAATAACCAGAAGTTCATAGAGATGTATTAATTACATTTTATTCTAAGTCGACTGATAACACTGTAATGAATATCGTGGGGGGAGGGGGCAACTGTCGGCAACCCACAATAGTATTAGTACAAGCTATACATATGAAGGAAGTATATCAGGCATGGGGTCAATTCTGTTTTGTCCATTCCAAAAAATCAGTTCTAATTCCGCCTTGCAAAAAATCAATTCCAACTGTTAAAATCCTAGGCTAAAGAAAAATTCAGGTTTGCCATATAAAAAACTTTAAAATGGCATCCAGCCATTTCATATGTACTTTCTGCTGCGACACCTCTCCTGGATTTTTGCTAACAAAACCAGACATTTTGGACAGCCCTGGACAGTTGGGTCATTAATCTGAGTTTTGAACAGTTTCCCGTTTATATCGGGTCCAGGTCATTTGCCCCCCTTCCGGACATTTGCCCCTTTGTCACTTGCCCCCCAGACATTAGCCCCTTGCCTTATTCAAAATCTGGACATTTGCCCCCTGTCCATAGCTTCTGGATTATTTGTAAGTTTTTTTAAGAAATGTTTTTTTAACTTATTTTTTTATTTCTGAACATGAATTCAATATATATATATATTACCCTAATTGCAATTAATGTTCTTTGTGCAAGATCAGCCAAGTAAATTACTTTATGTAGTTGGAGATGATCCTGTAATCAAAGGATTATCTTTATTGCAATTGTGGAAGAAGCCAGTGACATTAGGACCTGGACATGTTAGGACAATTGAGGATATTTGAAAGAAGCCATCTCAACAAGGTTTCTTTTGAATTGCATTTACCATGGAGAGTTGGAGTGAATCCATTTTCCTATAAAACTGGATGCACAAGCCAGAGTTGTCAGAATTCACTTATAACTTCACCATGGAAATTACTACTAGCATTTGAGGAGGTCATGTTTTGAGTGTCATTCCTACACCAAGAAGGGTGACCAACAAGATTACTCTTCATGCAAGGGTGCTGTGGTCACTGATCTGATCTCCAGAATGTGATCAACAAGACTGCCTGCAACCATGATGGTGACACGGCACAGATAGAAGCTGCCAAGGTCCGTGAGGACCTGAAAACTAAGGCAGCTAATACCAGGGGCACTCCAAACCAGCTGATCTCTGACTCGTTACTGTCCACCACTGTTTGTGGAAGCATCACCCCAAGAACCCATCTTCCACCACTGATCTGACTATCAATGATACCTGGAAAACAACTGGTGACAAGATCATCTCATACACACTCCAGGGGATAGGCCATTGCATTAGGCTAAAGTGACTTTGACTTGTCATTGAATGTTATGTTATTGTAGTAATAATGATAAAACTGCAAACTGATTTTCACTTGTCAACTATCATAGAAAAAAGGGGCAGATGTCCGGGGGGGAGCAAATATACTAGGAGGCGGATTTATATCGCTATCAGTTGTGGTATCATTGATATTTCATCAAATTTACTGGAAAGTTTGAGTCTTCAACATCCTAATCTCCAACATGTATTCTCCATGGGGACATTTTTAATTACTACAAAGGGCAAACCCTACAGCCACATGTAACAGCATTGTACAGGTGACCAGTGACATGTTTAGTATGGGAAACTTGTGGGCTGAACATTAGGCTTGGATAAACAAGGGGCTGCATTCAAGTGGGGCAGGCTTCCTCTCTCACACAAAGGGAATGAGCAGGCAGGTGGCCTTAATTGGCAATCTCTGTAAATAAACCTTCTACACTGAGAAAGAAAACGAGGCCTGAATGGTCTGATTTTGGTTTTACTGTCTGTTACAGTAACTTAACATTTCTTTTTGATGCAAATGCTTGATTATATTGTTCTTGGTCACAATGTTTCAATACCAGAGTAGACAGTGTCTATGCTGTAATGTTGACAACTTCCTGGTTGTTACCAGATTCAGGGTGACATGCTAATAGCAGACAAATATGATTTTAAAAGTAATATAAGTAAATATCAGGGTAAATATTAACAGTATCAAGTCAATAATTCCAACAAAATCAATTCCAATTCCCAAAAAAAAAAAAAAAAAATGTTGAAGTCAATTCCGGAACTGGAATTGAGGGTCAGTTCCAATTCCGGAATGGAATTGCCCACATGCCTGAAGTATATTCATGACAATATCTTGTCTTTGTGTACTACAGCAACAGTCATGAACAGTATAATTGAACTGAAACAAGCTTATGTCTGTGGGGCTTTTGTCGGGAGGGGCTTTTGTCCATGCACCATACTATCTAGCAGATGCTTTCAGTATAATACCTAATAATTATATATATATTTACATATATACATACATATATATATATATATACGTATGTGTGTGCGTGCAGCATTTATAAGGTAAAGATGTCACAAGCATAGATCTGCATTTGGTCCAATAACAATATTCATGCATTATGTTATCTTTAGAAAGTGTACCTATGGGTCCATATTTTGTTATGGAATTTGGACCCCTTATAGAATTTTGACCTCCCTGGCCCATTGAAAACAGTGCAATGTTGATTAGATAATATAATGCACTTTGGAGCTAGGATGCTACAACTGATGCTGAAACGCAAATCGATCCGGTAACGATATTTCAAGTGCGACACTTCGCGAATGCTGCTGTAGTCACGGATGACATTATTGCACCAATGAACGTTGATCATGACTACTCCTATGTGAAGCTTCCATCAGATTCAGTGAGAATAAAGACATTGGTGCAGATGATGCACACTATGTGATAACAGCGACATAACCGAGGGTGACTCAAGCAGCTCCGACACCTATGAGAAAGAGAAGAAGTTTGTCATTCGTGAGAAAAACTGATGTCACTTTTCTGCACCTGCCACACACCAAACAGCCATAAACTGTGACACAGGTTGTACTCATGTCTGATCTATCAGCCAAGGTCTTTCGGATACTGGGGTGTCTGTCAGGAAAGTGTGCTGATTTCTACCCCTGGATGAGTGAAAGGTGAATTGAATATGTTAGGTGTACATGTACTATCAGTCAGAATAAGTAGTGTATTGGTGTATATTTAGTGCCAGTAGTGTATTGGAACAGATGGTTGGTGTGCAAGTACTATCAGTCAGAACAAGTAGTGTATTGATACATATGATTGGTGTACATTTACTGTCAGTACAAGTAGTGTATTTGGTAAAGAATGAGACGCTTGGTTTACATTTGCTGTCGGTAGGAACAAGTAGTAGATTCAGTCAGAACAAGTAGTATATTAGATACACATGATTGGTGTACATTTACTGTCAGAAGAAGTAGTGAAATGGTGCAGATTCCAGAATGAGATCATTGGTGTACATTTACTGTTAGTAGGAACAAGTAGTGTATTGGTATGCATGATTGGTGTACGTTTACTGTCAGTCAGAACAAGTAATATTGTTACACGATTGGTGTACATTTACTGTCCAATCAAAACAAGTAGTCTATTGCCATTGGTACAGATGATGATGGTGAAACAGTTAAAATGCCTTGGCTTTATAAAGATTAATTATTTCCTAAGCTAAACTACCAGTATATTTGATATGTTGTGGCATAATTGTGATATCCATGTTCCAGGTTGTATTTCCCGGTGGTAAGAAGTCACTGTTTTTAGTCAATGTTTAGTCTTGGTTTCAGTCGTTCTAGTTAGCCTTATTTCTTTGGTAATTGTTTTTCTATGTGAATAAACTGTTGATATATTTTATGTTGGTCTCAATATAAATGAAATTGTGTGTAGTGACATGCAAGATGCTGCAGGTAACATTTTTGTTGACAGAAATGGGATATGGATAAGAAGGCATTCACATCATTCAGTTATTAATATTTTAGTGGGAATTTTTGTAGTTTTCCAGGTTGTTTTTCGACCTGCTGCATACTGTGGGTGCCTCACAATTTGTCTATATCAGACTATCAGTACTCACCTGTGTCAGGTCAATCTCTATAGCTAAACTTTCCATCAATTCAATTTGGTTCAGAATAGACATCACAGATCCTTCCCACATCGCAGGATGGGATTACTTGTCTTGCCTTTCCTGAACTTGAAATATAATTTGTCATGGTTAGTTGATAGCACTAATTCCATAATTACCATAATAGTTGCAAAACTGTGAACATTACATACTGTCAGTAGTTAATTATTGTTATTTAAATGATTACATTGCACCAAACAACAAGGTGTTGTGGTGTGCTACAGAGAGGGGTGATTACAAGTACGAATATTAACATAATCATGATTACAGTAATTACTGCAATCACAATTACTAATGTAGTCATGATTACAATCATTATTACAATCACGATTACGGTAACATTTAAGAATATATATATATTCACATAATGAATTAAATAAACCCTCATGTTATTATTGTCATCAATGTTATTCAACAACAAATCAAACCCAATATTAAAATACAGTCACGGTACACTTCATTAGATTAGATACAAAATAAAGAGAAAACCTGCTTGCATTGCCATTGTAGTTCGGACCTCGCCCTCGGGCTAGGTAAAAGAAATTTGCAGAAAAAATATGATTATTAAAATGGCAATGATTCGATAACAATTGAATTACTGACCTGCTAGCTATAGGGCGAATCGATGAGTCGGCACGCAAATCATGCAATGACAGCAGACCAACATCTAGCACCGCTTTGTTTGTGCATATCACTACAAAATCATCGTCTTCGCCTTCGTACGGTGATGCAAGCACCAACGCGGTCGGGGACACGGTGCTGCATAGCCATAGGCATAGCCTAGCCCTAGTAGCTTCCTCGGCGCAGCATGATGACTCAACGTAAACGTGCGCAGACATCGGGACGCAATTTCCACAGGTTCACCACATCACATTACCTAGTCAGGAATCAGTTTATCTCATAAATTAGCAGGTATCTGTCACCATTAATGCATAGTTAGATAATTTATATTTAAATATACGGCATAACACAAAATTGCTTCAGTTCCCCTTTAAGGTCAACACAACAACTAATGCTGGTGCAAGTCTTGTCAATGCGACACAGGATGTTCTTGCCAACTCGACTCCCAATGTAAAAACATTCTGTCAATGTTAAGTACATGTTACTGCCTTGTAAGACTTTCTAAAGAACTCAATTGATGTATGAACCCCTATACTAAACACTTCAGTTAGGCTCTGATAACACAAGGTAACGTCAATTTAATGTGTTGAACATAACTGTGTTATATTACATTGATGGGAGCAATAATAAAAACATATTAAACTACATGAAAGTAACAATAGTGACAAATACTCCATCATATGTGACCTGTATGAGATATAGCAATACCATTCTACCTACGTGGGTCAGACTTGAGATAACAATGAATGAGGGATTGATGGGCCCCCGGACTCTCTTCTCCATCCAGTTTATTTCTCCTTTTTTCTGTCTTCCTGATACCACTCCACACAGCCTGTCGCCAGTTGATGCAGTCTGCTGCAGCAGATTCCCAGGACTCAATGCTGATCTGAACAGATTCAATATTTCGTTTGCAAGCATTTCTGAACTGCAGCATCTATGCCACTCCTCCCAATAAGAATGGTCCGAACACTCCTGGTCAGATCAAGTATATCAAAATGCTAAAGAAGACTTCATGTGGAAACATTATACATAATGAAAACAGCTATGCTGGTCATAAATTAGCTGTCTGCACCAGAAATCAATATTTCATTAAATTATTCATAAGAATACTTTCCTGAAGTACAAGGCCAGCACAATAATATTATATAAATAATAAGCCACCACTGAAAATAAACATTGTCCAACCTCAATTTCTTCCACAGTTTTCAAGGTGCTTGTCTTGACCTTTGACAAGCCGACCTTATGAGCAATTTGTTCAGCCTGATGCAGTTAATTTTGAAGTTGAAAACATCTTTCAACTTTGAGAGATCAGAAAGGCCTAAACTCTTGGCAGTCTAAAAATAAAAAATATCCAACAACATTCAATACACATTTTAGTTGATTAGTTGTAAGGGTCATCCATGTGAAGTATCCAACAACATTCAATACATATTTTAGTTGATCAGTTGTAAGGGTCATCCATGTGAAGTATCCAACAACATTCAATACACATTTTAGTTGATTAGTTGTAAGGGTAACCCATGGGAAGTATCCAACTTCTCTGTTTGTCTACCACATTCAGTACACACTTTAGGTGATTAGCTGTAAGGGTCATCCATGGGAACTATCCAACTTGCCTGTTTTTCTACCACGTTCAGCTCAACATTGTTAATAATAACATCCCATTCTTCATGTTGCACACAGAAATGGTGACTTGTTGAGATCCAGCCATACTCAGATGTCTGCCATCAGGAGCAATCTACAATATACAACATAGTCAACGTAGCCTACTACATGACATATCTTGCCATCAAATTCTAAGCTTCTGGAAGCTTACCAGCTGAGGGCTTGAGGTAATGTTATCACATGACCAAACAAGGTAATTAAGGACGAATGAACATATTATATTTAGTGGCAGATCTTATTGCCATATACATGACGCGTAAATATGTCATAACATGTAAACATCAGTGCTCTATGTGCACACCCCTGCCAAGCTGCCGTGAAAACGCTTATCAATACCTACATGACACCTTGAATTCACGTGGAGATGCTGGGTAAGGGTAATATGGACAGCAATAATCATAAAAGCAGGACAAAAGTGACTTCCAGCATGATTACTTTGTGGCTGTAATGACCATTTTCCGTCTATTTCCCAGACACCAACACCACATGATGTCTACTACAGCAGTTTCTTTGGGAACTTTTCATTCACCTTTAGCCCAAAGATCTCTTCAAGCAGTGCCTGTGCCATATTGTATCTATTGCATGTGAACATAAACATAATATGTCTTATACCATGATGTATCGCTAGGTATTATCTCAATGGATAGTTAACGGATTGTATATTGATTAATGTGAGCCTGGTTTACAGTGGGTGAAAAAATTTACAATAGGGAACCCGAAGGTGCCAGTGCTTTGCTCGTCTATGGCTTATAAACAATGTCAACGACACACAAGGACACAGGTTAGACAGGTCTGCATTGTTCAGGCATTAGTAAGGGGAGGGATTAACAATATGTTGTTAGGCTGCAAAGAATGTAATTTCAGCAGAAATATAGTGGGAGATTTGTTCTGCTGAGCAGGACAACTGGAGATTTGATAGTCTCACAGCAATTGTGGGAGACAAGCTCCTTCCTCAGTTTGATTTTCTCTCGCCTCATTTCAAAATCATTTTGCAAAAAATCTAACCTATCTAGTATCCACTATGACATGCTAGCTCATTTGTGCAAATGTGTCATTTAGTTTTTATAAAGACATCGCACAAGCTACTAGATTATATTCAACTGGACCTACGTGGAAAAGGTCAAACGTGGCTCCAACTCTACATACTACGACATAAACCTATTCACAACAGATTTAATGTTCAAAGTCAATTCTTTCAATAATTTCAAAAAAATATATACATTAAGCTGACTGTACATACCTTTAAACAATTCATACACTCTACAGATATGAACATCAATGGCCCTGATTCACAATGGGCTAAATTATTTGAGGAGGGAGAAAGAAAACAGAAACTTGCTGGCTGACTAGATCAAGTGACTTCCCAGTTAAAAATCACTTACATTGGCTGTAGCTACAACCATCTAAAGTACAGCAGGCGGTATTATTGTGGTCTGACCCTTAAACAGCAAAACAAATTCAAATACAGACCCGGACACACTGGTACGCCAAGTTTGTTTGATGTTCTTGACTGTCTGCATGAAGAAGTCGTACGCATGTAGGAATGGTGCAAGCAGCTTTTTGAGGTAAACAACAGTGCAGCAGGTTCCTCCATCTGAACCTTCTTGATCTCGGCTGGGCTGCTTTCTTCGTGCTTGCCTACAACCACAAGAAGCAAGTAGATTTTGCTAGTTGACTACAGCACATAGCAAGGAGATATTCGTGCTTGCCAACACCACATAGCAAGAAGACATTGGTGCTTGTCGACAGCACACACCAAGGAGACATTGGTGCTTGTCGACAGCACATACCAAGGAGACATTGGTGCTTGCCAACAGCACATAGCAGGGAGATGTTGGTGCTTGGCTACAGCACATAGCAAGGAGACATTGATGCTTGCTGACAGCACATAGCAAGGAGACATTGGTGCTTGTCGACAGCACATTGCAAGGAGACATTAGTGCTTGCTGACAGCACATAGCAAGGAGACATTGGTGCTTGCCAACAGCACACAGCAAGGAGACATTGGTGCTTGCTGACAGCACATAGCAAGGAGACATCGGTGCTTGTTGACAGCACATACCAAGGAGACATTGCTGCTTGCCAACAGTACATACCAAGGAGACATTGGTACTTGCCTACAGAACATAGTAAGGAGACATTGGTACTTGCCTACAGCACATAGCAAAGAGACATTGGTACTTGCCTACAACACATAGCAAGGAGATATTGGTACTTGCCAACAGCACATATCTAGGAGACATTGGTACTTGCCTACAGACACATAACATATAATATTGTAATAAAAAAAATTCAAACTTTAGCATCATATTCACCAAGTGCTTTATGGCGCTTTACATTACGTTATTACTCAAAGTAGAGATCTATCTAAAAGATGTATATTTATAAATAAAACAGTAAATGTAGGGCATAAAATATATGATTTTATAAAATGTTCAGCGGGGAACATATAAAACATGATAAAACACTATAAAAACAACAGTACCAGTTCGATATAGTTAAAAAGGCCCTTTCAACTTTCAAAGCAGTTCTGCATTATTCTTGTTTATACAAAATAGCATGGAAACATTCATTGGTGCATCAACACTTGTATACAACAAGAGATCAGGAGGAAGGTGAAGACATCAACACTTGTATACAACAAGAGATCAGGAGGTGAAGACATCAACACTTGTATACAACAAGAGATCAAGAGGAAGGTGAAGACATCAACACTTGTATACAACAAGAGATCAGCAGGAAGGTGAAGACATCAACACTTGTATACAACAAGAGATCAAGAGGAAGGTGAAGACATCAACACTTGTATACAACAAGAGATCAGGAGGTGAAGACATCAACACTTGTATACAACAAGAGATCAGCAGGAAGGTGAAGACATCAACACTTGTATACAACAAGAGATCAGGAGGAAGGTGAAGACATCAACACTTGTATACAACAAGAGATCAGGAGGAAGGTGAAATAGAGACACTCACATATATTTACAACAACAAAACTAGGAAAAGATTGTTTTCACAAAACCTGTATGTAGATAATGTATACTTACTAGGTCAACTCCTGTGAATCTTTTGGCAACATAATCATCCACTGACTACCTATTCCACTTTGTTCGTGATAGACTGCTTGACCCTTTTCACATGTTCCCAAATATCGATCAATTCATTTTTGATAGCAAACCAATATGGGTGGTTATCTGCAATGCCATATCGTTTATGAAAACATGCAAATGTCTAAATATATATATTTGTGTATAGTTTCATGGTTAGGCATCAAAAACTTAATTCGGCCTTTTAATCAAATAAGTTGCTTATTTCCTTGTAATTCTGCATTGCAGTTAATTTCACTGGTCATCAATAAGGCAAACTGTAACGATTTAAAAATATGTATGTGCTACATGCAGTATTTGTAGCAACATTTCATGCAGGAAACCTTTTTAATAATTTGGGGGGAGCAATATTTACACATCACATGCAGCATAAATCTGGCTCAAACATATACCACATTTTGCAGATACCTGTAAGTGGAAAATTTCATTTCTTGTTTATGTGGCATACAAGATATTTTTTAATATGAAATAAGACAATGTGCTGCTTTAATGTTTTAGGTTTGCAGTACTGTAGATAGAAAGGTAACAGTAATAACTGCTAATCGATCGCCTTTCGCCAATGGTGAAGCGAATCAGTATTTTGAGAACGGAAAATAGGACTGCTTCGCCAATTTGGCGAAAACGTACGAATAACAATAATGGGAGTTAACGGATTTGACGAATTGACATGGGAAACAATATTTAGCACATTCTGTTGAGTTATAAAAATGTTTTCTTCGTAATACGGGTGCAGCCACATTGAATGTTTATAGAGCCAAGTTGGCATTTGTAACATAGATGCCTACTGGACGACTCGTTTTTAATAATGTCAGTATCTTGTCGTCATTGGGGAAGGCTTGATGATTGTAACCAGTTCGAAAATGTGTTAAGGATATTACGCCAATCAACTTTGTACCGTTAATACTGAGGTGGACAATCTGATTGGCAATACAGTGTGTCAAGACATTCTGATTAATGTGATATTTGACTGTGAAAATGAACTTTGAAAAGCTTCGATTTGGAGTGATTCGAGAACGGCACCAATTTTAGCAAAGTGGCAGCACAGTGGCCAGTGGGCACATAACACATTTTAGTGTTATTGTTTTAGCCATACCTTGAATCATACCTTGAACGGGTTTGGGACAGGGAGCCTACTGGCTCATATATAGCCCCTTAATCAGTGGTCCTGACAGTAATTTTTATATTTTTGCTTTGAAATTGTTTACTGTTAGTGCATTGATACAGTCGTTTGGTAGGCTTGGTTACTCGCTGTGAAAAGAACTTGTGGCGTGCATCTAGTCGGCTGTGGTGTCGTGCTATATCTGCAGGAGCAGGTAATTGAGTTAAGGCATATGATTTTGATGATGACAGGGCAGGGTGAGAAAGAAGAGAGCAGAGGTGGTGAGAATGATGAGAGCAGAGGTGGTGAGACCGAGGAGAGCAGAGGTGGTGAGAGCAAGGAGAGCAGAGGCGGTGAGAACGAGGAGAGCAGAGGTAGTGAAAATGAGGAGAACAGAGGTGGTGAGAACAAGGAGAGCAGTGGCAATGTGAGGGAGAAAGCTGGTAAGAAGAAGAAAGATGGAAAAAGGAAGAATGTGCAACAAAAGGAAGATAACCGAGTGAGTGAATAGGGATTGTCAGGTGGCAGGATGGTCGAGGATAACAAGAGCAGAGAAAAGGAGAAGACTGTGGATCAGAAGAAGAAAGATGATAGGAGGCAGAGTATGCAACAAAAGAGAGGTAAGCGGGTGAGTGGAGAGGGATTGCCAGGTGGTAAGACGGTAAAGGTTGATGATAGGAGAGAAAGGGTGCATACTAGTAGTGTGCAACAGGAAAGGAGCTTTGCTGATGTAGTATCACAGGGGAAAGCGAGGAAAGCCCGGGTATTTATGGGGGATTCCATCATTAGGAAAGTGGATAAAATTGTAAATAGAGGAGATTACATAACAGTATGCCTACCAGGGGCAAAACTAGAGGATATAGCAGAGAAGGCAAGACAAGTCATGGGTGGTGGCACGGGAGTTGATGTTCTCGTGCATGTGGGAACGAACAATGCCGAGAAGGAGGGAACGTCAGCCATCGTTGGTAAGTACAAGAGGCTGATCAAGACACTTAAAGAGGCACGTGTTGGACAGATTGTATTGTCGGGGATATTACCAATAATGGGAGGCAGGGGTGAGGAATATAGCAACTGTAGGAGGATGACGATCAATACACCGCTCCAGAAGGTATGTATGGAGGAGGGAGTAGACTTCGTAGACATGTGGTTAAACTTTGTGGGAAGAGATGACTTTTTCATGAGAGATGGACTTCATCTGACAGGGAAGGGCACTGCAGTTCTTGGGTGTGAGTTTGTCAGAGTTATCGACAAGGGCACAGGTACCATAAATTATTTAAACTAGATGCGCAGGAGGAACTGACAGAGAAAACTCAAAGGAGTACTACTACAAATACACATCCAAAGAAATGTTCACCAATAATTTCGGACAATGAACTTAAATGTACATGCTTAAATGCCAGGAGCATAGTAAATAAAAAAGTGAGTTAGACATTATGGTAGCAGATATTGATCCTCATGTAATAGGCATCACAGAATCATGGGCAAATGAAGATATAGTAGATGTTGAGTTAGCACTGACAGGCTATGTAATGTTTAGGAAGGATAGACGAGAAAGAAGGGGAGGTGAACTAATTTTATATATTAAAGAATCTATCCAAGCATATGAAATAACACTGAAAAGTGAAGCAGATAGTGAGGAAGCAATTTGGTGTAACATAGTTACCAGGAACTCAACATTAACAATAGGAGTAGTTTATCATAGTCCTAACATAGGACAAGAGGAAGATGTAAAATTACAAAAGGCGATAAGGGAGGTGAGCAATGGGGAATGTGTTATGATGGGTGATTTTAACCATGGCCATATACAATGGGAATCATTAGAGAGTGCTGGAGGTGATTACCATAAGTTTCTACTTCTAACACATGATTGTTTCCTTACTCAACATGTCTTGGAACCAACCAGAGGTGGGAATGTGTTAGATTTAATTTTGTCTTCTCAAAATGAATTAGTTGACAATGTTGAAGTACACGAACCTTTGGGCTCAAGTGACCATAACCAATAATTTGCTGAAGAACAAGACAGCAACAGAATACTGGACTTGTTTAAAATATGAGATTGAGGGCATTATTGAGAATTTTTTTCCATTAAGAAAACATGGGAAAAGGTCAAGGAAAAAATACCTGTCAAAAGAGGCTATTAAAAAAATTGCTCACAAACAGATGCTGTGGAGGGTCTATAAACACACTGGAAATGTAGAAGACTGCCTACACAAACTACAAAGAGGCACTTAACCTAGCTACAACTGAAATTATAAAATCTAAAAGAACCTTTGAAAAAAATAGGCAGGTAATATAAAAAATGACAGCAAGAGTTTCTATGCTTATGTAAGGGGTAAAGACAAAGTTCGAGATAAGGTCAGACCACTGGAAAACAACAGTGAAAACATAATTTCAAACGGGTTCCAAATGGCAGAGGTCTTGAATGAGTATTTCAGCTCAGTTTTTACCACAGAAAATATCAGCTCACTTCCAGTTCCATTTACTAAATTTGAGGGCAATTAATCAGAACATATAGGGCAGTTATTTGTAACTCCTGAAATGATAGCAAAGAAAATTAAGAAGATGAAAGATAATAAATCACCTGGAGTAGATGGGATACCACCAAAACTGCTTAAGGAAATTGTTCAGCAAATTAGTACACCACTTGCAAAATTGTTTAACTTGTCACTAGAAGAAGGAATAGTTCCTACAGAATGGAAAGAAGCAAACATTATGTCGTTATTTAAGAAGGGATCAAGGAAGAAGCCAGAAAATTACAGACCAGTGAGTTTAACATCAGTTGTATGTACATTACTCGAAACATTAATTAGAGATCACATGGTGGAATTCCTTGTAAAACATCAATTAATAAATACATCTCAACATCGATTCCTAAAAGCAAGGTCATGTTTAACAATCTCTTATGTTTTTTTGAAGAAATTACAAAGTGGGTAGATGACGGGTCTCCAGTGGATGTTGTCTACTTAGATTTTCAGAAAGGTTTTGATAAAGTGCCACATCAAAGATTGTTACTTAAACTAAAACCCCATGACATAGGTAATGATGTAATCAACTGGATAGAAAAGTGGCTTACACACAAAAGACAGAGAGTAATAGTAGATGGTGAGATTTCAAACTGGAAATCTGTTTTGATTAGGGTACCACAGGGATCAGTATTAGGCCCTATATTGTTTATATATATATATATATATATATATATATATATATATATATATATATATATATATATATATATATATAAATTATTTGGAGGATGACATATTTAGCAAAGTACTCAAATTTGCAGATGACACAAAAGTATTCAGAAAGGTTACTAATGATACAGATAAACAAAGTTTACAGGATGATCTATTTAAAAGGTCTGAAAAATGGCCAATGTTATTCAATTTTTGGAAGCGTAAATGCATACACATAGGACATGAAACATGGACGAAGAATATAAAATGGAGGATGAGGTACTAAGTAGAACAACACAAGAAAAGGACTTAGGAGTAACATTTAGTGATGATATGAAAGTTTCAGAGAAATGTCGGATTGCTGATTCGAAAGGAAATCAAATTCTAGGGTTAATTAGGAGATCTATCACGTATAAGGAGAAACAGCTAATTGTACCCCTGTACAAAGCAATAGTTAGAACACATTTGGAATATTGTATTCAAGCATGGAGGCCGTATCGTAAAAGGATACAGACAAGCTAGAAAGAATACAACGAAGAGCAACTAAAATGTTTCTAGGATTGAGAGACCTTAGTTATGAAAGCCGCTTATTCAAATGTGGTTTGACAACACTACAGACCAGAAGACTAAGAGGAGACCAAATAAGTGTTTAAAATAGTGAATGGTTATGAGGATGTTGATAGGATTATGTTCTTCAAACTTAAAGAAGGCAGTAGAACCAGAGGACACAAAGTAGCATTAGATAAGGAGCAGTGTAGGTTGGACATGAGAAAATACTATTTCTGGTGATAAACGAATGGAACAAACTGCCAAATGATTGTGTTAATGCTAGTAGTGTATGTTTAAAAATAGAGTTGACAGATATCTGATAAGGGCAGGCTACACATAGATAAGAACATTGTTGGACTCTCAATAAGCCAATGGCTTCCTTGTCCACTTGCCATCTGGAACTTGTTTGGGATGGCAATCTTGTTAAATCTTGTGAAACACTTAATATATTGGGCGAATAAAGCCATTATTGTTAAGTTGAAATGTTATGATATTAATTGTTAGTAAAGTAAGGATGAAATAATCCTTGTAATGAATCTAGTTGTATAATTTGTTCGGTAAGTTCACTGGAGCTGAATAAGACTACAACAACTGTCATGTTAGATCAATGCCAATATGTTATTTGATTGAGGTCCACTCAAAGTAGCAGTAGGATCTTCCAGCATAAAACAAACTGGTTACCTTCAGAATGTTGTTTGTCTTCTCAATCTTGAGGTACAGCTTCGTGTGGACAACACTCAATATGTTGGCTTCTTTCAGAAGATTCACATTGTCTTTTTTTACTGAAAATTAACAAAATACACATGTGCATGTTGCCGAAATATATATAATAAGATTTAAGCAAATTTCTATCCAAAGCAACAGACAAAGTGCAGATGGATAAGGAATCACTAAACAGTTTTATCAATGTGTGGACAGTCTTGACAGATATCTGTCAAATTTGTTTCTAAAAATATTATTGATACTGTTGGAACTTCCACAATCAGATCATTTGTTTAATTAATTTATTGTCATCTATGATATCCAAAGGGATCATTGAGATATTAACAAGTGTCTACTGGAGTGAAATGATTAATAAATTAAGTTTGCTGTAAAATCACTCAATGAAGTCCTGTTCAAACATGTTGAAGCTGGCCGTCCACTCGTTGAGGCCAATGATCAGTTCCAGGTTACAGATGTTATATCTGACGTAGGCGGTCAACGTGTGTTGGTAGATGAACAACTTAAGGTCAACACAACAACTGATGCTGGTGCAAGTCTTGTCAAAGCGACACAGGATGTTCTTGCCAATTCGTCTCCCAATGTAAAAACATTCTGTCAATGTTAAGTACATGTTACTGCCTTGTAAGACTTTCTAAAGAACTGAACTGATGTATGAACCCCTATACTAAACACTTCAGTTAAGCTCTGATAACAAAAGGTAACATCAGTATAATGTGTTCAACATAACTGTGTTGGGAGCAATAATAAAAATATATTAAACTACATGAAAGTAACAATAGTGACAAATATTCCATCATATGTGACCTGTATGAGATATGATGGAATATTTGTCACTATTGTTACTTTCATGTGACCTGTATGAGATATGGCAATACCATTCTACTTACGTGGGTCAGACTTGAGATAACAATCAATGAGGGATTGATGGGCCCCCGGACTCTCTTCTCCATCCACAGTTTATTTCTCCTTTCTTCTGTCTTCCTGATACCTCTCCACACAGTCTGTCGCCAGTTGTTGCAGTCTGCTGTAGCAGATTCCCAGGACTCAATGCTGATCTGAACAGATTCAATATTTCGTTTGCAAGCATTTCTGAACTGGAGCATCTATGCCACTCCTCCCAATAAGAATGGTCCGAACACTCCTGGTCAGATCATGTATATCAAAATGCTAGACTTCATGTGGAAACATTAGACATAATGACAGCAGCTATGCTGGTCATAAATTAGCTGTTTGCACCAGAAATCAATATTTCATGAAATTATTCATAAGAATACTTTCCTGAAGTACTAAGCCAGCACATTAATATTATATAAATAATAAGCCACCACTGAAAATAAACATTGTCAAACCTCAATTTCTTCCACAGTTTCAAGATGCTTGTCTTGACCTTTGACAAGCCGACCTTATGAGCAATTTGTTCAGCCTGATGGAGTTAATTTTGAAGTTGAAAACATCTTTCAACTTTGAGAGATCAGAAAGGCCTAAACTCTTGGCAGTCTAAAAATAAAAATAATAAATGATAAATACAAGTTATATGAATCGTTTCTGGTTGCATCAACATATCTTAGTCAATGGTAAGTACAATGAGTATTTTGAGTTTATTGGCTGCTACTATTAATACACATTCTGACCAATTAATCAGCATGAAGTTTCAATGCTAAAAACATTTGTTTTTAACATTGTATAATGGAGGACTACGAAGTTGTTTGATAAATGGTAGAACTAAAGGATAGCATTACTCATAACAACCATGAGAAATACAGACTGTACATATTAGAGACTGTACATATTAGAGTATCAGGATATCATCCCCACTGCATGTAAAGGTGAATATCTAAACAACCAGTATTGCTGTTTGAATGACATTTTCTCCTGATTAGCGGAATAATTTGCTTGGCAAACACTAACCACATAATTGAGTTTATATCTTTCAGATATGAATCTGATTATGTAAGATATATTGTCTGAACTCGCTCTCCAGACAATACGAAGTGGTCATACTCCTGCACCCATTTGGGAGGCGGCACCTTTCAGTTACGAAGGTATTCAGTGGGGTCGATCATCCTACTTGGGCCTGTCTCTACGATAGCCATGTGAATGTGAGGATCAGAGCAACAGTCTGGCTTACGAACCACATCAATCACTGCTCCGGTTGCCACCTATGAGCAAAGTTATCGTAAATATCTACAGCAGCAAGGAAAGGAACATAACATGTGGGAAAAGTTCCACAAGAATTATTAAATTAAATAGCATTTTTCCTCAGCTTTTTATTTAAATATTAATTTCTTAAATGAAGTATTTTGTCACTAATACATACTGACACTATGTCACTATGTAAAGGTAATGACAAAATGTGAGATAAAATAGGTTCTGAAACATCTCAAATGTTACACAAGTTTGGTCAAAACACGGTACAACAAACATACCATTGCAATACAGGAGATGGAGTGATAACTAGAATAAAATATTCAATACACACTTTAGTTGATTAGTTGTATCTAACTTGCCTGTTTTTTCTACCACATTCAGTACACATTTTAGATTGATTAGTTGTAAGGGTCATCCATGGGAAGTATCCAACAAAATTCAATACACATTTTAGTTGATTAGTTGTAAGGGTAACCTATGGGAAGTATCCAACTTCTCTGTTTGTCTACTATATTCAGTACACATTTTAGGTGATTAGTTGTAAGGGTCATCCATGGGAATTATCCAACTTGCCTGTTTTTCTACCATGTTCAGCTCAACATTGTTAATGATAACATCCACATTCTTCATGTTGCTCACAGAAATTGTGACTTGTTGAGATCCAGCCACACTCAGATGTCTGCTATCAGGAGCAATCTACAATATACAACATAGTCAACGTAGCCTACTACATGACATATCTTGCCATCAAATTCTAAGCTTCTGGAAGCTTACCAGCTCAGGGCTTGAGGCAATATTATCACATGACAAAACGAGGTAATTAAGGAAGAATGAACATATTATATATCTTTATTTTCTAGTAGAATTCGAGTCTTGCCATATACATGACTCATAAATATGTCATAATATGTAAACATCAGTGCTCTATGTGTACACCCCTGCCAAGCTGCAGTGAAAACGCTTATCAATACTTACATGACAACTTGAGTTCACGTGGAGATGCCGGGTAAGTGTAATATGGACAGCAATAATCATAAAAGCTGGAAATTACATGTTTCTGTTACATTCCTCTACTTTTCCATAGAAAAACATTTGAATAAATATAAGGCAACTGTTTAATTTCAATGGAATTGTTTCTGTCAAGATGGCCTAGTGACACCTACATATAAAACATTACTGACTTTTTTATGGGGACTAATAACATCTTAGCACACTACATGTCCACAAGACATTTCTACATGTGACGATTACATAACTGTTGATAGTCCTGTCACACTGTAGTGGGGCTTTGATAATGTGTAATGAACAAGAAATATATTTACCTCCTGTCCAACAGTGACTTCCAGCATAATTACTTTGTGGCTGTAATGACCATTTTCCGTCTATTTCCCAGACACCAACACCACATGATGTCTACTACAGCAGTTTCTTTGGGAACTTTTCATTCACCTTTAGCCCAAAGATCTCTTCAAGCAGTGCCTGTGCCGTATTGTATCTATTGCATGTGAACATAAACATAATATGTCTTATACCATGATATATCGATAGGTATTATCTCAATGGATATGGATAGTTAACCGATTGTACACTGATTAATGTGAGCCTGGGTTACAGTGGGTGACAAGTTGACATTAGGGAACCCGAAGGTGCCAGTGCTTTGCTCGTCTATGGCTTATAAACAATGTCAACGACACACAAGACACAAGGACACAGGTTAGACAGGTCTGCATTGTTCAGGCATTAGTAAGGGGAGGGATTAACAATATGTTGTTAGGCTGCAAAGAATGTTATTTCAACAGAAATATGGTGGGAGATTTGTTCTCCTGAGCAGGAGAACTGGAGATTTGATAGAGTCTTATAGCAATTGTGGGAGACAAGCTCCATCCTCAATTTGATTTTTCTCTTGCTTCATTTCAAAATCATTTTGGAAAAAAATCTAACCTATCTAGTATCCACTATGACATGCTAGCTCATTTGTGCAAATGTGTCATTTAGTTTTTATAAATACATCGGACAACCTACTAGATATATTCAACTGAACCCATGTGGAATTCACTGGAAAAGGTCAAACATGGCTCCAACCAACTACATACTATGACATCAACCTATTCACACTTTCAAAGTTACCCGATTTAATGTTCAAAGTCAATTCTTTCAATAATTTTTTTAAAATATATACATTAAGCTGACTGTTCATACCTTTAAACAATTCATACACTCTACAGATATGAACACCAATGGCCCTGATTCACAATGGGCTAAATTAATTGAGGAGGGAGAAAGAAAACAGAAACTTGCTGGCTGACTAGATCAAGTGACATCCCAGTTAAAAATCACTGAAATTGGCTGTAACTACAACCATCTAAAGTACAGCAGGCAGTATTATTGTGGTCTGACCCTTAAACAGCAAAACAAATTCAAATACAGACCCAGACACACTGGTATGCCAAGTTTGTTTGATGTTCTTGACTGTCGGCATGAAGAAGTCGTACGCATGTAGGAATGGTGCAAGCAGGTTTTTGAGGTAAACAACATTGCAGCAAGTTCCTCCATCTGAACCTTCTTGATCTCGGCTGGGCTGCTTTCTTTGTGCTTGCCTACAACCACAAGAAGCAAGGAGATTTTGGTAGTTGACTACAGCACATAGCAAGGAGACATTGGTGCTTGCCAACAGCACATAGCAGGGAGATGTTGGTGCTTGGATACAACACATAGCAAGGAGACATTGGTGCTTGCTGACAGTACATAGCAAGGAGACATTGGTGCTTGCTGACAGCACATAGCAAGGAGACATCGGTGCTTGTCGACAGCACATACCAAGGAGACATTGGTGCTTGCCAACAGCACATAGCAGGGAGATGTTGGTGCTTGGATACAGCACATAGCAAGGAGACATTGGTGCTTGCTGACAGTACATAGCAAGGAGACATTGGTGCTTGCTGACAGCACATAGCAAGGAGACATCGGTGCTTGTCGACAGCACATACCAAGGAGACATTGGTGCTTGCCAACAGCACATAGCAAGGATCTAAAAGATGTATATTTATAAATAAAATAGTAAATGTAGGGCATAAAAAATATATGATTTGATGTGAAGACACTAACACTTGTATACAACAAGAGATCAGCAGGAAGGTGAAGACATCAACACTTTAAAACAAGGATTTAACAAGACTGCATCCCGAACAACAAGTTCCAGATGGCAAGTGGACAAGGAAGCCATTGGCTTATTGAGAGTCCAACAATTTTCTCATCTATGTGTAGCCCGCCCTGATCAAATATCTGTCAATTCTATTTCTAAACATATTCACAATACTAGCATTAACACAATCATTTGGCAGTTTGTAATTCATTTATCACCCTTTGTGAGAAAGAGGACTTTCTCATGTCCAACCTACACTGCTCCTTAACTAATGCTGCTCTGTGTCCTCTGGTTCTACTGCCTTCTTTAAGTTTGAAGAACATACATATATTCCTGTCAACATTCTCATAACCATTCACTATATTAAACACTTCTATTTGGTCTCCTCTTAGTCTCCTGGTCTCTAGAGTTGTCAAACCACATTGTAATAAGCGACTTTCGCAACTAAGGTCTCTCAATTCTGGAATCATTTTAGTTGCTCTTCGTTGTATTCTTTCTAGCTAGTCTATGTCCTTTTTACGATATGGCCTCCATGCTTGAATAAAATATTCCAAATGTGGTCTAACTATTGCTCTGTACAGGGGTACAATTAGCTGTTTCTCGTTATACATGATAGTTCACCTAATTAGCCCTAGGATTTGATTTCCTTTCGAAGCAGCAATCCCACATTGCTCTGAAACTTTCATGTCAGCACTAAATGTTACTCCTAGGATCTTTTCTTGTGTAGTTCTACCTAGTACAGCATCCCCCATTTTATATTCTTCTTCCATGTTTCCATGTCCTATGTGTATACATTTACAATTCCCGAAATTGAATAACATCTGCCATTTTTCTGACCATTTAACTAATTTATCTAGATCATCCTGTAAACTTTGTTTATCTGTATCATTAGTAACCTTTCTGAATACTTTTGTGTAATCTGCCAATTTTAGTACTTTGCTAGATATGTCATCTTCCAAATCATTTATATATATATATATATATATATATATAATTATATATAGATATATATATTAAAAATGGTATAGGGCCTAATACTGATCCCTGTGGTACCCCACTCAAAACAGATTTCCAGTTTGAAATCTCACCATCTACTATTACTCTCTGTCTTCTGTGTGTAAGCCACTTTTCTATCCAATTGATTACATCATTACCTATACCATGGGCTTTTAGTTTAAGCAACAATCTTTGATGTGGCACTTTATCGAAAGCTTTCTCAAAATCTAAGTAGACAACATCCACTGTCATCTACCCACTTTGTAATTTCTTACAAAAAACATAAAAGATTGGTTAGACATTACCTTGCTTTTTAACTAATTTTCTAGATCATGCTGTAAACTTTGTTTATCTGTATCATTAGTAACTTTTCTGAATATTTTTGTTTTATCTGCAAATTTGAATACTTTGCTAGATATGTCATCCTCCAAATTATTTATATATATTTTTAGGCGACAGATGCTAGCACAAGAGTTGACCTGTTCCGTCCTTTCTTCTTTAGCCAATAAGGACGGAACTCAAAGTTAGAATCTGCAATTAACTGGCTCCTATGTATAAATTCCCTACATTGCCCTACCTTTGTGTAAACTAATATTTATGTCAAACATAGCCAGGATACTAAATGCATGACAGATCAAACACATGTCTTGAATCATGCTCTGGTCTGTTTTAATTAATTCACCATATTTATTATATAAATCATCTAATTGACCATACTCTAAAAAAGTCAATAATAATGTGATTCTCTGATGATCAGTTAGAATACCACAATGTGTGAATTAATTACTGATGACTGGTGCTGTGACAGTTCCAGGTCCAGAAAGAACCAATACCCGCAGTACCTACTGGGACCCACAGTTTTGGTTCTAGACTCGGAACCGTGACAGCAGTAGTTACTACTGGTTTCTTATTATTACATGATTACAGAGCCAATTACTGTGTACATAATCACATACCACTAAAGGAGTACAGATGGTGGAATCGCAACATCAACTTCAGTTCAGCCCAACTCTTCTTTGTTCGATTAACTTTGAACATAGGTGTTTTTATTAGTGGCTATAAAAAATGCCCCATTTTGGTGCCGTTTTTAGGTTGTGCCAATAATCTAAAAAAACGTATTTACGTCTTTAAAAAAGTACTTAAATTCTTAAACTTTTTCACAATTCAATTTATCATAGCTACCACCATCTCATAAAAAGATCTGCAATTTGAAATTTTCAATGACATCCTTATTTTTGGTGGCACCAATTTGTGACATTTGCGACGTTCTTCGAACCAAATTCCTACCGCTAGCTAATTCTACCTACACTCCATTAAGTCTAAATATAGGCAGAAACACCTGCATTGTATTAAATAAGAATACTGTTAGGCCAGTAATTTTGCTGCAACACATTCACCCTTACCCTCGCTGCCTCTGGCGGCGATGCCCAAACTCAAAGACGCTAATCGTAGTCGTGGAAAAACGTGGCCACTGTAAAACGGTGGCCGAATATCGTAAACATGTTTGATAAATGTTTTAGTAAGTATGTTTTAAAACGTAACGTTTCTGAAATGACGCTATATACCGCTGACCGTCGTAATATTTCACAATAACGAGCAAGTCCGAAAGATAAATGAATATTCCGTTACTCCGTCATACATGTCTATCCGAAAGATGGCGGACTCTTAAGCCCAAATTCCCCACCTGTGGCGCCACTAACCATTTCAATAGCCTCGATTAATCAGGCTGCGGGATGTGACGCCACCGTTTGTCGCAGTCACTACACTTTCGTCAAGAATCACCCGTATATAATTCCGTCCTGGAATATCAAGCAACAAATGTTGTTGTGGGCAATATTGTTTTTAGATAATTGAAAGTTCGAAGAATTTTTGACACCTGTAAAACTTTGCGTTAGTGTATATTCACCCATTACAGACGGCTTTGACGACCGTCATCACGGCGGTCGATGTTCCTCCCACCTTGGGCAGATCTACAGAATTAATAGTTGTAAACATCCTTATAATAATAATAATTACCAATGCTATAGATTTCAATCCACAATTAACTTTTGTCCACTACGAAACAATGGTAAACAATTGTTCCATACTTTAGTCATGATAACTATCATAACAATGTTTTTTTTTAGGAAAGTTATATTTTTTCATGAGGGCGTGACCCAATAAAATAATTGAAATTTGTATGAACGGTCGTAATTTAAGACCACTTGTATTATTTGGGCTGTTTGCATTATAAGACATTATTAATTTTATGATAACGGAAAGACACGGTTTACGTACTGAGCTCCGTATTTCCCTTCTCCAAGGTTTTCTTTCTACTGTGATAGTTGGTTTGTAGCTATTAAATAAACAAATGTCAAGATCAGTGTTGTCATATCTTTTAGATTAGCATTAAAAAAACAACAATGTACTCGTCAGTGTTTGTACTGTAAAGAGTAGTAGGGCGCAATCGACACAAATTTGAAACAGAATCGGCCGTGTTTTTCTGGGATGACTTCTGGAAAATGTTACAGTTAAAAAAAATTTGCTCAACAGTTTCAAACCCCACCCCCAAAGAAATGTGTTTGTGTGTGTGCTGTGTGTGTGTGTGTGTTTGTGTGTGTGTGTGTGTGTGTGTGTGTGTGTGTGTGTGTGTGTGTGTGTGTGTGTGTGTGTGTGTGTGTGTGTGTGTGTGTGTGTGTGTGTGTGTGTGTGTGTGTGTGTGTGTGTGTGTGTGTGTGTGTGTGTGTGTGTGTGTGTGTGTGTGTGTGTGTGTGTGTGTGTGTGTGTGTGTGTGTGTGTGTGTGTGTGTGTGTGTGTGTGTGTGTGTGTGTGTGTGTGTGTGTGTGTGTGTGTGTGTGTGTGTGTGTGTGTGTGTGTGTGTGTGTGTGTGTGTGTGTGTGTGTGTGTGTGTGTGTGTGTGTGTGTGTGTGTGTGTGTGTGTGTGTGTGTGTGTGTGTGTGCATGTGTAATTGTTTTTATGTTATAGCCAGCGTACCACATAACGTGTACAAACGTATTATTTATGTCCTAGCCAGATTACCATATTACGTGTATGTACGACATTATTGTTTATCCTAAACATGACGTGACGGATATGTATGATTCTATTCGTATCCCAAGCAGGACCAGTTATGTGGAGGACCCCTTTCTGCGGAGGCCTGGCACGAGTGTAACACTTGTGGGTGTGTGGGGGGGGGGCTGCCACGAGTGTACCACTTGTGTGTGGGGGTCGCACTTTCACAGCACTGCCTCACTGCAACAGTGGGGACAGTTTCGCTTGTGTCGCTCTCACGATGTTCTGGCTTAGGTCTTAGGTTTCCTGTACCATGGTTAACCAGGCACTGGGCGGCGTCTTAGTTAGAACACTCAAACGAGAGAACCCGGGGTCGGTCGGTCGGTCGGTCGGTCGGTCGGTCGGTCGGTCGGTCGGTCGGTCGGTCGGTCGGTCGGTCGGTCGGTCGGTCGGTCGGTCGGTCGGTCGGTCGGTCGGTCGGTCGGTCGGTCGGTCGGTCGGTCGGTCGGTCGGTCGGTCGGTCGGTCGGTCGGTCGGTCGGTCGGTCGGTCGGTCGGTCGGTCGGTCGGTCGGTCGGTCGGTCGGTCGGTCGGTCGGTCGGTCGGTCGGTCGGTCGGTCGGTCGGTCGGTCGGTCGGTCGGTCGGTCGGTCGGTCGGTCGGTCGGTCGGTCGGTCGGTCGGTCGGTCGGTCGGTCGGTCGGTCGGTCGGTCGGTCGGTCGGTCGGTCGGTCGGTCGGTCGGTCGGTCGGTCGGTCGGTCGGTCGGTCGGTCGGTCGGTCGGTCGGTCGGTCGGTCGGTCGGTCGGTCGGTCGGTCGGTCGGTCGGTCGGTCGGTCGGTCGGTCGGTCGGTCGGTCGGTTCCAATCCCTTCTTCCCATATTTGCTCGGTTCTCATCCTTACATTCGTTCAACAGTCCTCCTCACATTTTATCTCCATCTCCTCCATATTCACTCTTTTATCCCCACATGTTCATATCCTCCACTCAGCACAATTTGTTTCCCCCACGCATTCTCACCCCTCCGCTCATATTTCCATTCCCTCCCTCCCATATTCTCTCGTCCCACCTCTCAACTTCTGCTCTCCCCTCGTCTCGACATTCGCACATCTTTCCTCCCAACATTCTCAGTCCTATATTCGATAGTCCACATTCCCGAAAAGAGCATATTCGGTGCAAACAAATATCATCACGACGACATATCCCCCAATATGTGCTGACATCTGGCGAACAGTGAGATAACAACGAATTATTGACTCCATGCACGACAGAATCCCTGCAGTTGATCTACGGTAGTTACATTAATAACGAGTAGATAATGAGAGAGCGAAATCTATATGTGTGTGTGCGGGTATGTGTGGGTGTTTGTGGATATGTGTGGGTGTGTGGTTGCATTTGTCGTTTTTCATCCCTAGCTGAGATGCGGTGTGGGGTGTATCGAGGGGCACTCCAAAATATAATTGCCAATGTTGGTCTCTTCCAAAAAAATTTCTACGTGCTTATAACACAGAGTGTTTTGCTGTTATAGTCGACTATCAAAACCAAAAGCTCCAGGCCAAAATCCTGAATTAACTCTTGATTGCAGAGCCATAGTTGTGTGTAATATGAATTGAATATGAATGGGTTTGGGAGGGGGGTTCGAACGAAATCCCATTTTTGAGCGAATTTTGTTTAACTGTAAAATTTTGCAGCAGTCATCCCAGAAAACCACAACTGATTCTATGCGTTCGAGCCCCTCTTTTCAAGACCAAGAGGACGGGCCTGGTTTTGATAGCTCCAAGGCCAAACGATGCATTTTGGCCGATTCCGGCCTACTACTATTTAAGGTACAAACACTTACGAGTACAGTGTTATTTTTGCTATTAATGCTAATTAAAAAATGTGACAATACTTTTCATGACATTTGTTTTTTTCATAGCTACAAACCAACTATCCCAGAAGCGAAAAATCCTTTGAGAAGGGAAATATGCAGCTTAGTATGTAAACGGTTTATTTCCCTTGTCACAAAATTAATAATGTTTTTTAATCCAAGCAGCGCAAATAATACATGTGGTCTTACATTACGTCCGTTCATACAAATTTTAATTATTCTATTGGGTCACACCCTCGTGAACAAAATTATCTTCCACATTTTAAAATATAACTTTCCTAAAAACCAACATTGTTATAATAGTTATCATAACTAAAGTATGGAACAATGTTTTACTATTAATTCTGTAGATCTGCCCAAGATAGGAGGAACATCGACCGCCGTGATGACGTTAGTCAAAGCCGTCTGTAATGGGTGAATATACAGTAAAGCAGAGCAAAACATTTTGAAATTAATTTACAGTTTTTTTTGCGTTTTCTGAATTCAGAGCCATTCTACGAACTTTCAGTTATCTAAAAACCAATATTACCTACAGCAACATTTGTTGCTTGATATTCCAGGACATGAAATATATACGGGTAATTCTTGATGAATGTGTAATGTGTGCAACAAACTGTGGCGCCACATCCCGCAGCTTGAATAATCGAGGCTAATGGAATGGTTAGTGGCGCCACAGGTGGGAGGATTTGGGCTTACGAGTTCGCCATCTTTCGGATAGACAAGTGTGACTGAGTAACGAGACACTCATTCATCTTCAGGACTCACTCGTTATTGTGACATATTACGACGGCCAGCGAGTTATAACGTCATTTCAGAAACGTTATGTTTTAAAACAACCGACTTACTAAAACATGTATCCAACATGTTTGCGATATTCGACCATCGTCTTACAGTGGAAACTTTTTCAACGATAACGATTGGCGTCTTTGAGTTTGTGCAACGCCACCAGAGCCAAGGCAGCGAGGGCGAGGCAGAATGTTTCGAAGCAGTGTTTTAATTTAAACAAAATTAGTGGCCTAATAGTATTCTTATTTAATACAATGTATGTGTTTCTGCCTATATTTAGACCTGCTGGAGTGTAGATACAATTTGCTAGTGACAAGAATTTGGGTCGAAGAACATTTAGACCCTAATCGATCAAATTTCACAAATTGTTACCGCCAAAAATAGGGATGAAAAATTCAAATTGCTGATCTTTATGAGATGGTGGTAGTTACGATAAATTTCAATCTGAAAAAACTGTCAGAATCGAAGTACTTTTAATGTTTTTTGAATTTTTTTTTTTATATAGATTATTGGCATATATATATATATATATATATATATATATATATATATATATATATATATATATATATATATATATATATATATATATATATATATATATATATATATCTTATACATATATACATATATACTGAATAAAAAAATGGCACTAAAATGGTGGCATATTGTATCAAAACTTATAAAAAAGGTATGTTTAAAGTTTATCAAACGAAGAATAGTTGGGCTGAACAGAAGCTGATGTTGCCTTCCGCCATCTGTACTCCTTTAGTGGTATGTGACAATGTGTACATATTAATTGGCTCTGTAATTATGTAATAATAAGAAACCTTGAGTAGTAACTAGTGTTGTCACAGTTCCGGGTCTAGAACCGAAACAGTGGGTATTGGCAGGTATTTGTTCTGTTACTTTCTAGACCCGGAACTGTCACAACACTAGTCATCAGTAACAAATTCACACATTGTGATATTCTAACTGATTATCAGAGAATCACATTATTATTGCCTTATTTAGTGTATGGTTAATTAGATGAATGATAAATAAATGTGGTGAATTAATTAAGACCAGAGAATGATTCAAGACCTGTGTGTTTGATCTGTCACGCATTTAGTATCCTGGCTATGTTTGACATAAATATTGATTTACACAAAGGTAGGGCAACGTAGAGAATTTATACATAAAAGCCAGTTAATTGCAGATTCTAACTTTGATGTTTCGGCCTTATTGACTGACGAAAAAAGGATGGAACAAGTCAGTGATCGGACAACTCTTGTGCTAGCATCTGTCGTCTATAAAGTGAAACACTCTCACTCCATATGGGGTCAGCAGTGTTAGTCAGAGACTGGAAAATCACCTTGGCATTCATTCATTCAATTCAAGGATGTTCTTTGTCTTGGATCTATGTATTAATTGTCATGATACAGATATTGTCATAGAAGTTTATAAGATGTAAGGAAAAACCTACACATTCTTTATTTACTCTTGTGTAGATGAGTTTATCATTTCATTTTCAGTCAGTGATACATTGAAACCCACATATAAAAGAACAACCTTTCACGATGCAGTAAATTGTTGTGTAATGAGGCTAAAATAACATATTTCATCTAAAAAACTCAACAACAACATTTTCTAATGAATGTTGTAGATCTTGCACCAGTTGATTAATTTAGAGCCAAGGTAATAAATGATCAAACACACTATTTCACAGGTAGTTCTCACTTAGCATAACATACAAATATGCATATTCAGACATCAACAAAACTGTATACAATGCTGAATAACAATTTGACGTACTCCATGACGAAGTAGTTGTTAAGTATTATCTTTCCAGATCCATACCGTCACAGTCAGCTGTGCTCTATGACAACAGAGAAAGAACTACATGATCACCCGAACTCTAAGACATTACACATCCGCGCACTAGGCATTGCAGCTAGTGACTCATCCCTCGGTCACCAGATGTCCTATGTCAATGACTGACTGACACACTGCGGTCTAGCGCAGTTGACACTCTCGAGTGATGTATGTAACCTTTGCGAGCTATGTGTAACTTAACAAAACATCTCCACAAATCCAACTTCTACTTCCCTACATAGCTGCTGGACTAGCATGTTAATTGTCATCCTCTGGCAATTTTAAAATCCCTGACCCCTGCTTCCCATTACTGGTAAAAATGTATTACGTTGTACGTGTATTTGTCATTTCATTTGTGTGTACTACAGCTCCCGGTTCAAATTGGCGAAATTTTAAATCAAGGACGTCTTCAGCTTCAGTGAAGCATCTTTTTAATTTTTGAAATGGGTAAATCGGGACCTTTTATCAATCTTTTAAAGTCGATCTTCCGACCACGCGTAATCTGCGTGGAGGTCGCTTTTGTGCGATCTCATTGGCTATAAGCGGCACGTGATCATTGTTAGCAGCGCCTCTGCAAGGGTATTATTCCTGCTATTTCTGGCAACTTCGTTACCCACTTTGCCTGCGTCTTTTGGAAGAGACACTAAAAGCCATTGGTCCAAACTCCTGCGATACCCCAATATTGGGTTGTTAGGAGCATAATTACTTGAGACCAACATGCTAGCTCGTTTGTGCAACTTTTGAATGTAGTTTTTGTGAAATCATCAGACAAACAATTAAAATAGTTAATACTTGTTCAGGCGTAAACTGAAGTTATAATCGAAATGCTGAAAAACAACGATTTTCTTCCTTTGTGAATTTTTTTAACTTTGTCATGTGATCAGCCAGAGGATGGAAGTCACGCCCATGATCAGCATTGACCCACACAGTGTTTACCATTTTGGATATCCACTATTTTGGTCCAGATCTATCATCTAAGGACTAAACTCAATTCTTTCGATGATTTGAACAGAAATAGACAATTTTATTAAACAGACTGCGCACATTACTTAAGCTAGTCACACACTACACACCTGAACATAAGTGAACCGGATTCTCGATGGGCTGAACCATTTAACGAATCAGCTTTAACTAGTCTAACTTACACGGCTTTCTGTCGACGTCCTTACTTGTATTTGTGTATCTCAATGTGTTCATTACATCATTCCAAATCATTTCCGGTACAAAAGGGGCATATAATAGTATAACATAATGCTTTTGGTGGCACTTTTCCAACATTTATGCCAATTTTCCCCATATCTTGAAAATTACACCATATAGAGCCGTAAGTGTACTGTCAAAACACAGGTTTTCGGGGACAACGATTTAAAATATTTTAGTTTTGACCTCTTCCGACATTCATATCCGCCATATTTAAAGATGATTGTCGTTAAAACTAATTTTCCAAGCATCTTAAAAACTACATCACCTAGAGCCGTAAGTGTATTGTCAAAACACAGGTTTTCGGTGGCAACAATTTCAAATATTTGACTTTTGACCTTCTCCGGCATTTATATTTGCCGTGTTTAGAGATGGCGGATATACGACTGTCGTAGTAGCTCAAAAGTAATCTATTTTAAATCATCGCATCGAAAAACTATTTACACGATTATTATTAATAAAACTACATGTCATTAAGTTGGCCTACTTCAATCTATACCTGACTTGCTTTGTTGTTCTGCATAAATGTAAACAGCGGGGACATACTGTCGTTTATGTGGAATGACAACGTAACCTAATTCATGTAATATGCTTTAGCATCATAGCTATTAGGACGATACTTGTTTGGGCTACGAGAGTATGCACGGCGGCTCGCGCATGCGCACCCGATAACGCTATAAAAGCGAGTGCGGCCATGATGCTGTCCTCTCTTTTTCTTCGGAATTGCGTGGAGTGTACACGGGAAATCTTTGCTTTGCTTGAATTGTTGTAATTTTTTATTTGTGTATTATTGTGTAGTGATAGTTGATGTTAGTTTCGTCTTGTGCGTATATTGATTCAGTTTGGGTTTAAACTGAGTTCTTAAACAATTTGCCCACCCTCCCTCCCTTTGATGGATGGAATGGACGTTCTTCAGGATTGTCTAGTTTTAAACTACGTGGTCGGCGAACAGGGCAATGAAGGCGATTTGAGGTTAGACCTTTTATGGTAGAGAGAGTATTGGCCTAATTACTGGCTCACGCGTATGGATACACCAACCACCTGACCTAGAGCCTGCCTCTCTCGATTCCCAAGTTAGCTTGTGTCGTTGTGAGACCTTTGCGCTGCAAATATTTCCGAATTTCTATTGTTACTGGTTAACCGTTATCGCTGAATTTGTTGATTTTATTGCAAGATCAGTTTTGTTGTTCAGTTTAATCCGCTCCGTTTGAAAAATCCCACCCTCCCTTCCTAATATTGCGTTAACAGTTGTTACCGAGTTGTTATCTAATAAATCAAATTGTGCATTATGTGTAGATACACAGTGAAACACTGAAGACAGAGAGGTAGTTCACAAAGTTTTTGAATTTTTTGACGCTTTTCCCTGTTAGAGTTTGGTACACGAGGTTTTGCATTAACGCTTTTCCCTCCACTGAGTTTTCAGTAGTGTACACAGGGTTTTTAGTGCGGATACTTTTTACGAGTACATTTGTGTGGCTGTTTGGCCCTACCTCTCGGTCTGATGTGTTAGTAGTTATTGGTTGCCTAATGTTAGATATGTAACACCTTTATACATTGTGTGTTGTGTTACCATAATTTTCATTATGAATTGTTCACGAATGTTGGATGGTTAGCCCACTTTTTTCATTTCTCATGTTTGGCTGGGGGATCGAGTACCCCAGTCTTTCTGTTTGTACATGTATGTGTATGGTTAATTCACGGCGGAGTGACCCTCACCGACACCATGTGAATTGTATATAAGTCAGTAGTGGTACAGATAGTACTGATAGTGGGTAGGCGTGATTTACTAATTATGTGTAAACACCTTTTGGGGGCCGGCATGGTTGCTGAGATTATTTGATGTATCTTATTTTGATGGTGTATGCTTGCCTAATTTCCTGCTCCTTAATTAATAAATCTAAATGTCATTATTTGGCCTATTTCATTCTACGCTGGACTTGTGTTATTAATTTGCATATATATATATATATATATATATATATATATATACATATATATATATATATATATATATATATATATATATATTTGTGTATATTTGTGTATATATAACCGGTAGCCTACAATTGTTTGCTTAACTGGGTGTTTCTGACTGGGAAAAGATGTTGAAAGTGTGTTGTGTGTGTGTGTGTGTGTGTGTGTGTGTGTGTGTGTGTGTGTGTGTGTGTGTGTGTGTGTGTGTGTGTGTGTGTGTGTGTGTGTGTGTGTGTGTGTGTGTGTGTGTGTGTGTGTGTGTGTGTGTGTGCGCGCGCGTAGGGTGTGTGCGCGTAGGGTGTGTGCGCGTAGGGTGTGTGCGCGTAGGGTGTGTGTGTGTGTTCCCAAATAAAAGCGTTACAATGTAACACTAATTGTAACACTAGTTTGTCATAAATTTCAAATGTCAGTCAAAAGATTAAAATAATGCACAGAAAAAAGAAGAGACCAAAGTGAAGCGAGTGACGCTTTGCCATTCTGCCTTGGGCTCGGGCAATTAGTGGAGCACTTTACAGATTTGGTGTGTGGGACCTCCTCCACAACACAGGATCTCTTTTGGTTGCTTTATTGAACTATTCAAGGGAGAGTGTATGTCGACCCCTAAGCCTGTAGTCTCCCACCCGACTACTGTGACATAACCCTGTGTGTTATAGTTCTCAACCTATTAACTGTAGGAATTACTTTTGCTTATATACTATGTCATGACCAAAAAGACGAATGTGTGGTGTGTGTGTCTTTCAAACCTGTTCAATCTAAATTTAGCTGAAGTGACAACATCTAATGAAATTATTTAAAATATTTATTCATTAAAATGTTTATTATATACAATACATCATATGGTGATCCAGCATACACGATAAAAAATGCGTATATAATATTACTAATCCATTTTATTGATATTGAATTATGCATATTCAATCATAGCTATGTACATCCGCCGGAAGTGGTCAACCTAAGATGGTGCCTACAACAGACAAGCAGATACATGCTCTTTATTTGGCCCTTAAATGTACAAGTAGTAGTATTACAAATATAAATATAGCACACATATCAAATAAGGGGCAAATATACAACGACGGCGCTTTATCATGCTGTTGTCCCCAGAAGGGGCTGTATGGAGTTAGTAATCTGAAATTTACGAATCTGTCACCATTAAATATCACTAGTAATAAATAAATGCCCCAATACATTAATTGCCGGTCCAATTAAATATGCAACAATGGAATAGATCATATCTATATACAATACCGAACTAACATTTATGCACAAACCTAGCTTTTCATCATATAATGAGAATTAAAGCCGAAATTGTTTGTAGATGATCCCTTAGCAAGACTCGAAGAGGCACACGTGACAGGTAGTCCGTTGATGAACATCTTTCATGTATCGCGTGAACAGCGACAATAAAAATATTTCCTAGAAAATAGTACACAATATCTAAAACGGGATAATTATTACAGAGTTATTTCACCAATTGATATGTAGACAATAAATAATATGAAACAATATTGTAACGTAGGTGGATTCGCTATAACGTAGTTTAAAAATAAATAAACAAACACAGTCATTTCAACAATCAATACATAAATTTGAAAGCTTCAAGCTATGAAGAGAAAGGAAGTGCATGATGGAATAAATTTCCATCGCCTAGCTCCTGTTATACACATCACTCGATCAGTACCAACCTCTCAGAGCGTCGCCGTCGCCAGCCATGAGGGAAATGCCACCCGTGCACGGCGCTGTTTCCTGCTATTCACCACGTTCCTATGCACACATAAAGAACACTTTGTTTTTGTTCGTCTTTTTCAATCTTCACAAATTTTTCCCGACTGGCTGTCAACGTCATGCACAACACCGCATCAAGCATACAGTGTGTGTCATTGGCCAAGAATGTGTATTGAATCCGAAGCCATGCAAACCAGCAAGTGGGGTCTTTCACAAATGGGTCTTGTCAGATACGTCAACAGAAGCACCAACTTCGCCTGGACTGTTATGTGAGAAACTAATTTGAAGAACGTGCTGGCCGGTTAACAGTAATAAACCCTTGTTGGACTAGCCGCAGTTCATTTCGTGATCTCTTGAATGTTCACGGGCAGCTGAACTACTGTATTGTCTGTGCTGGATATAGGCAACGAACCATGACAGGCATATCCTTCGACCCAACAGACGATGTTTTCCGTGTTTTCATAATAGCATGTAAGCTGCATGTTTATGTCGGTCGATGTCAAAAGCTTCGCTTCGATTCAGTTGAAGCCGTACCACCCCTTTGTGGCTGTCACTGACCTTCAACAGCTCATTCGGAAGCGCTGTTTCAGTTGATAGGGTATTACAATCAGAATTGGGGTTAATTACATTGTAATTAGAACATAGGCTGCCCGAAATAACCCGTGGCACCTCTGTTGCAAGGTAAATGTGAAATCGCTTGAGATTGTCGACGGAAGTACGACACGCACTTCGCGCAAATTGTTTGCCGTGCGTTGAAACAATCGCGTGTCAATGCTAACGCGCTTATTCAAAAGAGCAGGTTCATGGATTTTATTGTGGGACATTGTGGGAACTCATAAAACTTGAAATAGGTGCACTTAAATGATTTTTTTTTTCATATACTTTGGCACGTCAAACCACCGTTATAGAGCACAGGAGTCGGAGGTTTCTTTAGTCTACCTCGTTTTCGTTGTCCTTCGGGGTTCATCTCAAAGCTGTTTTGGCCATATTGTCATCGTCCTTTGGTAAAACTTGGCCGATTCTTGTGGTGAACAAGTCATCCATGTTAATCTGAGCAGATACTTTCAGAAGTTCTGTGTTAGAAATCTTTTGTGGCCAGAAAAATGGCATGATGTTTCAAAGATATGTTGTGTGGAAGGTTGACAATTATCTCTCATCTGCTTCAGTCAAACGCCAGCATTCTGAAACATATTGCAGAGTGGACGAGTTGTGATGGCAAATAATTTACATACATGATACATGCGTACCACACCTTGGTTGTCTCAGCGACAAAATAACCCTTTTTCGACCTTTTCTAAAACAAAATATCTAATAACGTTATAAACTTTAATGATGGCGAGCGTAATTCACAGCAACATGACAGCAACACACATGAAGACATACAGTTAACCACAGTTTGACACACAATTTTTTTTATTGTATGTTATTTCCATAAAGCTTATCATGTCTATGACCAGAGCTGCCATGTTGTGTAGAGGAACATGCGAGAAATATTGGCAGGATCCAAACACTGAAAAATTGTTTTATGTTTCCCAACAACTAGGGCACCAGATGAAAGCAATTCTATTCATTCAAATTTCTATCGGGGACAGCTTTTGATAATACACTGGAAATAATTGACAGATTGATAATTTTTCATTATGTATGCAGTTGCGGTTTATTTAAATACGGGACGAAATATTTTCAATTGTTCTGAAACAGTTAATGTAACATCATGATATATGATAATTCCCTATGTGTCATTCGTACCAGTCTTCTGGGACCACATACATATTACACATAAACAATATTAGACGATTTCAAAAGAGCGCAGCAAGTTTTATAGAAAGCACACTCGGAACCGTAGTTATTCTCATATAAGAACACAACTGGTCATCACGTTGAATTATCACACTGTCTTTATTAACTTCGAAAGTAAAAATGACATGGTAGACGTCTAGCATTTTAACCCAACCTGCACACGTCTGGCTTAAATGCTTCAAGGTTGGTACTACTAGGATGTGTCTGGTTGTGTGCCCATGTATACTTTTAATAAGCAAATCGTTTGTTGGCTCAAATGTCAGTGGGCGGTCCATTGCCAGTTTGACAGTCAGTGTGCCAACGAGGCGACGGACCAGCGCTCGTAACAAGCCCTGACCATACCCGTGATCATGACCACTCTGGCACGGAGAAATGTCTGTCGATAATCGTGTGTGAAAGTGGCGATTACGCGCGACGTCACCGATGATGATAAAAATATACCTAGGGGATTATATTAATTATTAATTGAAACGGCCAATGTGCGTGAGATCTACAAATAGCTGCGCGAGTGCGTGAGGTGGAAGCCAAATGCGTGAGTCTCACGCCAAATGTGTGAGACTTGGTAGCTCTGCATGACTCTTACTGTGGGTGTTATGCCCTTCCTTATTTTAGGTATCCAGGTTCTCGTGATAAAGCGGTAAAATGCTCATGAAAAGCAGGAAACATCCTCCTTCGCTCAACTTCATTGGCTCCAAAGACATAAAATGTGTTTAGGATGGACTCGTGTGCAACAGATAGATCGATTTTAGCGTAATTTTTTATTTTTTTTAAATTACGAAAAAGCTGGACATTTCATCCAAAAAGTGGAGGGGAAAAAAGCGGTATTTCCCGACCGAATGTTGACACCTCAGAAACAGTGTCCCTTGCCTCTCATGCTTATCATTCATACCCGAATCACGGTCGGATCCAGGGTGTCCATGATGTGCCCGGGAACCCCTCAATTCCTCGAATCACAATGGCCCACGAACTGTTTATTACCTTGCATTGCATTCTTAATTTCAGGGTGTCAATGTTTCCCTGGTTTCCTCACTCCATGCTTTGATAAAAGGTACTGGATATGGTAAGGTCGAAGTAAAACATAACAGGTGACAGAGGATACGACATTAATGTCTGATTTCGGTTTTATGAATTAGTGATAAACGCAAATTCCAATCTTTAACAAGATTTAACAAGATTTGCCATCCAAGCCAAAGGCCCAGATGGCAAGTGGACAAGGAAGCCATTGGCTTATCGAGAGTCCAACAATGTTCATCTACTTATAGCCCGCCCTCCTGAGATATGTGTCAACCTTGTTTTTAAACATATTCACGCTGCTAGCAGTTACACAATCTGTAGACAATTTGTTCCATTCATTTATTGTCCTCTGTGAGAACGAGTGCTTCCTGATGTCCAATCTACATTGATCCTTTACTAATTTTACCTCATGTCCTCTAGTTCTGCTATCCTTCTTGAGTGAGAAAAACATATTTCTATCAATATTTTCATACCCATTCAATATCTTAAAAACTTCAATCTGATCTCCTCTTAACCTCCTTGTCTCTAGAGTTGTTAAACCACATTCTTTCAGGCGTTCTTCATAACTAAGGTCTCTCAGTTCTGGAATCATTTTAGTTGCTCTCCTTTGTATGCGTTCAAGCGTATCTATATCCTTCTTACGATATGGTCTCCATGCTTGTATACAGTATTCTAAATGAGGTCTAACTATTGCTTTATAAAGAGGTATAATTAACTTTTTTCCCTTGTATGTTATGTTTCTTCTAATCAATCCAAGAATTTGATTACCCTTTGAAGCTGCAATACCACACTGCTCTGAAACTTTCATATCAGCGCTTATTGTAACTCCTAAGTCCTTTTCTTTTACAGTAGTACCCAGAACAGTATCTCCCATTTTATAGTTTACATTCAAGTTCCCATGTCCTGTATGTAGGCATTTACATTTCCCAAAATTGAACAACATCTGCCATTTCTCAGACCATTTCACTAATCTGTCTAGATCGTTTTGTAAATGTTGTTTATCACCATCAGTATTAACCTTTCTAAACAGTTTTGTGTCATCCGCAAATTTCAGTACGTTACTTGTTATACTGTCGTCCAAGTCATTGATATAAATTAAGAATAATATAGGTCCTAATACTGATCCTTGAGGTACCCCACTCAAAACCGATTTCCAATTTGAAACTTCTCCATCTACTACAACTCGTTGTCTTCTGTCAGTCAGCCATTGTTCTATCCAGTCAGTTATGCTATCCCCGATACCATGGGCTTTTAATTTAAGTAGTAATCTTTGATGTGGCACTTTGTCAAAAGCTTTCTGAAAATCTAAGTAGATAATATCTACTGGCGATCCCACGTCTATCCACTTAGTGATTTCTTCCAAAAAACATAACATATTTGTTAAGCATGACCTCGCTTTAAGGAATCCATGTTGAGATGAATTTAATAATTTATGCTTAACGAGGAATTCCACTATATGGTCTTTAATTAACCTTTCTAATAATTTACAAATCACTGACGTTAAACTCACTGGTCTGTAATTCTCTGACTTATTTCTCGAACCCTTTTTAAATAATGGTATGATGTTTGCTTCTTTCCATTCAAACGGAACAACTCCCTCTTTTAATGACAAGTTGAATACTCTTGCAAGTGGTATACTGATTTGTTCTACTGTTTCCATTAGTAATTTTGGAGGAATCCCATCCACTCCCGGTGATTTGTTATCCTTCATTGCCTTTATTTTCTTATTTTTACTTTCTGATTTTACATTAATGTCAAAATGTATTTGATTATGGTCACTATTACCCAATGGTTCAAATATTTTTACATTGTCCACTAATTCTTTTTTTGTGATGACAAAACTATATCTAATACATTTTCTCCCCTGGTTGGTTCTAGTACGTGCTGAGTAAGAAAGCTATCCTGGATTAAAAATAGAAATTGTTGGTCCTCAATCCCTGTGCTCTCTAGAGAATTCCATTGTATGTGTCCATGGTTAAAATCTCCCATTATGATACATTCCCCTTTACTAACTTCCTTTATAGCGTTTTTTTATTTTTGTGTTGTCCTCTTCGTTTATGTTTGGACTTCGGTAAACTAATCCAATAGTTAATTTTGAATTTCCTGAAACAATTTTGCACCAAATAGCTTCATCGCAATCTGCTTCCCTTTCTAGTTTTATTTCATAAGCCTGAATAGATTCTTTAACATATAAAATAACTCCCCCGCCCCTTCTTCCTATTCGATCTTTCCTAAACATTACATATCCTGTCAGTCCTAATTCAGCATCTGTTATATCTATGTTGGCCCATGATTCAGTTATACCAATTATGTTAGGGTCAATATCTTCTACCATAATGTTTAATTCGTTTTTCTTATTTACTATGCTCCTTGCATTTAAACATACGCATCTATAACCTTTTTCAGAGATGTTTTTCGGATGATTTGATATTGGTTTATCTGTGCTAGTGGCCTCTTGTTCTGCTTGAGACACCTCTAGGTAACCCCCCTGCACTTCTAGTTTAAAGAATGTTTACTTCCAAAAATATTTGTCATTGTACCCAAGTCACTATCTACTGCTGCTGAAAGTTTGTCCGCGAATACTGCCGCCCCCTTTCCACTTAAATGAAGCCCATCCTTCATGTACATATCAGCCCTCCCAACAAAACTTCCCCATAAATCCACAAATCCAACTTCCTCTTCCCTACATAACATCTGGACTAACATGTTAATTGCCATCCCCCGACAATTTCGATATTTGTGACCCCCTCCTGCCCATTACAGGTAAAATCCCTGACAGTATTACCTGCTCAACCCGCGTCTGTTTTAGTGTTCTGACCAACTGCCTATATTTCCTAACTATGGCAGTTGTACCCTCCCTCTCTACGTTATTTGTCCCTACGTGTACTAAAACAGATCCACCCTTACCCGAGCCTACGATGTTTTTTACCCTCTCAGTTATCGCTTCTATTTTGGCTCCTTGTTTAAGACTCTGTCGGTCTTCCTAACTATCGAATCCCCCACAAACACCCTCGCTCTCTTCCTCACCCCCTCTAACACTGCTGCAGAATAACTCTTCCGTTCGATCCCCTCCATCACATTCTGTCCTGACCCCTTCCCGCCTGTCTCCTTAGCTCCTGTCTCCCCCACTTCCCACTCCTTTGCTCTTGTCTCTCCCACTTCCCTATCCTTCACTCCGGTTGTTTTCCCTCCCGTCTCTTCCACTCCCTTCTCCTTCCCTCCTGTCTCCCCCACTCCCTTCTCCTTCCCTCCTGTCTCCCATACTCCCCTCTCCTTCGCTCCGGTTGTCCTCCCTCCCGTTCCTTTCCTTCCCGTCTCCTTACGTCCTGTCTCCCTACGACCTGTCACCTTCCCTCCTCTCAGCTTCCTCCCAGGCTGCGGTGAGCTCTCCCTAGCATCTCTTGTGTCTTTCCCCACTTTATCATCTACTGTTCCCCCACCGGAACTACTGGCACAACCCCCCTGTTCCCTTCCCACCATTGCCACAACGAGCAGCCTCAGCTCTTCCAACTCCACCTCTAGTTCCTTCATCTTCGTACATCCCCTACACTCAAAACTAAAACTATCTGCCTGGACCTCAGCCCAGGACTTCTCGCACCCAGACTTGACGAAGTCCACCCAGTTACTGCATATATGTGTATAATATTATACTTATTTCAAAACGACTGCATTATCTAACCATATTCTTATAAATATGTCAGTAAAATCATAGTGGTTTATGTAACCTCTAATTTGGACGAAGGAAAATGGCTGTGGCTGAAGAACTTACCGAGTCCCAGATGTCATCACGGCTTTATAGTTTCCGGCGCCAGACATATCTGTGTTACAGGTACAGGCTTACACGTATGTTAAATCTAATTTCCACCGTCTTATTTTCATGACGAATTAAATTTAAAGAGTGACAAAATGTCGGCGGAAAACAGTGAAATGTGCCAATAATATTAATACTTGCGACGCCTATCGGCTCCCGGTTAAACTAACTGGCTTAAAACTAGTATTGTTTTTGCCATTGAAACCAATACTTACGGCCAGCTGGATAATTCCGAACTATGATTATGTGCTAAATACCAGTTCGGGTTTAATATAAATTATACACTTTAATAGTTGTCTTGTTACCAACCTGCAGTAGCGTTTTCCTCAAATCCTACCCTAACCCCAAATTGACAAGTTGACACAAATTGACACTAATTGACAAAAATTTACACAAATTTACAAATTTACTCAGATTAACAAATTGACACATCTTTTCCTGACTCCTGGGGCCATAGCGTGAAGTTGCGAAATGAAATTGCAGGCACAGGTGTAGAAATATTTAAATGCATAAAACGTTTACTAACATGAATGTGTGTGTTTGTGTGCGTGCTTGCGTTCGTGCGTGTGTGTGTGTGTGCGTGCGTGCGTGCGTGTGAAACACAGAAGTGAGTTTATCTCTATCCATTTTTACATCAAAAATGAGAAAACCTTCATATATATATATATATATATATATATATATATATATATATGTATGTATGTATGTATGTATGTACGTACGTACATACGTACGTACATACATGCATACATATATTAATATATATATATATATATATAAATATATATATATATATATATATATATATATATATATATATATATACATATACATATATATATATATATATATGTGTGTGTGGTATTTTTAGTTAATATACATGTTAATAATGCAACGTGCAGGTTCCCGTGAACTTATGGTAAGAGTTTTTTGAAGTAAGCCTTTTTGAGAAATAATTATTGTAATGACTTACAAGAACATTGCATAATAAACCATGCCTGACCCAACTGTGTTGTTGGGTCACACTATTCTACCCCCTCCAAATTTAACAACAGCATAAATGTCTATACAAAATTGGGAGTTAGTTTTGTGATGGATACAGAGCACTGGTTAGTAGCGAAACCAAATGTGATTCAGGAGATCAAAAGTTCATTGCTGTAGACTATGTAACCATGGAATCTGCAGTCACCGTATCAGCAAGACATGTACAGAGTCTTACGTTTTGGTTGGCCTCATAGATTAGAACAAGCAGTGTGAAGAAATGTCTTTCCCTGCCCCGTGCTATGTAGAATGGGGGAATAGTGGCCTTTGTTTGATCAGCCTCACTATCCCGGACACGCAGTATTGTAAGCATCCAGCACGATTGGCCTGTGTGTTGTATGTCATAAACTATGCATGGTGTTGATGAAACACTATTCTTAAATTTGTGACTGACCAATTGGTCATAGCATCAAAGGTAAGGTTGATATTCATAAACAGATAATAGTCAAATTATATTCAACAAACTGTGGTTCAATTAAAACATTTGGGCATTAAAATTGACACAATGCAGGCAAACAATCCACACATATCAGTGTCTAAAAACAACAGCTGAACACCCACGCAACCTCGCAGTATTTTTTCTCTCCAACATTTATTAAATCTGATGATCAAACACAAAGCACCTGTTGCAGCTTAATTAAAGAAACCCTATTAGAAGAGAATGTAACCAAATGCAAATATTAGTTAACTTCTTTAATGTTTGCTCAACTACAGAAGACATTAAAGTTTACGACTAATAACCTGTCAAATAACCTGGCTATAATCGCAGCAAAGAATGTAAGCGAACAGTCCAGGTTGTGGAAAGTATTGCAAATATTTAGAAATTGATTGTTTTGGCACATAATAAATTTATCAGTGGTGACAACTATTACTTCTAGCAGGATTGTTGATGATGTCTTGGAGAGTCGCATATGTCATACAGATTTTGTGTGTAACAATCATTTTCATACCCGATGTAAATTTTTATGATTATCTCCATCTGTTGAACAGAGTGTTGTGCATCACAACTGTCACAAATGCATGACATGAAAAATGTCATCCAGTTGCAATCTTCGAGACTTCATTTCATTTAGTCAAATATTTGGTGATTGCCAAATTATAATTTAATTCCTGTCATAATTGAGACATTGAGTTGTTTTTTATGTAGTAACAAGCCTCAGGGGTCTCACCAGAATTTTAACGGTCGTAGATTCATTCATTCAATCAATTCTTGCCAGGTAGTTAGCAGAATTGATTAAGCTGCGTCATGGACGCTTATGCAGTAGCTAATGAGAGATGGAGTCCACTACAAGTTACATGTTTACCCCATGTGGGTTATTTTACATCCCCTGGTATAGACACCAGGTAGGACAAACAAAACTGCCCAAGTTTTGAAATGGCAGCAGCTAGTTTCGATCCCTCGACCGACGGTCTGACACCCTACCACACAGCCACCACTCCCTCTATGGTTGTGGACAAGGCCGATGTCCAGGGTTTGCATCAGCTAGATAAGTCCAAGAACATTGGCGCAACAACAATGTGCCAAACAAGCAGCCAGAGCCCCAGCTTTCACAACACATCTGGATTTGGAGCACAGATTAGTAATGAAAACTAATGCTTATTAACACCTGGTAGTATTGTGGTGTTACCAAGTTAAAAAGACAAGAGTTACGACCAAAAACATATAACTTATCAGGTTACAGTGTAATAGGACATAACACTTCATAATATTGGTGAGTATAGTAATCTTATGTTTATTTTTTTACAAAAATAAACATTTATTTTAAACAGAAATAAACATGTTTAATATAATAGACTATGTGGATTTCTAACCATGTCAACCACATGCAATCACTTTAATTAAACACACCAGACGCCAATTCACACAAGGAGTCTACAAACAGCTTGAGAATGATAGATGCATCCTTTCGGAGGCTTACCGTGAATGTCGTCACCATGCTTCAATGGTCATCATAACAATAACTGAATGTCATAAGATTTGGTGTCCCGAGCCACCTACATCAACCGTAAGTGCATGAGACAGTCATCATCGGAACCAATGAACTACCAAGGATAAGGGAGGAAGGACCAGATACAAGCACTGGTAGTTCACATAATAAATCACATGCAAATACTCGTTCATATAAACACATGTCTGCAGAATGCACTGCTCATAACGATAACAAGAGACATCTTAACAAAAAGTTGGTGGGCAATCAGTGTCTACGCACAGTGTAGTGTCCACCCAGTGGAGAGTCCACACATATTTTAGTGTCCACAATGTAGTGTCCATGCAGTGTAGTATCTACATAGTGTAGTGTCCACACACAGTGTAGTGTCCATGCAGTGTAGTGTCCACGCAGTGTAGTGTCCACAAAGCAGTGTCCACAGAGCTGTGTTCACACACAGTGTAGCGTCCACACACAGCCTAGTGTCCACACAGTCTAGAGACCGCACATACACTCTAGTGTCCAGCATTGGTCAGTTGGTGGTTGAGCTATAGGATGTTCTCACGTCCGCGGTGACTGGCCCACGGTCTAGAGGTGAGGTGGTGTGCCTTGTTACAATTTCACATGTTCCTGCAATGAATTCAACATTCACCGCTGAAGTTGGTACCAGCTTGTGTATGTGGGTTGGTAAGACTTGCACCGACAGAACGACAGGAGGAGAAGCTAAGGGTAGAAGAGTGTACTTTTGCTAAAATCATCAAGAGAATTGACTTTGATTTTTAGATTGGGTACGGTAATTGGTGAAAGTGTGAACAGCCTCATATTGTATATAGGAGCCGGACCACTTTTGTGCTTTTTGCCCTAAATTCTGATCGGATCCAATCAAAAATCACTTATTAGTTCATCTGATAATTGCACTGAAACTAAATAAAAAATGTGTACATATGAGCTAGCATCTCATAGCCAATACCAGATAGGTACGATTTTTTGGCGAAATAATTCAAAAACGAGACACACTAACTAAAAAAATTTTATTGAGGAGGGACCTTTAATTTAGAACTCTCATTCTATCGCACATACCTGTGTCCACATCCTCACAGGTGGTGCTGTCAGCAGTGCAGGTGGCAGCACCATTGGCAGCTGGCGAAGCAAGTGGACGTTCCTGGGTTGCCTGTGCTAATGACAGTTGGTTGTGCAGGCCGAGGATGTCTGCCTGGAGGCAACGCTGCACCTGCTTCTGAGCCTCATACTTCTGCTGGGTGGCCTACCAATCAGATGCTTCCACTTGGACAACAAGCTTATAATTGTTAATTGTACACTTTTAATGCATGTGTATTTTATTCTGTTTTACTCATTCTCCTGATTCAATGCATAACATGTGTGTATATTTATAGTTATATCTTTTACTCATATTTTATGTACATATATACAACCCTTTGTCTGAAATAAAAAATATATTATTACTATTATAATCAATGTGCAATGTTTTGGTTAAACTTGTAAAAAGCAAACATAAGAAGAAATGGAGGTGGACAGAAGAGAAGGTGGGAGGGTGACTAGAGAATGATAGATAGGCAGACAGATGGACGGACGGACCAACACACTGACGGATGGATGGACACATAGACAGTCATACTGACAGAGAATAAAATGGTTAGAAACAGAGAAGAGACGGACCTTCATTTGGGCCTGGTAGAGAGAGGCTGTGTCAGCCATATTCTGCTTGAGCTGGGCCATCAAATTCTCCTGCAACAACGACACATCTTTCCAGCAGCCACCAGCAGTAGTACGCATGACTCCACACACCAACAGGTCAACACTTTCCAACTGTCTTAAACCAAACAATCACTACTTACTGATTGGATATCTTAATTTAAATATTTCATGCCTGCATTACCATGACGTGTATCGGCGACACTGCATTTAGTGTAACAGCGCCACAATTTACTTTTTTCGGAACACACACACATATACACACAGTGGATGAAGATGCACGCACGCACGCACGCACGCACGCACGCACGCACGCATCATGTATAAATGTGTACAGATGGGTAAAAGTACTTGCAAGGACACACCTTATTCTTAACTGATTCCTCCAGTTCGACTGCTCTCGCCTTCTGAGCCTCCAACTGAACTGTCCGTAGCTGCAGTGTCATCTTATTGGCTGCAAAACATGTTGATACTTTAAAGGTCATGACACAATATTTGTGTGGGTGTGCATGCAACCTTAGACGGTCAGAAGCACTTACACACTTCTTAAAATGTCTTAAGATATGCTGCACAAAACAACTGAAAATATATTGGCAAGCTTGATATCATGATCAAACGTGTCATCATTAAACAACATTAATAAACAAATTGTGTTACATTCAGCTGTTTGTAATCACTTGACTAGAAGAAGGCAGGTTTTAGAAAATATAAAAAAATATAAGCCACATAATAGTCAATGCTAAGGGTGTTATATTACAGTAAATATATGAGATCTTGTAATTAAGTAATAAACATATTTATTTTGTTTATAAAAAATTCCTAACTACTGGTAGCATTCATTTTAACCTGGATTTCTAATATCTACATAACAGTTGTTGATTAATATGATAGCAACATTGTATACATTTCAGTTCAGTCTTGTTGTTGATAAATAACAGAGCAACATTGTATACATTTCAGTTCAGTCTTGTATGCATCCAGTATGAAGTGAAGCTCTGGTTTTGGACTGTGGCTGTTGCTGACGGCAACAAGGCGTTGTTGATACTTTTGTTGAAGTTCGCTCATCAGCAGAAGCTCGTTGCTGAGATGGGTAACCTATAGCAACAGTAGACAAATCAACGTTGTACATGAGAAAAGCTGTTTCAATCAGCATTTATGTACTACTATATAGGTTTTGTGTGACGGAGATGGAGCAGTACAGGAGTGTATGTGTGTGTGCGTGCGTGCGTGTGTGCGTGCGTGCATGTGCAACGAGGGTGTCGGACCTGTTCCCTCAGCTCCTGGGCGGCGGCCGCTTGTTTCCTTGTCTCCTGTAGTTGTTTGTCCGTCGTGAACAGCTGCGACCGACTCTCCTGCAGTTCCTGGGAATAATAAATAAATAACAGCATCTTATATAGCACCAGTATCCACCTAGACTAGGCGCTCATCTTCACTATGAGAGCTAGTTTTGGCAGCAGCTAATGCAGCGCCCATAACCATTCACTCTGTAAGTCCACAACAGGTTTTTCTCCAGTACCCCGTGTTCTTTATGTTTTACTTCCCCTGCAGACACCAGAAGGAACTAACAGCTTCTAATTTCTCTTCGAAAAGACATAGGCAAAGTAGGATTAATGAAATTGTCACTACACACCTGTGTCTGTCACTACATACATGTGTCTGTCACTACACACCTGTGTCTGTCACTACATACATGTGTCTGTCACTACACACCTGTGTCTGTCACTACATACATGTGTCTGTCACTACACACCTGTGTCTGTCACTACACGGCATAAACGCCCATGTCTGTCATTACAGTGTAATGATTACACATTCATGTCTGTTATAACACATCAGTGTCTGTTACTACACACCTGTGTCTGTTACTACACTTCTGTGTCTATCACTACACACCTGTCCGTCACTAGAAATACCTTTGTCTGTCAGTAGACACCTGTATTCCAGTCACATTGATCCAACTAACCTGCTTCAGCTTTAGATTATCAGTCTGCTGGTTTCTCAACTTGGTCTGTAGTTCAAAGTTCTCATGACGTAAGGTGCTGACCTCTGACAGGTGTGACCTGAAACACATCATCATGGAAACACAGTCAACCAATGCTATCCTAACTCTTGGATGGTTGAGCGGGAGCTGGTTGAAAAATATATGATACTTCCATAAGAAATAAGTAAACTGACCGTACAGCTACTGTGAGGACCATTTTATTGCTTTTTTAGGAAAAATACTTTGACAATTTCAGCAACACACAGTCCATTCCATTTCTTTTCAAGGCCTAATAAAAGTAAAATCCAATTTAAGACCTTTTAAGACTGCACACAGCCACACACCCTATACACAGCCACACACCTTGTACACAGCCACACACCCTGTACACAGCCACAAACCCTGTACACAGCCACACACCCTGTACACAGCCACATGCCCTGTACACAGCCACACACCCTGTGCACAGTCACACACCCTGTACACAGCCACACCCTGTACACAGCCACACACCCTGTAAACAACCACACGCCCTTGACACAGCCACATGCCCTGTGCACAGCCAGTCAGCCACACACCCTGTATACAGCCACATATCCTGTACACAGCCACACACCATGTACAAAGCCACACACCCTGTACACAGCCACACACCCTGTGCACAGCCACACACCCTATACACAACCACATGCCCTGTACACAGTCACATGCCTGTATACAGCCACATGTCCTGTACACAGCCACACACCCTGTACACAGCCACATGCCCTGTACACAGCCACATGCCCTGTACACAGCCACATGCCCTGTATACAGCCATGTGTCCTGTACACAGCCACACACCCTGTACACAGCCACATGCCCTGTACACAGCCACACGCCCTGTACACAGCCACATGCCCTGTATACAGCCATGTGTCCTGTACACAGCCACACGCCCTGTACACAGCCACGTGTCCTGTATACAGCCATGTGTCCTGTATACAGCCACATGCCCTGTATACAGCCACATGCCCTGTACACAGCCACATGTCCTGTATACAGCCACACACCCTGTATACAGCCACAAGCCCTGTACACAGCCACATGTCCTGTACACAGCCACATGCCCTGTATTCAGCCATGTGTCCTGTACACAGCCACATGCCCTGTACACAGCCACATGCCCTGTATACAGCCATGTGTCCTGTACACAGCCACATGCCCTGTACACAGCCACGTGTCCTGTATACAGCCATGTGTCCTGTACACAGCCACATGCCCTGTATACAGCCATGTGTCCTGTACACAGCCACATGCCCTGTATACAGCCATGTGTCCTGTATACAGCCACATGCCCTGTACACAGCCACATGCCCTGTATATAGCCATGTGTCCTGTACACAGCCACATGCCCTGTATACAGCCATGTGTCCTGTACACAGCCACATGCCCTGTATACAGCCATGTGTCCTGTACACAGCCACATGCCCTGTATACAGCCATGTGTCCTGTATACAGCCACATGCCCTGTACACAGCCACATGCCCTGTATATAGCCATGTGTCCTGTACACAGCCACATGCCCTGTATACAGCCACATGCCCTTTATACAGCCACATGCCCTGTATACAGCCACATGCCCTGTATACAGCCATGTGTCCTGTACACAGCCACATGCCCTGTATACAGCCACATGCCCTGTATACAGCCACATGCCCTGTATACAGCCATGTGTCCTGTACACAGCCACACGCCCTGTATACAGTCATGTGTCCTGTACACAGCCACGTGCCCTGTACACAACCACATGCCCTGTACACAACCACATGCCCTGTACACAGCCACCCACCCTGTACACAGCCACATGCCCTGTACACAGCCACATGCCCTGTACACAGCCACACGCCCTGTACACAGCCACGTGTCCTGTACACAGCCACGTGCCTTGTACACAGCCACACGCCCTGCACACAGACACACGCCCTGTACACAGCCACATGCCCTGTACACAGCCACATGCCCTGTACACAGCCACATGCCCTGTACACAGCCACATGCCCTGAACACAGCCACCCACCCTGTACACAGCCACATGCCCTGTACACAGCCACATGCCCTGTACACAGCCACATGCCCTGTACACAGCCACATGCCCTGTACACAGCCACATGCCCTGTACACAGCCACATGCCCTGTACACAACCACATGCCCTGTACACAGCCACGTGTCCTGTACACAGACACACGCCCTGTATACAGAAACACAGTAGGACAGAAACAGTCAGATGACATAGTTCTCGGAAACATAAACTCAACATGGAAATTAGGGCTGTAACGATACACAAGATCATGATATGACAGGCATCACGATATCTGTTGTCACGATATGATACGTATCGCAATACATAATGACACACAGTTGTAAAGATTCACACACACAAAATTTATATGTGCTACATTACATAGCTGTAAATGTCTACTGAAAACACAATGTTAAGGACAAAATTATAACTAAAACTACTTATGCCTCTAACATGAGATCAAGTGAGATGTCGACAGGTAGCAAGCACATGTGACTGTGTTGGCATTGACTACATTACAAGTAGACTTGAAACGGTTTCCAAGGCTTGCTTTTGACATAATATCAAGTTTCAACACAATAAAACTTTAGAAAATATGTTTGCATGTATCGTATATGTATTGTGAAATATTGAGTATATCGCGGTTCCAGCCCTAATGGTAAGGCACATTGCTACTCTGTAAGGAAACAGTATAAAGACTGGGGACCCTGAAAAGGGCTTGATGGCCCTTTCCTTCAATTTACTGATTGTTTATATTCATTGTATTCAGTGGGGTTTTGTAGTGTACTTTTTGTGGTAACAACTAATTTTAGCAGTATATCGAAAAAAATATATGAAATGAGAAAACATACTTCTGTGCCACTTCCTTCTCATATTCGTGGCTTTCAGCGGTTGCCCTTAACTGTTGTTTCTGGGCCTGCTCGAGTTTGAGGTCCACACGTAGTGACTGGATCTCATCCTCCTGAAGACGCATCTGGTCATGCTGTCAGCAACATAAATTTACACATTACGTATTGTTTTAAATGTTACTTGAACACGTTTTCTCTAGAAAGGAAGTTGAAAAGAATGTCACCTTCATTTAGCACACTAATATATTAAGTAGTTTATTTTAGCTATACGTGGAAATATACAAAAATAAAAATAGTACACAAAACTATACATGGCAATATACAAAAATAAAAATAGTACACAAAACTATACATGGAAATATACAAAAATAAAAATAGTACACAAAACTATACATGGAAATATACAAAAATAAAAATAGTACACAAAACTATACATGGAAATATACAAAAATAAAAATAGTACACAAAACTATACATGGAAATATACAAAAATAAAAATAGTACACAAAACTATACATGGAAATATACAAAAATAAAAATAGTACACAAAACAGATGAATTACACAAGATTACAAAATACTTTGTAAAGCATTTAGCCATGTTCTGTCATTTTTGCACAAAAATCTATGTTATCAGTTGAATAAAATTTTCATTAAAACAAAAATTTATTTTTTATGTTTCAATTGTGAAAAATCCCCACAAGGAAGTCACTAACCATCGCTGCGTTCTCCTCCTCCAGTGAGACAGTCTTCACAATGCGACGCAACGATCGCCGATTGCGCTTCGCATACAGCTCCCTTTTATGGCGCTCATACATCAACTGGTTGTGCAGAAGTAGGATCTCGCTGCGTAGGATGTTTACCTCATCTGTTGGTGGCGCCCCTGTGTGGCAACAGAAAAAATACATCAATGTCACATTTTTTACAAAGGTAATAAAACCAAATAAAGAAAAAAAAAATTGTAAAAACAGTTCAGCAGATTTTGAAAATTGCACCATAAATCATGTTGAAAAATTTTACAATTAATTAGGTAATTAATATTTTCCTTTTTCTACAATACAACCTCATCTTTGATGGATTGTTCACAATGTAGTAAATATAATGAAAAGAATTTGATTTTGATAAAGTCGCAATTAACACTCACTGACTTCAAAGCAACGGTATTTAATGACATATTTATTTTAATTAATTATTTAATAAATAATTTAATGTTTAACTGGTCATGTCAACTTTTGTTTGGCATTTTCTTTCTCATTCGTGTATGGTTTTAACTGGTTAACTCATATGGAGCTAGTTCAGGGTTTTATACAATTAAAATGCCCCAGTTCTCTTAATGTTTTCTCAAAGTACATCTAAATGATAAATTTTAGACTTCCTGTTTTAATCTTAATTGCTATAGTATATTTATCATAAATTGTGCAACACAGACAGACCAATAATTCATCTTATAATTTTTTCTATCTTTCACCTTCAAAGGAGAAGAATGATTGGTCTTTTATTGCCGTAAAGTGATCTCTATGTATGTCATAAAACTGGCATATTTTATTGGCAAATCATCTATTTTCGAAAATAAAAAAATGAAAGATTACGATAGTACACTCTGTAACACGTTTTGATTGAATACTATTTCTAAACAACTGAGATATTATAAATTCTGATAAATTCAGTATTGCAACATCCTGTAAAACTGTCATTTAGTTAACCAATGAAGATCATTGGACATTGTTAACCAATGAAGATCATTGCATCAGTGCTTAATCAATTAGATTTTTTTGCTAGTCTCGTTTCAAATTAATTTTATGAAATACCAAACCTACCTAGTATCCACTGCAATATGCTAGCTCGTTTGTGCAACTTTTGTATGTAGTTTTTGTGAAATCATCAGGCAAACTATTAAAGTAGTTAATGCTTGTTCAAGCATTTACTGAAGTGAAAATCAAAATGCTGAAAAATCACGATTTTCTTCTTTAGTGAAATTTCATAACTGCCATATGATCGGCGAGAGGATGGAGGTCACGCCCATGATCAGCACTGACCCACACAGTGTTTACAATTTTCGATATCCGCTATTTTGATCCTTACCAGATCTAATGACTAAAGTAAATTGTTTTGATGATTTTTAAAAAAATATGCATTTTTAAAAATCTACTGCAGATGTTACATAAACTATTCACACACTATATATTTGGACACCAATGAACCAGATTTACAATAAGCTAAATCAGTTGAGGAAGCAGTTTTAACCAATGAAGATCATTCTATATTCAGTTACAGGACGTTGCAACACTGAATTTAGTGAAGATCATTGTACATTCAGTTAACCAATGAAGACCATTGTACATTCAGTTAACCAATGAAGATCACTGTACATTCCCTTTAACACAATTAGTTGACCAGTGCAGGTATGTCAGTAAGCGTACCTCCAAAGTGTGTCCAGCTGACGGAACTCTGACTGGTCAGTGAGATGCCACTCAACTGTCTGGCATGGACTTGACCACCTAGCTGTATGTGGCGGTCAAGAAGGTCCGGGGGTGACAGGGTGCGGCAGAGGGGCTCTCTGTCCAACTCTGTGGGTGGAGACCATCATTTCATGTGTGACACATCCACGATTCTCCACATACAACAAGATAACTTTATTCTTATGTCATCTATCATGCATATACTACCCGGAAGGGCTGGTAATGTAAGTTTATATAAAACTATTCATAGTTTATTACTTAATTGTGATAAAATTTACTTTATTAGTATTTCATAAAATGATAATGTTTAACTGTGTATGTAAGTTTTACAGAAACATTTTAGGATGTTGTGATGATCAGGTCAACTTTTATTTGGCATTTTGAATTAGTATGACGATTACAGTAAAGCCTGAGGTGAATGAATTATAACCAAACATATTAAAATAATTAATTATACCCAGAATTCATATTGATATCACTCATTCACAGTACACGTGTCAGCACTCATTCAGCAGTGCATTCACAGTATACGTGTCAGCACTCATTCAGGAATGCATTTACAGTACACGTGTCAGCACTCATTCAGCAGTGCACTTAATGCACCATGTTGACAGGTTGAACATGTCGTTCAATGTTGACAAGATGTTGACAAAATGAACCTAAATGCAACCTGTTGAACATGTCAGCAGTGCAGGCAATGCACCCTGTTGACAGGTTCAACCTGTCAACAGCCTTGCCTAAAATGTTATCTCAAAACATTGGAGATACCTGGCAACTTGTGGGCGCTGTCTTCGCAGTAGCCTAGTCCTCTGGTGTTAGTTGCTGAGTCAGACCTGCATCGTTCACGACGGAGACAATTGTAGCACCGGAGCTGTGGGGCACATGGCAGGGAAGCAAGGAGCAGATGGTAGGGGAAGGTGACTTGGAAGTCCTCTGAGACCGTCGGATGAGATGCCGTGGTGTACGAGTCTGTCGTAGTCACACTGTCATCTTTGTGGAACATAACATGTTCTGCAGTGTTCGGTGGCACCACCTGTGACATGACTGGGGCACTCTGAACCACTGATACGTCGGTGCTGATCTGAGTGACATCTGGTGGATTGTGCGTCTCGCTGACATGGGTGATGTCACTGACGTCTCTGCTGTCGCAAGAGTCAAGCGACGGACATGAACTGGTGCGGAAGTGACGTGCAACACCTTCTCTCTGCAGGGCCTTGCCATTGGTGGCGGTGATGCTGTTGAAGCGAATGCGATTCACCTGCTTCATGAATGCCTTCACTGAGTTGGAGGTTTCCTGCGGCAGTGATGATGCCTGATCTCCGGGTATCGTGCTTTCGTTGCTGACAGCAACCATTTCTTCTGGGTCATAGTTGCTGCCTGTCAATTCAGACACTTCTGTGTCTGCGTCTGACAGGACAGAGTAATATACACACATGAGGCAAAGACAGAAAACCTCTTAAATTTCAAGTGGTAAAATTTGCAGTGAAAATAAATAAAAAAATCTAGTCTCTGAAATTTATCTGCACTACTTATAATAAGAAATAATGATTTTTAAAAGAATTTTACTACAGTGGATTCCTACTGAGCGAACACCTTATCTCAGATATGTAACCACTTTTCCCACGTCCCTGAAATTATGAATGCTGGATTAACATCACATTAAAATTTTAAACCCTGGATTAACATCACATTAAAATAGTATCATTCATGAAACAATTAATGTAAATGGCAGCTAGTTATAGAAAACGGAATCGAGTTGTTAGAAATGGTAGCTTAAAATCGATGCATAATGCACCCATGAATGATAGACTGATCATGTGCCCTGTGTGCCATTTAAACAAGACAGGGTCGGGATAAAATTAGTAAGACAACTTTACTGATTCATCAGTTCAGTCAGCCCACTGCAAATCATATTTGTTGATACTGAAATTTGTAGTGCGTAAACAATAATAAACAATAATAAATTATGTGTAGTAGAGTGTGTATTTTGTCCCTACCTTCGGCCGGCACACTGAGCGTATCAAGAAACTGGGAAATCTGGGACACTGACGGGGAGGCGGACACTGCTCCCTGTAACCCAGTCGCAGCCTGCATGTCAACAGGGGCCGTCACTTCCACTGTCTCCTGTGGCATGTCCCAAGGCTGTGTGACGTCACATGATGCTTCCGTGGCTTCTGTTGCCACATCCTCCCCCATGTTTCCTGACTGCCTGGCCAAGTCCGATATCCCACCAGAGGTGCTACGACAACTAAATATTTCTTTTTCCCCCTGAATGACAACATAGAGGAAACTTTATTTATTTCAACAACATGGAGGAAACTTTATTTATTTCAACAACATGGAGGAAACTTTATTTATTTCAACAACCAACAAACAAAATTTATGATGTCATTACATTATATAAAATAGTTCATATACTTTAATTGTTGTTTAGACTTCATCACTTCTGTTAGCTGTAAAGAGGCCATCAATTATAGAAATAGCTGGTTGTGTAAAGAGTGCATCACCTATAAAAGTAGGTATAGCTACACACTGCAAACATTGTAAAAACTTACAGTAAAGAGGGCATTACTTGCACTTTATGCAAAAAGAACATCACACAAAATAGTTAGCTATATCTATAGCTATATAAATAAAACATCACATATATAAAAGTCCCTAGCTATGTAAATAGTGCAACACTTAAAAAATAAAATTAGCATGCTGTGTAAAGAGAACAATACTTGTAAAAAATAGCTAGCCATGCAGGGAGAACAACATTTATACATTAAGGCCGTTTATCTTTTATTAGTTGGTTTGCAGATTTTCTTTAACACAAAATTGGGTCAGTCTAAAAAAGTAGTAACCCAAATATTTAACACCTACTTTATTTAAAATAAATTATCGTCATTAAAGCAGCCGTTTTGGGCAATATTACGTGGTTTTTCAAGTTTTGTTGCAGCCTTCAGACAAAATGTTTATGGCGGTTCGAAGTCTCTACGCCTCACTTAAGCAGGTTGTTGTTCTATATTTACAAAGAAATCCAACGTAAATGCAAATTAAGTTGTTGACTAAACTAACGCAAGAGTATTTCATAATGCAGTATCGGTAGTTTTCTTTGTAATGTGTTTCCGATGAATTTGGTAGTGGCACCAAGTGTATGAACAGTGAAATAATGCTGCTGGGCCACAACAAACTTCAGGAGGGCTATTTCTGGTTAGGCTCCTACTGTAAAAAGGAGATTTAACAACATGAACAACATTATATTAAAGTACATACAATACATTATATTAAAGTACATACAATCTGATTAATCACAGGTTTGTCTTTCACTATAATAAAAAATACAACACAATGAAAAAATAAACAAGTTTGTTTTAAAAAAGAAAATATCGGGTCAGTGGATCCGTAAACCAACTAATAAAAAATTAAACGCCTACCTAGCTATGTAGCAGGCACATACTAGCTATGTAGCAGGCACATACTAGCTATGTAGCAGGCACATACTAGCTATGTAGCAGACACATACTAGCTATGTAGCAGGCATATAATAGCTATGTAGCAGGCACATACTAGCTATGTAGCAGGCACATACTAGCAATGTAGCAGGCACATACTATCTATGTAGCAGGCACAGACTAGCTATGTAGCAGGCACATACTAGCTATGTAGCAGGCACATACTAGCTATGTAGCAGACACATACTAGCTATGTAGCAGGCACATACTAGCTATGTAGCAGGCACATACTAGCTATGTAGCAGGCACATACTAGCTATGTAGCAGACACATACTAGCTATGTAGCAGACACATACTATCTATGTAGCAGGCACAGACTAGCTATGTAGCAGGCACATACTAGCTATGTAGCAGGCACATACTAGCTATGTAGCAGACACATACTAGCTATGTAGCAGGCACATACTAGCTATGTAGCAGGCACATACTAGCTATGTAGCAGGCACATACTAGCTATGTAGCAGACACATACTAGCTATGTAGCAGACACATACTAGCTATGTAGCAGACACATACTAGCTATGTAGCAGGCACATACTAGCTATGTAGCAGGCACATACTAGCTATGTAGCAGGCACATACTAGCTATGTAGCAGGCACATACTAGCTATGTAGCAGGCACATACTAGCTATGTAGCAGACACATACTAGCTATGTAGCAGGCACATACTAGCTATGTAGCAGGCACATACTAGCTATGTAGCAGGCACATACTAGCTATGTAGCAGGCACATACTAGCTATGTAGCAGACACATATGCATGTTGGAAGCAACGGAAGCTGTAGATGGAGAACTTTTTCGGTGACATCTACTCAATGTGAGTCACCAGTCAAAGTTGGGCGACTTCAAACTAGCCATAAGCATCACAACAAATGGACAAATCACCCACAAAGCACACTATAATCATTATGTGGCATATTAGATATATAAACTAAGATGTCTTAGGAGACTGTTTCACCAGTTTGTGTGCTGAAAAGTCAAATGTTCTGCTTTTGGAAGGACTATCTGGTGATTTTATCCAGTGATTACACAAATGTAACATTGGCAAGAATAATCCCTGCTATCAAAGATGAGATATAGTTTTTGATCGGTTCATTGCAATAATATGATCATTGCAATAATATGATAATTGCATGAATTTTAGTTCTGTGTATTTGTACATAGAACTAATTACACGCAAAAATGCATGCACACACGCATGCACATTAAATATTAGTAATAGTGTGCACTTGAAGAATAGAACAAGATAACACAGCAAGAGAAACCTGACGACACAGATGGTTGCATGAGACAGGGTCACAACACAGGTACTTCACGTATGGGAGGTCACATGGTCACATTTCTCTTGCACGAAATATATGTCATCCAGGGGCAAGCATAAATTGGGCAGAGCAGAACTTTGGGAAAATGTTTCATTTCAAGCAAAGCTAGAAGCAATAATGGAATTAGAGCAGTCATCATACCACCCTAAAAACTTAATTTAAAGGAATTATTTTTACAAAAGTTAAGAAATTTTAAAGGAATTATAAAGGATGTAAAAGCGGAATGTAAGTTGACTCTGTTTCTTAAATAATAACAATGAATTATATAGTCTCGAATTGATTATTTATGTAAATGTAACTGGTCACATGTCATTGCATTGATTCTTGCATTATATTTCTAAGATACAAATACATACTCAAGACCGTTTTCTCCCAGGTAAACTTTCACAGCCAGCAGGTAAACACTACTGTGAAATTATTTATGTTTTCTTGCCATGCAAAATGGAGGAATGTAAAGGATTATTTTGCAAAAATTAAAACATTTTAAAGGATAGGAAAAAAATAAAGGAATTTCATTGAAAATTAAGGAACAGTATGACCACTGTCAGAGTGAATTGTAGCAGCACATTGCAGGAAACAGGCACCATTTTGCAATATCAAAAGCAGCAGTGCTATAAGTGATGTGCAGGAAGCTTCTATCCTAGTCTCTACCACAAACCTTTCTCCCTGCTGAAGGATCTGTGGCTCCTTCCCTGCCATCTCTGCCTGAGCCCCCCTCGACTGCCCCAGGTGGGAATTGGAAATTCAGCTTCCTAATAGCATACATGGGCTGGGCGTGCCAGGGCGGTTCACAGGTAAAGTCCCGTCTGAGGGGGGATGGGGGCACAGACCCACCACCCCCATACTCAGGCCATAGGTCAGTGGGGGTCGTGACCTTCCCAGCTAGGGACAGGGTGATGGCGGACAGACGTTTCTGACAACCAACAACAACAACAGTGAAACAACAACAACAACAATGAAACAACAACAAAAACAAGAACAAAGATGATAAATTATGATGATGACTAAACAGATGATTGCAACGTTGACCTAGGTCAGGATCATTTGTTGTTGTAATCATAACTGTAAATGTAAACAAATCAACTATATTACTTGTTGCAATCGCAAAATTATGTAAATGTTTAAATTTTATGCTTTAAAAGTAAACTGAACTATTGTGTTCATTTACAATTTTGAGTTTGTTATTTCTGAAAATTCCTCCAGCAACTTATATAGTTATTGCAAATTTAAGGTAGCTGGGGTGGCTATTATATGCTTGTCTTGAATTTAGTAGTTTCAGTGGAAGTTTTTAAGATAAATTAACCATTTCTTCACAGATTGCAGTTGAAATATTATATAATATTCCAGGTTAATAAAAAATTTAATTTGTCATTTATTTGGTTATGTTAAAAGATTTTTCCAAATTTTTGGTAAATGTGAAAAAATAGCCACAAAATGCAAAATTATATCATTTTGAGAAAATCCCCAAAGAGATTTTGGTTAACATAAATGAATTACATCTGCTATACCACCGTGAATGAATTAAGCAAAAGTTGAATGACAGCCTAAAGTGGCAGTGTATTTTTAACATAAATCCTTCACCAATCGTAAATCCAAACAGTGTAAAGTTGCTTACATTTAAGATGCGTTCATATGCCAAATTGCAGTATTGTAAGTGTTGTAGTTTTTATAAAAAAATTTATTAGGTAACGTTTCCTGATTGTTAGTAATAACAGACATGTTGACAATTTTCACTGGCGTTTTACGTATTGTTGACAAAACATAATGGCCATTTGTAATACTGACATGTCCCCTTAATTTGCCTCCACAATGGGCCTGGAATCTGTATTTGTAATGTGTTGTCATCTACAATATATGGTTATGCCAGCATTCTGACAAACACATGGCAGGCATGTTTACGATCATTTTGACCGGCCTGTTATTCGGTGTGGTCACCAAGTCAGTGTCACAGGCCGTTTACATTGTAGGTTCAAACGCACAATAAACTACATTAGCGCTGATATTTGCTGGTTTAAGGACATGATTTAATTAGCTAGATATAATACTGATGTGTATTGGAATCACAGTAACCAGACAATTATGTTCTGCTTTCACGGCGAACGAATATAGCTGGTTCGAACATCATAGCACTCGCAGTTGTTACTATGGAAACATCGTTAGCGTTTCTAAGAAATCAGGGGGATTTCCAAAAGGACTGTTTCTTTAAAGGATGAATTGGCAAAATATGACGTTAGTGCCAGGTGATTATTTGTGGTGTCTACATTCAGTTCAATATTTCCTAGCATGTTATGAAGAAAAAAAAAAAAATCAACTGACATGCTAGCCGCCCCAGCCACCTTAAGCCAATAAATCGAAGAATTATACAGACAAATGCCTGTACATGGCATGAGACTGGCAAGTTCTGGTTGACCAAAAACTGCACAATTACTACAGTAATTTAGTTAAGAAAAATATATATAACTAATAATTAGTGGATGTTATCTGTGATTAGAATAAATTAATTTCTGTAACAGCTAATTTTATGTTGTTCACATGTAACAAATATGAAAGAAGTAGGTCCAACTGATGTGAGATGCGACACAACGATGCATCTGGTGTGTGGGTGATACCTAAGCTGTGTACCTAATTTGGACACAAAGCAGCGTAACCAGTACTAACTAATTATACAAGATCTCAAGAGAATATACAACTGGTTATTTCTAATCTTTATTCTGCCTAGAATTGTTGGAAAATCCACTATTTCTTAATTATTTTCATACTGTTTCCAATTATACAAGTCGAATGATTAATTATTAGATTAATCAATTGCATATGTTTGACATGTGTATATTTATTATGTTTTACTTATACTTTCAATGGATGACGTGTATTTTTAATTTTTATAATTGTACTTGTACGTGTGTATAATTATAATTTTTTACTTGTATTTTATGCACATATATGGACTTTTTCTGAAACAAACATATATTATTATAACTGACTTCACCGCTTGCAGTTAATAACAGCATAAGTAAATTGATGTTGGAACATGTACAACATCAGAAATGCAGAAAGGTCGCGTAATGTAAAAATCTCTGTGTTAGTCATTAGCCAATGTTATCCCATCACACAGACTTTTCCAAGTAAAGTTGCGTGGCAGACTATTTACACTTATTACACATCACAGTATATGTTAGAAATATAATCTTATGTATGTGTATGACTGATTTACAACTTGCTAAACAAACCATCACCTACGAAACACACAACAAACAATGTTAGGTTTGCTAGATTTTCAAATTTCAAACTTCTAAACTACACTTCTTCAAATTGTAAAAACAGTAAACAAATAAGTAAATTATTAAAATATCTAAATAGAAAGTTCAAAGAAAGATCCATCACAACCTAATTGAATGTCATTCCAAGGTTGCAGTGACCATGACCTACTGACCTTTGCTTTGTCTTGGTCAGTCTGCGATGGTAGGGGTGAGTCAGGTTCCATCATGAGGGTGTGGGGTGTAGTACGAGCCGAAACATTCCCCTGTGCGCCTGCATCACACAAAACTCTCAACAACTACAGCCGCACTCTGAGAGTCAAAATGGTAGTCTACACATTTCAAAGTCGCATAACATGCTGAATTTTGCACTCTTGTTCCTGGGCTTAACAGAAATACCAACAGGCCTGGAAGCCAGTGCCTACCAAAAAGGTTGTCGATTTCGCATTTGACTGATGATTTTTATGTCGGACAAATAAATGAAAAATAAAACAAATGGTAATACGAAAGAAAGATTACAAATATTGTCAAAAATAAGCAGAAACTGTAAGGTTTTCCTACTACACTCAATGTTTTAATTTGATTTAATAAACCGCAGTGTTTATGCCTAAACCACATGGTTTGATGGGGGTATACAACGCTAACAACAGTGGTCCAACTGCCTGACTGCAGCATTTTATTTCTCCCTAAATCTATATCACAGTTTTACATTCAGGACCCCCGGTGCTTCCCACATCCCCCACCCTGCAATTCACCCTATTATGTCATCATCCCTTCATTCCATCACCTTGCCCTTTATTGCCCTGCACTTCCCCATCCAGAGTCTGCCCTGCCTTGACTCTACCATACACTCCCTTCCTGTCCTCACTCTACCCTACCCTCACCTGCCTGGCTGCCCTGACCTTACCTTGCTGTGAGGTCGGTCGTGAGTGGACACTGGTGTCAATCATGTCCACTGGTGGAGTGGACAGACCACACACAGAGGCTGGACTCCACAGCTTGGCTGGTTCAGTGGACACAGCCACTGCATTGACCACCAGAGACACTGGCTCCACATCTAGACACAACACACAACTAGAACTTCACTTAACATAGAACATAGGAATATCATTTAGAGCTCGCTGTATCATATCATATAGGAAAGACACCGCAAACCATATGTGCACATTCAAACACAAAGAAATGCTGAATGTTACAGCTCCAAAACCACAGAATACTGAAAGCTCGCTGAGCTGATAATATGATATGAGCTATAATATTATTATTATTATTGTATTTACATAAACAAGGGCTGAAATAACAGGAACAAAACAAGCGCACACAAACACACATGCATCACACACAAACACACATGCATCACACACAAATCAGTATCCCGATCTCAGCCCAAAGTTGCCTCCCTGAACTGACCTGCAGATCCCTGTTTCTTCCCTATCCAACTGTCGTGCTTCGACCGTTGGTGGTCTGAGCTGGAGAACGAGGCTGGTCTGACGGGACATTTGAGGTCTTCCTCGCTACGGCCTTCGATCAAGTCCAGTGACAGCTTCGCACACTCCACCGTGATGTCATGGGACTCTAGCTTCTTCCACCTGTCAACACCGTTAGTCATGGGACTCTAGCTTCTTCCACCTGTCAACACCGTTAGTCATGGGACTCTAGCTTCTTCCACCTGTCAACACCGTTAGTCATGGGACTCTAGCTTCTTCCACCTGTCAACACCGTTAGTCATGGGACTCTAGCTTCTTCCACCTGTCAACACCGTTAGTCATGGGACTCTAGCTTCTTCCACCTGTCAACACCGTTAGTCATTACAACAATGTGCAAAACCATTGACAATCCAAACATATAATAATAACTTGTGGTCTTATATAATGCATCAGTATCTGCCAAGACAAGGCACTCATGGCGCTTACTCTATCATCAGTATCTGCCAAGACAAGGCACTCATGGCGCTTACTCTATCATCAGAGCTTTTTGGTTGCAACTAATATACATTAATAAATTAATTAATGCAGTTAATATAGGTCCCATATACTTTTTTTAAAGATCAATACCATTGGCTATGTCCATGACAGGATTTTCCATTCCCTGTGTAGGGTATTTTACTTCCCCTGGGAGGTAGAAGGAATCAACAGCTTTTAGTGTTTCTTCCAAAAGACAACATAGGCAAACTGCCTTTATGGACAAAGAGGATAGCACCACTACACTCATAGAAGGTGTGTTCTTCAAATGTCTACAAAATTATTGCACAGGAACCACTGTTTGTGGAGCCGTGTAACTGCAATTCCTAAGTCACTTGGTGGATTATAGTGGCACCAATAGTGGGCTGCATATATATTTGCATATTATATTTATACTTTTGTGTTATATTTGTGTTTACACATATGTGTTTACACACATATATATATATATTATATATATATATATATATATATATATATATATATATATATATATATATATATACAGTCGAGCCTCGTTGTAACGTGGTGGTCGGGGTCCATGACTTCGGACCGCATTGTACATGAGGCGCATTAGGTGTTCCCATATCTGCCACCAGGGAGCTACTAAACAACAGCGATCGCCGCCCCCTGTCGAAGCCCTGTGTGCTTGCAGCACTTTCCAGGGGTGGATCCAGGATTTAGAAAAAGGGTGGGTCCAAGGTAATGTATGAAGCGAAACGAGGCAGAAAGAGGGTGGGTGTGGGAGGGGGTATCCCCCTTCTTAACCATTTGACTTTTTTTAGATAAAACAGTTGAAATTGTGTAATTTGGGACACCTATAATCTGGTTTTAAGTGAGATAGGGCCTAATGTAAACAACCCTAAATTCAGACATGCGACATCGCACGAATTGTATTTGCTCATATAAAAATCGTGATAAAATAATCCTATGTATTTTCATGTATTCGTCACATAAGTGTAACTTTGAATGTCAAATTTACAGTAGACGAGGTGCAAATACTTGAGTCTAGAGTTTCGGCAAAACGTAGCGGATTTTGTTTCGCTTAACCTGTAGGTAGGCCTGTTCCTACGAAGAAAATGTGGTGTGTCTGAAAATGTCCAAACGAAAAGACAATATTAAACATCTGTCATGTGCCATTTATTGCAATATTGACTAAAACAACTATAGTAATGCAAATGTTTAATAAAAAAACGAGTATGCTACAATTGACTAAAACAACACGTAATCATCTTAATTCTGTATCGGCAATATAGTAAACTAGAGGCATGGTAGTGTAGTAATAGTAAAACTATATATTTATTCGTACGACAATGTCTACAATTAAATTAAAATTGAAGTATCTTTGCACACAAAAAGACTAATACATCTTTGACTAAAAAGTGCTACACGCATTCTCTATATTATTCAGCACATATTTTGCCTGTGTTTGATAGTTTCTCATCCAGCCCCTTCTGATAGTGGTTCTGAATGATATAATAAAAGTGGCTAGGTTTCATATTACAGAAAGTCGTGTCATGTTTGAACTGAGACAAGGTGTAACTGAAACGTTTAGACATATATTAACCAATATTCCGAAGGGCTAGATTGTCCACTCAAGAAAGCTATCCAAACTGTTGTTGCATTTTAAACTACTCTGTATAAAGCGCACCATTCGATTCATGATCTGAATTTGAATCGGGAGACATTCTGCTAAAAGTAGTAGTAGTCATACCATATAACAACATTGAGTGCAAACGGGTAGATTAAAATGTTTCCTGATACCTTTGCGGCATGTAAATTAAAACGCATCAGAGAAATACATACACCACAGAACGAGGAACAGTATGACATAACTAATTGAAGTTGTTTACTTATATTACAAACCCAAAAATGTAAATGTAGTGATTAGCATATCCGCCTTTCATGCCAAAGATCTGAATTAAAGACGCAAACCGGACACGGTTGATTTGTTGTATAGACCTGGCTCTCAACATCGTGGACTGTGTATCCCATGTAACTGTCGGTCGGTAATGTCGGTCCCGGTGTAAAAACCTGGCTCTCAACAATGTTGACTGTGTGTCCCTCGTAACTCAGAGATCACGTTAATGTCAGTACCGTCTCAATTTGGGACGTTAAAGAATCACTGAGGTCAGCTTGGCGATAAAGTTCTGAAAAGGCTAACAAATTGAATGAGACTTCAAAAGACCATAACTTTCTAACCACAATATAATTATAAAGACTGTAGTCAGTTAATAGAACGTTGCCGGGTGCTGGGAACAACTAGATACTAGAAACTCTGTTTACATCAGCTATGTCTTAATAACTGTTCATCAGCAGATTTGTTAATCATTACACAACAAGCTCCATAGATAGGTGGTCCATAGATAGGTGGTCCATAGACAGGCGGTCCATATATAGGTGGTCCATAGACAGGTGGTCCATAGACAGGTGGTCCATAGACTGGCGGTCCATAGACAGGCGGTCCATAGACAGGTGGTCCATAGACAGGTGGTCCATAGACAGGCGGTCCATAGATAGGTGGTCCATAGACATGTGGTCCATAGATAGGTGGTCCATAGACAGGTGGTCCATAGACAGGTGGTCCATAGACAGGTGATCCATATAAACAGGTGCTTGGTCGATCATACTGTAAGCTTGATATAATATTATGTCCGAGTTCTTCTTTTAAAGCTTGGAAGCCATGGCCTGACATTCTCCAAAACATTCTTGGTGTGATGACTGCGATAATGGTATGTGACGAAGTGAAACTGGTTAGCAGCCCTTGACCCTTCGTCCTGGTCTCAACCGCCAGTCCATGCAACCTCCTCGTAGATGTCATGATATCCAAACGGATTCAGTAGTACGGCTTCCAGACATTCACACAAAAACTCAAACTTGTCATAAAACATGTCGTAGCATGTGTGACGCTCCACTCATCTGGTCTTGCACATTCCGACAAGTTCCGTTTTCCTCATATCTGGTGCCAGATGTTTTAGGATTCATTCCAGGAATCGTTGTCAAGCACACTGACATAATCTCCTGGTTACCATGTGGATGCATGACCTCATCTGCCATGATGGAAATTAAAGCATTTTCGTCTTCAAGGTTTCGTGTATTTTCCTTTCTAATGTATTCGGCTACTACATCAATCACTTCATTCTGGATGATTCCTGATGTATACTGTGCATTCTTCCTTCCGGTCTCAAGATGTTCTCGGAGTGTGTCGTTGCCTTTGGCCATCATCTCCATAATTGTCCAGAAGTTTCCCCTGTTGGACGATGCACTTGACCAATCATCCATGTGGCCTTGAAGTGGCAAGTTTTGTTTTCCACAAAATACAACTGTTTCTACAATGCTCTTCAGGACGTGAACGCTTTTCTTGTACATCTTCTGGTTGGACTGACTCAATCAATTAATGAATTAATGAACTAAGCTCATGGGGCTTGCTTTACATAGGTAACTTCTAGCATAAGTCTGGCTTAAATGAAATATTTAGCAAGGGCTACTGCCATAATACCAACCAGACAGCACAGATTCTTGAAGTGCGGCTGACAGCCCATTTTGAAAATAGCTAAGCCTAATCATGTCTTTAAAAAAGTACATCGCTCCTCTTGCTTTTGTGTTAAAATGATAGCGAAACGTAATTTTAAAACGTGTATTACTTGTTATAATGATTAAGATATTCAAATACGTTGATGATACGATAGGATAATTAAAATTTTTACCTGTAAAAATGCCAATTGTTATCTTGAAAGTCCGGTCCGAAGAACTGATGCAGACGATTTTCATCAAACAACCAGAGCATCTGTTGGGCGCATTTGCTGGATCTGCGCAATCTGCTGATGGGTGTGCAATCTGCAGATTTTCAAGTATCCGAGGATTGCGCAGCGCAATCGAGCCCAATCTGCAGATTGCCAAGATCCAGCAACTGCACCCAACACGTCTATGAGCGCCAAACAGTCCCATATTATGTTCATTCTTTCGCGGGAAGACATGGTCAAGTTTGAGGTGAGCGTGTTGTGTACATGTGAGTGCGGTGAATGTGTGCAGTGAATCTATGAACAACGTCACCAACAATGCTAAGAATAACTTTGGGGATCCCCTGGACGCCATGTATATCGCCTGTGCTAGATCGGTGTCTGAAATTCCAATGCCTTTGTCCCCCGTTGACATGCAATTGCAATGGATTTTTTGGTACTCAAAAAAGGGGGGGTCCGGACCACCTGGATCCCCCTCTGGATCAGCCTATGCTGTCTTATAAGCCAACATGCAGTTTATGGAACTTATACTAGCATCAACGTGTATGATTTTTAAATGTCACACCCTGTTGATTCTTAAACTGAATAAACCACATGTACGTATACCGTTATGAAACAGATCTACTATGATGATGATGTACTGGACCAATAGGCCTGCGAATCGAAAATAATAGCCTGGATATGAGCAGCCGAAAACGTGTATGATTTGACAAACGTAGTATGTAAGCTGACAAAACACAGAAAACGACAATAGGTAGAATTAATTGTTTCACTTCGTCTTTCAACCGATCTCGACCGAAGCATAAATTTATTACGCACCACTTAACATCGATTCATCGTTTCATATACGGATGAATTCGTATTTTAACGCACCGGTAGAGCCTTGGGTTAGGAATTTGGCATATTGGTTTCCCATCGCGAACACGATTAAATTTACGATGCCCTGGAAGCATGTCATTTCACCCAAGTGTTATGTTGGTATTGCATACTAAATGCATTTAAAACTGTTGATCTGATTCTTAGGCGAGGCGTATTTGTGAATCTCGATTGCAATTTACAAACCATCGAAGCGAAGCCAGCGTCAGCGATTGATGTCGGCGACAACGCAAACCAAACAACACGTTGATACTCGTTCATTGACATCGATCGCCTAATGTTTCTTGAGAATTGTCAAAGCAATTCGAAGTAGGTTTAATCAGGCCCATTTGGCATTTTCCCCTGGCAGCAGAAAATTGGGGTCCACGACCGACTGCGTTATATCTGAATCCGCATAATAACGGGGCGCGTAATAACGAAGCGCGACTGTATATATAGCCTACGATACTATACTGTACTATATATATATAATATATATATATATAGATATATATATATATATATATATATATATATATATATATATATGTATATATATATATATATATATATATATATATATATATATATATATATATATACAGTATATATACAAAAAAATAATATAATATACAAATATATATATATATATATATATATATATATATATATATATATACAGTATATATACAAAAAAATAATATAATAAACAAATATATATATATATATCTTATGACATGTAAAAATACTCTTCATTGCCAAAGATTTTTGATGGAGGAGCACAATTATAAGTTGTATTGCTTTGGCTTCCTCCTTTCCCAATATTGTAATATTGTACTGCATATAGAAATGTAATAATGTTGGAAACAAATAAATGATAATGATGAAGGGTGCCATAAAAGACGAACCGATCTTTGGAGATTTCCTTTTCTTTCGAAGCTATGATGAGCAGAGGATGCATTCGAACCATGTGAAGCATCGGCTGCAAAGAAAACAAACGTTTTCACAATTACATTCATCAAAGCAACAAAATAGAAACCCAGAAATACTCCAAAGGTCATATATGTACAAGTCCAGACTAAATTACCTTGCTATGTGAGAGTTGTACACAATATTACAATCTTATTTTATATAAACAAGTATTATGTTATCAAGTTAATAGATTTAGTTCTATACATTTAATAAGTGTACATCAATTATGATACTATCAACTTAGTTCATATGATACTATCAACTTAGTTCATATGATACTATCAACTTAGTTCATATGATACTATCAACTTAGTTCATATGATACTATCAACTTAGTTCATATGATACTATCAACTTAGTTCATATGATACTATCAACTTAGTTCATATGATACTATCAACTTAGTTCATATGAATACTATCAACTTAGTTCATATGAATACTGTGTTATATTGACTGGCTCAGTAAAAGAGAAAGTGTTGTATTTTAATATTTCCTCATCAAATTACTAAGCCCATTGTGAATCAAGTTTGCTGATGTTCTGTAGTGTGTGAATAATTATAGACTTTGATCGGGTAACTTGCGAAAGTGTGAACAGCATTATGCCACAGCATAAAGAGCCGGACTACTTTGGGGATTTATTCGCCAAATGTAGATTGGATCCAGTAACAATTTAATAGTTTACGATTACAAACTAAACAACAGATTTGTACAAGCCGGCTAGCATGTCGTAGTGACTACTAAATAGGTTAAATTTGTACAAGCCGGCTAGCATGTCACAGTGACTACTAAATAGGTTAAATTTGTACAAGCCGGCTAGCATGTCACAGTGACTACTAAATAGGTTAAATTTGTACAAGCCGGCTAGCATGTCACAGTGACTACTAAATAGGTTAAATTTGTACAAGCCGGCTAGCATGTCACAGTGACTACTAAATAGGTTAAATGTTTCACAAAATGAGTCTGAAACAAGATGAGCAGATGAAGAGGGAGCTCTAAATACCATACCAGACCATGAAGGTAGAGGCTACATCAGACTAAATACCATACCAGACCATGAAGGTAGAGGCTACATCAGACTAAATACCATACCAGACCATGAAGGTAGGGGCTACATCAGACTAAATACCATACCAGACCATGAAGGTAGAGGCTACATCAGACTAAATACCATACCAGACCATGAAGGTAGAGGCTACATCAGACTAAATACCATACCAGACCATGAAGGTAGGGGCTACATCAGACTAAATACCATACCAGACCATGAAGGTAGAGGCTACATCAGACTAAATACCATACCAGACCATGAAGGTAGAGGCTACATCAGACTAAATACCATACCAGACCATGAAGGTAGAGGCTACATCAGACTAAATACCATACCAGACCATGAAGGTAGAGGCTACATCAGACTAAATACCATACCAGACCATGAAGGTAGGGGCTACATCAGACTAAATACAATACCAGACCATGAAGGTAGAGGCTACATCAGACTAAATACCATACCAGACCATGAAGGTAGAGGCTACATCAGACTAAATACAATACCAGACCATGAAGGTAGAGGCTACATCAGACTAAATACCATACCAGACCATGAAGGTAGAGGCTACATCAGACTAAATACAATACCAGACCATGAAGGTAGGGGCTACATCAGACTAAATACCATACCAGACCATGAAGGTAGAGGCTACATCAGACTAAATACAATACCAGACCATGAAGGTAGAGGCTACATCAGACTAAATACCATACCAGACCATGAAGGTAGAGGCTACATCAGACTAAATACCATACCAGACCATGAAGGTAGAGGCTACATCAGACTAAATACCATACCAGACCATGAAGGTAGAGGCTACATCAGACTAAATACCATACCAGACCATGAAGGTAGAGGCTACATCAGACTAAATACCATACCAGACCATGAAGGTAGGGGCTACATCAGACTAAATACCATACCAGACCATGAAGGTAGGGGCTACATCAGACTAAATACCATACCAGACCATGAAGGTAGGGGCTACATCAGACTAAATACCATACCAGACCATGAAGGTAGAGGCTACATCAGACTAAATACCATACCAGACAATGAAGGTAGGGGCTACATCAGACTAAATACCATACCAGACCATGAAGGTAGAGGCTACATCAGACTAAATACCATACCAGACCATGAAGGTAGAGGCTACATCAGACTAAATACCATACCAGACCATGAAGGTAGAGGCTACATCAGACTAAATACCATACCAGACCATGAAGGTAGGGGCTACATCAGACTAAATACCATACCAGACCATGAAGGTAGGGGCTACATCAGACTAAATACCATACCAGACCATGAAGGTAGAGGCTACATCAGACTAAATACCATACCAGACCATGAAGGTAGGGGCTACATCAGACTAAATACCATACCAGACCATGAAGGTAGAGGCTACATCAGACTAAATACCATACCAGACCATGAAGGTAGAGGCTACATCAGACTAAATACCATACCAGACCATGAAGGTAGAGGCTACATCAGACTAAATACCATACCAGACCATGAAGGTAGGGGCTACATCAGACTAAATACCATACCAGACCATGAAGGTAGAGGCTACATCAGACTAAATACCATACCAGACCATGAAGGTAGAGGCTACATCAGACTAAATACCATACCAGACCATGAAGGTAGAGGCTACATCAGACTAAATACCATACCAGACCATGAAGGTAGAGGCTACATCAGACTAAATACCATACCAGACCATGAAGGTAGGGGCTACATCAGACTAAATACCATACCAGACCATGAAGGTAGAGGCTACATCAGATTAAATACCATACCAGACCATGAAGGTAGAGGCTACATCAGACTAAATACCATACCAGACCATGAAGGTAGGGACTACATCAGACTAAATACCATACCAGACCATGAAGGTAGAGGCTACATCAGACTAAATACCATACCAGACCATGAAGGTAGAGGCTACATCAGACTAAATACCATACCAGACCATGAAGGTAGGGGCTACATCAGACTAAATACCATACCAGACCATGAAGGTAGAGGCTACATCAGACTAAATACCATACCAGACCATGAAGGTAGAGGCTACATCAGACTAAATACCATACCAGACCATGAAGGTAGAGGCAACATCAGACTAAATACAATACCAGACCATGAAGGTAGAGGCTACATCAGACTAAATACCATACCAGACCATGAAGGTAGGGGCTACATCAGACTAAATACCATACCAGACCATGAAGGTAGAGGCTACATCAGACTAAATACCATACCAGACCATGAAGGTAGAGGCTACATCAGACTAAATACCATACCAGACCATGAAGGTAGGGGCTACATCAGATTAAATACCATACCAGACCATGAAGGTAGAGGCTACATCAGACTAAATACCATACCAGACCATGAAGGTGGAGGCTACATCAGACTAAATACCATACCAGACCATGAAGGTAGGGGCTACATCAGACTAAATACCATACCAGACCATGAAGGTAGGGGCTACATCAGACTAAATACCATACCAGACCATGAAGGTAGGGGCTACATCAGACTAAATACCATACCAGACCATGAAGGTAGAGGCAACATCAGACTAAATACCATACCAGACCATGAAGGTAGAGGCAACATCAGACTAAATACCATACCAGACCATGAAGGTAGAGGCTACATCAGACTAAATACCATACCAGACCATGAAGGTAGAGGCTACATCAGACTAAATACCATACCAGACCATGAAGGTAGAGGCTACATCAGACTAAATACCATACCAGACCATGAAGGTAGAGGCTACATCAGACTAAATACCATACCAGACCATGAAGGTAGAGGCAACATCAGACTAAATACCATACCAGACCATGAAGGTAGGGGCTACGTCAGACTAACCTCGATGGTTTCATTGAAGATGTGTCTGTTGGATGACTTAGTGAAGACGTCGCGCAGGTAGGTGAGGAAGTGACAGGGATACATGCCATAGAGACGGTGGAAGAGACAGTACAGCCCAACCCGCAGGTGTACCAGATACACCTCCAACACATTCGCTGCAAAACATCGCAGTACACTGTGTCAACACACTTTGTGTGACACACATGGGAATACACTGTTTCAACACACTCACTGTAAAGCACGGATTGAAATAATGATTCAAAACTTTCTCAAGGAGTCTTTATTCACAACCAAGAATTGTGCAAAGGTAAATTCAAAAGAAAGGGATTTTTATGGTAAACATTGGCCAACGGAAGTGGACACAGTACTTTGGCAGTTACAGCCATTTCGAAACTTGGGCTATTTTGTTCACTCCACTTTACCCCAGTTCACTCAGGTGTACAGATGAATACACCTGTACCATGATGGCATTATAAGAATGAACAGCTTTCATGCAGCAGTTGCAGCATGGCTGGGTACTTCAATAGAAGTTGAAATGGTGTTTTCACGTCAACAGGTCTGTCAGGGGAAAACTGTAACATGCTTCGAGCAACGAATGTTGCAGGGACTGGGTATAAATTTAACGTCTTGTTCTGCATGTACTAAGGAATTCTTCAAAACTTATAGTTAAATAATGTTCAAATAAAACAAACCATACTTGGCTTTGTTGAGCAGAAGTCTGCAAGTCGAATGAACACTTCAAAGATGCCGGTGAGATAGGGCACTATAAGTACAGGTACCACAGGAAGCAACATCGTTACGACAAGAACGCCGCTCATCAGTGTCGGCACATCCTTCTCCGCCTGCTGGCAAACAACTCAACTATGCACCGAAGGGCAGGAACAGTAGTATCACTAAATGCATATATGACTATAAGGAAAATCAGCACATCACTTGAATTTGCCCGGACACAGAATAACAGAATCTCAAAGGTAGCTCAAGTTTATTCAAAACCTATTTATTCAAAACCTATTTCCTATTTGATGGGAAGTATTCACAGTTAGCAAAATCATCATCTCTCCATTTTATGATATATATTTTGACTTTATTCAGGACCAATTTCAACGGCACACACATGCATGCAAATTGTATGTATAAATATTCACATATAAATAATTATAAATCTAAATCACATATAAATAACATGTATAAATAATATAGATATATTTAAATAATTATAATAAAATAACATAATAGTGTGGGGAAGGAGATTATACTAGACCTCATCTATTTAAACCACCATTTCTATTTCTATCAGTGCTCTGAGTATTACACCGGGCGACCGACCCACCTTAAGACATCTGATGATGATCCCCAGCAGTTGGTGATGGGCGATACTGTGGATCCACGGTGGCTCCTTCACCACCAGGTGGCCTAGTATGAGCAGTACAACGGGCTTATTGTTGCCACGCAGTTGTTCTGCCAACTTGTCAAACAGGTGCTGCAACAACCAACTTGTCACACAGGTGCATCAACAACAAACTTGTCAAACAGGTGCAGCAACAACAAACTTGTCAAACAGGTGCAGCAACAACCAACTTGTCAAACAGGTGTTGCAACAACCAACTTGTCAAACAGGTGCAGCAACAACAAACTTGTCAAACAGGTGCAGCAACAACCAACTTGTCAAACAGGTGTTGCAACAACCAACTTGTCAAACAGGTGCTGCAACAACCAACTTGTCAAACAGGTGCATCAACAACAAACTTGTCAAACAGGTGCAGCAACAACCAACTTGTCAAACAGGTGCAGCAACAACCAACTTGTCAAACAGGTGCAGCAACAACCAACTTGTCAAACAGGTGCTGCAACAACCAACTTGTCACACAGGTGCATCAACAACAAACTTGTCAAACAGGTGCAGCAGCAACAACCAACTTGTCAAACAGGTGCAGCAACAACCAACTTGTCAAACAGGTGTTGCAACAACCAACTTGTCAAACAGGTGCAGCAACAACCAACTTGTCAAACAGGTGCAGCAACAACCTACTTGTCAAACAGGTGCAGCAACAACCAACTTGTCAAACAGGTGTTGCAACAACCAACTTGTCAAACAGGTGCAGCAACAACCAACTTGTCAAACAGGTGCATCAACAACCAACTTGTCAAACAGGTGCAGCAACAACCAACTTGTCAAACAGGTGCATCAACAACAAACTTGTCAAACAGGTGCAGCAACAACCAACTTGTCAAACAGGTGCAGCAACAACCAACTTGTCAAACAGGTGCAGCAACAACCAACTTGTCAAACAGGTGCATCAACAACAAACTTGTCAAACAGGTGCAGCAACAACCAACTTGTCAAACAGGTGCATCAACAACCAACTTGTCAAACAGGTGCAGCAACAACCAACTTGTCAAACAGGTGCATCAACAACAAACTTGTCAAACAGGTGCAGCAACAACCAACTTGTCAAACAGGTGTTGCAACAACCAACTTGTCAAACAGGTGCATCAACAACAAACTTGTCAAACAGGTGCAGCAACAACCAACTTGTCAAACAGGTGCAGCAACAACCAACTTGTCAAACAGGTGCATCAACAACAAACTTGTCAAACAGGTGCAGCAACAACCAACTTGTCAAACAGGTGCAGGAACAACCAACTTGTCAAACAGGTGCAGCAACAACCAACTTGTCAAACAGGTGCAGCAACAACCAACTTGTCAAACAGGTGCATCAACAACCAACTTGTCAAACAGGTGCAGCAACAACCAACTTGTCAAACAGGTGCAGCAACAACCAACTTGTCAAACAGGTGCAGCAACAACCAACTTGTCAAACAGGTGTTGCAACAACCAACTTGTCAAACAGGTGTTGCAACAACCAACTTGTCAAACAGGTGCATCAACAACCAACTTGTCAAACAGGTGTTGCAACAACCAACTTGTCAAACAGGTGCATCAACAACGAACTTGTCAAACAGGTGTTGCAACAATGAACTTGTCAAACAGGTGCATCAACAACCAACTTGTCAAACAGGTGCATCAACAACCAACTTGTCAAACAGGTGTTGCAACAACATGGGGCCCCTAGGAAATCTAGTGGGTAGTGGTGGAAAATCAAGAGGTACCTCTTTCAAACTATTTTAGGATTATATAGAATGTTTGTTTATTTTAAACATTATCTTAATTAATTATATATATTATTTTAATTAATTTATTAATATATATATATATATATATATCTTTTTATAGCTTTAATAAAAAAAAATTATTTACATAGACAAGACATTTGACTGTATTTTACTTGTAATCGTCCTTTAAGTAATTAAGACATGATTAAGAAACCTTGTAGAGCATGGCAGTTTTTTTTAAGATAACTGTGCCATAATTACCACTACAAAGCATCAACACTATTGTTTACATTACTTGAAACGATAAAGATGCACTGGGTATCGCACTCACCTTGTTGAGAGGTTCCCTTATTGTGCTAAGAATTTCAAGGCAAGCCTGACACTTGGACATCATGAAAGAATCAACCACTGCATTCAACAGCCATGGTTCCCGATCTGCAAAAACCAAGCTAAAATGTGTCATCTAGACACAACCATTTTAGTTAAAATTGGCTTCTAACATATATACAATAGGCGTGTCTGGTATTTTGCTACCAAATTTATTAAAAGGTATTTTATGTCATGGACAGTGGGTTTCTAATGTTCATTACAACTTTGATTCACTTAGTGTCTGAAAAAAAATTAACTGGCCCAGATTTTTTTTAACTGACCCTGTTCCATTTTGCACGGGCCCAGGTGAGTTTGTACTGGTTTCACAAAATGTATAAAATATAAATATACATAATAATACAAAACAACAAAGTTTTCGTGCGTAAAACTAAAGCAGACACTGCTTTTACACTAAATGATAATTAAATATATATCAACCATACCAAATATTGTTGTTCATTTCTTATAACTAGCAGACTAATAACTAAAGTAATATATTTAATAAACATTTCAATATTAATTTTGTTTTCAAAACAGTTACAATCGTAGAAACATTATTATGTTTGACGCCGACCAGGGGTGAGTCCAATTACACAAAATTATATCAATTACAATTACATTTCATTTTCAACTTCAATTACAATTACATTATACGGAACCAAATATATTCAGCATTTGTTAATTATGTATTTTTGCACATTTTGCTTAATTTCAATATTTTGTAAACAACTGATAAACAAATATAACGGTAATGTGTGTGCATTTTGTTGAATTGTGACTTTGAATTATACTAAATAAAAAGATAGCCGTTTAAAACATATTTTATTATATAAAAATACAGTACATTATCCAGACATAATCTTACAGGATATATTCCTTACAGACAAAATCACACAATATGAAAAGTGAACAAATCCCACAGGACAAAATACAACAAGGCCATAATATAATATTTATTTGTAGTTCTCTAAGCATCCTTTCTAGTTTTGCAGACATTTATCAGTGGGAATTTCTTACATTTGTCTTCAGAAAATTCTAATAATAAGGTATGATGTGTTTACTTTGAGGTTGTAGCTCCTGTTCTAAGCTAACATTCTTAATTGGTCTGCCCTTTGCTTTGTGTGAGTTTGGAATGGGGAGAGAGGCCATGTAAATTGTCCTTGCCACCTGACCTGTCTCCAATCCACCACAACACAATGGGTGTAATTGGCTTGCTAACACTACGTTTCACTGAGCTGATATTTTTTGAAGCAATATCAGGCTACAGGTCTTTCCATGTTGTTTGAATACCAGCTTAGCCATTGTCTGACAGTGTCTGTGCATTGTTTATTGTTTATTGCTTCCTGGCTGTTACCAAGTTATTGAAAAGGCTAACAATTGCTAAGGCTACCCACCACTAGCACCATGGACCAGTACCCACCAGACAGTGAATACTGTAACTTAAATATAAATATATAAGCAGGTGTTATTATCAGTCTTGATTTTCAACTCATGTGAGATTTAAAATAATGTTTTTTTTTGACAGTTTGTTCAGGTAGTTCATGATATGAAACATACTGTAATTTATTGTAATTGAAATAAATTTTCAATTATACAAAATATAACAATTACAGCGAAATTTTTAAACCATATTTAATTACAATTACACAATTTTGCTGTAATCAATTACATTTACATAATTGGACCCAGCCCTGATGCCGACTTTTTGCACACGCTGCCACTGGCATTGTCACTGGTACTGTCTGAACCACTGCTACTGGCAACAACAAGTTCTCAACTCCAAATTGAAGCCTCCAAAGTGCACTTCCACAGCCAAATATCACATTAATCAGAATGTCTTTGCAGATTATATTGTCGGATTGTCTGCCTCCTTAGTATCACCAGGAAGACAAAAATTGGCATAACTTCATCCGCTATCTTTGCTTTGGTGTTTCCCAGTATTCCCCAAGATACCGATGTCTTGAAATGTGAATCATCCAATAGGCATCCATGTTACAAATGCTTGGGGTTTCCCTTGCATGTGCGGACTTTGCCTTTGCCTTGCCAGCGATCTGCCGCTGGCAAGGAAGAAGTAGTTTGTCACAACTGTATTTTATACCGAACTAACATAGATTAGTATGTACTGTATTTTATACCGAACTAACATAGATTAGTATGTACTGTATTTTATACAGAACTAACATAGATTAGTATGTACTGTATTTTATACCGAACTAACATAGATTAGTATGTACTGTATTTTATACCGAACTAACATAGATTAGTATGTACTGTATTTTATACCGAACTAACATAGATTAGTATGTACTGTATTTTATACCGAACTAACATAGATTAGTATGTACTGTATTTTATACCGAACTAACATAGATTAGTATATACTGTATTTTATACCGAACTAACATAGATTAGTATGTACTGTATTTTATACCGAACTAACATAGATTAGTATGTACTGTATTTTATACCGAACTAACATAGATTAGTATGTACTGTATTTTATACCGAACTAACATAGATTAGTATGTACTGTATTTTATACCGAACTAACATAGATTAGTATGTACTTTAATGTACATCACTAATTAAAATACAGTCCGACTCAGTCGTAGTCGGAGGGGTGGGGACGATAACTTGCACATTTTGGCTGAATCAGAAGGAAGCATTTTGAATCGGCAGGAAGCATTATGAATTGGCGGCCGTCGATAAAAAGGCCTTAATGTCAAACACTGACTTACAGTTGTTAAGTTGCTCTGTGACTACTTCTTTTATCTGCCTAACTGTTGCTAGATCTGATGAGTCCAGAAGTGGCAGCAGACTTGTGATGTCCATCTGAGTTTCCATGGTACCTGAAATAATATCCTACTATGCTATCACATAGAACATTGTATATTTTCACACGCAATGAATGAATGAAAACAGTTCAAAGCAACTGCCAACTAAAACTATCCAATTCAGTTTGAAAATTTGTATTTGGGTTCACCACCTGTCAACAAGTTAAATTCATTCTAGGCTCATAGAATCAATGCTTAATCCTGGTTTCTGGGTGTAAACACACAAGAATTTATATTTTCCCTGGATACGATGCCATTGGCATTGATAGATCTGTGGCAAATGCAGAGGGTTCAAATCCTGACCTCACCTTCTCAACTGAACATCGGACACTCTAACCACTATTCTGCCACACCCCAACGCTTAGGTTCAACAAAGTTATTTATAGCCTTACATATTATGACATGTCAAGTGCCAACTCGTCTAAAAACTGTCGAGATAAACACTGGAGTGCTGAAGAATTTCTCTACAACTATAAACTTAGCTGCCTTGCCAGGAAGCTGTAGAACATTTCAAGGGAAAGCTGAAGTTCTGACCACCGAGGCACTGCCTACGGTCAGGAAGAACCTAAGTAAACCTAAGTAGGTATGCACATGCTTGCCAGTGTCATGGGCCACGGCGAGGCCCTGGCCTGGTTGGATGCATTCAGTCAGATAAATTACTAGTAACACTAAAATCTAAATGATTAATACTATTATTAATAGTATATTTATTATCTTGACATTTGATCAGTTAGTATACGAGTTACCGGTAGTTTCGTATCTGAATTTGTATGCCAGCTGTATTAAATGTGAAATTATTTTTTATTTGTCTTACTCTTATAGAAAATAGCAATTCACACTCGCAGACTCAGTCCGGCTGTCACTGTTGTTACGTCCCGAATCGGAATCATCCGATTCCGATATCGGAATTGCTGCCGTGCCCAATTCCGGAATTGCATGCCCCAAATCAGAAAGCTGCATGGACAGCCTAGATCAATATATTTGTACGTGCCACTTTTAAACACTGCAGCGTTTTGGTGTACAGATGGTGTACAGATGGGAGATCAAAAAAGATCATTTTACGAACATGTACATAATTTAATTTCTGGAGAACAGTACACCTCCTAACTGATAACGCAATCCAAAGTGCATCGTGAGGATTAAGAATCTTTGCGACGGCTTACCATGGAATAAACCTTTGGGTCCAAGAAACGCTATATAATATCAATATGTTCTAAGTACTTCGACAGGAAAATGACAAATTCCAATTTGGGACAGCGCAAAATCGGAATTCTATTACGTATTCCGATTTCTGGTTCCCGTCTTGGAATTCCGATTTTGCGCAGCGACTCGCCACCCAATTCCGGTATCGGACATGTCCCATACTGGAATCGGACGAATTCCGATTCGGGACGTAACAACTGTCACCGACGTCAAATCCTGTGGTGAGCGATAAAACGGGATGCATTGTTCGCCATAAAAATACTTCTCACAACGTTTCATTGCCATTGAATCTAATGCACATTTAACACGAATTAGCTGTAATGTCATTATTTGTTTAGCTAATAGTGGGTGCATACCTGACTGCAACATGTAGCCCCAGACTAATCCAACATAACCAAATAAAACAACGGGAACTCGGAATTTAATAACCGAAACGGTGTAGTTACCCTGTTGTTTTGCCTGGTTTGTTATGTCACGGCAGGGCTCAGGAATTTTACGTGTTTACATAAGTGTGCACATTGTATGTAAGAATATACAAATATTTAATGGTATGTTGTCAACTGTGATAAATGGGTCTTGATATCGTTTCAAGTTCCCTGTGCCGCATTTACATTTTACTCAAAAGCGCCACCAAACGGAATACACATGTTTGCGATTCGCGCACGAAGTACGTCTGCGGATAACGGGGCGGTCAAACAGAAAGTACCAACTGTCTGCCTGCGCGTTCGTTGTTTTACTTGTTTGTTTGCTTGTTTGTTTATGACATTTCTGCAGTATGAGTGCAACAGCTTTTGAACAAGAACGAGAAGAGCTGAACGATGAAATCCTGCAGATTAAGCGAACCCTCCAGTCGATGGAAGATGAAGAGCGTTCGGAAGACGAGGACGATGAAGACCATGACGCACTGTGCGTTGACTTGGAATACGACTCCGGTCTGGCCGTCGAACCCGTGGACCGCGAGCAAGGTGACAGCCCGATTAGACATGAATGCCAATAGTGCAGTGACTGTCGGCTCTATGAAAGCTCGATGATAGGGGTTCGATTTCGGGGATTTGTTATTGGAACTTGACTCTTCTCTTGTCTTGAAAGTTGAGACTCTTGGAGTTAGAGTTATACTAAAAGTATAACTCTAACTCCAAGCTGTTGGTGATTGGCCACTGCTTCAAAATCGCGACCGACAGTTGGTCAAATTGGACCCAGCTCCATTTACACCATCAGTCATAGGCCACAATTTGGCCTTGAGCACTATAGTAATAAATAATTGATCTATCGGGGTGTGTCACTGTGTGTACACAACTAATTCTTCCACTGCAATATCGCACGATGCGACAAAAATCGCTCATGTAAACCAACCTTTAGTCTTAGACTATGACTAGAACCAGTGGAAGCACATGACATAACATTTAATCCATTGGCCATTTTCAAAAGTATTGATTGTTCTTAAATTCTGTATGTTGAATATAATGCTACAATAAATTAAGTCTTGGACCCTGGTAAACGTAATAGTGTTTGGGCTTGTACCCACCTCCTGCATTAGCCCAAGTTTGGGCTGTTTGGAGTAAACCACTTGAGACTTGAGACCATGTTCAGTATCGGCATCTGCCCCGCAACCATCATTTGGGTCAATTACGTTATATCTGTTTCAGTTACACACCAATTACAAATTCCAATTACACCTCAAAAATATCAATAACAAAATACAACTGATCACTTCCATGTCAAAATAAAAGTGTGGATAGAGCAACCATAGACATACTCAATGCCCAAAAATAACATCCATTTTTGAACAGCTTTATTTAATTCCTCCATGTTATGATACATAATGGCAAACAAATATGATATTTTATTTTATTGATTATTTGTAGGGAATAATTTGAGTTTAAACGTTACGTGACAATTGAAATAGTAATTGAAAATACCAATTAAATTTTTGCCAGTTCCAATTACTTTTAAAAACAAAACACCAGTTCCAGAATTGGAATGGGTGTTTCAATTCCAGTTACGATGTAATTGACCCCAAGTCTGCCCACAACATAATAACATCATGTAATAACATCATGTAATAACATCATGTAATAATATCACGGGTAGCCCACATTTCTGTTAGGATATAAGAGAGTGGGAACCCATTGACAGCAATGCCTGCTTAGATGTAAATTATTGGCATTGATTTCCACCATAACTTGAAAAGGATATTCCAAAGTATAAATTATTATGGCGGAACCAAAATTACATCATGTACAGTGTGGTTAAAAATACTTCAACCCATATTCACATTGATTTGTGAGTTTCACAAGCTAATTTTAACCTAACATTTTAGAAAGAAATTAATTTCCATTTTCCTCCACACATTTTTTAAACACCACAGATTAATTTTCACCACATGGTTGTCAGTCTAGTGCAGGGCAATTTGTCACATGCGACACTTGCTAATTTATTTCTGTATTATGTCATTATACTGTGTGGTAGACATGAAATATTAAAAGTGTATACTTCTTGTGTTTTAGAAACAGCAGCTGGTCTGGTGTCGGATGATGATCAGGTAATGCCAGAAACAATCATGCAGGTCACAGTGTTCGTAAATTCTAGAAAGTGGATCTTGCATGCATTTTGTAATTGGCTAACATATTAGTCAATAAAATCACACAGTAGTTGTCCATAGGCTTTGAGGATGTAGACATGTGTGAAGAATTGACATATGAGGCTAACGTAATGAACCATCTTGACAAATATTGGAATTCAAGAGGCAGTCCTATATTGGCTAACTAGTAATCTTGAAGAATCTGTTTGGGACTTCTATAAATGTAATAGAAACATATCTGAATTTTTTTTTGTAAAATCCATGCTTAGTGTTGACTGTTGTGACAGCAGGCATCTGACACAGCATCTTCCTCTACATTGCCGACGAGCTCCACAAAGACAGTGCTTGCCCTCAACCGTGCCTACCAGAATGTTGTACGAGAGAGCTTGCAGCGAGTCGAATTGGCACTGGACCAGAATAGGGAACGACAGGTCGGTAGTGGTCACAATTGTTGGATATGGGGATATTACAACCTGAATTTCAACAAAACAGAAACCATTTAAGTTTTTCACTCCGCCACCAGATAATTACTCAGTGGGTATAATATCCTGGCCAAGTACGTTACAATATAAGGCAAATAGGAATCAAGTATGTTGAAAACATTTATTTTTATGATTTTTGTCAGCTTTGGACTAGGCCGCTTCAGAATCCAGACAGGCTAAAAAATCAGCGTTGTTTACCATGGCAGAACTGGTTGCCAACAACAGCGCAAATCGAGCCGGAAACTTGCTGAATATTCATCTCAAAGATGCCTGCAAAGTTATTCTAATTGTTTGAACTAATATAATAACATGATTGACTAATGCTGTCAGGCATGTTATTAAAATATTGATGAAGAAACTTGGGATAATATGATGTAAGAGTTCAAAGAGGTGGAGAGACAACAAAATGGCGAACATGTGTCAACAAAAGTGGCAGAGGTCAGAGCCACACCATGGGTTTTGTAATCACAGCTCTCATTCGCTGCATAAAGTCAGGTTATTCATGTAAATTTATTCGAAAAGGTCAATCAGTGAGCTTTCCATTGATATATACTTTTCCTGTCTTAGATGCTATGAATGAATGCATCAATTTATTATGCAGAGCATAGTAAAGTTGCTCAATTTGAGCACCAACATTTTCTAAAGCTATATTCGGCCTGCCTTCATCCGCACAAGTGACTGGTGATATTCATATATTTTTTTTATATATCTGATTCGTTTTAGCAAAATGAGTCGGATGTCGGTAAACATGAAACTTTGCAAATGCTGTTTTTTATCAAACACTGGCTAATCCAACAATTTTGAGATTTTCCCTGAAAATGGTTCCTTAGTATTAATTTTAACGATTACCATAATTTCTACCTTATATTTAGTTTTGTTTAATATATTTTAATGTTATCTTTGAAGAGCTGTTTGATGTGTTCTGCTAGACTTCTTAAAACAAAGCCGAAAATACCGATAATTAATCGCCTTTATTGTCCGTAATGTGTGGATAGTCTCTCACAAGTCTGGCATCGTTACAAAGCTTAACATTTCGTCTTTCAATATATGAGGGGCAGGCACTGTTTGCCCAGCTGTGTAAACAAACCCGGCTTGTTGCTACCACGTGATCCAGGGAAATGATTTTATTGGTGCAGCGATGCAGTCATTTAAATAATGTAAATGGATGGATGCGCCCTACACATTTCCACCACATCACACAGCTGCCCCACATAGCAAGTAGAAAATGGCGTTCGATGTAGCGGGTTTATTGATATCCTGCCTGAAGTGATCGCGACCAGATCAACACTTTGTTAGACAAGTATTTACTAGAGGAAGACCAGTAGGACAGTGAGTGAGACACTATAGTCGTTTTGCGGGGCAGGGGGCGAGGTCGTCGAGCCCGCCAGATGTGTCCGACTGAGCGTGAGACTGTCCCTGTTGCTGGGCCATCTGACCAGCAGGACCGTGAGCGAGACACTATTATAGCCGTTTTGCGGGAGGGGGGTAGGGCGCGAGGTCGTTGAGCTCGTCAGCCATCCCCGTCATCTGCACTTTTGCCAACACCACGAAAGAGAGGACGTGGCCGCTGTCCCAGTGATGATTACCTGTGTTGATGTGTCGCTGTTTATGTACTTGTTGTTGTCTTGTATTAAATATGCCATTGACATTGTTAAGAATCTCTTGTGCATATGAATTAATATTAATGACCTTGTGATGCCCTTTAATGAGGTTGGTACCATGTTTAACTTGTTATTCAGAGCACTCTCACTGGTAATGATTAACATATATTAACGTTAAAGTCTGTAATATATATTATGGTATGAATGGTGATTTTTTTAATAGTATTTGTGTATTACCTATGCCATACCATTAACACCAATTTTACTCCAGCGTCGGCTAGTAAATATCTGTTCAGTTCAAATGGATGTTAGTGACAAGTGCCCGTGCAACCTAACATCAATGTGTTTTGTTATTCACCTACAGATGGCAATGAAGGAAGAACTGGAGCAGGATGCAAAAGACAAAATGAATAGCTGCCGCAAAAATCCAGTCACCACCTTTGGTGTACCCTTCTTCAAAGACATCAATGGCATGGTAGGGCGTTGGCCAAGTTGTGTGCAGTTTTTCAGTCATCGATTTGTGCTAATGTCCAACAGCTCAATCTTCATTAGACATGAAGCACTGCTGAACATTTTTTATTGTGTACAAAATTTTTTTTTATCAATACGCTATCTTCTGTGGCTATATCGTGTTAAGCGATGTATAGAGGAGGGAAGTAGGCTTCGTAGACATGTAGTTAAACTTTGTAGGAAGAGATGACATTTTCATGACTGGGAAGGGTGCTGCAATTCTTGGGTGTGAGTTTGTCAGGTTATTGACAAAGGCACAGGTACCGTAAATTATTTAAACTAGATGCGCAGGGGGAACTGACAGAGAAAACCTAAAGGACTACAAATACACTTCCAAAGAAATGTTCATCAATAATTTCGGACAATGAACTTAAATGTGTATGCTTAAATGCCAGGAACATAGTAAATAAAAAAAGCGAGTTAGACATGGTAGCAGCTATCGACCCTCATGTAATAGGTATCACAGAATCATAGACAAATAAAGATATAGTAGATGCCGAGTTAGCACTGACAGGTTATGTAATGTTTAGGAAGGACAGGCGAGAAAGAGAAGGGGAGGTGGAGGTATTTTATATATTAAAGAATCCAAGCATATGAAATAACACAGAAAAGTGAAGCAGATTGTGAGGAAGTAATTTGGTGTAATATAGTTCTAACAGGATTGTTTCCTTACTCAACATGTCTTGGAACCAAGCAGAGGTGGGAATATGTTGGATAAAATTTTGACTTCTCAAAATGAATTGGTTGACAATGTTAAAGTACACAAACCTTTGGTTTCCAGTGATCATAACCAGATCCATTTTAATATAAATGTAAAAAACAGGGAATACATATAAAATACAATGGAGGAGGAACTTCAACAAAGGCAAATATAAAGAGATGAGAATATATCTAGCGAATAGAGATTGGAATAACTTGCTGAAGAACAAGACAGCAACAAAATGCTGGACTTGTTTAAAAAATGAGATTGAGGGCATTACTGAGAGATTGTTCCATAAAAAAACAAGAGAAAATGTCCAGGAAGAAACACCTGTCAAAAGAAGCTATTAGAAAAACTGCTCAAAAGCAAATGCTGTGGGAGGTATATAAACATACTGGAAATGTAGAAGACTACACAAACTTCAAAGAGGCGCTAACCTAACTACAGTTGAAATTAGAAAATCCAAAAGAACCTTTGAACAAAAATTGGCAGAGTTTCTATGCTTTTGTAAGAAGTAAACAGAAAGTTTCAGATAAGGTCGAACCACTGGAAAACAACAGGGGAAACATAATTTCAGACGGGTTTCAAACGGCAGAGGTCCTGAATGAGTTCCTGAATGAGTATTTCAGCACAGTTTTTACCATATAAAGATACCAGCTCAAGTCCAGTTCCATTTACAAAATTTGAGGGTGATAAATCAGATCATTTAGAGCAGTTATTTGTAACTCCTGATAAAAAATAATAAATCACCTGGTGTTGATGGGATACCACCAAAACTGCTTAAGGAAATTGTAGAGAAAATTAGTACATCAATTGCAAAAGTGTTTAACTTGTCACTAGAAGAAGGAATAGTTCCTTCAGAATGGAAAGAAGCAAACATGATGATATGTCTGTTCTAATTTATGGCAAACACATGATTACACATGCGACGGTGTCGGTTCACAACAACGTAATGGCTTTATTCCAAACCTAGCTGACAGACGTGAAACTAATAACAGCTAACTACACTGTATGTTTACTACCAACATCACAGTCCTCCACAATAGGTTTAAAGTTCCTCAATCAGCATCAGTACGTTTTAGAGTGTCTTGTTAACAGACCTTATTGTGTCCCTGCCAGTGACTACAAAGCTAGTCGGTTCACTTTAGTACTGGTGGATCTCCTAATTACACAAGTTTTTACCGCAGTAGGTTCGGCAACCTCACTTGGAGGGATCACACTTGTCGGTTGATTCTCTATCTCTGGAACCTGTTCAATTTCTGGGAACATCTCCACGCTTGGTTGAGGATTCATGCCATGCCAACGGCGCACCTGATCCAGGTATCGTCTAATCATGCGACCGTCGCTTGTTTCTGCCATTCCGATCACATAATGTTGATGGAATCCACTTGGGTCTGCTCCCGGCATGATTCTTTACAAAGACGGCATCGCCAATGTCGACAAATCATGTCTTTGCACTGCAGTCGTAGTATTTCTTCATATGCTGGTGACGTCTGTTTACCTTCGAATTGTGATCGGACAGTACTGCATCAAATCCTGTTTGAAGCTTGCGGTTCATCAGCAGTTCTGAAGGTGCCACACCAGTGGTGCTGTGCGGTGTCAAACGATATGTTAGCAAGTATCGAGCTAGTCGTGTCTCCATCGAGCCGTCATGAATCTTCTTTAAATCAGCCTTTACAACTTGTACTGCTCTTTCTGCCAATCCATTTGAGGATGGTTGGTACGCTGGTGTCTTTATGTGTGTCACGTTATTTAATTTCAGGAAACACTGAAATTCACTGCTGGTAAAAACATGCACCGTTGTCAGCGACGACCGAGTCTTCAATTGTTGTGTGCATTGTTGCTGACTTTACGACTGATGTTGTTATCCATTTAGAAGAAGCATCTACCACAACCGGGATCATTTTGCCTTCAGTAGGTCCAGCATAATCAAGATGTATACGAGACCATGGTCTCTGGAAATAAACATAATCAAGATGTATACGAGACCATGGTCTCTGGAAATAAACATAATCAAGATGTATACGAGACCATGGTCTCTGGAAATAAACATAATCAAGATGTATACGAGACCATGGTCTCTGGAAATAAACATAATCAAGATGTATACGAGACCATGGTTTCTGGAAATAAACATAATCAAGATGTATACGAGACCATGGTCTCTGGAAATAAAAATGGCATCACTGGTACGCGAGTCGGTTCCCTCGCGTTTTGCTCGCATTGGAAACACTGTTTCGTCACTTGTTCTATTTGTGCATCTATGTCTGGCCACCAGATGTATGATCACACCAGATGTATGATCACGCCAGATGTATGATCACGCCAGATGTATGATCACGCCAGATGTATGATCACGCCAGTCCCTTCATCTTAACCACTCCACTGTGACACAGTTTAACATGATTGTTTGTCCTTTCTTTGGAACGACAACCCTGGCCCCTCTCATAATGCTTCCATCATGCATGCTCAGTTTATCATGGAATCTACTGTATTCCTGAGTAACCGGGTCGTTTGTGGGCCAACCGGTGAGTACTTATTTCTGTACTCTGGACAGTGTTTTGTCATGTAACGTCCAGTCACGGATGTGTGCTGCTGTCACTGGCCACTCATTCAGCTGCTCGATCAGGTCAGCATACTCAGCAGGTGAAAGTGTTACGATTGGCTTTGTTGACAAAGGTAACCGTGATAATGCATCACAGTTCCCATGTGTAACACCATTGCAATACTTAATTGTATAGTTGTACCCTGCTAGTACAAGTGCCCATCGTTGAATACGACCAGACGCCTTGTGTGGCACCGGTCACTTTTTTGTCAAACAGCCCCAGTAATAAGCAGTGATCCATGGCCAATGTGAACTAAGTTCCATACAGATACTGGTGAAACTTATTCACTCCAAATATCAGACTCAGTCCCTCTTTGTCTGGCTGCGAATAGTTCTTTTCCACTGCTCATAAGCTTCATGACGCATATGCTATCGGTCGTTCTGAACCATCGGGCATCAAATGAGACAGTACTGTGCCGCAGCCATATGGTGAAGCATCACATGCAAGTAGGATCAGCCTCGTTCACTCTGATGAATATGTCTTTTTATGGTTTTCCCACTTTACACCTTTCTTTAGCAACCCGTACAACGGTACCAGTTTCGAAGAAACGTTCTGCATGAATCGACCACAGTAGTTCACAATTCCGAGTCATGCTCTCAACTCCTTCACATTTGTGGGCCTTGGTGCATTGCAGACGGCTTCTACCTTATCCACCGTCGGGTGTAGACCGTTTCAATCGATTCGATATCCCAGATACGTCAATAAAGACTGAAAGAATTCGCACTTCTGTTGGTTTAGTCTCAAACCAGCGTTCTCGAGACGCTGTAGTACCGTTGTCAGGTTTTCAGTGTCTTTTCACTGATAATCAACACCCCTGCACCAGTATCTACAATGGGCAGGCTATTCATAGATGATAACATTGTTGGACTCTCGAAAAGCCAATGGCTTCCTTGTCCACTTGCCATCTGGAACTTGTAGTTTGGGATGGCAATTTTTTTTAAATGCCATGCAATGGAACAACATTTTTAATTTATCTAGATCACATCCACTTGTAATTTCAATTTACATAGTTTTTGTGTGATTACACACTACAGTGTAATTTATTATAATATATTGATTATACAGGTATCTACAGTTTTAATTGAATCCATGGCAGATGTTGTGTTGGTTTCCTTTTTAGAATCCTCCACTCAATGAAGACGCTCTGATGAAGAGGGATGCCAAGGAAGGAAACCCATTTGTACGACCTCCAAAGCAATGTATGTCTTCATTTTATTTGCTATGACTAGCTAAAATTCTGGCTGTATTCTGCCCATACTTAAAGATCCATGTATCTGTTATCAGTAGCTTAACAAATTAACTACTTCTCTGTCCAGTACAAGCATCCACTGATGTCATAATTACAACTGTAGTATTCATGTACTTTATGCGGGACAAAACTACCTTCAGAAGAGTTAATGACAAGGAACCGTGGCTCGTTTGCTGAAGACAATGAAGTAAAATGTATGTTTGTATACGAGCTTTATAATAAACCAAATAGGAAAATGCAATACATTACGTATACATCATAAATACATTATGTATATACAAGATGAAAACAGTTGTGACCTAGTTTCTATACTCAGCTTACAAAATATCAGCAAAGGTGGGGGAACCAACCACCAAACATATATCATACAAAGTTAGTAAACCGACCCAACCAGAAACCAAACAAACACTGGTGTAGATGGGGTAGGAGGGTAAAAACAAACACTGGTGTAGATGGGGTAGGAGGGTAAAAACAAACACTGGTGTAGATGGGGTAGGAGGGTAAAAACATTTCAAAATATCAAGAGCAACAAATATTTTACCTATGTAAACTGGCCAATATCGAAAGAGAGGCTAATTATTATGCGTGAATTTTTATTGTAAAAAAATTGTCACGTGGTAAGGTCGGCTTACCGTACAATCAAAATATAAGCTGCAGCATTGCCCATATAAATATAATTTGAGTTTTCAATTAAAATGATGATTTTATGCGCGACAAAGCTACCTACAGAAGAGTTAATTACAATGAACCGTGGCTCGTTTGGAGCTGGTTTTGGTTGGCAATCTTGTTAAATTGTTTCCAACATGGAGAGCCTAGGAGTGTCTTTCTAACAGCACAGCATTATGGTCCATTGACTGTTGCAGTATTATGGCCATGCTAGAGGTTTTGTGGTACTGATTCATATCACAGCTGTGTGTGATATGCCACAGTGTTGCATTAGTTTGTGAGTTGTCTCTGTGAAGGGCTGTCACGGGAGAAGAAGAAACTGAAAGAGGCCGTCAAGTCAGATGCTCTGCGCAGACACATGCGTCCCCTCATGAACAGGTTTGTCGTGTGTGGGTGTGTGCACTCGTGTGTTTTGGTTTGGTTTGGATTTGGGTTGTGTAGTTCTCTGAACGTGTAATTCAAGAAGACTGTGTGCTAAATGTTTGCTTTGTAAGGTTGAAATAATCAGAATTATATAATTATGTTCTTTCTGCTTGTATTTCTGTATGGACAAGTGTAATACAAGCTTGGTATATGAGATCAATAACAAAATTGTTTTCGCTCGGGCTCAACAACAAATTTTTTATGTATTCCCTGTCAGATCAGTCAAAACATAGTGGAATTTGTTTGAGCGGCTTCAGCAACCATCCTAACTTAAAACTAAATCTGTTCATGCCTTTATTGAGAGAAAGACTGGAGTGGATATTTTAAGGTGTTCACTAACTCCAGGTTCTGTTCTATTTTAAAGACGTACGGCATTTACCAATAATTTAGGTGATCATTTAATGTTTAGTTGGTCAAGTATATTCTTTATTAATTTTATATGGAACATATACAAATAATTTACAAGCAAGGCATTTCTTATAGTTCATTTAAGAATGTTGTATGATTAAAGTGTATGCTTTATCCGGCTGCTTTTAAATTAAATGTATTGTGAGAATGTTATTGAATAACTTTTTTATCAGTAGTATTACAATAAATAATCCCATGTTCCCATGTAAGGGTGTAACTATGTTTTACTTTTTGTTACTGTAATGGTTTGATTTTATAAGAAATCTATGTGTGCAGGAAGGAGGTACTCCTGGCAAAAAGTACTTCACTGACGCACCAGGAACACATCGGAACAGAAATAAAACAACTGGATGAAGACATCGAACAGATTAAGTAAGTCAATTCAAAGTCATTCTGCTTGTTATATAGATTTTATTTTTAGAATGGGTGTTGCAAATAACTGTAATGTCTGAAATCTGCCTCATTGATGTGTGAAAAATTCCAGAATAAAAATATTGTTATTATTACTGGGTACCGATTTTATTTCATATACCCACTTAGTTAGCTCATTAAATATCTCAGAAGATGTGTAAATTTGTATTTGTTCCAAATGTCAGGGATGTGAAATATTGTGTTATAGAATGACAGATATTTTATACATTTGGCATTATGTCCAATGTGCAGCCCGTCTCAACTCACAAAGGGTTCTGTCAATTTCAGATGTTGGTCAGAGTCTCGACTCCTTGGCAGCCGGACAGACACAAGCGGAGTTGATTGGCTGAAGATCTCATCTGTCGATGTAAGCTTTGTTCCATGCAGTCTGCTGTTCATGTTCATTAAAAATCTGTTTCTAAGGCAAAGAGTAGCATTTTCATTTTAACATACCAGCCAACTCTCACTGTTTTTGATGGGCAACTCCTGCGTTTTCACTCAATCTGTTATCTGTGGCACTCCTGAATATGTGTTCAAAACTTTACAGAAATCGTGGCAGCTCAGATCACCAACTTTTTGTTCCTGAAACTTAGCTTGACCTGGGCAAGTTTACTTTCTATGTAAATTCTCGGTGGTCCCTCACTCTGATGATGACTTGCTTGTCCCTGTTCCTGATATCACGTCCCTGTTCCTGGTATCGCTTCCCTGTTCCTGATATCGTGTCCCTATTCCTGATATCGTGTCCCTGGTCAATGTGACGATGCGAACAGTAGTTATTGTCAACAGTATAATGAACTATCATAGTAATGTTAGTTGAAAAAACACTTTAGCAGTGCTACTTGTGTTGCTGTAATACTATAAGTAAACATGTCAACACCAACAGTCATCGATTAGAGCAGCATCATTCACGGATTCAGCACTTTTAATCAACAATTACTTTAGGCCTACGCGATAGCGCCACCTATCAATTATGGTTTGGGACTGTTTCCTTGGCTATTCGTGATACTATTGCAATACTATCACAATAGTTATGAAACTGTCTCAATAGTATTGCAATAGTTATACTATTAAAGTTATCCCTGATAGTTGCACCTAATACCCAGTTTGATGTTTGCATTGTATGATTTGTAGTTTGATGGGGAGCGGTCGGCGCCAGCATGTGAGCTCATGTGGAAGAACGCTGTCCACCCGAGCATCAACAGCAGCAAGTGGCGGACAGACGAGGATGACCAGCTGGATAAAATAGTGAAACGTCATGGAGAGAGAGACTGGACAGCCATAGCTGACGAACTAGGGGTAGGTGTCATCGAATTATGCCTGTGATTAATGAATCCAACACAGCATTGTGCATCATATTTGAAAAACCAGTGAAATGATCACTCATTCATCTGAATTATATTAAACTAATTTAGGCGAACAATTTATTACATTTGTTTTACCTGCCTGGTGGCGCCACCATTGAGTTTTGTCCAGATACTTGGCGCAGCACTTACACCCAAACACGTGTTGCCAGATTGTGTCCACAAACACGATATTGCCACCTGACGTCTATTTTGTAAAAAGATGACAAGTGGATCCACTGTTGCCCTCTTAATATTGTCACCATCCATGCAAACAAAACTGTTAAATTTTGTTATGGCAACAGTAATTTACAGAACAGGGAGTCACCTTCTTTTGAACAAATAGGTGTATGTTTAGCTGTAGGAGGCCATGTGGATCTCTGGTTAGGGAAATACCCCTTCCATTTTACTAATATGTCTTGAAATTAAATAAAAGAGCACGAATAATGAATGTAGGGAAAAATAAACTCAACTGATGGTTTTTTATGTTAACCTTCTGCTATGTTTTTCTGATGGAGCTGGTCAACAGTTTTAGATAGCATTGTGACAATCTGATGGAGCTGGTAACAGTTTTAGATAGCATTGTGACAATCTGATGGAGCTGGTCAACAGTTTTAGATAGCATTGTGACAATCTGATGGAGCTGGTCAACAGTTTTAGATAGCATTGTGACAATCTGATGGAGCTGGTCAACAGTTTTAGATAGCATTGTGACAATCTGATGGAGCTGGTCAACAGTTTTAGATAGCATTGTGACAATCTGAAATTGCAAAGTTGTGGTAATGCACAAGATGTAGAATATGTCATTCCAGACAAATCGGACGCCATTCCAATGTTTACAACGCTACCAGACAAGACTGAATCCATGCCTAGCCACTGGGTAAGTTATATTCCATGCCTACACCGCAGAATCACTTTTTGTAAAGGTATGTTATTATATAATGCAACATACAGCATCTTACGCTTCACCCTTGTTCATTCTAAGAACAATCCAATTTCTTTGGAAAGCATTCAGCCTCTCTGTAATGACTCCATGGATGCTATTCGTTCACGTAATCCCACCACTGTCTACAGCCAGGTACTCATTTATACAGCTAAATGCTCCTCAGTGTAACCGTTTAACTGTTGACAACTTGATATTGTCAACCAATGTGTTGCTAAGCTTGTGTTCTTGAGGATTTCGGAACAATAGAAGCTTTTCTTATTGTGTTATACTTGCTATATTTGTCATCGCTGTCATCGTATGTGACATTTTGCAGGAAGTGGACAAATGATGAGGACAAGTTCCTGTTGGAAGTCGTAGAGTCGTTCTGTGAGACAGATGATGTCATTCCTTGGAGTCAAGGTAACAGTGGCTCATGCCCATTTCATGCTGCGTCTGTCTCTTCTCCCAGATAGTTCATATCATCCCGCTGCATGTTTTTAGTTTGTTCACATAAAAATGGTCCCCAGACAAGTGAGACAACGTAAGATAACTTAGTTATTTTATTTCAAATAAAATATTTTTTGCCGTGCGTTTTCTTCACTTGATGTGTGAGCACTGTGGGAAGTTTTGGACAGATATCTTTAATGTTTTAGACAGATATCTTTAATGTTTTGGATTTGGTTGAAATTTTAGCATAAGCTCCAGACACTTGAATTCGAACGAACGTTCTACAAATGAACTCCACTTTTGCACATTTGTATAAAAAAATTATATCGTTAATATTGAAGAAGTTATTAGAAGTTAGATGGGTAAATTTTTTGTGTGGTCAGTAATAAACAATTTAGAAAAATGAGTGCCTTTGAACCACTGGTCGTATTAGGGTAGAAGATAAATGGAACGGATTGGACAGATGGTGGCCTTGAAGTGGCTGGAGAGATTGACAACATGAAGCATAGGACAGATGGTGGCCTTGAAGTGGCTGGAGAGATTGACAACATGAAGCATAGGACAGATGGTGGCCTTGAAGTGGCTGGAGAGATTGACAACATGAAGCATTGGACAGATGGTGGCCTTGAAGTGGCTGGAGAGATTGACAGCATGAAGCATAGGACAGATGGTGGCCTTGAAGTGGCTGGAGAGATTGACAGCATGAAGCATAGGACAGATGGTGGCCTTGAAGTGGCTGGAGAGATTGACAACATGAAGCATAGGACAGATGGTGGCCTTGAAGTGGCTGGAGAGATTGACAACATGAAGCATTGGACAGATGGTGGCCTTGAAGTGGCTGGAGAGATTGACAACATGAAGCATAGGACAGATGGTGGCCTTGAAGTGGCTGGAGAGATTGACAACATGAAGCATAGGACAGATGGTGGCCTTGAAGTGGCTGGAGAGATTGACAACATGAAGCATAGGACAGATGGTGGCCTTGAAGTGGCTGGAGAGATTGACAACATGAAGCATTGGACAGATGGTGGCCTTGAAGTGGCTGGAGAGATTGACAACATGAAGCATAGGACAGATGGTGGCCTTGAAGTGGCTGGAGAGATTGACAGCATGAAGCATTGGACAGATGGTGGCCTTGAAGTGGCTGGAGAGATTGACAACATGAAGCATAGGACAGATGGTGGCCTTGAAGTGGCTGGAGAGATTGACAACATGAAGCATTGGACATATGGTGGCCTTGAAGTGGCTGGAGAGATTGACAACATGAAGCATTGGACAGATGGTGGCCTTGAAGTGGCTGGAGAGATTGACAGCATGAAGCATTGGACAGATGGTGGCCTTGAAGTGGCTGGAGAGATTGACAACATGAAGCATAGGACAGATGGTGGCCTTGAAGTGGCTGGAGAGATTGACAACATGAAGCATTGGACAGATGGTGGCCTTGAAGTGGCTGGAGAGATTGACAACATGAAGCATTGGACATATGGTGGCCTTGAAGTGGCTGGAGAGATTGACAACATGAAGCATAGGACAGATGGTGGCCTTGAAGTGGCTGGAGAGATTGACAACATGAAGCATAGGACAGATGGTGGCCTTGAAGTGGCTGGAGAGATTGACAACATGAAGCATTGGACAGATGGTGGCCTTGAAGTGGCTGGAGAGATTGACAGCATGAAGCATAGGACAGATGGTGGCATTGAAGTGGCTGGAGAGATTGACAGCATGAAGCATTGGACAGATGGTGGCCTTGAAGTGGCTGGAGAGATTGACAACATGAAGCATAGGACAGATGGTGGCCTTGAAGTGGCTGGAGAGATTGACAACATGAAGCATTGGACAGATGGTGGCCTTGAAGTGGCTGGAGAGATTGACAGCATGAAGCATAGGACAGATGGTGGCCTTGAAGTGGCTGGAGAGATTGACAGCATGAAGCATTGGACAGATGGTGGCCTTGAAGTGGCTGGAGAGATTGACAACATGAAGCATAGGACAGATGGTGGCCTTGAAGTGGCTGGAGAGATTGACAACATGAAGCATTGGACATATGGTGGCCTTGAAGTGGCTGGAGAGATTGACAACATGAAGCATAGGACAGATGGTGGCCTTGAAGTGGCTGGAGAGATTGACAACATGAAGCATAGGACAGATGGTGGCCTTGAAGTGGCTGGAGAGATTGACAACATGAAGCATTGGACAGATGGTGGCCTTGAAGTGGCTGGAGAGATTGACAACATGAAGCATAGGACAGATGGTGGCCTTGAAGTGGCTGGAGAGATTGACAACATGAAGCATAGGACAGATGGTGGCCTTGAAGTGGCTGGAGAGATTGACAACATGAAGCATAGGACAGATGGTGGCCTTGAAGTGGCTGGAGAGATTGACAACATGAAGCATAGGACAGATGGTGGCCTTGAAGTGGCTGGAGAGATTGACAACATGAAGCATAGGACAGATGGTGGCCTTGAAGTGGCTGGAGAGATTGACAACATGAAGCATTGGACAGATGGTGGCCTTGAAGTGGCTGGAGAGATTGACAACATGAAGCATAGGACAGATGGTGGCCTTGAAGTGGCTGGAGAGATTGACAACATGAAGCATAGGACAGATGGTGGCCTTGAAGTGGCTGGAGAGATTGACAACATGAAGCATAGGACAGATGGTGGCCTTGAAGTGGCTGGAGAGATTGACAACATGAATCATTGGACAGATGGTGGCCTTGAAGTGGCTGGAGAGATTGACAACATGAAGCATTGGACAGATGGTGGCCTTGAAGTGGCTGGAGAGATTGACAACATGAAGCATAGGACAGATGGTGGCCTTGAAGTGGCTGGAGAGATTGACAACATGAAGCATTGGACAGATGGTGGCCTTGAAGTGGCTGGAGAGATTAACAACATGAATCATTGGACAGATGGTGGCCTTGAAGTGGCTGGAGAGATTGACAACATGAAGCATTGGACAGATTTTGGCCTTGAAGTGGCTGGAGAGATTGACAACATGAATCATTGGACAGATGGTGGCCTTGAAGTGGCTGGAGAGATTGACAACATGAAGCATAGGACAGATGGTGGCCTTGAAGTGGCTGGAGAGATTGACAACATGAAGCATTGGACAGATGGTGGCCTTGAAGTGGCTGGAGAGATTGACAACATGAATCATTGGACAGATGGTGGCCTTGAAGTGGCTGGAGAGATTGACAACATGAAGCATTGGACAGATGGTGGCCTTGAAGTGGCTGGAGAGATTGACAACATGAAGCATAGGACAGATGGTGGCCTTGAAGTGGCTGGAGAGATTGACAACATGAAGCATTGGACAGATGGTGGCCTTGAAGTGGCTGGAGAGATTGACAACATGAAGCATAGGACAGATGGTGGCCTTGAAGTGGCTGGAGAGATTGACAACATGAAGCATAGGACAGATGGTGGCCTTGAAGTGGCTGGAGAGATTGACAACATGAATCATTGGACAGATGGTGGCCTTGAAGTGGCTGGAGAGATTGACAACATGAAGCATTGGACAGATGGTGGCCTTGAAGTGGCTGGAGAGATTGACAACATGAAGCATAGGACAGATGGTGGCCTTGAAGTGGCTGGAGAGATTGACAACATGAAGCATTGGACAGATGGTGGCCTTGAAGTGGCTGGAGAGATTGACAACATGAAGCATAGGACAGATGGTGGCCTTGAAGTGGCTGGAGAGATTGACAACATGAAGCATAGGACAGATGGTGGCCTTGAAGTGGCTGGAGAGATTGACAACATGAAGCATAGGACAGATGGTGGCCTTGAAGTGGCTGGAGAGATTGACAACATGAAGCATTGGACAGATGGTGGCCTTGAAGTGGCTGGAGAGATTGACAACATGAAGCATTGGACAGATGGTTGCCTTGAAGTGGCTGGAGAGATTGACAACATGAAGCATTGGACAGATGGTGGCCTTGAAGTGGCTGGAGAGATTGACAACATGAAGCATTGGACAGATGGTGGCCTTGAAGTGGCTGGAGAGATTGACAACATGAAGCATAGGACAGATGGTGGCCTTGAAGTGGCTGGAGAGATTGACAACATGAAGCATTGGACAGATGGTGGCCTTGAAGTGGCTGGAGAGATTGACAACATGAAGCATTGGACAGATGGTGGCCTTGAAGTGGCTGGAGAGATTGACAACATGAAGCATTGGACAGATGGTGGCCTTGAAGTGGCTGGAGAGATTGACAACATGAAGCATAGGACAGATGGTGGCCTTGAAGTGGCTGGAGAGATTGACAACATGACGCATAGGACAGATGGTGGCCTTGAAGTGGCTGGAGAGATTGACAACATGAAGCATTGGACAGATGGTGGCCTTGAAGTGGCTGGAGAGATTGACAGCATGAAGCATTGGACAGATGGTGGCCTTGAAGTGGCTGGAGAGATTGACAACATGAAGCATTGGACAGATGGTGGCCTTGAAGTGGCTGGAAAGATTGACAACATGAAGCATTGGACAGATGGTGGCCTTGAAGTGGCTGGAGAGATTGACAACATGAAGCATTGGACAGATGGTGGCCTTGAAGTGGCTGGAGAGATTGACAACATGAATCATTGGACAGATGGTGGCCTTGAAGTGGCTGGAGAGATTGACAACATGAAGCATAGGACAGATGGTGGCCTTGAAGTGGCTGGAGAGATTGACAACATGAAGCATTGGACAGATGGTGGCCTTGAAGTGGCTGGAGAGATTGACAGCATGAAGCATTGGACAGATGGTGGCCTTGAAGTGGCTGGAGAGATTGACAACATGAAGCATTGGACAGATGGTGGCCTTGAAGTGGCTGGAGAGATTGACAGCATGAAGCATTGGACAGATGGTGGCCTTGAAGTGGCTGGAGAGACTGCAAGCCTAAGTAAGGCTATGGCTACACACGAAGAAGGATAAACCAAGATTTCTGCTGTATCTTTGTAATGAATGTTTACAATTTCTGTGTAATGATGTATGTGGGTGGCAATGCAAGCAGGGGCTATATGTGAAGGGGATAATATGTGAGTGTATTTGACGTTGTAGTTGCGGAGTGCCTAGAGGGGCGTAGTCAGGAGCAGTGTTCTGCACGCTGGGCCAAGTTAAAGGAACTGGAACAGACAAAGTCTTACACCTGGTCATCAAAGGAAGACATGGTCTGCAAAGCTTTTCTTTTTCTTCTGTCATTCATTGAAGAACTTTATCTGGTTGGCCTTGTCCAAATTCTGTTACTCTCATATGTCTGTTGTTCAGCTGGACTTATATATTGTAACTGCCTCATCATAGGTCACTCTAGCTTTGTTAACTAACTCCTTACTTACATCCTCTGTTACTCTCATATGTCTGTTGTTCAGCTGGACTTATATATTGTAACTGCCACATCATAGGTCACTCTAGTTTTGTTAACTAACTCCTTACTTACATCCTCTGTTACTCTCATATGTCTGTTGTTCAGCTGGACTTATATATTGTAACTGCCTCATCATAGATCACTCTAGCTTTGTTAACTAACTCCTTACTTACATCCTCTGTTACTCTCATATGTCTGTTGTTCAGCTGGACTTATATATTGTAACTGCCACATCATAGATCACTCTAGCTTTGTTAACTAACTCCTTACTTACATCCTCTGTCTCAGTGATCTCTGGGCATCTCTCACTGTTAATGTGAGAATGAAAAACTGACTATTCCTAGTAGAACAATACATTGCCATGTCCAGAAATATTATTGCTTCTTGTCCACTCTATCTCGCGTGATTAAAACAGCTTCCTCGACTGATTTACCCTGTTGCAATTCTGGTTCATTGGTGTCCAAATATGTAGTGTGTGAATAGTTTGTCACATCTGCAGTCGATTTAATAAAAAAATGCCTATTTTTGTTAAAATCATCGAAACAATTGACTTTAGTTGTTAAATCTGGTAAGGATAAAAATAGTGGATATCGAAAATGGTAAACACTGTGGGTCAATGCTGATCATGGGGCGTGACCTCCATCCTCTCACCGATTATATGACAGAGTTACAAAATTTCACCAAGGAACAAAATCGTGATTTTTCAGCATTTTGATTTTCACTTCAGTAAATGCTTGAACAAGCATTAACTAATTTAATAATTTGTTTGATGATTTCACAAAAACCACATACAAAAGTTGCACAAACGAGCTAGCATGTTGTAGTGGATACTAGATAGGTTTGGTTTTTCACAAACTTAATTTGAAATGAGGCTAACAAAAAAAATCTAATTGATTAAGCTCCTTTGAATTCATTTAATTCATGTGGATGGACAAGGCTGAGGATTTACACTTTAAAATGGTTTTCCTACAATTCCCATGTGTGTTAGTAGTTATGTCATTTCTGGTTGAATATCTGTAGACTGTCATTAAGGCTTGTTGTCTTGTAGAAGCTCATTGAAGCTGTGCAGTGGTTCGGTGCCAAGTCATGGAGCAATGTTTCCAAGTTTGTGCCAGGTCGCACCGACGTCCAGTGTCGCGAGAGGTCAGTCCGGTTGACTTTTGTCCACAGCTAAAGGGGAATTGTATCTGAATTGTTGGCTCTGATTGTATGCGTCTTAGATTGTGGGTCTATGCACCTTGATTGTGGTGTAAGGAATGTATGCATCTCCTCAGCTTGGTTAAGAAACAATGAAATATGATCTGTGCATATTGATTCATAAAGATGTTGGAGACAAGTAAACATTAGGTCAACATTTTCAAAATCTCTGTATTTTAATTTAGTACACTCCCATGTAAAATAAAAAGTTATTTGTCGCAGTAATTTTTTATCTAGACAGCATACCAAACAACATGTTGGCAAAAAGAAATGTCAGAAGAATCTGATAGTTAATGAGGGTATAGAGGTTTATTCTCGCTTGACATAATTTTCATCAAGTGGGAAAATAATATAATACAGTAGTACCTGCCTTCAACGGACCCTCCGATGAGTGGACACCTGCTATGTTGGGACACTTTCTCAATGTACCGTTTTACCATGTTAATGTCCCTCTGATGAGGGGACACCTGGTTAACGCGGACAGCGGACAGGATATTTTGTTTTTTGTCCCTGCTAAGGCAGACAGTAATAATTATTTTCGTGATTTTTTCTCGAAATGTTTTATTTCCAAAATAGCGACACACAAACAGCGTGGTGTGTAGTGGGAAAAACAATGCTCTATCGCGGATTCAGATATAAGGCTGTTGGTTGTGGACCCCAATTTTCTGCCGCCAGGGGAAATGCCAAATGGGCCTGCTTAAACCTACTTAGAAACAGGTAAACAATGTCAATGAACGAGTGTCAACCTGTTGTTTGTGTGACGCTGCTGCGGACATCAATCGCCGATGTTGGCTTCGCTGGGCTTAGGCAGTTTGAAATTGCAATTGAGATTCACAAATACGCCTCGCATAAGAATCAGATAAACAGTCTTAAATGCAATTTAGTATGCAGTACTAATATGACACTGGGGTGAAATGGCATAATTCCAATCTAAATGACGTGAAACCAACATGCCAAATGCCAAACCCAAGGCGCTACCGGTGCGCGAAAATACGAATCTGCATATGAAACGATGAATCGATGCTAAGTGGTGCATCATAAATTTATGCTTCGGTCGAGATCAGTTGAGAATCGAGGTGAAACGATTACTAATTCTGCCTATTGTCGTTTTTTATGTTTAATCAGTTTACATACTGCGTGAGTCAACTCATATACGTTTTCGGCTGCTCAAATCCAGGTTATTATTTTCGATTCGTAGGCCTATTAGTTCAGTACATCGTCATTCCATAACGGTAAACATACATGTATTTTATTCAGTTAACGATTAAACAGGGTGTGACATTTAAAAATAATACACGTTGATGCTAGTTGACTTGTTTAATAAGCTCTATAAACTGTGTGTTGCTGTATAAGACAGTGCTGCAAGCACACAGTGGCTTCGACAGCGTTCTTGGATTTGGTGCAGCGGGCGGTGGTCGCTGTTGTTTAGTAGCTCCCTGGTGGCAGACATGGGAACATTTAATGCACCTTATTTGTAGTATATGTACCTCAGATATATCCTTACTGTGCAGCCTGTTTATGTATTATTAAGTTAATTGATAACATCCGTCATCCGCACATATGTCTACCATATGTGTGTAGTACTGAACCCTCCACTCCATCATGCCTGTCCCTCCGATGAGGGGACACCTGCCATGTAGGGACACTTTTGCTTCAATACAGAAGTGTCCGTTGAAGGCAGGTACTACTGTATAGATAGTCTTTTAATCACAACCATAAAGTTTAATCACCACTACAGTCGAGCCTTGTTATAACACAGTGGTAGGGGTCCATGATTTCGCACTGCGCTGTACGCAAGGCACGTTAGGTGTTCCCATATCTGCCACCAGGGAGCTAAACAACAGCGATCACCGCCCGCTGCACCTAGTCCAAGAACGCTGTCAAAGCCACTGTGTGCTTGTAGCAATGTCTCATACGGCAACACGCTGTTTATAGAGCTAATTAAACGAGTCAACTAGTATCAACATGTATTATTTTTAAAAGTCACACCCTGTTGAATCTCTTGAACTGAATAAAATACATGTATGAATACTGTTATGGAATAGATCTGCTACGATGATGATGTACTGGACCAATAGGCCTATGATTAAAAAAATAATAACCTGGATCTGAGCAGCCAAAAATGTATATGGTTTGACACATGTAGTTTGTAAGCTGATTAAACATAGAAAATGACAATAGGTAGAATTAATAATTGCTTCACTTTGTTTTTCAACCGATCGCGACCAAAGCATAAATTTATGACTCACCACTTAACATCGATTCATCGTTTCATATGCGGATGACGAATTCATATTTTCATGCACCGGTAAGCGCCTTTGGTTAGCATTTGGCATATTGGTTTCGCGTCGCAAAAACAATTAGATTTACGATGCAATGGAAGCATGCCATTTCACCCCAGTTTTATATTGGTATTGCATATTAAATTGCATTTAAGACTGTTTACCTGATTCTTACGCGAGGCGTATTTGTGAATCTTGATTGCAATTTATAAACAGCCGAAGCGAAGACAGCAAGAGTGATTGATGTCGGCGACAGCGTAAAACAAACAACTCGTCAACACTTGTTCACTGACATTGTTCACCTAATGTTTCTTGGGAATTTTCAAAGCAATTCTAAGTAGGTTTAAGCAGGTCCGTTTGGCATTTCCCCCTGGCATCAGAAAATCGGGGTCAACGACCGACTGCCTTATATCCGAATCTGCGTATTAACGGGGTGCGTAATAATGATGTGCAACTGTAAAATGTTTCAGTTACTGAAACGTAGTATTTAGTATACTTTACAATTGTGATTAAAAGAAAATATAAATCATGTTAACCCTTTCGTGGCCAAATTAATACTAATTTGTGCCTGCTGCTGAGTTTCAATGCATTATCTCCTAAAGAATTCTATTACATCATGAAATGATGTGAACAAACCCTATAATTGGCTCGGTTTGCATGAATGCAAATAAATATTTAATTTTTCATCCTATAAAAAACACAGTAGTTGAAGAACTGACTGTTGAAGTAAATAACAAAAATGAGAGAGTTATGTGAATTGACTTACCAAATATGCTTTGCTAAAGTTTGAAGAAAATTTTTTTTTAAAATTAATCTTGATAATTCTTTTTTATAATTCCCGCCAATAATTAGCGGATACATACTGCATATGAAATGTAGATAAATTAATATGCTGTAAACTACAAAAAGAATTTTATGTCTAGGGTAAACAAAACTGAAATCATAGTATTTTTTCTGAAAGCACGTCTTTTTATAATTTCCGTTAAATTATACATGAAACATCGTTGTCATCATGATCAGCGCTGTCAGAAATATCTTCATCAAGGCTGATGTCAGTAACAATCAATTGAAAGTGAAATTCATAGGTAATAATCTGCAGTTTGATTACTGAAGGGATGTGGAAACTGATGCTTTAGAGGATGTCTGGTCATCGAGAGTTACATGTATTTTTGTTAAAGCTCCCTCCTCAATTAATTTAGCCCATTTTCGAATCTGGTTTGTTGATGTTCAGATCTGTAGTGTGTAAAAAGTTATATGTGCAGTTGTTTTCAATAAAGGAACGGGTACTTTTGTTAAAATTTTCGATAGAACTTGCAAAAGTGTGAATAGCCTCAGGTCATCATGTACAGAGCAGGACCATTTGAATAGCCTCAAGTCATAGTGTACAGAGCAGGACCATTTGAATAGTCTCAAGTCATAGTGTACAGAGCAGGACCATTTGAATAGCCTCAAGTCATAGTGTACAGAGCTGGACCATTTGAATAGTCTCAAGTCATAGTGTACAGAGCAGGACCATTTGAATAGCCTCAAGTCATAGTGTACAGAGCAGGACCATTTGAATAGCCTCAAGTCATAGTGTACAGAGCAGGACCATTTGAATAGCCTCAAGTCATAGTGTACAGAGCAGGACCATTTGAATAGTCTCAAGTCATAGTGTACAGAGCAGGACCATTTGAATAGCCTCAAGTCATAGTGTACAGAGCTGGACCATTTGAATAGTCTCAAGTCATAGTGTACAGAGCAGGAACATTTGATTAGCCTCAAGTCATAGTGTACAGAGCAGGACCATTTGAATAGCCTCAAGTCATAGTGTACAGAGCAGGACCATTTGAATAGCCTCAAGTCATAGTGTACAGAGCAGGAACATTTGAATAGCCTCAAGTCATAGTGTACAGAGCAGGAACATTTGAATAGCCTCAAGTCATAGTGTACAGAGCAGGACCATTTGAATAGCCTTAAGTCATAGTGTACATAGCAGGACCATTTGAATAGCCTCAAGTCATAGTGTACAGAGCAGGAACATTTGAATAGCCTCAAGTCATAGTGTACAGAGCAGGAACATTTGAATAGCCTCAAGTCATAGTGTTCAGAGCAGGACCATTTGAATAACCTCAAGTCATAGTGTACAGAGCAGGAACATTTGAATAGTCTCAAGTCATAGTGTACAGAGCAGGACCATTTGAATAGTCTCAAGTCATAGTGTACAGAGCAGGATCATTTGAATAGCCTCAAGTCATAGTGTACAGAGCAGGACCATTTGAATAGCCTCAAGTCATAGTGTACAGAACAGGACCATTTGAATAGCCTCAAGTCATAGTGTACAGAGCAGGACCATTTGAATAGTCTCAAGTCATAGTGTACAGAGCGGGACCATTTGAATAGTCTCAAGTCATAGTGTACAGAGCAGGACCATTTGAATAGCCTCAAGTCAGTGTACAGAGCAGGACCATTTGAATAGTCTCAAGTCATAGTGTACAGAGCAGGACCATTTGAATAGCCTCAAGTCATAGTGTACAGAGCAGGACCATTTGAATAGCCTCAAGTCATAGTGTACAGAGCAGGACCATTTGAATAGCCTCAAGTCATCGTGTACAGAGTAGGACCATTTGAATAGCCTCAAGTCATCGTGTACAGAGCAGGAACATTTGCCATTTTTAGCTGAATTTTGACCGGATATGGTAAAAAAATAATTTTAATGTTTTGTCTGATGATTTTACCGAAACTAAATAAACAATTTGCACAAACAAGCTAGCAGACCAGGGGCTGAAGTACTCGGTACTCGTGTACTCGAGTACATTTTTTAAATACTCGTACTCATACTCGTAGAAATTATGATCATGTACTCGTACTCGTGTTCAATGTACTCAGATTTTACGAGTACATTACGAGTACATCCAAGTACTTTTTCAGTATGATGTGAAAATTACTTAATTTCTTATCAAATCATTAACAACTACAACAATTTCAAAAAGTATGGTAGCAAATTGTATTATCTGCATATGAATCAAATTTTTTTTAAATTGTATGTTCTTGCATGCATCTCAGCTGAGTTAAATATGTTTTCTAATACAGGATCATTAAAAACACTTTTATTATGTCAATTCTATTGTAATAAATATAATATTAATTGCAATGTCATAGCCCCTGATTTGCAATAATTATTTATTGTTACATTTAGTAGATGTGGTTTCATTTTTCCTAGGTGTTGATGAGTTTTCACAAATTCAGACCATGGATCACTTTTCAGCACATTGAATGCACTGAAGCCACAAAGGCTTCGTTTCAAGAGGCAGCATATTTTGATTCTTTTCCAGTCAGAAACCCCTAGTTCATATCCATAGTTGTACTAGTTACCAGTCCAGGCCATAATCCTTGTGTTTGTTTAATTAAGCCAGGAAGTCCAGTAAACCCATAATGAAAGGGTCATTTATCAGTTAGCCATAAAATGCCTTTGTTGCTCTCACAAGTGACAGTGCTAAGTACTGCTAGCTGAGTCTTCTTCTGAAGAAGTTTGGTGACTCAAGTCAGACAGCCTGCACCAGTATTGTTTGGTGCCAATTTGTAGGGTGGTTAAAGTACAAAGGGGGTGTTGAGCCTTGGACATTGGCACCCTCTCAGCAAACATTAGTTGTGGACTTGTGGTCACTGCCAGCCACAATATGCCTAACAGGGTTCATTTATTCATATATCGTATATATTTAATGGTTAAATTTCTTATATTTCTTTTCTCTTGTTATATTGTGCTATGAAATGTATTTTGAAAAGTATTTTCAATTTACCGTAAGTTTCTGTGTATAATACGCCCCCATGTTTAATACGCACCCTGACGTTTGCTAAATTCTGATAGAGTTTTTCAATATTACCATGTATAATACGCACCCCAACTTTTGGCATTGACCCCTGATTTCCCCGCTTCTGATAGTTTGCTTGAAGCGTGACTCACAGTCATTTCATCAAAGTTCGTTTGTGTGATGATCCTTGAATCCATCTCAGAATCGTAGACATGTCACGCAAGTTACGACAATGCCGCCGGCTCATCGCACGCGACGATATATCACCTCGTTAGTCGTGTAAGCCCTACGTAATTTGCATTGTAACTTGACCATTGCGGAACTGATTAAATCTGGTCTTGTTAGAACTTACTTTGCGTCATTCTGATCTCAATTTTAAATTAATACCAAGCTCTATTCTGATATGTTGCACGCACACTTTCTACAGCGAAGCATATATCCGGTACAATCATCTTTATTTACATTTACAACTTCGAGTCACATTGGCTGACTATTCAGGTCGCTCATGTGATTCAAAAACGCCAATAACGATGCCTTGGCGTTCAGGGAGCAACACATATTTGAGCGTATTAACCCGACACCGTCCACACATTTCTGTGTTATTCCCGGTCAGCGACACTCCCGGTCGCATATGCTTCCCGCTCATTCATGTCATAGTACTAGTGTTCCAGTAGCGCTATCCATATCCGGTCGGAGAAATTTTTTTTCCACCCTGTCACCATGTATAATACGCACCCGGACTTTTAAGTAAAAAATGAAGGGAAAAAATGCGTATTATACACGGAAACTTACGGTAAATACATTTTAACCCAAATTTTAATGCATACCCTGAACATTTGCATTTGAATGCAAATCGCACCTTTGAATAGAATGCAACCCCCAGTTTGGCCCCAAACATAAAGAAGTTTTTTAGTTTTCCTCATAAAAAAGTGTGATCAACTGTCATTACGTAGTCAGCTCTTTCTGAATTATATAAATTAATTCACAATGTTTATTTTTGAAATATGTTATTACTATACGGAGATACTATAATATCATGCAAGATGTACCGGTACTTGTACTCATACTCGTCGAAGTGTACACATACTCGTACTCAGCTTTGAGCAATGTACTTGTACTCGGACTTTACTCATGAAAATGTACTCAGCCCCAGGTCTGCAAGCTAGCATGTCATAGTCGATACTAGATAGATTAAATTTTTCATGAAATGAGGCTGAAACGAGATGAGAGCTATTGAATAGGGACCTTTCAAATATATTTGATATCTTCTCTCAACAGGTGGATAAATGCTTTGGATACAAACCTAAAGATAGGCAACTGGACATATGAGGAAGACCGCAAAATCTGGCTGGCAGTGCAAGAGATGGGAGTAGGTAGGTGACGCCCCAAAACTAGAAGTATCAGTTACACTGTATGTGTGTCCTGAGTTTGTCATGACTAACGATTAAATAATTACATTACTTGATTATTTCAGTTGACTATTTTAAAAAACAAGCAAGCATAAATTTTTAACTCTGATTTGTTAACTGAATAAATAATGATTTTGCTTATTAGTCGATTATTATTCAGCCGTATTACAACAAGTTCCATTATAGTGAGAAAGGTAATGATGTAATAACCAATTGGCTTGTTACACTGTACATTTAAATGAATTTGGAAGTTGAGAATATAAATTATATCTGTTCAGCTTATGCATCTAAAAATGTTTTGAAAATATGAACAATTCTATTCACTTCTTTGACCAGGTTATGTCTTTCTGTCATGATTAGTTAAGGTGAGACATGACAGGTCGATAGAATTTGTTTTTAATTTGCATAGTTCAATTTGTTCTTCCCAAACTGTAGAGTGGGTTTTACTGAGTAAAAATATTATGTTGAATTTTTTATCCCAGACCCCATCTCCATGGTAACAAACAAAATGGCCACCATTTTGAACAAATATTGGCAAATTGTGAATCAAAGCCATTTTTTTTTTAACAAAGATATGATTCTTGCAGAACCATCTTCAGTATACACTATTTTATATAGCAGGCAGCTTTAAAAAAAAAATTTACTTTCCGAAAAAAGATACTTTTTTGGGGGCAACAAATACTTATGTCACTTTCAAACTTTTTATATTGTGTTCTGTCAGCTGTGTAGAGAAGAATAAGCTGAATACAACAGTCAAAACCTTATTTGGCGGCATAACTATTTCCAGAGATGTCCTTCTTCCAAATGTAACAATTCTATAAGCCCTGGGGGGAGAGGGTAGAAGAAAAAGAAAAAACATGGTTTTGAAAAAAAACAAGAAATTGAAAAACAGCATTTATTATATGAAAGAGATATGCATGAATAAAAGTGATTTAGGGGTATGTAATTGTTATAAAAGTAAACTTTATGGATAGTAGACACACTAAGCTATCAGAATATAGTGGAAAGATATTTTGAGTTTTTTTCTCCAAAAAATGCCAATTTACATCTAAGACATGGTGGCATATAATTTGACCACTTGTTTGCCTGTTTGCTACTGCAGTACTAACACCATTCCAGCAGAGTATGAACAAATATACCTGTAAACTTTGATGCATGTGTGCATGCATGTATGATTACCATGTTGTGCCTCCTGTAGGCAAATGGGTGAAAATAGCATCACGCCTGCCGGGACGTACAGACAACATGGTTCTACATCGCTACCAACGAATGAAACGGCATCAGGACACCGAGGAACGTCTCTCAAAGATTCCAGTAAGTCTCAACACCAGTGTAATGATGTTCATATTTTTCAGTGTTTAAACAAATTAATGATGTTAGGTTAGACAAGTGAGAAATTTAATAGTGTACAATTGCTGTTCTCATGATTAAGTTGGAAAATGCAGAATCTACCTAAACCATCATATTCACTGTTCATTGCTTAAGGCCATACATGACAGGTAGCTAGGATAATGTTTTTTTTTTGTTACAAATCATGCATTTTTTTCTGCCAAAAGTATAGAATGGGTCTTATTGAGTAAAAATATATATTGAACTTTTTCAGACCCTCCGTTTCCATGGTAACAAACAAAATGTCTGCCATTTTGAACAAATATTGGCAAATTTAGAAACACTGCCATTCTTTATAGAACACACACATGATTATGAATCTTGCAAATCCATGTTCAGTACACATTCTACTGTACAATGACCAGAGCATTTGTTAAAATGTTGTTTTTATTTTATTTTGTAAAGTGCATACCAATTTTTTTTGGCAACAAATATGGGTTTATCTTTCAAACTGTTTATGATTTTTATAATGCCTCTGGTCATTATTACAGAGTAGAGTATGCTGAATGCAACATTCAAAACCTTATTTGGATAGCATAATTACTCACAGAAATATCCTTTTTCCAAATGCAGAAAACATGTTTTTGAGAAAATGGCCATCAAAGATTGAAAAACGGGATTTATTATTTAAAAGAGGCATGCTCTGTCCATGAATAAAAGTGATTTAGATGTACGCAATTGCTATAAAAGAGAACTTTGTAGACAATAAATATACAAAGCTATCAGAATACAGTGGAAATACATTTAGAATATTTTTATTTCACATGGGGTGTCTCCCCTTAAATTGAAACTAAAAATAAATTGTACATATGTAGGTTGCATTCAGAATTATGACTTACATTCAAAATAAATACTGGATTCAATTCAGAAAATATTTTGTACATTATATCAGCGCCTGTTTATCCATCTAGGAAGTCATCATGCCATTTATAACCATGAAGCTCACATTTGCTAGTACATGCTACTGTTTGACAGTAGGGAAATACCTTTTCCAGTCAGATAAAACAAAGTGTCACATCAATTGTTTTGAATTTGTTTTATCTTTGAATAAAGTAAACATCAGCACTGTGAACAAAAAGACAGGAAGGAGGTTCACAGTGACTTTCAGAATAATGCACCCATTCAAGTTACCGGACCTTGATGTGTTCAGCCAATCATTTTACAGGTGGCAATAAGTGCAGCCTGTGCCAATGGGGTTTTGCACATCTGAAGGATCGGCTTACGATCCAGTGTCTTGTACATCTGGGTTTGTCCTAAAACAAACTGAAAGGTTCCAGAAAAAGATTGTCCCGTGTAGCATGTGACTACAATAAATATTGTCAGTACAATAATGGAATATTTCAGATAACGAAAGCTGCCCGGAAAAATATACCCAAAGTGGACGCCACTGAGACAAAGCTGATCTGCGAAGACAAAGCCAAAGGTCAGGAATCATGTCCATTAACTGGTCAATGTTGTTCTTATCATGGCTGGCTGCGAAATTGTTTTCCAGTGTTCTCGGCTGTTGTAGATGAAGAGTGAACGTAACTCCCTAGAATGTTGTAGATGAAGAGTGAACGTAACTCCCTAGAATGTTGTAGATGAAGAGTGAACGTAACTCCCTAGAATGTTGTAGATGAAGAGTGAACGTAACTCCCTAGAATGTTGTAGATGAAGAGTGAACGTAACTCCCTAGAATGTTGTAGATGAAGAGTGAACGTAACTCCCTAGAATGTTGTAGATGAAGAGTGAACGTAACTCCCTAGAATGTTGTAGATGAAGAGTGAACGTAACTCCCTAGAATGTTGTAGATGAAGAGTGAACGTAACTCCCTAGAATGTTGTAGATGAAGAGTGAACGTAACTCCCTAGAATGTTGTAGATGAAGAGTGAACGTAGCTCCCTAGAATGTTGTAGATGAAGAGTGAACGTAACTCCCTAGAATGTTGTAGATGAAGAGTGAACGTAACTCCCTAGAATGTTGTAGATGAAGAGTGAACGTAACTCCCTAGAATGTTGTAGATGAAGAGTGAACGTAACTCCCTAGAATGTTGTAGATGAAGAGTGAACGTAACTCCCTAGAATGTTGTAGATGAAGAGTGAACGTAGCTCCCTAGAATGTTGTAGATGAAGAGTGAACGTAACTCCCTAGAATGTTGTAGATGAAGAGTGAACGTAACTCCCTAGAATGTTGTAGATGAAGAGTGAATGTAACTCCCTAGAATGTTGTAGATGAAGAGTGAACGTAGCTCCCTAGAACGTAGCTCCCTAGAATGTAAGTCCCTAGAATGTATTCCTCCTTTTCTTGACAACTTTAACATTGTATACTAATTTCAAGATTGCCTGACACTTTCATTTTGATGCGCCTCTGAACTTGGGTTTGCAAGGATTGTGATAGAAGCTTCAGATTATTATTATATTTGATGAATGCGAACTGGTGGTTGTTTGAACTGTGTGGTTGGGAATCCTATTTTTTAAACAATTTCTGAAATGTAATTGTCATCTCACCTGTTACATAATTGATAATGATATCGGTAATGCGTATCTTTTTATTTTAAATCTAATGATCAAATTAGCTATTCATTTACTGTACAGTGCAATTGTTTCACACAAGTATATGCAGCACATATAAAGGTTTGCTGATTGAGTAAACGTCACCATCCTATTCCACCAGGAATCATTATTCCTCGACCCATCAAAGGCGTGACGTGTCACCTTGTTAAGATGCTGGAGCTTCGCCGGAGCCTGCATGAGAAGATCAAACTCCGTGTGCAGCGCGGTCTAGCACTGGACACCTGCAGCATGCCTGCTCAGCTCGATGACATGCTCGAGTCAACCGAAATCCCAGGCGTGGTCAGTTGTCAATTCTCATTTTCACCATGTGTTCTCTTATCACACTAGCAATTTGTGTACAAGTTGTCATTTGATATGATGTCGCACGTTATTGCACTACAAGAATCACAATTAGAAAGATTGTGACCAGTCTCATGTAAGGCCATGCATGATTAATTGTATTATCAGTATTCCCGGTCAGGCCTATTCCTGGTTTTGGTATAGAATCAATGTGTCTTCCAAGTGGTTTGTACTACAAGACAGCACTAAGGGTTTCCCTCAATTCAAGTTTTTCTCTTGTCTCGTTTCAGACTGTTCCCAAAACAATTTACCTATTTAGTATCCACTTTGACATGCTAGCTCGTATGAACAAATTGGTTATTTAATTTTGGTGGATTCATCGGACCAACTATAACATTATTTTTTACTGGATCCAGTCAAAATTCTGCCGTAAAAAATGGCTCCACCTCTATGTACAGTCGCGCCTCGTTATAACCCGGTAGTCGGGGTCCACGATATTGGACCACGCTGTAAGCGAGGCGCATTAGGTGTTCCCATATCTGCCACCAGGGAGCTACTAAACAACAGCGATCGCCGCCCGCTGCACCAAGTCCATGAACGATGTCGAAGCCCTATGACTGCTTGCAGCACTGTCCTATACGCCAACATGCAGTTTATAGAACTTATTAAACTTTATATGCTAGCATCAACGTGTATTATTTTTAAATGTCACACCCTGATGATTCTTGAACTGAATAAAACACATGTACGTATATAGTTATGCCTTATGGAATAGATCTACTACGATGATGATGTACTGGCCAAGGCAATAGGCCTACGAATCGAAAATAATAACCTGGATCTGAGCAGCCGAAAACATATATGATTTGACAAACGTAGTATGTAAGCTGATAAAACACAGAAAACGACAATAGGTAGAATTAATAATTGTTTCACTTCGTCTTTGAACCGATCTCGACCAAAGCGCAAATTTATTACGCACCACTTAACATCGATTCATCGTTTCATATGCGGATGACGAATTCATATTTTTTGCGCACCGGTAGAGCCTTGGGTTAGGAATTTGGCATATTGGTTTCGCGTCACGAAAACGATTAAATTTAGGATGTAATGGAAGCATGTCATTTCACCTAAGTGTTATGTTGGTATTGCATACTAAATGCATTTAAAACTGATTCGTACGCGAGCCGTATTTGTGAATCTCGATTGCAATTTACAAACCGTCGAAGCGAAGCGCGAAGCGCGAAGCCAGCGACAGCGATTGATGTCGGCGACAGCGCAAGACAAACAACACATTGATACTCGTTCATTGACATTGTTCGCCTAATGTTTCTTGAGAATTGTCAAAGCAATTCTAAGTAGGTTTAAGCAGGCCCATTTTTTTCCCCTGGCGGCAGAAAATCGGGGTCCACGACCGACCGCGTTATATCCGAATCCGCGTAATAACGGGCGCGCGTTATAACGAGGCGCAACTGTACTATGACATAAAGCCATTCACACATTTGTAAGTTACCCGATCTAATGACCCATGCAATATTGCATGGGTCAACAAGACGGTGGTTTTATCTAATTATTTGCTAAGGGGACTAATTTAATTGAGGTTTTTTTTTTAAAGTATTTGTTTTCTCTAGGAGACTGTCCGCTCAATGCTTGACACGTCTAGGATGCTCAAGAAGAATCTGCTGAAGCGCGACCAAGTGAAGGTCAAGCACAAAGGTCTGGTTGGGACGAAAGGTCGCCCTAAGAGTACGGCAGAGGAGAGGAAAGTCAGACTTGAGATCATAGAACTACTGCAAGCAACAAAGGGGAAGAGACGGAAAGGCCGACCTCGCAAGAAACAAGGTTTGTCTGTCTCATTGCTGTTAGTCATTTGCAGCAGTTTTCATTGGTTAATTTATGCAGTGTTTCATATAAGTTATAATGGCCTGATTCTTACTTTTTTTTTCAAAAGTTCATCTAAATTAACAATGTTGTACTTCATGTTTGTGGGGTGCAGTGGCGTAGTGGTTAGAACATCGGACTCTCAGGTGCAGTGGCACAGTGGTTAGAACATCGGACTCTCAGGTGCAGTGGCGTAGTGGTTAGAACATCGGACTCAGGTGCAGTGGCGTAATGGTTAGAACATCAGACTCTCAGGTGCAGTGGCGTAGTGGTTAGAACATCGCACTCTCAGGTGCAGTGGCGTAGTGGTTAGAACATCGCACTCTCAGGTGCAGTGGCGTAGTGGTTAGAACATCGCACTCTCAGGTGCAGTGGCGTAGTGGTTAGAACATCGCACTCTCAGGTGCAGTGGCGTAGTGGTTAGAACATCGCACCCTCAGGTGCAGTGGCGTAGTGGTTAGAACATCAGACTCTCAGGTGCAGTGGCGTAGTGGTTAGAACATCGCACTCTCAGGTGCAGTGGCGTAGTGGTTAGAACATCGGACTCTCAGGTGCAGTGGCGTAGTGGTTAGAACATCGCACTCTCAGGTGCAGTGGCGTAGTGGTTAGAACATTGCACTCTCAGGTGCAGTGGCGTAGTGGTTAGAACATCGCACTCTCAGGTGCAGTGGCGTAGTGGTTAGAACATCGCACTCTCAGGTGCAGTGGCGCAGTGGTTAGAACATCGCACTCTCAGGTGCAGTGGCGTAGTGGTTAGAACATCGCACTCTCAGGTGCAGTGGCGTAGTGGTTAGAACATCGCACTCTCAGGTGCAGTGGCGCAGTGGTTAGAACATCGCACTCTCAGGTGCAGTGGCGTAGTGGTTAGAACATCGCACTCTCAGGTGCAGTGGCGTAGTGGTTAGAACATCGCACTCTCAGGTGCAGTGGTTAGAACATCGCACTCTCAGTCAAGAGAACCTGCTTTTGAATCCCCTTGCTGCCATTTCAAAGCTTCGGCAAATTTGTTCATCCCACAATGCCACAGTTCACTCAGCTTTATAAATGAGTACCTGGCTACAGACAGACGTGGATATGTGAATGAGTAGTCTTCGTGCAATAATTGCAGTGTGGCTGAATGCTTCCCAGAGAAGTTGGCATTAGAATGAACAGGTGAAGCATAAAGCACGTTGAACAGTCCCATGGACTGGATACCGCACTATGTAAGAACATTATGCAGGATGGTTAGATATATGTATTACCAGTAGACATGTTTCATAGATTTTGCATTCAGGTTATTTATGCGGCATGCGCTGTGGGGGTCACTATGATGGAAGACTAAGCCAGACCAGTTACTAAGGTTTGTAGAACGTTCATGTTGACAATTATTTGTCTGCAGCGGAAGAAGTGAATGTGGGGGCGATGAACAAGGCTGCTGGAGATAATACGTGTCTAGACAACTCAACAGAGACGCTTACTGAAGTTGCTGAGATGTTCTTCAAGGTACTTGTCATCAGTATTTGGGGGGGCATTGGGCCATGGTCCCCTTTGCTTGGGTTAAATGTTTTCCCTACATTTCCGTTGCGCCGCTACATGGTAGCAAGGGTGACTAGGCTTGGCACCCCCTTGGTCTCCCCCTTTGTGAGATCCTAGATACGCCATCACTGAATAAGAACACCCGTCTGACTGAACACGTAAGATCAACTAAACTGATTCCAGAAGTGAGAGACCATAGAATGTGGTTTGACAACACTAGAGACCATAGAATGTGGTTTGACAACACTAGAGACCAGGAAACTAAGAGAAGACCAAATAGAAAGTTGTTCAAGTACTGAACGATTATGAAGATGTTTATAGAAATATTTCTTCAAACTTAAAGAAGACAGTAGAACCAGAGGACACAAAGCAGCATTAGTTACGGAACAGTGTAGGTTGGACATGATAAAGTGCTCTATTCACACTGAGGATGATAAATGAATGGAATAAATTATCTGCTGATTGTGTTAATGCTATCAGTGTGAATATGTTTTAAAATAAAATAGACATCTGATAAGGGCAGGTTATACGTAGATGAAGAACTGTTGGACTCTCGATAAGCCAATTGTCCACTTGCCATCGGGAGTTTGTGGCTTTGTGTGGCAGTTTTAAATGAGATCTGTTGCCCTGTTGCCAGACTCTGCAAGTGGATGTTGTTGGTATGTCCAAACGAGCCAGGAAGGTCAGGGCGCAGCAAGGTCGTGGGACACATGCCCCACGCAGGTCAGTGGTACTCATGTCAGTCACATCTCAACATTAAAGGTACAAATTTTTATCATTTTCTCATAATATCATGTTAAACAGTCGCGCCTCGTTATTACATGCCCCGTTATTACGCGGATTCGGATATAACGCGGTCAGTCGTGGACCCCGATTTTCTGCCGCCAGGGGAAATGCCAAATGGGCCTGATTAAACCTACTTAGAACTGCTTTGACAATTCTCAAGAAACATTAGGCGAATGTCACTGAACAAGTATCAACATGTTGTTTGTTTTGCGCTGCCGCCGACATCAATCGCTGTCGCTGGCTTCACTTCGATGGTTTGTAAATTGCAATCGATATTCACAAATACGCCTCGCGTAAGAATCAGATCAACAGTTTTAAATACATTTAGTATGCAATTCCAACATAACACTTGGGTGAAATGACATGCTTCCATTACATCGTATATTTAATCATTTTTGCGACGCGAAACCAACATCCCAAATTCCTAACCCAAGGCTCTACCAGAGCGCGAAAATACGAATTTGTCATCCGCACATGAAACGATGAATTGGTGTTAAGCGGTGCGTAATAAATTTATGCTTCGGTCGAGATCAGTTGAAAGATGAAGTGAAACAATTATTAATTATACCTATTGTCGTTTCCTGTGTTTTATCAGCTCACATACTACGTTTGTCAAATGATATATGTTTTCGGCTGCTCAGATCCAGGTTATTATTTTCGATTTATAGGCCTATTGGTCCAGTACGTCATCATTGTAGTAGATCTATTCCATAACAGTATTTTCGATTCGCAGGCCTATTGGTCCAGTACATCATCATCGTAGTAGATCTATTCCATAACAGTATATGTACATGTGTTTTATTCAGTTCAAGAATCAACAGGGTGTGACATTTAAAAATCATACACGTTGATGCTAGTATACTCGTTTAATAAATTCCATGAACTGCATATTGCCGTATAAGACAATGCTGTGAGCACACAGGGCTTCGACAGCGTTCTTGTGCTTGGTGCAGCGGGCGGCGATCGCTGTTGTTTAGTAGCTCCCTGGTGGCAGATATGAGAACACCTAACACGCCTTGCGTACAACGCGGTCCGATTCGTGGACCCCGACCCCCGCATTATAACGAGGCTCGACTGTATAGTGTAAACTATATTCTAGCTGTCCAAATGGGTTTTAATAGATAAAATATTTTATAGAATTTAACCATTACTCGGTATCTGTTTATATATATCAACCTTGCCGTTCAGTATATAATTTAACCGTTAAATGTTTCTGTATATCAACCTTGCCGTTTAGTATATAATTTAACCGTTATCTGTTTATGAATATCAACCTTGCCGTTCAGTATATTCACAAACAGCTGTTGATGATTTACAATGCCTGTGGAGAAAGGTTATCGTGGTCAGGCGTTCATGGGATCACATGATGGCTATATCATTAACACACATAAAATTACATTCCCTCTGCAAGCCATGTAAACACTATATTGGGTACCAAAACATTACAATTAAATAGTAGATAACAGTCAAATTATATTAAACGAATTGTGGTTCGTTAAAACACATTTGCCCTTAGTGTAACAGACTCCTGCCCAAATGGTCTCTTCTTTGACTTGGCCATCCGCAAAGAGAGTAGCTCACTGTTACTGTGTCACTTACACATGACTTGTGCCTTCATCATGCCAGTTAAACAGTCCTTATTATCCAGCAATGGATTTATTATGGTTTCATTGTTTCCACCTGTGTATCTGTCTGGTCAGTAGTTGACAGGGTACATCTTCCTAGTTCCAGCAGTTGGCAACCAGATGCTGAAGGTCAACGGAAGAGCGACCTTGAACTGTGGCAGGCAGTTGCCATGGGAATGACCAAAACTGGTGCATCTAGTGATGTGGGAAGCTGCGATGCAATCGAGGAGTCGGGCCAGAGACCACGAAAGAAACGTCCGATTTGCACCATGGCAGCAATACCACCAAACACTACTACGTTGACCGCATTTAAGTCGCTGTTACTCCGCAAGTGTACTCTGTCAGCAACTGTGGACAAAGACAAGACGTTGCAATGCAAGACAGTCCGCACAAAATCAACTAAAGGTGGCAGTATCCAGCAGTCATGTGCAGTGCCATCAGAAGGTGGCAGCACCAATGAGGTCATGACCCGGCAGTCATATTCTGTGCCACCAGAAAGTGGGAGCATCAATGGGGTCACGACCATGCAGTCATGTGCGATGCCATTGGAAGGTGAAAGTACCAAGGGGGTCATGACCGAACAGTCATGTGCGATGCCATTGGAAGGTGGAAGTACCAAGGGGGTCACGACCCAGCACTCATGTGTGATACTGTCACAAGGCGGCAGCACTTCCATGGATACAATGCCAGGCTCGTCATCAGGTAATGTCGCTGTGATTGACCTTCACAACAACAAAGTGAAAGTGAAAGACTACATTGCTGTGAAGAAACTTGTGTCCACTCCACCCAGTTGCACTGCTGCTGTGGCGGAGGAATTGAAACCTGAATCAGCAACAGACGGCCAGCTGAAGCAAATCCGACAGACTCGAGACTACCGCTTGTTGAGAGAACGCATGCACGCCATGTTTCTCTGGCCTGCCCTAATTTCTGCCATTTCGCTGGACACTGCGTCAGCGGGCGATGACACTAACTTACCAAGTGATTTAGAAAACAACAATTTAGTCCAGAGAAAAAGAAAAAAAAGGTGCGTATCTTGTGTCAAATAACCATTCTGGGCATTGTTTAGTTTTGTCCGTTTTTTAACCATTGTGCAGTTTTGCAGACTTTCATAATAATTTTCCAAAGGATAACCATCTCTGGTGTGTTCTTCCTTGAACATTTCTGTTTTCTTATATGGGATGATTCAGGCTTTGTGCAGAATTTGATGGTGCGTAAAATTTATAATTGATTGTCTTGGAAAAGTGGATTTTGTCAGACCCTAAAATGCCTTTTACATTAACCTTACAGCATATAATATTATATCAGTAAAAATAAATAAGTATTTTTATTGTATTCGTGCTGATTACAGCTTTTCTGCTTATTCCTGTTTTTAAGCTATAAGAATACTAAAGCATTTAACTGGAGCAATCTCTTCTTACAGATATCCTCTTTCACGTGGGAAGAAGTATAGAAAGTATACATTGAAGCGCAAGGAGGTGAAGGAAGTGTACCGGGAAATAATGCGAAAGAATGTGGCAAAGAGGGAGCAACATAGAAAACATGGCAGATCCCCAGACCCGAGTGTGGATGCAGGGGAGTCGGACATGCAGGGAGAGACACAGCCTCTAGACGAGGAAAGAGGAGTAGGAAATGCCACAATGAAAACAGGTGAAGAAAATTTACTTTTGAACACCCTCCTCAATTGATTTAACCTGTTGCAAACGGGGTTCATGTATGTTCAAATCTGTAGTGTGTGAATAGTTAAGTAACGTGCGGTTGGTTTAATAAAAGACTGCAGACTTTCATTAAAATCATCGAAAGAATTGACTTTTATCGTTAGATCGGGTAACTTGTGAAAGTGTGAATAGCTGCATGTTATAGTATATACAGCTGGTTAACTTGTGAAAGTGTGAATGCATGTCATACTATATACAGCTGGTTAACTAGTGAAAGTGTGAATGCATGTCATACTATATACAGCTGGTTAACTAGTGAAAGTGTGAATGCATGTCATACTATATACAGCTGGTTAACTAGTGAAAGTGTGAATGCATGTCATACTATATACAGCTGGTTAACTTGTGAAAGTGTGAATGCATGTCATACTATATACAGCTGGTTAACTAGTGAAAGTGTGAATGCATGTCATACTATATACAGCTGGTTAACTAGTGAAAGTGTGAATGCATGTCATACTATATACAGCTGGTTAACTAGTGAAAGTGTGAATGCATGTCATACTATATACAGCTGGTTAACTAGTGAAAGTGTGAATGCATGTCATACTATATACAGCTGGTTAACTTGTGAAAGTGTGAATGCATGTCATACTATATACAGCTGGTTAACTAGTGAAAGTGTGAATGCATGTCATACTATATACAGCTGGTTAACTAGCGAAAGTGTGAATGCATGTCATACTATATACAGCTGGTTAACTTGTGAAAGTGTGAATGCATGTCATACTATATACAGCTGGTTAACTTGTGAAAGTGTGAATGCATGTCATACTATATACAGCTGGTTAACTAGTGAAAGTGTGAATGCATGTCATACTATATACAGCTGGTTAACTAGTGAAAGTGTGAATGCATGTCATACTATATACAGCTGGTTAACTTGTGAAAGTGTGAATGCATGTCATACTATATACAGCTGGTTAACTTGTGAAAGTGTGAATGCATGTCATACTATATACAGCTGGTTAACTAGTGAAAGTGTGAATGCATGTCATACTATATACAGCTGGTTAACTAGTGAAAGTGTGAATGCATGTCATACTATATACAGCTGGTTAACTAGTGAAAGTGTGAATGCATGTCATACTATATACAGCTGGTTAACTTGTGAAAGTGTGAATGCATGTCATACTATATACAGCTGGTTAACTAGTGAAAGTGTGAATGCATGTCATACTATATACAGCTGGTTAACTAGTGAAAGTGTGAATGCATGTCATACTATATACAGCTGGTTAACTAGTGAAAGTGTGAATGCATGTCATACTATATACAGCTGGTTAACTAGTGAAAGTGTGAATGCATGTCATACTATATACAGCTGGTTAACTTGTGAAAGTGTGAATGCATGTCATACTATATACAGCTGGTTAACTAGTGAAAGTGTGAATGCATGTCATACTATATACAGCTGGTTAACTAGTGAAAGTGTGAATGCATGTCATACTATATACAGCTGGTTAACTTGTGAAAGTGTAAATGCATGTCATACTATATACAGCTGGTTAACTAGTGAAAGTGTGAATGCATGTCATACTATATACAGCTGGTTAACTAGTGAAAGTGTGAATGCATGTCATACTATATACAGCTGGTTAACTTGTGAAAGTGTGAATGCATGTCATACTATATACAGCTGGTTAACTTGTGAAAGTGTGAATGCATGTCATACTATATACAGCTGGTTAACTTGTGAAAGTGTGAATGCATGTCATACTATATACAGCTGGTTAACTTGTGAAAGTGTGAATGCATGTCATACTATATACAGCTGGTTAACTTGTGAAAGTGTGAATGCATGTCATACTATATACAGCTGGTTAACTTGTGAAAGTGTGAATGCATGTCATACTATATACAGCTGGTTAACTAGTGAAAGTGTGAATGCATGTCATACTATATACAGCTGGTTAACTTGTGAAAGTGTGAATGCATGTCATACTATATACAGCTGGTTAACTAGTGAAAGTGTGAATGCATGTCATACTATATACAGCTGGTTAACTTGTGAAAGTGTGAATGCATGTCATACTATATACAGCTGGTTAACTTGTGAAAGTGTGAATGCATGTCATACTATATACAGCTGGTTAACTAGTGAAAGTGTGAATGCATGTCATAGTATATACAGCTGGTTAACTTGTGAAAGTGTGAATGCATGTCATACTATATACAGCTGGTTAACTAGTGAAAGTGTGAATGCATGTCATACTATATACAGCTGGTTAACTTGTGAAAGTGTGAATGCATGTCATACTATATACAGCTGGTTAACTAGTGAAAGTGTGAATGCATGTCATACTATATACAGCTGGTTAACTTGTGAAAGTGTGAATGCATGTCATACTATATACAGCTGGTTAACTAGTGAAAGTGTGAATGCATGTCATACTATATACAGCTGGTTAACTAGTGAAAGTGTGAATGCATGTCATAGTATATACAGCTGGTTAACTTGTGAAAGTGTGAATGCATGTCATACTATATACAGCTGGTTAACTTGTGAAAGTGTGAATGCATGTCATACTATATACAGCTGGTTAACTTGTGAAAGTGTGAATGCATGTCATACTATATACAGCTGGTTAACTTGTGAAAGTGTGAATGCATGTCATACTATATACAGCTGGTTAACTTGTGAAAGTGTGAATGCATGTCATACTATATACAGCTGGTTAACTAGTGAAAGTGTGAATGCATGTCATACTATATACAGCTGGTTAACTTGTGAAAGTGTGAATGCATGTCATACTATATACAGCTGGTTAACTAGTGAAAGTGTGAATGCATGTCATACTATATACAGCTGGTTAACTAGTGAAAGTGTGAATGCATGTCATACTATATACAGCTGGTTAACTAGTGAAAGTGTGAATGCATGTCATACTATATACAGCTGGTTAACTTGTGAAAGTGTGAATGCATGTCATACTATATACAGCTGGTTAACTTGTGAAAGTGTGAATGCATGTCATACTATATACAGCTGGTTAACTTGTGAAAGTGTGAATGCATGTCATACTATATACAGCTGGTTAACTTGTGAAAGTGTGAATGCATGTCATACTATATACAGCTGGTTAACTTGTGAAAGTGTGAATGCATGTCATAGTATATACAGCTGGTTAACTTGTGAAAGTGTGAATGCATGTCATACTATATACAGCTGGTTAACTTGTGAAAGTGTGAATGCATGTCATACTATATACAGCTGGTTAACTTGTGAAAGTGTGAATGCATGTCATACTATATACAGCTGGTTAACTTGTGAAAGTGTGAATGCATGTCATAGTATATACAGCTGGTTAACTTGTGAGAGTGTGAATGCATGTCATACTATATACAGCTGGTTAACTTGTGAGAGTGTGAATGCATGTCATACTATATACAGCTGGTTAACTTGTGAAAGTGTGAATGCATGTCATACTATATACAGCTGGTTAACTTGTGAAAGTGTGAATGCATGTCATACTATATACAGCTGGTTAACTTGTGAAAGTGTGAATGCATGTCATACTATATACAGCTGGTTAACTTGTGAAAGTGTGAATGCATGTCATACTATATACAGCTGGTTAACTTGTGAAAGTGTGAATGCATGTCATACTATATACAGCTGGTTAACTTGTGAAAGTGTGAATGCATGTCATACTATATACAGCTGGTTAACTTGTGAAAGTGTGAATGCATGTCATACTATATACAGCTGGTTAACTAGTGAAAGTGTGAATGCATGTCATACTATATACAGCTGGTTAACTTGTGAAAGTGTGAATGCATGTCATACTATATACAGCTGGTTAACTAGTGAAAGTGTGAATGCATGTCATACTATATACAGCTGGTTAACTAGTGAAAGTGTGAATGCATGTCATACTATATACAGCTGGTTAACTAGTGAAAGTGTGAATGCATGTCATACTATATACAGCTGGTTAACTAGTGAAAGTGTGAATGCATGTCATACTATATACAGCTGGTTAACTAGTGAAAGTGTGAATGCATGTCATACTATATACAGCTGGTTAACTAGTGAAAGTGTGAATGCATGTCATACTATATACAGCTGGTTAACTAGTGAAAGTGTGAATGCATGTCATACTATATACAGCTGGTTAACTAGTGAAAGTGTGAATGCATGTCATACTATATACAGCTGGTTAACTTGTGAAAGTGTGAATGCATGTCATACTATATACAGCTGGTTAACTAGTGAAAGTGTGAATGCATGTCATACTATATACAGCTGGTTAACTAGTGAAAGTGTGAATGCATGTCATACTATATACAGCTGGTTAACTTGTGAAAGTGTGAATGCATGTCATACTATATACAGCTGGTTAACTTGTGAAAGTGTGAATGCATGTCATACTATATACAGCTGGTTAACTAGTGAAAGTGTGAATGCATGTCATACTATATACAGCTGGTTAACTAGTGAAAGTGTGAATGCATGTCATACTATATACAGCTGGTTAACTTGTGAAAGTGTGAATGCATGTCATACTATATACAGCTGGTTAACTTGTGAAAGTGTGAATGCATGTCATACTATATACAGCTGGTTAACTTGTGAAAGTGTGAATGCATGTCATACTATATACAGCTGGTTAACTTGTGAAAGTGTGAATGCATGTCATACTATATACAGCTGGTTAACTTGTGAAAGTGTGAATGCATGTCATACTATATACAGCTGGTTAACTTGTGAAAGTGTGAATGCATGTCATACTATATACAGCTGGTTAACTAGTGAAAGTGTGAATGCATGTCATACTATATACAGCTGGTTAACTTGTGAAAGTGTGAATGCATGTCATACTATATACAGCTGGTTAACTAGTGAAAGTGTGAATGCATGTCATACTATATACAGCTGGTTAACTTGTGAAAGTGTGAATGCATGTCATACTATATACAGCTGGTTAACTAGTGAAAGTGTGAATGCATGTCATAGTATATACAGCTGGTTAACTTGTGAAAGTGTGAATGCATGTCATACTATATACAGCTGGTTAACTAGTGAAAGTGTGAATGCATGTCATACTATATACAGCTGGTTAACTTGTGAAAGTGTGAATGCATGTCATACTATATACAGCTGGTTAACTAGTGAAAGTGTGAATGCATGTCATACTATATACAGCTGGTTAACTTGTGAAAGTGTGAATGCATGTCATACTATATACAGCTGGTTAACTAGTGAAAGTGTGAATGCATGTCATACTATATACAGCTGGTTAACTAGTGAAAGTGTGAATGCATGTCATAGTATATACAGCTGGTTAACTTGTGAAAGTGTGAATGCATGTCATACTATATACAGCTGGTTAACTTGTGAAAGTGTGAATGCATGTCATACTATATACAGCTGGTTAACTTGTGAAAGTGTGAATGCATGTCATACTATATACAGCTGGTTAACTTGTGAAAGTGTGAATGCATGTCATACTATATACAGCTGGTTAACTTGTGAAAGTGTGAATGCATGTCATACTATATACAGCTGGTTAACTAGTGAAAGTGTGAATGCATGTCATACTATATACAGCTGGTTAACTTGTGAAAGTGTGAATGCATGTCATACTATATACAGCTGGTTAACTAGTGAAAGTGTGAATGCATGTCATACTATATACAGCTGGTTAACTAGTGAAAGTGTGAATGCATGTCATACTATATACAGCTGGTTAACTTGTGAAAGTGTGAATGCATGTCATACTATATACAGCTGGTTAACTTGTGAAAGTGTGAATGCATGTCATACTATATACAGCTGGTTAACTTGTGAAAGTGTGAATGCATGTCATACTATATACAGCTGGTTAACTTGTGAAAGTGTGAATGCATGTCATACTATATACAGCTGGTTAACTTGTGAAAGTGTGAATGCATGTCATACTATATACAGCTGGTTAACTTGTGAAAGTGTGAATGCATGTCATAGTATATACAGCTGGTTAACTTGTGAAAGTGTGAATGCATGTCATACTATATACAGCTGGTTAACTTGTGAAAGTGTGAATGCATGTCATACTATATACAGCTGGTTAACTTGTGAAAGTGTGAATGCATGTCATAGTATATACAGCTGGTTAACTTGTGAGAGTGTGAATGCATGTCATACTATATACAGCTGGTTAACTTGTGAGAGTGTGAATGCATGTCATACTATATACAGCTGGTTAACTAGTGAAAGTGTGAATGCATGTCATACTATATACAGCTGGTTAACTTGTGAAAGTGTGAATGCATGTCATACTATATACAGCTGGTTAACTTGTGAAAGTGTGAATGCATGTCATACTATATACAGCTGGTTAACTTGTGAAAGTGTGAATGCATGTCATACTATATACAGCTGGTTAACTTGTGAAAGTGTGAATGCATGTCATACTATATACAGCTGGTTAACTTGTGAAAGTGTGAATGCATGTCATACTATATACAGCTGGTTAACTTGTGAAAGTGTGAATGCATGTCATACTATATACAGCTGGTTAACTTGTGAAAGTGTGAATGCATGTCATACTATATACAGCTGGTTAACTAGTGAAAGTGTGAATGCATGTCATACTATATACAGCTGGTTAACTTGTGAAAGTGTGAATGCATGTCATACTATATACAGCTGGTTAACTAGTGAAAGTGTGAATGCATGTCATACTATATACAGCTGGTTAACTAGTGAAAGTGTGAATGCATGTCATACTATATACAGCTGGTTAACTAGTGAAAGTGTGAATGCATGTCATACTATATACAGCTGGTTAACTAGTGAAAGTGTGAATGCATGTCATACTATATACAGCTGGTTAACTAGTGAAAGTGTGAATGCATGTCATACTATATACAGCTGGTTAACTAGTGAAAGTGTGAATGCATGTCATACTATATACAGCTGGTTAACTTGTGAAAGTGTGAATGCATGTCATACTATATACAGCTGGTTAACTAGTGAAAGTGTGAATGCATGTCATACTATATACAGCTGGTTAACTAGTGAAAGTGTGAATGCATGTCATACTATATACAGCTGGTTAACTAGTGAAAGTGTGAATGCATGTCATACTATATACAGCTGGTTAACTTGTGAAAGTGTGAATGCATGTCATACTATATACAGCTGGTTAACTAGTGAAAGTGTGAATGCATGTCATACTATATACAGCTGGTTAACTTGTGAAAGTGTGAATGCATGTCATACTATATACAGCTGGTTAACTAGTGAAAGTGTGAATGCATGTCATACTATATACAGCTGGTTAACTAGTGAAAGTGTGAATGCATGTCATACTATATACAGCTGGTTAACTAGTGAAAGTGTGAATGCATGTCATACTATATACAGCTGGTTAACTAGTGAAAGTGTGAATGCATGTCATACTATATACAGCTGGTTAACTTGTGAAAGTGTGAATGCATGTCATACTATATACAGCTGGACCACTTTGCTCTTTTTCGTCAAATTTTTACCAGACCCAGTCAAAATTAATTTAATAGTTTGCTCAACGATTTCACCAAAACTAAATAACAAAGCTGCACAAACAAGCCAGCATGTCATAATCGATACTAGGGTGAATTTTTCTTGCAATGGCCTAGTAGAATGGACATGTTTTACAAACAACTTGTACAAGGGAGCTAAAATTTCAGATTAATCAATAGTTCAGATTGATCAACAACTGTATAGTGATAATGAATGACTGAATGACTCCCAGTGTTTGCTTATAGAGAGCAATGAGGCAGCAGTTGAAGATGGCCGAAGGAAGATAGGTCGGCCAAAGGGAGGAGGGAAGAAACGCACCTGGGAAGCATTCGGGGAACGACAAACCCGCAGCCGAAGTCAGAAGAATGAGTCTAGTACACAAGTTGTTCCCAAGATCCTTGGTGTCGTAACGGAAGTGCCTGTAAAGTTGTCAAAACTGGGAACTCCACCAAAGGGTGCTGTTAGCTCAGAGATAATTCCATTGCCTGTCAATGACCATCAGAGACCTCTGGAGGCAGACAATGTGAAACCTGGTGTGTCTGACAGTGACCCGAACGTCCAGCTTGTCAGTGTGATAACTGGGACATCTCTAAGTCATCCCCTCTAAAAATCTCCCCAGTGTGATTTCATAGGAAATACTCTGAGCATCTACAGATACCCTATCCAACTAGAAAATATAGTTTGTCGATATTCAAGATGTTTTGTGTTATATTAACATTGAGAAACAGTACAAACAACTATAATGTTGATATGCTTTATGTTATTGTCAAGAAAAATGTTGGACTACACAGAAATGAGAAATGTGTTCTCATTTGTATAAATTATGTTACGTTTGAGGGAAATCATTACCATATTTTGTAATTTTTCACTCCTTTCTAGTATTGTAAGCGTGTAATAATTTAGCAAACTGAATGTGTGTATTGACTGCTATAAATTGGTAATTGAGCACAAGAAAATCTATAAATTTGTATATAAATGGTCAATTCTCATGAAACGTTCACATTTGGGGTTCGGAAGGTGGTAGAAAAAACGTATTCATATAACTTCGTACTTTTTGTCATGAAGAGAAAATATTGAGCTAATTAGGAAATAAGCTTTGGCAGACTAAATCCTAAAATTTTACATTTGACAGCTAGGTGAAGTTGTGAGTAGTTGTAAATACTTAAGATCTGAAACTGTATGTCTGCACACAGTTCCTTGTAGTTTGAAAGGTCATTACACTTATTAAGTATATACTTGTGATATTTCATGTTCTATACATGTACAATAATATATTTGTGCTTGGGACTCGGTAAGACGTATTTGTCATACTTTTTCTCTGTTTGGGCCAACGTTGAAGTCATTTGCACTCTCCTACTGAAGTTTTTTAAACGTGACATACTACAAGATGCAATCACAAGGGAAGGTGTTCATTGAGAAGTACATAACTTGGACCTTTCAACTGGGTACAATCACAAGGGAAAGGTGTTCATTGAGAAGTACATAACTTGGGCCTTTCAACTGGGTACAATCACAAGGGAAAGGTGTTCATTGAGAAGTACATAACTTGGACCTTTCAACTGGGTACAATCACAAGGGAAGGTGTTCATTGAGAAGTACATAACTTGGACCTTTCAACTGGGTACAATCACAAGGGAAAGGTGTTCATTGAGAAGTACATAACTTGGACCTTTCAACTGGGTACAATCACAAGGGAAGGTGTTCATTGAGAAGTACATAACTTGGGCCTTTCAACTGGGTACAATCACAAGGGAAAGGTGTTCATTGAGAAGTACATAACTTGGGCCTTTCAACTGGGTACAATCACAAGGGAAAAGTGTTCATTGAGAAGTACATAACTTGGACCTTTCAACTGGGTACAATCACAAGGGAAGGTGTTCATTGAGAAGTACATAACTTGGGCCTTTCAACTGGGTACAATCACAAGGGAAAGGTGTTCATTGAGAAGTACATAACTTGGGCCTTTCAACTGGGTACAATCACAAGGGAAAGGTGTTCATTGAGAAGTACATAACTTGGGCCTTTCAACTGGGTACAATCACAAGGGAAAGGTGTTCATTGAGAAGTACATAACTTGGACCTTTCAACTGGGTACAATCACAAGGGAAAGGTGTTCATTGAGAAGTACATAACTTGGACCTTTCAACTGGGTACACTTTATTTACATTGGAGTTATAGCTATCAGTTCGTAGATAGTTTACAACTGCAGACGTACGGTTTCACATAATATAATTTCCAGTTGAATAGCGTATATTCTTTCAGAGACCACTGATCAACTTTCATCTAGCTTTAGCGGTTTTTTTATACGTACCTGAATATGCAAAATTATTTTTATGCATGTTCTTTGTGATTATATCATATTCTTATTATTTTCACTAAGGTGCCAACCTATGGAAAAATAAATTACAGTGAGTTGGTGAATTGTGAAAGTCATGATTGGAGTTGAAATGTATTCATGTGTCAAAAATCATTACGTAATAGTCAAACGAGCTTTAATGTAGTTATGATCCAATGTGTTTGATTACATAGTGTCATGTGAAAGAAATGCACCTCAGAACTGATAGAACTTTGTTTGATTACATAGTGTCATCCCTCTTTGAAACCACCTGTCTTTCTCATCCTTCTCTGCTAGTTTTGTCACCAGTTGGGTTCTCTCCCACCTTGGACATGTTGGATGGAACTCTCCTCCCGCGTCATATCTGCACTTTTTGAAGCAGGACGAGGCACATATATTCAGGACTGGTCTTGGGACCATAGCGTGTGTGGTATTTAATTATGCCATGCACTGCTGGCACCAGGCAGAACTCCCACCTGTGTGTTATTATCCTGTCCACCTTCTTGTTTGTTGACCTTTAGGACTATTCCAATGGCCAGCCTCCAACCAGGTCCACGAAGATTAAAGGCAGCCGCAACGTCTGTGCCAGCCACATTATCTAAACTAGTTAAAATGTTATATATTCTGTAGAAATAAAGTTTGCCAACACATGACATATAATAGTGGCTTAGGCCACTAATATAGTAAATGTAGATGAATAAAGAAATTAGAAAAATAGTGTTCAAGCAAACTATGTAGAGGGTTTATAGGCGTACCAGAAAGGATGAAAATTATGCAAATTACAAAGAGGCACTTAACGCAGCTACAACTGAAATTAGACAATCTAAAAGAAGCTATGAACAAAAACTAGCATGTAACATAAAAAATTACAGCAAGAGTCGGACCACTAGAAGACAGTACTGGAAATATAATATCACGGGTTTTTAATGGCAGACCTAAATGGTTACTTCAGTTCAGTGTTTACCAGAGAGGATATTAGTTCATTACCAGATGTTATATTTCAGGAGTCTAAATCTGACTATTTAGGACCGTTAATTGTAACTCCAGAAATGGTAGCTAAGAAAATAAAGGCAATGAAGGATAATAAATCACCGGGAGTGGATGGAATTCCTCCAAAACTACTAATGGAAACAGTAGAACAAATCAGTATACTACTTGCAATAGTGTTCAACTTGTCATTAAAAGAGGGAGTTGTTCCTTTTGAATGGAAAGAAGCAAACATCATATCATTATTTAAAAAGGGTTCGAGAAATAAGTCAGAGAATTACAGACCTGTGAGTTTAACGTCAGTGATTTGTAAATTATTTGAAAGGTTAATTAAAGACAATATAGTGGACTTCCTTGTTAGGCATAAATTATTAAATTCATCTCAACATGGATTCCTAAAAGTGAGGTCATGCTTAACAAATATGTTGTTTTTTGGAAAAAACGTGGATAGACGAGGGATCGCCAGTAGATATTATATATTTTGACAAAGTGCCACATCAAAGATAACTACTTAAATTAAAAGCCCATGGTATCGGGGATGGCATAATTGACTGGATAGAACAATGACAGCGTGTTGTACCTGGGTAGATGGAGAAGTTACAAACTGAAAATCAGTTTTGAGTGGGGTACCACAAGGATCAGTATTAGGACCTTTATTATTCTTAATATATATCAATGACTTGGACGACAATTTAACAAGTAATGTACTGAAATTTGCAGATGACACAAAAGTGTTTAGAAAGGTTAACACTGATGGTGATAAACAACATTTACAAAACAATCTAGACAGATTAGTGAAATGGTGTGAGATTTGGCAAATATTCAATTTTGGGAAATGTAAATGCCTACATACAGGACATGGGAACTTGGATGTAAACTATAAAATGGGAGATACTGTTCTGGGTACTACTGTAAAAGAAAAGGACTTAGGAGTTACAATAAGTGCTGATATGAAAGTTTCGTAAGAAGGATATGGATACACTTGTAGGATGTAAACTATATATGAAGAACACCTGAAAGAATGTGGTTTAACAACTCTAGAGATAAGGAGGTTAAGAGAAGATCAGATTGAAGTTTTTAAGATATTTAAAGGGTATGAAAATGTTGAAATATGAAATGTTTTTTCTCACTCAAGAAAGATAGCAGAACTAGAGGACGAGGTAAAATTAGTAAAGGATCAGTGTAGATTGGACATCAGGAAGTACTAGTTCTCACAGAGGACAATAAATGAATGGAACAAATTGTCTACAGATTGTGTAACTGCTAGCAGCATGAATATGTTTAAAAACAGGGTTGACACTTATCTCAGGAGGGCGGGCTATAAGTAGATGAACATTGTTGGACTCTCGATAAGCCAATGGCTTCCTTGTCCACTTGCCATATGGGCCTTTGGCTTGGATGGCAAATCTTGTTAAATGATGCTTTGCAACATTTGCTTCAAAATTTCATCGTTTATTTTATTTATATGACATTTTATGTGAAAACTGTTGTTATTTTATTCTAAGGACACGCTATATGATTAGCATATCCATTATACAAATAAAACCATTATTTAGAAATGTAATATGGCTATCACAAGGCTCCAGTTATATCTCGATAATGCTACAATCGCAAGTCGCCTGAAACGATCCATCATCTGCAAGTTGGAGCACGTATGTTCCTGCAAAAAACACTAAGCCACGCATTATTGCGACGAAGCAGACATATCAACTCGGCGAAAATCACTAATTTACTCACTACTAGACATTAACACTAGTAAGACATTCATAGAAACGTGTAAACATATATTAATAAAACACTTACCAAATGTGTTCTTTGGGTCTTTGACAAAACTGGACTCCTTTCTATTCAATTAATTTTAATTCCCACGAAGATCACTATAGGAAGTAGCACTGGGTAATCGCCACGTAGCAGTTCTTGCCGACGTACGGTTTCAGGCGATGTACGGTTACAAGGCCCGTAAAATGTAGGAAAATGTCTACACATTAAACCATTGACAAATATTCAGCTTGACATATGTTATTGTTGACATATTAATAGTTCTCACTAATGTATTGTACCCTTCTCACGACGTATCTGCAAATGTGCGACATACGGTTACATAAAAAACTTCCCCCAAATCGGTTTTGGTACCTCCCACAAGTTACTATCCAACGATTTTAATTTAAAACACTACGTATCCAAAGTATCCAGCTGAAGCATCACGTTCTATTAGAAATCCATGTAATTTCTACTGCATTGTTTTTATGAAGTAGAGCGACGTACAGTTTCACAAAAACTTCCCCAACATAAAATAATCAGGAAAATTCAGGGATTTTACCAGAAATGTTAATATTGTTGTTAGTAATTCCCGAATTATATATACCATTATAGCTAACTTTTAACTGTATGTCTTACATAGGTGGTTTGAATAAAAACTGTTTTAAAGTCGTCATCGTGTAAATATTGCACAAAAAGGAGCAAAAATGACACATTTATTGGAGACAGTACTCAGTGTTTTCATGGTACATACATAAACGTAGGGTTCCCCAAAAAGTCCCAATCACAACCGTCTACTCAGTTTATTGAAGGAGCAATAGTCCTAAACAATGTTTGTGAACGTTTCGCGAGAAATTACCATATATGCGATATGGCCGTAATCCCCCAAAAAATATGTATGGGTAACCCATACGAGACGGCATGTCTGAATTTCTGAGTTCTAGGATGGTTGGCCTTCGTTTCCCGATGTTTTTCTCTGCCAATGACTGTAACCATAGGTGTCAACAATACCTCTTTCAGGTGGGAAATACAGCTTTTCCCCTGGGCCCACTCCCGCTTTTCCCCTGGGCCCACTCCCGCTTTTCCCCTGGGCCCACTCCCGCTTTTCCCCTGGGCCCACTCCCACTTTTCCCCTGGGCCCACTCCCACTTTTCCCCTGGGCCCACTCCCGCTTTTTGTACAAAATCACCCACTCTTGTAATTTTCTAAAACAAACAAAATTCACTGTGAAATCAGTCTATTTCTTGCACATGAGGCCGTTCTCGGCACATTTAATTTCTTTGATCTGAATTTGATTTCACATTTTGTCACGCGTGCGTTCACCGCAAACAAGAATGGCACTTCAAAATGGCAACACAAAAACAATACATTAAAAACGAAGAAAATTACAAAAATCATAGAATGTTGAGCAAAGGATGTAGTTTTTCATGTGTCTTGTGGAAAGTCGGTGATATGTTTAATATATTGTCTACACAGCTTGCTGGAATCATTTGCAAAATCTAATGAATCCTTGCATTTAAGACGTGTTTGTAAAACCATGGTGTGAATCAGTTATTCTGATCCCATGTTGTCCGTTTCATATGCTACTGTAATAAAGGAAAATAAAAAGGTGGGAGAATTTGAATAAATATCCAGGATGTCCTAGAATACCTTCCCCTGGAAGGAAATTATTAGGGAATGTTCTTTTGGTAGCATCTGCAATCAGTCTTAGCAATGAAGAGAAGCAGTTGCTATGGCAACCACTTACTGACAGCTGTGCAACCATTAAAGTGCAGGCTACTTGTGAACTGCTATAGACGTGAATTGTATTGTAATGTTGCCAGAGAAGGGAAGTAAGAATGGGATTTACCGTGCTAAAGTAGGTGATGCTCAGAGACAAAATATAGTATTTTGACAAGACAACTTTTATTTTGATGTATTTATTTCAAGATAACAGTTGTACAAAAGTGCTTTTTTCTTGAGTAATATTTTGTTTTAATAGATGCTAAATTAGTAGAAATATACTCGCTACCATCTATGATTGTGTGTTTAGGGCATCGAAAGTGATATTACACAAAGTGTAGCAGCAATCCTGTATGTGCAAGGTTTTTGTTTGTTTAAAAATACAATAAATGTCTACACAATAGTAGCAGGCTCCAAGTGTTTCTGACAAATGTTGCACAGTTTTTGGATAGAGTAGCCACCAGTGCCCATATTCTCAAAAGACTTGCAAATTCGTAACTCAAGTTTTTAAGTAATATGGTGGCAAAACTGTGCCGGTGGGGGTTCTCTCATGGAATATCTGGCTAAATATTACCCAATATTGAATAGGCCTACTGAAGTATTACATAATCCATGTTGAATTTCAGCGTAGATTAGCTTATAATCTTAAATTTGCCATGTTATTTTGGTATCTGATATTCCATGTGTGGCACCGTAGGGGCAGATTTGCTGGTATATTTATAAAACTTGAGTTACAAATTTGTCTTTCCAGAATACGGGCTCAGAAACGCACATTGTTGACAGACTGCTTCTTCCACAACTTAGTTAATCTGATGTCTTGGGTTATTTTGAAGCTAAACAGACTAAGCATACTCAGCTCAAATGCATGTCAATCTATGTATCAAGAACAGCACAGTCTACTAATATGACACCAGTTCATTGCCTCGCATAAAGTTAAATAAAATCCTTGCTAAAAAATCTGCATAACAGTGCGACCAAATGTAAGTTTCAACAAGTCATTAATAGAAAATAGAACAGTTTGTCTTCATAAAAAAACTACCTTATTTCTAGGTGATAAAATAAGTTGTACATGAAAATACATGCTGCAATGCGAGCGAACTAAAATATAATTTCTCATTAAAAACAACTGTAATTTAAGGTCACTTATTTCATATCCTGAACCATTTTACAACCTTGAACATTAATATTGCCACCTTTGGTAAATGTTATTTATATTATATCATACTGTTATAACATATCTGCACACTTGGGATCAGCTTAGAATATAATCTAATTTAAAGACGTATGATAACATGACATACTAAATAGTATTAAGCGGGTATTTCATGAAATATTTGTAGCAATATTTAATCCAGACTAACATTTGATAAAATCATTTGAAAAATTAAATAATCCATCCAGCTGATCCCCAACCTTATTTGTTTATGCTAACCCCCCCTTCCCCCACCCCCCTCCAGTACTCAAACATAATATAAACAGAATAAATATATTTGGCTTTGGTCACTTAACACAATTTTGCAAACATCACACTGGCCACAATAAGGTGACAGTAGAGCACAAGACTAGTGATTGTTACTGCGAGGCTTCAACCCATATTAAACAATATATGGAGTACAAAAACTGTATATAGTTTAGGAAGTAGGAAAACACTGCAGATGAAGGGCACAACCAACAAATATTGTGTGTACAAACCATACAACAAATATTGTGTGTACAAACATACAACAAATATTGTGTGTACAAACGTACAACAAAAGAAGTGACTTATGTTTCCTAAGGTAGTGAACAGATAATGAACCCAGTGTAGAAAAAGTTCTAATCCCTGAAGGTAATGGTGTCTCATAGAACAAAGACTGTCATGTCAAATGCATTTTACAACAACGTCAACATTTAAAGCTCACACAAATGTAAAAATTGGCACACAGTAAAATTACCCCACTAAGAGATAATAAAAAATAATAATACATAGTACAAAGTAGCTTATAATGAAAAACATTTATGGAGGCCTTACATTATAACGGCAAACGCCCCACCTCAGTGGGTGATGTCTTACTGTCCACTTAGATGGCCAGCTATATAACTTTACTGCAACGTGCCCTGTAGAATTGCCTAAAATTCCAGTTTGACATATACCGGTATACAAACGAAGTAACGATTTTGTTCTAATCACAACTATTGAGATTTACTTACTGAATGTTTCAGCAAGCAGGCTGTCTTATACGTGGCTGAGTTGATATCCCCCTCGGGTCGATTTATGATTGGAGTCATCTCAGTCCCGTATGGGACGGCCTGCTTGCCATGCCAACTGGCGAGCAGAAGAACTAGTTATCCCAGAATTCAGTTCCTTGTGAAGGTTACAGACGGTAGTAAAGTAAAGTAAAGTAAATCTCAATAGTAGTGATTAGAAGGAAATTGTTACTTTATTATTTTCTACCAACTTGAACATTTTCATCGATATATATGGTTATTAGGCCAGACTATTTTTGTTTGAAATTAGATAAGAGCTCCATCTAGCCTATTGTGAATCAGGTTCTTTGATATTAAAATTTGTAGTGTGTCTGAATAGTAGCTGAAGTAATATACACAGCACATAAAAGTGCATACTTTTGTTAAAACCATCGAAAGAAATTACTTTGATCATTAGATCGGGTAACTTGCAATAGTGTGAATAACCATATGCATACATGCCTATTCTAGTCCCCGATTTGGGACTGTAGATTGCTTTAGAAAACTACTGGCCTTATGCTACAGCATATAGAGATGGACCGAATCAAACTGATGAGCATTGTAATGTGTTTTAATGCTGCTGGTTGTCTCAGTATTTGGCAGAGGGGCAACAGGGCCGCCAGTCAGTGGGGGGGTAGCTGGTGCTTAGCATGTTATACCCAATGGAAAAACAGATGGCCAGGAAGTATGTCGCAACAGCAAGCCAGAAGACAATCTTCTCCCATGGCTTTATGTCAATGTTCTTCAACACAGGAATACCAACCAGCAGACCTGTAGGCAGACAGACAGATTATTAAAGGATACATTAAAGGACATTTACAATGAGTTTGATTGGTTAACTGATATGGCGTATATCATACAGCATGAACTGATTTATTTGATTATTATGATTTATTTTACAATCAGAAACAGGAATTCAACAGATCATTAAATCAACTGGTAAAAAACATTAAATTTCACCATCAAAAATTTATTGGTTTGTCGTTAATTACAGTAAAGCAGTCTTTATATAGTCAGGCTTCAATTTGACAGGAGTACGTGAGCCTGGACTCCTTGTTTCACCTACGAACTCCTTATATGTCCCTTTGTAGGAGTCCGTGAGCCTGGACTCCTTGTTTCACCTACGAACTCCTTATATTTCCCTTTGTAGGAGTCCGTGAGCCTGGACTCCTTGTTTCACCTACGAACTCCTTATATGTCCCTTTGTAGGAGTCCGTGTGACTCCCTAGTTATAAAAGACGATAAATCCAGTGTTAAATTGGCTGATTTCAACGACTCTTCAATGTGCGTGTATGCTGCCATCTTGAATCGGCTTCAGTCTGTAACGAGCAGTCATACTTGCTTCTGTCAGTTTGAAAAAACTCATGAGCATGGCGCAAGGGATCAGCCTACAGTTACATTTCCCATTGGTGACCATGTTAATGTTTTGTATGATTATAAGAAAACGGGACCATCAAAAATTCTAAAACTTCTTACCTGCCATTGTCATCATCTCATTGACATGCTTCTCGAGTTTTGTCAAAATCACATATTTCTAACTCTTATAAAATGGCTGAACGTGCCATATCCATCAATGTTGATCAATTTCTGCATGAATTACTATGCATTCGTGCCTTTTGGCGAAAAAATTCTTCCGCCTATTAAAATCATCTAAAACTCCACAGTTACACTGTCAACAGGTTTGTCCAGCAAACATGGCAATGTCCCTGCTCAAAGAATTTTTTTTAACTTCCTATATCCAAACTTACTATGCCCTACATTCATGTGTAACACACCAGGAAGTTTAACTGAGGCATGATCCCAAATAGGGAAACTTTTTTCTGAGAAACTGTCAGATTTTATATCAAGTTGCGGCACAATGCATATACAGACACATTATGGAACAATCCAGTTTGTCAAGTCATTATTATTTGTTTGACAGCCAAATCAACACAATGCCCTGCCCGTAATATTAGCTGAAAACCAGTCACATAATCTTGATTATGGGTCCATTTTTACACTAGATAAATCATAGATTATGTACACTAGATTTCGAAAGCACTGCGAACCAATGAAGCCTGCTTACTGTCTCTTTAAATATACCAATGAATTTATTTTCAAATTAATATTTGTATAATTGCTTGATTTTTATCCAAATATGGCGTAATCTTGTCAAAAAAGTGACAATTTGTCACATTTAACAAGAGTTTGAGTGATTTCCAATGTGTCAGAATTGTTCAATTTTATTGTTTATGTGCCTGCTTTCAATTTTATTGTTTATATGCCTGCTTTAAATGTTATTGTTTATGTGCCTGCTTTCAATTTTATTGTTTATGTGCCTGCTTTCAATTGTATTGTTTATGTGCCTGCTTTCAATTGCATTGTTTATGTGCCTGCTTTCAATTTTATTGTTTATGTGCCTGCTTTCAATTTTATTGTTTATGTGCCTGCTTTCAATTGTATTGTTTATGTGCCTGCTTTCAATTTTATTGGTTATGTGCCTGCTTTCAATTTTATTGTTTATGTGCCTGCTTTCAATTGTATTGTTTATGTGCCTGCTTTCAATTTTATTGTTTATGTGCCTGCTTTCAATTGTATTGTTTATGTGCCTGCTTTCAATTTTATTGTTTATGTGCCTGCTTTCAATTGTATTGTTTATGTGCCTGCTTTCAATTTTATTGTTTATGTGCCTGCTTTCAATTGTATTGTTTATGTGCCTGCTTTCAATTGTATTGTTTATGTGCCTGCTTTCAATTGTATTGTTTATGTGCCTGCTTTCAATTTTATTGTTTATGTGCCTGCTTTCAATTGTATTGTTTATGTGCCTGCTTTCAATTTTATTGTTTATGTGCCTGCTTTCAATTGTATTGTTTATGTGCCTGCTTTCAATTTTATTGTTTATGTGCCTGCTTTCAATTGTATTGTTTATGTGCCTGCTTTCAATTGTATTGTTTATGTGCCTGCTTTCAATTGTATTGTTTATGTGCCTGCTTTCAATTTTATTGTTTATGTGCCTGCTTTCAATTGTATTGTTTATGTGCCTGCTTTCAATTGTATTGTTTATGTGCCTGCTTTCAATTGTATTGTTTATGTGCCTGCTTTCAATTGTATTGTTTATGTGCCTGCTTTCAATTGTATTGTTTATGTGCCTGCTTTCACGCTTCCAGTTGATAAGATACAAGGCGTACTGCTTGATTTCTCAAGTCTCAAGTGGTTATACTCCAAACTTGGGCTAACGCAGGAGTTTGTGGTGGACTGTGCGCATGCGCTGTGGGTGGTACATACAACTAAAAGACTAGTAACTTTAATGTTGCTGAAATGGTTTTTATCTTATAGTTTTATTTATTTTATGTATAGGATGTTAAACGAAAATTTTTAATAGGTTGGTTATGTGTATGGATACTGTCGCTGTCTTGCCACATGCACACATAGACAGTCTCCATACCCACACCATGGATAAGTTTACACTGTGCACTGTGTTTTAAAGGCAGTTTAGGTGAGGAGGTGTGGTGAAAGGGAGTTCCATAATAGCTTCTTGAAATGATTTTGGGTTTTTTATGTTGGCAATTTTTGGTGGAATCATATTCCATTTGCGAATGGCTCGGGGATAAAATGAAAAGACCATTGCATTTATACGACACCTGGGGGCTATGTATTGTCCATGGGTTTGAGAGCGGGTTAGTAGGCCTGGAGGGGGGGTGATCTCAATAATGTTATTTAGAATTTTGTAGAAGGTTGTAGCTTATTTAATGATGCGTCTTCGTTCAAGGGTTGGCCATCCAAGGGCAGTAATTAGATCTGCTGGATTTGTGTTCCGTCTATAATAATTTTTAACAAATCTGGCAGCAGAGTGTTGCACTCTTTCAAGGTTTTTAACTTGTGAAAAGGTGTGGGGATTCCATATGGGTGAAGAGTACTCGAGTTTTGGCCGGATTAGCATGTTGTAGGCTGTTTGTTTAACTTCCGTTCGTTTAATCATGCCCAAAAATTTCAAATATTTTGAAGTTATGTCAGTGACGTGATTTGTCCAGGTTAATTTGGAATCCAATTTTACTCTGAGATATGAGTGGCTGGATACAGTGGATAGTGGCTGGCCAAAAAGCGAGTACTTGTGTGGGCTGGGTTTAGTTTTGTTTGCTATAGGAAGGTGGACACATTTAGATACATTTCAATATGCCACCATAAAGGGATATCACGTGACCAGATACCCTTTGTGGCCAGACTTGAAAATCCTGATCTATGCAATGCTTCTAGTGGCAGTGACACAACCAACATACAACTATTCTGTCCAAATCTGCTACAATGGAACCAATGCACTGGGCCACACAACAAATATCACCAATGATTGTGCTTGTGCAAGATGGCTGCCTGCTCCCTCATCAACTGGTGCCATACTCCCTGATTTTGACAGAATTTCCATTTTGGCATCTGCTCTGTACCATGCTATTCATGATTGTTACTGCTGTCTGTCTTTTCCAAGCAAACTGTTCACTTTTCTTATCAACTTGTGCCTATGGGAATGGTGATTTCTTCTGTAAACCACTTCAGGGTTAGCTAGGGATGGGGTTAGCTAGAGAGTTGGGGTTAGCTAAGGATGGGACTAGCCAGAGACGGGGTTAGCTATGGTATAAAAGGTAAGTTTTTATATAGTGCAGTATTCAGTGCTTAGGACTACTCAAAGTGCTTTACACTTCACCCCCTGGCAGACCTTACACTTCACCCCCTGGCAGACCTTACACTTCACCCCCTGGCAGACCTGTTCCTTTACACTTCACCCCCTGGCAGACCTGTTCCTTTACACTTCACCCCCTGGCAGACCTGTTCCTTTACACTTCACCCCTGGCAGACCTGTTCCTTTACACTTCACCCCCTGGCAGACCTGTTCCTTTACACTTCACCCCCTGGCAGACCTGTTCCTTTACACTTCACCCCCTGGCAGACCTGTTCATTCCAAAGCCATTTCAACTTCTCTGGGAAGCATTCAGCCATGCTGCAATTACTGCGCAAAGACTATTCGTTCACATTTCCACCACTATTTGTATTGCCAGGTACTCATTTATACAGCTGAGTGAACTGTGGCAACGTGGGGTGATCAAACTTGCCAAAGGTTCGAAGTGACCAGTGGGATTTGAAACCGGGTTCTCTCGATTGAGTCATTCTAACCGGTATGCTATCGCGCCCCACATGGTTTTGGTTGCACATCTTCATTTCCTTGTGCCCAGGCACTTAAAAAGAACTGCATACAACATGAAATGCATATTGAAGCATGGTGAATAGACATTTTTGAAACGCAACGATTATTTTCTATACAAAAAGTGCTTATTTTAAGTGTTTAGCTTATTATAAGCTCTTTCGTACAACTTTAACACATGGAAAATGAAAAAAATTTTGCTTATTAACAATTAAATAATTTATTATTCATCAAAATGCATAACATATTAGCTAATGTACATCAAACGTTATAGCACAACATTAAAATGTATATTTATTTGACATTTCTGCTTTATAGTAGATCAGTTATAGGACACCTAAAGGAGATGGTTAAAACATTTAAATAATAGCAGCGCTTAATAAATAATGATCTTGTTGACTAGATGAAATCAATAAAATATATATAATAATATAATATTAACTAGAATGACACTGATAATTTTCTAATTGAAACACAAACAACATGGGTCAGGTTAGCAGCCGATTTTATTTATTTATTTTCGAAAATATGACCCCTCATTATATTATCGGAATTGAAAATTATCAAAATTCTAAGAAATGTGTTACTGTAAACAAACTAATAATTTCATCCAAATTACCTGCAATATCCACAATTAAGCTAACAACAACGACCAAAACATAAGCATATAAAAATGTTATAACCGTGCTGTGATCACGACATCTGTTTACTTGGGATCAGCCTATAGTTACGTTTCCCATTGGTGACCATGTTAACGTTTTGCATGATTATAAGAAAAAGGGACCATCAAAAATTCTAAAACTTCTTACCTGCCGTTGCCATCATCTCATTGACATGCTTGTTGAATTTTTTCAAAATCAAATATTTCTAAATCTTAAAATGGCTGAACGTGCCATACCCGTCAATGTTGCCCAACTACACATTCGTGCCTTGTGGCAAACAAATTGCTAAAAATTCCACCTATTAAAACCATCTAAAAATCCACAGTTACACTGTTCTACCAGCAAACATGGCAAGGTCCATGTTCTAAGACACTTATGTCAGTTGGTATGAATTTTTTTAAACTTCCCATATCCAAACTTACTATGCTCTACATTCGTGTGTAACACACCAGGAAGTCTAACTGAGTGAGGCATGATCCCAACACGCTGCTTTCAGATCCGACATAGGCGCAGCCATCTTGGGTTACAAGCTACACAGAGGTGTTCACTTGTGATTGGTCAAAATATCAGAATTAAATTAAATCACTAGCCCGAGCCTGTGTGGGAGACTTACGTGCACAGGAGAACGCGCTGAAAAAGTGCAGATTCCCAAATTTTTATGCGTACTCCCAAATATGAGCAGAGTGGGAGTCAGAGTGGGAGTCAGAGTGGGAGTCTGCTGTTCTTCCACCAATTTCCCATGAAAATCAATGCCTGATAGTTATAACAATAGCATATTTCATTTCATTGATAAATCATGTAATGGGGGTCTGTGGTTAAATGACATTGGGTCTATGTAGTATCGTGCCCTGACGTTTGGCTGATAGTTCCATATGTGCAGTGCAACTGAAAATTCGGAGGAGACTGAAATAGGATAGCTGAGATACCACGCCCCTGAGAGAAGGGAGCAAAACTGACCTGCAATCGCCCCTCCCAAGTGGGCTGCATAGCTGATGCCCGTCTGGTTTCCTGGGCCATATCTGTTGTACACGGCCATGCCAATGTCTAAACTGGCTGCAACAAAAACAATCAAGTTAGATGAAGCACTGTTACATCAAACAGCAGGTGTGATCAAGAAATTAAGAAAACAGTTACAATAGCAAAGAAGACATTCCAGGAATAGAAATATATGAATACAGAGGACAGACCAGCAATATATGAATACAGAGGTCAGACCAGCAATATATGAATACAGTGGACAGACCAGCAATATATGAATACAGTGGACAGACTACCAGCAATAAAATTGTTTCCTCAAATACAAAGTATTTATGCATGTAGGATTTCTGCTTCAAAAGCTAATCAAATTCTAGGGCTAATTAAGAGAACTATCATATACAAGGATAAACAGCAAATTGTACCTCTGTACAAAGCAATAGTTAGACAGCATTTGGAATATTGTATTCAAGCATTGAAGCATATCACAAGGTGGACATAGTAAAGCTAGAAAGAATACAGTAAAGAGCAACTAAAATGATTCTAGAATTGAGAAATTTTAGTTACGAAAGCCGCTTATTAGAACGTGGTTTGACAACACTAGAGACCAGTATGAGACTAATAGGAGACAAAATAGAATTGTCTAAAATAGTGAATGGTTATGAGGATATTGATAGGAACATGTTCTTCAAACTTAAAGAAGGCAGAAGAACCAGAGAACACAAAGCAGCATTAGTCAAGGAGCAGTGTAGGTTGGACATGAGAAAGTCCTCTTTCTCACAGAGGGTGATAAATGAATGGCACAAACTGCCAAATGATTGTGTTAATGCTAGTAGTGTGAATATGTTTTAAAATAAAATGTGATAAGGGCGAGCTATTCTTAGATGTGATAAAATTGTTGGACTCTCGATAAGCCAATGGCTTCCTTGTCCACTTGCCATCTGGAACTTATAGTTTTGGATGGCAATCTTGTTAAATCTTGTTAAATCTTGTTAAATCTTGTTAAATCTTGTTTCTTGGACACAACACATTACAATCTTGTTAAATCTTGTTTCTTGGATACAACACATTACAAATGTTTCTTGGATACAACACATTACAAATGTTTCTTGGACACAACACATTACAAATGTTTCTTGGACACAACACATTACAAATGAAGAGGTTCTACAGAGAGCAGGACAGAAAAGACAATTACCGGTAACGATAAGAAGAAGACAGCTGCAATTTCTTAGACATGTTATGAACAACTGCAAATGACAGAATTGTTGTGAGGGCCAAGATCGCTAACGTCACCAGACAAAGAACGAGACTTGTCACCTAAAGAAGAATATTTGGAAACTTTTACAATAATTTCATATAAAGTCGCATACAATCTCATCACCATTATCAAGTCGTCCCACAGAAGGTGGTCATGATATTTCACTGATACTTCTGTCTGCATCACTCTTGGTTGTCAAGTAACCAGCTCTCTCACCATGCACTTCTTTACTTCTGTAACATTGACCTGCAAATTGGGCTCGCCACCGCCTGATTGTCTCAAAGATCTTTGGTGTTTCCATGTGTAATTCTCCATTTATCAAGTGTTGTGTCACAGAGATTTTCAGTGCTTTACATAGTCTTCTTGGGTAGCATCCATGCAATTGGTCCTGCATACTTTTGGTGATCGTCCATGTTTCTGCCCCATACATAGTTTCAACAGCAGCATCATGCTCTAAAAAATCTCTTGAGGCTGCCCTACGCTTTTGACATCGTCACTTGTCAATCCATGCACCTGGATATAACAAAAGTTGTCCTCTTGGTCAAATTTCTGACCAGATGTGGTTTGTATAAGGCGGTTGTCAATGTTTGGGAAGATTTGAGATGGAGACCAACTGAATGACATGCTGATTCAACCCTGTACAGTAACTATTGGGCTTGGTTAATTAATTAAAGAGAGTAGAACAAAATCAGTATCACTAAAACCCTGCCCTATATGAATGCTGCCGAATCATAACGGGCTGCCTGAAAGCTACCAGCATAGACAGCTTACATGTGCTGGCTGGCCTAGCTGCCCAGACATCAGGCAGACAGTTTACATGTGCTGGCTGGCATAGCTGCCCAGACATCAGGCAGACAGTTTACATGTGCTGGCTGGCATAGCTGCCCAGACATCAGGCAGACAGTTTACATGTGCTGGCTGGCATAGCTGCCCAGACATCAGGCAGACAGTTTACATGTGCTGGCTGGCATAGCTGCCCAGACATCAGGCAGACTGTTTACATGTGCTGGCTGGCCTAGCTGCCCAGACATCAGGCAGACAGCTTACATGTGCTGGCTGGCATAGCTGCCCAGACATCAGGCAGACTGTTGCTAGCCACACGGAAAGAGCTAAACAACAGACACCAAACACCAGCTGCACAACCAGTGCCTGCAGCGAGCCAAATGAAGTCACGAAAAAGTTTCATGAACGTGACGAAACCGCTAAACTCATCACCCAGTAGCACCAAACTGGAAATGTGGGAAATACAACTGCAAGAAACATCAACAGTCATGAAAATGGGATTACTAGCAGCTGAATCTCTGCCAGCAGGGCCCAACCAACCATGGTTCTGCTGGCAATCACTCAACCACCTGTGTACAGTAGTCGGCCGAGCAAAGACGACTATGAGGATGTGAGACTACATTGACGAGACGCAGTCAGTGAGATGTAACTTTGGGGAAGACCAGACAATGTACCACCTCCTGCACGCTGAACGATCTGGCCACCATCACGGACCGGGCAAAAGCATGCACTGGAAGGTGGCAACACCTCATCTGAGGAACACGAAAAGAAGTATTGGTAAGGACCTTTGCAGGATGACTTCTGCTCTGCCGAGGTATGATTATAAATCCTAGTGCTGTTGACATCTTCACCTATGGCAATATGTGTAGAAGACACAATCACTTCTTCATCCCTTGACCAGGTCATAGGGGTGCCATTTCCACAGAGTCTACGCCAGCCAGGTCAATCTTCTGCTGTACGTAGTGGGGTCAGTAAGCTTCACTTGGTCCATCACTGTATATTATCCAGCCAATTTTTTTCTGGCAGTCCCGTCTTCTCATGCCCTCTATGGTACCTCATGCCCTCTATGGTGCCTCATGCCCTCTATGGTGCCTCACAGGACAGCTTTAGAGATGGCATTATGACAAGTGATGTGGTCAAACCACCGCTGACAAGGGCTCTTGATAACACGATAGATAAAAATATAGCATACAATACTAGGCATTCACTCAGATGTGATTCGAAAACACCATCAGAAGTTGACCTACCAAAGAGAGTCCACATAATTAGCCTTACAGGAGCGCTGCACATTGTCCTTACAATGCCTTTGTGCCAGTTGTGAGTCATTTCCTTCCAGTTCTGAAACAACCAATAGTGAGACATATTAGTGGTAGGCTTTCGTCAACATCTACCAAATAACTGCAAAGTTTTCGTAATGCTAAAATATTTTGATAGTGTTATCATTGCTTCTTCTATATTGCTTGCTCTATGTCTAATAATAATGTTCAAGCTAAAAATGATGCCAGACAATTGTGACTCCTGTGTTCACCACCTATGGCCCTTTAATATTCTCTTGCAGCCTTTTTGTATTCTACTGGGACATTTTGGTATTCAGTTGTGGCTACACAAAAAGCATGTGTATCCCATATCCCAGTTGAGCTTTATTTATTTTGTATACCTGGCAACTGTACTATACGAGACACAGAGGGATAGAGGCAATAAGGCCAGGAAACCTATTCAGTTGTCCCTCTGTATACCTGGCAACCGTACTATACGAGACACAGAGGGATAGAGGCAATAAGGCCAGGAAACCTATTCAGTTGTCCCTCTGTATACCTGGCAACCGTACTATACGAGACACAGAGGGATAGAGGCAATAAGGCCAGGAAACCTATTCAGTTGTCCCTCTGTATACCTGGCAACCGTACTATACGAGACACAGAGGGATAGAGGCAATAAGGCCAGGAAACCTATTCAGTTGTCCCTCTGTATACCTGGCAACCGTACTATACGAGACACAGAGGGATAGAGGCAATAAGGCCAGGAAACCTATTCAGTTGTCCCTCTGTATACCTGGCAACCGTACTATACGAGACACAGAGGGATAGAGGCAATAAGGCCAGGAAACCTATTCAGTTGTCCCTCTGTATACCTGGCAACCGTACTATACGAGACACAGAGGGATAGAGGCAATAAGGCCAGGAAACCTATTCAGTTGTCCCTCTGTATACCTGGCAACCGTACTATACAAGACACAGAGGGATAGAGGCGATAAGACCAGGGACGACTGAATAGTTCAGTTGTCCCTTTGCAGTACTCACCATGAGAACAATGGCAAAGTGCGCCCCAATAAGGGCGTAGCAACCTCCACTGGCACCTGCCAGTAAGGTGTACGGGTCAGCCACAGAGCTCCCCATAGACCCTGAAAGACAAACACAATATTATATATGGGAACTGGACAACATACTTATGGGACATTGCAGACATTGCAACACTGGATTTATTTACCGGTTGGTACTGCCATTAAAGACACACCAATAAATCTTCACGTTTAAAGGTGAAATATAAACATTCGCCAGGTGATTTATTCCCATTTAATACAATTTCTGATGGTAAATATACAGCAGCAGTAAATATTATCAAATGCTACATAACATCGTTGACTTAGATATATATGTACTTTGAGATTAAAAAATTAAGAGTATTTGGATATTTTAATTATACGAAATCCCCAACTAGCTGTGTATCAGTTCACCAAACAAGATTTAACAAGATTTGCCATCCAAGCCAAAGGCCCAGATGGCAAGTGGACAAGGAAGCCATTGGCTTATCGAGAGTCCAACAATGTTCATCTACTTATAACCCGCCCTCCTGAGATATGTGTCAACCTTGTTTTTAAACATATTCACGCTGCTAGCAGTTACACAATCTGTAGACAATTTGTTCCATTCATTTATTGTCCTCTGTGAGAACGAGTGCTTCCTGATGTCCAATCTACATTGATCCTTTACTAATTTTACCTCATGTCCTCTAGTTCTGCTATCCTTCTTGAGTGAGAAAAACATATTTCTATCAATATTTTCATACCCATTCAATATCTTAAAAACTTCAATCTGATCTCCTCTTAACCTCCTTGTCTCTAGAGTTGTTAAACCACATTCTTTCAGGCGTTCTTCATAACTAAGGTCTCTCAGTTCTGGAATCATTTTAGTTGCTCTCCTTTGTATGCGTTCAAGCGTATCTATATCCTTCTTACGATATGGTCTCCATGCTTCTATACAGTATTCTAAATGAGGTCTAACTATTGCTTTATAAAGAGGTATAATTAACTTTATTCCCTTGTATGTTATGTTTCTTCTAATCAATCCAAGAATTTGATTACCCTTTGAAGCTGCAATACCACACTGCTCTGAAACTTTCATATCAGCGCTTATTGTAACTCCTAAGTCCTTTTCTTTTACAGTAGTACCCAGAACAGTATCTCCCATTTTATAGTTTACATTCAAGTTCCCATGTCCTGTATGTAGGCATTTACATTTCCCAAAATTGAACAACATCTGCCATTTCTCAGACCATTTCACTAATCTGTCTAGATCGTTTTGTAAATGTTGTTTATCACCATCAGTATTAACCTTTCTAAACAGTTTTGTGTCATCCGCAAATTTCAGTACGTTACTTGTTATACTGTAGTCCAAGTCATTGATATAAATTAAGAATAATATAGGTCCTAATACTGATCCTTGAGGTACCCCACTCAAAACCGATTTCCAATTTGAAACTTCTCCATCTACTACAACTCGTTGTCTTCTGTCAGTCAGCCATTGTTCTATCCAGTCAGTTATGCTATCCCCGATACCATGGGCTTTTAATTTAAGTAGTAATCTTTGATGTGGCACTTTGTCAAAAGCTTTCTGAAAATCTAAGTAGATAATATCTACTGGCGATCCCACGTCTATCCACTTAGTGATTTCTTCCAAAAAACATAACATATTTGTTAAGCATGACCTCGCTTTAAGGAATCCATGTTGAGATGAATTTAATAATGTATGCTTAACGAGGAATTCCACCATATGGTCTTTAATTAACCTTTCTAATAATTTACAAATCACTGACGTTAAACTCACTGGTCTGTAATTCTCTGACTTATTTCTCGAACCATTTTTAAATAATGGTATGATGTTTGCTTCTTTCCATTCAAACGGAACAACTCCCTCTTTTAATGACAAGTTGAATACTCTTGCAAGTGGTATACTGATTTGTTCTACTGTTTCCATTAGTAATTTTGGAGGAATCCCATCCACTCCCGGTGATTTGTTATCCTTCATTGCCTTTATTTTCTTAGCTACCAATTCTGGAGTTACAACTAACGGACCTAAATAGTCAGATTTAGCCCCCTGAAATTTAGCATCAGCAACTGGTAATGAACTAATATCTTCTTTGGTAAACACTGAACTGAAGTAACCATTTAGGTCTTCCGCCATTAAAAACCCCTGTGATATTATATTTCCAGCACTGTCTTCTAGAGGTCCAACCTTGTCTTGTACGTTTTGTTTACTCCTGACATATGCATAAAAACTCTTGCTGTCATTTTTTATGTTACATGCTAGTTTTTGCTCATAGCTTCTTTTAGATTGTCTGATTTCAGTTGTAGCTGCCTTAAGTGCCTCTTTGTATTTTGCATCGTCTTCGTCCTTTCTGGTATGCCTATAAACCCTCCACATAGTTTATTTTAGCATTATTTTTCTAATAGCCTCTTTTGACAAGTGTTTCTTTCTACACCGTTTTCCTTGTTTTTGGAAGGGAACAAATTTATCGATGATACTCTCAATTTCATATTTTAGAATATTCCAACATTCAATTGCGGTCTTATTCATCAGCATGTTATTCCAATCTAGCTTTGCTAAGTATTTTCTCATATCCTTGTAGTTACCTTTGTGGAAGTTTCTCTTGTACGTTTTCTTATTTTTACTTTCTGATTTTACATTGATGTCAAAATGTATTTGATTATGGTCACTATTACCCAATGGTTCAAATATTTTTACATTGTCCACTAATTCTTTTTGTGATGACAAAACTATATCTAATACATTTTCTCCCCTGGTTGGTTCTAGTACGTGCTGAGTAAGAAAGCTATCCTGGATTAAAAATAGAAATTGTTGGTCCTCAATCCCTGTGCTCTCTAGAGAATTCCATTGTATGTGTCCATGGTTAAAATCTCCCATTATGATACATTCCCCTTTACTAACTTCCTTTATAGCGTTTTTTATTTTTGTGTTGTCCTCTTCGTTTATGTTTGGACTTCGGTAAACTAATCCAATAGTTAATTTTGAATTTCCTGAAACAATTTTGCACCAAACAGCTTCATCGCAATCTGCTTCCCTTTCTAGTTTTATTTCATAAGCCTGAATGGATTCTTTAACATATAAAATAACTCCCCCGCCCCTTCTTCCTATTCGATCTTTCCTAAACATTACATATCCTGTCAGTCCTAATTCAGCATCTGTTATATCTATGTTGGCCCATGATTCAGTTATACCAATTATGTGAGGGTCAATATCTTCTACCATAATGTTTAATTCGTTTTTCTTATTTACTATGCTCCTTGCATTTAAACATACGCATCTATAACCTTTTTCAGAGATGTTTTTCGGATGATTTGACATTGGTTTATCTGTGCTAGTGGCCTCTTGTTCTGCTTGAGACACCTCTAGGTAACCCCCCTGCACTTCTAGTTTAAAGAATGTTTACTTCCAAAAATATTTGTCATTGTACCCAAGTCATTATCTACTGCTGCTGAAAGTTTGTCCGCGAATACTGCCGCCCCCTTTCCACTTAAATGAAGCCCATCCTTCATGTACATATCAGCCCTCCCAACAAAACTTCCCCATAAATCCACAAATCCAACTTCCTCTTCCCTACATAACTTCTGGACTAACATGTTAATTGCCATCCCCCGACAATTTCGATATTTGTGACCCCTCCTGCCCATTACAGGTAAAATCCCTGACAGTATTACCTGCTCAACCCGCGTCTGTTTTAGTGTTCTGACCAACTGCCTATATTTCCTTACTATGGCAGTTGTACCCTCCCTCTCTACATTATTTGTCCCTACGTGTACTAAAACAGATCCACCCTTACCCGAGCCTACGATGTTTTTTACCCTCTCAGTTATCGCCTCTATTTTGGCTCCAGGCAAGCAGACCACCACATCATCTCCCTTGTTTAAGACTCTGTCGGTCTTCCTAACTATCGAATCCCCGTATCAGTTCACCAAACGTATCAGTTCACCAAATGTATCAGTTCACCAAATGTTTGTTGTTGTACTTTAAGGACGGTAGCTCAAGCATTGGAAATTTTATGTCCTGATATGTGAAAATACAATGGATGAAGACTGTACCTACAATGGATGAAGACTGTACCTGCAATCACCCCGAGAATACAATGGATGAAGACTGTACCTGCAATCACCCCGAGAATACAATGGATGAAGACTGTACCTGCAATCACCCCGAGAATGTACACAGTGCCAAGTCTATGCCACTTGTGGACCATCTCAAGGGGAAGTCCAATCAACAGCTGGAAGATGAGATTGGAGAAGATGTGGAAATAGCTGCAAGAGAAAAGGATAGCATTCAACTAGCAGCGCCACAGGAATAATAATAATGAAGTCTCATATACCGGAATCTGCCTAGACATAACGCATTGATCCATTATCAGAGCTAGTTTTGATAGCAGCTAAAGCAACAGCCACCCCACACACACTTGCTGCAGTGGGCATTTGAGTCTACAGCAGGCTACACATTCGCCCCCTATGTGATGATCCTCTACTACCCCTGGCATAGACACCAGGTAGAAGGTTACACATTCACCTCCTATGTGATGATCCTCTACTACCCCTGGCATAGACACCAGGTAGAAGGTTACACATTCACCCCCTATGTGATGATCCTCTACTACCCCTGGCATAGACACCAGGTAGAAGGTTACACATTCACCCCCTATGTGATGATCCTCTACTACCCCTGGCATAGACACCAGGTAGAAGGTTACACATTCACCTCCTATGTGATGATCCTCTACTACCCCTGGCATAGACACCAGGTAGAAGGTTACACATTCACCTCCTATGTGATGATCCTCTACTACCCCTGGCATAGACACCAGGTAGAAGGTTACACATTCACCTCCTATGTGATGATCCTCTACTACCCCTGGCATAGACACCAGGTAGAAGGTTACACATTCACCTCCTATGTGATGATCCTCTACTACCCCTGGCATAGACACCAGGTAGAAGGTTACACATTCACCCCCTATGTGATGATCCTCTACTACCCCTGGCATAGACACCAGGTAGAAGGTTACACATTCACCTCCTATGTGATGATCCTCTACTACCCCTGGCATAGACACCAGGTAGAAGGTTACACATTCACCTCCTATGTGATGATCCTCTACTATCCCTGGCATAGACACCAGGTAGAAGGTTACACATTCACCCCCTATGTGATGATCCTCTACTACCCCTGGCATAGACACCAGGTAGAAGGTTACACATTCACCCCCGATGTGATGATCCTCTACTACCCCTGGCATAGACATTGACAAAGTTGGCAAAGATACAGTGTTAGTAAGAATTATTCCATATTTTTTCTTAGATTTCCTTCACTGACTACTGTCTCAAGTACGTAATATCAAAAAGTAAAAAACATGTTCTTACAACAAAGTAATCATACATCAGTTGTCACTCGTAAAAACACTGGAATGCAATTAATGCACAAAAAACTACTCATTCATTGATATCCACCAATGTCTATAGCCAGGTATTCATGTATATAACTGAGGCAATGTAGAGTGAATGAAACTGTACAAGCTTCGAAATGGCAGCAAGAGGATTCGAACCACGGTTCTCTTGAATAATAACCCATTGTTCTAACCACTATATGTATGAATATTGTACAAGCATCTAAGTGCCAAAGATACCCTGGTGTATGTTACCCTTTATATTTATGACATTTATGACATCATATACGTACCCCCTGTGTATAAGCATGTATGTTAGGTAGCGCCACACTTCATATCTGCGTGATGGGTTGAAAATGAATGGTCCATAGAGCGGCACACCAGCATTGGCAGAGACAGGCTCCGCAGAGTCTTTCAAGTCAACGCAGTAGTAGATAAAGACAATCACCTGGATGAACCAATGTACACAATTACACACTTCTGGGTCCACTGCCGTGTATACAGGTGTTCAAAATATGTATATTATTATGGATACTGGTTCAGCTGAAGAAAGTAATGCTAATTACACACAGACACACCTCAAGTATACACACAGTGATCATGAAAATAGGATTAAGATATGTTTCTAGACACTTACCTCAACTATACTGACGCCTCTGACGATGATCATGACGAGAGCTGGATGTTTACAGTTGTAATATTTTTACAAATTTACCTCAACTATACTGACAGTGATCATGAAAAGAAGCGGAGGTTTACAGTTGTAACGTTACTACACACTGAACTCAACTACACTGATGACGAATGAATATAGGATGATGTTTACAGTTGTAACGTTTCTACACACTTACCTCAACTAGACTAACAGTGATCATAAAGAGAGGCGGGGGTTTACAGTTGTAATGTTCCATGTAATCATCAACAAGATGGACAGGCACAACGGAGCTGACAGCCCCCCTCATGGCACGGTTAAAGCGGGAGAGATGTTTTGGCTTAATTACACCTGGAGCCGTCTTTGTAACCTATGAACATAAGACAAAGAGGGTCTGTACTTAACTGTACACACAATGTACACAGTCAATCATATCTGTTGAGAGTTTTGTCTGATGATATCTGGCAATAAATGCAATAACAGCTTCATGAAGCAGCACAAGATTCCTCTGTTTGAACATGCATCTTCTATTTAAATCACAGCTGTGTGAATTTAGACTAGTAGTAGATTTATGACACTTTTACCTTAATGACACAAACATCTTAGTATTCACTTTTAACTATTAGTATTCATATTTAGCTTGCATTTTAACTAGAATTTTAATATATTAAACATCTAATTATATATTTGTTTACCTAAAATTTATTTATCAATGTGTTGGTATTGTAATTTGCCTCCTAATGGCCAGAGCAGCCAGATTTTTATTTATGGTGCAGACAAATGCATTATTATTATCAAAATTGTCTGTCCCGGGATAACTAATATCTCAGTAAATAACATACAAATTTAGTGGCTCCGTGCAACCAGATAAGGTAGAATTATCAACTGATCTGATGACGAAATGAGTGAGATTGCTATGACTTATTTATTATTTACCAATTTGGAAATTATCTCATTTTCTTTAGGTTTAATAATTATAGCAAGAAACAAAATTTATGAAGTCTGTAAGTTTAATTCTGTTCCAAGCTGCCTAAATGTTTTCTGTATCTTGTTTTACACAATTTAATTCAAGTTAAACCTTTCATTGGCTACTGCTTCAATATAGCCCACAACTGTCAGTCAAATTGGAACCTTTCCTGATACCACCGACACAATCGTAGCCACAAATCGGCCTTCCTAATCGGTCTCATGGGATGTTTACACCGATTCTTGCACCGCAATACTGTGTCAACTTACGAAATGGACAATTAATCACTTGTGTAAACCAGCCTTCACTCACCAGGTGGATAAACTCCTCGTAGTCAAGTATGCCATCCTTGTCTTGGTCGGCGCGTTGCAGTAGGGCTGCGAGGCCTCCCGGAGGCAAGTCCTTCTGCAGGTTGTACTTCTCCAGCTGTTCTTGAAGCAGGTTCAAGGGGATGCCCCCGGTCTCCTCATGCTGCACAACCACACTATGGTCTTCACAAAAGCACATGCTGTCGACCAGTTTGGGCAGACAAAATTTAAAACATTTTCATTGGCTCAACTTGCTTATTGCTAGATCTACTTGCATTAACATCAAGGCAATATTTCCTATATTTCCTTATTACTAGATCTACTTGCATTAACATCAAGGCAATATTTCCTATATTTCCTTATTGCTAGATCTACTTGCATTAACATCAAGGCAATATTTCCTATATTTCCTTATTACTAGATCTACTTGCATTAACATCAAGGCAATATTTCCTATATTTCCTTATTACTAGATCTACTTGCATTAACATCAAGGCAATATTTCCTATATTTCCTTATTACTAGATCTACTTGCATTAACATCAAGGCAATATTTCCTATATTTCCTTATTACTAGATCTACTTGCATTAACATCAAGGCAATATTTCCTACTGATGGTTTATTAGATCACCATAGTGTCATTATTGATTTCTTTTGATCCAACCTAAATCTACATTATGCGACGTTGTTAATCAGTACCATGAAACATTAAGTAAACTCCTGGATAAACATGCCCCTAAACAAATTAAAGTGTACAAGTTCACCCTCCATCGCCATGGATGTCACTAGAAATAGTTGTAGCAAAATGTTGTTGTCGATATCTTGAAAGAATTTGGCAACAAACTCATTCTTCACTTGATCGATCCCATTATACTAAACAGCTGCATATATGCAATCACACAATGTCAAAAGCAAAGTCCAATTACAATACAAATTTTATCTCAACAAATTCTGAAAACCCTCGCCAGATCTGGAAATTAGTAAACACAATTCTACATCGGCAGAAATCAAAAGCACTGCAGGAACATTCTTCATTGGATACAATGTGTAGTTCTTTTTTAAAAATACTTCACATATAAGATTGCTCGCATTTGATAAAAAAAATTCATTAATGATAATGACTATGATAATTTTTAACCACCACTTTCTGAAATTACTCTACAGTGTTTCACACCTGCAACTACTAATGAAGTTCTCATTATCATTAAATTACTCTACAGTGTTTCACACCTGCAACTACTAATGAAGTTCTCATTATCATTAAAAAATCTCCTAATAAATCGTGTGATCTTGACCAAGTTCCAACACTTCTACTAAAAAGCTGTATCTTTCAACTCATCTTTCCCATTACTATTATCATAAACCTTTCAATGAAGGGTGGAGTTGTTCCACCTGATTTCAAACAAGCTCTTGTAAATTCTCTTATTAAAAAACAAACTCTGTGTAAAAATTACCTAAGGAATTATCGTCCTATCTCCAATCTCAGTTTTTTTTTCTCAAAAGTATTGGAAAAATTAGTTGCTAATCGACTTCATGAACATATTTATAAACATCACTTATCAAATGATCTACAGTCTGCATATAAACGATTCCACTCTACCAAAACAGCTTTTCTTCAGATACACAATGATATAGTTGACAACATGGACAATGACAAAGTCATAGCACTCACTTTACTTGATCTCTCAGCTGCTTTCGATACAATTGATCATTTAATCCTTTTACGTCTTCATCAACATTTTGGCATTTCTGGCACAGCTCTTCGGTGGTTCAAATCATATTTTCAGACAGACACCAAAGCATTAACATATCTGGCACACTATCTTGCCCACAACACCTTCCATACGGATTGCCGCAAGGATCCGTCCTTGGCCCTGTTCTGTTTAGCTTATATACTACGTCTCTCAGCCTAGTCATTACTAATCATAATCTCAGTCATCACCTGTATGCTGATGACACACAGGTTTACATATCACTTTCACAATCAAATACACAAGAATCTGTTTCGACTTTAAGTGATTGTCTTACTGATATCTTGTTTTGGATGGAATCAAGTAAGCTAAAGTTTAATCCAGATAAAACAGACCTTATTATTATTGGCACTACGCAACAACGAAATAGGGTCATCAGCCATTTCCCAGTTAAACTGCTTGGCAGTGATACATTTCCATTAGTTCATAGTCTAGGTATTGTCTTTGATAGTGACTTCAACTTTCGCCAGCATATTTCTCAAGTATGTAAATCCTGTTTCTATCATATACACGATCTCCGTCGAATTCAGCATCACATATCTATATCTATTGCTAAAACAATATCAACAGCATTAATTAGTGGCCGCCACTACTAAATAACATTTATAAAAGAGACATGGGTAAACTCCAATGAGTACAAAATTGTCTGGCCCGTGTGGTACTCAGGGCTCCTTGGTTTTCACTACCACTACTTAGACAGTTACACTGGCTTCCTGTTACTTATTGAATTAATTTTAAGCTGCCCACTTTTACATATCGTGCTCTATCTACACAACAACCACCATACTTGGCTAGTCTCCTGCATCTTTCAAATATCCCTACGCAGCTCAGATCATCAATTTCACAACTTATTGTGCCTAAAACAAAACTTAACTTGGGCAAACATGCTTTTTTTGTCACTGCGCCTAGGGTCTGGAATGAACTCCCCATCACTTTGAAAACATCTGAAACTATAGCTATCTTCTGAAAAAACTCAAGACATATTTATTCCAAATTGCATTTCCACCATAAATCTTCGGTTGCACCTCGCTCTGATAATGACTTTTTCACGTCCCTGTTCATGATTATGCTTAATGATTCTGTTTTGTTGCGCCTCTGAGCTCAGGTTCTTGAGGATATAGGCGCCGTAGAAGTTAATCATTATTATGACTATTCCGTTGAAAATTAAAGATCTCTCCCCTGACAAAGTCAATATAAAATATTTAAAAAAAATTTTCAAACACCCTCAAGTATATTTTTATTTGGTGATCAAACAGTATTATTTCCTTAAAGAAGCATGCATGTCGCTCATAGATACTGTTGAAATGCAGTACTGCTCAGGCACATATGGTAATTTTTAAGCCTAGTTTTATTATATCAAACCATGCTTCTTTAAGGAAATAATACTGTTTGATCACCAAATAAAAATATACTTGAGGGTGTTAGAAAAATTTTTTTACAACCTTTTCACGACCTTAAAAATGCAAGATACAATTTAGCACATTTAAAAACTTTTTAAGATTCCACAACACCCCAAAGCAGCATAACATTACATCTCATTACATTACAATAAAGATAACATACAACTCAAAGGGACAAGCAGTAAAGTGGATTGGGCGCATTGCTGTGTATTATATACAATCATTCCAAACGTACAAACAATTAATACAACAAAATAATTCCATACGTAACACTAGAAGTAATACATAACTTAAATAAGAACAATATGCATAGCCAAGTGTGCCCAATGTCACGGTTGAGTGCATTTTTCCCTCATTTCAGTTATTAGTTATTACTCCCCAGTTATTAGTTATTACTCCCCAGTTATTAGTTATTACTCCCCAGTTATTAGTTATTACTCCCCAGTGTGCTCACAACTAAAATATGTTAATGGAGCACAAAGTCTTACCTGCTCAAAAATTGGCTTGAATGTCTGCAAATAACAAAAACAGTGTTAAACTGAAATCTATACGGTATTCAGTTGTGAAATTCATGCACACGGTCATTAAACAGGAGTAACTCAATAAACTGCTATAGTTTTTGCGTTCTTTAATATGCCATTTAATGCCTTCTCCAGGGTTCTCACTCTTGAGTAACTATAAAATTCCAGGTCGTTTCCAGGTCTCCTTAAAAAAATTTCATACCAAAATCGACTTCACTTAGATTGAGCACATGTACATATCCACAGTGAAGCCAGTCTGCTTATGAAGGTCGTGAGACACAGTCGATATATTTGTAGATGAGAACCAAGCTTTTCGTTAGGTAAACAACAACACTTTTTAAGTTTTTTTAATGGGAAGAAGCCAGATGATGTGGACAAGTTACTTGGTGCGGATGGAGGATGGCCTACTACAAAAGAAAGCAAAGGTGATGAAACAGCCAAGCTGCATGATGGCCCCAGTGTTCATGATATGGGTCAGGTTGGCATGTGTTACGAGCACTGGGCCCACTCCTCGTTGGCATACGGACTGTCAAACTGGCAATGGACAATTAGATATTTCAGCTAACACGATATATTTGCTAAAGAAAGCCTAAAAGGCTACTTTGGCATACAATCAGGAACTATTCCGACTGTGTGTTCACAGTTGCTTTCAATAAAACTTGCTGCATTCTTTTGAAGTCTTCGAATCATGTTTTATGTTCCTAGAAGACTGATGTGTATAACACATTGGGTCTTACGGGAGATCAACATACCATTTTAAATGTTTCGGAACAATCAAACATATTTCACCCTGTATTTAAATAATCCACTACAGCATGCATCATGAAATATTTGTCAAGTCATAAATGCTTTCGCTTGTATAAAGAAGTCCTGTTCCCGGTAGACATTTGAATGACTAGAAGGGCTGTCATCTAGTGTTCTGTAGGGAAAGTGGATACTTGGCAGCTTTGTTTTGACATTTAGTGCCTCAATTAAAGCAGAAATGATGTGACGTAAGTGATGTGATGGAAAGAACATTTTGGGATTGAGAGAATGAGGAAAGAATGTTGTTTTCCGGTGTAAATAATTTAGGCCAAGGAAACGTGTGAGGAGGTGTAATTTAAAAGTATCTGCATGACTCATCATTACTGTAGTAATTGTGTGGTAACGCAGAATGATGTGGTCATGATCCATGCTGTGACCCTCAATTGTGATGCCTCTGAAACTTCCAAATGACATTGTGGCCGTCCGACGATAGGTGGAGGACACTACACTGAGATCGCGAACGAATTGTGTCACTGATATTAGATAGATTTATGATAATCATTGCTTTACAGAAAGTGAATATGTTTAGTTCTTGGCAGCTAGTTGTAGGGTCCAGTGGCCAGCACAGTCAATGCAACTGGTACTGGCACCGGTAGGGAATTGGTACCTATCAGAGCAGAGCCAGAGGTATAGCCAGAATGGCAAGATGTTAAGGGTCGATTTTGGCATTGAAATAAAATAGACAAGCAACTGTTACTTGGGTCAACTAGCTACACGCAGGGTTACCTCTACTGGCACTAAATTTGGACATTATGACGTTTTATGTGGGCGATATTAGGCGAACAGATACACATAATTGTGAAATCGCACACACATACGGCTTAGGAACAGGATGCATGAGTCAAGAAACATGTATTATGAAGAGAGCAATTAGATATATTATGTCAATTAAAAATTGACAAAATAATGTTACTTCGAATACTTTTGTCGTTTCGTCTGCTTCTTGACTTGGTCTAATTTACGACAAATTACGTTCTGGCAACTGTCAACATTTACGAAACGTCTAAATGTGCTTTCATACCTGATCAAGATTTCCTCTTAGGGGAATCTCAACTTCCTCAACCCGTGCCATGTTAGGCGAAACAAATATTTAGAAGTATCAAAAACAAATGTTTTTAAACATTCCTGAGGAGAAGGAAACGCCTTCTTTTGTACGAGAATCTAGCCTTGATTATCCAGGCTCAGTTATATGGGGCTGCACCCTATGCGCCACACTGTCGCTCACAAGAGAGCCTAGTCTAGAGTCGATTAACAAAGATCCGTGATGAGGCGCCACCGTTTGTCGCACACAGCAAATTATAGCGAGCGCCACACAGTGAAAATGTCACACTACTTACTTATGTCACCCACTTAATGTGGTGACATGCTGATTTCCTTCCAGTGGTTTTGGTTCTTCATTGCAATTAGTAAATTTGTCCCGCTGAGATTCGTTTCTTTTTCTATGATGTTTTGCAAAATTGTTGTTGGTTTGCGTCTTCTCCGAGGGCCATCGGGCTTTCAGAGCAGGACTCTGCTGGCTACTTCGTCATGACCTGCAAGACGAAGACGCCATTGTCTGGATGTCTGGTGCTTCGGTGTTTGGTGAGAGTTATACCTTCCCTGTCATCAATCGCAGTTCTTAGAGCGTAGTCCAAGACTATGATGATCAGGGATGGAGCGAGAGGGTCTCCGGGGAGAACTCCTGCGTTGATCTTGAAATTTGTAGTTTCTCCTTCGGGAGTTGGTATGACTGCAGAGGTGGTACACCGGGACGGTCGAGGAATTGGTCACAATCCAGGTTCTACGGGGAGAATGCGAAGAAGAAAGTAAAAAACAAGCAGCAAAAATGTCAGAAATGCGGGTACAACAGAATGCATGAACTTTGCCCTGCTAATGATAGTAAGTGCAACTATTTTCATAAGAATGGATATTTCGCATCAATGTTCCTAAACAAGGCAGGAGCCCACATAGTAGAAGACGTGTGGTTTCGAACAATCAGATGATGACAGCGGCGCACATCTGATCAATATCGTCACTCATGCAAAGAAAAGCGACTGGTGGGAAAACATGGAGGTAGCTGGGACAAACATAGAAATGCAAATAGACACCGGCACCACCAGATCTTTGATGCCGAACAACGTATTCAGAGATTTGAACTGCAATCAGCCTATTACGAAGACCGCTCGCAAATTCAAATCGTGCACACATCACCCAGTTAAAGTGGAAGGCTACGTTACACTCCCTACGTCACACTCCGTACGTTACACTCCCTACGTTACACTCCCTACGTCACACTCCCTACTCGGTACAAAAGCTAATGCGTAGAGGTAGAGTACGACATAGTATATGTTGACCAGAAACCGTCGTTGTCGGGGCGCGCTACCTGGATGAGAGAATACACATTGTCGCCAACGAGCTTGACGAGTACCCGGACACAAACAACAGGTATGCTCCCAGGGACGTACTCACTCAAGACCGACCCCACAGTGCCGTCAGTAGTACCTGGAGCTGAGACAAACAACAGGTACGCTCCCAGGGACGTAATCACTCAAGACCGACCCCACAGTGCCGTCAGTAGTACCAGGAGCTGAGACAGACAACAGGTACGCTCCCAGGGACGTACTCACTCAAGACCGACCCCACAGTGCCGCTAGTAGTACCCGGAGCTGAGACAAACAACAGGTACGCTCCCAAGGCCGTACTCACTCAAGACCGACCCCACACAGCCGCCAGTAGTACCTGGAGCTGAGACAAACAACAGGTACGCTCCCAGGGACGTACTCACTCAAGACCGACCCCACAGAGCCGCCAGTAGTACCCGGAGCTGAGACAAACAACAGGTACGCTCCCAGGGACGTACTCACTCAAGACCGACCCCACAGTGCTGCCAGTAGTACCCGGAGCTGAGACAAACAACAGGTACGCTCCCAGGGACGTACTCACTCAAGACCGACCCCACAGTGCTGCCAGTAGTACCTGGAGCTGAGACAAACTACAGGTACGCTCCCAGGGACGTACTCACTCAAGACCGACCCCACAGTGCTGCCAGTAGTACCTGGAGCTGAGACAAACAACAGGTACGCTCCCAGGGACGTACTCACTCAAGACCGACCCCACAGTGCTGCCAGTAGTACTTGGAGCTGAGACAAACTACAGGTACGCTCCCAGGGACGTACTCACTCAAGACCGACCCCATAGTGCTGCCAGTAGTACCTGGGGCGGAGACAAACAACAGGTACGCTGCCAGGGACGTACTCACTCAAGACCGACCCCACAGTGCTGCCAGTAGTACCTGGAGCTGAGACAAACTACAGGTACGCTGCCAGGGACGTACTCACTCAAGACCGACCCCACAGTGCTGCCAGTAGTACCTGGAGCTGAGACAAACTACAGGTACGCTCCCAGGGACGTACTCACTCAAGACCGACCCCATAGTGCTGCCAGTAGTACCTGGAGCGGAGACAAACAACAGGTACGCTCCCAGGGACGTACTCACTCAAGACCGACCCCACAGTGCTGCCAGTAGTACCTGGAGCTGAGACAAACTACAGGTACGCTGCCAGGGACGTACTCACTCAAGACCGACCCCACAGTGCTGCCAGTAGTACCTGGAGCTGAGACAAACTACAGGTACGCTGCCAGGGACGTACTCACTCAAGACCGACCCCACATAGCCACCAGTAGTACAAGGACCAAATGCGCATGCCAAAAGCACTGTATGGAAAGATAAGTACGAAACTAAAAGAAATTCCACTACTATAAAAATTATCTTTGAAAAATTAATATACTATACGCTATACTATACACTAAGCCACTGCTTTCGGCGCCAACGAAGCTACAAGCAATGTTGCTAAGACTGCAACCGTACGACCTGAACGTGACGTACAAACCAGGCAAGGGAATTCATATCGAAGATGCACTGAGTCGTGCTCACCTGCCGGATACAGTACATGATATACAGGACATGATATACAGTACATGATATACAGGACATGATATACAGTACATGGGAACTTGGATGTAAACTATAAAATGGGAGATACTGTTCTGGGTACTACTGTAAAAGAAAAGGACTTAGGAGTTACAATAAGCGCTGATATGAAAGTTTCAGAGCAGTGTGGTATTGCAGCTTCAAAGGGTAATCAAATTCTTGGATTGATTAGAAGAAACATAACATACAAAGGAAAAAAGTTAATTATACCTCTTTATAAAGCAATAGTTATACCTCATTTAGAATACTGTATACAAGCATGGAGACCATATCGTAAGAAGGATATAGATACGCTTGAACGCATACAAAGGAGAGCAACTAAAATGATTCCAGAACTGAGAGACCTTAGTTATGAAGAACGCCTGAAAGAATGTGGTTTAACAACTCTGGAGACAAGGAGGTTAAGAGGAGATCAGGTTGAAGTTTTTAAGATATTGAATGGGTATGAACATATTGATAGAAATGTGTTTTTCTCACTCAAGAAGGATAGCAGAACTAGAGGACATGAGGTAAAATTAGTAAAGGATCAGTGTAGATTGGACATCAGGAAGCACTCGTTCTCACAGAGGACAATAAATGAATGGAACAAATTGTCTACAGATTTTGTAACTGCTAGCAGCGTGAATATGTTTAAAAACAAGGTTGACACATATCTCAGGAGGGCGGGTTATAAGTAGATGAACATTGTTGGACTCTCGATAAGCCAATGGCTTCCTTGTCCACTTGCCATCTGGGCCTTTGGCTTGGATGGCAAATCTTGTTAAATCTTGTTAAATGATATGGAGCCTGTCGTGATCAATATGATCAACTTCATCGCCGTAACACGTACACGATACATCGCCGTAACACGTACACCATACAAGTAGTTCCAGGAATGTACAGGTGATGAACTGTACGAGCTGCACGCTGGAGACACGCACAAGAAAATGGAGGCAGACATTGACTTTTATAAATGCTTACTTGATAAACTGTACAATTGCATATACTGTACTTATATGGCAATGCTGTCACACAAATAGCCACGACTGCATACTTTCAAATTTATTAACGGTATATGCAATTGTAAGCCCATACATTTCGTTTTAATAGTACAGATAACCTTTCTTTGGAAGAAAGGGAGATGTGATATCCAGCGTGAATATACCTTTAGGCTTTATAGCGACCGCACATGGTCACGATTAGCGGCAAGCCGTCAATAAACATGTCGAGTTACCACACTGACATTCCTTGTTACAACAATGTAATCGGTCATCCTCGTAACTTTTATTAAACGATTGCCTCAAAGCGTATAGGCAATATAGGGGAGACCGGGGCTAGTTGTTACAATTTTTAGTTAGTCCCTTTTTAAAAAGTATGTTAGATGCATTTTTCTATCTGCGTATACATTAAATTTATTATTCGCATTAATAAAATGTATCGTACCAATGATATTCTATATTATAGTTAGGTAGATATGTGAAGTTCCCCAGGCGTGGTCGACTGTAACAACCTGCCCAGTAAGCGGGGCAAGTTGTTACAGAAAATAATGTGTGGATCGCAAAGTTAATGTCACTCGTGCATGTTATTGTTATTACATTATACACACTTATACATCTTATACACAGTGTGCATAACAATGTAGGTAGCCACAGCGTCATATATTAAGCTTTTCATTGTTAGTTACCAAAGGGAACGCTTTCCCTGGAATCTTACATAACAATCAATTGTGAATGGAATATGAAATAGTGAATGGCAGTATATATGTACTGTGACTTCTACTTGATTGAATGATACAAACACGTACGCACTCACTCATACACGAACATCCACATTTCAATGAATCGTGCAATATTTATTAATTGCTGAAATCGGGCTGTGTTATAAAGATTTACCAAGATTGAACAAAATTGCCATCCAATGCAAAACACCCAGATGGCAAGTGGACAAGGAAGTCATTGGCTTACCGAGAGTCCAAACAGTTTTCATCTATGTGTAACCCGCCCTTCTGAGATATTTGTATATCTCAGATATTATTTTTAATAATCTCACGTTCTAAAAATTATTTCACAACAACATCGAAGAGTCTACTGGAAAAGTCGAATCAAATAGAATTCGACTCTGCTCGGATGATTGCAAGGCAGTGTCGGGACGAAATAATATCATGAACGCCCCGACCCCCATTGTCAAGGTTGGCTTTGCCAATACATGTTTGCTTCCTACGGGCCTGTATATAGACCAGAAGAAACACAGAGAAGCGCTTTATTGTCCACTTGCAAACTGGAGTATGTTGCTTTGAATGACAATCAGATTACTTACAGCAGTTAATAATTGTAACTGTAGAAATGGTAGTTAGTTAAGAAGATAAAGATAAAGACGACGAAGTTCGGGGATTTCCTTCCAACCAACTACTGTCGATGATGACTCCATATGTATACTATGTTTCGTAAAACGACTCTGTAACAACGTGCCCCTGCCTACGACTAGCCCTATCTCCCCTAACACGAATATCAAACTATATGTAATAAAATAGAAATCTTATTTCAAACCGTGTCATGTCATGAGAACATGCCCAGAGGTTCTGGTCTCGAACAACAAACTTTATTTCAACAAGAATAATCTACAAGTCATTACCCTGACTCGAAGCTAAAAAGTATATATTAAGATATAATATATCCAGGGATGTGGCTAACTCATCAAATAAGACAGGCCCGTCCTCGTGGTTTTTAAAATGAGGGGTCGGACATACACAATCAGTGTGGAATTACTGGGATGACTTCTAAACATAATCACAAGAAGGGAGCATGTAAAATTATGCTTTTATCAGTTTATACGATGCATTCGAATCAACTTTAAACGTCGATTATGTTGATACAACTGTCACACTGAAAAATTAAATCATGCAAAATAATTGTTTTTGTGTAGTCTAATCTCAATAACGACGTGCATTGGCTGCTGGCGCGTCATGGTAACGCCTACACGAAATGGAGTCCGTAGCAGTTAAACTATGTTTCTGAGGCCAGAATCCTCTCGGTGAGTTCACGAAGGCGAGCGAGAGTCGGATAAGCGAGAATACAATGTGACGGAAATCACTGAATGCCCGCACGTTTGCCGGGAATTTTGGCAAACATCCGGGGATTCTCATTCTAACTCATCAGTTATAAGTAGCGTTATAAGCATATACAAGTGTAAACTTAAACTTCCTATTGAAACAATTCACACATTAATTAGAGAAAAGCTAGCAGAATTAATATGTATTATGTGTTGTCGCTACTGCCACTCGTCTCGGCCTCATCTCACACGAACTGGCCTCCGTCCGACGTACGGCACCTATCGACTGCAGACTGCATCAAACGATTGTCCAGACTCTAGCAAACGGCACCACTTAACGGACTGAACAATCGGAACTAAGTCAACTTAATTAATGCAAAGTTCGGCGGACGAGCTGAGGGACAATATAGGGCCCATAATAGTTCAAACACATGATATCGAGAGCAGCTTATGAGAGGATGAAATGTAAAACGCCTTTGGTTGTCATAGCGACTGAATACCGCGCACTATTATAACTTATATTTTACTTTTTTGTCACGTATTGACGACTGCGTGCGTCATTCTGCCGCACTATTGTACATACACGGCAGTAAAAAACACGTTTTACCCAAACAAAAACGTGTTTTGTGAGATTTTGCTTTGCGTTGCCGGAAAACATGAAAAATGTTTCGCAACTGTTTAGCGAAACGTGTTTCGCGAATCAAACCATGCTTGATTTCAAAAACACGTTTAGGTGTTGATCGAAACGCGAAACATGTTTCTGTTTTTGAAAAACAATTGTTTGTGCCCTGTGCGTTCGGCTTTACGCTATCCATTCAGTTCGACACAACTCGAGTTTCCGATTAAGTGTCTCAATTACTACACTGGGAACCATCTTTTTAGTTAACGACGAACTTCACAAAGTAGGCCTACTAATATATTTTATATAAACAACGATACGCACGAGGTACTGACCTTTCTCACTTTCAGGTAGTGGTGCAGCGACATATTGCTGTCACTGGCAGAGCTGCTGCTGTTGTCACCGCCGCCGCCGCTGTCGCCGCTGCCGCTGCTACTACTACTGCTTCCATTGCTGTCGTGTTGTTCCGTGCTGTTTCTGTCCGCGTTGTGTTGTTTTAATGCTCGCTTAGTCGGCATGTCGTAAGCCCCTGCATATGATGTGGTGTTGCACCTTCCCATAGCAGAGGATTAGGTCACATACGAGATTCTCTTAAAATTCGTATCTTTCCGTTAAATTACGTCAGAATCTACGGAAAAGCGCGCCATTTTCCGACTTCGACCGCTGGACCAACTTTGCACAAAATAATAGTCTACTCGTTGTGGAATACTTTCATTTGCGCACACAAACGTTGTAAACAGTCTAGAATAGACACACTAGTTGTTGCTAAGTAGTCCGTGCACTGACCAAGACATTTATCTTCTTAACTAACTACCATTTCTACAGTTACAATTAACTGCTGTAAGTAATCTGATTGTCATTCAAAGCAACATACTCCAGTTTGCAAGTGGACAATGAAGCGCACCTCTGTGTTCCTTCTGGTCTATATACAGGAAGCAAACATGTATTGGCAAAGCCAACCTTGACAATGGGGGTCGGGGGCGTTCATGATATTATTTCGTCCCGACACTGCCTTGCAATCATCCGAGCAGAGTCGAATTCTATTTGATTCGACTTTTCCAGTAGACTCTTCGAAATGTTGTTGTCAAATCATTATTGTTAATATATTACATGACATTTTCAGAACATGAGATTGGTATTTCATGAATATCATGAAACCAGGAGAAAAGTATGGGTGGGTAGTGTTACTTTTGCCATTTTTCATTCTTTTTTTATATTTAGGACACAGTCATATTCCGATAATTGATAGATAATATATCTAGCATACATGGATAATGATATGTAATAGGTTCAAACAAAACTCTCACGCATTAGCCGTGAGATTCACTGGTTTGCATTAAATGTCACGGTCTCACGGCAGAAATCTGAAATTCAATTCAATATCTTTAATCCAGACACAACAGAGCACATCTATACATGCAATTTGAGTTCCATGTGTTATTGCACACAATACCAGCAGACATTAAAATAATACATAGTAATGAGCTGCAATAGACAATTATATACAGTTGTTTTTGTCACATATATAACAGCCAGTGTTTATGAATTTTTCATGAAAAATGCAAGCTTGTCTCTAGTATATCTCTTATGATATAATTAGATGATCTATCTAGTCTAAACATAAATCTATATACTAAGTTTCTAATTACAGATTGACAGCATTGTATATTGACAGCATTGTATATTGACAGCATTGTATATCAATTGTGATAAAATAAAAAAAATTCATACGGTAGAACTCATTCTCTTGCAGCGTCATATACAAGCTACAGCGCACTGCCCATATTTGTTTCCCAGTTCCTCTTATATATCCCCGCACTGCCTCGTGTCCCTAACCCAATTTATATGGATTCTTTTTGTGACTCCAAGTGAAACAATTTATGAAATATACAAGATTGTGTCTTAGGTTCAAATTGCGGTAGGAAACATCTGCATTTGATTCCTTTGACCAGCTTGTCCCCATTTGAACTGACAAAATTATCTCGGCTGGCAATCAGTGTGCTCACAATTCACAGTTTACCCGGCTAACAGGCACACGGGACAGTGGCTTGAAAATACACCAAGTTGTTGAAAAACACTTGTGCCTCTTATATGTAAGTAATACAAAACGCTGTAGTTTATTTCCTTCAAAGATGGATAACATCCTCTTAATCATTGTTTTCCCCAAACAAAGGAATGAGAGGCACAAGTGTTTTTCAAAAACTTGGTGTATTTTCAAGCCACTGTCCCGTGTGCTATGTCAGACGAGATAACTGTGTCAGTTAAAATATGGACAAACTGGTAAAAGGAATCAAATGCAGATTTTCCCCACCGCAATTTGAACATAAGACACAATCTTGTATATTTTGTATATTAAGAAAATGTGAGATAAAAGTATGTTTATTTTATTTTTTCATAACCTTTGTGTTTGCAATTAATGTCTGCTGGTGTGTGAACATTATCAACGCATGTGATTTTATTTTCTGTGCACTTACAACTGGTCTAAGCATCCACGGGGAAGAAGATTATTTTATTCACTTCGCGCATTAATTAGAAGTTAATTACGAAAGTTTAATATTTGAAACGGGGCTAGTTGAGTCACCTAAGGCCCAAGGTGGTTAGTTGGACAGTGTTTAAAAAAATGAAGATGAGTGTTGTTTTACTTCAAAATACGTGATGGAATTCATCTTTCCGAGCAAAATGGAGCATCGGATGATGACGACATATTAGCTGTTTGCCATACTGGTCGCGATGAGTCTATGAGTCAACATTAATTAAGTACCGTATTCGACCTATTAAGTACCGTATTCGACCTATTAAGTACCACATTCGACCTATTAAGCGTACTTGCCCTAATTAGCGTACACCACTTTTGTAGTCAGCAGGGTCCACAATTCTTGTAATTTGATAAGTATGAAATAACTTAAACATCTGGTTTTAAACAGTTGGCTCCCGTTTTTAAACGACAATGCTATTGTCAAACAATTACTTTATTGTCTAGAGAAACACAATTTATAAGAATAGATTCCTTGACAAGTTTCTAATTACAGATTGACAGCATTGTATATTGACAGCATTGTATATTGACAGCATTGTATATCAATTGTGATAAAATAAAAAAAATTCATACGGTAGAACTCATTCTCTTGCAGCGTCATATACAAGCTACAGCGCACTGCCCATATTTGTTTCCCAGTTCCTCTTATATATCCCCGCACTGCCTCGTGTCCCTAACCCAATTTATATGGATTCTTTTTGTGACTCCAAGTGAAACAATTTATGAAATATACAAGATTGTGTCTTAGGTTCAAATTGCGGTAGGAAACATCTGCATTTGATTCCTTTGACCAGCTTGTCCCCATTTGAACTGACAAAATTATCTCGGCTGGCAATCAGTGTGCTCACAATTCACAGTTTACCCGGCTAACAGGCACACGGGACAGTGGCTTGAAAATACACCAAGTTGTTGAAAAACACTTGTGCCTCTTATATGTAAGTAATACAAAACGCTGTAGTTTATTTCCTTCAAAGATGGATAACATCCTCTTAATCATTGTTTTCCCCAAACAAAGGAATGAGAGGCACAAGTGTTTTTCAAAAACTTGGTGTATTTTCAAGCCACTGTCCCGTGTGCCTGTTAGCCGGGTAAACTGTTAGCCGGGTAAACTGTTAGCCGGGTAAACTGTGAATTGTGACACTGGAGCTGGAGTCTGCTGCTACTGTAATATACATATATATATATATATATATATATATATATATATATATATATATATATATATATATATATATATATATATATATATATATATCAGACGAGATATATATGTCAGACGAGATAACTGTGTCAGTTAAAATATGGACAAACTGGTAAAAGGAATCAAATGCAGATTTTCCCCACCGCAATTTGAACATAAGACACAATCTTGTATATTTTGTATATTAAGAAAATGTGAGATAAAAGTATGTTTATTTTATTTTTTCATAACCTTTGTGTTTGCAATTAATGTCTGCTGGTGTGTGAACATTATCAACGCATGTGATTTTATTTTCTGTGCACTTACAACTGGTCTAAGCATCCACGGGGAAGAAGATTATTTTATTCACTTCGCGCATTAATTAGAAGTTAATTACGAAAGTTTAATATTTGAAACGGGGCTAGTTGAGTCACCTAAGGCCCAAGGTGGTTAGTTGGACAGTGTTTAAAAAAATGAAGATGAGTGTTGTTTTACTTCAAAATACGTGATGGAATTCATCTTTCCGAGCAAAATGGAGCATCGGATGATGACGACATATTAGCTGTTTGCCATACTGGTCGCGATGAGTCTATGAGTCAACATTAATTAAGTACCGTATTCGACCTATTAAGTACCGTATTCGACCTATTAAGTACCGCATTCGACCTATTAAGCGTACTTGCCCTAATTAGCGTACACCACTTTTGTAGTCAGCAGGGTCCACAATTCTTGTAATTTGATAAGTATGAAATAACTTAAACATCTGGTTTTAAACAGTTGGCTCCCGTTTTTAAACGACAATGCTATTGTCAAACAATTACTTTATTGTCTAGAGAAACACAATTTATAAGAATAGATTCCTTGACAAGTTTCTAATTACAGATTGACAGCATTGTATATTGACAGCATTGTATATTGACAGCATTGTATATCAATTGTGATAAAATAAAAAAAATTCATACGGTAGAACTCATTCTCTTGCAGCGTCATATACAAGCTACAGCGCACTGCCCATATTTGTTTCCCAGTTCCTCTTATATATCCCCGCACTGCCTCGTGTCCCTAACCCAATTTATATGGATTCTTTTTGTGACTCCAAGTGAAACAATTTATGAAATATACAAGATTGTGTCTTAGGTTCAAATTGCGGTAGGAAACATCTGCATTTGATTCCTTTGACCAGCTTGTCCCCATTTGAACTGACAAAATTATCTCGGCTGGCAATCAGTGTGCTCACAATTCACAGTTTACCCGGCTAACAGGCACACGGGACAGTGGCTTGAAAATACACCAAGTTGTTGAAAAACACTTGTGCCTCTTATATGTAAGTAATACAAAACGCTGTAGTTTATTTCCTTCAAAGATGGATAACATCCTCTTAATCATTGTTTTCCCCAAACAAAGGAATGAGAGGCACAAGTGTTTTTCAAAAACTTGGTGTATTTTCAAGCCACTGTCCCGTGTGCCTGTTAGCCGGGTAAACTGTTAGCCGGGTAAACTGTTAGCCGGGTAAACTGTGAATTGTGACACTGGAGCTGGAGTCTGCTGCTACTGTAATATACATATATATATATATATATATATATATATATATATATATATATATATATATATATATATATATATATATATATATATATATCAGACGAGATATATATGTCAGACGAGATAACTGTGTCAGTTAAAATATGGACAAACTGGTAAAAGGAATCAAATGCAGATTTTCCCCACCGCAATTTGAACATAAGACACAATCTTGTATATTTTGTATATTAAGAAAATGTGAGATAAAAGTATGTTTATTTTATTTTTTCATAACCTTTGTGTTTGCAATTAATGTCTGCTGGTGTGTGAACATTATCAACGCATGTGATTTTATTTTCTGTGCACTTACAACTGGTCTAAGCATCCACGGGGAAGAAGATTATTTTATTCACTTCGCGCATTAATTAGAAGTTAATTACGAAAGTTTAATATTTGAAACGGGGCTAGTTGAGTCACCTAAGGCCCAAGGTGGTTAGTTGGACAGTGTTTAAAAAAATGAAGATGAGTGTTGTTTTACTTCAAAATACGTGATGGAATTCATCTTTCCGAGCAAAATGGAGCATCGGATGATGACGACATATTAGCTGTTTGCCATACTGGTCGCGATGAGTCTATGAGTCAACATTAATTAAGTACCGTATTCGACCTATTAAGTACCGTATTCGACCTATTAAGTACCGCATTCGACCTATTAAGCGTACTTGCCCTAATTAGCGTACACCACTTTTGTAGTCAGCAGGGTCCACAATTCTTGTAATTTGATAAGTATGAAATAACTTAAACATCTGGTTTTAAACAGTTGGCTCCCGTTTTTAAACGACAATGCTATTGTCAAACAATTACTTTATTGTCTAGAGAAACACAATTTATAAGAATAGATTCCTTGACATTTTTCTGTGGCCCAATTTGCTTCAAGCGTATTTTACGCTTATTAGCTCGAATACGGTTGATTTATTAATTGCTGCGTGTTGACTTGTAAGTGACATGTTGTAACCATTTAGCATTGGCTGTGTTGTTATAAAGTTTTAGTAGAAACAAAATGCCACGAAGAAGCACATCCAGAAAGTGGAGGACGCAAAATCTTCGGGAATACAGGCTCGCCTGGCAGCTCTTCGCAACCAGTTTGTGACATCAGAAGACGACAAGGTACACTTACAGGAGGATTAAGCCTTTTATAATTAGCCCATGACCTCCAATATTTATCTATTCTGGTTTTTAAATGTTAGTAGAGTAAATATAATATTATCAAGAAAACTCATATTACTCTCTTGACTGAAGAATCACCACATACTTATATAACTTGGGTATCCCATAACTTTATGCATTACTGTTAATTAATTTGTTTACTATCAATATGACCTCTGTTTAGATTCATGTTAAAAATATTCTTCTTCACAGTTAAGAAGTTAAATGACAAAATAAAATATCGAAATAATCTACGTTCGATATGTCAGTCTAATCTATATAGCTTTTACTAATATTAAAAAATAAAAATAGTTTAGTTGCTCTACGCTATACTCTTGTAAGCATTAAGATATCTACTGTAGTAAGGGGATCTTTTGTTCTGCTAGTTTGTTTGTGAGCACAATTTTCCGCTTGCCGCCGGCGACCACTTTGTCAAACTGGTAAAGGAGAAGTTTCCTGGCAATTAGATTGCGCAGCGTTTCTCCTGTTCGAAAGCTGATGTGGCAGCTGTGGTCAACAGAGCCCTTGCACCCCACACCAGTGATCCATTAGTCAAACTGCCGAGAACCCAGTCCTTCACCATAATAGTCGACGAGTCAAACAAGGGGAATGACGACAAGAGTTGTGCCGTCATGGCCAGGGCGAGTCGTAAACCGGCTTGTCGACATGCCGATATGTAACATCCCGACAGGAGAGAACATCTTCAATGTCATCGACAAAACGTTGAGGTTTCATATTAATCGTGCTTGGATTGTCAACGTCAAAGTTCCTTTGGGTCTCAAAATGTGTCCTAGCCAGTTTTACGGTCTTTTGTGACTTTGTTTCTGTCCAGTCTCCTATGCAGGAAATCAAGCATGCGAGGCGTCACGGTGGCAATTTACTGGCACAAAGCAGCTAAGACAAGCATTGTTTCACGAGACAGAAGCTGGCCACTAGTACTATAGCTTGAGTAAATATGAAGCTGTTGTGTTGATCGGGCATTACCTGTACTTTATTAAAATAATATTATAAATATTATTTACTTATTTTTTCTTGTATATGTGTGTTTTCAATTCAATGAAGAATACAGAGAGTACCAGATATTCGCAGAGGTTGACATGCAGGAGATCATCAGGCACATGAGGTGGCTCTCTCATCAGGAGTGAGTGAGCCGCACACTGGACCAGTGGCTGCAAGATCCTCCAGCTGGCATCAGATGATCCGTAGATGTTAAAGCGGAGGTGAACGCTGCCCGAGATGTCACCGTAGTTGCGTTCAAGGAGCTGAACAGCCAGAAACATGACGGAGACAACAGTTGGAGAGTTGGTCATTAGTCGATACGCTAGAAGACGAGGATCCCACAATATCCGGGTATTGGTGCAGAGACACCGTGCAACCTGCTGCAGTGTAAATTGAACACTGACTGCGAGTTCAGGCCATCGAGGGACCTGATCTTCACAGTGAAGCATGCCAATGCGATATACAGCAATAACCATAGCCATAAAAACATACTTTTAATTCACATATTCTTACCGACCAATGCCAATTACTGTACGTCAATCGTGTTCTAATAACATGTTCAATCACTGGGTGGTACCATGTAACTGTCGCTGCTGTAGTTTCCTGGGAATCATGGGTGGCTCAACTAACCCAGTGTCTCAACTAACACTGCCTTTCCCTACTACTTAATGTTAGAACCCATGGTATCGGGGATGGCATAACCAACTGGACAAAAACATGGCTGACTGAAAGAAAACAACGGGTGTCTTATGTCTTCTAGTTGCCTTCCTTCCTTCCTTCCTTCCTTCCTTCCTTCCTTCCTTCCTTCCATGGCAGGCGGCACTTATCAAAGGTCCTGAGGAGCACTCAATGCATTGCCAGTATACCATCCTTCAGAATTTATAAAATTGAGCCCCCCAAACACCACGTTTTAAACTTCTACCAAAAAGGTATATTTTTCAAGTTGATGGAGAAAAACAAGTACACACACTAGTGTTATATATATTTTTCATCAAGACATTTTATTCATAGTTTAATGTTAATTAAAGCAGGAGGTGTTAAAATGTATATACTTTTAATTATTTACACAATAGGTGTGATACGATTCTTTCATCTGTGTTTAGCTCCCAACGTATTTCAATACTTAGCGTACAGCCTGTGAGTTGAACTTATCTCGTACGTAGTCGTAATTCACTTATTACAATAGGTGTGATTCGACACTTTCAGCTGTGTTTCGCTCCCAACGTATTTCAATACTTAGCGTACAGCCTGTGAGTCGAACTTATCTCGTACGTAGTCGTAATGCAGCAATAAGTTTCAAGCAGTGAACTTGTCCGCTAAACGCTAGTGTGATGGGAGTGGCAAGACGTAGGAAAAGAGAGGTTGGTCCTAAAAATTTGTGGGAGGTTGGCCTAAAAAAATAGGTGAGAGGTGGAATTGGTGAGAGGCAGACTCTCAGAATTGGTGGGAGGTGGAAGGTTGGCCTCCAAAAACATGTGGGACTTAGGTTGAGACCTCTGCCACACACCCCTCTAGTGCATTGTTCAGTCTTCACCATGTCATGCATGATTGATTTTCCACCAGCGAGGGTTTCGACTCGTTCTTAAACGCATGACATACCTTACAATTACTGGTGTTTCCCTGCTAAATTATAGCTGATCTTGCATATCTAGATTACATCGCAAGTCAAACTTAAGAAAGAATGTCTTCTTCAAAAAAACGTATAAAACTGATAAGTACCTTATTCATTAATGGAGACCATTTTGTCATTATTTACTTATGCATTCTCTCGAAACCGACCGACAGAATAACAGACAAATTCAGCTGAAACTTATAGCGGAAACTGTCTACTATAATCGCGTTGCGTGCTTTACCGTGAGTTGGACATTTAAAACGTACTCATAAAACGCATTGTTTATCTCAAGGATGATATACTGGCAATGCATTGAGCGCCACCCCCTGTCAGAGGTCAAAACACCTAAACCGCCCGGTTACAATGCACGCGATATATCATGCAGGAAACCGTAGACAGTTTAAAAGTCGCTGTGTAAAAGATCAGTATAGTGCGCGCATGCTCACTTGTGGACATGTCACAAACTAAAGTCAATAGTTATGCTAATGGTAACACACGTTGCAAACGAGCATCGACACAGTGAAGCCTGAAGACATCGAACTAGATCGAACGTAAACTGTCCCCAGTCGTCACGCTGCTATTAGTGGGTGAAACTGTCGCCGGGTACGGCATATTGTCAGTGTAATCTGTCACAGGATGCTGAGCCATGCCTAAGTATGAGTCATTGGGAGTAGCCGACTACGACAAGTATGACGTCAGACCTAGTGGCACCTTCTGTGTACGCCAGAAGCCAACATGGCTTGACGCGCAACATGAAGGTTACCAGCAGTTCACTAGGGTGTATGTATAAAATATGGGAACAGGACAATAGCCCCCTGGACTCCTCTAGACATTACTCTCTAGGATATTAGACCCCCAGACTACTTTGGGTAAGGTTTCTTTGGTTTGAATTGTAAGCACACACGCTATTTTAATGTGTTTCAAGGTTCATGTAGGTATTTACATGACAGGAGTAATTTCAGGATGGACGGATCCCACCGACTGACCTTCCAATTCGCCCACTGTTTCCATTTTTCTGCCACATGTAAAACAGCATATAGTAAATAACTCAATATAATATTGTGGTTTTTTTTATACATCGCCAATTGGTGGATCAGAGGCGAATGGATCAAGGAGGCAAAGGAACATAGACATAGGCCAATGGATCAAGGAGGCAAAGGAACATAGACATAGGCCAATGGATCAAGGAGGCAAAGGAACATAGACAGAGGCGAATGGATCAAGGGGGTAAAGGAACATAGACAGAGGCCAATGGATCAAGGAGGCAAAGGAACATAGACATAGGCCAATGGATCAAGGAGGCAAAGGAACATAGACAGAGGCGAATGGATCAAGGGGGTAAAGGAACATAGACAGAGGCCAATGGATCAAGGAGGCAAAGGAACATAGACAGAGGCGAATGGATCAAGGGGGTAAAGGAACATAGACATAGGCCAATGGATCAAGGAGGCAAAGGAACATAGACAAAGGCGAATGGATCAAGGGGGTAAAGGAACATAGACAGAGGCCAATGGATCAAGGAGGCAAAGCAACATAGACAGAGGCCAATGGATCAAGGAGGCAAAGGAACATAGACAGAGGCCAATGGATCAAGGAGGCGAAGGAACATAGACAGAGGCCAATGGAACCAGGAGGCGAATGAACATAGACAGAGGCAAATGGATCAAGGAGACAAAGGAACATAGATAGAGGCCAATGGATCCAGGAGGCGAATGAACATAGACAGAGGCAAATGGATCAAGGAGGCAAAGGAACATAGATAGAGGCCAATGGATCAAGGAGGCAAAGGAATATAGACAGAGACCAATGGATCAAGGAGGTAACATAGGGAACATAGACAGAGGCCAATGGATCAAGAAGGCAAAGATTTAACAAGATTTAACAAGATTTAACAAGATTTGCCATCCAAGCCAAAGGCCCAGATGGCAAGTGGACAAGGAAGCCATTGGCTTATCGAGAGTCCAACAATGTTCATCTACTTATAACCCGCCCTCCTGAGATATGTGTCAACCTTGTTTTTAAACATATTCACGCTGCTACGGTTACACAATCTGTAGACTATTTGTTCCATTCATTTATTGTCCTCTGTGAGAACGCGTGCTTCCTGATGTCCAATCTACATTGATCCTTTACTAATTTTACCTCATGTCCTCTAGTTCTGCTATCCTTCTTGAGTGAAAAAAACACATTTCTATCAATATTTTCATACCCATTCAATATCTTAAAAACTTCAATCTGATCTCCTCTTAACCTCCTTGTCTCTAGAGTTGTTAAACCACATTCTTTCAGGCGTTCTTCATAACTAAGGTCTCTCAGTTCTGGAATCATTTTAGTTGCTCTCCTTTGTATGCGTTCAAGCGTATCTATATCCTTCTTACGATATGGTCTCCATGCTTGTATACAGTATTCTAAATGAGGTCTAACTATTGCTTTATAAAGAGGTATAATTAACTTTTTTCCCTTGTATGTTATGTTTCTCCTAATCAATCCAATAATTTGATTACCCTTTGAAGCTGCAATACCACACTGCTCTGAAACTTTCATATCAGCGCTTATTGTAACTCCTAAGTCCTTTTCTTTTACAGTAGTACCCAGAACAGTATCTCCCATTTTATAGTTTACATTCAAGTTCCCATGTCCTGTATGTAGGCATTTACATTTCCCAAAATTGAACAGCATCTGCCATTTCTCAGACCATTTCACTAATATGTCTAGATCGTTTTGTAAATGTTGTTTATCACCATCAGTATTAACCTTTCTAAACAGTTTTGTGTCATCCGCAAATTTCAGTACGTTACTTGTTATACTGTCGTCCAAGTCATTTTGAAATCGATTAGTTGTTGCTTGTCTTGTTCTTTGGGTATATAAAAGGCATCTAAATGTCTAAATCTAAAACCTACATAATGTCAACGCGCTTAGAATCAATACAGATTTGTTCAAAGAAATGCCCAATCTGACTATGTTGCTTTTGGGTAAAAACGACATCGGCAGCGCGATTTGTTACGACAAGGACACCCGCATTTTCCGCAACAACGACAAACTAGGAGTTTTCGATTTGGCCCGATGCCAACCGAAATACCGCCAAATGATTTTTCGATTTTGCAGCAATTACAAAATCTTAATCTATCCGGAAATTCATTACACAAATTTCATGTGGAATTACGAAGGCTGAGATCCCTTCGAATGTTAAATTTGAGCCACAAGAAATTGACTACTTTATAAGTTGCTACACGCACATAACTCGACAATATGGAATTAGAACCTGCTCGATTGCCGTTGCAAAAACATAGAATTTATCACATGGACTCAGGTATCCCAAGTGAAATTTCTTAACAAGGGTGACACGTTTTGCGTTGATGGAAACAACACATGAATTTTTTTTTCGATGTTCTGGAAACTATGTGCCATGAAAACATGTCTATGAACAGCTCAGGAGAAGTCACATCGATATCAAATTACCGTGAAGTTGGGGCCAACATCTCGAGGACGTATGTTGTTATGATATGACTATCCGTGATACTAGTAGTGCTTGCCGTAGGAATTCTTCGTGTCATGTATGTATTGAGACGATATCGTTGGAAATTCGGCACGTGTCTCAATAGATTCCACGAAAGACCCTTTTCTTCCGGTGTTGAAGACGAACACGTGTACGAGAGAGACGCTTTCATCTGCTTCAACTCGAAAGACAGGGCATGGGTGTGTAACGACCTGCTTCAGCACATGGAGGAACATGAGATCTCGACGGTGATCCACCATCGCGACTTCCTGCCAGGCAGTATACTGGAGGAATCTATCCGGGAGAGTATCGACAAGTGTCGTTTCACCGTGCTCGTCTTGTCGCCGGACTTCCTCTCCAGCAACTGGTGTCTCCTCGAGATGTATCTCGCCCGTAGCCGAATCATCAGCCAAGGTCGTGACGTCATCGTGCCGATCATTCTGCGCGAGTTTCCCACGTCGCAGTTGACGCGGACACTTGAAGGTATCTTGAGCAGGTCTTACCTGGAGTGGACCGGCGACCCAGAAGGTCTTACCTGGAGTGGACCGGCCACCCAGAAGGTCTTACCTGGAGTGGACCGGCGACCCAGAAGGTCTTACCTGGAATGGACCGGCCACCCAGAAGGTCTTACCTGGAGTGGACCGGCCACCCAGAAGGTCTTACCTGGAGTGGACCGGCCACCCAGAAGGTCTTACCTGGAGTGGACCGGCGACCCAGAAGGTCTTACCTGGAGTGGACCGGCGACCCAGAAGGTCTTACCTGGAGTGGACCGGCCACCCAAAAGGTCTTACCTGGAGTGGACCGGCCACCCAGAAGGTCTTACCTGGAGTGGACGGCCACCAAGAAGGTCTTACCTGGAGTGGACCGGCCACCCAGAAGGCCAGACACTTTTGTGGAACAAGTTGAAGCATGGTGGAAACATTAGACCACTGAATAAGTAATGTGTCGTTTGTCGTATGTTTTGCGTGTGTCGTCCATAGCAACAAGCCGCAGTCGGCAGTGGACAATGAAGACATTGATTTATCGAGAGACAAACAGTCTATGTGTGCTTTCCCGACTTTGTCACCTGTTTTACACTGGCATGCACCTATATAAAAATATATGCTATCGAATCATGTCAACATTCTTGTACGATTCTTAATTGTTATGTAATGTCGATCGTAATCAGTTTGTATGCATAATTAGACGTCTTCTTGTAGTTATTAGTTAATTGTTCTCATTATTTAATTATTTTCATAAGGTATGTGTGGCATGAAGGTGTACGCACACTCATGTATATATATATATATATATATATATATATATATATATATATATACATATATATATATATATATATATATATATATATATATATATATATATACATATATATATATATATATATACATATATATATATATATATATATATATATATATATATATATATATATATATATATATATATATATATATATATATATATATATATATATATATATATATATATATATATATATATATATATATATATACCGTCGCCACAGTTATATGTTATCTAGTGCTTTGTCTGTCTTTCTAAACGAGTCCCACACAAACTGTTAGCACGCTACCTTCGTAACCCTTTGCCAAAGAAATAAACCGTTTCGCCCCAGGCAGTCTGTTATTGCATGCTAACGTGTTATTTATTGCGACACCATTCTTACCAGACCATGACTAGACAGCGGTTGACGTCTTCCGTGCAGTAGGAGGCACATTTGTCAACGGCCACATTGCATGCACCTCAATCATCCTCGCTAGCCAGGGGTGACCTTAGTACTGCGTTAAACCTGGTAGATAGACCTGTTTAAATGCTTGTTTGTCTTATACGAACATCCATAAAGTGCAGCCTGAAGACATCGAACTCAATCGATCGTAGACTGTCCTCAGTCATCACACTGCAGTTAGCGAGTGGAACTGTCGTCAGGTAAGGCATATACACGTGTATCTGTAATATGTGTGACACATCAGGGTGTTGACATGTGTGTTTTCTTCTCACTGTGAGTCATTGGGCGTAGCCGACTATCACATCATAACAACAATATGATATATATATATATATATATATATATATATATATATATATATATATATATATATATATATATATATATATATATATATATATATATATATATATATATATATATATATATATATATATATAATTTTCGAGATATTGCATTGTATGTAATTACTGACATTTCGGGGTTAAATTAGAATACACGTATGATGATACGTTTTGTTTTATGTAAGCAGTCACTTCCCCTGTACGGATTGCTCTGAAATTTCTATCGTCATCACATTTTAATCCATATTCATGGTTGTTTGCGCCCTATAAAAACAATGAGCGCACACACACACACACACACACACACACACACACACACACACACACACACACACACACACACACACACACACACACACACACACACACACACACACACACACACACACACACACACGATTGTGTGTGCGTGCATGCGTGCGTGTGCGTGCGTGCGTGCGTGCGTGCGTGCGTGTGTGTGTCTGTGTGTGGTCTGAGTCGCATACTTTCGGAGTATTTTATGTTTGTGGGACAACAGACAACAGACAACAGCTGCTGGTAATTGACCAATAACGTTGTATTCTACTTGTATCATATAATTAATAGTTCATTTCCTTGACACTTTCAACGCGTCAGATTACAATTCTTGTAGTATATTGCTGTAAATGTATTTAAAGTATCCCCTTATATTGCTCGCAGTTAAGAGGCTCGTGACAGTTATCACGATTGTAATTCAAATAATAAATATGCTAACATATCCCGTAAACATAACCAACTTGTAGACATATGTGCACTCCAGTTTAATAATTGTGCGATTGTGTTTATGTTGCGCAGGTTCAAAGTTCTCCCGATCAGACCAATGTTGTGACAGAATCATGTCAATTCTTGCTACGCTGCTGACGTTGGTCGCGTTGCGAACGTGCACAGCAGAGACGTGTCCGGACGGCTACAAGTGTGAGTGGGAAAACGGATGGTTCGTGCTGCATTGTAAGCCAAGATTCGCCGGTTTTCATTTCCAAACTTTGAGTGGAATCATAACCGACTTGCCGATAAACGCGGCTCGACTAAAGATATCATGCTTCAATCTACACGTGCCTGTGCAGTTAAACTTCGCCAACCTGTCCCATACTCGGGAACTGACTTTAGATAGGATAAGTGCTGGAGCAAGAAAACGATTATTTCACGGCGTCACCAATATAACGCATCTCGTTCTTCGCAATCTCTCCTGGAAGCGCATTGAGAAAGACACGTTCAGTGGTCTGTCGAGCTTGTTGTCGCTGTCAATTGAACGTCTCAACGAATTAGAGAGTATGGATCAGGACATCCTGAAGCCGTTGTTATCGCTCCAGTCGCTCAAGTTCCGATACGTTGGCTCGACTCGCGATGCCTTGAATTATACAGACTACGCCCGAGTGTTAGGAGGAATAACCAGCTCCAATGTCCATACACTTATATTGTATGCAATCCATTCAGCGTTTCACACAGAAACCGAAATTAACATTGACTACCTGTTTATGTACGGGGCGGTGAACAAGACACTGAAAAGTTTGGACCTCGGAAGGAATTTTATCAGCACATTCTCCGGTTCTCCCAGACGTACGTTGCCTGTGGTTGAGTACGTATCACTTGCGAAAAATGCCATTATCGGAAAGTATCATGGACAACCTTTTTTCTATTATTTTCCATCCTCCTTCTGGATAGAACTTGTAGCTCTCAGTCGTCTGGAGAATCTCGATCTCAGTGGAATGAACACAATGTTTTCACCTATTTCTAATGATGAGTTATTCAGTCTGGTTGTTAGTAACGGTAACACGTTCATGCCAATAAAACTGGGTCAACGTCTGGAATCTTTGTCTATGGCGAACACGATATTTTTAGTCAACGTCTACGCCTTTTCGAACCGGATCAGTTTCTTTGACAAATACGATGTTCTGAAGAGCCTTGACATCTCCAATGCTCGCTCGACAGGACGGACCACGTATAATGTTGACAATCTCCATGCACTGGAATATTTTAACTTACAGAATGTTCAAGTGGATGGAATCGATGCAGAATTATTTAACAAGATGCCAAATTTGAAGATGTTGCTTTTGGGTGAAAACGACATCGGCAGCGCCGTTGCGAACGACACAGAAAGTCGCATATTCCGCAACAATGACAAATTAACAGTTCTCGATTTAGAGCGATGTAACTTAACCGAAATACCGCCAAATGTGTTTTCCAGTTTGCAGTCGTTGCAAAATCTTAATCTATCCCGAAATTCATTACACGAATTTCACGTGGAATTACAAAGACTGAGAGTCCTTCAAATGTTAAATTTGAGCCACAATAAATTGACCACGTTATCTACTGCTACACGCACAGAACTCAACAATCTTGCAGCACAAGTTGATCTCAGTGGAAACCCGCTCGATTGCAGTTGTAACAACACGGACTTTGTCTCGTGGACTCTGACATCCCCGGTGAAATTTCTCAATAAGGATGAAACGTTTTGTGCCGATGGAAATAACACTTGGAATTTGTTCTCTTCTGTAGACATGCTGGTTCTTGTGTATATATGTCATGGTAACGTGTCTTGGAACAATTCGGGAGATGTCATCTTGAAGTCAAACGTCACATTGACGCTAAACGTCACATCAAAGCCAAACTTCACATCGAAGCCAAGCGACCAGTTGACCATAAAATATGAAGTTGGCACCAACATCGCCTGGAGGTATGTTGTTATAATATCGGTATCCGTAATATTAGTAGTGTTTGCTGTGATATTACCTCTTGTCATATACGTCTTGAGACATTATCGTTGGAAATTCGCCTTATTTCTCCAAAGATTCCGCGAAGAAACAACTTCTTCCGGTGTTGAAGACGAACACGTGTACGAGAGAGACGCTTTCATCTGCTTCAACTCGACCGACAGGGCATGGGTGTGTAACGACCTGCTTCAGCACATGGAGGAACATGAGATCTCGACGGTGATCCACCATCGCGACTTCCTGCCAGGCAGTATACTGGAGGAGTCGATCCGGGAGAGTATCGACAAGTGTCGTTTCACCGTGCTCGTCTTGTCGCCGGACTTCCTCTCCAGCAACTGGTGTCTCCTCGAAATGTATCTCGCCCGTAGCCGAATCATCAGCCAAGGTCGTGACGTCATCGTGCCGATCATTCTGCGCGAGTTTCCCACATCGCAGTTGACGCGGACACTTGAAGGTATTTTGAGCAGGTCTTACCTGGAATGGACCGACGACCTAGAAGACCAGACACTTTTCTGGGACAAGTTAGTGACCAAGTTGAAGCATGGTGGCAACATTAGACCACTGAATATGTAAAACTTATTTCATCGCATGTTTCGCGTTTTCCAATATTGTTATCAAAAGCCCCAAACGGCGGTGTTTAAATACTGTTTACAATACACTGCTCATATTTATTATACACACGCACGCACGCACACACACGCACGCACGCATGCACGCACACACAATCGTGTGTGTGTGTGTGTGTGTGTGTGTGTGTGTGTGTGTGCGTGCGTGCGTGCGTGCGTGCGTGCGTGCGTGCGTGCGCGCGCGCGTGCGTGCGTGCGTGCGTGCGTGCGTGCGTGCGTGTGTATAATAAATATGAGCAGTGTATTGCAAACATGATTAATTTTAAACACTGCCGTTTGGGGCTTTTGATAACAATATTGGAAAACGCGAAACATGCGATGAAATAAATTGTGCACTGTAATTGCTGAGTTGGATTGATGTTGATTAACTCCTCTGTTCATGAGTAAACCGTCTTGTTGCGATGCACTCAACCTCGTTCTTGTCTTCCTCAAATCTTGAACCAAATGTGGTTCTTGATACAAGCCCTGTGTTGCTTCATTAGCATTACAATTAAAATTTTAACATTGTGCAAATTATGTGCAACCAAATGAAGAATGACTCTTCCCATGAGAAAAAAACAAAATGAAACATTGACAAATATGCAAATAACCATTGTGCGCGTGTGTACCTTTGTGGGTGCATGCGTGCGTTCGCGCGCGCGCCCTCCCGCCCGTCTGAACGTCTGTCTGTCTGCCTGTCGATGAAACATGAGCAGTGTATTGTAAATAGTATTTAAAATAAAAAAAATAGCTGTAGTTTGCATATCAAAGCGTATAGTTACGTCAGTAATTATCATTACATTAGTACTATTGTCAGCATGAACCAATGGTTGCATTTTAGGTAGACACTGTCCAAATTTGACTATCGTGTGTTCTTGGACGTGAAGGCGCGACTAATGACGCACGCAGTATTTAATAGGACAAACCTGGTGCAACTTCACGTAGCGAATGCTGACAATGTATCCTGTCCTTTTCAGCGACAAAAAATAAACTGTTTCTCTATGCCGATTGTTGTGAATGTTTTATGAATCATGAACTGTTCCGGCTTCCGGGACGTCCCCTTCTATTCCCCGGCTACCCAGAACGGCGAGTGACAAAGTGTTAACGTTGAAACACAACGCATTGATTTGGTAATATTAGTCAATGTTCCCGCATGTATCTTAAATAGCATGGGTATCATTGTATAGCTATCGTATTTTCTTGATACGTCTTCGTAACCTCTCACCAACCAGCGAAATAACTCTCTCTCTCTCTTTCTCTCTCTCTCTCTCTCTCTCTCTCTCTCTCTCTCTCTCTCTCTCACTGTCGCTTGGGTCACGAAGCGGAAGTTCTCTCCACGCAATCTGTCAAACAAAACCCAAAACACCGTAGACATTATGAATAGACGATGTTTAAAAGACATCAAGTGCGTATGCTCACTTGTAAACCAGCCATTAGCTGAAGTCAGCTGTTGTTGTAACACACGCTGAAAACGAGCATCGACACAGTGCACCTGAAGACATCGAACTGAATCGAACGTAAACCGTCCCCATTCTTCACGCTGGAATTAGTGGGTGATAGTGTCGTCAGGTAAGGCATATATATCAGTGTAATATTTGTGATACACCTGGGTGCTTAGCAGTGTGTGTTTTATCAGTGTGAGTAATTGGTCGTAGCCGACTACCATAGAATAAAGCCAAACTTAGTAGGACCTACGCCGACTCAGTTCTTCAATGTCAACAGTCAACACGGTTTGACGCGATGTGGCGTATGTTCAGCAGTTTATCAAGGTGTATGTACAACATAGATTTGTCAAGTTTAAGAGGTATTATGTAAGCATGGTATTTATGATATTCAAACATTCTGATTCCGCTGCCTGTTCTGTCCTTTTATTCTGTTGTTACCATGTTAGGTGATCGATAGCCATCAAATTATACAGGCACTCTATGTTAACCTTCTGGCCAAAATATTAATGACCAGTTGGCCAATATTAGCTGATCTAAATAATTGTTGAAAAATATTGTATTTTACTACAGTTCTTCGATTGGCAAATGCACATATTATTTGTCATTAACACGATATGGTATATCCTTGACACTTTGAATGCTTTAGACTCAACTATTGTATAGCGCCAAACATTTATTTAGTGAATACCTAAACTCTGCCTGTATGGTCCTCAGTTACACAAATGGCTCAGTGGCTGATATGAGGCTTGTGATTTAAAATAGGAATATTCTTGACGTAAATTCACCAGACGTAGACCTAGACAAAACCCACTGCTAATAGAAGTATGCTGCACAGAGTAATTTTGCGATTGTGTGTACGTTGTCCAGGTTCAAACTTCGCCGGATCAGAACAACATTGTGGCAGAATCATGTCAACCCTCGCCGCACTGTTGACGCTGGTCGCGTTGGTTACGTGTACAGCAGAGACGTGTCCGGACGACTACAAGTGTAAGTGGGAAAACGGATGGTTTGTGCTGCATTGTAAACCAAAAATCGACGATGGAGGCTACGAAACTGTTACTGGAATAATAACGGACTTGCCAACAAACACGGTGCGACTGAAGATATCGTGCTACAGTCTATAATATGTGCATATGCAGTTAAACTTTGCCAACCTGTCCAATGTTCAAAAACTAACTCTAGATAACATTAATGTTACCTTAAAGAACCGATTATTTCAAGGTGTCACCAATATAACGCATCTGGTTCTTCGCAATCTCTCACGTTTCACACACACACACACACACACACACACACACACACACACACACACACACACACACACACACACACACACACACACACACACACACACACACACACACACACACACACACACACACACACACACACACACACACACACACACACACACACACACACACACACACACACACACACACACACACACACACGAATCAGACAGCTAGTAAGACCTACCCGGCCCATCCTAAAATCATTGCAAAGGACATAATATTAACTGTTGTGTATGCCAGCAAAGTGCCACTAGTTAGAAATATGATGGACCAGTTAGTCAGCAGATTTCCTTCTCCTTCACCTACTCAACCAAGCGGTTGCATGTCTTTCAGGCTAAACTCGATTTAGACGAGGATGAACATGCAGGTATGAACAACATAACTAATCTGCAATCGCTCTGTGAGATCAGATAACCCAGTCGTGCGAACACTCTGTATATGTTCAAGTCTGCATTCACGGCTGTAGTCACTGCACTGGAATATTTGGAAGAAGATGGGAAGGCAAAGCCAGACTTTGTTGTCCATCAAAAATTTTGATTTCATAAAACTTAAATACGGACATGTACCTCCTCGTCATCGGGATAAGATCTCCAGCATCCCACGGGGGTCATCCCGAACCCTGTATACCAGCAGAACTTAGCGTTAAAACGTGACCACTACTATAACGATTTCTGTAACAATATAATAGAAAGCTTCACTGTCTTTACAAGGGAAATACATTCGTTCGCATTTGTTTACAACCCTGTTGCTAACTATATAGGTAACACCTTCTGGAACTTTACTAACATTAATACAGATTAAGTACAATGATTATCCATTGATAATTCAAAGAACACTCTATGAACCACTGATGCTTACCCCACCACAACGGCATCAGTGTGTAGGTCATTACATGGGTCTTACCCACTATAGCAACAACAGTGTATAGGTCGTTACATGGGTCTCACCATATAAGCCAGTACCTGAATAACAATAGACATACATTATAATTTATTAATGTGCTACTAGAACTAACTGCATAAGAAGCATTGCGCTTACAAAAGAACACACTGGATTAACATTACAAGATAAAAGCTTAAACTAATTTATCGGACTATACAATATAAGTAATACTATGCTAAGTATACTCATTAACATAATTTACTCCAGATGATCAAAATAACGACACATCTGCACATGTCGACAGTGAACAGTGCCACAGTGGAGCATGAATGTTCTAGTGACAGTCTCCTGCATGAGGAGTCAGACCACAGTTGAGAATTGCATTGGTGGCCATGTTAACGTTTTGTCTGATTATAAGAAAACGTGACCAGTTAAACTCTTTTAAAAATGCACTGTTACACAGCCAATAGCTTCTACAAACAAACTTGTGAATATTCCTGCTCAAAGGCACTCATGTCACATAATATTAATTTATTAAGTTCCCATTTTATAATTTCATACGCCCTACATTCGTGTGAAACAATAAACAAGAAGGTCAACTGTGGTCTTACCCCATGAGCACACATACTCCTAAATAGTGCTTGGCGGTGGGGGGCTGCTGGCTTTTCTGCAGCACTGATCACAGGCACTGCAGAGTTGAAACACACTACATTATCTAGCATTGGGCTAGGTATAGTAGCTAGGAGTGCAGTATAATGACTTAATACCTTTCTAATGAGTCTATATCGATATAGTTTGTTACCCTTAATTATTAAAGCTATTCATATGATTCAGCATATATAATAACCAATAAACAGTTATAGGGAACAACTTATGCATGATCTATTAAGCCCTAGCTACTGCGTGGCTGTAGGCAGCAGTACAGGTCATTAACACTGCTAGCCATCTCTACTAGTGGACAAGCTGTTCTCTATCAACCCTGCTGGCTTGAACCGGCTGGAAAGTCATTTGTCATTTGTCATGCCTCTCATCTTATACTTTCATCAAAGTGTGCTAAGTTAACTACTCACAACAGTGTATATTGTGCTATCATGGAATATGATGCATTCTACGATTAAACAGTAATTATAATGTTGCGTCTACATAACTAAAACCCAAGATCCAGTATTCTTCACATACTCACTACTCATTCCAGTCCCATTACTGGAGGCTGAATCTGGCACACGTGCTCCACAGTAAGGACACAAGCCAGATAAAGTCATCTGTACCCCTGAGATTAAAACTAGTAATAACTCTAAATATCTACTAACACTTTTGATTAAATTTACACCAAATGATACACAACTTCTTCATGTTTGACATCACCGTAATAGTATAAGAAAGGAATAGAATTTTGGTTAATAAATTCTGTGACATCAAGTGATAATGATGCTGTCCTGCACAGGTTACATCAAAGGGTCAGAGACAGTTACCAGCATCTCACATGACCACTGCACACGGCAGATTTAATCACCTAGTAATTTATTTAAGCTGCGTCAAATTGAATATGGTTTATTATATACTATATACAGATAATCCACCAAAATAATGGAAATATGTCCTAAGAAATAACAATAATAAAAAAGTATGTCTAAAATTTCTATGAGTGCTGCCACCTTGTGATGGGCAAACACAGCAAATTGTGCCCTGTCACATTTGCATTGAACATGTCTCTAAAAATACAAAAATGTGTAACAAGTTATAAACAACAACCGCGTTGCCTTGCCAACCAGTCGTTTATGCCACCCCGCATCTGTCCATTTTGAATTAATAATCAAATTGTGGCAGTGGTGATATGCTGAGTGGCGCCACTGTTGGGAAATGTGGTAGGCCTATGTCTATGATAGACCGCATTGCCAATCGAGAAGAGTAAAAAAATTATAAACCGTCATAGGTTCAGATGTTGTAGAGTAGTTATAAAGGAGGTAATGCTTTTGAAAGTGCTTCCTTCGCCATAACCAGTCAATTTGTGTTCAGCGTGGTGGCGAGGCGTAGTAGTCATGCGGCTGTCAGTGACGGCGCGTCACGCGGCCGGTCGCAGATTATCTGTTTACAAGTAGCGTGATACAGGCACGCTCTTGACAGTGCGAAGTTACAAGACAGGATGGGCGGGTGGATGTCAAGCCAACGAGTTGCGGCGCCGACGCCACAATCAGCGTCTCAAAAACCCAGCAAGCCCGAAGACAACGTAGTGATAATTCCCGTTGACGGTAGTAGACAGGCCGATATGGCGTTTGCGTGTAAGTTTGTTCAGTGCGAGTTACCAGTCGCCTGTGCGACTTCGATCCAGTCAGTACGTGGTTTGACCTATATCTAGGTCACACTTCGCTGGCGTGATGACAGTGGTTAGTGCGCACCACGTATTGGATGCTACTACTGTCAGTGCTGATTTATATTGCATTGATTTTAACCAGGGTTTATAAACTAAAAGTCGAAAATGTGGTGGTTATAAATCTGGGGTTCGCAATTCATATGTTATTATCATAATTATGTGCGATGCGGCGATGGATGTTTACAGCTCACACCACCAGGAGCAGTGCCAGTGCCAGCAGTGGCAGTGCCGCACCAATTGTTTATGACATGTTTACATCTATTCCCGGTGGATAGGCCTACAGTTCAGTTATTTACGCAGTCGAGAGCGATTCATGTGGACCTTGTTGTCAAGACAACAACCTATTTCGCCGATACACACGAGTTGCAGTAATTTTTCCAAATGTGTGTTACGTTAGGCCTTGAGATCTTAGGTTACCTTAGCCTAGCCCTGCCCCTGGCCTGGGATCGATCGATGTAACGTTACAAACTCCACACCAGTGGCGCCACTCACCATTTCCCATTTCACCACTACTACAACTTTCATTTGATATGCAGATTCTGCACATCTTTGTTTCAGTTGGTAAACTCCTGTTTTTGTCAAGAAGTATCTCAGTTTCAATTGCATACAGTTGTGGATAGTGTTTGCATTGGAAATGTGTCTAGAAACACAACGTTTGTTTTTGTGTGAAATTATGTTACTTTACTCAGTGCACTGTTGCACTGACATAACAAATTATGTTACTTTACTCAGTGCACTGTTGCAGTGACGTAACAAATTATGTTACTTTACTCAGTGCACTGTTGCACTGACGTAACAAATTATGTTACTTTACTCAGTGCACTGTTGCACTGACGTAACAAATTATGTTACTTTACTCAGTGCACTGTTGCACTGACGTAACAAATCGTAAACAACAATGAAGTTGCCCAGCCAAATAATAACAGTGAGTATGAATCACCTTAGATAAAAACTGTTCAAAACATTTTATATGAAAGTGTTTTTTTTAATGTTTGGCACTTTCCTAATGTTTTCAATTACAAATGGCTAAATAATTGTCTTAAATCAAACTTCAGTTAAAATCAGACTTCATGACGAATATATTCAAACATGGTCATCAAGTGTATTTTACAATGATAAATGTATTACCTGTATAATATTTAAAGAAGTATTCAAGTTTGAACCATTGTCATCGGAGAGATTAAGAATTGTTTTTACTAAATTTAGGCTGGGTAACACAAAACTGTCTATTGAAACAGGCAGATGGTTCAATATTCATAGAAATGAAAGGTGTTGTTCTTTGTGTAATATAAATGAGATTGGGGATGAATTTTATCTGTTGTTTCAATGTGATACAATGGGTCATCTCAGAACATCAATGTCGGATATTAGACGAAATTACTTTCGTTCGGGGAGAGGGATCAGAGGCAGTTTCGTCTGCCGTCGGACATCGATAATTATAATTTGTAATATTGTTATTCAAAGTTAATGCATATAGGCAAATGATAGAGTGTGAATCGACGTAGATCAACCGATATTTTTAATATATTGATATCATATCAATGTTTACAAACTTTCATCTGAGGGGGGTGTGGGGCTATGGCCAGATGAAAGTTATTTCATCTGTGGTAGGACATTGATGTTCTGAGATGACCCCTAAGAGACTAAAGAAATAGATTTCTGACTAGATATTTTATTAATCACCCTAATTCCTTCAAGTTCTCTGTGTTTTTTTAAATTCATAGTTTAAATAAACTAATAAGAATTTGTAAATTGATAAAAATTACAATTGGTAAGTTTAACTAACATTGACTGTTCTTATTATTTTTTTATGTTTTAAGTACTTGCAAATATTCTGGGTATTGTATATTTATCTCATACGCCATTGTATGGTATTAGAGAATAAAACTTGATTTGACTTGATACCACTCTGCATTATGTAATCAAGTTGTGGCAGTGGTGATCAGGGCTGGGTCCAATTATGTAATTGTAATTGTAACTGATTACAGCAAAATGCTGTAATTGTAATTGACTTCGGTTATGAAATTCTGCTGTAATTGTAATTGAAATATGTTGTGTAATTTCATCAATTACGGTATTTTTTCTATAACAAACTACCAGAAAAAAATCTACAAAAATATAAATACTCTCTCACACAAACTGAACATTTAGATCTAAATTAAAACACCTGCAGGACCTGCTCATAAAATCAAAGGAATATTCAGATATAACAAGTGCACCAACTGTCTTTTCTTTGATTTTGTAATCTATCAGTGTACACAGTGAAGGGCCAGGTGGTGGTTTCTGTTGATACAGTACTTAGATCATGTAATTAACACTGCCCAAGTCAGCAGATAAGCTCAATTGAGTGTGAGCTACAGCCCACAGGTTTATTAGGTAATAATACTGACTGGGCTTGAAGCCAAGAGACTCTTGGTAGGCAAACTAGGGTACAACCTCAAAACACAACTGCCAAGTAAACCAATCTGGGTATAACACAGTAGACAAAATGGGTGTACACCAAGGAGTATACACAAAACCCCTCGGGACGTATCTAGATGTGAACATTACTAATGTACTGGTATGAATTATTTGTGGTTACATTTTATGAGTAGAATTGCTTTGAAATGGCTTAGTAGATTGGAGAGACTCATTAGGATTTCAAATGGTTGTGGCCTTTGTTTATAGTTGTACTGTACTCCGTGTAATTAAACATTAATTAATGAACCAAGCAAACATTACGTTATATTGATAAGGAACAATAATATTTATCTAGCTAACTGTATATGAAATCATGAAGTCACGGTTCAACAAAATGTACAAACATCACCAAGTTCATTATATTTCTTTATCAATCATATTCATACACACAATCAGCAACACACACGCTACATAAATAACAGATGATTCTGCATAATACAAATGTAATTGTAATTGAAATGGTGTAATTGTAATTGATTTGAACATTTTAGAAGTGTAATTGACCTAAAAAAAATTAAAGTAATTGTAATTGATTTGATTTTTTTTGTAATTGGACCCAGCCCTGGTGGTGATAGTATGCTGAGTAGCGCCACTGTTGGGGAGTGTAGTAACATTAATCAGCGTCGGGAGCTGATCCATGACCCTGACATATCGACCTGTTGAAACACTGATTTTTTCAGTTGCTCCTATAACCAATGAGATTGCGTGGTCGAATTTACGAGGCCAGCCTACGGGAACTTAACTTGGTTGTGTTCTCGCTGTCACTGGTTGGACAAGTAATGATACGACATTTGACATGATAACATTTCCTGGGAAGTTCGTCAAACGCTCTTTGAAATTCGGGCGTTGGTGCGTCTGGATCCAAAAAACACGTCGAAAGCGAGGGGGACGAAGCACACATTCAGCGTTCATCCACACAATGCGTGGGATAAACTGACAAAACCACGTTTCAAAAGGTCGATCTGCCAGGGGTACCGGTGTACTACTACTACTACCACAACCACAACCACAACCACCACCACCATCAGCCACTTCCGTAAAAAATTACTGAAAATGTGAAAGGTGGAGATGACAGTGTTCTTGTCAACAGCGAATTGGCTTCGTTCATGATGCAGATAATAAAGAGTCCCATTTGGCCACCGTCTTGGTGGAGCACGTATACGTGCTACAACGTCTCGGTGGAGCACGTATACGTGCTACAACGTCTCGGTGGAGCACGTATACGTGCTACAACGTCTCGTTGGAGCACGTATACGTGCTACAACGTCTCGGTGGAGCACGTATACGTGCTACAACGTCTCGTTGGAGCACGTATACGTGCTACAACGTCTCGGTGGAGCACGTATACGTGCTACAACGTCTCGGTGGAGCACGTATACGTGCTACAACGTCTCGTTGGAGCACGTATACGTGCTACAACGTCTCGGTGGAGCACGTATACGTGCTACAACGTCTCGGTGGAGCACGTATACGTGCTACAACGCACGGAGCAGCCTGGCGGCTGCCGGGTAGATGTCAGTTTGTTCATCCAGTCTTGCTTATTTCACAGGGTACGTGGATCACGTGCACAGACCTGAGAATAAGGTGCACATTGTACACGGTCATGAGGTCGAGTACCCCTCTGGCGAATTCTACCCCGATTACGCGATACCCCGTAAGTACTGAGACGTTCTTGTATTGTGTGATGTAGATTTAAGCCTAGCACAAAATGAATGAGAAGATCAGACATTTATTGGAGCATCGTTCAGTGCTTCTTTGTAGTTGGCCCATTATAAGAACGAACTCAAAAGTTAAGGATGCCTGTGATATCCAGATAGTGAAGAATTTTTGAAAGCGCCCCTATCTCGACTCCCGACCCGACTCCGATCTTGCTGCCCGTGGTGTATCACCCGTGGTGTATCACCCGTGGTGTATCACCGTTTCTTGTATTTACTTAATCCATGTCGATCCTTTAGGGAATCGCCGATCAGACTGGCTCAATCGGTAAACGGGTACCCTATCTATTTTACGTTCAAATTATGGCTTAATCAAAACAAATAATTCGACCACATTGTACATACAACTGTTTTTGACTAATTCCGCCCCATTTTAGTTGCCATGAGGCTTAATGCATCGGAAACTGAGTTTTAAGTGAGCATCATGTCATAAGAAAAATACGATGAAGCTATTTTAGTCAAACGTCACATTGTAAATCAATCCTGTGACATCAATGTCTACCTGAAATGGATTGCCTGTGTAGGAACCGTAACGTTCTGTCCATTCGCAAGTGTAATCATACGCATATTAATATTTTAGATTCTACCGACGATACTCATAGATCGGGTTACGTCGAGTTCGGCGTACTTACAAAAGTACTTACAAAAGTACTTACAAAAGTACTTACAAAAGTATGTCCATTTCTCCCCGACATGGACACCATTCTTAAGATGGTTGTCTGACGACATGTACACCATTCTTAAGAAGGTTGTCTGACGACATGGACACCATTCTTAAGATGTTTGTCTGACGACATGGACACCATTCTTAAGATGGTTGTCTGACGACATGGACTCCATTCTTAAGAAGGTTGTCTGACGACATGGACACCATTCTTAAGATGGTTGTCTGACGACATGGACACCATTCTTAAGAAGGTTGTCTGACGACATGGACACCATTCTTAAGATGTTTGTCTGACGACATGGACACCATTCTTAAGAAGGTTGTCTGACGACATGGACACCATTCTTAAAAGAAGGTTGTCTGACGACATGGACACCATTCTTAAGAAGGTTGTCTGACGACATGGACACCATTCTTAAGAAGGTTGTCTGACGACATGGACACCATTCTTAAGAAGGTTGTCTGACGACATGGACACCATTCTTAAAAGAAGGTTGTCTGACGACATGGACACCATTCTTAAGAAGGTTGTCTGACGACATGGACACCATTCTTAAGAAGGTTGTCTGACGACATGGACACCATTCTTAAGATGTTTGTCTGACGACATGGACACCATTCTTAAGAAGGTTGTCTGACGACATGGACACCATTCTTAAAAGAAGGTTGTCTGACGACATGGACACCATTCTTAAGAAGGTTGTCTGACGACATGGACACCATTCTTAAGAAGGTTGTCTGACGACATGGACACCATTCTTAAGATGTTTGTCTGACGACATGGACACCATTCTTAAGAAGGTTGTCTGACGACATGGACACCATTCTTAAAAGAAGGTTGTCTGACGACATGGACACCATTCTTAAGAAGGTTGTCTGACGACATGACATGTACTAACGTCATTGGTTTGTAGCGGAAGAGTGGACAGCGAAGATCAAGCAGGCTGAGGATGACGGGCTGAACCTTATTAAGAGATATGAAGACAAGTTGAAGGAGCTTCAGGTTCGTCTCTTTGAGCGCCACGTGATTCACATATTCTGCCAAGTGATTCACATATTCTGCCAAGTGATTCACATATTCTGCTACGTGATTCACATATTCTGCCACGTGATTCACATATTCCGCCTTTCCAAGTTAGTTAAAAGTGAAAATGTAATGGTCTCTCAATCCCTTTGTTATTTATTCCGCAACCGTCGTAGGTCTCTCGATACGCCAGTCCTTGGCTGCTTGGCAACGTGGCCTTTTGCCTTGGATGGCAATCTTATTAAACATCATGTTTGTCACTGATAGTTCCCCTAATCTCTTTACCACTAGGGAGGTTTTACCAAAGTAATCCCCTAATTTGTGTTTGCATCCACCCCATTCTCGTATTAGATATTATGAACAAACACCCAGAAAGCGCCCAGACGTGCAATTCAGTGGAACTGATATTCGCCCGTCCGATTGTCCGTTCACAGATCAACGGGGAGGCTCATTCGCAAGTTGGCCCTCCGGGTCACGTGATCGTATCGTCGGCCGACAACTTAAATGCGAGCATGATCGTGATGGGCACGCGTGGCATGGGTCTGCTGCGTCGCACGATTCTCGGCAGTGTCAGCGACTACGTCATCCACCACACGAAGGTTCCAGTCACGGTAGTACCGGATCCGAAGTCCCCGCGGTTTGAAGTCCAAGGTTAAACTATCGCGACTTGGACGGTAGAGTCGAAGAGTGATGTCATATCATCCTTGTACACACAGACCAGTGCCATTTGTGTGTTCTCAAAAAGCACTATATGCTATTTCCGTTAACGGTTTTCTTCTTTGTTTGTTGTCGGATTGATATTTTTTCGGATTTGCAAAGGTAAGATAATGTAAGCACATTCCATTTCTTATCTTCCACTGTATCTCTACGTGTGACGTAACAGGTAGTGTGATATCAACTGAACATAAGACGTCAGTGCACATGGTGATTAAATCAGGTTAGTTTCTTAAATGTTGAATGGAACTGTTCTTGCGCTGCCTGTGATCAGTAATTAGTATACATGACAGATATATGCATACTATTAGTGCATTATTGTATTAGTATATGGGATGTTCCATTTACTTATTGATATTCCATTTACTTATTGTTAGTTTCGCTATAACAATGATGTTACATTTCATCTATCTTGCACCAGGATCAGTATTTCTAAGCACTAAATTGTCGTGACTTTGAGAGCATTGTTCCCAGGCAAGGGTTATTTGAACATCTTATTATTATAATACGTCATGTAACAAGATATAGCACATTAATAGCACATATTTGTGATTATATTTTTGCAGTATCTAAGTCATATTTTAGAACAGTGTTGTTTATTGGTTACTACTTTAGATCGTCGTTGGCATAGACTACTAATCATTATATTTTTCCAGCCTTAGATTGTAACAATAAAGGTATATTTTCAGACAACATTTAGTCTGATTGATTAAGAGATTGATTGGTCAGTTATTATGTTCTAAAACGTACTATGTCGGCATCGTAGATAATGTTGAAATTGTGAAACAAATTTAAATATGGTATGGCATGGTTAACCGGGCTAACATATTCGATGAGTCTGATCACATCGTAGCAAGTCAGTGTACTCGTTAACGAATAATTGCATATAAAACTCTGCTGCGATCGGTACCGCGGGCTCAGAAAACCCAGCTGATACGGTTATACCGCCGACACATAGTATCTATCGGCGGCCGGTTTTACTGGCCTGGTCAATGAATCCATTTTCACACGACCTCGCCACAAATACAAGGCCGCGAACACCACAAAGCAATCTGACACGAAGCCATGACACTGTGACGAGCTAACCGAATACCACAGGCAGACGACAATCTGACACAAATCTATGAAGCAAGCAGCCACATTCAGTGGCGTATCTAGGATCTCACAAACGTGAAGGTCAGGGGGCAAGCGTAGTCACCCATTAGTTGCTACCATGTAGGGGCGCAACTGGTAACATACGAGACAAATAAAAACAAAATGAGGCCATGCCTCAATGCCCTCCTCCCTAAACATGCCACTGGCCAACAACACTGCTATGATCGTATATTTCAATATTGAGATGCGTACTTATTTTTAAAGTTTTTGTGCCATAATAATTAATGCAGAAGGCTTTATCGTTATAAATGTATGTATATGCCTTTACAAAACACAACATCAAATATCAAGTAGATATAAGAAGAGTCGGAACAATTACCCGGTACTTATGGTGTCAGATTGTTTGACATCCGGGTACACTTTCAGTATTTTTACGATCAGTTTCAAAGACATATGGGATATATATAGGCCTACTTAATTTTCGTGTATACAAAAACGCTACTATTGTGCATTTCTACGCATATTTACTAAATATAAACGTCAACATAACGGCAATAGCTCAAAAACACAAACGAAAACGACATGCATTAAATAAGTTAGCATTAACAGTAAATGTAATTTCGCGACTAGGATGAACACGTGAATATCGGTCCCGTCTCGTTAATTGTGAAAAGACTATCGAGAACGACGCACCGTGACCGTGACCGTGACCGTGACCGTGACCGTGACCATTCTCAGTGCCAACGAACACACGTAATGTAATATCATATTGGTGTTAAAGTTCTTAACAAGGCTGACTAGTCGAATGAGATCTCGTAACACCATCAAACTGAAGTAACCACAACATATACAGACTAGTCAGTTAACAGAACATTGCTAAGTGCTGGAAACAACTGGAATTAGTTATAAAAAACATTTCGTCACAAGAAAGGATTTGTCCAACAGTATTCATCAGATATTTTGTAAGTAACTGTAAATAATATATAAATAAGTAAGTATTGTTTAGCAATAATTGCTAAATAACTTCCTTAGATTAACAATTAGGCCTAACGTTATGACAATGGGGTACATATCTATTTGAGCGTTATATTACAGCGCCTGGATCAGATGATGATGGCACTGCACAATCTATCAGTGTATACAAGAAATAGCTAGCATCTAATAATGTAACTATTCTCGTCGTGTCGAGTGAGTCATGTCACTAAACCAAGTTCTCCTCTTGCTTCAGAAAGCAGTGATGACAATCATCGTCACGTTGGTTTGTAAGACAATGTCTGCCGGCGTCGTCGTCTGGTTCATCATTGTTTCGCAAGATGGTGCTGCCATTCTTGACATCGGGGACTCGCCAGGCGGCTACCAGTGCCTTCGCGCCTTTGCAAAGATGATCGAGCCAGCGCCTAACATCTGAGTTGCCGCTGGTGGATGTTTCGGTGTTATCGGACGATCGCCTGCAGACACCGCTGACAACTCCAACGCACTTCCACAGTATGTAGACATAAAGCGGCGCAAGACTGATCGAGATGACCACGACAAACTGAGAAGTTGATAATGTCCAGTCGGTAGTGTCCACCCAAATCCCAGATCTTCCAGTCGACCCTAGGACGGAAAAAATAAACGGGCAAATTACGTATTGACGTAAGATATGACAAAAACTAATGTTTTGCTAGAAACATATACATATTAGGCCATTGTTTTGTTTGTACTGTATTATATAATACTAGCCGAGTTATCCGGCGTTGCACGGAAGAAAAGATAGCCAGTGCAAGAGCGTATAATTCCTTACACTCCCCAGTCAAGTTTTGGTAGGGTAATGGCTACGATAACTTCATATCCCCAAAAGCATGCACAATTACGGCCTAGCGGTTTCACGAAGCGTTCGTACCATACGAAGGAAGATAGATCACGTAATTTGGAACAATCGTAGAAAACACGTAGTGCGTAACTACGAACTCCTATTGTACTAAATTACGTAATGTACGTCAAACGTTCAGATAGGTTTTCTTCGTAATATCCCCAACCCCGGGAGATGTTGAGCTGTTTATTGTACGAATTTATGTACACGAATGTACACTTTTACAAAACCCATTAATCAGGTTTTCCAACTACGTTTTTTTTTGCACGATTCGAACGTGATAATCCTTATCGTTTAATTAAAAATCGTCCGCGTCTGTGCGGAAGGAATTTAATCCGGACGGCCCCAGGAATATGCCGTAAGATAAACACCGAGGTTAAGATGGTTGAACGATTAACGGATCATGTGTAATGGATATGCTGATCAGTGATCACTTAGTATTAACACCCGTATAAGATCAGTGATCACTTAGTATTAACACCCGTATAAAGATCAGTGATCACTTAGTATTAACACCCGTATAAGATCAGTGATCACTTAGTATTAACACCCGTATAAATATCAGTGATCACTTAGTATTAACACTCGTATAAGATCAATGATCACTTAGTATTAACACTCGTATAAGATCAATGATCACTTAGTATTAACACCCGTATCAGAAGGTTTTACAAGCAATAGTTGAAGACAGCAATCACAGTAATTCTTATATAATAATCAAGTCCATGCGAATGGATATGAATACTATTATATAGCTTTGTCACTCAGAACTGGTGGTGTAATTAGGTCTATATAAAGGCCTTTTATAAGAAACAACAACAATGTCACGTAGGCCCTATAACATGACGTGTCCATAAAGGTAACGTCGTTATTCCGTTAACGTCCGGCTGTGAGACAGAAGTTAACAGAAGATGTAATATCTTGTAGGAAATAAAAAAATTAAATGGACTGCAAAATCGCAACCAAGTCATAAAAGGGATAGTAAACACACTGAACTGCCTGAATGACAATAAACAAAGAAATATGACACTTGTTGGATGTGGTTGTAAGATAGCCTATCTCAAGAGGAACGATTCATGAGAAGTAGAAAAACACAAGAAAAACGATAATGGTTAGGACACATGGCATAGTGAGCATAATCAATCAACTACACGGAACTCAAGTGAACTTAAGAAAACCTACTACACTGCCGCATCGTAAAAACAAATCTATGGTCGAAGCGAGCATGACAGAGATAAATCATAGAATCATAATTACACACATAAGCTACTTTAATGGTATATCTGGATATTTTCGGAATAAAAGTAAGTTAGCATTCGCACCATTGATAGGCAGATAAGCACTAATCCGACTTCAACCTTAAAATACACGCGAGTTATTGGTTTGGTAAATTTTACATTGACTCACCAGTGATCAGAACGAGTGCTAGTTGTGTGTATAATTAACCTGGACGCGATCCAAAAACATGTTATCTCGTGTATAGCAGTATAAAACTGTATATTTATTATAAAACTGTATATTTATTATGGCAACCTACAAAATCAAATAACCTATTTACGTTAGTCACCGCCTAACATAGCGAAAGGAAATCTGCGGATATTTGGGAAAGTTGGGCTCAATGCCAACATTTAAATTCGTCACTGCCTCAACTATCAGTTTATTTGACCGGCTTGTGACAAGCTTGCCGAAATCAACAGACAGAGGCAAACATATTGTAAGATCTTAGCCACTTGTGGCTGGTTCGTAACTTCCAGTATCCCATTGTTCTTAAAAAAACAACGACGACCTATGTATGCATGCACGCACACAGTTTCACTTTCCAATGTGAATGGGTGGCAATGGCTTGTTGCCATTTCGCACGACATGCAAAGTTACTAATACTGCTGTCTTACTCACTGATACGAGTAACCTGAAGTCAGATGTGGCACAATGCAACGAACGTACCTTGCTGAACGAAACTCGCGAGCAGAACCAACACCAACAACACAGCCGAGAAGTTATTTTCTATCATTATTTTGCGTTCGGAGCAACTGATTGATGCCGCTGCCGCTGCCGCTGCGCTACGCAAGTCGATCTGCGTCGACGTAAACACTGTTGGCGCTTATATACTGTGGGAACTGCGTGACCCGAATGAGTCATTCAGTAGATATATATAATAACATATGCATGACATTGTTCAGCCGTAAGGTGTATGCTTATACGTTTAAACGTTGATAATGTCTCAGTGTGATTATGCGAGCATGCACAATGAATACATATACGTATATGCACAGTGGTTATACACATTATATTATACACAACATATATAACTTGTGTGGCTATGCAGTAATTATATATGCATTACCTGAGTATATTGTGAACGGCAGACATCAAGACTGAGCCTAGTATTAGATCAAATGTACCGCCGAGGCGAACGTTGCTGACAGCCCCATAGAAACCCGAAGTGACATCGTTAAGTGTATTCTTGGGTGTATGGAACATATATGTACGACTAATGACACGGTGGTTCAGTTGGCGTGTAGTTGGTTGGAAATGCGTGTATTTCGAATAAAACATTAAACGCTGTAGGTCCATTCTAAAATTACATCTAGGCATCTTCAATATTGTATGTTGCTCACAAATAAAACATTATGCAGTGAACGCTTAGACTATTGCTTGATAAATAGGAAGGCGTGAACTTTTATTTCAGTTGTCTTCCCAGTAAATAATGAACAACATTCTTTAGTGGGACACAGTAGTAGTGGTTAAAACGTCGGGCTCTTAGCCGAGCTGATCGGGTTCCAATGCTCTTACTGCCGTTTCGAAACCTGGGCAATTTCGTTCACTCCACATTGCCTCAGTTCACTCCACATTGCCTCAGTTCACTCCACATTGCCTCAGTTCACTCCATATTGCCTCAGTTCACTCCGCATTGCCTCAGTTCACTCCACATTGCCTCAGTTCACTCCACATTGCCTCAGTTCACTCCACATTGCTCAGTTCACTCAGATGTATAAATAAGTACCTGGCTTTAAGACGGTGGTTGATACATATGAACGAATAGTATTCGCGCATTTATTGTAGCGTGGTTGAATGCTTCCCATACGAGTCAAGTTGACGTTGGAACGAACATGCAAAGGACCGAATTAAGTGTAGAGAGCTTTAAGCAGTCCCGTGGTCGGATCATCGTAATACAGTGGACTCATTGGTGTATCCAGGATCTCGCAAAGGGGAGGTCAAGGGGTCACAGGCTTAGTCACTCATTAGTTTACCATCCTGCCATGTAGTGACGCAACGGGTTGTAAACGAAAAAAAATTATGCCAAAGCGCGACATGGCCCAATGCCCCGCTACCCCAAAAATACGCCACTGAGTGAATTCCGCTTACGGAATCACAGATAACATAATCAGCCGTTTAGTTGCATCAGATACACTGGACTCCGCTGAACAGAATCACGGATAGCAGAATCAGCTGATCAAGAGGGACAAGCAGAAGAAAAAGAACAAGAGGAAAGCTGTTCTGACCTTTTGACTTGTATATCCTGACCTTTTGACTTGTACTTACAGACATAAACACTAGTATAACGAAACACTTTATTACGTCCACTGATCGACAATTCCTCTCTCCATGGTCCCCAGGCGGCAGCACCATCAGCAGACAACACCACTGGACAATATAATGACATCTCCCCATCAGCACCACCAGCAGACAACACCACTGGACAATATAATGACATCTCCCCATCAGCACTACCAGCAGACAACACCACTGGACAATATAATGACATCTCCCCATCAGCACCACCAGCAGACAACACCACTGGACAATATATTGACATCTCCCCATCAGCACCATCAGCAGACAACACCACTGGACAATATAATGACATCTCCCCATCAGGGTTAAAATTAACTTAATGTGCCATGCCATGTGCCAACATTAAGCTACTAGTCAAATAAATATGTGGTGTCATTATAACTGAAATCATCAACACTACAGTGTCACTCGTCAATGGAATCATTAACACAACAGTGTCACTCGTTAATGGAATCATTAACACTACAGTGTCACTCGTCAATGGAATCATTAACACAACAGTGTTACTCTTCTCAACAGTGTCATACTTCAATAAGTCTCCTAGGTCTGATTATAGACCTATTGGAACGACGCATCACTGGACTATTGGCTGGAACTGCTTGACATATGGCGTACGTACGGGCGTTATCTGACAATTGGGATGCCAAATCGGGCGAAGATGTCCTTTAACTTCGCTGCAGATGTAGTGTAACTGCGCTGCAGGATCTCAATCCACCTGGAGTAGTAGTCTACTACTACCATGTAGTCCTTTCACTGAGACAAACAGAGGTCTATTGCTGTTATCTACCATGGTCCTGTGGGTAGAGGGGTTGTCATCATTGGCTCCCTCTGTTGACTTGGTTTGTGGACTTGACAGTGGTCTCAGGCACCCACTACGTGCTTGATGTCACGCGGTATCCCCGGCCACCACACGGACACCCTGGCTTGTGCCAGGCACTTCGTTATTCCATGATGGCCAGCATGAATCTTGTCCAGTATGTCTGCCCTCAAGGCTGCAGGAATGACGATTCTTACGGCATATGTCAGAAGACCATTGCTGACAGAAAGGACTTGTCGAATGAGACCTCGCAACACCATCAAACTGTACTAGCCACAACATATACAGACTACACAGTTAATAGAACATTGCTAAGTGCTGGAAACAACTGGAATTAGCTATAAAAACACATCTCGTCACAAGAAAGTATTTATCCAGCAGTGTTCATCAGATATTTTTTAAGTAACTGTAAATAATATATAAATAAGTGTGTATTGTTTAGCAATAATTGCTAAATAACTTCCTTAGATTAACAATTAGGCCTAACGTTATGACAATTACATATCTACTTGAGCGTTATATTGCAGCGCCTGGATCAGATGATGATGGCACTGCACAATCTACATATCGTATGGATATGACGACCCATTATCAGTTGAGCTGCAGGCGATCACGGTGTCCCTGTAGACCATGTGGCCCAGCCAAAGAGAGTAGCATCATCCCTCGTGCAGGATCGCATCTCAGCGTTTTTCTGGGGCGGCATTGGTAAGCTTGACTCCGCCATCTGAATGTGGAGTTTTACTTCTGCGACTGGTGATGATGAAGTGATCTTTATTGGGCTTCTCGACAGACCTAGAAAGTGGACCATTCCCATAACTTGTCGTACAGTGGCATCGTTGTTTGTGCTGGCAAGTCCAGAATGGCAGCGACCTTTTCTGGATCTGCGATCCTGTGTAACCATTATAGTAGTGCATGTAGTAATAATATGTTTGTATGTTTGACAAGTTTTGTTGTTATATTATACAAAATAAACGTAATCACCATTTCCCGTCTTCGTGCGATTTCCCGTAACACATATAACAGAACACGCCATCTACCCCTTCGAACAACTGCGACATCTTCCGCATGAAAATTTCAGGCGCTGACGTAATACCGAGTGGCAGCCGACGGAAACAAACAGTGTGATGAACGTCGTCAGTTGTTGACTGTCATCGTGTAGTGGTATTTGATAGAAACTGCTGGCGGCGTCAATAGAGGTGAATACAGTCGCACCGGTCAGCTTTGAAGTGATGTTATCTACTGTCAGCAGGATAAAGGTTTCTCGCTTCACCTCTCGATTGATCTTCTTTAAATCAACGCAGATGCGGACTTTTTCTGATTTCTTCATGACCGGATCTATAAGTGCACACCACGACGTTGGTTCTGTGATGGGCACAATAACCCCTGCTGCTTGGAGACGGTCCAAATCCTCTTTCACCTTCGGTTGGAGTGGTATCGGCACGCGCCTGGCTACATTCATCGCATACAGCTCAGCTCCGTCCCGCAGCACGATTCTTACACGTTCAGTCTTGAGACATCCTATGTCACCGAACGCCTCCTCAAACTCATCAACTTTGAGAATGAGGCCCATGCGGTTGGCTACGCTGCGAATCAGAAGGTTACTAACATGCGCTCTGACGACGACAATACGGAAGTGGAATGATTGTCCTTTAACTTCCGTGTGTGCTACAAATTGTCCCTTGCACACAAATGGTCCGCCCACGCCAAGTAGTGTTGGCGTGATTGGTTTTAACTTTGGCCTCGGCCCCATTGCATTGCATTAAAGGTTTCTTCAGATATAATTGACGTATCTGTGCCTGAGTAAATTTTGAAGTCGATCTTTTTGCCCAAGATTGGAAATGTCACCCTCCAAGTTGGGTCAGAGTCTTCACACTGCACAGATCCTAGGAAATAGTCACCCTCCAAGCTGGGTCAGAGTCTTCACACTGCACAGACCCTAGGAAATAGTCACCCTCCAAGCTGGGTCAGAGTCTTCACACTGCACAGACCCTAGGGAATAGTCACCCTCCAAGTTGGGTCAGAGTCTTCACACTGCACAGATCCTAGGAAATAGTCACCCTCCAAGCTGGGTCAGAGTCTTCACACTGCACAGACCCTAGGAAATAGTCACCCTCCAAGCTGGGTCAGAGTCTTCACACTGCACAGACCCTAGGGAATAGTCACCCTCCAAGCTTGGTCAGAGTCTTCACACTGCACAGACCCTAGGAAATAGTCACCCTCCAAGCTGGGTCAGAGTCTTCACACTGCACAGACCCTAGGAAATAGTCACCCTCCAAGCTGGGTCAGAGTCTTCACACTGCACAGACCCTAGGAAATAGTCACCCTCCAAGCTGTGTCAGAGTCTTCACACTGCACAGACCCTAGGAAATAGTCACCCTCCAAGCTGGGTCAGAGTCTTCACACTGCACAGACCCTAGGAAATAGACGACTCTCGTGAACGTCCGCGCGACGGGACTGCTTTGACTTCCTGACACGTTTCGTCTGACACACTGGCACAAAATGTCCCCTTTTGCCACATTTCCTGCATTCCGCTCCAATCGCAGGACATGCATCAGTGTCTGCACTTGTTCTGGGAGTTTACTGTTGACTTGCTTTGGTCGTGACGGAAAGGCGGCGTGTCATGACGTTGGAGCTGCTTACTTTGGTCGTGACGGAAAGGCGGCTTGTCATGACGTTGGAGCTGCTTGCTTTGGTCGTGACGGAAAGGCGGCTTGTCGTGACGGGAAGGCGGCTTGTCATAACGTTGGAGCTGCTTGCTTTAACCAAAATTGCAATATCTTGCCAAACCATGTAAACGTCGTATATATAGCTAAATCGATTCTCGTGGCAGCTGACTTATCTGGTTAAATTGTGTTCTTTCGTGTGTGACGTTTCTCTTCGACACAAACTAGCCAACGAACTTTCCCATCACTGTGTCAATGTCGTTTTTGGGATTTATTTCGTCAACAACTGGGCCAAACGTGAAAGACTTGTATATGGCATTTGCCTCTCTTCCCATAGCATATATCAGGGAACTGACTTGCACTATTCCCTCCTCTTTGTTTAGTTTCGCTGCAATTCGAAACAGACCGAATCGATCACGCCATTATGTCAATTTCGTTGGACTTGTAAAGTCAAAATTCTCCGGTGTATTGAATTTTGGCATTGTGTGACTTACATTGTGTGACTTACATTGTGTGACTTACATTGTGTAACTTACATTGGTGATATTAAAGGGCGTCGACGATTTGGCGAATTTGTCAGTCTCTGTTAACACGATTCACCGTCTTTCTTTCGTCTACGTGTTGTTAGACATTAGTGTTCACCGCTGTCACCATCTTCTGACCTTTTGACTTGTATGATCTGACCTTTTGACTCGTACTTACAGACTTAAATATATGTATAACGAAACACATCAAAGAAATTGTCAAATAATGCTTATGCAATAGCTATGCAGGAACGGCGGGTGACAGGGTACAAGAAACGTTGGCAACGGCTACGTACCACACCGAAAACCCACACCGAAATCTCAAACGGCCCAGTTGCTTCGGGAGTTAGAGCATCTTCGGCTGTATGGAAAAGCCTCTTTTCCACAACTTCCTTTTGGACCCGATACACGTTTAGGCAACGGGCTACGAGCCAAGAGCAGCGCAAACGAAAGTAGGTGGAAATTGCAGTCGGGTCAGTGGTGAGGGTATCAAACCTCGATCGACAGTCTGGTGCTCTAACCGCTAGACGATACCAACGATTCAAGTATTCAACGAGTATTCAAGAAACAACTCGTTCAAAAGGAACGTGAATTTGCCTCAGCACTAGATTAACTATGTGAATTTACTGGATGAATGTATCCCCCCAAAAAAAACCTCAACAAATGATAGCATTCTCTCAAACTAAACGTACATTACTTATAAGGCATAACATATACATTAGTTATATGTCCTAATCATAGGTTGTCAGCAACCACAGAAGCCAACAGTAAACACAATATACGGAATATACAATAAACTGTCTACTAACAGGCCTTTCACCAAGACGTTCTTTACCGAGTATCGCCCTGGAACTCAACCAGGGTGAAGACCTGCACTTCCATCGCACTGCACAAAGCGTCTTGCAACCCAGTCATACGATTACCTGTAGTTTGTAAGATTAAATAATACAGCAGCCTATAAAGTTTATGAAATATTTTACTGCGATTATATATGTATAACTACTGTGATTTATATTTACTGCAATTATACTTTGATAACTACGTGATTTATATATACTGTGATTTTACACTGATAACTATTGTGATTTATATTTTATATATACTGTGATTTTATATTTATAGCTACTGTGATTTACATCCATTGTGATTCCAGTTATTAAAGCCAATATGAACTATTGTCTTATCTTTGCACTTCTGGCTACAATGTTGACTACCACATAGGGTAGAACAAAAGTACTGTAAAAACCATGCTGATCCATGCTGTGAAACTGTGAGTACAACTGCCAATTATCAACTACCCCTACTCATGTCTACAAACTTTGACTACAAATATTTCCCAACCTCCCCAAACATTTCAGTATGTTGGGAGTCCAAATACTTCTACCAACTAGCATCGTTAAACCAGAAACACCCAACATGCTTCGCCATTCTAATCCTCGTGCAAGCCGGTGATCTGAATCCAAACCCTGGCCCTTACAAGCCTAAATTTCCTTGTGCCATCTGCGAAAAAGCAGCAAGATGGGATCAACGAGCGACTTGCTGTGACCAATGCAATTCCTGGTACCATGTAAATTGCATGGGAATGTCCACATTTGCATGTTGCCCTCTAAAACAGCCAGGTTTCTTGGATTTGCTGCCAGTGTGGCATTCCAAATTTTGCAAGTTCGCTTTCCTCAAAATCATCCATAGAGCTAGCAAATAGCTTTTCTATCCTGTCGGACTTGTCCACATCTGATTGCAGTGAGCCACTAAGTCCACCTTTAGCTACTTCTTCTCTCCGCAAACAAAGAAATAATAACAATAACTGCAGTAGTACCAGACCATCTAAAATAAGAAGAACGTTTACTAAGAAACAAACACAGAAAACATCTACAAAGAGACAATCCCTAAAAACCCTGGTCATAAACTTATGCAGCACCAGGAACAAAGTTTCAGACCTTGCAGTGTGCATTGAGAATTACAGCCCTGATATAATTATAGGCACTGAAACACACCTAGACAGTTCTGTTAGCAGCAGTGAGCTGTTCCCCTCCAACTATTCTATCATTCGCAAAGACAGAGACTTTGACAACTCCAAAGGAGGAGTCCTAATAGCCATAAAAAAAAATTTCATAGGAACCCACAGACCAGAGCTCAATACCAATTGTGAAATCATCTATTTGGGTCACCATCAAAATACAAGGATCTAAAGATGTCACAATTGGGGAATTCTACAGATCACCACAATTTGGCAACACTAATGACTATAATGAATGAACTACGGGAATCCATAAACAAAATCAAACGTTCAGACGATGAACATATGTGGCTAGCTGGAGATTTCAATCTCCCCGATATAGATTGGGACCTACTCAGCACAAAACTAGGTGGGGCTGCCCCCGGCCTATCAAAACAATTAATTGAAATTGCTAATGACTTTGGACTAGAACAAGTTGTCCGTGAACCCACCAGAATAAATAACACTTTGGACTTGTTCTTCACAACAAACCCAACCCTTGTTGAAAAATCTACAGTTGTGCCAGGAATAAGTGACCATGACGGCATCCCAGCAAACATAAACAGCTGCAAGCCCACGGTTATCAAACAAAAACCACGCAACATATACATGTACCACAAAGCGAACATACAAGCTCTGAAAGAAGATCTACTCAAATGAAGTAATGAATTAATATCAAGAGATACATCCATGAACACAGTCAATGAAATGTACAAAGAATTCCAAACTGCTCTTGAATCAATAATGAACTCTCACATACCAACCAAAATAATTTCTAAGCGTAACCAAACACCTTGGATCAACAGGCGAATCAAATGATTACACAAACGTAAACAAAGCGCTTTCGACACACAAACAATAGAAAAATCAAGCCACTTATGAAAGTTTTTGTTAAGCACGTAAGACCACACACAAAGAGACAAGAACTGCACATAGAAGATATATCTCATCTGTTAGTTTTGATTCGCCCAAACGATTATGGTCCTACATCAAAAACCTGAAAGTTGATACAATCGGTATACCAACCCTAACCAAAGACAACAGGCTAGAGTCAGACAACAAACTGAAAGCCGAAAATCTTAATAACCAGTTCAAGTCAGTCTTTACAGGCAAAAACACCCACCTACCACAAGAACCAAACACAAACATACCAGCCATGCCTGATATCATCATCACAATAGAAGGGGTTGCTAAACTACTTCACGGCCAACGAATTGGCTCCAGCCCTCGGCTCAGTCTTCCCAAAATCACTCATCACGGGAATTCCCTCTCTCTTGGTTACGGGCCAACATCACTCCCATCTTAAAGAAGGGAGACCGGTCCCTTGCATCACATTATCGTCCCATCTCCTTAACATCGAAACTGACAGTCATCCCAATCTAGGAGTTTGTATCACTAAAGATCTCACCTGGAATAAACACATCCATCAGATCAAAGCTTCAGCTAACCGTACCCTTGCATTCGTCAGACGGATTCTCCACTCATGCCATGATGACAACTGCCTACACGTACAACCCTTGTTCGTTCATTGCTAGAATATTCATCATCAATGTGGGACCCCCACACCCAGGTCCTCGTTAACAAAATAGAGATGGTGCAAAGACGGGCGGCTCGCTTTTGTCACAACGACTACACATCCAGAGAAACTGGGTGTGTGTCAGAAATGATTAAAAAATTACACCTAGAGCAACTAACAACCAGGAGAGCAAACAGACGTTTCACCATATTTCACAAAGCCATCCACAGTCATATATTCTTGCCTGTCGGAAACCTCCTCCAGCCCGTCCAACGCCACTCACGGCATCTAAATACCAAAGCCTTCAACACCATCCACACGAGCAAGAACTGTTCCAATTTGTTCTTATTTTCTCCGAGCAATAAAATATTGGAATTCATTACCAGACCACCACAGCAATTTAAGCAAGCTCTCACACACTTAGTCCCAAACAAACATGACTAAATAGCATGCGCACCCAACCCTGACCGTTTGACTCCATATGAGTGTTGGCCAGTACTACAGACATTAAGAAGACAGTCAGTCAAGATTATTTATGATACCAAACATGTTTTACATAATGAATTTCAGCTCCTACCATCTGGCAGACGCTATAGAACACCTCCGTGCAGGCTTAATAGATACAAATACTCATTTGTGCCACTGTCCATTAAACAACTTAACTCATGATACCTGCTGCAACAATGTCACTTGTCGTTCCTAGCATAACAAGTAATGTGCATGCAATGTATATAATGTCTATTCATTTATTTATTTGTGTATTTATTATTATTACTATTATTATTAATCTGTTTCACTGTCTACTTATATGCTGTTTTTATAGAATGTTTTTTTATATATATATATATTGCAGTCATGTCTGTTCTTACCTGAGACAAATTTCTCAAATTCACTGTTGAGACAATAAAGAATGATCTTATCATATCTTATCTATCTTATCTTACTACAAGACAAGACAAGACAAGACCCCCATGCAAAGCAAGGTGGCGCCACTTTACCGAGCCTAACGGAGACTAAAATTGGCGGGGATTGGGTACATCCCTTCCCATGATTATCGAGAAGTTTGTAAACACGCATGCGTATTAAGAGTTTACAATCATGGCGGAAATTTGGAACGTGGGATTTATTTGGTGTTGATAATTTTGCTGAAAAACGCGAATAATTAAAGCGAAATCGTCATGAGCTCCATTAATGACGATGACCCAACGTTGCCTGTCGACTTCGACGCTAGGTTAGTTATAACTGTTGTTTTATATGCGATAGTATGTTTCCAAGCAACGTTAATCACGGTTATGTCATGAGATTGAGGCATTGACTAGACTCGGTGACGGTGTCTGAACAACAACAAGATAAATACCACGATAGTTGTTTGGCATGTTCTTGGCATGCCTTACATTAAGTGTGACAGCTAGTTGTACCCAGAACTGTCCATTAATCGATACATCTTTGTTAGATCCAAATATATTACAATGTTAACATGGAAAACGTCGTTAATTACGAAGTTGTGTCATAAAAATTCAAAAATAGTAATTCAACATGATAAACAAGATTATAATTGTTGTGCTTACATCCACTGATTTTATTTTTAACTAACTATAAAGTAAAGTTTTATCAAAATGTCATGTAACTTTTTGTTTACCACTGCCAGTCTGCCACCCAGTCATTTATCAATAAAATTTGCTATCTGCAAAAAAATTGCTACCTTTTGAAATCTTGCATTAGAGATGCTAGTACTACTCACAGTCACTGTGATCTTTTACTTTCTGACCTAACCATGAAATCGACCACCTAGAGCACCTAAACTTCTCCTCATATATCTACTATACATATACGCATGTCACGTGGTCAAAACATTACATTTCCTTTCTCAAAATGATAAAAATAAAATAATTTTTTTTTAAAATATCTCCTATGGCAATTACGTGTATGTATCGCCAAGGCCACCGCAAAATCGATACATATGACAAGGCGTCGTTCAGTTTCGCCAAAAGTCCATGCGACGGCGCTGCTGTGATTGAAATCAAATATCGTACAGTTACGCATTTCTGTGTTTTAATTGTGCGTGCCTGCATGCTTCGTTGCTTCAATGGTAGATAGTAGATCACCTAAACTTCTCCTCATATATGATATATGAGGAGAAGTTTAGGTGCTCTAGGTGTTCGTTTTCATGGTTAGGTCAGAAAGTAAAAGACCGTCGCAATCACTCATAGTCAATGTGATGATCTGAGTATAAATGTCTGACAAAGTTCACTTTTTCAAAAGAAAATGAGACACATGTTTGCAATAAATGTTTTGGTATACAATATAATATGGAAGAATGAATAACAGCACTAGCCTGACACATCAATGACTGTTTTTATAAACATACAGCTTATTTTGCTATATTTATTATTTATAATAGGATGCGTTCATAGTAATCACATCAGGAAAGTTATCAAACTGCCCTGCAATGTTTGTATACTTAAGAGCTTTGTTTCTTGCCATGGATAATCGAAAATATTTAAATTAAGCCAAGACGCCAATAATGAAAGAGTCATTAATCAGTAAACCATAAAATGTCTTTGTTGCTCTCACAACAGACAGTGCTAAAACAGCTGCCTGAGTCTTCTGAAGTGATAGTTTTGTGCTAGCTTACATTCTGGCTAAACTAACATCACGCTAGTCTTGCTAATAGTGTTGGGAATCAATTTGATTTTTATAATCGATCATCGGTTTGTGGACGGCCATTGTCGGAATGAAACAAAACTAATTTCATCCTGCTACTAAATACTTTCTTAGTGGCTGTAGGTTGAAATGTTTTTTTCTCGCTGGCACCAGACTAGGGTGATTCTGGTTCAAACTCATTATCCCCAAGGTCTTTTCGAGCCAGAGCTGGTGGTGATCGGTGACAATGCAAAATCACAATGACAACTTGTTGAATATTCATCACAAATAGCCTGCAAAATCTTTCTAACTGTCTGAACTTGTATAATAACCTGATTCAGGAATACTGTCATGCAGTTTACCATAACAGTGACTTGGAAACTTTAACTAATAGTATTAGCTCAAGTTTTCGAGTAATTTGAACAGACTAAAACGTTGTTATCGCAAAACAAACCCCAGCTAGCTCCCTCATGAATAAAAAAGGACATGAGTGTGCAAGCGTCCCTTGCTGATACATATCCTTTCCAAAGTCAAGACTCTAGCATAAGTTGATAATGATTACGGGAACCACAATGTAACGGATGTAATTAGTGGGAATGATAATGTGATGTTTGTAATTCCTGAGGAGGAATACCTTTGCACCATGGAACATTTGAGTGGCATTATGCACCAACGAGTGTGCAAAGAGATAATACCCATGTGTGAATCTCTAATAGCATGTGTGTTGCTGAATTGGAAAATTATACGTTTGATAAGAATGTGTGAAAGGGTTTTGATAGTTTTTTCAGGTAAAATTTGGTTCACTGGACTCCCACCAATTTCCCATGAAAATCAATGCTTGTTTGGGTAAAGACTTGCTAAGCACTGCATTAAACTGTTGCAGGCTACTGACCAATTGGCTGTACAGGACATCTTATTCTGGCCTTCACCAATTGCCAAAGCACTCAATATCCATTAATTATATTATATTAATGATTTATAACAATGATGAATCGATGTGTATAATTTCCAGCATTTGATGTGCGCATTTAAATGGCATATTGGAAGTAGGATGTCATCGTGGAAACAGTGAGTTGTATGTTGTCATCATTGGTGTTCACCTTACGCAATGTAACATGACCATTGACTGGTCAGACTGCGTGGGTAGAAGCACAGAGAGTTGTCATTGGTGGTCACCTCACACAATGTAGCATGACAATTGACTGGTCGGACTGCATGGGTAGAAGCACAGAAAGTTGTCATTGGTGTTCACCTCACACCATGTAGCATGACAACTGACTGGTCAGACTGCATGGGTAGAAGCACAGAAAGTTGTCATTGGTGTTCACCTCACACAATGTAGCATGACAATTGACTGGTCAGACTGCGTGGGTAGAAGCACAGAAAGTTGTCATTGGTGGTCACCTCACACAATGTAGCATGACAACTGACTGGTCAGACTGCATGGGTAGAAGCACAGAAAGTTGTCATTGGTGTTCACCTCACACCATGTAGCATGACAACTGACTGGTCAGACTGTGTGGGTAGAAGCACAGAAAGTTGTCAAATCTATTTTTCAGGGTGATAGAGAATAATTTAGTCCAAGATTTTCTTTTAGCGACACCTAGTCAAATTTATTCACTCAATGTTTCAGCTATTTTTGAAGTGAAATATTGTGTGTATTTGTATAGGATAGATATAAAGAATGCCTCAAAAGCAGTGTGTGTGTGTGTGTGTGTGTGTGTGTGTGTGTGTGTGTGTGTGTGTGTGTGTGTGTGTGTGTGTGTGTGTGTGTGTGTGTGTGTGTGTGTGTGTGTGTGTGTGTGTGTGTGTGTGTGTGTGTGTGTGTGTGTGTGTGTGTGTGTGTGTGTGTGTGTGTGTGTGTGTGTGTGTGTGTGTGTGTGTGTGTGTGTGTGTGTGTGTGTGTGTGTGTGTGTGTGTGTGTGTGTGTGTGTGTGTGTGTGTGTGTGTGTGTGTGTGTGTGTGTGTGTGTGTGTGTGTGTGTGTGTGTGTGTGTGTGTGTGTGTGTGTGTGTGTGTGTGTGTGTGTGTGTGTGTGTGTGTGTGTGTGTGTGTGTGTGTGTGTGTGTGTGTGTGTGTGTGTGTGTGTGTGTGTGTGTGTGTGTGTGTGTGTGTGTGTGTGTGTGTGTGTGTGTGTGTGTGTGTGTGTGTGTGTGTGTGTGTGTGTGTGTGTGTGTGTGTGTGTGTGTGTGTGTGTGTGTGTGTGTGTGTGTGTGTGTGTGTGTGTGTGTGTGTGTGTGTGTGTGTGTGTGTGTGTGTGTGTGTGTGTGTGTGTGTGTGTGTGTGTGTGTGTGTGTGTGTGTGTGTGTGTGTGTGTGTGTGTGTGTGTGTGTGTGTGTGTGTGTGTGTGTGTGTGTGTGTGTGTGTGTGTGTGTGTGTGTGTGTGTGTGTGTGTGTGTGTGTGTGTGTGTGTGTGTGTGTGTGTGTGTGTGTGTGTGTGTGTGTGTGTGTGTGTGTGTGTGTGTGTGTGTGTGTGTGTGTGTGTGTGTGTGTGTGTGTGTGTGTGTGTGTGTGTGTGTGTGTGTGTGTGTGTGTGTGTGTGTGTGTGTGTGTGTGTGTGTGTGTGTGTGTGTGTGTGTGTGTGTGTGTGTGTGTGTGTGTGTGTGTGTGTGTGTGTGTGTGTGTGTGTGTGTGTGTGTGTGTGTGTGTGTGTGTGTGTGTGTGTGTGTGTGTGTGTGTGTGTGTGTGTGTGTGTGTGTGTGTGTGTGTGTGTGTGTGTGTGTGTGTGTGTGTGTGTGTGTGTGTGTGTGTGTGTGTGTGTGTGTGTGTGTGTGTGTGTGTGTGTGTGTAGTTACTGCACTGAACATCTATCACAAATGTTTCTCCATATTTAGATAAATAATAAAACAACAAATTCTTGTAAATGAAAGTGGTGCAGATAGCCTACGTGTGTACTGTGTCTTATTAGATTTGCACCCTATAAACCACAGCCATTTTTTTAAGACCCTGGTTCCCCAGATATATTACCAGATACAGGAAAATGTGTGGCCAGTTATGTTCAGGCACAATATCCAATGTGTTCTCTAAACTCTCCGTCAGAGTGCGTCACTTAAATAAATCGAAATATGCTGCTATTTTGGGCTGAGTTTGGCTATATTGAAATATTGGTCTTCGGTCGGGTTTGGCCGACTTGAGGACTAAAGGGGTTTATTCCCTCCGCAATCGATTAGGTTCATTCATATTCAGATCAGTAGTGTGTGAACAGTTAAGTAATATACACAGTTAGTTTAATGAAAGAGTGGGTACTGAAATCATTGAAAGAATTAACTCTGCTCGGTGGACTGGCTAGCTTGAAAAAGTGTGAACAGCCTTATGTTGTAGTATATTGAGCCACACCACTTTTGCCTTTTTTGCAAAATTTTAACTGGAAAATAAAATAATTTAGTAAACAAAAAATTATTTAGTAGTTTGTTAGATTTTTTTCACCAAAACTAAATAACCATTTTTCGTGAAATGAGGTACTTAGTATGAAGGAAGGCTTCACAAAACTGCATCACAATGACACAGAAGTATTAAAACATTTGTTAACAGGAAAGACATGTAGCTAGACAGAGATACCTATCAGGCAGTTCCATGGAATAGGGAAAAATTTAAACGGGCTATAAATAGTATAATTCCAGTATAAAACAGTGTTGTATTCTTTAAGCTTTCTGAACTATTTACCAGTAGGGAAATGTGTTTAATTTGTCCTAAGCAGTCAATATTTCATCTGTTCCAACAGAATAACATCATGTCTAGATGTAACATTTCAGACAAATCTCTTGGAGGGTTACCTGGCTGTCACGTTTCATATTCATTTTGTGATTCAAATATTCCAAAGAAGTGCAATAGATTTTCCTACTTGAAATGTCTAGCATGATGCAGCATGATAAATGTGCAGTCTCCACAATGCTCCTATTCCGCAGTCCAGGTGGTCACCCACATATCCCTGGCCACACATGTTCTGTTGTCTACCCTGTACAATAGCCTGACCACTGGTGCATGTGATTGAGGGTATTTAGCCATGGGGTGCCTGGCTGTTTCACTCTGAGATACCCATTCAGTAGTTGTGTATGGAGCTGCTGGCATGCTCCAGCTTGTAGGATCCTTCTCGGCACACAAGTTATTGCCACTAGCTATGTGTGAGTTCTTGTAGAAAACATGGATATGGAAGCTAGGAACCTGTGATGCAATTTTAATCTAGAAACTGTCCATTGAGGTAGAATTGTATGCATAGACAAATAGTGCTTAAGATTGACAGTGGTCATGTTGAGAGCATACCTCCAGCGAAGGTAAATATCTGCCTAGTGCAAGTATTGTTGCTTTTTGTGTGTACTGTGTGTATTGGTGTAATGCGATATTAATCTGCTGCCACATGGTGTTGCTACTCGCTTGTATTGACTGGTACATAATAACTTGTTGAGATCATTGAGTGATTCACACCAGGTATGCGTTATTAATGCGCTGCTTCTGTGCACTGTGCAAATAATTCATTCATGTTCAGTTAGAGCATAGGCTTGATTCTTATAAAGCAGGTATGTGGACACGCATTATGGAAAATGTCATGGTACCGGTCATGCGGAACCAGCTTTCCAGACATAGCCGTGGGTACCTTCTGAGGAGCGAGCACTGCAGAACCACACTATATTCTAATTTCTTAGCTATTATGAACAGACAGTGTGTTTTGTAAACTGTTTTTGTTGTTCCTTGTTCGTTGTAATGTTTGCTTGAGTTGTCAGTTTGCCAGTCCTTGCACCCATCGTCTCCACACCAGCTTGTTCTACCCATCTATTCAGTGCTGCATTAAAACTAAAAAGTGCCCATTTAACCCATATTTTCTGTATTGAAATACTTGTAAGTACTGTCATCTTGCCAGGGTATGTTATGTCAACGCCCCAGGGTAGACATTAATCCTTGCTATCAGTATCAGGCAGACCAATGATTTACTTTTTCAATTTAGTTCACCTTTGTGGACACCTACTTTAGATTGACTTTCAACTACATCATTGTCAGTGCTTGGAGATAAAAACTTAGAAGGGTGACAGTTATGTTCCTAGGCTTTTGCTGGAAGTTGAACCACAAGTCAACCATACAGGTAAAATCACTGAATTTCATCATGCATAGTACATAATGTTTTATCAGAAATGATGCAGCTCATCTTTTTCTTCGCACTTCTGACCTACTTGTTTTAAAAGGAACGATGTTCAACTCAGTTTTTCTTATTAAATCTGGTCTACTTTGTATATGTATCCAGATTTGGTTTTGGTTGGTTGGTAACACAACAAATTGCATTAAATTGATTAATGTTAACAGTACCAGGTAAAAATTATACACTAAATTGGTAATAGCTCAACTTATGACTGAATAGTCTTGTTTCATCTATTTCTAGTCAACATTGAAGTTATGTTGGCATATTTAGTATATAATTTTTTAGGGAATTCTATATTGGGACCTAGTGTGATTGACATGTATATGAAAGAAGAATCATGATTGACATTCCTTGTTTATATTCATTTAGCTCAGGGGCCTTTGTGGCTAGCAACCTGTGCATAGAACTTGCAGTAATGTGCCTCTGCTGTGTATCCTGTCAAACAAGACTCATTGCCTTTAGATGATAGCAGGTGACCTGTTGGGGTTGTATCCTAGGCCAGCCACGGCAGCTGAATAGTGCCTATAGTAAGGACACACATGCTGCAAGTTAACCGTGTTACTTCAGGAACAACCACGGATACTTATATGACTCATCTGACCAGGATTAGCAGCATCCTTTTTGCTAAAGGCACTGCATCCACCCCACTGTTGTTGTAGGGGTAAAAATAGCAGCCCTGGCAGGGTCAAAGTCATTACATCTTGGATGTCCACCAGGCTGGCTGTTTTGAGTTTCACTGCCACGTGAAGACTGCTTTTTGGATGCTTTCTGATGCAGCAGCATCAGCATTGTGTGTACATTCTATGGAGGCTCTGGAGATGATGCCTACGTTGTGGCGTCGGAGATAAAGGTCATAGGTGGGGAAGCAGTGGCGTGTTGTGATAACACTACTGGGGTCTGTACCAGCCAGTCTCTCCTGTTGGCTTTCTTTATGTGCCCAGCCTAGTCACTTCCAGGATGCGCATGGTTGCTGGTTACCCTTTGGGGGTTGTGTGACCTCAACACTATACACATACATTGTACAAATGCTGTACAGTTTACATGGCAGCACCTAAAGGCTTCTTGTACTACAAGTACAAACAGACAAATAAGTAAGTACCACGTGTGGGTGCCTCGTTAATGTCTTGTGTTGATGTTGTGGAGACTAACTGTGGAGTGAGAGAAAGTAAAAGCACTCCTACAGCAGACTATGCTTATATATAATATATTCTGTTGGATCACTACCTGACTCAGTGACTGAGTAACTTAACAGTGTAAGAATGATTAAAATAGATGATTTGAGGTTGTTATTACCAGCATAGATGGTGTACGACCGTAATGGGTTGTTGATACAATCACTGCATATATTATTTATGCAGGGATATATGATATGTACAATTATGTATTGCATCTTGAATGCAGGTTTATTGTGGCCTATGAGGCTATGTAGCAACAATTATGCAATTAGTGGTGGTTAGCAGAAACGAACTAATGATGATAAAGTCTATTACACCCACAGGAAGCAATGACCCTTGGTTTAATTATCATTATATGAGTCATTCACTGCTAACATGCTGCTATTTATTTCTATCAATGAGCAGGTGTTTTTTTTTAAATGTAAAAAAATCTTAAACTCTTCTCTTAAGTTTTAATTAACAAAAAATTAATTCTATAGTAGACCATGCACAAATGCTATGTACAATACGAGACAGGCTTTATATGATATGCAGGCCTATTGAATACATGGAATAAAACAGTAAACACACTAAAACAAACCTTGCTGTAATATTATAGTACTAAGCAGTAATAAATTGCGCAATAAATTAAATAAAAATATACAACCTTTATTGCAGATTCAGTGGATTGCATCCTTGTATCATTTTTAAATATACTGTTTGTTTATATAGTATTTATTTTCACTAGACATAATGCTTATTGTCTGAAATAAAACATTATTATTATTATAGGCATTACTAGGTGGACTGTGGATATGTTAATTGTCAGGCAGTAATAAATATGCCACAATGGCACAGCCATTGCAGCCAGCATCTCCTGAATAATAGCTGAAGAGTCACCATTGTGCACGTGTGTTTACGTTGTCATGCACGCATGCCTCTACCACATGCAGAAAGTCAATTATTACCTGCCATGTGGCATGGTTTCAGTGCACGGTATGGCATGTATTCAGTTGTTGGGTTGAATCATCGCGTTCTCCCAATATCTTTTTCATCCTCATTGATTGAATTGTAACTATACAACACTGCCAAATCATACCATTACAGGCCTGTTATAGTTTGAATTGCACGGTAAGTGTTTCGGAATTGGTTCTTTTTGTGCTGTCTGAATCATGGATGCATTGAAAATGTAGTAGATCTGAATCTGGAAACGTTCATGTTTTATGTATGAGTTGTAGCGTCTCTGTGTTGATGCTAGGTTGCCTCTCTGTAGAATTTCGCAGGCCTATCCATGCTCAACAGTATCCTGTTGATGCAGTGTTATTGGACTGACCGTTTTATGTTACAAGATTTAGGTGTGGTGTTTATCTTAATCGAGGTGCAATTATATGGCTGGAGGGTATGCTTATTTTAAGTTTAACTAAATGGCTATCACATTTCAGTATGCATGGACACAGTACATCTGATAGCTGAAATGTTAATCAATGAAAGTCTAAAAGCACTACTATTACAGTGTACCTGGAAACAAATACGGCCATTTCATATCTGTCTAGTCATTGATATTCATGAACAGATAACAATAACAGTCAAATTATATTTAAAAAAACTTGTTCATTAAAACAAATTTGGGCAGTTAAGATGTGACAGTAGATATAATTAATGCTATACCATATACACTACTGCCACAAAATACTGCCAAAAAATGGGTACAGTGACAAATTCAGACATGTTCTGTTATCTGTCCATTTTTATAAGTTTCCATTACAATGTATATAGGTAAATTGCAGCATTATGATTATGATACCCCAATATTCTAGATTTGTAAATCCAATACTTATACTGTAATATTGTAAATGACCAAGGAAGTGTAGATTTTTGACTATGTCATGGTTATTTTTTCAAATTTGATCTTCTCTTCAGTTGCAGTACCAATCTGGATCAGCTAACAGAAGTCACTGTCGGGCCTCACCTCGAGTTCCCCGATGGATCTGTTCCAAGTGAGTATTCAGTAGTGAACTACTCTCTTAACATACTCACTTCGGGTCAGAGCAACTTGATTTTGTTAAACAGTTGATTCACTTAAGCTCCACGGTTTAATACTGGAATAGTGAATGATTCTATTCCATCCTGTATATTTAATTTTATTATTATTAATCGGTTGATTCTGATGAATTGGTCCCTGATATTTTACAGACAAATTTATTAAGTGCTTAGCATAATATGTTTTACCACTGTTGCTGTTATATGAAATTGCACATTAAGTTTTCACTGCAAAATTGTTCATCTGTTCAAGATTTGTCTTACTGGGAACATATCAAGGCTAGAAAATTATATTGCTGACTACACAGGAATCAACTGGTGTTTCCTGCACTCACTGAGTTGCCAATTTAGATGCTCAAAGTAAAAAGCTCAATGAATAAATATATTGGCAGTTCAAGCGTTGCAGCACTCCCACGATGGTTCTGAGTGCATCCAGGCCAGCTACTTTGAAGTGGGTTATAGCAGCTACAAAATATACTTTTGTCACCGGTGATAACATTAGCCACATCAATATCTTGTGTGGAGGGGAGTGGACCAATCTTCTGAGGGGGCATTACGGAAATGTTGTTGGTGGGCAAAATGACGTAAAGTAAAGTGGTAATCCAAATGGATTCCTGTACAGACAGGTCCAGTAATCCGTTGCAAAAATGTAGGGTGCTCAGAATAACGGATTACCGTTAAAGTCAAGCCGTGCATATGATGTGTTCTTGAAATTATAAATAATGTCCTGGAAATGCCCTGGAATTATGTTATAAAGGTTAAAATGTCCATACCATGTCAGTGTGTATATGAATGAAGATGTTCATCAGACTGGATGGTTCAAATGAATAATATTTTTACTTATTACACAGTCAGTTTACCTTTTTCTTCCCGTGACGTTTCGACTTATCAGCAATCTTCGTCAGACGACTAGTGCTAGATGGCGACACGGTAGTCATTCTACACAGGCGTATCATGAAAAAGACAGTGGAAAAAGATAAGAGCAAAGGCATAGTGGTACTTCCATGGGTCCAAGGATTATCCGAAACCACATCACGGATAATGCAATGTGAATACAGCAATGAAGCCTCACAACACCATCAAGAGAAGAGGTCAATAGTAAGACCAAGAGACAAAGTCAAACCACAGAAGATGTGCGAAGGGGTGTATTCCATAACGTGTAAGAACTGTAATGCCACATACATCGAAGAAACAAAATATACTCTAGGAACCCGCATCAAAGACACTGAGAAAGCATCGGCTAGCAGACCCTACACCTGAAGCAACAGAAAAACATCCGAAAAAGAGCTGTATAAATCAGCTATCATAGATCACACGACTCAACAGAATCACATCGTAGACTGAGAGGGGGCTATATTTGTAGACAGAGAGTCGGACTGGAGAACAACAGGCATCAAAGAAGCGATATGGATAAGAAAAACCAAAGACAGCATGAATTGAGATGAGGGCCGATACCGACTCTCACACATCTACGATGATCTCCTGAAGGGCGCGGCCGCGGGGGCACACACAGGGCACAGAGTGATACGTCTGCGTAGAATGACTATGGTGTCGCCATCTAGCGGTAGTCGTCTGAAGAAGATTGCTGATAGCAGTCGAAATGTCATAATACTGTTTTAGTGTTATATGTCACTTATATGTATTTCTTCTCCCTTACACTGTCTTCTTGCCAGCTTCATTCATGAGTTAGTAAAAAGTGCTGATGTTATATAGCACGGTATCCAGTCTGTAGGACTGTTCAGAGCGGTTTGTTCATCACCCCTGGTAGACCTGTTCATTCCAACAACAATTCGACTTCTCTGGGAAGCATTCAGCCTCGCTTTAATTACTGCAAAAAGTATATTTGTTCACATATAAACAACTATCCATGGCTGGGTACTCGTTTATACAGCTGAGTGAACTGAACTAATATGGAGTGAACCAAATAGCCCAAGCTTCAAAACGGCAGCAAGAGAAATCAAAACCGGGTTCTCTCGAATGAGTCTGATGTTTTAACCCCTGCACCACCATGACCCACACTAGTTAATGTTTTAACCCCTGCACCACCATGACCCACACTAGTTAATGTTTTAACCCCTGCACCTCCATGCCCCACACTAGTTAATGTTTTAACCCCTGCACCACCATGCCCCACACTAGTTAATGTTCCCTTTGTACTCTGTCTCCCCATCTGCATTGAGCCAACATGAGTTTCCAAACCCAAACACTACCTAACCATTTTGCTTGAAAGGATTCCTCTGTGCACCAACACTTTTGCTTGAAGGGATTGGTTGGGGATTTAGTCATTGTAGAAATATCACTTACATCACTGGTTTTGTCAGAATATAGTTTATGTATGGGCTTGTGGGCCATGTGTATGGATTGTTCTTGTTGAATGATGTTTACTAGGCAAGCCGTTATTTCTTATGCTGGTTTGTGTTGATATTCTGGGGAGATAGTATTTCCAACGTAAACTGATACTCAGGCATAAATCAGTGTTGTAGTGTTTTGTATTACTGCAGCAATGTTTTTTCTTAGGCAACACTTGACACTGGTGTGTGCACGTGCACACCCATGCATGGATATATGGTGTATTGATACTTTTCAGTGGTTACCAAGGCAGGCAGTGGCCGAATGTCACCCGTTCGATCGCGGACCATGAAGGAATACGATCAGGTGAGAAATAGTAGTTTCTTTGTAAAGTAATTGTTTTAACTTTCTTACAATTGTTTTTTGTTAAATGTGTAGTTTATATGCCACACACATCTACATATATACATTATTTCTTCTTGTATCTTCCCCGAGTTGTTCTTTACCAGTCTGCCTGTTGTAGCAACTGGCTGAGTTGAAGAAAGAGAACTTCAGTCTCAAGTTGAGGATATACTTCCTCGAGGAGCGCATGCAGCAGAAGTTCAGTGGCAATGGGGAAGAGATCTTTAAAACTGTGAGTACCTGGTAGTCTTATTTAGTCTTCTAGCATTTATTATATGTTCAACTTTCCTGACTTTTTTCTGACCATGCAACTGAATGGTTCATTAATAAGTAGTGTGTTTACATGTACATAAGTATGGATGGAGGAAATTGTTGCTTGCATTATGAGGTTGTAATGTTAATAAGTCATGTACAGTAATAACAACATAATGCCAACAACAGCTTCCTTGTATGTGTGCTAATTATTTATCAAGGTTACATTTTGGTGATCTTGCACATTTTTTACTTTTGTGCCTGAGGTCACTCAGAAGTCGTGTTCTGCAGAATGTTTTTCTAACCATTTTATTGATGTTGTGCCAACATTTTCTATTACGTGACACCTGATGTTTTGATATTTTTGGTGCTGCAGTAGACAATAGTTGTAACTTGTTACATTAAATGTAAGTACTGTACTGTTCATTTTGAAGGCTGACAGCAAGAACATTGTTTCTGCAAGAAATTGCTTCCAGTTGTGATTTCTCTATAGCTATCTTCAACCAGTACTCCAATTATGTAATCTACAAATGTTTACGTTTGTATTAAAACAAATGTCTAACCACAAATGTCCTATAACTTTGTATAGACAATGTTCAGACTGTTGGTCTGTTTTGCTGTCACGTGTATGTACAACATCATGCAGGCATCGTAATTAAATCTGACTAATGTGAACTTGTAATTGTGTCTTCAGGCGATGGATCAGGTATCTGTTACAGTTACTCTGTGTGTTCTCATTATTGTACCCTGCCAACTCTTGGTTCAAACCTGTTTCTCTCTATTGTTGCACAAATGCAATAATACAGTATTCATTTTCTACTTCATCTCTTCACGGTGTGTGTGTTAATTCCCGTTTGTGGTGCAAATCTGGTGGAGGTGTCATAGATCTGTTCAGTAGTTGGCTACTTACTGTTATAACAAGTGGAATATCACTTGCAGTCCAGCTGTTACGACATTAAAACACTTGTCTTGTTGAGTTTCAGAGACTGTTAATGATGCTGATATAATGTTGGATTTGTTTACCTACATGAAATATGCATAGATGTGGTTCTAAGAACCTCCTTATTGATTAATTAATTACGTCTGCAATGTTTAACTGCTACCACTGTATCAGTATATTTGATTGACATTTGATTACATTTTGATGAAACAGCGACTCGTTTTGAGGTTAATCCCAGCCACTTCAATGTCAACTTCTAACAATAGCATTGACATAAGTTTCAATACGGTTGGGGTTTGTGACAGCATTATTAAAAATTTATTGCATACGTAATATCATATATCAGTAGCTGTTTTGCTGTCAGTTATACATTTTATTTGGTCTGACTCTGAGTAAGTTTAACAGGCAATCATCTGTCAAGTCCCAAGCGTTAGTGGTGGTCATTGGTTTTATTTTGAAGTATCATTATTGATTAGCCACAATCAACTAATGATCAGATTTCATTTGTTTTTAGCCACAAACGGTTGTGCCAATTGGGGGTGCATTCGGGTGGGATTATCTGGCTCTTCTCAATGCTACAAGCAAGGAAACTTGGGGCAAATATGGATTGCCCCCAGTTTCATACAGTGGCACTAATTTACTAATACACAATAACTGCATTAACAAAAAGTTGTTTGCATGTATACTCTTTTTGTAAGAAAAAAACTGATTCATCGTTGTCAAAAACAAATAGAAATCAGATGTTTATTTAGTTTTTTTTATATATATCTATGCTTGCACACAGTGTTAGTGATGACCAGTGTCCAGATGAATGAATGTTGTTATAGAACATTGAGCTGAAGGTGGGGGTGGAGTGCCTCAAACATTAATGTTGTTATAGAACATTGAGCTGAAGGTGGGGGTGAAGAGCCTCAAACATTAATGTTGTTATAGAACATTGAGCTGAAGGTGGGGGTGAAGAGCCTCAAGAATTAATGTTGTTATAGAACATTGAGCTGAAGGTGGGGGTGGAGAGCCTCAAGAATTAATGTTGTTATAGAACATTGAGCTGAAGGTGGGGGTGAAGAGCCTCAAACATTAATGTTGTTATAGAACATTGAGCTGAAGGTGGGGGTGAAGAGCCTCAAACATTAATGTTGTTATAGAACATTGAGCTGAAGGTGGGGGTGAAGAGCCTCAAGAATTAATGTTGTTATAGAACATTGAGCTGAAGGTGGGGGTGGAGAGCCTCAAGAATTAATGTTGTTATAGAACATTGAGCTGAAGGTGGGGGTGGAGAGCCTCAAGAATTAATGTTGTTATAGAACATTGAGCTGAAGGTGGGGGTGGAGAGCCTCAAGAATTAATGTTGTTATAGAACATTGAGCTGAAGGTGGGGGTGAAGAGCCTCAAGAATTAATGTTGTTATAGAACATTGAGCTGAAGGTGGGGGTGGAGTGCCTCAAACATTAATGTTGTTATAGAACATTGAGCTGAAGGTGGGGGTGAAGAGCCTCAAGAATTAATGTTGTTATAGAACATTGAGCTGAAGGTGGGGGTGAAGAGCCTCAAAAATTAATGTTATAGAACATTGAGCTGAAGGTGGGGGTGGAGAGCCTCAAGAATTAATGTTGTTATAGAACATTGAGCTGAAGGTGGGGGTGGAGAGCCTCAAGAAGGAGCTGCAGGACAAACAGGAGCTGCTGAGGAAGGCCTCGTGAGTACTTCCTCCAAGTGACTTTTTTAAGTTTTCACATATAGTCCCGCACTTGAATTCTACGGTCCCATTGGCACCAACTAGTAATGAAAAATTGTACAAACGTGAAAAAATCTACAGTCCCATCCCCAACATCTTCGGGACCGTATATCACCTTAAAAATTGCTTCCTCCTCACATACCTCACATGCCTTGAATACCTGACATATTTCACATATTGTCAGCGTTTACGTATTTGCACAAAGCATACTATGTGGGAACGTACCAATTTTTATGTTAGTCGTACGCGAAATATGACGACTGTTGCATCATGCAGCGCCATGTGGTGAGCTGTTATGGAACTACTATTGTTCTGAATTGTCTAATGAATGGTCATGGCGCGGCGCTGTAATACAGTTCTGTAATACAGTTCTGTAATACAGTTTGACATCTTGGAAATTTCCAACTTCATTTGGAAACAATAATCAATATCACACCGTGTAGTTACACAAAACTTTAACATTATTATTGGAGATAAATGTTTGTAAACATATTCTGATGGTTAATATTAAAAGGAAGAAAGAATTGCATTTATTTATACCCAAATAGTATGTTTTGTACATATTACTATATATATATATATAAATATATATATATAATGCATGTCATATATTCATGGATAATATTGTTAAATCAATACATTTTTTAATCTTGAAAATTATCGATAACATTTTGAAGTACTAATTTGGGGTATGAGAATGAGTGTGCTTTGTACAAATGGGTAATTGTTGACGATTGTGAATGGCCACAAATCCAGCATCCTCGCATGCAGGCATTATGCTGAATTGTCAGCTCCAAAGCTCCAGCAAAAATTTGTTCACTGCATCGTTAGATTCAAAATGTCACTGGATATCCTACATTTTATTCCTCCAATATTGTTGTTGCTGAATGAGAGCATCTTTTTAATTGTCTTGTCAGGGTACAAGTTCACTTCACAATAAAAAATTCACATTCCACTTGTACCTTAACCCTAGGAGTGACCAATGATAAATTTCCACGGTGTACACAAATTGGAGTTATTCATAAAGGTGCAATTAAAAAATCATAACTTCGCTAATAATTATCACACAAATGTTACTGAGGTATCATTTTGTTGCTAAAAAGACTCTTTGTTATAATAAAATGATAAAAAGTACAGCACATGATCGTATCATGTGGATATTACTAGTTGAATTTCATTAAAAAGAAAGCAAATATTTTTGTTTTCATCCTGCTACCGAGTGGCTGTATGTCCCTATGTCCAATGGGACAAATGTAACCTTACACATTAGCTACAAAATAAAAAAAAAATTAATCAAATCTGTTGAGAACTTTTTATGATTTTTTATGAATTTTTCCAACATCGGACTATGCCGATTGAGACAGGCCCATCGGTCCCGCGTCGTTTACCGTGGTAGTGTGGGCTGTTGAAGCCGGCGGAAATCGTGATGGCGACTTGCTGATATTTACCTCAAAACAGCCCGCAACATTGTTCTAACTGTCTGAACTAGTATAATAATATGATTCACTAATGCTGTCATTCAATTTGCTGAAATATTGATGCGGAAACTCAGATGGCGCAGACAAAATTTTTTGTAACAACAGTGCTCATTTGTTGCACATAGCCTGCTAGGATTAAGGAAATAAAGTAACTAATCAATAGAAAATTAATGTACTCATTGACATTAGCCGTTCAAATTTATTTAAATTTATTATTAAATATATAATATTACAAATATATTAAGTTCTATTAGTTTTTGTTGATGTTTTGGTAATGTGATTTGTCATTTAACTTGTACAGTATATAACACATTGCAACAAAGGTTATTACCTTTCGTATTTATGGTCAAACAACCTACATTTCTATATTTTTAAAAGAAATATATTATTTTTAAAGCAAATTTTTTTTTCACCAGTTTCATTTATCCTAAAATATTTTTGTTTTTGTGTTAAAAATGGCGCTTGTGCTAAATTTCTGCATCTATGCAGAATATGAATCCATGTGTACACTAATCTCTGTTGTGAACATGCAGGAGTGCACTGGAAACGATCAGCACCCAGCACCAGGTGGAGCTGCAGCAGGCTCAAGACCAGACTACAGGCGGAGCACAGGCGAAGGAGTGCAAGAAACGTGTGGAGGAACTCGAGAAACTGTTGCTTCAGAACACAGAGGTTAGACATGTCTCCTCCTCCCCTCTCTCTCTCTCTCTCTCTACTCCCACCCTACCTCATCCCTTTCTTTCTCTTTGAATTTCACGGTCTGTCCTCTCCTATCATCTGCCCCTCTCTCCTTCCCCTCTCCCTCTGTATGTTCTTCCCCCTTTCTCCTTCTCTCTCTTCACCCTGGTCTTCCCCTTCTCCTCCATCTCCCCACTCAAGCTCTCCCCGTCACATGCCATCTTTCTGTGCCTCTCATACTCTGTCTTTCTTTCTCTTGGTCAAATCTAACAAGTTTTCTCTGTATTCTTTGTTGGAAAATGTTGCACTACAGGAAAGCTAAATGTGCTAAATATACAATCTGAGAAGGTACGGTTCCGCTAGCCTGGTGTGTCCATCACAATGACAGAGGACACCAGCTGCAGCCACTCGGAGCTGCTGGTTCAGCAGTTTATTGAGTCTGTTTCTCAGGATCTGCAGAAATCTCATCGCCAGTTGGAAGAAGCCAATCAGAAGCTGCAGGAGGTGGTCACAGCCAATCGTCAGCTGGACACCGCTTACAAGCAACTGGAGGCCACCAAGTGGCAGCTCGAAGAACAACTCGAGGGTTGCGGTGACAGCAATGCGAGTATAGTAAGTCACCTGTCTCTCCGTTCATTTATCCTGTCCGTTTGCTCATCTGTCTCTTCGTCCATATGTCTGTCTGTCTGTCTCTTTATCAGTCTGTATCTTCGTGTACATGTCTGTCTGTCTGTTCGTTCATCAGTCTGTCCGTCCATGATCGTATTCTGGCTGTCAACCAGCGGGTTTATCTGTATAGTGCTAAGGTAGCTGGGTCGGCTAACGTGTCAGTTGATTTTTTTTTTCCTCAACATGCTAGGAAATATTGAACCGAACATCGACGGCACAAATAATCACATGGCACTAATGTCATATTTTGCCAATATGTCCTTTAAAAAATAGTCCTTTTGGAAATCCCCCTGGCTTCTTAGAAATGCTGACAATGCTCCCATCAACTGCATGTGCGTCGATCTTCGAACCAGCTTTATTCATTCGATGTGAACACGAAACATATCGTCTGATTACTGTGATTCCAGTACACATCAGTACTATATCTACCTAAGTTATGTCCTTAAACTAGCAAATATCAGCTCTAACAATGTTTATTGTGCCTTTGAAGCTATAACAGAAATAGCCAAGTAGATGTGACCTAGTGATCCTAGTGATCAAAATTATCGTAAACATGCCCTGCCATATGTTTCTCAGATAGCTGGCCTAACTTGATTGATATCGTAGACGACAACATGTTACAAATCCAGATTCAAAGGCTATTTTGGCACAAATTACGGGGACGTAGAAATGGCCGTTATGTTTTGTCAACAATACGTAAAATGCCAGTGAAAAACGTCACATTTTAAACATGATACATGAATCTATTGACATTTCTGTTAACACTAACAACCAGGAAATGATGCTTAATTTACTTTTTTATAAAAACTAACACTTACGAAACTGCAATTTGACATATGGATGTGTCTTAAACGTAGCAAAAATTATACAGATTTGAATAAAAAATATATACTGCCACTTTAGTCTGTCATTCAAATTTTTGCCAACTTATTCGTGGAGGTGTAGCACATGTAATTTTATTTATGTTAACCAACATTTTCCGTAAAGTTATCAGTGACACTGTTATACTTATATGTACGTCATTTATTTCTTCCTGAATTTTCTCAAAACGATATAATTTTGTGGCAACTTTTTCACATTTACAAATTTTTATTAAAAATCTTGTAACATAACCAAATAAATAAAAAACTCAAGATTTTATTAATCTGGAATATTACATAGTATTTCCACTACAATCTGTGAAGAAATGGTTAATTTATCTTAAAAACTTCTACTGAAACTACTCAATTCAAGACAAGCATATTATAGCCACCCCAGCTACCTTAATGTTACATCAGTTAGTCAACTACCTTCTGAATGAATGATGGTCTGTGTCTCTCTATAGGTTGGTCACATGATTACTTAAGGTTGTCATCAAATATTATGCAGATGATTTAACCACATCTTCTCTAGCAGGCACACCATTTGATGAGATCTGATTCAGTAATTTTGAGTCTCTTGAGTTTTTTACACTGGGGGCTACCTGTCTTATTCTTGATAATAGGATTACACATTTTTTTTTACATTTGCATTTAAAAAGAAATGCATAACATTGTCCTGCATGCGTTTCTTATGTAAATGCAATATATGAATGACATAGCCATGTAGTATTACTGTATACCACAATTTTGTTGGCCAGTCTGCCATTGTGTCCATAACACATTGTTCTCATTACAACATTGATGGTTATTTTTCTCGGTTAGTTTATGCTTAGAATAATGATCAGTCAAAATATTGAAACTGGTTGCTTAGGTTTGTTAAAACTGCCAACATTGCATACATTGGGAGCCCACCTAAGTCTTGTTTTGGTTTTGTTTCACCTGTCATTGCACTGTTATTGTCTAATTGCGAGGTCACATTGCATACATTGGGAGCCCACCTAAGTCTTGTTTTGGTTTTGTTTCACCTGTCATTGCACTGTTATTGTCTAATTGTGAGGTAACGTTGCATACATTGGGAGCACACCTAAGTCTTGTTTTGGTTTTGTTTCACCTGTCATTGCACTGTTATTGTCTAATTGCGAGGTAACATTGCATACATTGGGAGCACACCTAAGTCTTGTTTTGGTTTTGTTTCACCTGTCATTGCACTGTTATTGTCTAATTGCGAGGTAACATTGCATACATTGGGAGCACACCTAAGTCTTGTTTTGGTTTTGTTTCACCTGTCATTGCACTGTTATTGTCTAATTGCGAGGTAACATTGCATACATTGGGAGCACACCTAAGTCTTGTTTTGGTTTTGTTTCACCTGTCATTGCACTGTTATTGTCTAATTGCAAGGTAACATTGCATACATTGGGAGCCCACCTAAGTCTTGTTTTGGTTTTGTTTCACCTGTCATTCCACTGTTATTGTCTAATTGCGAGGTAACATTGCATACATTGGGAGCACACCTAAGTCTTGTTTTGGTTTTGTTTCACCTGTCATTCCACTGTTGTCTAATTGCGAGGTAACATTGCATACATTGGGAGCCCACCTAAGTCTTGTTTTGGTTTTGTTTCACCTGTCATTGCACTGTTATTGTCTAATTGCGAGGTAACATTGCATACATTGGGAGCACACCTAAGTCTTGTTTCGGTTTTGTTTCACCTGTCATTCCACTGTTATTGTCTAATTGCGAGGTAACATTGCATACATTGGGAGCCCACCTAAGTCTTGTTTTGGTTTTGTTTCACCTGTCATTGCACTGTTATTGTCTAATTGCGAGGTAACATTGCATACATTGGGAGCCCACCTAAGTCTTGTTTTGGTTTTGTTTCACCTGTCATTGCACTGTTATTGTCTAATTGCGAGGTAACATTGCATACATTGGGAGCACACTTAAGTCTTGTTTTGGTTTTGTTTCACCTGTCATTGCACTGTTATTGTCTAATTGCGAGGTCACATTGCATACATTGGGAGCACACCTAAGTCTTGTTTTGGTTTTGTTTCACCTGTCATTGCACTGTTATTGTCTAATTGCGAGGTAACATTGCATACATTGGGAGCACACCTAAGTCTTGTTTTGGTTTTGTTTCACCTGTCATTCCACTGTTATTATCTAATTGCGAGGTAACATTGCATACATTGGGAGCACACCTAAGTCTTGTTTTGGTTTTGTTTCACCTGTCATTGCACTGTTATTGTCTAATTGCGAGGTCACATTGCATACATTGGGAGCACACCTAAGTCTTGTTTTGGTTTTGTTTCACCTGTCATTTCACTGTTATTGTCTAATTGCGAGGTAACATTGCATACATTGGGAGCACACCTAAGTCTTGTTTTGGTTTTGTTTCACCTGTCATTGCACTGTTATTGTCTAATTGCGAGGTAACATTGCATACATTGGGAGCACACCTAAGTCTTGTTTTGGTTTTGTTTCACCTGTCATTCCACTGTTATTGTCTAATTGCGAGGTCACATTGCATACATTGGGAGCACACCTAAGTCTTGTTTTGGTTTTGTTTCACCTGTCATTCCACTGTTATTGTCTAATTGCGAGGTAACATTGCATACATTGGGAGCCCACCTAAATCTTGTTTTGGTTTTGTTTCACCTGTCATTCCACTGTTATTGTCTAATTGCGAGGTAACATTGCATACATTGGGAGCACACCTAAGTCTTGTTTTGGTTTTGTTTCACCTGTCATTGCACTGTTATTGTCTAATTGCGAGGTCACATTGCATACATTGGGAGCACACCTAAGTCTTGTTTTGGTTTTGTTTCACCTGTCATTTCACTGTTATTGTCTAATTGCGAGGTAACATTGCATACATTGGGAGCACACCTAAGTCTTGTTTTGGTTTTGTTTCACCTGTCATTGCACTGTTATTGTCTAATTGCGAGGTAACATTGCATACATTGGGAGCACACCTAAGTCTTGTTTTGGTTTTGTTTCACCTGTCATTGCACTGTTATTGTCTAATTGCGAGGTAACATTGCATACATTGGGAGCACACCTAAGTCTTGTTTTGGTTTTGTTTCACCTGTCATTCCACTGTTATTGTCTAATTGCGAGGTAACATTGCATACATTGGGAGCACACCTAAGTCTTGTTTCGGTTTTGTTTCACCTGTCATTGCACTGTTATTGTCTAATTGCGAGGTAACATTGCATACATTGGGAGCCCACCTAAGTCTTGTTTCGGTTTTGTTTCACCTGTCATTCCACTGTTGTCTAATTGCGAGGTCACATTGCATACATTGGGAGCCCACCTAAGTCTTGTTTCGGTTTTGTTTCACCTGTCATTGCACTGTTATTGTCTAATTGCGAGGTAACATTTCATACATTGGGAGCCCACCTAAGTCTTGTTTTGGTTTTGTTTCACCTGTCATTGCACTGTTATTGTCTAATTGCGAGGTAACATTGCATACATTGGGAGCACACCTAAGTCTTGTTTTGGTTTTGTTTCACCTGTCATTCCACTGTTATTATCTAATTGCGAGGTCACATTGCATACATTGGGAGCACACCTAAGTCTTGTTTTGGTTTTGTTTCACCTGTCATTGCACTGTTATTGTCTAATTGCGAGGTAACATTGCATACATTGGGAGCACACCTAAGTCTTGTTTTGGTTTTGTTTCACCTGTCATTGCACTGTTATTGTCTAATTGCGAGGTAACATTGCATACATTGGGAGCACACCTAAGTCTTGTTTTGGTTTTGTTTCACCTGTCATTGCACTGTTATTGTCTAATTGCGAGGTAACATTGCATACATTGGGAGCACACCTAAGTCTTGTTTTGGTTTTGTTTCACCTGTCATTGCACTGTTATTGTCTAATTGCGAGGTCACATTGCATACATTGGGAGCACACCTAAGTCTTGTTTCGGTTTTGTTTCACCTGTCATTGCACTGTTATTGTCTAATTGCGAGGTAACATTGCATACATTGGGAGCACACCTAAGTCTTGTTTTGGTTTTGTTTCACCTGTCATTGCACTGTTATTGTCTAATTGCGAGGTCACATTGCATACATTGGGAGCATACCTAAGTCTTGTTTCGGTTTTGTTTCACCTGTCATTGCACTGTTATTGTCTAATTGCGAGGTAACGTTTCATCTGTGTTTCCATTGCAGAACAGGAATGCGTCGGACATCGAGGGGAAAGAAATGTGAGTTACATTTGTGATTTGTTTCTGTGCATATATATACTATAAAATAGGCTGTCTGTCTGTCCGTCTGGCTGGCTAGCTGTCTGTCTGTTCCCTCATATCTCTGTCATTTTGCATGTGTGGGGCCAAACTTTTGTAGGTGTGTTCAGGGGCCCGTGGTATGGTTTGTATATTCCCAAGGTCTGGTGATTTTACAAAGGAACCTATATGAACATTCAGCATAGATTACGTAACTCGGAACATTAGTAGTTCATAGTTACATACAATTGTTAGCAATGCTATGCATGTTTTCTACAATTGTTCAGAGTTACATAATCTAAGTAAAGTTCCTTCATACGGTATAAACGCTTGATGAAACCGACTCTGGTTTTGGGGTATGAAGTTGCTTCCGTTATTGCCATTGGCTAGACTAGACTAAAACTAGACTGGGTAGCGCAAGGAGTCTAAGCTCGTTCAGTAGCTGCCTTTTCTCCCCTGCAACACCGGCTAACTTGGCTAGTCTATAGATAAATTGGCTGTATGTGATCATCAGTCAGTGGGAATTACACATCAACACACATAAATAGCATGCAACGACATCCAATCCCTTGTTTTCCTTTGAGATATACCCTTATTTGTAAACCTTCAGTACTGTTATGTTCCTAAAAGGGAGCTCACTTACAAATGTTCATCATTATTTGTGTGTGAATGTCTTACATTCACGCCCGATGCAGGAGAATGTTTTGTAAGAGACCGTGTGGTAGAAAAAGGTACATATTTGTATTTGTTCGCTTTGTGTTTGTTTGACATTGTGCCTACATACAATTGTATTTTGCAGCATTAAAACAGGGCATGTACTCGTGGTAGACTTGAAAGTATTGATATAGAGCAGTTTATAATCTAGATCTAGGGACAAAGTTCAAATGACAAATAAAATTATGGTACCTACAACATATTGTGCCTCATGTCCCACATGCACACGCATCGACATCTTGTCCCTAAACCACGACAATGCAAAAAGGAATTATTTTAGAAGTGTTTTAAGTTTAGTAAAGTTAGCTAACTGCAGGTTTCACCAATAAGTAATTTCCATAACATTGTTACTCCTATAATTGCTAGGAAACCATTGGTTGCCGTGACAACTTCAAGATATCCCTCCTTGCATTCTTTTAAGATAACTATATCCTAATTTTTCAAATAAATCAGTTTTCATGCTTCTCAATAGTTAATACTTTCACAAAAATTAATCAATACTCCATACTTGGTTGAGTGTCAAGTGAAATACGGCATATATATGATTGTGTGACACAGGTGAAATATTTGTATAGTGCCACAATCACTTAGTGCTCTATGACTAAAAAATGAATATATGTAAAACACAATAATACAACTAATGGTATACATAGAATTAAATGCCTAAAATAATAAATTAAGGACAAAACACCTAAAATATACATTAAATAATTATTTAAAGTATACATGGATAATAATAAATATATAAAATGTTGTGTGTTTTGAGATGTATCCTCAGTGAGTTCTACTTGTCGGTGTAGGATCATCACACAGCTGAAGTCTGTCATCAAGACGAAGGAGCTGATCATCGAGCAGTTAGAGGAAGAGAAGAAGGAAGTCGTTGCCGCAGTAACACGACCTCTCGATGAGCAGACACGCCACCTGGAGGCAGAACTCGTCAACAAGGAGCATGAGATCCAGGTACAGTAAAAAATATTATCTGATTTTTTAAGGACACTTTGTCTTCTGCTGTATCCCAAGCTACAGGTAATCTCATTTCCCACCTTATAAATCCTGCATTTGGGATTCCTTATTTGTTCTCTTATCACTGAATCTCCTCTACAGATTAGCTGCTTATTATGTTATTCCGCATGTAAAGTTGTGAGTGATATATCTTCCGCTGACACCCACTTATGGCATAGTGAAAGTGGAAGCCCCATCTAGTAACTAGAACATGCCATTCTAGTAACTTGCATCATTCCAGTAACTTGTATCAAACATCAACTAGCTAGTAACATGCATCAAAATGACATATTTCAAGCTGTTTTCGTTGTGTTAGATGAGAAAACACGCTGTAGCCAATATTTATACAGAAGCAAGCTTTGAAGTTACTACCCCAATTTAACACAGTTGTTTGTGAGGGCCCCTTCAATATTTGACTACCAGTATGTGTTGCTGTAACAGTGCCATCGTTTACAGATGCTTAAGAAGACGGGGGTGGGCAATAAGGGTGATGATGATGCCCCTGTGACAGAAACTGCCATGCATGTAAGTGTTATTACAAGCATCTATGCAAATGTGTGCTGTATTGAGTTCAAAATTATTAAAACCGCAGAGTTATTGTTGGTACAATGTATTCGTTGCAGACAGTAATTCATTAAATATTTGCAGGCTAGGATCAAGTACACGTTGTTGTGGATACTCGGTTGTTCATTGATAGATATAGTATTATATTATCCACCAATGGAGCCGCAGGTTGTTTCAGGTGGCCTCTGATTAAACTTTCACACTTTCCATTGAATAATCTATTATTAATTGGTTGGTTTACAACATAAACCTACATTTTTACCACAACCTCAAAACGGTACCAAAAAAGGCAATTCAAACTTGAGTGAAACTTCCACACTTTCCATTGACTAATTCATTGTTTGACTTATTACACGTATCACACCGTCTGTCGTGTGGTTAGTGAAGCTAGCACCATCTATCCCTTAGTTAGGGATCTAGCAATAGTGATGAATATGCAAGAAACTGTGTTAGTTTTGTGACTGGCCCTGTTTTTGATCCAAGATGTGTGTGAACAGATAACAAGAAAGTCCTAATTATTACTGAGATGGGAGGAAAAAATGTGATAAAGATCAACTTGGTACCGGTGTGATAAAACATGTTAGTAATAATCTGGAGACGTGGTGATGGGGCTTCAAAACATCAAGAAAGATGGTTGCATCTAACAGAGTTCAACACCCCACACTTGGCCCAAAATGCAAGAGTAAATCTGTGTTTCGTTATTAAAACATTAGCTAAAACATAAAGTTTTAATACTTGCGGGTGTGATAGATTTACTGTATACGCATACATAGTTATTTAAACATGATTTTCACTGCCCCTGATTGTAATATTCCTACTCTTATAGTTGGTCAGTTGCATTCCATTGATTATAACTTGACCATGTGGTACGATGTCAGGGCATGCTGAATGACTACAAGCACAAGGTGGCGCTACTGCAGGAGGCAACGGACAAGTTGACCTCTGACCTGGCCGAGAAAGATACATTCATAAGTGTGAGTTTAACAATGATGCCATCATTTGCTTTAAAAAAATTTGGTGGCTATCACAAACGTTCGATCAATTCGGGATAAGACAGCATCACTTAGCAATTTATTAATTTCTAAAACAATAGACATTCTTGCTGTAACTGAGACCTGGCTCAGACCACATGATACAGTTGCCTGCATTGCTGACATTTCTCCTTCTGGTTATACCTTCCATCATCGACCACGTTCAGTTAGACGAGGTGGTGATGTTGGCTTTTTGGTATCAAAACAGTTCAAAGTTAATTTACATTCGAACCCTGAATACTCTAGTTTTGAATCCATTTCTGTTGAAATTTCAGATTCTTCTTTCTCCGCTTATTTCGTCTGTATTTATCGCCCTCCAGGACACCCAGCCAATTTCTTTGAAGAATTCCAGGATCTACTAGAAAATATGACAACTATTCATTCAGAATTTTTTATTTTTGGTGATTTTAATCTTCATTTGGACATGCCTTCACCAATAACAACTACCTTTAATGACATCCTGGTATCCTTTGATTTGAAACAACATGTTACCTTTTCAACACACATACATGGCTACTGGCTCGATCTTTTCATAACTTGTTACAATATCCAAACACCTACAGTTTCGGATGGTTTATCAGACCACCACACTGTCATTGTCGATGTTAACATTTCCAGAACTAAATTAGAATCAAAACACAATGTATTTTACTGACCTAGTCATGAGATTAACATTGCTGCTTTAAAGGCTGACATCCTTAAATCCGACCTAATCATAAAACCAAAGGGACACCTATCCGATTTGTGTGGACAGTATTATCAAGTACTCAAGTCTTTACTTAACAAACATGCACCTGTAAGATCCAAATCTGTGTCACAAAAGCCACCCGTTTCATGGATGACTCCCGAAATTCTACAATCTTCTACAAAGGCGTCGTCGTTATCTTGCTCATTGCCATGGTGGCCGACTAAATATAGCACAAGTTTTACGCACGTTTTCAACCTATGGACTAAACCAAGTGTATGTAATAGGTGGTGTAAGGATTAAATGTGCCGCGAGCAGTGGAAGAGATGACGCTGGGGCGTAACCATGTCTGTCGGCCTAACTGATGTGCCTATGCTTGCACCCCTTGACAATTTAATGAGACAGGTCTATCTTTTCGACTTGGCGGGTGGGAAATTTTCTCATCATCGCTGGATTATCAGGTTCGTATTGTGTTTTTAATGTAGTTCATTTTACCGTTATCGTCATAGCAGAAATATGGCAGAATGCCCAAACACGCCACCGCGAAAGAAATTAAAGGGAATCCCAGCAAAACAAAAATACAGAGTGGAATATTCACATAAATGGCCAGTTCTTCAAAAGTCTAAGATAAGTGGCAATCACGTTTATTGTCAAACATATCGATCTGATATTAACATTGGACACAGTAGGTTGTACAACTGTTGAAAACATGTTGAATTAGCGCGGCACGTACAGGTCGCTGGCAAAACATGTTCTAAGATCAATACTTTCTTTTCAAAAGATACAGAATTTGCCACAATCAATGCTGAGACGCTGTTCACATCATTTCTTATAGAACATAACATTCCAATAGCAGTAAGCGATCACACTGGACCTCTTTTTAAAAGAATGTTTCCAGATTCCAAAATTGCCACTCAATAACTGAATATGCCAATGCCAGTAGCTGAATAAAGACAACTGCAGTTGTGGAAACGCCAAGGAATGTGATGATAATTTTAGCACCATTCTTCAGAGAGGACCCTACAGTATTGCTACTGATGCCAACACAAATATGGAGAGCATACAATTGTTCCCTCTTGTGGTGAAGTACTTTGACAGTAAACATGTGTATATCATTCGGAGTGTAACAAATTACATTTTAACCAATCTTCTCAGGGCTTGGGGGTGTATGTCGACCCCCCAATTCCCACTGGGTCATCACAAGGGTATTACACTTTTACGTCATCAGAAGTTGGCACCTCTGAAATTGTCCATAACAGCTACTTCATAAGTCAGTATTAGACTTTTCCCTTATTCGCATCTGCACATACAATGTGGGTATTCCTGACAACTTTCAACTTTGTAGCCTAATAGCTGAAGTGGAGTAAAAGCACATACAATGTGGGTATTCCTGACAACTTTCAACTTTGTAGCCTAATAGCTGAAGTGGAGTAAAAGCACATACAATGTGGGTATTCCTGACAACTTTCAACTTTGTAGCCTAATAGCTGGAGTGGAGTAAAAGCACATACAATGTGGGTATTCCTGACAACTTTCAACTTTGTAGCCTAATAGCTGGAGTGGAGTAAAAGCACATACAATGTGGGTATTCCTGACAACTTTCAACTTTGTAGCCTAATAGCTGGAGTGGAGTAAAAGCACAATCAACCTCATTAACCAATTTTATCATGATGCTAGTGCAAAGAAGGTGGAACCAAGAAATCATCTTGCAGTACAAGAAAAGGCTCATATTGTTCATCCAATGTTAAAACCTGTTATACTAATAAAAAACAAATAAAACAAACTATCATGTTATATTCGTAACTCAATCGTTTGATTAAATTTATTATATGTGGTGTTTGAAGAAATATTTTCCAACAAATTAAAACAATTGTATTGTGGCCTGGAGAGTGCGGATGGATGGACAGAAAGACAGATGAAAATACATTGTTTTAATAATAGGATACTAAATTTCCAATTATTGTGTCAGTGATTCAATATCATATGTATATATATATATATATATATATATATATACATATATATATTCTCCTAAGTATGATATTCACCATGTATTGTCTGACTACAGAGGTTGGAGGAACTGGTTCAGGACAGAGACCACAACAATGGGGTGAGTCTGATACCACTGGCAAAAACTCATTAATTAAAAAAAAAACATTTATTTGTGCCAATGACAAACAAACATTTTTTTCATATTTTATTTAACTTAAATTGTGATTTGTATCAGTTAATTCATATAAACCATCAACAGCATTTGACTTGAACAAGATTGCCAACCAAGGCAAATGCCCAGATGGCAAGTGGACAAGGAAGCCATTGACTTATCGAGAGTCCAACATTTTTGATCTATGTATAACCCGCCCTCCTGAAATATGTGTCAACCTTGTTTTTAAACATATTCACACTGCTAGCAGTTACACAATCTGCAGATAAATTGTTTCATTCATTCATTGTACTCTGTGAGAATGAGTACTTCCTGATATCCAATCTACACTGATTCTTTACTAATGTTACCTCGTCCTCTAGCTCTACTATATTGAGTGAGAAAAAATATTTCTATCAATATTTTTATACCCATTTAATTTCTTAAAACTTTAATTTGATCTCCTCTTAACTTCCTTGTCTCTATGGTTGTTAAACCACATTCTTTTAGGCTGTCTTCATAACTAAGGTCTCTCAGTCTTGGAATCATTTTAGTTGTTCTCCTCTGTATTCGTTCAAGCGTATCTATATCCTTCTTACGATAATCGTCTCCACACTTGTGTACAGTATTCTAAATGAGGTCTAACTACTGCTTTATACAGAGGTATAATTAGCTTTTTTCCTGGTATGTTATGTTTCTCGTAATCAACCCAAGAATTTGATTACCCTTTGAAGCTGCAATAGCACACTGCTCTGAAACTTTCATATCAACACTTATTTTTACTCCTAAGTCATTTTCTTTTACAGTAGTGCCTAGAAAAGCATCTCCCATTTTATAGTTTATATCCAAGTTCCCGTGTCCTGTATGTAGACATTTACATTTCCCAAAATTGAATAAGATCTGCCATTTTTTAGACCATTTAACTAATTTAATTAAAGGTTCTAATACTGATCCTTGTAGTACCCCATGCAAAGCTGATTTCCAGTTTGAAACCTCCCCATCTACTACAACACGCTGTCTTCTGTCAGTCAGCCATTGTTCTATCCAGTCGATTATGACGTCCCTGATACCATGAGCTTTTAATTTAAGTAGTAATCTTTGATGAGGCACTTTGTCAAAAAGCTTTCTGAAAATCTAAGTAGATAATATCTACTGGTGATCTCTCGTCTGTCCACTTAGTGATTTCTTCCAAAAAACAACATTTATTAAACATGATCTCGCTTTTAGGAATCCATGTTGAGATGGATTTAATAATTTATGCCTTTATACCATATGGTCTTTAATTAACCTTTCTAATAATTTACAAATCACTGATGTTAAACTCACTGGTCTGTAATTCACTTAACTTATTTCTCGATCCCCTTTTTAAATAATGGTATGATGTTTGCTTTTTTCCATTCAAAAGGAACCACTCCCTCTCTTAATGACAAGTTGACCACACTTGCAAGTTGTATGCTAAATATATACTTTACCTGATGTTCTTGTATGCTCTGCCAGGAGTTGGTGGCAGTGAACCGGGACCACGAGGAGAATGCACTGAAGCGTGACCTGGCAATTCAAGGACTGGCGAAGGTGGTTCGGCAGAAAGAGAAAGAGGTAGGACTACCATAGGAGTATTCACCAAGGTTGTTGCCTTGTGAAATTGAAGGATGTATAGTCAATGCGTAAGGTGACATGTGTCCGTCAGTTTCGCATGTATGGGGCTGAAATTTTGTAGGTGTGCTCCTGGGCCCGCGGGGTGGAAATTTTACGAAGGAACTTATGTAGACGTTCAACATAGATTACATAACTTGAAACAATAATAGGTCATAGTCACGTACAATTATTCGCAATGCTATACATTCCTGGGTAATGTGAACTTTGTCAAACGTCAACATAACTTCCTTCGTACGGTACAAATGTTTGTACATGATTCATGTAGTTGCATTCATCTTTGCCACTGGCACTGCTCTACCAAAACTGGACTGGGCAGTGCAAAGAGCCATAAGCTCGTGCAGTGGTTGTTTTTTTCTTTCATGCAATGCCAGGTAACAGGGCCAGTGTGTTATAAGACCATTGTTGTTTTAGAAAGCCAGTGTATTGTAATTTTTTTTATCATACTGGGCCAATTTTGTGACAGGCCCAAACCATATTTGATAGCATCGTATGGTAAAATATTGCTAGTGTTTTATTCTTATAAGGACACCTTAGTTCTTATAAACTAGTTTCTGTGTTTTTTTTATCCTCTTAATACAATGTCACATTCTCTTCTTTGGTGCTTAAGCCGTCGGGAAAACAGGTAAAGGGTCAATGTGAGCATGTTTCAGTTTGCCTTCCAGAATAGACACAACACTTGTAGGCAGACTGTCAGCCATTAACAATGTTAGTGTACACCGTTCGTGGTTGTTGTTGTCGTGGAAACATCAGACATGGATAATTGCGTGGTTTATTTTGTGTCATTTCAGGGCACGAAATAAATCTAAAAAATTACATAGCAATTGTTGCTATGCAAAATGAGTCTTACGTAGCAAACACGAATTTTGCACAGCATTTTGTATAGTAGATTACATGTGATTTGGGGAGTTATGAAAACAACACCATTTCATGATTTTGCACTTTTATACATTCTTGCGTGTTGTCAACGATGCCTTGGCTTTGATGTGGTTATAATGTTGTCAACGACCGTAATGCAAATACTTTGGGAATTGAGACAGCGCGCTGTTCCCAGGCACTAATAACTAGAGCAATACACTCGGTTGTTGGTGGCATAAAACTACTTCGCAATGCTTTTTTTTATTAATGGGAAAAGGCGTTGTTATCGGGAGGTTTTGATGCTATAAAATGGCATATGGGGAATTGGGAGTTGAACGTGAAATTGGGAGGGTTGGTATCTTTGTTACAAATAAAATAATAATTTATACTTTTCTTCAGAAAACACATCCAGCGGCAACATATGTTAAAATGTTGCGTGGAATATTCAAAATGCGCACTGAAAAACACGATTTCTTCTAAGATCAAGTTGTCTCCCGCTCTGGCCTCTGCCACTATAGCTAGTCTATATGCCATGAATGATTGCAGCCATTTGTTTATTGCAGTGTCAACCCAATAAGTGCTGGGGTTACTCCCTATGTTTTCCCGCCTTTCGCCTTACTGGCTAGATGATAATTACCATATAAACAAGTTGGGCTGTGATTGGATTCAGGCGTTTGTCTTGCAAGGGGAGCCAGGCCCAGGGGTCAGTTTCTATGGTAAACAGTTGTAGTGAGCACCCGTAGATTTCGCAACAGATTACACAGACACTGGTGGTAGTTACCGTGATGCTTAATCAGGAGCACTGATCATCGTCAAATTTATTGTTGCGACTGCAAACGCCTGTGATTTCGACTGGTGCACAACGTATATGGGACACTACGTTTTGATTGCAGGTGTTTTGTGTGCGTTAGTAGCGTCATTCTGTTTTCGGAGAGAAAATCCGTTGCCGCTACCGGGTACCGGAATATTTCATAGGCTAGCGGAATCTCTGAGCCTGCACTTCGAAACAACTCCATATGCTGCCACACACGTGCAAACGAATTGATGTAACCCCTCTAGCACGTATTGCGCTAGGGGACTATGCATTGGTAAAATCGCATTTCCGTTTCGCGTGAGAAAAATGGCGGCGTCCATGCCTACGATGCTACGACAGTTGCCGCTTGATCAAAACAAAACAAAATTATTCACGAATATTGCATCGCAAAGTTTGCGATACAAAAAGTCTAAGTTTTACTATAAATATAATTATATTCCAATCAGTTTATACTACCATTTAATGAGACCTTGGTGCTCTTATTCTTACTTCATAATCATTTAGTTGTTACTTGATAATCATTTAGTGTTGACGACCAGATAACTACAATTCTGTGAATCTCTGTTATTGAAGATGGTAATATAACAATCATTTTTTCAATGTAGACACTCAAATCGTATTATTAAAATAACATTGTTCCTTTTGGATGAACTGGCCATGTATATATTGTTGTTGATTTTTCCTGCATCATATTTTGTTATATAACCGCAATGGCATAATCAAACAAGGCTAATCTTCGTGGAACCTTGTGAATTTTGTTTTATTAATGTATATTTCAAAAGAACATGTATTGAAAATTATGGGATTGGAACGTGTTGCAAGTTTCTAAAAGTAAGAGCCTTTGGAACATGGCAAAATATTATGTTTAACATACAGGGAAAGTCACATATTTTAAACTAAGGCCTTTTAATTTTTATTAGTTCATTTATTATAAATCCACCACCCATTATTTTCATGTACTTTTACATAATGTTGGTAGTCAAGTTGTTTAGCCTCCCATTTCCAGCGGGAGCCTAACTGGAAATAGTCCTCCCACTGTTTGCTAAGCCTTGTGGCCCAGCAGCATTATTTCACTGTTCATACACTTGGTGTCACTACCAAATTCATTGGAAACACATTACAAAGAAAATTACTGATACTGCATTATGAAATATACTTGCATTAGTTTTGTCAACAATTTAATTTACATAAGATTTCATAATTAAAGGGAATAACAACAACGATTGCTTGAAATCATATGTTACATCTTGTAATATATTTCTTTTTCCACAACACCGAAAAATTCATTAGAATTCCATTAATTAATAATTCCAAATAATACTCTGTTCTACCGGCCTGCCTCGATTGTGCATATTTTCCCCGTGATTATCAACAAGCTCCGACGTGATGTCACTGATGATAAGGAAGTGCTACGAGATTGGGACTTTCCATTCATTCACCGTACTGTTGACAGCAATAGCGGTTGTTTAGAAGCAAGCGACATAATAGTTTATTGTGCTGCATTTGATTGTAACGCAAACAGTAGTAAGAACAAAGTAGCATGTAGTTGGTTTAAGTTCCCTACGGAGCCAACTTTGTTTAAAAAAGAAAATGTCAAGCCAACGAAGCACAGCCGGCTTTGTTCGCTTCGAGAAAACTTGTTTCAACTGCGATCCAGACCAGAGACAGTGCAGCCCTGGGTTATCTGGGTGCCAAACTCTCTTTGAAAGAGGATGATGTGCTCACATTATTCCCAGGAGTGGAAGCTATGTTGATGCCACCAATCCGTAGAACACAGGCAGCGACACGGGTGTCAACGATCACGGTCCACCTAGGATTGAAGCGAGCTGTCACCACAGATACATGTGATGTCGGCTCACAGTGAATTTAGACAGCATTCTTTGGAGAGTCTGGCCCTCAACTCTGGTAACTTCGGCCTCAGAGCAGAACGGGCATAGTGATCTCGTCCCAAATGATTGTGTAGCGAGCACATGAAGTTTAATGTATTTTTCTGTGAATAAAGTATTATATTTATTCTCTCATTTGTTAATTGATTGATTTCCACATTCACCTGAAAGTGATACTTAATTACAATTATCGTAATATCTTGTTTCTATATTTAAGATTTTCATGCATTTCCCCTCATCAGTTTAGTTTTTAATTAAATCATATGCAGAGCAATGACAGCGATAAGCGATTATTGTATTATGAATACAACAGAGCCACCTGCGTATGGTCTTTGATCTATACAGTATTTTTCATCAGATCATTTTGAATGTGAAGCAGTGTCTTTTATTCACACTTGCTGACTGTACGAAACAAACAAAGCAGTGTACTTCAACAGTATCTAGTTAAACATCCCTTTGATGACAAGTACAGGAACAACAAACCCTTAAAGTGAAGGCTAATCCATTACTAGCTAGAACTGAGTAGAGATGTGCACATCAGTCACCGAAATCACCAAGCCGAAACAACATGGCAGTTGGGCCGAATTCTCCAAGGGCCGAAATCACCACCACCCGTCAGCGCTGCTCTTGCTATTGTGATGTTTACTTTCTGACCTAACCACGAAAATGACCACCTAGAGCCGCCAAACTTCTCATATATTTACCATACATGTTTGACCACATGTCACATGGTCAAACAATACTCTTACTTCCATGTAATGATAAAAATTTTAAATAAAGTAGGCATTACATATTTGGAATACTATTGTATTTTTAACTTCGTTCGACCACCCAACCCATTTTATTTCCCCGTAAACCAACTAATAAGAAATAAAAGGCCTTAATTTGTGATATTTTGCACTTTGTGAAGGATGGAGTGTTGCAGCCACTGCAGCAAACAACACACTCAATCTTGCTTTCGATGTGCAATAGCAGTGGAACGGGATAGTTCACCAGGCAGCACGGAACATGTTGCTTTCGATATTGTGCACTTTGTTGAAAGGTGGAATGTTTTCTGTCGGTGTTTGCGGTTGTGCTATAGGTGGGGACTGTGTGTCTGTAAAATTGTGTGGAAACTTATTCTTTTGCTTTGTTGACTTACTAAATGGCTGACAGTGTGACGCTGATAGAGTCTTTCAGGCAACTGGGAGGTTACAAATTACATCCAGCATCTCACCAAATTATTGAACATTTCTCAGGATATTTCATCGTCATGACCGTGCAATTCCTTTTTCATGTTCCAAAGTTTTAGAGAAGGGTATATGTTTAATATACATGATGTTGCCCTGATGGGTGGTTGTCAGTAAGCAATGACAGTTAATATAAATACTTGTTGCTAAGCATTTCTTCCACCCAACCCATGTGTTGCTGCATAGGTTCAGATGTTGTCTGCGAAGCTGCGCGAGAGAAGACTGACTGATCCAACTGTTGGACAACAGGCCGAAACTGCTGACTTCTATGTAAGTTGGTACCTGGTTAATAAAGCTGAATGTTGGACAACAGGCCGAAACTGCTGACTTCTATGTAAGTTGGTACCTGGTTAATAAAGCTGAATGTTGGACAACAGGCCGAAACTGCTCACTTCTATGTAAGTTGGTACCTGGTTAATAAAGCTGAATGCCAATACTTTGTCATTATTATTATTTGTCTTAATTATTTTGTCTTGTTGTAAATGTTTTGATGATGTATTTAGCAGCATCCTGGTTTGGGTTTACATACGGTTTGTTTAGCTTGTGCAATTTTGTGTGATTGGCACTCCATGCTGTTAATCTTTAAAGTAACATTGTTGTAAGTACCGGTAGGTTTATTTGGACTTCCAAATTGCAGAAATTGGTACATAATTTAAGCCCAATTGTGGTTGTAGCATCAGGACTGCTGTGTCTAATGTGAGGTGTTTGTGTGCCAGGGACTTGACGGGGCTGGGTCTTCTGGGATGAACAAGGAACAATTAGGAAGCATTGAGCAGGAGCTGAGGGAGAAGGAAATGGAAAACCAGGTGGGTTTAGGGTTGACACATGGGCTCATTGAGGCAAAATCTACATTATGATATAACTTTTTCAAAAACATCTCATCATGCATTAACAAGACAGTAGACTCCAGTGTTGTTGTGAGTGTATGCTACTTGTCATGCTAGCCTCAAGCTTCAAAATATGTGTGTGCGTGCATGCATGCGTGCATGTGATGGCCAGTAATATTGGTACCAATAGAAAGCGAGATCATTGGGTAAGTTATTTTCAGTTTTAATATCTGGAAATAATAATTATAAATTATTACATCACCAGCATCATCAGTCATCACCAAAAGCCAGCAGAGCTTTTGTGATTGTAAACTGCTCCATGCGTACTGTGCTTCTGGGAAGAGTTGGTTACAAAACACTAGATGTGAGAGCTTGTGGCAACTGAGCTTGGAAACGGTGAAGATGCACCTTTGTTGAAACTACTGTTCTTTGATGCTGATGTGATATTCTGCTAACTTGAACTCTGCAGAGACTCGAAGAGATTATAGCAAGCAAGGACGCAGAGATAGCAGCCTTGTCACGACATACCTCACAGGTAGATGACCCTTTGTGTGCTGTTACTGATGTGTTGTCACGACAACCCTCATAGGTAGAAGACGCTTTGTGTGCTGTTACAGATGTGTTGAGGACATGCCATGTTTAGGGGCTGTTCACAGAGGGGAGGGGGGTCAAACCTCACATACTAATTATTTATGTCGGTCGCATGCAAAATTTGACCACAGTTTCATCATGCAGCGAAACTACTTGTCTATTGTTTTAAATCGCATCACCGGTCGTGGCGCGATGCTGTAACACTGTCCAACATCTTGGAAATTCACAACTTTGTGTTAAAAGTAAATAAATATCAATATGACACTGTAGAGTTAGAAAAACAAAAATTGTTAACATAATTATTGGAAATAAATGTTTGTAAACATATTCTGATGGTTATTAGTGGATATCCTATACACATGCGCTGTGGCATAACATTCTTACATCGTTGTTATTTTTTTCGATCTGGAAAATGATCAGCATTTTAAAGAACTAATTTGGGGAGTGGGGTCTGAGAATTAATTCACTTTGTAAGAATAGGTAAATGTCGGCAGTTGTGAGCGGCCCCATGGAGTGATCCCTTAGCGTGATCCCTTGGAGTGATCCCCATGGTGTGATCCCCATGGTGTGATTCCTTTGGAGTGATCCCCATGCTGTGATCCCCATGCTGTGATCCCCATGCTGTGATCCCCATGGTGTGATCCCTTGGAGTGATTCCCATGGAGTGATCCCCATGGTGTGATCCCATGGTGTGATCCCCATGGTGTGATCCCCATGCTGTGAGCCTCTAGTAGTGACTGCTTCATAGATTTCTTCTGCAGCAAAAAGCTGAAAGGGTAGATGTAGATGTGAATTGAGGTTTATAGTTGTTAAAAAATTGTCAAGTGATGTTGACAAATTACAAGGCATTGCTATCATTAATGGGTTAGTATTTTATGTGTCACTAAAATTTGTTATGGTAAAATAGGTTTGCTTGTTGGGACTTGGAATGTTACCCTCCCTAATCCACTGATGTTTGGTCATCATCATAGTCCTTCATTTAACGTGCATTCCTTTTGTCAGTTTGTGGAAATGTCCAACAAAAGGGCTTTACAGTCGAACCTCGCCCTTGTGGTCACCCTAGGACAGTTCCGAGTTATTTCCATAATAGTCAATTATAGGATATTAATTTTAGTCCCACTAATCACTATTTCGATCACTTTGGCCCGGTCCTAAAGGTGATCTTCATAGTGAGGTTCCACTGTATTTGGTCTATGAATATCCTGAAAAATCCTTCAATTTTGGATCTGTTGAAAAACCCAGCCCATATTGAGAGATGTATGAGAGACATACACTCAGTCTCTTTATTGTTAGGGAACCATGCAAGGGCAGACAGCAATGTCAGAATGGCATGAGGTGATATAATTTATGAGGGATCGTTGGCTGTGTTAAAATCTTTCATTTTATCCTTACGGGAATTTTAACAAACAGTAGAGATTATGTAACGCTCCAAGACCTAGTTTTATTGACTTTAATCGCCACAGTAACAGCAAACTGTTTGTGTTCAGCCCTCCATTGCTGAGGTGACGCAGTTGAATGGTACTGCTGGTTCAGACCACTTGATGGCACCACTGTCGTCGACCAGTCGTGACCGTTCAGGGAATGATGTCATTGATTCTGTCCAGGTACGTGTCATTCGAGCACATGTGCATGTTGATAGATGGCAGTACATTTACTACATAATCACATGTAGATTTGGCCAAATGTGTCAACTGCAAAGGTGATCATTGTTGAAGATTGGTGGGTTGCCTCATACTCAGAATATTGCTAAATTATTATGCACCAAGCCATGTGTAGTGGTTGTCACAGTTTGATTCCTGCAGTTCCCCTTCTGAACAGGATTTGGCCTCTTTGCAGGGCTGGCGCCAGAGGCTGGCAGACAAGGAAGGGGAGGTGGCACGACTGACGGAAAAGCTGCGCAAGTCTGACGCACAGCTTCGACAGAGGGAGGATGCGCTAGAGGTAGAATGTCCAACTGACTCACTAAAACGTTTTTGCAGAATACGTCGTTCATTGCACATGTTTTCCACTCTACACGATCTTTCATGTTCAGTTCTTTCCAACCTAGCTGGTTCACTCCTTTATGTTGTCTCTCCATCTTTGTAGTCTTCCTCTATGTTTGCCCTCCGTCATGCCTTCAAAGATGGCTTTCACTGGAAAGCTACTTCTTTTCTTGCATCCGGACAACTTCAGTTTACGTTTACTCACTTCAGTCATGTTGTTTTAGACTGGTGTTTCCTCTATTTCATAATGTGATTTAGGAAAACCTCCATCTTTTTCCGGAGCTACAGAAGGTGTTCTCCATTTATTGATTTTTAAATTGATTTACCATTTTCTTCATATGTGTCTCTTCCTAGGATTTAGGTGCAAAAGAAGGTTTTCTTATTGTGTTTCTCCCGTCATTTCATTTTCACTAAACTGATAATGAAAAACATTTATGACTTCAACGATTTCCGTTAAATTTCATATGAATATGTAACCCTACTGACACTACAGGCAGTACCCCAAGTTGATATGTCATAGGTCAGAAAATGTTATCAATCATGTTTTTACCCAAAAATTACCTCGGCAGACAAGGACTAAATCCTTGCCCTAGAACAGCGTTCCGCAAACCCTGGCCCACGGGCCAAATTTGGCCTGCAGACAGTTTTCAGTTGGCCTGCGAGACCCTTTCCGAAAGTAGGAAATATTGAAAAAGCAAATTGGGAATATAAATTTTTATTTGTTGATTTCACGTCTACTGTAGAATCTAGAGTCTAGACAAATGAAATTAATGTGGAGTTGCGTCGTCCCATTTTCCTGCTGAGGTAGTTACAATTATAGGAAATGCGTATTGATAGTTATGTTATGTGCATTTAATTAATTCTGCGCAATTGTCCGACTGCTGCGTAGATAGTTGATCGTTATGCATTTTTATATTAGTTAGCCTTGATTTATATTTTGTATTGAAGGCATGCATTATTCAATTTATAAATTGGTGATGGCATCGGTATATTACCCAACATTTCTTCCAGGAGCATGCATGGATTCTTTAATCATTTGTTTGCTGAAATTATAATAACTTTGCTTGTCAAATAGTGATACCAGCAATGGCATAAATAGTAATAATTTAATTGCAGAGCGCCACCAGTCGATTGTGCAGATCAATAAAATGTACTACTGTACGTGTTTCGACTCCGAAGACCTTAGCAGCGTAGCTGTTTCAACCGTTCTATCCCTTGTAACATCAACCATGACTATATTATAGTATTACATTAATTACAATCTTGACCGTGCTTATCCGGGGAAAGGTGAGTGGCTGAAAGAGTTCAAAAAAAGCTTTAATACATACATGGGCGAGGCGAACAGGAGTGTCGGTTTTTGCTCAAGGTGCGAGTCATCTCAATGAAGCTGTCTATCGCATCTTTCGCTCCCTTGCTCAACACCAGGTGCCATTGGCTTATGCCGAAGTGTTCAAAAAGGCTTTCCAGGCTGGTGCCAAAGTTATGTTTACAGGTTTTCCAAACAAAGAGAAAATTGTCGAATATATTAGCAAACTGCCACTTTCAGCCGACGTGTGCTTGTCGCTGTGAGGATCTGAGTGGCAACATCTTCAAGCAACTGTTGAGTAAGCTTGGTCGATTGCTCTTGACGAGAGCACAGACAGAAGTGATATTGGTCAGCTGCTGGTATCCGTACGATACTGCGACAACAGCATTTCGGAAGACATCCTGTGCCTTATCCCAGTGAAAGGCAAAACAACAGCTGCAGACATTTGCAATGTATTACTGCAATTCGGTCAAGAGAACATGTTGACATGGGACAACCTTGTTTTCAATTTCAATTTGGTGCCCCAAGTATGCTCGGTCATTGAGCTGGACTTGTTACGATGTTCCGTCAGCAAATCAGAAAGCCGAACCTGCTTTCTAATCACTGCATTATTCATCAGCAAGCTCTGTGTGCAAAAGGAGGCTGCGGTCTGCAGGAAACGATACAAACTGTTGTTGAAATTGTGAATCTCATTTGCACCCGTGCTCTGAACTACCAAAGATTCCAGATTCACCTGGGCACATTTGACGCAGAATATGGTGATGTTCTGTTTTACAACAGTGTTCGTTGAGTCGTGGAGCAGTTCTGGAGAGATTTGTTGCACTGCTTTCTCACATTATCAGCTTTCTTGAAGAAATTGGTAGTACTCTCGCTAAACTGGACACTCAGTTTCAAATTCGGCTCTGGGTCCTGGCAAACATTTTTGGACACCTGAACATGTTGCTCCAGGGACGCCAGGATCTTTAACAAGATTGCCATCCCAAACAACAAGTTCCAGATGGCAAAGTGGACAAGGAAGCCATTGGCTTATCGAGAGTCCAACAATTTTCTCATCTGTGTGTAGCCCACCCTTATCAAATATCTGTCAATTCTACTTTTAAACATATTCACACTACTAGCATTAACACAATCATTTAGCAGTTTGTTCCATTCATTTATCACCCTCTGTGAGAAAGAGTACTTTCTCATGTCCAACCTACACTTCTCCTTAACTAATGCTGCTTTGTGTCCTCTGGTTCTACTGCCTACTTTAAGTTTGAAGAAAGTATTCCTATCAACATCCTCATAACCGTTCACTATTTTAAATACTTCTATCTGGTCTCCTCTTAGTCTCCTGGTCTGTAGTGTTGTCAAACCACATTGTAATAAGTGACTTTTGTAACTAAGGTCTCTCAATTCTGGAATCATTTTGGTTGCTCTTCGTTGTATTCTTTCTAGCTTGTCTATGTCCTTCTTACGATATGGCCTCCATGCTTGAATACAATATTCCAGAAATCCTGGGAACATGGTGGCATGTTTTAATAAAATCCTGGGGCCTAATGGGTTAAACACCATTTTCTAATAGCTTCTTTTGACAAGTGTTTCTTTCTAGACCGTTTTCCATGTTTTTCAAGGGAACAAATGTATCGATGATACTCTCAATTTCATATTTAAGAATATTCCAACATTCAATTGCGGTCTTATTCATCAGCATGTTATTCCAATCTAGCTTTCCTAAGTATTTTCTCATATCTTTATAGTTTCTGAATTTACATTGATGTCAAAATTTATTTGATTGTGGTCACTGTTACACAATGGTTCATGTATTTTTACATTGTCCATTAATTCTTTTTGTGATGATAAAACTATATCTAATACATTTTCTCCCCTGGTTGGTTCTAGCACGTGCTGAATAAGGAAGCTCTCCTGAATTAAAAATAAAAGTGCTCTCTAGAGATTTCCATTGTATGTGTCCATGGTTAAAATCTCCCATTATGATACATTCCCTTTACTAACTTCCTTTATAGCATTTTGTATTTCTGTGTTATCTTCTTTGTTTATGTTTGGACTCCGGTAAACTAATCCAATAGTTAATTTTGAATTTCCTGAAACTATGTTGCACCAAACAGCTTTATCGTAATCTGCTTCGCCTTCTAATTGTATTTCATAAGCTTGAATAGATTCTTTAACATATAAAATAACTCCCCCGCCCCTTCTTCCTATTCGATCTCTCCTAAACATTACATATCCTGTCAATCCTAATTCAGCATCTGTAATGTCTGTGTTGGCCCATGATTCGGATATACCAATTATGTGAGGGTCAATATCTTCTACCATAATGTTTAATTAGTTTTTCTTATTTACTATACTCCTAGCATTTAAACACACGCATCTATAACCTGCTTCAGACATGTTTTTCGGACATTTTGTTATTGGTTTATCTGTACTAGTGGCCTCTTGTCCTGCTTGAGGCATCTCTAAGTAACCCCCCTGCGCTTCTAGTTTAAATAGTGTTGACTACCAAAAATATTCGTTATGCTACCCATGCCACTGTCTACTGCTGCTGCGCGTCCATCCGCAAATACTGCTGCCCCCTTTCCACTTAGATGCAGCCCGTCCTTCATGTACATATCAGCCCTTCTAACAAAACTTCCCCACAAATCCACAAAACCCACTTCCTCTTCCCTACATAGCTTCTCGACTAGCATGTTAATTGCCATCCCCGGCAATTTCAATCTGTATGACCCCTCCTTCCTATTACTGGTAGAATCCCTGACAGTATTACCTGCTCAACCCGCGTCTGCTTTAGTGTTCTGACCAAATTCCTGTATTTCCTAACTATGGCAGTTGTACCCTCCCTCTCTACGTTATTTGTCCCTACGTGTACTAAAACAGATCCACCCTTGCCCGAACCCACAATGTTTTCTACCCTCTCAGTTATCGCCTCTATTTTGGCCCCAGGCAAGCAAACTACAACGTCATCTCTCTTGTTTAAGACTACCGGTCTTCCTAACTATTGAGTCCCCCACAAACACCCTCGCTCTCTTTCTCACCCCCTCTATCACTGCCTCGGAATAGCTCTTCTGATGGATCCCCTCCCATCACATTCTGTCCTGCAGCCTTGTCACTTGGTGGCAGACTGTTATCAGGCTCTCTCTCACACATCAACCTGTCACCTTTCCCTCCCGTCTCCTGGCTAACTTGCGCTCCCATCTCCTTCCTTCCTGACACCTTCCCTTCCGTCTCCCTCACTCCCATCGCCTTAACTATCGTCTCCTTCCCTACTGCCTCCCCCACTCCCCTTTCCTTCGATCCATTTGTCTTCCCTCCCGTTTCTTTCCGTCTCGTCTTCTTTTGTCCTATGTCCCGTCTCCATCCGTCCTGTCTCCCTATGACCTGTCACCTTACCTCCTCTCCACCTCCTCCCAGGCTGAGGTGAGCTCACCCTAGCATCTCTCTCGTCGTCTTCCCTCACTTTATCCACTGTCCCCCCACCAGAACCACTGGCGCAACCCGCCTGCTCCCTTCCCACCACTGCCACAACGAGCAGCCTCAGCTGTTCTAACTCCACTTCAAGTTCCTTCATCCTCGTACATCCCCTACACTCAAGGCTGCTGTGTAATATGTACGAAGCAGTAAAGGGGTTTGATGGCAAGCTTTCTCTTTCAAAGTTGTATGCAGAGAGAGGCAAATTTCTGCATTTCCAGTTTAGGTGTGTTGGACAGTCTGCGGACAGTTTAGGTGTGTTGGACAGTCTGCGGACAGTTTAGGTGTGTTGGACAGTCTGCGGACAGTCTAGATGTGTTGGACAGTCTGCGGACAGTTTAGGTGTGTTGGACAGTCTGCGGACAGTCTAGGTGTGTTGGACAGTCTGCGGACAGTTTAGGTGTGTTGGACAGTCTGCGGACAGTTTAGGTGTGTTGGACAGTCTGCAGACAGTTTAGGTGTGTTGGACAGTCTGCGGACAGTTTAGGTGTGTTGGACAATCTGCGGACAGTTTAGGTGTGTTGGACAGTCTGCGGACAGTTTAGGTGTGTTGGACAGTCTGCGGACAGCCTTCAACAAGCGATTCGTCGACTTCGCATATATCGATGACGTTTGATGCTTTTTTTCCCAGTCCATTTACCTCCCAGCTTGACGTGTGTCACAACTTGTCACAGACGTTTGGAGTCGGCGAAGCTGCGTTGCAGGAGGATTTCATCGATTTTAAAATTGTGCTGGGCTTGAAAGAACAGTTTCTCGCTGCAAAAGACGACCTTGTGCTTTTCTGGGCGACGAAAGTGATTCCTGGTATTTTTTTGTAACACGTGATCATGCAAATCTGGATTGTCCGCGATGAATCGTATTAAAAACTCATTTCGATGCCGGTTGATGCCGGACAAACACAATTGGATGAGCTTCTGCAACTTGCGATCTTCCCTCTTGCTCCAGGCTTCAGTCAGATATCGAAGAATATGTAACATCACCCTTCTTAATAACTTGCTCGTGTCTGTGCGCTGGACTCCTGTAGATTGCCGTCAACGAATGATTGGCAGGGGACTTTCTGAATATGACTTAGTGTGATTTGTTCATTGTCCGGGTGAGTTTCAGACAAACATAAAGTGCTGTATATGAGTACATTTACGTATGTGTTTGTTCCTTACTTAAGAACGTGCTGGGGAAAAATAGGTAAAAAAAGTTTGCGGAACGCTGCCCTATAGCCATGCCCCTTACATTGTGTTTGTGTGTCTGAGCAGGCTCTACTGGACGATGCCCTATAGCCTTGCCCCTTACATTGTGTTTGTGTCTGAGCAGGCTCTACTGGACGATGCCCACCGACAGATCCACAACCAGGAGAAGATGCTTCAACACATCAGTCACAGTCTGCGGGAGAAAGACAAGCTACTACAGGAGTACATGAGACTTGTTGATGACCAGGAGGTGAGGCAGGCAATGTTAAATATTTGTGTCAGTAAATCCCACCAAAGTCTGGCTTCGTGTAGGTAGATGACTAGATGTGATTAGAAGTTTTTTCCTATGGATTGCTTCAATAATTTATAATTACTACACTAACTTTAGGGGCGTCTGGCAGTATCTCCTCCCAGGACAGTCTGGTAGTATCTCCTCCCAGGACAGTCTGGCAGTATCTCCTCCCAGGACAGTCTGGCAGTATCTCCTCCCAGGACAGTCTGGCAGTATCTCCTCCCAGGACAGTCTGGCAGTATCTCCTCCCAGGACAGTCTGGCAGTATCTCCTCCCAGGACAGTCTGGCAGTATCTCCTCCCAGGGGTCACTCTCCTCTTTTTATGTTCCTTTGCCTCTTCGGACCATTCGCCCCTGATCTACCGATTGGCAACTTATTAAAAAACCGCAAATGTAGTTATTTAGAGTTATTTACTTTTTCTACCTATTGGAGAAAAATGGTAACAGTGGGCAAATTGAGTGCTGACCACCCTCTAGAGTGCATCACATCGCTTCTTTACAGACAATATTGGGTGTTAGCTAGTGATAATAATGCTTCTTTGTTTCTTGATATATTTAACAATTATATTCAAACAAAATGTGAACTGAAACAGTTCTTCTCCAGGTGGCCAATGATCTGCCTCTTCTCCTTTTTTCAAGTGGTGTCCATTTCGAAGTGGCACGTGGAAGATAATAGACTAGACATTTGCACAGCTAAAACAATTTCTAAATTTAGGTTAAAAACATAACTGCGGTAGTATCTATAAATTATTAATCCATTGTGAAACTCTGCTCTATCCACATGAAAGAAGATGATTAATCCATTATTCTCCAGGTAATTCTTAATCATCAGTCAGAATTCCTTGGACAATCATGATTTAATAGTTAAGATACTTCTGTACTCATGATCTGGTACTTTATCAGCTTCATAAGTAAAATATTTAACAACCTTGGTGCTTAGTGGGGCTGATGGATTTGATGATACAATTTTTATTTGAGCGTATGTTTCCTTTGTCCTAAGCCACTGAATGAGACACAAGAGAGGGTTATCAGCAACTTGAGAGCAGCCCTTCATGAGAAAGACAACGTCATTGAGGTAAGGACAGTTGTTCTTCTTTAATATAGAGTAGTTTGTGATGTCCGTCTGTCCGTGATGTTTGCACAATGTGCATTCAAAATATTCTAAATTCCCGCTAGCAGAGTTGGGATATTACGAAAGAACCTATGTGGACATTTTACGTAAATTATGTAACTCAGAACAATTGTAAGCAACACTGCGTGTGTCTATGATTGTTACGTGATCTACGTTTAACCTAGTGTGTGTCTATGATTGTTACGTGATCTACGTTTAACCTAGTGTGTGTCTATGATTGTTACGTGATCTACGTTTAACCTAGTGTGTGTCTATGATTGTTACATGATCTACGTTTAACCTAGTGTGTGTCTGTGATTGTTACGTGATCTACGTTTAACCTAGTGTGTGTCTATGATTGTTACGTGATCTACGTTTAACCTAGTGTGTGTCTATGATTGTTACGTGATCTACGTTTAACCTAGTGTGTGTCTATGATTGTTACGTGATCTACGTTTAACCTAGTGTGTGTCTGTGATTGTTACGTGATCTACGTTTAACCTAGTGTGTGTCTGTGATTGTTACGTGATCTACGTTTAACCTAGTGTGTGTCTGTGATTGTTACGTGATCTACGTTTAACCTAGTGTGTGTCTATGATTGTTACGTGATCTACGTTTAACCTAGTGTGTGTCTATGATTGTTACGTGATCTACGTTTAACCTAGTGTGTGTCTGTGATTGTTACGTGATCTACGTTTAACCTAGTGTGTATCTATGATTGTTACGTGATCTACGTTTAACCTAGTGTGTGTCTGTGATTGTTACGTGATCTACGTTTAACCTAGTGTGTGTCTATGATTGTTACGTGATCTACGTTTAACCTAGTGTGTGTCTATGATTGTTACGTGATCTACTTTAACCTAGTGTGTATCTATGATTGTTACGTGATCTACGTTTAACCTAGTGTGTGTCTATGATTGTTACGTGATCTACGTTTAACCTAGTGTGTGTCTGTGATTGTTACGTGATCTACGTTTAACCTAGTGTGTGTCTGTGATTGTTACGTGATCTACGTTTAACCTAGTGTGTATCTATGATTGTTACGTGATCTACGTTTAACCTAGTGTGTGTCTATGATTGTTACGTGATCTACTTTAACCTAGTGTGTGTCTGTGATTGTTACGTGATCTACGTTTAACCTAGTGTGTGTCTGTGATTGTTACATGATCTACGTTTAACCTAGTGTGTGTCTATGATTGTTACGTGATCTACGTTTAACCTAGTGTGTGTCTATGATTGTTACGTGATCTACGTTTAACCTAGTGTGTGTCTGTGATTGTTACGTGATCTACGTTTAACCTAGTGTGTGTCTGTGATTGTTACGTGATCTACGTTTAACCTAGTGTGTGTCTATGATTGTTACGTGATCTACGTTTAACCTAGTGTGTTTCCCACATTTATTGCATGTTGTGAATGACATCATGGCAGGTGGGGAGCGGTGGTCTAGTGGTTAGAGCACCCGACTGTCGATCGTGATCGAGTGGACGGTGGTTCAATTCCACCTGCTGCTCTTTTGAAGCTTGGGCAATTTCGTTGACCCCACTTTACATGTGTCTTTCAGAAGAGACAGTAAAAGTTGTTGGTCCCTATAGCTGGTGCCTATGTCAGAGGAAGTAAAAGTTGTTGGTCCCTATAGCTGGTGCCTATGTCAGAGGAAGTAAAAGTTGTTGGTCCCTATAGCTGGTGCCTATGTCAGAGGAAGTAAAAGACCACACAAAAGGGGTAAATGTGTAACCTGTCGTGAACGCACACGGTGGTGGTCTCAGTCTCTAACCCACTAGCTCCCACGGTTGCTCCCACGGTTGCTCCCACGGTTGCTCCCATGGTTGCTCCCACGGTTGCTCCCACGGTTGCTCCCACGGTTGCTCCCACGGTTGCTCCCACGGTTGCTTTCCAATTGGGTGTATTAGAGGCGCTGGGCAGGCAGTGTGTATGACAGTAGCAAGGGTCTAAAGCAGTGTATGGATGGGAAAATTATACCTATGTGCAGATTGCACAAGCATTTATATATATATATATATATATATATATATATATATATATATATATATATATATATATATAAATGCTTGTGCAAACTGCACATAGGTATAATTTTCCCATCCATATATATATATATATATATTGTTTTTATTTTGCAATGTTGTTTGTTAATCTCATGTATTTTCTTTTCAAACTATTTTTTGCATTCAGTCAGTGTTAGCTATTTATACATATCAATCTTTAACGCTGAAATATTTAGGGATAAATGTTAACAATATAGCATATTTTGTTAATACTAGACTAGAATGTATACCGTATGATGATAACCTTAAGTTAGAAACGTTTATCTTAATTCAACTTGCGAATACGTTGTTCAGGAAACAATGGAGGACAAATGCCAGACAGCTGCTACAAAGGACACAGAGATCCGCCAACTGAGAACGGCTCTCCGGGAACGTGACAGTGACATTGAACGGGCCAATCAGATGCTGCTTAGCACCGAGGAAATGATTGATGTGAGTTAATCCTACAATTAAATTTTCTCGCCATCTCATTTCAGACTCATTTCACACAAATATCGAACCTACTTAGTATCCACTGTGACAATTTGGTGAAATCAAACTATTACATTATTTTTGGCCAGATCTGTTAAAAAATCAGTAAAAAATGGCAAAAGTGGTTCCGCCTCTAACATAAAGCTATTCACATATCGCTATTCACAAGCCTGCCTTGCATAAGGGATTGCCTAATAACACCGTAATAGTAAGAGATGGACCCATAAAAGTATGCATTTTCTGAAAGCTGAGTGAATGAGCTAAAAAAACAACCACAATGTATTCATGAAAACGCGACAGTTGACAGACATGACAGTTGCCGTGGAATTCAACAACAATTTTGTTTATGAATGTTAAAAATAGAAAATGTTTACTGAAATAAGTACCCACTTCTTGGATGGTAGCAATATTTGTTTATGTTGGAACATCTGAATCACTGTGATTGTCAGCATCAGTTACTAAGTCAGCAGGTGTCATGAAAATCAGCAAAAGCAGACTGTCACTTATAAATAGGGAAGGTAAGTTGCCCCGCTATCAACATCCCTAGTTGGACAAGATGGGTCAGAACACTTATGTATACTGTAAGCAAGGGTGATTTTATATTTTATGCCATTTTTTTATCTATTTTCCATTTTTATTAAATAATTGATATACAATAGCATTATTTTTTTCATGCATATTGTATGTATGTGTGGGTAACTGCCTGAATTAATAGTATTTCTATGCATAAGATGGTTGACCAGGTATTGGTAACTGTGTCAAGGGTCTGAGTTGAGTTACCAGAGCTGTGCATTTATTCGGCAGACCCTGGAGGTGGAGTCCCTCGAGAGAAAACAGAACCTCGACCAGATGACTGCTTCTCTCAGTGCCTGCCAGAGGGGGCAACAGGTACACCACATTGGTTTTTGTCATATGGGTGGCATCAACATTACCGGTTTTAGTCAGGATATACTGCTTTTTTCCCTTGGTCTCAATTTCCCGCTTTTTGATGAAATGTCATACATTTTGTAGCTTTCTAAATTTCTCTTTTTTTTCTGAAAAATCGATCTATTTGTTGCTTACAAGGCCGTTCTTGGTGCATGCTATTTGCTGCTTACAAGGCCGTTCTTGGTGCATGCTATTTGCTGCTTACAAGGCCGTTCTTGATGCATGCTATTTGCTGCTTACAAGGCCGTTCTTGGTGCATGCTATTTGCTGCTTACAAGGCCGTTCTTGGTGCATGCTATTTGCTGCTTACAAGGCCGTTCTTGGTGCATGCTATTTGCTGCTTACAAGGCCGTTCTTGGTGCATGCTATTTGCTGCTTACAAGGCCGTTCTTGGTGCATGCTATTTGCTGCTTACAAGGCCGTTCTTGGTGCATGCTATTTGCTGCTTACAAGGCCGTTCTTGGTGCATGCTATTTGCTGCTTACAAGGTCGTTCTTGGTGCATGCTATTTGCTGCTTACAAGGCCGTTCTTGGTGCATGCTATTTGCTGCTTACAAGGCCGTTCTTGGTGCATGCTATTTGCTGCTTACAAGGCCGTTCTTGATGCATGCTATTTGCTGCTTACAAGGCCGTTCTTGGTGCATGCTATTTGCTGCTTACAAGGCCGTTCTTGGTGCATGCTATTTGCTGCTTACAAGGCCGTTCTTGGTGCATGCTATTTGCTGCTTACAAGGCCGTTCTTGATGCATGCTATTTGCTGCTTACAAGGCCGTTCTTGGTGCATGCTATTTGCTGCTTACAAGGCCGTTCTTGGTGCATGCTATTTGCTGCTTACAAGGCCGTTCTTGGTGCATGCTATTTGCTGCTTACAAGGCCGTTCTTGATGCATGCTATTTGCTGCTTACAAGGCCGTTCTTGGTGCATGCTATTTGCTGCTTACAAGGCCGTTCTTGGTGCATGCTATTTGCTGCTTACAAGGCCGTTCTTGATGCATGCTATTTGCTGCTTACAAGGCCGTTCTTGGTGCATGCTATTTGCTGCTTACAAGGCCGTTCTTGGTGCATGCTATTTGCTGCTTACAAGGCCGTTCTTGATGCATGCTATTTGCTGCTTACAAGGCCGTTCTTGGTGCATGCTATTTGCTGCTTACAAGGCCGTTCTTGGTGCATGCTATTTGCTGCTTACAAGGCCGTTCTTGGTGCATGCTATTTGCTGCTTACAAGGCCGTTCTTGATGCATGCTATTTGCTGCTTACAAGGCCGTTCTTGGTGCATGCTATTTGCTGCTTACAAGGCCGTTCTTGGTGCATGCTATTTGCTGCTTACAAGGCCGTTCTTGGTGCATGCTATTTGCTGCTTACAAGGCCGTTCTTGATGCATGCTATTTGCTGCTTACAAGGCCGTTCTTGGTGCATGCTATTTGCTGCTTACAAGGCCGTTCTTGGTGCATGCTATTTGCTGCTTACAAGGCCGTTCTTGATGCATGCTATTTGCTGCTTACAAGGTCGTTCTTGGTGCATGCTATTTGCTGCTTACAAGGCCGTTCTTGGTGCATGCTATTTGCTGCTTACAAGGCCGTTCTTGGTGCATGCTATTTGCTGCTTACAAGGCCGTTCTTGGTGCATGCTATTTGCTGCTTACAAGGCCGTTCTTGGTGCATGCTATTTGCTGCTTACAAGGCCGTTCTTGGTGCATGCTATTTGTTGCTTACAAGGCCGTTCTTGGTGCATGCTATTTGCTGCTTACAAGGCCGTTCTTGGTGCATGCTATTTGCTGCTTACAAGGCCGTTCTTGGTGCATGCTATTTGTTGCTTACAAGGCCGTTCTTGGTGCATGCTATTTGCTGCTTACAAGGCCGTTCTTGGTGCATGCTATTTGTTGCTTACAAGGCCGTTCTTGGTGCATGCTATTTGCTGCTTACAAGGCCGTTCTTGGTGCATGCTATTTGCTGCTTACAAGGCCGTTCTTGGTGCATGCTATTTGTTGCTTACAAGGCCGTTCTTGGTGCATGCTATTTGTTGCTTACAAGGCCGTTCTTGGTGCATGCTATTTGCTGCTTACAAGGCCGTTCTTGGTGCATGCTATTTGTATGGTCTCAAGTGATTTAACATTTTCTCGGTCATGTATTCACCACGAACAAAAACAGCAAATAAAAATGGCAACCCGTAAAAAGTATGAGTCCACTAAAAGTATGAGTCCACTAAAAGTATGAGTCCACTAAAAGTATGAGTCCACTAAAAGTATGAGTCCACTAAAAGTCAATGAAAGTTGAGTGGAGGAGGAGGTTGTCTCCCGCTTTCCATGAGAACTTTCCCAATGTTCCATGAGCAGATGTTGACATTTGATGGGGGTGATGTGGGAGAGGGGGTGGGTGTGAGGGTGCTCATGGCTGGACAGGGATCCTAAATGGAAACAGGTCCATGATTTTTTGTGGGAAGAACGTTTGTTGTTTTGTGGATAGGTTATGCCTGCGTAGGCAATTGCAAAAGGCCCATTCATGTTTATATATAGTTTGTGTATATGTATTGGAACCTGGTGCTAGTGACAAAGGCTCCATTCAGATTAGATCATTCTGTGTAACCACTGTCCCATTCGGTGTCTTGGGTTGGCCTGTGATGTTATGTAATCATGCTCTTTCATATGGTCATAGTTTCACCCAATCACTGCTAGGTGTTGTGCCAGGTTTAGCTGTAGTGGCAAGTCAGTTTGCTGGTTGCTACAGGCACAGACTCCAGTTACAGTCAGTGACATTCCTGTGACCGACTCGTGAAAGGTCAGCAGTAAATTACACCTGCTCTGTGTGTGCTGGAAACTGAGACTTAGCAAGGATCAGGCATGTATAAATGTACAAGGATCAGGCATGTACAAATGTACAAGGATCAGGCATGTATACATGTACAAGGATCAGGCATGTACAAATGTACAAGGATCAGGCATGTACAAATGTACAAGGATCAGGCATGTACAAATGTACAAGGATCAGGCATGTACAAATGTACAAGGATCAGGCATGTATAAATGTACAAGGATCAGGCATGTACAAATGTACAAGGATCAGGCATGTATAAATGTACAAGGATCAGGCATGTATAAATGTACAAGGATCAGGCATGTATAAATGTACAAGGATCAGGCATGTACAAATGGGAAGAATGAGAAAAGCAAAGCAGCCATAGTTTCATGTTTATAATTTGACTGTCTGTCTCTCTGTCTGTCTGACTGTCTATCTGTCTGAATAACTGGCTGTCTCTGTCTGTCTCTTTGTCTGTCTCTCTATCTGTATGATTGTCTGTCTGTCTCTCTGTCTGAATAACTGGCTGTCTCTGTTTGTCTATCTGTCTCTGTCTAACGTCTCCCCCTGTGTGATCTGTTTAACGTCTCCCCCTGTGTGATCTGTCTGACGTCTCCCCCTGTGTGATCTGTCTGACGTCTCCCCCTGTGTGAGCTGTCTGACGTCTCCCCCTGTGTGATATGTCTGACGTCTTCACATGTGTGATCTGTCTGACGTCTCCCCATGTGTGATCTGTCTGATGTCTCCCCCTGTGTGATCTGTCTGACGTCTCCCCCTGTGTGAGCTGTCTGACGTCTCCCCCTGTGTGATCTGTCTGACGTCTCCCCTGTGTGCTGACAGTCTATGGAGGAAAGCCACAGCGAGGCCATGGAGGAGAAGGAAGCCCTCATTGGGAAACTGAGGGACAGCCTCGTGAGGAAGGAGGAGGAACTGCAGGTGAGTGGGAACACTGGGAAGGAGGTAAAAGGGGTTTGTAGTTGAGGTATCTTCTTATTCTCTCTTCATCATCTGGATAGACAATTCACCAATAAATGTGTGGATGTCACTACATTTCTGTTTAACAAGACAAGATTTAACAAGATTTGCCATCCAAGCCAAAGGCCCAGATGGCAAGTGGACAAGGAAGCCATTGGCTTATCGAGAGTCCAACAATGTTCACCTACTTATAACCCGCCCTCCTGATATATGTGTCAACCTTGTTTTTAAACATATTCACGCTGCTAGCAGTTACACAATCTGTAGACAGTTTGTTCCATTCATTTATTGTCCTCTGTGAGAACGAGTGCTTCCTGATGTCCAATCTACATTGATCCTTTACTAATTTTACCTCATGTCCTCTAGTTCTGCTATCCTTCTTGAGTGAGAAAAACATATTTCTATCAATATTTTCATACCCATTCAATATCTTAAAAACTTCAATCTGATCTCCTCTTAACCTCCTTGTCTCTAGAGTTGTTAAACCACATTCTTTCAGGCGTTCTTCATAACTAAGTTCTCTAAGTTCTGGAATCATTTTAGTTGCTCTCCTTTGTATGCGTTCAAGCGTATCTATATCCTTCTTACGATATGGTCTCCATGCTTGTATACAGTATTCTAAATGAGGTCTAACTATTGCTTTATAAAGAGGTATAATTAACTTTTTTCCCTTATATGTTATGTTTCTTCTAATCAATCCAAGAATTTGATTACCCTTTGAAGCTGCAATACCACACTGCTCTGAAACTTTCATATCAGCGCTTATTGTAACTCCTAAGTCCTTTTCTTTTACAGTAGTACCAAGAACAGTAGCTCCCATTTTATAGTTTACATTCAAGTTCCCATGTCCTGTATGTAGGCATTTACATTTCCCAAAATTGAACAGCATCTGCCATTTCTCAGACCATTTCACTAATCTGTCTAGATCGTTTTGTAAATGTTGTTTATCACCATCAGTATTAACCTTTCTAAACAGTTTTGTGTCGTCCGCAAATTTCAGTACGTTACTTGTTATACTCTCGTCCAAGTCATTGATATAAATTAAGAATAATATAGGTCCTAATACTGATCCTTGAGGTACCCCACTCAAAACCGATTTCCAATTTGAAACTTCGCCATCTACTACAACTCGTTGTCTTCTGTCAGTCAGCCATTGTTCTATCCAGTCAGTTATGCTATCCCCGATACCATGGGCTTTTAATTTAAGTAGCAATCTTTGATGTGGCACTTTGTCAAAAGCTTTCTGAAAATCTAAGTAGATAATATCTACTGGCGATCCCATGTCTATCCACTTAGTGATTTCTTCCAAAAAACATAACATATTTGTTAAGCATGACCTCGCTTTAAGGAATCCATGTTGAGATGAATTTAATAATTTATGCTTAACGAGGAAGTCCACCATATGGTCTTTAATTAACCTTTCTAATAATTTACAAATCACTGACGTTAAACTCACTGGTCTGTAATTCTCTGACTTATTTCTCGAACCCTTTTTAAATAATGGTATGATGTTTGCTTCTTTCCATTCAAACGGAACAACTCCCTCTTTTAATGATAAGTTGAATACTCTTGCAAGTGGTATACTGATTTGATCTACTGTTTCCATTAGTAATTTTGGAGGAATCCCATCCACTCCCGGTGATTTGTTATCCTTCATTGCCTTTATTTTCCTAGCTACCAATTCTGGAGTTACAACTAACGGTCCTAAATAGTCAGATTTAGCCCCCTGAAATTTAGCATCAGCAACTGGTAATGAACTAATATCTTCTTTTGTAAACACTGAACTGAAGTAACCATTTAGGTCTTCCGCCATTAAAAACCCCTGTGATATTATATTTCCAGCACTGTCTTCTAGAGGTCCAACCTTGTCTTGTACGTTTTGTTTACTCCTGACATATGCATAAAAACTCTTGCTGTCAGTTTTTATGTTACATGCCAGTTTTTGCTCATAGCTTCTTTTAGATTGTCTGATTTCAGTTGTAGCTGCATTAAGTGCCTCTTTGTATTTGTTGCACATGGAAATCCATGTATGGAGCGTATGTAATATTATACTATTACTACTTCATATTAGTGTTTGTTGCCCTGCATTGTATTGTTGTTAGAATAGGCTTACTGTATTTCCTCTTCATACATATGCCTAAGTACCACTTGGCTACTATATGTAGAAGCAGTATGACCTTGGTTTTATAACCATATTTGACTTGTTGGCTCAAGTCTGTTCATCAGGTAATTTAATGATGGCGCTGTCATGTTAATTATATTATAGACAATATTCACAACACTACAACACCCAAGGCTGAGAATAATTCAATAAAACTACGGTTCTGGGTCATGTTTCTGACGTCATTGTGATATGTTTATGACGTCATTGCAATATGTTTGTGATGTCCAGGGTTGAAAAAAATCATGATTTTTATTTTTTTAAATCAAAAAATCGGATTTTAAAAATTTAAATCGGATTTATTTTATTTTATTTATTTTTTTAAATCGTATATAGATATTTATATAGATGTTTAAATTTGTAAACTCTTTCAAACATGTTCTATTCAAATCGATTTGGGTTCTTGTCTTAACAGAGGGTACATGATTTTTGCTTATATAAAGACATTAGACAATGGCCTTACCCCCTGTAGTTGCATAATCTGTCTTGGAAAGGAAAGCATGCTGTGTGTCTGTGACTGTAGCAGTGGTAATTATTGTTTGCTGAGAGGGTGGATTAGCACCTGTCCAGGGCTCTGTGTACACTAAGGGTCTCTAACCAGAATACAAACTGGTACAGTATTAAACAACTGAGTACAGTATTAAACAAACTGAATTGCTAACAACTAGCACAAGCTATAAGTGGACTTTAACTCAGGGCTTCTGTGTTGAAAAGATACTTCCTCTGGAAGACAAGTTTGTGTGGCTTCACTGCATTCAGAAAGGGAATAGCTCAAACATACACAATGTCATAAAATATTTGACTATCAGGCTATCTGGTGACAATACAGCTACACAAGTGTGCACACTTTGTGTTCTGTATTAAAAAACATACAAAACTTTGTTGATCTCGATGCTTGTAAACAATTATTTGTGTTAAAATCAGCGATTAAAAAAACCGGAAGTAAAAAAAATCATAAATCAATGATTTTTTTTGGAGTGATTTAAATCATGATTTAAATCAATTATTTAAATCAAATGATTTAAATCAAACAACCCTGCTGATGTCATTGCAATACTATTGTGACATCATTGCAGCATGTTTGTGACGTTATTGCGGTATGTTTATGATGTCATTGCGATGTTTGTGACGTCATTTCGGTATGTTTATGATGTCATTGTGGTATGATTGTGACATTATGGCGATATGTTTGTGATATCACTGCCATATGCTTGTGATGTCATTGTGATATGATTGTGACATCATTGCGATATGATTGTGACATTGCGATACGTTTGTGATGTCACTGCAGTATGTTTGACATCATTGTGATATGATTGTGATGTCATTGCGATATGATTGTGACATCATTGCAGTATATTTGTGACATCATTGCGGTAGATTTTGATAGATAGAGCAGTAGTTTTTGGATACTGTGGCTGGGAAAGTTTTAAAACTAATTATGATTATTATTGGTAGATGAAGTTGTTCTTTTCTTAGTTAAATTTTAATATTATATATTAAAATTGAAGATAAAAAATTTCATACGGCCAGAGCAGGTCTTTCATATGGGCAATTTGTCCATATGAAAGACCTGCACCCATGGAAAAATCCATGAGTGTATAGTTACTGTATACAAATATATTTTCATTTGGCGAGCACATTTTTTAGACACTCATGATTTAGGGTTATCTAACAATATGGCATGGCACATAAAATGCTGTGTGTTCAACAAGGTTTTTCCTAAAAAACCACTGGCATGATATTTGTAAGTGTAGTTGCAAATGGTTATGTTTTTGTAACTCTTATAGGTGTATAGGCCCAACACCATGACTTTTGTTTCCCTTTAAAACGGTCACATTAGCCAGGTCTGGCAGTGTTGCTATAAAAATATCAACATTGTTGTGAGCTGTGTGACAGACTGTGCAATGTGTCCCCTGTGTGAAGGGAATGGACTGTCATGTAGGAGCTGTTGGTTTCCCCAGGAGCTGTGTGACAGACTGTGCAATGTGTCCCCTGTGTGAGGGGAATGGACTGTCATGTAAGAGCTGTTGGTTTCCCCAGGAGCTGTGTGACAGACTGTGCAATGTGTCCCCTGTGTGAGGGGAATGGACTGTCATGTAAGAGCTGTTGGTTTCCCCAGGAGCTGTGTGACAGACTGTGCAATGTGTCCCCTGTGTGAGGGGAATGGACTGTCATGTAAGAGCTGTTGGTTTCCCCAGGAGCTGGTGCAGCAAGGGCCAGACGCCACTGATACACTCATGCAGCAGCTACAACACAGACTGCAGGAGAAGGAAAACCTCCTCCAAGTAAGCAAACTGCCTCCTCCAAGTAGGCAAACTGCCACCTCCAGGTAGCAAACTACCTCCACCAGGTAGGCAAACTACCTTCCCCAAGTAGGCAAGCTACTTCCCGCATGTAGGCAAACTACAAATTACCTCCTCCAGGTAGGCAAACTACCTGCTTTGGGTTGGCAAAAGGCAAACTGCCTCCTCCAGGTAGGCAAGCTACCTCCTCCAAGTAAGCAAACTGCCTCCCCCAGGTATGGAAGCTACCTCTTCCAGGTAGGCAAACTACCTTCTCCAGGTAGGCAAACTGCCTCCTCCAAGTACACAAACTGCCACCAGATCATGTCCACAGTTATCATTTGTTTCCATCATCCACTCTTTGAAGCTATTTTTGTTCGAGGATAGGCAAAATTAAAAGTATTGAAATGTCAAGATGATGAAGATTATGAAATGTCATACGATTATTGTTGATTCTACAGTTGTGAGTTTGACATGTCATGATTTTCATCGCAGGAAGTGATGTCAGACCGCAGCCGTGTGGCTGATCTGAACAAAGATGCCCTCGATAAACTCCTGAGTAAGATTGCAGAGCGTGAGTTGGAAGTGAAGGTAGGTCGTCACCTAATTTACCTATTCATATAAAGCTTACTAATTTTCAGACCCCGTTCCCTGAAGTAGCAGTTTCAAATATTTCATATGCGACAGGTGTTAATTTTAACTAGTATGCTAGCCTTGTCCCCTTAGTATGCTGGCCTTGTCCCCTTAGTATGCTGGCCTTGTCCTCCCTGGTATGCTGGCCTTGTCCCCTTAGTATGCTGGCCTTGTCCCCTTTAGTATGCTGGCCTTGTCCCCCTTGGTATGCCTGCCTTGTCCTCCTTCGTATGCTGGCCTTGTCCCATTTGTATGCTGGCCTTGTCCCCTTAGTATGCTGGCCTTGTCCCCTTAGTATGCTGGCCTTGTCCTCCTTGGTATGCTGGCCTTGTCCCCTTAGTATGCTGGCCTTGTCCCCCTTGGTAATCCTGCCTTGTCCTCCTTGGTATGCCTGCCTTGTCCTCCTTGGTATGCCTGCCTTGTCCTCATTGGTATGCTGGCCTTGTCCCATTTGTATGCTGGCCTTGTCCCTCTTATTATGCTGGCCTTGTCCCCCTTGGTATGCCTGCCTTGACCCCCTTGGTATGCCTGCATTGTCCTCCTTGGTATGCCTGCCTTGTCCCATTTGTATGCTGGCCTTGTCCCTCTTATTATGCTGGCCTTGTCCTCCTTGGTATGCTGGCCTTGTCTCCCTTAGTATGCTGGCCTTGTCCCCCTTGGTATGCCTGCCTTGTCCTCCTTGGTATGCCTGCCTTGTCCTCCTTGGTATGCCTGCCTTGTCCTCCTTGGTATGCTGGCCTTGTCCTCTTAGTATGCTGGCCTTGTCCCCCTTAGTATGCTGGCCTTGTCTCCCTTAGTATGCTGGCCTTGTCACCCTTAGTATGCTGGCCTTGTCTCCCTTTGTATGCTGGCCTTGTCCCCCTTAGTACGCTTTGTATGAATAGGTACTGTTGACAATTGTGAATGGCCCCTTAGTGTCACTGTGAATAATAACACCAATCATTATGGTTAATGTGCTGTGTGTTGTCTGAAATTGTTAACAGGTTTTTAGGTCAAACAGCACCAATCCACAGCTACCCCAACTAGAACATCTGAAATACATAATAAATATGACAAGTGTATTGTAATAAATATAACAAGTGTATTGTAATAAACATAACAAGTGTATTGTAATAAATATAACAAGTGTATTGTAATAAATATAACAAGTGTATTGTAATAAATATAACAAGTGTATTGTAATAAATATGACAAGTGTATTGTAATAAATATGACAAGTGTATTGTAATAAATATAACAAGTGTATTGTAATAAATATAACAAGTGTATTGTAATAAATATAACAAGTGTATTGTAATAAATATAACAAGTGTATTGTAATAAATATAACAAGTGTATTGTAATAAATATGACAAGTGTATTGTAATAAATATAACAAGTGTATTGTAATAAATATAACAAGTGTATTGTAATAAATATAACAAGTGTATTGTAATAAATATAACAAGTGTATTGTAATAAATATAATAAGTGTATTGTAATAAATATAACAAGTGTATTGTAATAAATATAACAAGTGTATTGTAATAAATATAATAAGTGTATTGTAATAAAGATTAAGGTGACATGTTTTTCCAATTTTGTGATTATGAAGTAATTATTATGGCATTAGTTAAGGCAAATCTTGTTGCAGGTTCGATGATTGTAAAGATGTGTCATAAGAGTTATGCACTAAAAACTAATTAATTAATTAAAGGTGTAAGATATGTAACTTTGTTACAAGTTTTTTGAAAGAAGTTCTTTAAAAAATATAGATTTTCGAGAAATGAATCACTTTTGACATGTTGACATTTCCGTGATGAAATATTATTGTACTTGCCGCTGATGCATGTTTTATCTTGAAATAAAAATTGTTTCTATGACAAAATGTAATTTTAGTTGCATGCCCCTCTTTGCTAAGTCTTTGTTTGTGCTAAATGGAGCGTGCATAATCATAAAATATCGTCATGTTCAGACTTCGTTTACTTGCGTCAACAACAAGTTCATCATGGCGCATATCTTTTGAAACGTTTGCTTCCGCGGAGCATCATGGTAGAAATCGTTTTATAAAAGGTCCAACGATTTCCGAGCAATCCCGACTATAAATGAGGCCCCCTTCTGGTCACTCGGCGAGAATAAATTACTATAAATTTATTACACAGACGCCGATTGGCCAGATACTTTCACGTGACGCTACTTCATTGAGCCGATTGGCTACGCATTGGCTTTGGCCATTTCCGGTAATCTATTTACAACCACATCGAGCGCGAATATTCAATATGCCGTATCGAAAAAGAAAATCCAAGGAAGCATATGATATGGGGAAACAGAGGAGGCTAAAACAGCTTCATCTAGCTCGTGTAGCAAAGAGGAGTGCCGATGAAAGTACGACTTCGACAATGATGTCGGCGCCAAAGACAAAGAAACATTGCGATGCCGATGACGTTGAGCAGATCCAGCGCTCATCCAGCAGTAGTGATTCCGACAAAGAGGTATTTATTGATATGTTCTTTAGATACAATGATACTTATTTGCATGAAATCCATTAGTAGGTATATCAGAATGATAACCTAATATCATGTTGCTTCCGGCTCAGCTGTTTTTTGTTAACATTTCAGCTATGCCTGGCTGTATGCCATGGTCATGGTTCACTGGCTGTATGCCATGGTCATGGTTCACTGGCTGTATGCCATGGTCATGGTTCACTGTCTTAGCCAGGCATAGCCCTACGACAATGACTATGTCCATGACAACTGATCATACATTTTTAGAGATACACAGATTCATCTATTGTTATTGGCAACTGATAATTTAGTTACTTTACCAGCCTGTTCTTCAAGTTGAGTAATGATGGCACTTTATTTATGACTGCAAATAAATTTTGTATCAGTTCATGTCATAATGTTATTGCCTTAGTTATGACTTATCTATGTATGATGAAGATCAAACATAATGTTATTGCCTTAGTTATGACTTATCTATGTATGATGAAGATCAAACATAATGTTATTGCCTTAGTTATGACTTATCTATGTATGATGAAGATCAAACATAATGTTATTGCCTTAGTTATGACTTATCTATGTATGATGAAGATCAAACATAATGTTATTGCCTTAGTTATGACTTATCTATGTATGATGAAGATCAAACATAATGTTATTGCCTTAGTTATGACTTATCTATGTATGATGAAGATCAAACATAATGTTATTGCCTTAGTTATGACTATATGTATGATGAAGATCAAACACAGTATTTTTATTTTATTTATTATACAGCATTTATTAATTGTTTCTCCATTTGTCGAATAATTATAGTACATTCTAAAACATTGCATTTGTTTCGTTACAGTTACCAATTCGTGATGTTGATGATCAACAACCATCAACATCACAAGCGACAGATGACACACCAGCTTCTGCGACCAAGACGAAGTTCGCGTACAAGCTTCTGCTAAACGAGGTCAACCGTTTGGAAGACGAAGATGTTGAAGAGCAGCTGTCGACCATCATCATGCGATGCAGTCTCCTCAGCGAACTCGTGAAAGGCCTGCTGTGTACTGCGTGTAACAGCAGCATACTTGCTGTCCAGGCCGTCGACTGCGATCTTGGGGTTGTATGTGTGTTGGAAACCCACTGCACATCTTGTGGTGAGGTTCAAGACATACTAGTCCGATTGACTCGGAGGTGTGAAGTCGAGTGCGGCTCCATTTGTGGTGGTGCGGTCCCTCATGTCTGCCACAGTGGTGCTGTCCCTCGTGTCTGTCACAGTGGTGCGGTCCCTCATGTCTGCCACAGTGGTGCTGTCCCTCGTGTCTGTCACAATGGTGCGGTCCCTCATGTCTGCCACAATGGTGCGGTCCCTCGTGTCTGCCACAGTGGTGCTGTCCCTCATGTCTGTCACAATGGTGCGGTCCCTCGTGTCTGTCACAATGGTGCGGTCCCTCATGTCTGCCACAGTGGTGCTGTCCCTCGTGTCTGCCACAGTGGTGCTGTCCCTCATGTCTGTCACAATGGTGCGGTCCCTCGTGTCTGTCACAGTGGTGCGGTCGCTCGTGTCTGCCACAGTGGTGCGGTCCCTCGTGTCTGCCACAGTGGTGCGGTCCCTCGTGTCTGCCACAGTGGTGCGGTCCCTCGTGTCTGCCACAGTGGTGCTGTCCCTCCTGTCTGTCACAATGGTGCGGTCCCTCGTGTCTGCCACAGTGGTGCGGTCCCTCGTGTCTGCCACAGTGGTGCGGTCACTCGTGTCTGCCACAATGGTGCGGTCCCTCGTGTCTGTCACAATGGTGCTGTCCCTCATGTCTGTCACAATGGTGCGGTCCCTCGTGTCTGTCACAGTGGTGCGGTCCCTCGTGTCTGCCACAGTGGTGCTGTCCCTCGTGTCTGCCACAGTGGTGCGGTCCCTCGTGTCTGTCACAATGGTGCGGTCCCTCGTGTCTGTCACAATGGTGCGGTCCCTCGTGTCTGTCACAGTGGTGCGGTCCCTCATGTCTGCCACAGTGGTGCGGTCCCTCGTGTCTGTCACAATGGTGCGGTCCCTCATGTCTGCCATAGTGGTGCGGTCCCTCGTGTCTGCCACAGTGGTGCGGTCCCTCATGTCTGCCACAGTGGTGCAGTCCCTCGTGTCTGCCACAGTGGTGCAGTCCCTCATGTCTGCCACAGTGGTGCTGTCCCTCGTGTCTGTCACAATGGTGCTGTCCCTCATGTCTGCCACAGTGGTGCGGTCCCTCGTGTCAGTTACAGTGGTGCGGTCCCTCATGTCTGCCACAGTGGTGCGGTCCCTCGTGTCTGTCACAGTGGTGCGGTCCCTCGTGTCTGTCACAGGGAAGCCATCTTTGTGACCTTCTTCCATGCCGTGTCAACAGATGAGGAGCCACATCACACCCACTGCCCAGAGGGGGCCCACAGCTGGTGTTTTTACCAGAGGGCACTGGCCAAAGGAGAGGAGCCTGGCAGTCATCACGACAGTGTTGGCACGCCATTGTCACTGGAAGTGGCTAGCCATGTCAAAGGCGTCTACCTATGTCTGGGTCATCGAGACTTAATGAATCGGTGCCGCAGAGTTCAGACGCAAGACAAGAATGAATGTATCCACTCTAAAGTGTGGAAGAAGTATCCAAAGACTGGGTTCATCAGACTGATGCGGGTCGTTGCGGCAGTCTGTGCATCAGTCGCTGAGTTCAATAAAGGCATTGAAGCAACAATTGCGCACACCTTCAGGCTGATGGACATTGTCTCTGGCGTACAGAGAAAGGCATCAGCCTTGAAGGCAGATCAGATGCGCCTGAAGAAGTCCCTTTGCCAGGCCAAGGATGGCAGCAAACGGACAAGACAAGTAAGGAAGACGACGAGGGCAGCGACCCGAGATACAACAACTTCCTACGCAGCTGGAAGATTCTAGACAGTGTGTCTAGGACTTGTGGATAGTAGCTAGACTTGTCGACAATAGCTAGACTTGTCGACAATAGGTAGACTTTTGGACAATAGCTAGACTGCTGGACAGTGTGTCACAGACAATATTAAATACCGAGTTGGTCTGAAATTAACTTCAAATTACCTGTTCTGATATAATATTATGTTCACCATTATGTTCACCATTATGTTCACCATTATGTTCACCATGTTTCACATGTATTGTTGCTTATTAGTTACGATGTTCAGGTAGATTTGCTATAAAATTACTGTTATTAGTCATTGTTTGACAAAGTGTTTAGTTTCCATCTTCAGTGCCAAGTTTTGTTACTCTAGAGATAATGTTGTACAATGAAATGTTCTTACAAACATGCATAAACTTTGAATACATTTTTCTCCAATTTCTGTTTTTGAAGTAAATCGCCATTTACTTTTGCAATATCTCAGCAGTTTTTCAACGGAATGACTTGAAATTTCACATAGTACATCTTGAGAGTATGCTGCAGGGGGAGACGTGGCCGTTCTTTGAAGAAAATTACACAATGTTTATATAATAGCATATGAATGTATACAGTCACAAACGTTTTCCGAGCATGAAATATCAATATTTTTTATAAAATCACACTTAAAAATGGGCAAAATAGCTTTGCTTCCCCCTATGGAATACGCTCAGCTAGCTGCATAGCAATTTTGACAGCATTTGGAGCATTCACTACAAAGATATCGTGTTCCCAAGAAGGGCACACACAATCCAAGATGGCTGCCGTTTCCATAGTAACGCCTTAATAATAAAAAAAATTACCGTCACACTTTCTACTTTTCTCCCACTGACACTATCTGAAAGTTTGAACAAGATAAATTGAGAAATAAAAAAAAATTCTTTGGCCAGAATCCTGCCTTGAGCAAACAGAGATTACATTTGAATGTCACTATTGAACTATGTAGCCAAGTGGCACTATGGTATTTATGACAGCCATGTTGTTAGTGCATATTTTGTTGTTACTCTGTACCTTTAATTTTTTTATATACCTAATGTGTACAGGCAGACAGCACACACAACACACAACACACACATCACACACAGCACACGCAGCACACGCAGTACAAAACACAGCACACGCAGCACAAAACAGCACACACAGACACATAACACACACCTCACACACACACACAGCATGCACACGCACACACACACAGCACGCACACACACAGCACACATGCAGCACACACACACACAGCACACACAACACACACGGCACGCATACACAGCACATGCAGACCGCTGCCACCACCACCATCGCTGTATCATGTTTGTATTTGTAGACTTTGCATGAAAGAATGAGTCGAGAGACGACGGACCTGAACAGACGCATCCAGAGCATGCAGTCAGAACTCAAGAAGAAAGATCTTGACATGCAGGTAGAGTATTTCACTGGCTCTCCTCAACTGGTTGTCTAAAGATCTTGACATGCAGGTAGAGTATTTCACTGGCTCTCCTCAACTGGTTGTCTAAAGCCTTTCACTCAACCGGCTTTAATTTATACTTTGCCTAAGTCGCCATACATTTTGTTATACTCCTTTAACCCTAATTTGACATATACATTTTGTAGCTGTGAATTTTGCCATGGTTGAAATGACAGGGTTTAGAAGCCAACTCAGCGCTTGTTGAATCTTATGATTAATCTTGTGCAACCTTTTACAGAGATCCGAAAGTCATATGTCGAGGACAGAAGATGATCACAGGCATCAACTAGAGAAGATGAGAGCAGCTCTCAATGAGAAAGATCGTACTATTGAGGCATGATAACATTATATGACAAATGACATTATGTTAGACGAAATGCATGAATTAGTTTCACTTACCTATAGATAATTACAAATATATCTAATGTGTGTTTTTAAAGCATAGTCATGAGAGCTTCGCTTACGATGACTTGAGACAACCAACATGGGTATAAACATTAGCACGATTTTCTTCCTGTGACTGATGCAGGGTTGTAATATTTGTTTCTTATTAGAAATAAAATATGGTACGTGGATGTTTGATAAGCCTGAATCTACAGATTGTGTCGGTTTAAACCGGGGTTCGAACTGTTTTTTTGCGGGAGCTCTAAGTATTTCTTTGAAAATTGCCCCCGCGAAATTGTCATAGTAACACATTGCCACACTGATCTGAAAACAGGCTAGTAACATGTCAAAGCTGTACTTTGGGAGAGGGTTTTTTGCTCTCGTAATATCTTTTACGGTAGCGATTGTTCTGGATTTACGGGTGAATCGCCTGTATTCCCTGTACATTTTGGACTCTGGTCTAAACAGTGGTTTGCCACTTGTCTGTGCTGTAGGCCTTGGTGGGGAGCGGCCGTGAGAAAGACAAGTTGTTCCACCAGGTGCATGGTTCAGCATCACCAGATGTAGGCAGCATAGGGTCTTCTGTGGACAAGATGGCTGCGCTACAGGAGCTCAGGGATGAGGTGGCACAACTGAAGAACCAACTGTTGAACAAAGATGGTAAGTGGTACTGTAATGTAGGAGCTGTTGAACAAAGACGGTAAGTGGTACTGTAATGTAGGAGCTGTTGAACAAAGACGGTAAGTGGTACTGTAATGTAGGAGCTGTTGAACAAAGACGGTAAGTGGTACTGTAATGTAGGAGCTGTTGAACAAAGACGGTAAGTGGTACTGTAATGTAGGAGCTGTTGAACAAAGACGGTAAGTGGTACTGTAATGTAGGAGCTGTTGAACAAAGACGGTAAGTGGTACTGTAATGTAGGAGCTGTTGAACAAAGACGGTAAGTGGTACTGTAATGTAGGAGCTGTTGAACAAAGACGGTAAGTGGTACTGTAATGTAGGAGCTGTTGAACAAAGACGGTAAGTGGTACTGTAATGTAGGAGCTGTTGAACAAAGACGGTAAGTGGTACTGTAATGTAGGAGCTGTTGAACAAAGACGGTAAGTGATACTGTAATGTAGGAGCTGTTGAACAAAGACGGTAAGTGGTACTGTAATGTAGGAGCTGTTGAACAAAGACGGTAAGTGGTACTGTAATATAGGAGCTGTTGAACAAAGACGGTAAGTGGTACTGTAATGTAGGAGCTGTTGAACAAAGATCGTAGGTGTTGCTGCTGTGTCCTAGCTATTGAGCAAATATTGTAGGTGCCATGTAGGTGCTGTTGAACAAAGATGGTAGGTGGCCCTACCATGTGGAATGCCCACAATGGACTGTGATATCACTAGATGCAATCGCTGTTTCAGACTTGATTGAGCAGTTGTACACAAAGGCCGATCAGCGTGACTTTGATACGGTCCCCAGAGTCGAGCTGGATATGTCGGAGAAAGAAATCGCTTCAAAAACTGAGGTAATGATGTCTGGAACGGGGCCAGTCCGAAATGACATGTGTCCCCAGAACCAACAGTAATCAAAATAAATAGGTAGTAGTAATTGATGTGACATATAGACAACGTTGTCCTGACAGAGCTCCTAACTTTTTAGCTGGCATTATAAAACTGCAGTATACTTGATGCATGCAATTTGTTCTGGGGTATATTTTTATTCTACTCTACATGTGTAATAATAGCTTCAACATTTAAGCTAGATCTAGTGTTTTATGAATGACAAATCCCTCTAATAGCACCTAATTCTTCCCCAGTCCCTCTACCTAATAGCACCTAATTCTTCCCCAGTCCCTCTACCTAATAGCACCTAATTCTTCCCCAGTCCCTCTCTACCTAATAGCACCTAATTCTTCCCCAGTCCCTCTCTACCTAATAGCACCTCATTCTTCCCCAATCCCTCTACCTAATAGCACCTCATTCTTCCCCAGTCCCTCTCTACCTAATAGCACCTAATTCTTCCCCAGTCCCTCTACCTAATAGCACCTAATTCTTCCTCAGTCCCTCTACCTAATAGCACCTAATTCTTCCCCAGTCCCTCTCTGCCTAATAGCACCTCATTCTTCCCCAATCCCTCTACCTAATAGCACCTAATTCTTCCCCAGTCCCTCTCTACCTAATAGCACCTAATTCTTCCCCAGTCCCTCTCTACCTAATAGCACCTAATTCTTCCCCAGTCCCTCTCTACCTAATAGCACCTCATTCTTCCCCAATCCCTCTACCTAATAGCACCTAATTCTTCCCCAGTCCCTCTCTACCTAATAGCACCTAATTCTTCCCCAGTCCCTCTCTACCTAATAGCACCTAATTCTTCCCCAGTCCCTCTCTACCTAATAGCACCTAATACTTCCCCAGTCCCTCTACCTAATAGCACCTAATTCTTCCCCAATCCCTCTACCTAATAGCACCTAATTCTTCCCCAGTCCCTCTACCTAATAGCACCTCATTCTTCCCCAATCCCTCTACCTAATAGCACCTAATTCTTCCCCAGTCCCTCTCTACCTAATAGTACCTCATTCTTCCCCAGTCCCTCTCTACCTAATAGCACCTAATTCTTCCCCAGTCCCTCTACCTAATAGCACCTAATTCTTCCCCAGTCCCTCTCTACCTAATAGCACCTCATTCTTCCCCAATCCCTCTACCTAATAGCACCTAATTCTTCCCCAGTCCCTCTACCTAATAGCACCTAATTCTTCCCCAGTCCCTCTCTACCTAATAGCACCTCATTCTTCCCCAATCCCTCTACCTAATAGCACCTAATTCTTCCCCAGTCCCTCTCTACCTAATAGCACCTAATTCTTCCCCAGTCCCTCTCTGCCTAATAGCACCTCATTCTTCCCCAGTCCCTCTCTACCTAATAGCACCTCATTCTTCCCCAATCCCTCTACCTAATAGCACCTCATTCTTCCCCAGTCCCTCTGTACCTAATAGCACCTCATTCTTCCCCAATCCCTCTACCTAATAGCACCTCATTCTTCCCCAGTCCCTCTCTACCTAATAGCACCTCATTCTTCCCCAATCCCTCTACCTAATAGCACCTCATTCTTCCCCAGTCCCTCTCTACCTAATAGCACCTCATTCTTCCCCAGTCCCTCTCTACCTAATAGCACCTCATTCTTCCCCAGTCCCTCTCTACCTAATAGTACCTCATTCTTCCCCAGTCTCTCTACCTAATAGCACCTCATTCTTCCCCAGTCCCTCTCTACCTAGTATTAGTTGGACAACCGTATATTCCTTATACTGTTATGGTAATAACGTTGAACATTTTTACCAGACATTGATCATTGAATGCACACAGCTGTGCTGTCAGCCAGCATCAATTAAAATGCCCTCTTCAATAGCCCATTGCGAATCAGGTTCGGGTTTAAATCTGTAGTGTGTGAACAATTTAAGTAGTAGTGCACAGTTGTTTTAATAAAAGGGTGCATTGTTTAAATCATCGAGAGAATTGACGTCGATCGTTAGACTGCGTAACTTACAAACGTGTGAATTGCCTTATGTTAGTGTATATAGTGGTGGAGCCACTTTTGTCATTTGTTCGACGCATTTTTATCGGACCGGTCAGTAATAATTAATGGTTTGTCTGATTTGTCTGGTGATTTCACCAAAACTATATAACAGATGTGTACAAAGAGCTGGCGTAGTTAATACTGGACAGGTAATGACGTCTGGAATGGTTTGTCTGATTTGTCTGGTGATTTCACCAAAACTATATAACAGATGTGTACAAAGAGCTGGCGTAGTTAATACTGGACAGGTAATGACGTCTGGAATGGTTTGTCTGATTTGTCTGGTGATTTCACCAAAACTATATAACAGATGTGTACAAAGAGCTGGCGTAGTTAATACTGGACAGGTAATGACGTCTGGAATGGTTTGTCTGATTTGTCTGGTGATTTCACCAAAACTAAATAACAGATGTGTACAAAGAGCTGGCGTAGTTAATACTGGACAGGTTCCATTTTATGCTAAATGACTGAAACGAGACAAGCACAAAAATTAAATTAAGAAGGAACCTTTACCTGAATGAACTGATATCGGCCCACACACGTGGAACAGAGATCAGGGGTTGTTGTTTCTAGTGGTTAAATGTCTGGTGAATGTACAGGCTTTGATGCGGAGTCTGCGACGCGAGACCAACGCCAGGCGCACAGTTGTAAGTGGGCGTGTGCAGATGAATGCATGAAGTAGAAACGTGTGCCAAGATCGGGTGTTGCTGGGTTAGAACTTAGTGGTGTTGAAGGGAGTCATGGACAAATCATTTGCTGTGGTGCTGTCCAAAGTCGCCATCATTACCGCGGTTGCTGTAATTAATATTTCACAGATGAATGTGATTTTGGGGAAATTTTGTTAAGTTACCGATTTAATATTTGCTAGGAAGATGTCAAAAGAACAGCAAAATTAAAATGTTACACATCTGCAATACATTCTTTTTTAAAGATAATAATTTGCAATGCAGTCCTGAATAATATAATTTGGTGTAGGTATGATTTTTAAATGTTCTTTATTTCTCACAGTAGTTTGGGTGGGCCACGTCTGTTCTTCTGTCCATCTATGCTCTACACACTTGTACACCTCTCGTCTCTATCACTTTTATGCTTCAGTTTTCCGTGCTTAATTTAGCAATCTCTCACCCATTTGTGCCCCAGAACTTGTCTGAACTACCTTCATTTTCAGATAATTTCTTATTTCAAGTTCATTTCATTAAAAAAAAATTTCTAATAAATCCCAAAACTTCATTTCTAATTACGGTGTTTCCCTTTTAAGTAGGGGTGATTTTGGATAGACTCGCAGAAAAGCTGCTAGAAAATGTCTTGTGACTTTTAAACAATAACAGCTTTGTTTACTTACAATCTTCCATTTCCTACTTCTTTTTCAGTTTGTTCCAGGAAAAATTAAGACACCTTCTACAAATGTGTACAGTAAAGAACATAAAGGCTGTCAAACAGCTACTACATATTTTAAAAGTTTTCCATTAATATGTTCACTGAGGAACATTGACCAGTCATCAAGTCGTGTGGTGTGAAGACAGTGGCATATTTACAGGAAGGGGGCCAAGGAGCCCCCTTTCGCTTGAGTTATTTTGGTAATAATCCTACCCCAGATAAATATCACGACTTGCACACATTCTTGTGCACCCCCTCAATCTCCGCTCGCCCGCCCGACCCCCCCCCCCACCCCTAACCACCCATCTGCAGCCCTAGATATGCCACAGTTTAAACAGTTTGACTGCATACATTTAACCATTTCAGTAACCTTGGTTTGGGGACATAACGTCACAGAGTTTGTACTCTAACTGGTCATGTAGTGTGTGTGTGTGTGGGGTCATCCACAAGTCCATTCAGTGGTCAAGGTTTGTTCGTGTCAGTGTTGAAGGTGGTGGTAACAGTGTTGGTGGTTGTAGTATATATCATGTTTGTGATTGAAATCATATTCAGTTTAATACAGCTGTAGAGTAGCAATGATCTCTTCCACTCATCCAAAGGCTGAATAATGTGTACAGTCTCAGAGTCTCACATTGGTCAGCCCATGTGAGATTCTCCAAATTGACAATTCATACAAGTGCTCAATGCGTTATTCACGCCATGTATTATTTCAGTGTTATGTTAGCGTGCAGTAAACCCAACTGATAAATGTTTGTCCAATATAGAAACTACATAAGCCAGTATAAAAATGGCGGCAAAGTATAAATTAACGTCTAGAAACGATCACTTAATTAATTGAAATATATTGAAATTGTTGTCCTTTTTCATGTGGTTAGTGCTAGTGTTGCTACAAAAACGTTCTACTGGCTCATATGAAGAAAACAAAACCACAACTGCTCCGTCTAAACACCTTCAGTTGTATTAGATTGAATATGATATATGAATATGATATATGAATATGATATATGAATATGATATATGAATATGATATATGATACTGACACGTTTTGTAATTAATGTTCATTGTTCCTCTTTCACATTCCTGTAACATTAATCAACAGTTGAGGTTCTAGGATATGTCACTGACAGCTTGCGACAACATGATTTCAGCGCAATTTGAAGAAACAGCTTAAGGAGTTATCGAATGGTCACCTGGGTAGTGATTTATTGCTTGACCATGAGAGAGTGACCACTGACTGTCTGGAGGGGCAGCTAGACAGGCCGGGCTGCCCAGAGCGGACACAGACTACGATTGGCAGTGACTCCAATGCTCAGGTTATTATTTAGTCAATGCATTTCCCAGTTTAATGTATGTAAATACAACCATGCACGGCAGTGATGTCTTCACTATAGATAAATACAACCATGCACGGCAGTGATGTCTTCACTATAGATAGATACAACCATGCACGGCAGTGATGTCTTCACTATAGATAGATACAACCATGCACGGCAGTGATGTCTTCACTATAGATAGATACAACCATGCACGCAGTGATGTCTTCACTATAGATAAATACAACCATGCACGGCAGTGATGTCTTCACTATAGATAGATACAACCATGCACGCAGTGATGTCTTCACTATAGATAGATACAACCATGCACGGCAGTGATGTCTTCACTATAGATAGATACAACCATGCACGGCAGTGATGTCTTCACTATAGATAGATACAACCATGCACGCAGTGATGTCTTCACTATAGATAGATACAAACATGCACGCAGTGATGTCTTCACTATAGATAGATACAAACATGCACGCAGTGATGTCTTCACTATAGATAGATACAACCATGCACGGCAGTGATGTCTTCACTATAGATAGATACAAACATGCATGCAGTGATGTCTTCACTATAGATAGATACAACCATGCACGCAGTGATGTCTTCACTATAGATAAATACAACCATGCACGGCAGTGATGTCTTCACTATAGATAAATACAACCATGCACGGCAGTGATGTCTTCACTATAGGAATCATCTTTAAAACGAAAAACAAAAGTTGTTGTTTTGGGCCTATCCACCAATAATATTTAATAAAAACTTAACTATTTGTAAGTACAATCAAGAATATCACATCAGTGGTTTACTAGGAAAACCTTGTTGAACACACAGCATCTTTATTTCATGGGCTGCGCCATACTGTCAGATAACCCTGCGTTCCTAGTTCATGCATGTAGTCTGGCCATATTCGCTTTGGTGTATCGCTCTTTGGTGTATCACTCTTTAGTGTATGGCTCTTCGTTCTTAGTCGTAGTAAAGGGTGGACAAAATATAATGTTAAAATATCAGTGATTGTACGTAGGCCCACACCTACAGCTGTTCTTGCTGCTGTTGCACCAGGTGGCTGAAGACAGTCTGCTGGAGACCCAGAAACTGAAGGCTGTCCTCGAAGCCGAGGCAGACATCTATGAGAGCATCCGCAAGGTAGCTGAGGCTGACCCCACTCTAGGGTAAGTAGGGCATACACTTTAGTCATGTGTAACTAAGCTTACCATAGACATAGACTTTGGTTGCAGTTGCAGAGAGTGGTGGATGTTTGCATTTGTGATCACAGTGATTTAGATGGTGATTACGACAAAACATTTGTGATCACAGTGATTTAGATGGTGATTACGACAAAACATTTGTGATCACAGTGATTTAGATGGTGATTACGACAAAACATGTACACTTTAATGCTCTTTGGCAGTTTGAATTGAACACTGGACTGAGAAACATGATGCTAAAATTACTTATTTACATGGCATAGCCTTGCACGACTTCATACATCAAATGATCTCCCTCAGTGTTGTGAGTCTGATACGAGAAAACCTTATGTCAGTGTTTTGTTTCAGCACAACTGCTGAGAAGTTGGAGACAGAACTGAAACAGGTGCAGTCACTGCGACAACAATTGGAGGGTGACATCACTTATAATCAGGAGCTGCGTGCGCAACTCAGTAAACACGTTGGTGACAAGTCAGATGGTGACAAGTCAGGTGTTGCCAGTGAGACAACGGCGGAGCAGCTGGAGTCACTCCGGACCCAGCTGGAGGAGAGTCAGCGATGGAACAGCTCCCTACAGGCCCGACTCAGTCAACAGCAGCCGACAACACACACTCGGGGCGGCGGTGTCGGCGCCACGACCACCGACATGACGTCTGACATGACGTCTGACATGACCTCGACGACCAACGATCACGCCATGGCAAGATCACTGCCGGAGTCGTCCGCTCTTCCGTCAGCGACGTCGCTGCTGTCGTATCAGCCAGACCACAGTGCACACATGGGACCCACGTCAACAGATGACATCTACGAGCAGATCACCCAGCTGAAGCATGACTTGGGGCAGAGCCGGAGTCAGAACAAAGAACTTCGCAATCAGTTGAACCTGGTGATGAATCGTCGCACTGACTGTGATGATGACATTCTAGGGCAGAACGTCACGGACGCGAGTGTGGCAGGTGCTGTAGCGTTATCACGGAAACCAGCATTCATTGACCTTGTTAGCAACACGAGGGACCACATGATGTCTTCATCACAGCATGACACCGTGCCAGATGGTCCGAGCATCAGCACCACGTCATGTGGCCACGATACAGAGCCAAGTCTCATAAAACTGTCAGACTCTGGCGCCAACATGTCCAAATTAGTACTTGGCACTCAGACAGACAGTTTGAACAGCTCAAAAATCGCTCCTGAATTGGTCACAGAAATGGCACAAGAGATTGATCGACTGACAGAAGACCTAGAGCTCGCCCGTAGTCGCATGCACGAGCTTGAGACGATACAGAAAAATGGGTTTCCAGAAGGAATTCCCACAACAGCAGGGTTTCCACAAGCAAAAGGAATTGCTGCAGAGACAGGGTTTCCACAAGGGGTTTCCACTGCAGCAGGATTTCAACAGCGGGTTCCAACAAAAGCAGAGTTTCCACAAGGGGTTCCAACAACAGCAGGGTTTCTACAAGGGGATTCGACAGTGACAGGGGTTTCAACAACAGCAGGGTTTCTTCAAGGGAATTTCACAGTGACAGGGGTTTCAACAACAGCAGGGTTTCCACAAGGGATTCCCACAACAGCAGGGTTTTCACAAGGGGTTCCAACAACAGCAGGCTTTCCACAAGGAGTTCCAACAACAGCAGGCTTTCCACAAGGGGTTCCAACAACAGCAGGGTTTCCACAACAGGATCCAACAACAGCAGAGTTTCCACTAGGGTTTCCAACAACAATAGGCTATCCACAAGGGGTTCCAACAACAGCAGGGTTTTCACAAGGGGTTCCCACAACAGCAGGGTTTCCGCAAGGGGATTCTACAGCACCAGGGTTTCTAGGAGGGGTTTCCACAGTGGTAGGGTTTCCACAAGGGGTTTCCACAATGATGACAGCCAATAGCTCCTACAATGGCCCAAATCAGCCAGTTACTTCACTCACTGCATCACAGAAAGGTCAAGATAGGTCACACAGCAACAGCATTGATGCATCTTCGGCTGCACTACAAAACACCTTGCAAGTGCATCAACCGGCCCAGAAGGAGACAGTGGCGCCCTCTGTGGTACACCGATCCGTGCAGACCCTGGAGGTGAGCAAGATGGCGGTACAGAGAGCTCTGCAGGAGCAGACAGAGACACTGAAGAAGGAGTTGGAAGATGTAAAGGTACGTTGATGATGACAATGCACTCGTGGTTGTTGTGTGGCCTTGCCAACACTTAGTCTCTGTTGCTTGACATATACAACATTTTTACCTTCAAATACTGTGAATATATTTTGCTATTTTTATTTCTATGAAACAAAAAATGTTTTTTACGAATCTGTTACTGAATATTTTTATTGCAATTTCAGAATTGAGTTTTGCCTATAAATATGTGTCCCTTGTGTAAGCCATAAGGTCAGTTCTAGTTCATTGACAGAATTATTTTGTTTACATGCAATGGTATGGAAAATTAGTACGCTATGTATGAATAGGTAAATGTCGACATTTGTGAATGGCCCCTTAAATTTATGCAGAATTATTATTGATAAAAAAATTGGCTAATGGTGATTTGTTGGATGAGTAGAGCGTTGTGGTGTGCATGAAGGTCATTGCATGGACACGGGAGAGAAGTGGTGAACTCGTAGACACATTGCATGTTGCTATGAATGTATCTTGCATGTTCACCCAATGTGTGGCTGACTGCACGTGCCAGCTTCATGCGCAACATAAATGCAAATATGCACAGAACAAAATATCTGCCACAAATACCATTCTATCAATTATAATCTGTCATTTTGTTTACAAAATATGAATGAGCAAAAATGTCTTGTTTTCGTTAGCAGACATAGTTCTAACAAATTTATGCCGTTGGGAGAATCCGTGTCAGGACAGTTTTATCATGGCACTGGTTTGAACAAAAAAGCTGAGAATTGTGACTTGGATGATTTGTAATAATCACAGATATTTTATTCTAAACAACAAAGGGCTTCGGTGTTGGGAATGACTGTTCAGGTGACTTTAGAACTGTTGTAACGTTGTTGCAACTGGTGACCTGACACTTGAAGGCATGCAACTATTATTAATGCAGGATAAACTGGCATCAACTGAGGCGACAGTGCGTAGCCAGACGAGAAAGATGAAGTACTACCGTGGCATGCTGCACGACGCGGGCCTGATGCCCAGTACCCCAATCCGCAGCCACAGCGACTCCAGTCTCATGTCGCCAGGTCTCTCCCTGCCCCTCACTGTCAATCGCAGTTGTAGTCACTGCAGCGTGGACCTGGATTCAGTCCCACCGTCCACTAGCTTGACCCGACTGCAGCAGTCTGGTCAGTTGGAAGACGATGGAGGCATCCTTGCCACGTCCCCCAGTCTCCTTATAGTTCGGTCGTCTTCGTCCGATGCCCTCCTGTGTACATCTGACATGGACATGATTGGCATGAATGGTACCTTGATGCTGGTCGACAAGCTACCCATAGATGTGCAGCCACGCCAGTCAATTGATGACACTATGCCAAAGTCACCACTAGGTGGCGCTTCTAAATCAGACGTCCTTGTACGTAACTTGGTGGAAACCTTAGAGAAGACGTTTGTCTCTGAGTGCAGTATAGATCTCGGTAGTGACAATCCACCGGCTGTTAACCATGCCCAAGCAGCGGCGTCTCAGTCAGGGTCTGGTGAGGAGCTGGATGAGGCGCCCGAGGTTGAACTGACTCGACTGAGGAGCGAGTTGACGGCGATGACGCGGGAATTGGAGTCATTGACATGTCATGACCAGAAACTGGAAGGCAAGGTGGAAGAGATGCTGAGACTGAAGGAGGAATGGAAGCGACAGGAACAGCAGCTCCGATGGCATAACCAGGAGCTCAGCTGTGAGGTGGAGTTGTTCAAGATCAGGTTGGATGAGTTGAAGGGAAGTGGACTTGAGGTGGAGAGCTATGAGCAGGAATTGATGGGGCATATAGCAGAGCTGGAGGCATACAAGCAAGAGATGAACGTTTTTGTAACAGAATTGAAATGTGAGGAAGGAGAGTTGAAAGATCGTGTTCAGGTACTGAAAGACAACCTGGAAGAGACACAGGGCAAGTTGGATGAGGTGAAGATGCAGAAAGAGGAGATGGAGAAGCAGGTGTGGCAGATGAAGACTGAGGAGCACGAGCTTAGAGGTCAGCTGGAGGAGATGATGATTCAGGACGAGCGAGTGAAGAGTCAGAAGAGCAGTGAGGTAGAACAGTTGAAGAGACATGAAGAGGAACTCAGAGGTCGGCTGGAACAGATGAAGGCTGACGCGCAGCAGTTGCAGGATGATGAAGAGGAAATGGAACGTCGAGTAGGGTGTCTGAAGCATTATGAAGTGGAACTAGAGGAGATACAGGACCAGTGTGGGGAAGTACAGCAGGAGGTGGGTCAACTGAAGTGTCAAGATGCTCAACTGAGGAATGAAATCTGCCAGTTAAAGTGTCAAGAAGAAGAGATTGGAAATCACATAGAGGAAGCTAGAGGGCATGAAGAAGCACTCAGAAATAAGGAGAAGCTGCTGGAAGACAGAGTTGAATCACTAAAGGTTGATGTAGACAACCGTGAAGACCAGCTGCTTCTGATGAAAGATGAGGAAAGTAAGTTGCAAGGTCAGGTTGAGTTGCTGAGAGATGACGAAATTAAGTTACAAGATCAAATTGAATTGCTGAGAGACGAAGAAGGCAAGTTGAGGAATGAGGTGGTGTCATTGAAAGAGCAAGAACAAGTTTTGAGTCAGATGGAAGTTGTAAAAGACCAAGAAGACTCATTGAAGGCCTCTGTACAGTTACTGACAGGTCAAGAAGACTCATTGAAGGCCTCTGTACAATTACTGACAGGTCAAGAAGACTCATTGAAGGCCTCTGTACAGTTACTGACAGGTCAAGAAGAGGACTTGAACCATCAGCTAGAGTTGCTCAAAGATCAGAAAGTCAAACTTCAGAATCAGATGGAGTTACTGGGAAGTGAGAAGGAAGAGTTGAAGGTTCGGGTGGGTTCACTGAGAGTAGGGGAAAAAAAGTTGACAATTCTGGTGGACTCGCTCGGAGATAAAGAAGAAGATTTGAAAAGTCAGGTGGAATCACTGGGAAGTCAGCTGGAGTCAATGCAGAATCAAGAAGACGAGGTGAAAGGTCGTCTGGAATTGCTCGAAGATCAGGAAAAGAAGATGAAAAGTCATTTAGAGTTGTTAAAAGTTGCAGAGGATGAGATGGAGAGTCGGACTGCTTCAGTAGGGAGTCGGCCTGTGTTGAGTGAGGAGGTGGCCACGGCTGTGTGGCATGGTGAGCCTCCGAGGGAGGCTACAGACACGCAGGATGCCTCACAGGTAGGTCGTGGCTTCCTCAAGTCTGTGTGTACTGCCACCTCATCTGTACATAGATCATCTGACTACATCCTCACTGACATTGTGTGAGTTGTGATCTGTCTTCTAGGCAGTGAACTAACTGTCACTCACACATTAACATCACCCATGTCACACACCAGATTGTACAACTTTTATTGAGGGGGCATCTTCTACAAACTGCCAAACTTTATTCAATGATAGCGTAGGAAATTATGAATATTAATTGGGTGTCCTGTGGGAACTTTATTCTAGAGAAATTCTGTGAACATGTTTTCTGTCTATTGATAAATATATATATATATATTTTTTCAACTGTATTTGTGGCAATTACCCCTCTACATGTAGATGTAAAGGCAATATTTAGGTGATTTCAGAAACAGTTGTAATATTCTTCTGCTTAGACCAGTTTGTAAAGGGAATGGGAGTAACTTCTTAGGAAGCAGCACCCAAGTGGTCCTTCCATATAGGGAAAACACGGAGGAAAATAACATGGTTGCGAACAGAAATGCTGTCCTGACTTATGAGTAGCCAATACTACATAATATTATATGCCCTAGTTGCTTGTATGTGTTTGTGTGGTTAATGTAACGCTGTGGTGGTGGTGGTTTGTGTATTTATGTTGTAAACGTGTTCAGGCTGCTTGCCTTGCCTCACACTGCATACCTTGCTTGCCTTGCCTCACACTGCATACCTTGCTTGCCTTGCCTCACACTGCATACCTTGCTTGCCTTGCCTCACACTGCATACCTTGCTTGCCTTGCCTCACACTGCATACCTTGCTTGCCTTGCCTCACACTGCATACCTTGCTTGCCTTGCCTCACACTGCATACCTTGCTTGCCTTGCCTCACACTGCATACCTTGCTTGCCTTGCCTCACACTGCATACCTTGCTTGCCTTGCCTCACACTGCATACCTTGCTTGCCTTGCCTCACACTGCATACCTTGCTTGCCTTGCCTCACACTGCATACCTTGCTTGCCTTGCCTCACACTGCATACCTTGCTTGCCTTGCCTCACACTGCATACCTTGCTTGCCTTGCCTCACACTGCATACCTTGCTTGCCTTGCCTCACACTGCATACCTTGCTTGCCTTGCCTCACACTGCATACCTTGCTTGCCTTGCCTCACACTGCATACCTTGCTTGCCTTGCCTCACACTGCATACCTTGCTTGCCTTGCCTCACACTGCATACCTTGCTTGCCTTGCCTCACACTGCATACCTTGCTTGCCTTGCCTCACACTGCATACCTTGCTTGCCTTGCCTCACACTGCATACCTTGCTTGCCTTGCCTCACACTGCATACCTTGCTTGCCTTTCACCCAACACACTCTAGTCCTAGTTCAGTACTTGGTTATGATTGAACAACCAGGAGATGGTATTTGGTGCATTTGGATGTGACAAAAAGAAAACAATGCATGTCAGTGTGGTCTTGTACACTCTTTGGTATACACTAATAATTACAGGTTGTAACAAACAACATTTCAGTTAAGGATATAAAGACTAACGTTTTAATAAACATCACTTTGCGTGCGTGCGTGTGTTCTTGTTGACTTGGCAGTGTGAATCCTAGACAAGCTGCCCACTCACACAAGGCAGAAATGTGAAGTAGTTGTTTCATCATGAACCAACGTTTGAGAAGTAGTACCTTGTAGGATACAGTGTTGTTTTATCATTAATCATTTTTCTTTTATTTCAGGTAAAACCTGTATACATACAAATATGCAGTTAAAAATAGAATTATACATTAAAATAGAAATAAGTTAAACAAATTTAATATATAAATGGGATGTAAAATCACCATTGTACATGCCCATTACATGCCATTAACAATATTAATACAAATTACAATTGGTCTTACATTTTATCAAATCATTTTCAGCGTCATAAACATGTTTTCTAAAACCCTAAATATTCTTGCACAATAGGGCGTCAAAGTTATCGATGGAATTGTTAAGAAGCATACAACTGACACTGTCCTATCTGTTGTATCCTAAAATCTGATATCACGTGTGTCAGGCCGAAGTTAGTGACGTGGAGCGATTAAAGCTCCGTCTACGAGACAACCACCTTCTCACAGACAAGTTGCTCCGGCGTCTCGAGTCTCTCAGTGGCTTCATGGAGGCACTGCTCGGGCCCAACGCAGGGGACCATAGCTTTGACCATCATCTTGACCTCACCCCAATGCAGGTCAGCGCCCTCAGGGGTCATCTTGACGAGACGCGCGAACTTGTCAGCTATCTCTCAATGACACTTGAAGGTCAGTAGTAATCATAGTATTTTGCAACCTGTAGCAATCATGTTGGACTGTCGGTTGCGGTCGGTCACGGTTGGTCGAGGTCAGTTGGTCATGGTCGGTCGCGATCGGTCGGTCGAGGTCGGAATCAATGACATAGTTGTTCTAATGTTATTTCGGTAGCATTTATTCTGTTTTTCTTTACAACAAATATAGGTATATGATAATTTTGTAACCTTGCTGTTGTAGTCTTCGAATATGAATGAATGAATCTTTATTTTTCAACAACAGTAATAGACAGACATAATAGAACAACATTTCATAACTATAAAATTGTTGAAAAAAGGGACAAGATATCGAAAAAAGGGCAATATGGCATTTCATTGTTCATAAGTCAGATCTTCATAATGCTGGCAATGTTTGGATTGACCAAGCTATCAGAGACATCTGTTTGACACATGAATTCAAACTACTACACCTGTATGACTGCTGCATGTGTTGCAAAAGAGACGGCAGCGGAAGACCTCACAGAGATGGATGTGAGTGCAGTCAGCGGCTACAGCCACTCCCGCCTTGACCACTCTCGTCTTGACCACACCCGCCTTGACCACACCCAGCTGGAGGAGAGGTACAACGCTGCCCAGCTCCGCATCGAACAGATCCAGGCTAAGTCTGTCGCCCACTCTACCGCCACATTGTAAGTCGCTCTGATGCACATAAATAAATTAGGCATTTATAACACAGTGTATCCAGATAAAAATCTGCTCAAAGGTGCTGACATGGTAAAATATGTAAGATAAGAGCTAAATTAAGATAAGTTAAAACCAATTAAATAAGCTAAATAAGTCAAGATAAATTGAGCTAAATTAAGATAAGTTAAAACCAATTAAATAGGCTAAATAAGTCAATATAAATTAGGATAAGTTAAAACTAAGTAAATAACTAAAATAAATTAAGAAGATTTAACACCTGTTAATAAGTTAAATAAGTAAAAGGTGTACGGATTTATTAACGCCGAAAGATAGATAGATAGAGGGGTGAGAAGATGGTCTAATCTGGGCGATGCTACGGAGCTGACAGTGCCATCTGGCAGGTGAGGCTTATCTGCCTGGCCATGAACATGGTAGAGTCGAACCTGGTACCAATATCACGAATGTTTCTGTGTGACAATGTAGCAACAGACAATGTAGCCACAGACGTTGATGTTGACGTTCCCAGGAGGCTGAACACATTTCCAGTTGTTCACAGCAGAAATCACAATGGCTTCCGTTTTGTTCTCGTTGAGAAGTAGATTGTAGTGTACCATCCACGCCTTCCTTCTGCGGTGCATTGCGATATGCAGTCAGCAGCAAAGGTAGCATGCGCCTGTTGATCATGCGGAAATTCAACATAAAGCTGGGTATCGTCTGCATACATGTGATAGCAGGGTTGATGATGTTCGAAGACGCTGCTGAGCCACAGACAATATATTGTAAAAGACAAGGGTCTAAGCATACTACCCCGCAGTACACCAGAGCATAGATCAACACTTCTTGAGGTGATGTTATTGACTTTAACAGCTTGTGTTTGCTGGGAAAGATACGACTGTATCCAGTGGTGTACATTGTCACGTGTGCCAATCATGTACATTTGGTCGAGAAACAGGCGGTGGTCGAATTTATCGAAGGTGGCACTGAGAATGCTGAACTGTTCCATTCACCAGTCTCTCAGGAATAAATTTATCGAAGGTGGCACTGAGAATGCTGAACTGTTCCATTCACCAGTCTCTCAGGAATAAATTTATCGAAGGTGGCACTGAGAATGCTGAACTGTTCCATTCACCAGTCTCTCAGGAATAAATTTATCGAAGGTGGCACTGAGAATGCTGAACTGTTCCATTCACCAGTCTCTCAGGAATAAATTTATCGAAGGTGGCACTGAGAATGCTGAACTGTTCCATTCACCAGTCTCTCAGGAATAAATTTATCGAAGGTGGCACTGAGAATGCTGAACTGTTCCATTCACCAGTCTCTCAGGAATAAATTGCTAGTCCTCCAAGCACGTATCTTTTTTTATCTATTTTCAAACTCTGTCACTGTATCTCTCTATGTAAACATGGTTGCTAAGGCATAGCTCGCCGGAGGTCGGTATCACGGCCTATGGCAACCAAGACAAAGTTGCACGCTCATTGGTCATAATTAGCATTGTGACATCAGACTGGTTTCGACAATTTAAAATAATGTTCCCGTACCGCGTAATGTTCCCAATGTTACTGTAATCAACGGATGTAATTAACTATAGAGGTTTGTTTTACTCTGTAATTGACTGAAACGTTGAGCACACATCCTACCAACTATTGCCCAGATATCTGTTCGGGTTACTATTCTTGTACACTCAATCAAATGATAATCCACTTCAGGTGAACATTTTATTTACTGGATTTAAAAGTTCATTAAGTCATAGTTTTAATTGTAGTTAAAATTACATCGTAGTTGTAATCACATTGTAATCGGTATGAAGATTTTTGTATAATCAAACACTATGTCAGAAACTGTGTCTGATGGTATTAGCTGCAGCCATCATCATAACAGAAAGAAATTCTAATTCCTATCCTGTGCCACTTTCTAAGAATTTGCAATAACCGTGTGCGATAAGTTTATTTAATAAGAAGGATTGTTGTTTCAAGAAATCCCATTGCTCTGCAAAATAAGTGAGCGTACGTAAGAACCGCCACTTAACTGTTACTTTTTAACCACTTGGCAGTTTAACTTTTTTAATATCTCACCTCAATATAATGCTAAAGAAAGATTAAAACAAATATGTAATTAAGAGTAATGCATGTTCACTGACCTTAGTTTACTCATCGAGTGTGTGTTATGTAAGTCATCCTCACTAGCCCGGTGTGGTGGTAGTGCTACAGTATCCCTGTTTATCCCACGCCGTGTATGGATGTACTCTGAATTATTTGTACTTGTCCCACTTGTTGTCATGGTTGACATGTTTCTGGGAACTACATGCGTCCAAACTTCAAAGAGCATTTCTAGGAATGACTCATTACCCGTCCGACTAGCAACAACGGGTCAACAACCAATTAAAGTTTAGTTCCTGTAGGCGAGTCCTGTAAATTCCAGTAAATAATCCCATTGATTAACACAGCAACTGAAAAATTAGCGTTTCAACAGGTCGGTCTGCCAGGGGTACTAATGTAGTCAGAAACCCCTGGTGACAAGGGTGGTGTTAGTGTATACAGGACTTTCATTTAGTTCCTGTTGGTAGTGCGTCTGTGTGTGTCGCCACCGAGCCAGAGGAGGCAATTTCCGACACTGAAAAGTTGATGGCAGAACTGCAGCGACGCAACGCAGCCCTCGAGCGACGCGTCATCGACATGCAATGGGTCATCAGTGAACATGAGCAAAGGGCACAGCAACGCCACCTACACGTAGAGCAACTAAGCAGCACAATAAACGGACTACAAGAAGTGAGTCGACCACTTCAGTATTTGTCATTTTAGAATATTATGATCAGTATCAGATTGGAACTTGCTGTTGTAATGCCATCAGCAAGGGAATCGGTTGGGTTCGGTTATGGTTGTAATGCCATCAGCGAGGGAATCAGGGTTGGGTTCGGTTATGGTTGTAATGCCATCAGCGAGGGAATCAGGGTTGGGTTTGGTTATGGTTGTAATGCCATCAGCAAGGGAATCAGGGTTGGGTTCGGTTATGGTTGTAATGCCATCGGCGAGGGAATCAGGGTTGGGTTCGGTTATGGTTGTAATGCCATCAGCGAGGGAGTCGGGTTCGGTTATGGTTGTAATGCCATCAGCGAGGGAATCGGGGTTGGGTTCGGTTATGGTTGTAATGCCATCAGCGAGGGAATCGGGGTTGGGTTCGGTTATGGTTGTAATGCCATCAGCGAGGGAATCAGGGTTGGGTTCGGTTATGGTTGTAATGCCATCAGCGAGGGAATCAGGGTTGGGTTCGGTTATGGTTGTAATGCCATCAGCGAGGGAATCAGGGTTGGGTTCAGTTATGGTTGTAATGCCATCAGCGAGGGAATCAGGGTTGGGTTCGGTTATGGTTGTAATGCCATCAGCGAGGGAATCAGGGTTGGGTTCGGTTATGGTTGTAATGCCATCAGCGAGGGAATCGGGGTTGGGTTCGGTTATGGTTGTAATGCCATCAGCGAGGGAATCGGGGTTGGGTTCGGTTATGGTTGTAATGCCATCAGCGAGGGAATCGGGGTTGGGTTCGGTTATGGTTGTAATGCCATCAGCGAGGGAATCGGGGTTGGGTTCGGTTATGGTTGTAATGCCATCAGCGAGGGAATCGGGGTTGGGTTCAGTTATGGTTGTAATGCCAATGGTTGTAATCGACATCTGTTGTAATCGACTACACTGTAAAATGTAACCATAATTAAACGTGGTATTATAAACATGGATATCCAGTGTTTACTGTAACCAACCATTCTAATTCATTACAATATGATTATTTGTAAATGTAATTAAACTACAGTTTCACTAATATGTGTCCTACCCTAGAGTGTACACGCATCAGACAAAGGGCTTAAGAATATAATCCAGTTAAATTTGAAATGTTAATATTTGACCCAAAACTTTGTCTAATGTAGATAATGTAATTATACTAATTCAGTATTTGTAATCTTTAACATATTCTGAGGTACTGTATTCCTAATTGTAAAGTTCTGAGCTACGGTAACCTTCAGATGAAAAATAACTTACTGTGTTCATAACCAAGATACTGTATTCATAACCAAGATACTGTGTTCATAACCAAGAGACTGTGTTCATAACCAAGATCCTATGTTCATAACCAAGATACTGTGTTCATAACCAAGATACTGTGTTCATAAAAGCGTACTAATTTTTTATGTCGGTCGCTTGAGACATTAAGCCACCGTTGCGTCATGCACCCCGCGTGGTCATTTGCTACAGAAGTACTATTGTTTTAAATCAAAAACTGTTCACGGCGAGGTGCAGCACCACCCACGATGGACATGGGGCTGTTCACGGCGAGGTGCAGCACCACCCACGATGGACATGGGGCTGTTCACGGCGAGGTGCAGCACCACCCACGATGGACATGGGGCTGTTCACGGCGAGGTGCTGCACCACCCACGATGGACATGGGGCTGTTCATGGCGAGGTGCAGCACCACCCACGATGGACATGGGGCTGTTCACGGCGAGGTGCAGCACCACCCACGATGGACATGGGGCTGTTCACGGCGAGGTGCAGCACCACCCACGATGGACATGGGGCTGTTCACGGCGAGGTGCTGCACCACCCACGATGGACATGGGGCTGTTCACGGCGAGGTGCAGCACCACCCACGATGGACATGGGGCTGTTCACGGCGAGGTGCAGCACCACCCACGATGGACATGGGGCTGTTCACGGCGCGGTGCTGCACCACCCACGATGGACATGGGGCTGTTCACGGCGAGGTGCTGTAACACAGTCCGACGTCTTGGAAATTCACAACTTCATGGAAAAGCATTATCAATATGACACCATGGATTTGTTAGAAAAACAAAAAAAATTACATAATTATTGGAGATCAATGTTTGTAAACATGGTCTGATGGTTATTTTTTTATGTCCTATACACATACACCGTGTCATAACAATGTTGCATCAATGTTTTTCCATGTGGAAAATGATTGACATCACACTGAATGCTTGCTACATGTCATGATGTGTGTTATCCCTGTCTGTCAACACTTGGTTCTGTTTGTTGACAGGCCCAGTCAGGTCAGAGGGAGGGGGCGTGTGCCCGGCAGTCGGACGGTGTGTCCAGCACCACCCACGATGGACATGGGGCTGTGGGGCTGCACGCCAGTGAGGCGGTCAAGCAAGAGCTGCAACGGTCAGTCATTGAACATTTAACAAGATTTAACAAGATTTGCCATCCAGATGGCAAGTGGACAAGGAAGCCATTGGCTTATCGAGAGTCCAACAATGTTCATCTACTTATAACCCGCCCTCCTGAGATATGTGTCAACCTTGTTTTTAAACATATTCACGCTGCTAGCAGTTACACAATCTGTAGACAATTTGTTCCATTCATTTATTGTCCTCTGTGAGAACGAGTGCTTCCTGATGTCCAATCTACATTGATCCTTTACTAATTTTACCTCATGTCCTCTAGTTCTGCTATCCTTCTTGAGTGAGAAAAACATATTTCTATCAATATTTTCGTACCCATTCAATATCTTAAAAACTTCAATCTGATCTCCTCTTAACCTCCTTGTCTCTAGAGTTGTTAAACCACATTCTTTCAGGCGTTCTTCATAACTAAGGTCTCTAAGTTCTGGAATTATTTTAGTTGCTCTCCTTTGTATGCGTTCAAGCGTATCTATATCCTTCTTACGATATGGTCTCCATGCTTGTATACAGTATTCTAAATGAGGTCTAACTATTGCTTTATAAAGAGGTATAATTAACTTTTTTCCCTTGTATGTTATGTTTCTTCTAATCAATCCAAGAATTTGATTACCCTTTGAAGCTGCAATACCACACTGCTCTGAAACTTTCATATCAGCGCTTATTGTAACTCCTAAGTCCTTTTCTTTTACAGTAGTACCCAGAACAGTATCTCCCATTTTATAGTTTACATTCAAGTTCCCATGTCCTGTATGTAGGCATTTACATTTCCCAAAATTGAACAGCATCTGCCATTTCTCAGACCATTTCACTAATCTGTCTAGATCGTTTTGTAAATGTTGTTTATCACCATCAGTATTAACCTTTCTAAACAGTTTTGTGTCATCCGCAAATTTCAGTACGTTACTTGTTATACTGTCATTCAAGTCATTGATATATATTAAGAATAATATAGGTCCTAATACTGATCCTTGAGGTACCCCACTCAAAACCGATTTCCAATTTGAAACTTCTCCATCTACTACAACTCGTTGTCTTCTGTCAGTCAGCCATTGTTCTATCCAGTCAGTTATGCTATCCCCGATACCATGGGCTTTTAATTTAAGTAGTAATCTTTGATGTGGCACTTTGTCAAAAGCTTTCTGAAAATCTAAGTAGATAATATCTACTGGCAATCCCACGTCTATCCACTTAGTGATTTCTTCCAAAAAACATAACATATTTGTTAAGCATGACCTCGCTTTAAGGAATCCATGTTGAGATGAATTTAATAATTTATGCTTAACGAGGAAGTCCACCATATGGTCTTTAATTAACCTTTCTAATAATTTACAAATCACTGATGTTAAACTCACTGGTCTGTAATTTTCTGACTTATTTCTCGAACCCTTTTTAAATAATGGTATGATGTTTGCTTCTTTCCATTCAAACGGAACAACTCCCTCATTTAATGACAAGTTGAATACTCTTGCAAGTGGTATACTGATTTGTTCTACTGTTTCCATTAGTAATTTTGGAGGAATCCCATCCACTCCCGGTGATTTGTTATCCTTCATTGCCTTTATTTTCTTAGCTACCAATTCTGGAGTTACATCTAACGGACCTAAATAGTCAGATTTAGCTTCCTGAAATTTAGCATCAGCAACTGGTAAGGAACTAATATCTTCTTTGGTAAACACAGAACTGAAGTAACCATTTAGGTCTTCCGCCATTAAAAATCCCTGTGATACTATATTTCCAGCACTGTCTTCTAGAGGTCCAACCTTGTCTTGTACGTTTTGTTTACTCCTGACATATGCATAAAAACTCTTGCTGTCATTTTTTATGTTACATGCTAGTTTTTGCTCATAGCTTCTTTTAGATTGTCTGATTTCAGTTGTAGCTGCATTAAGTGCCTCTTTGTAATTTGCATAGTCTTCTTCCTTTCTGGTACGCCTATAAACCCTCCACATAGTTTGTTTTAACACTATTTTTCTAATAGCCTCTTTTGACAAGTGTTTCTTTCTACACCGTTTTCCTTGTTTTTGGAAGGGAACAAATTTATCGATGATACTCAATTTCATATTTTAGAATATTCCAACATTCAATTGCGGTCTTATTCATCAGCATGTTATTCCAATATAGCTTTGCTAAGTATTTTCTCATATCTTTGTAGTTACCTTTGTGGAAGTTTCTCTTGTACGCTTTCTTATTTTTACTTTCTGATTTTACATTGATGTCAAAATGTATTTGATTATGGTCACTGTTACCCAATGGTTCAAATATTTTTACATTGTCCACTAATTCTTTTTGTGATGACAAAACTATATCTAATACATTTTCTCCCCTGGTTGGTTCTAGCACGTGCTGAGTAAGAAAGCTATCCTGGATTCAAAATAGAAATTGTTGGTCCTCAATCCCTGTGCTCTAGAGAATTCCATTGTATGTGTCCATGGTTAAAATCTCCCATTATGATACAATCCCCTTTACTTACTTCCTTTATAGCGTTTTTTTTTTTGTGTTGTCCTCTTCGTTTATGTTTGGACTTCGGTAAACTAATCCAACAGTTAATTTTGAATTTCCTGAAACAATTTTGCACCAAACAGCTTCATCGAAATCTGCTTCCCTTTCTAGTTTTATTTCATAAGCCTGAATAGATTCTTTAACATATAAAATAACTCTCCCGCTCCTTCTTCCTATTCGATCTTTCCTAAACATTACGTATCCTGTCAGTCCTAATTCAGCATCTGATATATCTATGTTGGCCCATGATTCAGTTATACCAATTATGTGAGGGTCAATATCTTCTACCATAATGTTTAACTCGTTTTTCTTATTTACTATGCTCCTTGCATTTAAACATACGCATCTATAACCTTTTTCAGAGATGTTTTTCGGATGATTTAATATTGGTTTATCTGTGCTAGTGGCCTCTTGTTCTGCTTGAGACACCTAGGTAACCCCCCTGCACTTCTAGTTTAAACAATGTTTACTTCCAAAAATATTTGCCATTGTACCCATGTCACTATCTACTGCTGCTGAAAGTTTGTCCGCGAATACTGCCGCCCCCTTTCCACTTAGATGAAGCCCATCCTTCATGTACATATCAGCCCTCCCAACAAAACTTCCCCATAAATCCACAAATCCAACTTCCTCTTCCCTACATAGCTTCTGGACTAACATGTTAATTGCCATCCCCCGACAATTTCGATATTTGTGACCCCTCCTGCCCATTACAGGTAAAATCCCTGACAGTATTACCTGCTCAACCCGCGTCTGTTTTAGTGTTCTGACCAACTGCCTATATTTCCTAACTATGGCAGTTGTACCCTCCCTCTCTACGTTATTTGTCCCTACGTGTACTAAAACAGATCCACCCTTACCCGAACCTACGATGTTTTTTACCCTCTCAGTTATCGCCTCTATTTTGGCTCCAGGCAAGCAGACCACCACATCATCTCCCTTGTTTAAGACTCTGTCGGTCTTCCTAACTATCGAATCCCCCACAAACACCCTCGCTCTCTTCCTCACCCCCTCTATCACTGCTGCAGAATAACTCTTCCGTTCGATCCCTTCCATCACATTCTGTCCTGACCCCTTCCCTCCTGTCTCCCCCACTTCCCATTCCTTTGCTCTTGTCTCTCCCACTCCCCTCTCCTTCACTCCGGTTGTTTTCCCTCCCTTCTCCCCCACTCCCTTCTCCTTCCCTCCTGTCTCCCCTACTCCCCTCTCCTTCACTCCGGTTGTCTTCCCTCCCGTTCCTTTCCTTCCCGTCTCCCGGCAGGGATGCTCTCATTGACTGTGGCAGGAATATTGTCATTGACTGTGGGAGATATGCAGTTATTGACTGTGGAAGGGATATTCTGGTTGACTGTGAGAGGTATGTTGTCATTGACTGTGGGAAGGATGCTGGCATTAACTGGGAGATATGTTGTCATTGACTGTGGGAAGGATGCTGGCATTAACTGTGGGAGGTATGTTGTCATTGACTGTGGGAAGTTGCTGGCATTAACTGGGAGATATGTTGTCATTGACTGTGGGAAGGATGCTGGCATTAACTGTGGGAGGTATGTTGTCATTGACTGTGGGAAGTTGCTGGCATTAACTGTGGGAGATATGTTGTCGCAGACTGTGGGAAGGGTGCTGGCATTAACTGTGGGAAATATGTTGTCACTGACTGTGGAAGGTATGCTGTTATTGACTGTGGGAGGGATACTCTGGTTGACTGTGAGAGGTATGCTGTCATCGGCTGTGGGTGGTATGCTATTATTGACTGTGGGAGGGATACTCTGGTTGACTGAGAGGTATGCTGTCATTGACTGTGGGAAGGATGCTGGCATTAACTGTGGGAGGTATGCTGTCATTGACTGTGGGAGGTATGCTGTCATTGGCTGGGAGTAATGCTGTCATTGACTGTGGGAGGTATGCTGTCATTGACTGTGGGAGGTATGCTGTCATTGGCTGGGAGTAATGCTGTCATTGACTGTGGGAGGTATGCTGTCATTGACTGTGGGAGGTATGCTGTCATTGGCTGGGAGTAATGCTGTCATTGACTGTGGGAGGTATGCTGTCATTGACTGTGGGAGGTATGCTGTCTTTGACTGTGGGAGGTATGCTGTCATTGGCTGGGAGTAATGCTGTCATTGACTGTGGGAGGTATGCTGTCATTGACTGTGGGAGGTATGCTGTCTTTGACTGTGGGAGGTATGCTGTCATTGGCTGGGAGTAATGCTGTCATTGACTGTGGGAGGTATGCTGTCTTTGACTGTGGGAGGTATGCTGTCATTGGCTGTGGGAGGTATGCTGTCATTGGCTGGGAGTAATGCTGTCATTGACTGTGGGAGGTATGCAGTCATTGACTGTGGGAGGTATGCTGTCATTGGCTGGGAGTAATGCTGTCATTGACTGTGGGAGGTATGCTGTCATTGACTGTGGGAGGTATGCTGTCATTGACTGTGGGAGGTATGCTGTCATTGGCTGGGAGTAATGCTGTCATTAACTGTGGGAGGTATACTGTCTTTGACTGTGGGAGGTATGCTGTCATTGGCTGTGGGAGGTATGCTGTCATTGGCTGGGAGTAATGCTGTCATTGACTGTGGGAGGTATGCTGTCATTGACTGTGGGAGGTATGCTGTCTTTGACTGTGGGAGGTATGCTGTCATTGGCTGGGAGTAATGCTGTCATTGACTGTGGGAGGTATGCTGTCTTTGACTGTGGGAGGTATGCTGTCTTTGACTGTGGGAGGTATGAGCACTGCCTTTTACTGTTTTATGATTTTATCATTCATTCATTCATTCATATGTAAATATATTGAAAGTGAATAATGGACTGTAATATCAGTACACGCACAGATAAATGATTTCACACGCTTGCGTTTACACAGATACCTTGTGTAACTAATTTATTGACAACTCGTAAAAACAATGTGTGTGTTGTGTCCACATGAAGCCAAGCCTTCATCAAATTACCTCTTTCATGTTGTCACCTATCAGTCTGATTAGTAGATACATGACATGTGTCACCCACCTTATCAACTGATAAAGCCACCAGAGGACATGGAAATGTTGGCAGACATTAAACACTGCTAGGTTGAGTAGGCAGTATTGCCAGAATTCACCGGGATGAATGTAGACTTTGATTGCATGGAGTGGGCAGACAGGGAGAAGTGGGAGGGAGGTGGGGTTGAGGGGGATGTCGCTGTGTGGGTTGGGGAAGGGGTAGAGTTGGGAGGTTTAGATGAGTTGATGCCAATGGAAGCCAACCTGGTGTTGTTGAGGGAGACAGCGTATCACTTTGTAGACACATTCGACAGGTACAGGGACCTATAAATGTTTATATTTACTGTAAATGTTTATAGAAGACCAGGAAAATGAGATTATACGGTTAAAGTGTACAAATGATGATGATCGTGATGCTTATTTATTGATTATGATGATGTGAACAAATTATAGCAACTGTGCGTGCGTGCGTGCATGCGTGCATGCATGCATTCTCATGTTTGTTAAAAGCAAGTATATGCAGGACATCCACTGTATTTGCAGCATTGTTGACTGCACTAGTGATGTTATAATGAGCTTCTCAGCCACCTGCATACTCACAGATCAACCCAGCCCCCTCAACCCCCTGATGACTGAAGTGGTCCTCATCTCTTTGAGGATAATGAGGATAAGAAAGATGATAATTTATGTTTCAGGTTGAGAGAAGAGCTGGATGGAAGGAACAGACTGATAGAGCAACTGCAGTCCGGGATGCCAGCTGAGTGGCAAGGGAAGACAGCCAAGTCAGACTCAGCCCTCCTCATCCCCCACGACCAGCCCTATGCGTCTTCCAACTCCCAGCACACAAAGAGGGTTTCCCAGGACTTCAATGACCGCAGTGACCTTCACCAGAATCAGTTCCGTCCAAAAGATGGCGATACCGAAGTGTTCCCATCACACAAATGGATCGCACTCGACAGTTCAATGGAGCGTAGCCGAACGCATCAGCCCGATGGAATCTACATGATGTCATCGCCGCACCATGGCATACTGGGAAGTCCTGAGTGTATACTGAGTGATAGCCGGACATCAGGCGACAGCCCAAACATGTTGACTCGGCCGCCAGTGAATACCCAACAACACAGTGACCTCACCCAGTACATGGTTGAGTCGACACCATCACGGGTCAGCGGTTCCTCATTGACCCACGACCTCTTTGCTGGGTCAGCTGCTACCTTATCTGTTGATGCACGACCAGATGCATCAGGCATGACGTATAATGAATCAGTTGACCAACATGACACCATCGGACATACACCAGCCAGTTGCTATGACAACCGCATCATAGGAGAGCCACACATGTCGATGCCGTTGAACGTGTCGCGCAGTCTTGTCGCGACCACGACACTGCCCATGGCAGCCATGAAGGCCCAGCTGGCAGAGAACAAGGAGCAGAACGCCACCTTGAGGAAGGAACTGGAATTGAGGGATAACATCAGGTCGCCATCACGCACCCTGGAGCAACACCTGGAGGAGATCCGGGCTCTACGACTCCGCCTGGAGGAGTCACTCCGTAGCAATGACTTGCTCCGGGAGCAGCTGCAGACACAACTGATGCACATACATGCCAACACTCCACGTAAGTCTGTCCTCAGCCTTGCTACTTAGTGGCTCTCAGTTAACAACTGATGCACATACATGCCAACACTCCACGTAAGTCTATCCTCATCCTTGCTACTTAGTGGCTCTCAGTTAACAACTGATGCACATACATGCCAACACTCCACGTAAGTCTATCCTCAGCCTTGCTACTTAGTGGCTCTCAGTTAACAACTGATGCACATACATGCCAACACTCCACGTAAGTCTATCCTCATCCTTGCTACTTAGTGGCTCTCAGTTAACAACTGATGCACATACATGCCAACACTCCACGTAAGTCTATCCTCAGCCTTGCTACTTAGTGGCTCTCAGTTAACAACTGATGCACATACATGCCAACACTCCACGTAAGTCTATCCTCAGCCTTGCTACTTAGTGGCTCTCAGTTAACAACTGATGCACATACATGCCAACACTCCACGTAAGTCTGTCCTCAGCCTTGCTACTTAGTGGCTCTCAGTTAACAACTGATGCACATACATGCCAACACTCCACGTAAGTCTATCCTCATCCTTGCTACTTAGTGGCTCTCAGTTAACAACTGATGCACATACATGCCAACACTCCACGTAAGTCTATCCTCAGCCTTGCTACTTAGTGGCTCTCAGTTAACAACTGATGCACATACATGCCAACACTCCACGTAAGTCTGTCCTCATCCTTGCTACTTAGTGGCTCTCAGTTAACAACTGATGCACATACATGCCAACACTCCACGTAAGTCTATCCTCATCCTTGCTACTTAGTGGCTCTCAGTTAACAACTGATGCACATACATGCCAACACTCCACGTAAGTCTGTCCTCATCCTTGCTACTTAGTGGCTCTCAGTTAACAACTGATGCACATACATGCCAACACTCCACGTAAGTCTATCCTCATCCTTGCTACTTAGTGGCTCTCAGTTAACAACTGATGCACATACATGCCAACACTCCACGTAAGTCTATCCTCATCCTTGCTACTTAGTGGCTCTCAGTTAACAACTGATGCACATACATGCCAACACTCCACGTAAGTCTGTCCTCAGCCTTGCTACTTAGCGGCTCTCAGTTAACAACTGATGCACATACATGCCAACACTCCACGTAAGTCTATCCTCATCCTTGCTACTTAGCGGCTCTCAGTTAACAACTGATGCACATACATGCCAACACTCCACGTAAGTCTGTCCTCATCCTTGCTACTTAGCGGCTCTCAGTTAACAACTGATGCACATACATGCCAACACTCCACGTAAGTCTATCCTCATCCTTGCTACTTAGTGGCTCTCAGTTAACAACTGATGCACATACATGCCAACACTCCACGTAAGTCTATCCTCATCCTTGCTACTTAGTGGCTCTCAGTTAACAACTGATGCACATACATGCCAACACTCCACGTAAGTCTGTCCTCAGCCTTGCTACTTAGTGGCTCTCAGTTAACAACTGATGCACATACATGCCAACACTCCACGTAAGTCTATCCTCATCCTTGCTACTTAGTGGCTCTCAGTTAACAACTGATGCACATACATGCCAACACTCCACATAAGTCTATCCTCATCCTTGCTACTTAGTGGCTCTCAGTTAACAACTGATGCACATACATGCCAACACTCCACGTAAGTCTGTCCTCATCCTTGCTACTTAGTGGCTCTCAGTTAACAACTGATGCACATACATGCCAACACTCCACGTAAGTCTGTCCTCAGCCTTGCTACTTAGTGGCTCTCAGTTAACAACTGATGCACATACATGCCAACACTCCACGTAAGTCTATCCTCATCCTTGCTACTTAGTGGCTCTCAGTTAACAACTGATGCACATACATGCCAACACTCCACGTAAGTCTGTCCTCATCCTTGCTACTTAGTGGCTCTCAGTTAACAACTGATGCACATACATGCCAACACTCCACGTAAGTCTGTCCTCATCCTTGCTACTTAGTGGCTCTCAGTTAACAACTGATGCACATACATGCCAACACTCCACGTAAGTCTATCCTCATCCTTGCTACTTAGTGGCTCTCAGTTAACAACTGATGCACATACATGCCAACACTCCACGTAAGTCTATCCTCATCCTTGCTACTTAGTGGCTCTCAGTTAACAACTGATGCACATACATGCCAACACTCCACGTAAGTCTATCCTCATCCTTGCTACTTAGTGGCTCTCAGTTAACAACTGATGCACATACATGCCAACACTCCACGTAAGTCTATCCTCAGCCTTGCTACTTAGTGGCTCTCAGTTAACAACTGATGCACATACATGCCAACACTCCACGTAAGTCTGTCCTCAGCCTTGCTACTTAGTGGCTCTCAGTTAACAACTGATGCACATACATGCCAACACTCCACGTAAGTCTGTCCTCAGCCTTGCTACTTAGTGGCTCTCAGTTAACAACTGATGCACATACATGCCAACACTCCATGTAAGTCTATCCTCATCCTTGCTACTTAGTGGCTCTCAGTTAACAACTGATGCACATACATGCCAACACTCCACGTAAGTCTGTCCTCAGCCTTGCTACTTAGTGGCTCTCAGTTAACAACTGATGCACATACATGCCAACACTCCACGTAAGTCTATCCTCATCCTTGCTACTTAGTGGCTCTCAGTTAACAACTGATGCACATACATGCCAACACTCCACGTAAGTCTGTCCTCAGCCTTGCTACTTAGTGGCTCTCAGTTAACATCTCTTAATATCTGGTGTGACTTCAGTGACCAACATATTTTGTTTTATAATTTGTCTCCCAAATGTTCGAATAAATAAATGTAAAGTCTAATCTGTTTTATCAAAATTGTTTGGCAGATGTTGAGATACGTTAATTGAAAGTTTAAAGTTTTTTTTGCATATAAATATAAGAATACAAAATACAGGTTCACAACAACAGTTCATGTAGGATGCCAATAAATACAGGTTCACAACAACAGTTCATGTAGGATGCCAATAAATACTAGTTGGGGCAGCTGGACACCTGAAATATATTGTGCACACTTCCGGCAATATAAAGATATTGATAATACATATAGCTGATTCAAACAATGTAACCTATATAAGTAAGTTTACCATGCAGAAACTGGTCTGTATACAAAAGATGTAGAAAGATATGACGTCATGCACGTAGATGCCCTATTGTCTAATGCCATTTCAAACCATGTGCATGGTGTACTATAGCTAGTGTACCTAAGTAAAGTTTAATATTATAATTATATACCAGTAGATACACAATAGATACAATATATATATTAATAATACATTTTATTTCATATAGCGCCAGATCCAATGTTATATTGTTCGTGGCGCTTTACAACATGTACAAGACAATTGTAAGTAGCTTTCTAAAATTGCTAAAATAATAATAATTATAACCATTTATGCTATGTAATTAACACATAGAATATTAGGTGTATATAAATATATAAGTTAATTTTTTTTAATGCATAATGCTAAAACGTAATAAAAATAAATATATAAAAAGTAGAAAAATAAAGTAGCAAAGTAAATACAGTAATTAAATAACTAATCTAAAATAATTTTTTTTAGTTACAACTCACTAGGATTGAGAAAGAAAATGTAAATACATGTGTGTGTATATATATATATTATATATATATATATATATATATATATATATATATATATATATATATATATATATATATATAACTTAACTAATGTATAAGTAGTTACACTATAACAAATAAACATGTAAATAAGTTGATAATTATAACAACTATATTAATGCAGGAACTAGAATGTAGAACTTAGAAAGAGAGTTTATAAAAGTGAGTCTTTAAGCGTGCCTTGAAAGTGGAGAGTGTCTGACATTTTAATGTCAATTGGCAGAGTGTTCCACAGAGTCGCCGCAGCGACTGTAAACGAACAGTCTCCAGCTTTGACGTGAGTCCGCTGAACAGTTAACATGTTATTGTTAGCAGAGCGCAAGACTCTTGTTGGTGTATACGAGCATACGAGATCACGTATTTTGGCGCATCACCATGCACAGCTCTATATGTAAACACTAAGATCTTAAACTCGATTCTGCGCGCTACAGGGAGCCAGTGAAGACTGCACGCACGAGGCGTGGCGCTATCGCTTCGTGGCCGGCGTAAGATTAACCTCACAGCCGAATTGTGCATCCTCTGCAGCGATGTTGTTAAGTACCATATAGAAGTGAATTGCAGTAGTCAAGCCATGACGTAATAATGGCATTGACGACACGTTCCTTTGTTGTCATTGGAAGATAACAGTTCATCCAGTTAATACGGCAGAGATGGAACGAACACACACTGACGATGCTTGACACTTGCTTCTTAAGATCAAGGTGTCGATCTATGACGACACCAAGGTTACGAACAGATCGTGACGCAATAATTGTGACATCCCCTACACGTATTACACTGCTGTCAACGAGCGCAGCTGCAGTCCTGGGTACCACACGGAGATACTCTGTTTTATTGTCATTCATGCACAGGGAGTTTTATGTCATCCACTGTTTCACAACATCCAAACAGTCTGCCATATGTCGCAGCGTAGTAGCCAAAGCTGTCGCGGTTAGGTCAAAGTGACAGTACAATTGTATATCATCCGCGTAATGATGAAACAAAAGTCCATGCGCTCTGATTATGTCGCCGATGGGTTGGACAGCGAGAATAGCAATGGTCCAAGCACCGAACCCTGCGGGACACCCGATGTCAACCATGTTGTGTTCGATGACACATCACGAATGACTACTCGCTGAGTCCGATTCTGCAGATAAGATTGCAACCAGCCAAGCGCCTTGCCCACAATGCCATAACGCAAGCGACGCCGCTGAATCAATATCATATGGTTGATTGTATCAAAGGCGGCACTAAAGTCGATGAGCACAAGTGCTGTACCTTGTCTGTTATCCGTCGCGACTTTCATGGCATTTGTAACACATAACAATGCGGTTTCAGTTGAATGATTTTTCCGGTAAGTTGATTGGAAACAATCCTGCATTCGCTGATCGAAAATATGACAGATGATCCTTTGGGCAATAACTTTCTCGATGACTTTGGATAGATGACTTAGATTGCTAACTGGACGGTAGTTGTTCAGTGTGTCCTTATTGAGTGATGATTTCTTTAACAATGGCCGAATAATTGCCTGCTTAAGCAGCTCAGGCATAACTGCATTCACTAGAGAGGCGTTTGTAATGCATGTGACGATAGGCACAATAGAGTCTATGTTATCCTTCAGTTGTTTAGTGGGAAGGGGATCAAGCGAGCACGTCTTATCTGTGTTGGCGAGAATAGACGCTATCTCGGCTGTATTAGTAGGCCCGAACACTTCGAGAGAGTCACTAAAACAAGGTGTCTCATCCACTGAATGATCTACAGCAGTGTGGCAATGATCTACAGCAGTGTGGTAGTGATCTACAGCAGTGTGGCAATTCAAGCTATTAAGCAGCTTCTCAATCTTCTCTTGGAAGTAAGGTGAAAATGCATCACAACTTTCCTTCATTGAATTGAATTCAGGAAGTTGCATTTGATGGACTTCAAGCGATCGCAGAATGCGAAACATACTTTTGTTTAACATACAACTGACGATGTACCTCTAGCTTGGTCCTCCTCTACAGATTAACATACAACAGAATTAACATACAACAGAATTAACATACAACTGACGATGTACCTCTAGCTTGGTCCTCCTCCACAGATTTTCTAGTTTGTGTCTCCTTTCGCGGGCATCTGCTATGTCCGCATCGTACCAGGGGTGGGGAATGTTGTTTCGAGTGCGTACACTGCGCCACGGAGCGTGTTTATCGAGACACATTGTTAAGTTGTTGTTATACGTCGCCACCAGTTCTTCCACCTGCTGACCTTTACCATACGTTGTCATATCTACACAAACAGACTCTATTTCACTTCTGAGTGCAACGTTGTCAGTGTTCCGGAAATTTTGTTTTGCAGTCATCGCCACCACACAAGGTCTGGCCAAGGTACTGACTGCAATTTCAATTTGATGGTGATCTGACACAGTCTGGAATAACTGTAACGGAGGAGATTAAGTTGTTATTACTACTACTAACCACCAGATCTTGAATATGACCACTATGGTGCGTGGGCGAAAGTACATCTTGTGTCAGATTGAACGATTCTAGTAGATTGCGTAGTGGTTCTGATTTAGCTTCATTGTCGAAGTGTACATTGAAATCCCGTGCAATGATGGTGGGCAGAACAGATATGGCGGCTTCTGTGAATAAGTGTTCAAGTTCGACATAAAATTCCGATATTAATCCAGATGACTTGCTGGACACAGGGGAGGGGGTGGTAGACGTTGTATTTCACACAGTACGGGTTAATGATCTGAAGACGGAGTAGGTCCATGGTTGTAAAAGACAACTTCGGTTGCAACTTTGTCTTGTATGTGTTGCGATGCACAATTGCAACTCCACCGCCACGACCAGATGCCCGAGCAACATGTTGGAAAGTATGTCCTGGCGGAGTTACCTCGGCGATTGTCGCATCATCACCATTCTTACTTAGCCATGTCTCTGTGATGGCAAGCACATCCCATTTGTGTTCAACGATGTGCTCATTTATAATAGTAGCTTTATTTCGTATTGATCGTGCATTAATCAAAGCCAAATGTGTATTGGATTTCACCTCACAGTTTTTGAGCATTACGTGGACGAGATTGGCAACATTGACACAAGGCGGCTTGGCAGAAGGTGTCGGTCTTGTTGACACAATGGTATGAATAGAACGGTGCAAGCATGTTCCTCCATGACACCCCCGACGGGTGGGCTGGTGCAACGCCACACCAGCGTTGCAGGCAGCTCTCCAGGCTACGTTGTCCAACCGAAATGATCTGCTGGGTCGTAGACAATGCAGTCATTCAGTAGTGAGTAGTTCAGTAGTGAGGGTGGTCATGGCATACATTATTCTAGCCGCTTTGGTCATGGCTGACCGCATTAGCATGGTGGTAAAACAGGTACACACCGGAATATAGTCACAACAGGTACACACCGGAATATAGTCACAACAACAACACACTTGCCGATACACGCAGTCCAATACACGCAGTCCGATACACGCAGTCCGATATGATCTTGGCACACTCATGAAACTGTCTGTAAAGAGAGAACTCTGTAAAATACTTAAAACTTGTAATAATCCACATCAAAAGGAGAGCCTTTTGACAGATGCAGCCACTAGGCGCAAACTAGACCACACCCCAATTTATATATATATACATATGCAATATATATAATAATAATTTGTAAACTTGAACAGATGTTGAATGGAAAACACTTAAGACATGATTGAACAATCTCAATTGGTTTGTAATGTCAGGTGTCGGCACAAACAACGGCAGTCCTGCAGTGACAGCCCACCCAGTGAGGGTGATACCAACACCGGGTGGTGAGGGCGACAACCCCCAAGCTAGGGGTGCGTCGCCAGGAGCGATGCTGCCCGAAGTGGTGCAGCTGCACCAGATGATGGTGGCGCTGAGAGACGACCTGTGTGTGCGTAACTGTGAGCTGGCTGTGGCACGCCAACAGGTCCAGAGCAAGGAGTTGGAGATGAGGGCTCTACGCACTATGGGCAGGTTTGGGGAGGCAGGCAAGACACAGGAGGATGCAGCAGGCAAGACACAGGAGGATGCAGTCAGGTACGGCTAAGTCGGCAAATGCGCACACACACATATACCCTGTATATATATATATATATATATTAAACTTGACTGGTTGGTGCAATGAGTCATAAACTCTTGCAGTGGCTGGGTTTTCTCAACTCGGCTCGTATATAACATATTTTGGTCTGTGTTTACTAAACTAGTCCCTTTCTGACATAGCATCACATTTAACTGAGAGTTTTCGTTACTTGTGTATATACCCGCCACCATTAATATGTCACAGCGGTAGTCTACCGTAACTGATTTCTATGCAGGTGCTTAACAGTCGCGCTGGGTAACATGTCAGCCCACAGTTAAATGGAGATTTGTCTAGAATCTCCCTATTTTAGAACAAATTCTGAGTAAATCACTGGCATGATATACTTGATTTTAGTTGCACATGGTTAGTTTTTATTAACTCTTTGGTGCATAGCCTAAAAACCATGACTTTTAGTTCCATTTAAGAATTTGATAGCAATGAGAAAGTGGGATTTTAATGTTTCAGATTTCCCACAGATTAATCTTTATGACATGAAAATACAATAGAATGGCATTATCAGCAAGACCTACCATGGGTTTCTGGAAATTGGCTAGTTCATTTGATAGACATACTTCTGTACTATAAAACAATAGGCAGCTGTGTATTTATCCTTTTCATCAGTAGAGGTCAGATTAAGAATAAATTATCCATTATTTCTCATCTGTCACCATAGTTCCAAACTTGCCTGACATTTGTTTTAATGTTCACAATTCTGCCGACCTGTTATTCTCCCAGGGAAGTGGAATGCCTGAACAAAGAGGTGGCCCAACTGCGAAGGGAAGTTGAAGAGAAGGGAGTGAGCCTGCGTAGGCAGGAGCTGGCCATGGCAGACGGCCGACAGCCGCTTCAGAGGCAGATTGAGATGCTCAGCGAGGAACTCACAACTAGCCGTAGTACAATACACAGGTTAGGGGGGTGATTTTAATCTGTACTTTGTCATAAAACAGTCCATCACAAAGAGTTTTATAAAGCAGCACTTTGCAATTGTATATTTTTAGTATGTCACATTTTTAGCGCCCTGTATAAATACTCACTACATGCTTGCAACCAAATTGAATTCCTGCCCATCCACAATCATTTACATCTTGATGCAAAGTTGTATAACCTGGACAGGCAGATTTGATAATATGTCTCTGTCAGTAAATAAAACAAACTTTGCATGTATGATCGAAGTTGTGTCGTCAGCATCTACCTGTGTCGTCAGCATCTACCTGTGTCGTCACGTTATGATGTGGGACAGACATAATACCTTCACATGACACATAAATAAACATGTCATGCTGCCACTTACTGAGTTAATCAGGCACTGCTGCATAGATTCAGTTCCCGCTATTGTTACACTGGCTGTTCTGTTGCAGGTTGAACTCGGAGGTAGATCGACTGAGGGAACAAATGTCTGAGATGTCAGATCTCAACCAAACTCTCAAGTTCCAGCTGGGCATGTTTGAGAAGATCACGCAGAGACTTGATGTCACCGGTGTCTCTAAGGGTATGCCACAAGCATAACACTAATCATTCTTATCCCACAAGCTGTTATCATCATCTTTATAAATAGGTTTTTCTAAACGTGTGGTCTAAATTGTGGCGTAACTACAATATTACCTTTTTTAAACCCATATAATTACTCTTGGCCAGCAAGTTTTATCGAATCGAAAAAGGCGACCCAAAATGAACACTTTCAGGGGGGAAATGATCAGCAGGAATGATTTTGTTACCGAAAAAAGCACCAATGCAGTATATCTTTATTTTTGCTGCTTTAAGTAAAAATGTATTATAATTTAGACGTAATTAGTAATGGTATATTTTGGTAATATTACATTATTTCTCCATAAAAACAGAAAAATGGAAGACAAATCTGCATAATGTAGTTGTACAAACAAACAAAAGCGATACAAAGTTAAACTTCACATGCAGATGCAAGGAGGGCAGCCAACCAGTCAGCTGACAGAGATACATATCAACAGGCACAGACAACCAACAGGGCAGATCCCCATGCGATGGCATCGAATAGGATGTTGCCTAATGGGGCGGCTGCTGACAAGAATGTTCTAGGGACAGCACAGAACGTGGCGGTGGGTTTGGAGACAGCCATGGAGGACATTAACTTGAGTCTGTTTGTGAAGGAGATCCGACAGTTGTACAGCCAGCTTGAGATGACCATCAACAATAACAACCTGCTTAGTGCAAAGCTCGAGGAACGACTGGCTCTGCCACATGGTGGAGCCACTACAGCCTTCAATGACAGCCGCACGACTACCGCACCAGGTGGGCCGACTGCAGACACAGACTTCACGCGGGACACAGGTAAGCTATGACTGTCAGAGAGGCTTGGTGAGGCTTCAACCTCTCCACTAACTACTAGGGCTGTAACAATGCCCAAAACCACGATATGATACACATCGTGACATTTGTGTCACGATATGTATCATGATACATAACGATACACCAAGAAGCAATTTATTTGCACTGTATTACGCAACTGTAAACGAAGAAAAAAACTTGATGTTCAGGAAAACATTGTAATAACTAAAACTAGTGACGTCCCTAACACGAGAGCGACTTTTCGACTTTATTGGCATTGACTACATTACAAATGGGTAGACTCGAAGTGGTTTCCCAGTCTTGCTTTTCACGTAGTTTCAACTTTCAACATGATAAAACTTTTGAAAATATGTTTGCTTGTATCACGATTCTTGTAAAAGTATATTGAGTGTAGCATCGTGAGAAAGGTATCAAAGTAATCGATGAATCGTTACAGCCCTACTAGCTATGCATAAATAGTGGGCCAGCACACCACTGGCTATTTATCTGATTTGCCAATCCAGTCACCATCCTTGGGCTTCCTTCTTACATGCCATCTGGAGCATGCTGTGTTTGGTAGCTGTCTTCTTAAATAACTGTGTGTACATTTGGAAATGTTTGCTGCTTTAAAAAGTTCTCGGTCGTGGAGGCCCTTCTTGGGGAAATTTATTTTGTGGATTTGTTAAACTGCAACTTTGTGGAAAACACAAAAATTGCGACCTGTAAACACTCGCTAACATTTTCATGCCTACAGTAACATCTAGTTTTGCACTTTTGTTAAATCATGTTGAATGTGTTCTTCCTTGACTTTTGGTTTACTTCACTAAGTCTTGTATGTATGTGTGTGTATATATATATATATATATATATATACTATTTTATTGTTAGCGACACTGTACACACTATTGAACAGAGACGTACTCTGGAAACCAGTGTTTAAATAAACATTATATTGACTCATCGATGGCCTCCAGGAAGTTGCAGTTGTGTTCCTCCACGTTATCATAACCATGTACTACTGTTCTAATTGAAAACACAGGTGGAACACAGACCCAGCGAACTACCTCAGAGATGTCTAAACACCTTATTCAGTGTATATAATAGTCGTTGCGTTGACGACTGTTTGTCTTTGCACTTTAGATGCAACGAGCTGGACTCGGCCACCAGAAGAATCACAAGTTCTCGGCCAGACTTTCATCGATCGTATAGAGAGATTCATCGCTGCTAAGAATGTCACCAACACTTACACGTTGACTCAGGCCGGACAGACAACTACTACGCTGGGTATGTGGCTGCTAGGACAGACAACTACTACACTGGGTGTGTGGCTGCTGTTTCTTTCCTGGCTGTTCTGTGAGATGTCATAGCTAGTTGTCTACTAGTGCCATCTGCCAAACTTTTTTTACCATTAAATATAGTACCTGTAATGCACAATTCTCTAATTTTCCACACATAAATGATGGTATATTAACAAGGGAGGATTACTCACATTAGATTTTCAGACTCCAAAAGAGTTGCTGCTGGTCAACTCTCTGTGTGTGCAAAAACCAAACTTGTCCCAGAGGGCATTGGGCAGTAGCTGAACTGAAAGCACATCATTGCATGTTACCTTTGGCTTAGCCTCTGAACCACAAGTAAGTCCACGTGGTCATTTTTGTTTCAGACCCAATGAGCAGTCTTGACCCTGCAGCCACAGCCATAGAGAGTGACTGGACAGACGGCCTGACCGCCCCGTCCAGGAAACTCAGCGCCCTGTGTGAGTAACAAACTCTGTTTACACACATTGCCAAGCCAAACTACAAGAAGCATCATCATTAACCAGATTGGTGATTGTCGTAATATTTTGTAAGACAATGGTTACGTCATTAGAAAAGGTCAGTTGTATCGCCAGCAACACAATGCGTCGTGGCAATATACAGTTTACATAGGACAATCTAGCTGCAATCTGATCACATGCAACGGTATCACCTCATTGTGGTGACAATATTACCATGTGTAAACCTAGCTTTTTGTGAGATTTTGGAGCAGCTTACGTGTATCTAGTTATTTCAGATATAGGAGAGACTTACCGAGTCACTCTGCATGTTGTGATTTAACACGAGCTAATTGGTAAAACCTGCAGTAATCATTGCAACTGTTAGAGGGCTAAACCCCACAGAAGACTAGTGTTATTTCAGTGCATGGCTAGGAAGCTTTGTCACAAATGTCTTAACTGTTGCTAGCATACTGTGCAACATACAGTTGCCTACAGTGTAGTGTTACTTGCAGCGCCGCCTACAAAGGACTCTACATCAGATACTGTGGTGAACGGCACCCCTGCAACAGGGCAGTTAAACAGCACACAGGGTAACAACATCTAAATACTTTTCTGGGAACTGTTTCACTGTAGGCGCAAAACGTATATTTTCTGAGATAACTATATAATTAGTGTAGTAATTTTTTTAATATAAAGACAAATTTGTTGCTATGATAACAGTAATGTAAAGGTGCAATGGTGTGACACATGTTGTGACGCTAGACACCAATAAAGGGTAACATATACAAATTGTATTAAAATGTATATCCAGGAATAAAACAATGCAATAATACAGAGAGAGAATAATGTGTTTCAAGAACCTGGCAGATATTTATATTTAGTTGGAGTGTCATATCCCATTACATCACATGCCTTTAGTCAGAATGCATAACTTATTATGTTGGTTTATTTTTAATGTCTGATAAAATGATGTTCTACAGACCTTTACATAACAGAATGTTTGTTGATCTAGCAGTAGAGTCTTATAGATACTCTTATATAGATTAAAGCATGTTTTTTGTCAGGGGCCTGTGAATTATACCAGGTAGTGGAGCAGCGTGGTCGCGTGGTAGAGCGTCAGGCTTTTGGCCAAGGGAACCAGGGTTCAAAATCACCTGTTGCAACTTCGAAACTTTCGTTCACCCCACTTTGCCCATGTTTTTTTCGGAAGAGATACTAAAAGCCTTCTACCTGGTATTTATGCCAGGGTACGTAAAAGATCCCACACAGGGAAATGGAAAACCTGTTGTGTGTGCCATAGAGCTGGTGTTATTCATCTCTAAATTCACTATACTACCTCCCAGTTTAGCACCAAGATGAGTACAAAAAGAGATTCTACCTTGGCGCTGTAAATCCACATTCAGTATGTCAGAAGACTGAAATACTGCAGTACTGTTGATAATTTTGTCGTATTTGTTCTCCACTGCAGACACAACAATCAGTGTTGACAACCTGACAGACAATGGCTTGACAAAGAGACGGAAGATGTTGGCCCAACACCAGCCTGATGAGCTGCTAGCTATGGGGGTCAAGGGTCAACGACTGCCCCCAGCAGAGTGCCAGCGCTACAGCATGCTCGACTCGCACCGACCACCAAGTGAGTCACATGATCATTTGTGTGTGCTTTGGTTGTTTCAGTGTCGGACTCCTTATGAAAGTATACCGTATAATGCCAGTGTTATAGAGAACATAAAGGTTGTGCCAGTGTTATAGAGAACATAAAGGTTGTGCCTGTTGTTGTGGCCTCTTGTATTATGTAACCACATTGTGGAGTTAACTATATCAGGGCCCGAGGTTATAAACCATACTCAGATTCAAACTCAAGATTTAATTCATGCTCAGCTGAGTTTTCGTGCTCAAACATCTCGAGTACATACTCGGCCGAGTTCTTGCTTAATATGCTATGCTGAACTGGTGCAGTTGTGCTTGGTGTATTATCATAAAATAGCATGGTGGATTCCTTTCTGCAGTTTGTGGCATGTCTGTTTCATTGGAGTGTCTTGTTTGTACCTGTGTGCCTACTTGGCCTTCTCTGTTTCATTGGAGTGTCTTGTTTGTACCTGTGTGCCTACTTGGCCTTCTCTGTTTCATTGGAGTGTCTTGTTTGTACCTGTGTGCCTACTTGGCCTTCTCTGTTTCATTGGAGTGTCTTGTTTGTACCTGTGTGCCTACTTGGCCTTCTCTGTTTCATTGGAGTGTCTTGTTTGTACCTGTGTGCCTACTTGGCCTTCTCTGTTTCATTGGAGTGTCTTGTTTGTACCTGTGTGCCTACTTGGCCTTCTCTGTTTCATTGGAGTGTCTTGTTTGTACCTGTGTGCCTACTTGGCCTTCTCTGTTTCATTGGAGTGTCTTGTTTGTACCTGTGTGCCTACTTGGCCTTCTCTGTTTCATTGGAGTGTCTTGTTTGTACCTGTGTGCCTATTTGGCCTTCTCTGTTTCTACCAATTTGCTCAATTCTGTCTCTGTGCTTTGTGCTTCTCGTTTGTTGGATGTGTAGTTTTATTTCTTTGTTTTATCATAAGAAGATGATAATATTTGTAATATTACTTTCCTCTTCTTTTCTGGCTGAGCTGTCTACAGTAAGAATAGAGTCACGATAGTTTCTATGTTATCATCTGTGCCAGTTCTCTCAAACATCTGCTGAAACTAAATCCTGCCTGTTGTTTGCCTTGTCTGACTATAAGATTGATGGCATGTGTTACTGAATGCATGACGTGTGTGTTGAACGTTGCCTTGTCGTGTTCCAACGTGTCTTGCTTGTATGTGTATGTACAGATTTCCCCACTACGGAGCCCACTGACTCTAGTAGTAGCATTAAACTAGCAGGTGCGACAACAGCAACAGGTAACAGTGTTCATGTAGCCGCACTAGCAACCTAGCCAAGTACACTAACACCGCCTTCTTGATTACGTTTAGCTGTTAGCATGGTAGCTATTGTTGTGAAAATGCAGTTTTTTTATTGTATTTGCATTCAATTCTGCATCCATTGGATTGAATGAGTGTTCTACTAACTTATCCCATTTCAGAGCCTTTAGCTGTCTGTGAGGTTCTGTCGCTGGGATGTGCCGTCTAAAGTTCATAAAATCTTTAAGAGATTGTATTTTGCATACCATGTGCAAGAAGCTCTGTCCGTCAGAAATAGCCATCATCCCAAAAGAAAACATCCATTATGTTTAACAAGACAAAAGATCTTGATGGCAAGTGAATAAGGAAGCCATTAGCTTATCAAGAGTCAAAAAAAATTTCATTTATATGTAACCCGTGCTTTGTCATTTTTGTTTTTAAACATATTCACTATAATAGCATTTACACAATCTGTAGATAATGTGTTCCATTATTTTATTGTCCTCTGAGAATGAGTACTTTCTAATATCCTATCTACACTGATCCTTCACCATCAGTCAGCCATCATGTGTTGGGATAAGGGAACACTCCACAGCACCAATCAACACCAGATACTTACTGTGTGTTTATGTATAGACTGTTGCCAAGTCACGTATTTAAGGTGGACTTTCATATAGCGTCACAGCAGCATGTTTGGTATTTGTATGTACCAATGAAGGTAGCTTATAACTACAGGTAGCCTAGCCGTTGTTGTACTAATAGCATGAACTAACCCTGGTTGTGGATGTGTGTGATGGTGTTTGGGTGCAAGTGTTAGCTGTCACTGGCTTGCCTATCATCACATCTGTTGCAAACGCCTCACTCAACAACCATCGTCCAGTAATTTTATAACTTTGTATTGGTGTTTTATATACCGTAAAGCTATATTAAATAAAATATACTGTTATTACATACCTAAGTACATACCTTAAGCATGGTCAGTAGTTACCCAATTTTGAGTAATGAAACTGGCTCAAGGGTTGGCTTTTCTGTTGGCGTTTTTCAAGTATTCACTATTGATTTGGTAATATTGCTGTTACTATTGTTGTTCCGGTTTGTCTAGTTTCTGAAATGGTAACTTACATGTGAAATGGTAACTTATATGTGTGATAATAATCAGGATCTAAATATTATTTTCACAGATTGAACCATCTCTGCCAGACCCACCAGATGACATACTATTTTGACTCGTATTGAATCCACAGTTGGGACCCAATTTGTTGACACATCATTTATACACAGTACACATTTGAAATTAGAAAGTGATAATTTTAAGATTTGTTAAATATTGTTAAAATTGTTATGAGAATACTTATAAACCATGGGGGTCAGTTCTGACCTATATACCCCCCATTGTACACTTGTTCTAATTACTGCACCCATCTCCAGGTGTGTCATAACACAGTTTGAGTTCAGACCTATTCACCCCCATCCCTTGTACTAATTACTGCACCCCTGTCTATAGGTGTGTCACAACGTCGTGTGGGGTCAGACCTGCGCGCTCTCTACGCCCTTGGCACAGTCGATGACTACGAACTGCTGAAGAAGGAAATTGGTGAAAATTGCGTTGCAGTGCATGGAATGGAGGCTCGTGTGAAAGAGAGGCTGCGGGGATACGATCGCATGTCTCCCTCCAAGGTATGGGTGTTTCATGTTGCTCATAACAAGAGATTGCACACTGTAATAAATACATTTAATTAGAATGAATCTGATAATGGTAAGAAATACCAGCGTCTACAGAAATACAAAACAAACCTTGCTTTCAGTGTCGCAGCACAATAACTATTGCACTGAGACGACCACTGCTTTTCACACGTGCACCAGAGATTTATTTCAGAATCAACACCTGCAAATGTGTATGCTGTAGACTGGAATTACAGTTTATTTTTGTTGTTCCAAGTTGTCTTTGCAACAAAATCTTATTGCATTGGCTTGTATATGTAACGGGTGCTTTTTTAATTGTACCAACATTCAGCTGGTGAGTAATACCCTTGCATATGTAATAAACTGTATAACTATTCATGATGTACTAGAAAGCCAATAATCTATGCAGGATTGACAAAACGAGAAGAGAAGGAGCAAAGCATGTACTAACCAAACAACACTAAACACTATAAAGGAAGTGAGTAAAGGCAAATGTATCGTAATTGGAGATTTTAACCATGCACATACATTGGAAGTCTGTAGAGAGTACTGGATGGCAATCTTGTTAAATCTTGCTCAAGAAAGAAAGAAGATGATGTTGGTAGTCGACTCTTAGTGCTAAATGATGTCCCCAATTGATGTTGATGTGTTTTCTGTCACGTCCCTGCACCGCTGCACCCTGCTGGACGCCACCAGAGATGGAAGGTAGCCGTTTCTGAGTGGCTCGTCCACGTTGCATGACAGAGTGACGTTTCTGTGTGACAGAGTGACATTTCTGCGTGACAACTTTGCTTTAAAACTGCCTGGTTTTCTCGCTGCTGTATTTCAGTCCAGTGCTGAGACTGCCTCTCGTTCTGCTGGATTTCATTCTGATTGACAAATTCGTTGAGGTTCTCCTAGGAATGTGTTTTATTTCAATGGAAGCATTTTAGTCTGACTGTGATTTCAGTGTTGTCCAGTGGCTTATGGTTTCTTGTCAATTTCATGGATTAGTTGTTGTCCCAGAAAGTCAGTTCAGTCGTTCTTCATTGAATTTATACAATTACATGAGACAGACATATAGAACGGTTCCATTTTTATCACCATTATGATTTTGGCAGCAATGCGCCAACAGCAATGAAATGATTCAGTTACTGTTGTAAATGTAAGCAGTTACACTGTATGCAGCAGTCATGACTAAAATTGTGTATAATGGAATATTTTACAATTTCATAATGACTACCAAAATGTTCACCACACAGTCTATTCACCAGACATCATTTGAGTGTAATTTTGCGGAGGCGTTGGGCAGGTAACCATGTTCAATGAAGGAAACACACTGGCGATATATCAACAACTAGATAAGTTGTTTGTACCAAATTTTCAGAGTGTGGTGGTGATAGATTGTTAATTTTGACAAATTGGTCCAGTTATACAGCTGCAAACCAGATTAATTTCTTTTGAAAATTGCCTCATATGGAAATATCTGAAATATTTCTATCTATTGCACTGTCTTTTCCTCTTCCATTCTGGAGTTCAGAGTTGTTTTCGCTGGCAGGTCAAAGGTCATTCTGAAAACATGTCCAAGCCATGTCCATCTTCTCCTTTTCAGGATGATGTAAATGTTCTTGTGTTTTGTTGTTTGGTAAGATCTGTTATTGTGTATGATCTGTTATTGTGTATGATCTGTTATTGTGTATGGGCTCAGGCTAATGCTTGTTTGGTATGATCTGTTATTGTGTATGGGCTCAGGCTAATGCTTTTGCAGCGTTCGTGCTTACCTGCAGTAATTTACTGTAAATTGCAGTTTTGAACCCCCTATATTTTGGCATATCTTTCAGCTTCTGGAATAATGCATATATTGGTAAAAAAAATTCCTTGGATATATTTCCCCCTGATTGCCGAGTTGTTTGTGTTTTGATATGTTGTTAATTTCAAACATACTACGTTTGGCTTAGTGAAGTTATGAGTGAATTTCAGGGTTGAGCAAAGAATATCTTCTCTGGTGCAATGTTGATCACTTTTTGTAAAATAATCTTACAAAGAGAATAAATAAGTATTGATGGTAATGCGTGTGCTCTGAATGCAGCTTTGTGCTTCATAATTGTATCCTTCATGTTTTCAGTGCTTGAATAGTATAGCGTAACTTAGGAATGGCTTGAATAGTATAGCGTAACTTAGGAATGTCTCCATTTGTGATGTTTCAAAATTATAAATAGTACATTTATCATTTATTTGGTAGAATGTGATTGATATATTTTTATTCTGTGCGAAATAATAATAAAATAAATCAAGTAACGTGCCCAGTCCTAATATAATGAATGACCTGCCAAATGAAAAGGTACCAGCCATTATACTTGCTGGGTAAACATCTTTCTGTCATACCATCTGTAGACAATTCTGGTAAAATGGTTTAATCAACATAGGCATTACATGTCTTGTGGTGATTAGTAACAGCAGTTTGAAGCTGCACTCATGTGGATTACATCATGAATACATATAATTTTATTACATGAATTCCAAGAATATATTTATAATCACCACTTGCATTTCCAGAGATTTTATTGTTTTATCTTGGCCATGTCAAAATACATGTATAATCTTCATCTTGTTCATACTTTAATTATTATTACAATAACAATCGGAAGAATGGAAGACAAACATCATCCTATAAAACTCAAACTATATCAATGACTATTCTATGCTAGCACAATTTCACCATGTTATATCTTCAGCATTTTAAATGTTGCATGTAGATTTTAACTACAGTATGATACAGTATGATACAGTACAATACAATTAGTACAATATGATACAGTACAATACAATTAGTACAATATGATACAGTACAATACAATTAGTACAATATGATACAGTACAATACAATTAGTACAGTATGATACAGTACAATACAATTAGTACAGTATGATACAGTACAATACAATTAGTACAGTGTGATACAGTACAATACAATTAGTACAATGTGATACAGTACAATACAATTAGTACAATGTGATACAGTACAATACAATTAGTACAGTATGATACAGTACAATACAATTAGTACAGTATGATACAGTACAATACAATGAGTACAGTATGATACAGTACAATACAATTAGTACAGTATGATACAGTACAATACAATTAGTACAGTATGATACAGTACAATACAATTAGTACAGTGTGATACAGTACAATACAATTAGTACGGTATGATACAGTACAATACAATTAGTACAGTATGATACAGTACAATACAATTAGTACAGTATGATACAGTACAATACAATTAGTACGGTATGATACAGTACAATACAATTAGTACAGTATGATACAGTACAATACAATTAGTACAGTATGATACAGTACAATACAATTAGTACGGTATGATACAGTACAATACAATTAGTACAATATGATACAGTACAATACAATTAGTACAATATGATACAGTACAATACAATTAGTACGATATGATACAGTACAATACAATTAGTACGATATGATACAGTACAATACAATTAGTACGATATGATACAGTACAATACAATTAGTACGATATGATACAGTACAATACAATTAGTACGATATGACACAGTACAATACAATTAGTACAGTATGATACAGTACAATACAATTAGTACAGTATGATACAGTACAATACAATTAGTACAATATGATACAGTACAATACAATTAGTACAATATGGTACAATACAATTAGTACAGTATGATACAGTACAATACAATTAGTACAGTATGATACAGTACAATACAATTAGTACAGTATGATACAGTACAATACAATTAGTACAGTATGATACAGTACAATACAATTAGTACAATATGATACAGTACAATACAATTAGTACAGTATGATACAGTACAATACAATTAGTACAATATGATACAGTACAATACAATTAGTACAATATGATACAGTACAATACAATTAGTACGATATGATACAGTACAATACAATTAGTACGATATGACACAGTACAATACAATTAGTACGATATGACACAGTACAATACAATTAGTACGGTATGATACAGTACAATACAATTAGTACGATATGATACAGTACAATACAATTAGTACGGTATGATACAGTACAATACAATTAGTACGATATGATACAGTACAATACAATTAGTACGGTATGATACAGTACAATACAATTAGTACGGTATGATACAGTACAATACAATTAGTACGGTATGATACAGTACAATACAATTAGTACGGTATGATACAGTACAATACAATTAGTACGGTATGATACAGTACAATACAATTAGTACGGTATGATACAGTACAATACAATTAGTACGGTATGATACAGTACAATACAATTAGTACGGTATGATACAGTACAATACAATTAGTACGGTATGATACAGTACAATACAATTAGTACGGTATGATACAGTACAATACAATTAGTACGGTATGATACAGTACAATACAATTAGTACGGTATGATACAGTACAATACAATTAGTACGGTATGATACAGTACAATACAATTAGTACGGTATGATACAGTACAATACAATTAGTACGGTATGATACAGTACAATACAATTAGTACGGTATGATACAGTACAATACAATTAGTACGGTATGATACAGTACAATACAATTAGTACGGTATGATACAGTACAATACAATTAGTACAGTATGATGCAGTACAATACAATTAGTACGGTATGATACAGTACAATACAATTAGTACGGTATGATACAGTACAATATAATTAGTACGGTATGATACAGTACAATACAATTAGTACGGTATGATACAGTACAATACAATTAGTACGGTATGATACAGTACAATACAATTAGTACGGTATGATACAGTACAATACAATTAGTACAGTATGATACAGTACAATACAATTAGTACAATATGATACAGTACAATATGATACAGTACAATACAATAAGTACAATATGATACAGTACAATACAATAAGTACAATATGATACAGTACAATACAATTAGTACAATATGATACAGTACAATACAATAAGTACAATATGATACAGTACAATACAATTAGTACAATATGATACAGTACAATACAATAAGTACAATATGATACAGTACAATACAATTAGTACAATATGATACAGTACAATACAATTAGTACAATATGATACAGTACAATACAATAAGTACAATATGATACAGTACAATACAATTAGTACAATATGATACAGTACAATACAATTAGTACAATATGATACAGTACAATACAATAAGTACAATATGACCAGCATAATATTGCAGGTAAAATTTATCCTTGAGAATTTATTCAATGAAACTATTAATTAGAAACATGTAAATTATGTTCACAATACTTAATCACGTAAACATTTAATAACTAAATACCTGGTGTGTATAAATAATACTTCCTGTTCCTTGTCAGGTTCTTGAAAATGGAGAGACTTCACCAAAGCCAGAAGTGGTTGGAACTTTTTTGCTTGATGTTATTAATGACTGTTGCTTGATCCTGCTAGTGTTGCATGACGCAAGGGTGATGTTGTGTATTCATGTGATTCGGTACAACAGAACTTCTCTCACTAAAAACCACAACCATTCATGTAGCTTTTAAAAGGTAGAATGTTTGTACTGACTGCAATGTCATTCTCGTGATGTTTCTTGTATTTAAAATGGACAGGTGTTGTACCTATGATAATTTCCTGGAAATCACTGTTCAAACTAAACTGAGAGACAATGTGTGTTGTGTGACGAGAGAAGTGCCAGTCTACCTAGTTGCATTTTGATAGCTTTTAAATAAGGATCACATTGTTGTTGCAATTAAAATATATCTCTGCATGTAGCAACATTTAAATGCCACATTTTGCTGGAAACAATTTTTTTGTGCCAGTCTATAATTTTTATGCAAAATGTTGTAATCATTGAAGAACATTTTTTTCAGCAGTTAAACAATTTGAAATGATCGTGCTTTCTGGAATGGATTATGATTTCTCATAAAATTACAAAAAAACTTCATCAGCCTTAATTCCAACAAAATGTGGATACACTTGACAATTTCAACACGCCATTTGTACAGTAGTTGGGTGCATGTTTTCACTTTGCATTTCACAACTGTATGTTTACTTTTCTGCACGTCCCGCTGGACCATTCGCACACACAGAGCATAGACTACAGCATGTTGAAAGAGCTCGCCAGTTCCATTCACAGCCTCAAGGTGGTGTTGCGAGACGAGCAGCGGCTCATTGCACTCTTCTGGCTCACAGAGCTGCCACAGTATGGCAACCATGGCAATGTCACCGATGGCCGACTGCTCAAGGAGGTACTGCCATCTAGTGGCGAGGCAATATTTACAAGTTTGCAGATTCTTTCACTCAAGTTTTTATCAGTGGTTTACAGAGGCACAAGGGTGAAATGAATATGTGAACTGTTTTGTACAATGTTTCACAGTTGTGCAAATTTTTTTATTAATTATCCACAATTTGATTAACATGTGTTGTGGCAAACTGGAAGAAGATTGTATAATAATGGTGGATGGTAGTTAAAGTTATCACGTTAAAAGAAATCCGCCAATTGCATTATAATGGAGTTCCACTGTACAAAGCCATCTGATAATGAGAAACAAACCTCTCTTGTAAACTAAAGATATCTTGTAAAGATTAGCTAAAGCCATATGGTAACAATGAACTAAAGACATCTTGTAACAATGAACTAAAACCATCTTGTAACAATGAACTAAAGCCATCTTATAATGATGAACTAAAGCCATCTTATAACGTTGAACTATAGCCATCTTGTAATGACGAACTAAAGCCATCTTGTAAAGATTATCTAAAGCCATCTTGTAACAATGAGCTAAAGCCATTTTGTAACAATGAACTAACGCCATTTTGTAATGACGAACTAAAGCCATCTTGTAACAATGAACTAAAACCATTTTGTAACAATGAACTAAAGCCATCTTATAATGATGAACTAAAGCCATCTTATAACGTTGAACTATAGCCATCTTGTAATGAAGAAACTAAAGCCATCTTGTAAAGATTAACTAAAGCCATCTTGTAACAATGAACTAAAGCCATCTTGTAACAATGAACTAAAGCCATTTTGTAACAATGAACTAAAGCCATCTTGTAACAATGAACTAAAGCCATTTTGTAACAATGAACTAAAGCCATCTTGTAAAGATTAACTAAAGCCATCTTGTAGCAATGAACTAAAGCCATCTTGTAACAATGAACTAAAGCCATCTTGTAACAATGAACTAAAGCCATCTTGTAATGTTGCACTAAAGCCACCTTGTAGCGATGAGCTAAAACTATCTTGTAATGACGAACTAAAGCCATTTTGTAATGACGAACTAAAGCCATCTTGTAACAATGAACTAAAGCCATCTTGTAACAATGAACTAAAGCCATCTTGTAACAATGAACTAAAGCCATCTTGTAATGTTGCACTAAAACCATCTTGTAACAATGAACTAAAACTATCTTGTAATGACGAACTAAAGCCTACTTCTAATGAGGAACTAATACCATGTTTGCAATCTCATGCCAGTCAACAAGATAACTTTGGACAATCTTGTTTCTTGAACATGAATACAATATAATGTTATTGTCAGCTTTAAACTCACGCTTTGTGTTCATACTACAGAATTAAACCACTGATGTTGCACCCACCCAAGTCACAATGAAAGGGTTATATTTGTGTGAAGGCTAGTTGCACATACTATGAGTGTAATATCGGCACAGCCTACCTCTAGTTACACAGACTATGAGTGTAATATCGGCACAGCCTACCTCTAGTTTAGTTGAATTTTTGTCCAAGAATTGCGTCAGCATGCAACTGCAAATGTTTTGGCACTTGATAGATTTGTAATATGGTATGGTCATGAAAAATGTCATGTTCTCTGCGATGATAGTCTTGCAACAGTTTCTAGAAATGTTTGTTTTCAATGTATTCATTTCGTCAATATCTCTTCACTTTAAAGCATTTTTTTTTTTTTTCTTGCTTTAAAAATATATTTTGTCACTAGTGGTTTATGTGAGCGCTGCATGGAATAAGTGTCCTTTGCCTTCTTATTTATTCAATATATTAAACCAATATATAGGGCTGAAGAAATGCGGTCATATAAGTGGAGTGGTTATGTAATTTTCTAGGGTTGTTTGACTAGTATTACAATGGCCAATATCAAAACATATATGGAAAGTTGTGTGTACATCTGTTCTGTTTACATACAAAATACAAACTTTTATCTTAACAGCTGTTTACATACAAAATACACACTTTTATCTTAACAGCTGTTTACATACAAAATACACACTTTTATCTTAACAGCTGTTTACATACAAAATACACACTTTTATCTTTATAAGTTTCAAGCCCAGGGCATTAAATGCGTGTTAATTTTTGGGAAGATCTGTTGCTCACTTTCTGAACAGGGTTTAACCAGATATGCTCTAATAGTAGTGTTTGTTTAACTTACTTTATGTTGATACTGTCTTTATTTCTACTGAAATCTGTGCGTCTCATTCAAAGTTACTGCAGTTACACACTCTTACTTTAGCATCAGTTCCATCAATTCCTCTTACTCTATCAACCTTACTGTGTATCCTGATCGTACTGCTGCCCTTCCTGTTAAGTGTATTGTAGTTGGTGCCAAGCTACCACCTTTGTCTTCAGCCACATGTAATGGATCGTACCAGACAAAATAAGCAGAAATATATAAGACCTTATTTTTATTTAGAAAATTGTATTGGGAAACTTTCTGATGTAGGATGTCAGAACTGTTAGTGGAATAGCTTCCAGTAGTATTGATTGTGTTATATATAATATATATATATATATATATATATATATATATATATATGCTATCAACAACGCAAGCCAGATGTAAAGATATGAAAAGGCCAAATGAATGACGTTTATTAAGAGTATGCCTAATGACATACTATTCCAATTAAGAGCATGAAATGTGGACCGTGTAACACAAGCCAGGCCTGTGGCTGAGCCTCATACAAAGCCGCCTGGACACAATGCTCTCAGAGCCCACACTTCGACATAGCAATACAGTACATGTAGTAATATTCCTACAACACAAGACAATTCATGGCATCGTCACCAGCACATTAAAACATTAACCCGACACCAACAATACTCGACACAATACCTGTTTGCATATACTGCATCACTGGACTACCCTACCTGCTAAAATTCCTACTCTATATATTTTAGTAACCTAAAAGGTGGGGCCATAAAGCCAGTTTTAGCAAAACATCAGCCATAATTCACATAAAGAAATGTGATGTAAATGGTTTAATCCTACATCAAAGTTCAACTGAAATCAGTGCATTGAGATTGTCCCTGGTTGTTTTTTGCATGGAATGACAGTGATGTGATGAATGACAAGTGATGTGATGTATGACAAGTGATGTGATGAATGACAAGTGATGTGATGAATGACAAGTGATGTGATGTATGACAAGTGATACGATATATGACAAGTGATGTATGTGATGTGATGTGATCAGTGATGAATGACAAGTGATGTGATGTATGACAAGTGATGTGATGTGATCAGTGATGTATGACAAGTAATGTGATATATGACAAGTGATGAGATGTATGACAAGTAATGCGATTTATGACAAATGATGAGATGTGTGACAAGTGATGTGTGACAAGTGATGTGTGACAAGTGATGCGTGGCAAGTGATGCGTGGCAACTGATGTGTGACCAGTGATGCACGACAAGTGATGTAATGTAGAACAAGTGTAGCCCATGACAGGCTTAATGAAACGCCTGCTGTTTATAGAAGGAGCAGTTGGCCGGTGAACTGATGGGGATGCGCAGCAAATACAGTCACCTGAAGAGGGAGCTCAAGTCAATGCAGCACAAACTGGAGGTAAGGCGTCCAGCCACCGCCCCTGCACCCCAGTCGCCCTCTTCGCCTGCACGCTGTCGTTGTGGCTTGCTTGAAAAATACAATCTGTTGAAACAAGAGCTGAAAGCAGCATATGAAATCTTAGAGGTGAGATGATAGTGTTAAGGCTCCAGGTCCGCATTCACGAAGAGATGGCTGTGTGTGCGTGCGTGCGTGCGTGCGTGCGTGCGTGCGTGCGTGCGTGCGTGCGTGCGTGCGTGCGTGCGTGCGTGCGTGCGTGCATGTGTAAGAATTTACGCAAATATAGCAGCACAGTATCTTGGTTAAAAAATTTGTAAATGGTTATTCTCAAAGGACATTTATCTAATTTGTAAGTTATTTACGACAAGTTCTCATTGCAATGGATGAAACTTAAACTGAAGCGATTATTACCGCATTGTGTTGTCTTACATCAATACGACACCATTGATATTTTTCCGAAACATCTTTTTTATAAACTTATGATAAGCTTCTATTTTTAAGCAGTAAATTAAAGTGAAAAAGTCATGGTTTGGGGCCTATGCACCTAAAACAGTTAATAAAAACTAATCATTTGCAGCGATAATCAAGAATATATGATGCAATTGGTTTTTGCAGAAATTTTTTTTAAAGTGGGATATTCCAGTGAAATCTCAACTTAACTGGGGACTGAAATGTTAACCAGACCAATAAGCGGCTGCACAGTTCTCAGAACTCGGTTAACCTTGACTGTTGTGTGATGTATTATATATGCAAGTAATGAAAACTCTTCAGTCAAATACGCTGCTATGTCAGAAAGGGACAAGTTTAGTTAACAAAAGCCAAAATGTATTACATAAGTTGAGTTTGGACACAAACAGCATAGCCATATCCGATTGGCATCTATTTACAAATAGATGTTTATGCAATCAACAACACAACACAGATATAGAGATATGAAAAGGCCAAATGAATGACGTTTATTGTGGGGATTAAGTGTAAGCCCACTTTCAAAGAAATATGGGCTCCACAACCCAATGCCAGGCTGACTAATCCCGATGTGAGCCTCCTGGACGTCGGGTTCAATAGAGCCCACATTTCAACACATAAAGCAGTAGCAGTGTTCCTAGAACAAATAAAAGAAACAATGGCATTACTATTGTCATAGAACACCCTTAAACTAAATAACATAATGCCCTACATGCTATCACGCAGTCTATGAATACAACTACCTGCTTAAAAATACACTAGCTCTTACTGGAATAACTACAAAGGTGGGGCCAATTCGCCACCAGTTACCGACACATGTGACCACCCCACCAACCAAATAGATTTTTATTTGGTGAACGAATATTGCCGGACTACAGCACTCGTGATGTAGGGTTATCTAACAGTGTGGTGTGGCCCACGAAATTAAGATTGGTTGGGTCGTTTTTTGCTATGCTTAAGAGAATATAAAATGGTAAGATATTTTAAGAATAGCACTTATGAAACTTAATTTTACTTGAGTTACAAAATTTGAAAGTCTTTTGTGAATGCGGGCCAAGCAGCATAGCAGTAAGGTTGACAAGTAGAATTACCATTATATGTACATGTATATGGTTGAATCTCATGAACCGTTGGCACAGGCTGTTCGAGGGTCCTGTTCATGTAAAAAGGTGTTTAAAAGAAGAAGAAATGTTTTTATTTGACCCATCATACATTTCACATAATACATATATATCCATGTTAAATTATAATTTTAAATAATACAGGTGTAAATGGTTGTAAGTAAACATGGTATATATTAAGGTAAACAAACAAATATGGTCAGGAGACTCCTCTAAGACTTTGGAAAAAAAACCATAATAATAATATCATCTCTGATTGTGTGTGTATGAGTGTGCGCGTGCATGTGCTTGTTCGTGTGCATGTGCATGTTCGTGTATTACTATTCTCGCTTGATTATGTGTGTTTACAGTTTAGGCGCCTTTTAGTATAAGGTGACAGGTGGTTGTATTCTTTAATGTTGCATACATATATAGCAATTTTGTCTTGTGCATGAATCTTGATAATTTTGTAAAAAATTAAGTTTTGCATACTGAGCAAATCCTTGTAAGCGTTTCCTTAACTATAGTGGCAGTATTATTAAGTAAAAATGGTAAATTATGCCAGAGACATTTCTTTGCAAATTCGTGTTTAGTTTTATAAGTATGTAGTTCATTCTTGATTCGTGTATCATAATTATGTATGTCATAGTTGAAGATTATCCTCCAGTTTTGTATAGACTATCCATGTTGTACGTGTAGAGCAGACTGAAAAAAAGAAAGCACCATGTATAATTTTCCATAGGTGTGACAGACATTGTGGGCTGTATGATTGTGTGACAGACATTGTGGGCTGTATGATTGTGTGACAGACATTGTGGGCTGTATGATTGTGTGACAGACATTGTGGGCTGTATGATTGTGTGACAGACATTGTGGGCTGTATGATTGTGTGACAGACATTGTGGGCTGTACGATTTAATTTAAGGTCCATTTTACCTTTTTTCACTGTTTTTTTTTACTATATCTTGTCGTATGACTAGATTGACTGATGAAATGTTTGATTGGTTTAGACAAACAACAGACGCAAGGAGAAGATTGAGAAGGCAATCGCTAAAGAATGTAAGTGTCATATATTTGCTTAACTTTATGATTACTTACTGGGAGACTAATTTATTAACAGGACGTTTCAGATATTTGTTTAACCTTGACTTGTGATTACTTACTGAGATGCTAACTAATTAGCTTTAACTTTTCAACCAAGGGTTACGCACTGGGAGGTTAATTAATTACTGGCAAGTTTAAGATATTTACAAAACTGCCACCATATCAGTTATTAGAGGTTAATTAATTAATTTAAGGTTTCATATATTTCATTTGCTTTGTAACCATTACAGCTTTATTTTAAAAATTGTGTACACTTGAGAAATGATTGGATAAAATAAAAGTTTACTGACTGAATTTCGTTTTAATCAACTGTACAACTTGTATTGACATGACCATCATTTCCCAGTTATTTGACCAGACATAGGGAGATGTGACGCCAGAACTTTCAGACATGATACTCAATGTGTTCTCTTAACTGTCCATCAGAGTATGCCACTTGAATAAATCGATGGGCTGGGTTTAGCTGCATTGAAGTGTCAGTCCGTCGGGCAGGTTTGGCCGACTTGAGGACTAAAGAGTTAAAATGTTTATCCAGCACTGAATATATGCAAATAAAAAGTTGAAAAAAAATGTATTGGTATTGTAAATTGTAATTAAATGACTATCCCTGTGGTGTAGTCAGAATGGAATGGTTAAACAGCTGGTGACATATATCTTGTATATATTTCAGTGATGGAGACAAAAGTGGTTGTGAAACAAGCCCGAACCAACCTTGAGGGCATCTACTGAGAGAGACTAATGCGTTTGTAAAACAGGCCTCAACCAGTCTGGTTATGAAACAATGAAAGAAGCCTGACCCAACAATCGATATTGTGGCTTATGTGGTTGTGAAGCCTGAAACGATCTGGTTGATATATACCAAGAAAGTCTCCACTGAGATACATAACTGCCTACAAGAGCAGGTAGACTCCAACCATAAAGACTGCTGAGAAGATCTGTTCTGAAACAGCCACAGTTGAAGTGTGAGCGAAGACAATGCATGATATATCCTTAGCAAACACTCTCATATCAGTTAGGTATGTATAGAAACTGTGCAGAGACGTTTTCTAGGAACTTGTCACAATTAGGAAAACATTCTATGTAGAGAAAAAAAGTATGTTGATGTTTATTTATGTTGTTTATGTCCGTTATATGTTGTTTATGTCCGTTATGTCGTTTATGTCCGTTGTATGTTGTTTATGTCCGTTGTGTTGTTTATGTTGTGTTGTTTATGTCGGTTATATGTTCACTAGTGTTTTGTCTACGACTTGCTGTGTACACCCGTTAGATGGTGTCCAATTCTTGCACTGAAGTCTGCCAGGGTGTTATCTGACAGCATCGCGTCATACTGGTGCGCAACGTGTGCAGGTCATTCATCATTATATTCACACAGTCTTGTATGTTGTCGTTCTGAACATTTCCACAATGTTGCACTTTCTCAACTTGTTCATATTCAGTTTGTTGCGAGATATTTTGTGACACACAGGAGATTGGTTTTGTTTAGAATTCATACCTGTACAGTGCTTCACCCAGAGTAGTGGCTAGTTTAGTTCAGTGCTCTTGCTTACATCTCAACAGAGGCTGTTTACTGTGGTAGCTACTAGCTAGTGAGGACTTGGAATAGGTTTATAATGCCATTGCAGTGTGCACACATGTACATAGATGTTTGATCAAGCACATATATGCACGTACACGCACGCACACACGCACGCACGCACGCACGCACGCACGCACGCATACACCACAGTGATAGCAGTGTTGATACAGTGCATGTCAAGTCTTTAGAGATCTAATTTTCTCAGCTTGTGCAGTCTGTTTTAAGTCATCACATTTATCATATTAGTAAAACTACTGTGTTGTGTTGAATCTTGCCAAACTCTAAAGGACTAACAAATGCATTCAGCTAATGGGCATGTTCACTTTGAAACTAAAAAGAAATCTCAATCAGTACAATAAAGACTTATCATAGTCATAATAACATTGATATCTTGGCTTTAAAATCATGTTTCTTGTATGAATGTGTATGCCAACTGTGCATAAGTTGACAATAATAATATACATATGCTATTTTTAGGCAGCAAACCATAGCAACTAAAAATAGCTGCAAAGTATTGAAAGATTGAAGTTATCATTCCATCATGTTTACAAAGATTTAGCCAACACACTATATCAGTTGAACTCTGTTGACACTTGTCTCTTACATGTTTACAATTGTTCATGCATATTTATTTAATGAATATACATAGGCCTATAGCTGTGTATCCTTATATATGTATATATAAGGATATATGTATATTAAGTATATATATATATATAGAAAGAGAGAAAATAGAAGCTAGTTTTGTTCCAGTCTATGTTATTTTGAACAATAAAAATTTAAATAGATGCATTCACGTGACGGTACTTTGTGCTCAGTTGATGAGTTTCCTCTTTAGGCATCGGTCTCGTCAGCCACAGCGTCCTAGTCATGTGCACTGCACTCAACTGGCTTTGTTTACATGCAGATTAAAAGGGGTTTGTCACAGCTTCTATTATTTTAAAGGTACAAAGTTTTATTGTTTTTAAAACGTAAAATCACGTTATTTAGTATATTATTCTAACATCTTTCCCACCCTACTTTTTAAATATAATTTGACCATAATGTGTATCTATTTAATTTTAATGTTTCAACTCGAATATTGTGTTTACGTTGCAAGCTGAGCAGCAAGTTCAGTATTCATGTGCAGATAATGGTCAAATTATAAACTGGTGGTTCATTAAAACACATTTGGGTGGTTAATATGTAAAATAAATCTAGTTTATATACACCTGTAATATGGTCAGGGGCATGGCTAGGTATACATTCATGTGAAAGCACAAATCTAAGAGGGGTTCTCTGTGTCCATTCTTAAAGCAAGCTAATCATTTGCAATCTGGTGCATTTTGAAGTCAAAATAAAACTTAAAACACCTACTCGACATCCAACCCTGGATGTGTGATGTGAGGCAAGGTGGATGTGAACCTTCAGTATATTATATATGTATAACAAGACTACTTTTAATATGTTAGGGTTTTGCAGTTTATTAAGCTTGTTTACATGTTTCAAGGACTTGTTTACATGCTTCAAGGACTTGTTTACATGCTTCAAGGACTTGTTTACATGCTTCAAAGACTTGTTTACATGCCTCAATGACTTGTTTACATGCCTCAAGGACTTGTTTACATGCCTCAAGGACTTGTTTACATGCTTCAAGGACTTGTTTACATGCTTCAAGGACTTGTTTACATGCTTCAAGGACTTGTTTACATGTTTCAAGGACTTGTTTACATGCCTCAAGGACTTGTTTACATTCCTCAAGGACTTGTTTACATGCCTCAAGGACTTGTTTACATGTTTCAAGGACTTGTTTACATGCTTCAAGGACTTGTTTACATGCTTCAAGGACTTGTTTACATGCTTCAAGGACTTGTTAACTATGTAATAGCATTAATTAATTATAACAGTTAGCCAAGAACACATAGATAGGCAATGGTAATGCTTCGGTAATAAGTGTTTATGAATGTATCATATTTACAGAAGGGTTCAGTTACTACCTTCTCCTTCATTTGGGCGCAATGTTACCGCTAAATAACTGAACTGGCGGATAATGCGTTCTGCATCCAGCGTCTTGTCCTTGTGGACATGCGTAAGGGCCAGTCCCAGCAAGCGCTCAGTTGTCACCATGGCGTCGCTTGTTGTGATAGTCGAGATAGGTGTCACTAGTAGTAGTTATATACCACGATTGATGTTTACATGTTAGGGTACATGTTAGGATGGATTTCCTGTATCGTGTCATCGATTGTGTTGGGTCACCCTGCGACATTCACCATCTCCCATCTTGCCTTCCATGTTGTAACTGGCATAGATCACCTGGCTTGTCGTCTTGGAACACCTCGTACAGCCGGACAAAATAATGTCATCCGCTGTCTTTGTGTGAAGTAATGGGCCACGTGGAGATTGTGATCTACTAATAGACATGTGTCCATTTCCTGCAGCAAGTGTTCCACGTACAGCAGATACAGTGCCCTCATCCAATACTGGCTGTTATATGAGCGGGCACGTTCTCAAGGACGGTGCCTCTGTCTACCAACATTGCATGGCTTCGTTGCGTCAATCTCAAATCTTCCCGCTAGCTCTACACAACTGTCAAAGAAAGCATCCCATACTTCTGGGTTGGCCCTCTCCTGCTGCAGCTGAGCGATTGTAGTGGTTGTCTCATTGGCAGAGGTAGTAGACTGTAGGAATGTGGTCAGAGGAAGCCGACTTTGGAGAACATGTTCAATAGTGTTATGTTGAAGTCAGCATTTTTTATGGACAACAAAGAGCATCTAACTTTGACGTCCCCATCTTCTTCCAAATATCCCAGGGAAGTGACTACAGCAGTGAATGCAGACCTGACTGAATGTGTACAGAGTGTTCACACGACTGGATCACATATCTCCCACATAACTACTGTGTCATCAGCATATAAAAGTCCATTATAGTTGTAAGAATACTGTCACGTCATCATTACTGAAGTTTGCACGAATTACAAAAGCAAACATATCAAGACCTTTATAATATATACTAACATAAAATTCAATAAAAGCACAATAAATTCATTGATAAAGATCAAAGAAAGAATGCAAAACATATGTATGATCTTAAGGAGAATATCCTTCACGAAGCCGTGTTTGTTTCTCGCCTAAGATTGAAGCCTCTTCAAAATATGGTGTTATAATTTAAACTTTAACAAGATTGCCATCCCAAACAACAAGTTCCAGATGGCAAAGTGGACAAGGAAGCCATTGGCTTATCGAGAGTCCAACAATTTTCTCATCTATGTGTAGTCCACCCTTATCAAATATCTGTCAATTCTATTTTTAAACATATTCACACTACTAGCATTAACACAATCATTTGGCAGTTTGTTCCATTCATTTATCACCCTCTGTGAGAAAGAGTACTTTCTCATGTCCAACCTACACTGCTTCTTAACTAATGCTGCTTTGTGTCCTCTGGTTCTACTGCCTTCTTTAAGTTTGAAGAACATATTCCTATCAATATCCTCATAACCGTTCACTATTTTAAATACTTCTATCTGGTCTCCTCTTAGTCTCCTGGTCTCTAGTGTTGTCAAACCACATTGTAATAAGCGACTTTCGTAACTAAGATCTCTCAATTCTGGAATCATTTTGGTTGCTCTTCGTTGTATTCTTTCTAGCTTGTCTATGTCCTTTTTACGATACGGCCTCCATGCTTGAATACAATATTCAAAATGTGGTCTAACTATTGCTTTGTACAGGGGTACAATTAGATGTTTCTCCTTATACGTGATAGTTCTCGTAATTAGCCCTAGAATTTGATTTTCTTTCGAAGCAGCAATCCGACATTGCTCTGAAACTTTCATGTCAGCACTAAATGTTACTCCTAAGTCCTTTTCTTGTGTGGTTCTACCTAGTACAGCATCCCCCATTTTATATTCTTCATCCATGTTTCCATGTGTATACATTTGCACTTCCCAAAATTGAATAACATTTGCCATTTTTCTGACCATTTAACTAATTTATCTAGATCATCCTGTAAACTTTGTTTATCTGTATAATTTCTGAATACTTTTGTGTCATCTGCAAATTTGAGTACTTTGCTAGATATGTCATCTTCTAGATGATTTATATATATTAAAAACAGTATAGGGCCTAATACTGATCCCTGTGGTACCCCACTCAAAACCGATTTCCAGTTTGAAATCTCACCGTCTACTATTACTCTCTGTCTTCTGTGTGTAAGCCACTTTTCTATCCAGTTGATTACATCATTACCTATACCATGGGCTTTTAGTTTAAGTATCAATCTTTGGTGTGGCACTTTATCGAAAGCTTTCTGAAAATCTAAGTAGACAACATCCACTGGTGACCCGTCATCTACCCACTTTGTAATTTCTTCAAAAAACACAAGAGATTGGTTAGACATGACCTTGCTTTTAGGAACCCATGTTGAGATGTATTTATTAAAATATGTTGTACAAGGAATTCCACCATGTGGTCTCTAATTAATGTTTCGAGTAATTTACATACAACTGATGTTAAATTCACTGGTCTGTAATTTTCTGGCTTGTTCCTCGATCCCTTCTTAAAACTTAAAAGAGTTTTCCGACACAACTTAACAAGGTGATACCACGATAATCATCAGGATCATCAACAGATCCCTTCTTTTTATGTAATGGTTTTATCATTCCTAAATGCCAATCGCTAGGAACAATTCGTGACATCAACACAATATAAAACAAATTACGACTATTTCCATTTCACCTGTTGGACAGTTTTTTTGTTTTATAAATTCATTTATAACATCAATTCCACTTCTTTTTTTAAACTGAATACCCTATATTCAACTTCTTCAAATGTAAAATGATGAGTTGATTTAATCATTTATCTTCTCATTAACTAGTCTTGGATATAAATGTACAGGACTTCCCGACAAATGACATAATAGTGTTAATGCAGAAGCATGTAACAATTTGAACGTCATACCGCCATTAACAAACAGGCTACACAACTGCGTGACAGAAACCGCATAACGACAACCTTACATAAGCGAGCTTTATTCGAAAGCGATATCTTACAGATACATCGGGAACGAGTATGCTCATAATGAAAGTGATATCTTACAGATACAACGGGAACGAGTATGCTCATAATGAAAGTGATATCTTACAGATACAATGGGAATGAGTATGCTCATAATGAAAGTGATATCTTACAGATACAACGGGAACGAGTATGCTCATAATGAAAGTGATATCTTACAGATACAACGGGAACGAGTATGCTCATAATGAAAATGATATCTTACAGATACAACGGGAACGAGTATGCTCATAATGAAAGTGACATCTTACAGATACAACGGGAATGAGTATGCTCATAATGAAAGTGATATCTTACAGATACAACGGGAATGAGTATGCTCATAATGAAAGTGACATCTTACAGATACAACGGGAACGAGTATGCTCATAATGAAAACGATATTTTACAGATACAACGGGAACGAGTATGCTCATAATGAAAGTGATATCTTACAGATACAACGGGAATGAGTATGCTCATAATGAAAGTGACATCTTACAGATACAATGGGAACGAGTATGCTCATAATGAAAACGATATCTTACAGATACAACGGGAATGAGTATGCTCATAATGGCAGTTGATTGTGAGTAAATAGGCGTATTACGAAAACAGAATACTTACGGAGTCACCATCGACAGTAGTTGGTTGGAAGTCCACCAGCAGACACACTGACCACTGTCCAAACATCGGTTAAGTTAAGAAGACGACATTAACGAGACGTGGAAAAAAATTTCTTTTTAACCACCTAAAAGTGATGTGGGTGCGCCCACATAATATATCTACTATTATAGTATAATAGCCAAGTAGAAGTTAAATGGAAATTCAGGATTTGTTATCGGTCCACGTGTGTTCAACTGCAAAAAATGTGTGTGGGGTAAGTTGTCACAATTGTGTTGGGGCAAGTTGTTACAGCTGTGACAACGCTCGGGTGGCTCGTACCGGTGGCTCAGCCAGCAAGTTGTGTGCTGACAATGACTGAAAGAACAACATTTCACTTGTGAAGCCTAGCGTACTTGTTTATAAATAGTATTGTAGATGCTCGCAGCATCAAACAAAATTAACAAATATGTCAGAAGGGCAGGTTACACATAAATGAAAAAAGTTTGGACTCTATATAAGCCAATGGCTCCCTTGTCCACTTGCCATGATCTGGGTGTTTTGCTTTGGATAACAATTTTGTTAAATCTTGTTAAGATTTTTATGATACAACCCTATTTGAGCAATTAATAAATATTGCACGATTCTTTGATATGTGGATAGTCTTGTGCATGTGCGTGAGTGCGTACGTGTGTGTGGTACGTGTGTGTAGTGCGTACGTGTGTCAATTAAAGTAGAAGTCGCGTCACGCACACACACACGCACACAAATACTGCCATTCACTGTTTCATACTCCACTCAATAATATATATTCCATTCACAATTGTTTATTATGTAAGAATCCAGGGAATAAGTCCCCTTTTGTAAATAAAAACGATAAGCTTAATATGTGAAGCTGTGAACACGGACATTGTTATGTACACTGTATAAGATGCACAAGTGTGAGTCGTCCAATAAACGTAATAATAGTAACATATAGAGTGACACTTGCTTTGCGATCCACGCGTCCTTTGTTGTAACAACGTGCCCCGTATGATGTATCAACTCGACCCACTTACGGGGGCTAGTCGACCGCGCCTGGGAAACTTACATATCTACCTAACTACAATATGGAATATCAATGGTATGGTATATTTTATTAACACGAATAATACAGTTAATGTATATGTTGACAGTGATAATGAATCTAACGCACTTTTCACAAAAACTGATTTAAACTGAAAATTGTATGCTGTGGAAAAACATAAGGAGGGGCTGGAGATTACGACGGCAGCGCCATTCAAACGACTAGCGGACAACGATCTGCGGTGGTAGGCAAAACGCCGTCGACTATCGGTGACGTCACCGCCTGCAGTGTCGTCTAGTATGTAGTATTAGTATAATAGACATTAATATGGACCGAACTGTAGTAGTATTAGTATTAGTATTTTGAACGAACTTTATTACAATTATGAACGAACTGTATTAGCATAGTAGTAGCGTCTTTATTGTGTAGTACTACCGTTATTTTGATGAATTGACTGTATCAGTATTTACTCGTTATGAAAGGAACGACGTATAGTCAACACCCCATCATCATCATCATCATCACGTGAACTCTGGAGAGACGTAAAGTCTCGCAAGTCAACATCATTGTACCCGCCTCTGGCGCAACGGTAAATGTTCATAAGCCCTGACACATACATCCATAGAGGCAGATACCTGTGGCAGCCAGCGTAACTGACACATACCTTCATAGAGACAGAGATCTATGGCAGCTAGCATTTCTGACACATACCTCGATCCACAGAGTAGTAGTGAGTCGAGTGTACCCACTACCTTCTGGTTACCACACCTCACCACTCCCACCATAGAGTAATGAGACGAGTATAGCCATCTGACCACCCCCACGCACGCTTGGTGTTGTATTCACCCCTCTACATATAGACACGCTCCACAGAGTAGTAGTGACCTCACCACCCCCACCATAGAGCAATGAGACGAGTATAGCCATCTGACCACCCCCACGCACGCTTGGTGTTGTATTCACCCCTCTACATATAGACACGCTCCATAGAGTAGTAGTGAGTCGAGTGTACCCATTACCTTCTGGTTACCACACCTCACCACCCCCTCCATAGCGTAATGAGACGAGTATAGCCACCTGACCACCCCCACGCACGCACGGCCTTCACCTTCTGTATATAGACCTGAACATATATGACACCACCCCTCACTATATAGTCGTACACATACCTCCATAGAGACAGAGACCTGTCGCAGTCAGCATGTCTGACACATACCTCCATAGAGACAGAGACATGGGGTATGTGGCAGCCAGCGTATCTGACGCATGCCTCCATAGAGGCAGATACCTGTGGCAGCCAGCGTATCTGACACATACCTCCATAGAGACATGTGGTCTGTGGCATCCAGCGTGTCTGACACATACCTCCATAGAGACAGAAACCTGTGACAGCCAATGTATCTGACACATATCTTCACAGAGACATATAACTATGGCAGCTAGCATGTCTGACACATACCTCGATAGAGACAGAGATCTTTGGCCTGTGGCTGCCAGCGTGTCTGACACATACCTCCATAGAGACAGAGACCTGTGGCACCCAGAATATCTTACACATACCTCCATAAAGACAAATGCAGTGTATCTGACACATATATCCACAGAGACATGTGACAGGCAGCGTATTTGACACATACATCCATAGAGACAGAGACCTGTGGCAGCCAGCATGTCTGACACAAACCTCGACAGAGACCTGTGGTCTGTGGTATACATTGATGTACTTTATGACACTCTGTCCAAACTGGCTTTCTGTTTCTCATCGTCTCAGCACACATGTCTATATTAATGACATTGTCTCCAGCATGCCTTCCTATTTCCCCCTCCCCATCTCAGCATACATTTGTTTATTTCCTGACACTGTCTCCACCCTATATGTATCTTATAACACTGTCTCCAGCCTACCTTGCTGTTTCTCACCAACTCAGCATACATTTGTATAATTTATGAAACTGTCTGCAGCCTGCCTTGCTATTGCTCACAGTCTCAGTTGGCACCCAACGTATCTGACACATACTTCCATAGAGACAGAGACCTGTGGCCTGAGGCAGACAGCGTAACTGACACATACCTCCATAGAGACAGAGACCTGAGGCAGTCAGCATGTCTGACACATACTTCCATAGAGACAGAGGCCTGTGGTATGTGGCAGCCAGCGTGTCTGACACATACCTCCATAGAAACAGAGACCTGTGGCACCCAGAATATCTGACACATACCTCCATAAAGACATACACTTGTGGCAGGCAGTGTATCTGACACATACCTCCACAGAGATAGACGCCTGTGGCAGGCAGCGTATCTGACAGATACTCTGGGTGCCACAGGTCTCTTTCTCTATGGAAGTATGTGTCAGACACGCCGGCTGCCACAGACCACAGGTCTCTGCCTCTATCGAGGTATGCGTCAGACATGCTGGCTGCCATATGTCTATGTCTCTATGGATGTATGTGTCAGATACGCTGGATGCCACATGTATCTGTCTTTATGGAGGTATGTGTCATATATTCTGGGTGCCGCAGTTCTCTGTCTCTATGGAGGTATGTGTCAGTTACGCTGGCTGCCTCAGGCCACAGGTCTCTGTCTCTATGAAAGTATGTGTCAGATACGATGGGCGCCAACTGAGACAGTGAGCAATAGCAAGGCGGGCTGCAGACAGTTTAATAAATTATACAAATATATGCTGAGATGCCGGAAACAATGTCCTAAACTATAGAAATGTATGCTGAGTCAGTGAGAAACAGCAAGGTAGGCTGGAGACAGTGTTATAAAATACATATAGGGGAAAGAGAGTGTCAGAAAATAAACAAACGTATGCTGAGATGGGGAGGGGGAAATAGGAAGGCAGGCTGGAGATAGTGTCATTTAGTATAGGCATGTGTGCTGAGACGGTGAGAAACAGAAAGGCAGGTTGGACATAGTGTCATAAAGGACATAAATGTATACCACAGACCACAGGTCTCTGTGTCTATCGAGGTATGTGTCAGACATGCTGGCTGCCACAGCTCTGTCTCTATGGATGTATGTGTCAAATACGCTGCCTGCCACATGTCTCTGTCTCTGTGGATATATGTGTCAGATACACTGCATTTGTCTTTATGGAGGTATGTGTCAGATATTCTGGGTGCCACAGGTCTCTGTCTCTATGGAGGTATGTGTCAGACACGCTGGCTGCCACAGGCACAGGTATCTGCCTCTATCTAGGTATGTGTCAGACATGCTAGCTGCCATATGTATCTGTCTCTGTGAAGGTATGCGTCAGATACACTGGCTGCCACAGGTCTCTGTCTCTATGGAGGTGTGTGTCAGATATTCTGGATGCCACAGGTCTCTGTCTCTATGGAGGTATGTGTCAGACACGCTGGCTGCCACAGGCACAGGTATCTGCCTCTATCGAGGTATGTGTCAGACATGCTAGCTGCCATATGTATCTGTCTCTGTGAAGGTATGCGTCAGATACACTGGCTGCCACAGGTCTCTGTCTCTATGGAGGTGTGTGTCAGACACGCTGGAAGCCACAGGGCAAAAATCTCTGTCTCTATCGAGGTATGTGTCAGACATGCTAGCTGCCATAGTTATCTGTCTCTGTGAAGATATACGTCAGATACACTGGCTGTCACAGGTCTCTGTTATATGGAGGTATGTCTCAGACACGCTGGATGCCATAGACCACAGGTCTCTGTCTCTATCGAGGTATGCGTCAGATACATTGGCTGTCACAGGTTTCTGTCTCTATGGAGGTATGTGTCAGATACGCTGGTTGCCACAGGTATCAGCCTCTATGGAGGCATGGGTCAGATACGCTGGCTGCCACATACCACATGTCTCTGTCTCTATGGAGGTATGTGTCAGACATGCTGACTGCCACAGGTATGTCTCTATGGAAGTATGTGTACGACTATATAGTGAGGGGTGGTGTCATATATGTTCAGTTCTATAGACAGAAGGTGAAGGCCGTGCGTGTGTGGGGGTGGTCAGGTGGGTATACTCGTCTCATTGCGCTATGGAGGGGGTGGTGAGGTGTGGTAACCAGAAGGTAATGGGTACACTCGACTCACTACTACTCTATGGAGCGTGTCTATATGTAGAGGGGTGAATACAACACCAAGCGTGCGTGGGGGTGGTCAGATGGCTATACTCATCTCATTGCTCTATGGTTGGGGGGGTGAGGTCACTACTACTCTATGGAGCGTGTCTATATGTAGATGGGTGAATACAACACCAAGCGTGCGTGGGGGTGGTCAGATGGCTATACTCGTCTCATTGCTCTATGGTGGGGGTGGTGAGGTCACTACTACTCTATGGAGCGTGTCTATATGTAGAGGGGTGAATACAACACCAAGCGTGCGTGGGGGTGGTCAGATGGCTATACTCGTCTCATTACTCTATGGTGGGGGTGGTGAGGTCACTACTACTCTATGGAGCGTGTCTATATGTAGAGGGGTGAATACAACACCAAGCGTGCGTGGGGGTGGTCAGATGGCTATACTCGTCTCATTGCTCTATGGTGGGGGTGGTGAGGTCACTACTACTCTATGGAGCGTGTCTATATGTAGATGGGTGAATACAACACCAAGCGTGCGTGGGGGTGGTCAGATGGCTATACTCGTCTCATTGCTCTATGGTGGGGGTGGTGAGGTCACTACTACTCTATGGAGCGTGTCTATATGTAGAGGGGTGAATACAACACCAAGCGTGCGTGGGGGTGGTCAGATGGCTATACTCGTCTCATTACTCTATGGTGGGGGTGGTGAGGTCACTACTACTCTATGGAGCGTGTCTATATGTAGATGGGTGAATACAACACCAAGCGTGCGTGGGGGTGGTCAGATGGCTATACTCGTCTCATTGCTCTATGGTGGGGGTGGTGAGGTCACTACTACTCTATGGAGCGTGTCTATATGTAGAGGGGTGAATACAACACCAAGCGTGCGTGGGGGTGGTCAGATGGCTATACTCGTCTCATTGCTCTATGGTGGGGGTGGTGAGGTCACTACTACTCTATGGAGCGTGTCTATATATAGATGGGTGAATACCACACCAAGCGTGCGTGGGGGTGGTCAGATGGCTATACTCGTCTCATTGCTCTATGGTGGGGGTGGTGAGGTCACTACTACTCTATGGAGCGTGTCTATATGTAGAGGGGTGAATACAACACCAAGCGTGCGTGGGGGTGGTCAGATGGCTATACTCGTCTCATTACTCTATGGTGGGGGTGGTGAGGTCACTACTACTCTATGGAGCGTGTCTATATGTAGAGGGGTGAATACAACACCAAGCGTGCGTGGGGGTGGTCAGATGGCTATACTCGTCTCATTGCTCTATGGTGGGGGTGGTGAGGTCACTACTACTCTATGGAGCGTGTCTATATGTAGAGGGGTGAATACAACACCAAGCGTGCGTGGGGGTGGTCAGATGGCTATACTCGTCTCATTACTCTATGGTGGGGGTGGTGAGGTCACTACTACTCTATGGAGCGTGTCTATATGTAGAGGGGTGAATACAACACCAAGCGTGCGTGGGGGTGGTCAGATGGCTATACTCGTCTCATTGCTCTATGGTGGGGGTGGTGAGGTCACTACTACTCTATGGAGCGTGTCTATATGTAGAGGGGTGAATACAACACCAAGCGTGCGTGGGGGTGGTCAGATGGCTATACTCGTCTCATTGCTCTATGGTGGGGGTGGTGAGGTCACTACTACTCTATGGAGCGTGTCTATATGTAGAGGGGTGTCACGGGCGAGAATACAACACCAACAACACATGTCAATCGTTTTGACTATTTTATTAAATATAACCATTACATACGTTGTATACAATATGTATGAAATATATTTTTCCGTTTGGACTATTTGATTAAATATCAATCATTACATATGTTGTATCAAATATTTATGAAATATATAGACTACTGCATCGTTATGTAAGGAACAACTTATATATACGATGGTGAGGTTTATGGACTGTTATGTCGCCCCACTGACCTCGGGCGTACGAACGTTTACCGTTGCACCAGAGGCCCGTGTAATGATGGTGCGGTTATGGACTGTAGTGAGGTGTAATGGACTATTATGTCGCCCCACTGACCTCGGGCTTACGAACGTTTACCGTTGCGCCAGAGGCTGGTACAATGACGTTGACTTGCGACACTTTACGTCTCTCCAGAGTTCACGTGATGATGATGATGATGATGATGGGGTGTTGACTATGTGTCTTTCCTTTTATAACGAGTAAATACTGATACAGTCAATTCATCATAATAACGATATTACTACACAATAAAGACGCTACTACTAATACAGTTCGTTCATAATTGTAATAAAGTTCGTTCAAAATACTAATACTAATGCTACTACATTTCGTTCAACCTACTAATACAGTTCGGTCCATATTAATGTCTATTATACTAATACTACATACTAGACGACACTGCAGGTGGTGACGTCACCGATACTCGACGGCGTTTTGTATCGAGCACCCGCCGCAGATCGTTGTCCGCTAATCGTTTGCGTGGCGCTGCCGTCGTATTCTCCTCCCCATCCTCAAGTTCTCCCACAGCATAGGCATATAGCAGTTGCTCTAAGCCACTACGTATCTATCAAAAGGACCAAACACGAAAAAGACATGTTTAGTCATCACAGGCGTCAATCTTACCAGCTTATTGACTCTTTATGCTGTCTTTGACCTTCTCTATGATATCGATTCGCCATTGCAATTTCCCGCACCTCTCTTCCACCGCATAGACAGCCCAACGCAAGATATGAAGGAGAAACCCGGAAGACGAACAGTGTCTTGTTTTCTTCAAGTTGTGTGTGACAGTGTCTTGTTTTCTTCAAATTGTGTGTGACAGTGTCTTGTTGTCTGCGGTTTGTGTGTGACAATGTCTTGTTTTCTGCAGTTTGTGTGTGACAGTGTCTTGTTTTCTTCAAGTTGTGTGTGACAGTGTCTGAGATGGTGAGACACAGCAAGGCAGGCTAGAGACAGTGTCATAAAGTACAGAAATATATGCTGAGATGGTGAGAAACAGCAAGGCAGGCTGGAGACAGTGTCATAAAATAAATAAATGTATGCTGAGATGGTGAGAAACAGCAAAGCAGGATGGGGACATTGTCATAAAATAAATAAATGTATGCTGAGATGGTGAGAAACAGCAAAGCAGGATGGGGACATTGTCATAAAATAAATAAGTGTATGCTTAGATGGTGAGAAACAGCATGGCAAGGTGGAGACTGTGTCATAAACTATAGAAATGTATGCTGAGTCAGTGAGAAAAAGCAAGGTAGGCTGGCGACAGTGTTATAAAGTACAGATATGTATGCTGACATGGTGAGAAACAGCAAGGCAGGGTGGAGACAGTGTCAGAAATAAATAAATGTATGCTGAGATGAGGAGGGGGAAATAGGAAGGCATACTGGAGACAATGTCATAAAGTATAGAAATGTGTGCTGAGACAGCGAGAAACAGCAAAGCAGACTGGAGGCAGTGTCATTTAGTATAGAAATGTGTGCTGAGACGGTGAGACACAGCAAGGCAGGGTGGAGACAGTATCAGAAAATAAATAAATGTATGCTGAGATGGGGGGAATAGGAGAAGGCAGTCTGGAGACAGTGTCATAAATTATAGAAACGCGTGCCAGCAGGGCAGGCTGGCGACAGAGTCTTAAAATACAGAAATGTGTGCTGAGACAGTGAGAAACAGCAAGGCAGGCTGGAGACAGTGTCATAAAATAAATTAACATATGCTGAGACGATGAGAAACAGCAACGCCGGGTGGATGCAGTGTCATAAAACAAATAAATGTATGCTGAGACGATGAGAAACAAAAAGGCAGGCTGGAGGCAGAGTCATAAAGTACAGAAAACTGTACTGGAGGCACTGTGACTAATTTGTATTTTAGCTGTGTAAGTGCGTGCGTGCGTGCGTGCGTGCGTGCGTGCGTGCGTGCGTGCGTGCGTGCGTGCGTGCGTGCGTGCGTGCGTGCGTGCGTGCGTGCGTGCGTGCGTGCGTGCGTGCGTGCGTGCGTGCGTGCGTGCGTGCGTGCGTGCGTGCGTGCGTGCGTGCGCGGGGTTGTGGTGTATGATAACGTGTGAGCAGAAGGGAATGGTTACTTGGGGCACCACTATATCGAGCGTGTCTATAGTCATAAATTAAATAAATGTATGCTGAGACGGTTATGTAATAACAATATAATATAAAGTACAGATTATATGTTTTATATACTAAAGATGTAATAACCAATGTAATAACCAAATAGGGCCACAAGAAGAAGAAATAGTAATAATAACAACATGATACACTAAACGTTATAATAACGTAAATAATAAATTATTCACTTACCTTATACATTTAGTATCAATGATAGTTGGGTTAATCCGATGTAGAGAGAAGATTTGTCTATGTCGAATCAGACCGGCTATGACGCAGTGGGCTGGTAGGTGGGTAATAAAGGCTAGTTAGTGCAGATGCCACAAACTGTACGTAGAGTAGTTGCTCGATTCAGAGCGGTTATGGCGTTGCGATGGCTGGGGGCTTTATAAAGGTCCTCCAGTGCTGATCGCGCCCATTCGTTATCTCACCGCAGCGTGTCTGGGCACGTGCAGAATGTGATAGACCGGTCTTTGGACGTTACGTATAGCTTACGTAGGAACAATGCACTCTTTCACAATTTGTGCGTATGTGCATGTGAGAATGTGTGTATATATGTATGCATGCATGCATGCATGTGTGCATGTGTGCATGTATGTATGTATGTATGTATGTATGTATGCAATTGTGTGTGTGTGCGCGTGCGTGCGTGCGTGCGTGCGTGCGTGCGTGCGTGCGTGCGTGCGTGCGTGCGTGCGTGCGTGCGTGTGGAGTATGTTTGTAAGTATTAATGCATGCATTTGTGTATGTATGTATGTACATGTATTTATGTATGTATGTATACAGTCTGTTTGTATGCTGTAATGTATGTATATGTGTATGCATGTATGCATTTATTTATTGTCGATGACGCCTGCTGCTGCAATTTAACGCTGTCGTTGACTTTACGATGTTAAAATGTACATGCACTGTATTAAATACACGGCGTTATGTATCGTTCGCGGAGTACTCATACCCCCGTTTTTTCTACGTGATCGATGTGATACATGGCATTCCTGACAGCTCTCTGACACGTTTATCGCATTTCGTTTAGTTATGACAAATGTGTTATTGTTCTCTGTGACTTCATGTGGCTTACGTCAACTGTCTGCATTGTTTTCCAATTTGTTAGTGGTCTACCACCTCATAGGTAGGTTTGTTTGTATGTATGAATGTGTGTATGTATGCATGTATGTATGTGTACAGTATATTTGTATGCTCGGGGTGGAGGTCACTTCGTTAGTGTCAGGTCAGGTCAGGGTCAGGGTTCACCATTGACGACAAAACAAGTTAGGGTCATCACACAGCCGTAACGGTTTGGGGTTACGGTTACGGTTGCTTCCAGTCGCCAGGGGTTATGGTTAAGGTTACCTCCAGTCGCCAGGGGTTAGGGTTACCTCCTGTCGCCAGGGGTTAGGGTTACCTGCAGTCACCAGGGGTTATGGTTAGTGTGACCTCCATTCGCCAGGGGCGCTCCACAGCCGCCACGGGGAGCTCTGGCTACCCAGAAGGCTGTGCGGCTGCGCGCGCAACTGGAAGTCCCTCCCAACACTGGCTCCCTCTTTTGCTTGGTCAAAAGAGCACTATAACTACTGTCATCTCATAAAATGAATGGGTCTTCTCAAAAAAATAAACGATCGTCACAAAATATGTAAGAAGTCATTAACAAATTAAACCAGCTAATCGGCTCAATAAATTAAGGGATAATTTCATAAAATAATGGGATCTTCCCAAACCAGGTAGACGGTCATTTAAAAAAGCAGGGATCATTAAAAAACTTATCTAGCTGACCGTGTCAAATAAACAAGGTGTCACGTTATGAAATGAAGCATTCACTTGATATAATTAAGGGAAATTTAAACATGTAAGGATTTACAACAAAACACAAACTTAAGGGGTCATCAAGCAAAAAAATAAATTAAGGAATCATTTTGAAAAATGTAAGGGTCATTTAACAAAATAACTAGCTCATCTTCAAAAAAAGTTAAGTGGGCCATCAAAGCCTTAAGGAGTCATCTAAAAATATAACAAGAGGGTCATCTACATTTTGAGGTGATCGCTTTTTAATTTACCAATACCCTTTAGTTTTGGGGATTACCTCTTGATGTCATAATTTTAAATGTAACCCTTATTTTTATATTTTGCTTGATTATCCCTTAAATAGAAACAAAAAGCATTTTTGGGGAGTTATGCACCTAAAAGAATGAATAAAAACTAACCATTTGTAACTATAATTCACAACATCATGCCAGTGGCTTCTTAGGAAAAGCTTGTTGAACACACAGCAGCCGTATTTCATGGGCTGCGCCATTGTTGTCGAAAACCTATGTAGCAAGTTCCTGCTTATATCTACAACTTGTTTTCCACACTTCCGACCTATGGCGCTTGTTCTGTTTAATGAATATTTACATTTTTGAAATTACTCCTTAACGGTTTTTGAGAAAACCCCTTTATTTTATTAGATGACCACTTAATGTTTTGAGATGATCCCTTAATGTGTTGAGACTATGAGCCAGTTCTTAATCAACACGTCTATTTTTGAAAAGATACATTAACCTTTTTGAGTAGACCCCTTTTTTGTGAGATGACCCTTTAATGTTTTAAGATGATTGTTTTATTTGCTGAGACGATCAGTTAATTCTTTTTTAATGAATATTTACGATTTTTAAATGATCCTTTAACTTTTTTAGAAGACCCCTTTATTATAAGTGGTGACCTTTTAATGTTTTAAGATGATCCCTTAATTTATTGAGACGATCAGCTAGTTTATTATTATTGACCGTTTGCATGTTTTGTGATCCCATTGCTTTTTCGAGAAGCCCCATTATTTTGTATATGATCCCATATTTTTCAGACAATCAGCTACATCAGTTTTTAAATGAACCCTTACACTTTTTGAAATAATCCTTTACTTCTCTAGAAGACTAATTTATTTTATTACATGACCCATTAATGTTTTGAGATGATCCATTAAGTTATCGTGATGATCAGCTTATTAATTTTTAGATAAATCACCCCTTACAGTTTTCTTCATGATATGATCCCTTAGTAGTTTGTTTTAAAAACATCTTAAGTTTGCATTTGATGGCTCATTGGATTTGTAGTTTGATATGACGCTTAATTCTATGATATTACCGGTCGATTTTTTACATTACCGGTCGATTATTATATTTCATGATCAAACATTTGTCATTATCATAACAAAGATATACTAAGTACGAAAGACACTTGGCTGTGTCAATGAATAGCTATGTATATACAGGTTTAACTCCTAAAACGGTTCAAAATTATCTTCCGTGTTCTCGATGTATACATACCCTTCTCTGAAAGATTAATTGTTATTTTTTATATGTAAATTTAAAAGTGATGTGAACATATTGTTGGAAAATGGAGATCAGACTCAGCGGTCCAACCACCGGAGATCAGACTCAGCGGTCCAACCATCGGAGATCAGACTCAGCGGTCCAACCACCGGAGATCAGACTCAGCGGTCCAACCATCGGAGATCAGACTCAGCAGTCCAACCATCGGAGATCAGACTCAGCGGTCCAACCATCGGAGATCAGACTCAGCGGTCCAACCACCGGAGATCAGACTCAGCGGTCCAACCATCGGAGATCAGACTCAGCGGTACAACCACCGGAGATCAGACTCAGCGGTCCAACCACCGGAGATCAGACTCAGCGTCTAACCATCGGAGATCAGACTCAGCGGTCCAACCACCGGAAATCAGACTCAGCGGTCCAACCATCGGAGATCAGACTCAGCGGTCCAACCATCGGAGATCAGACTCAGCGGTCCAACCATCGGAGATCAGACTCAGCGGTCCAACCATCGGAGATCAGACTCAGCGGTCCAACCATCGGAGATCAGACTCAGCGGTCCAACCATCGGAGATCAGATTCAGCGGTCCAACCACCGGAGATCAGACTCAACGGTCCAACCATCGGAGATCAGACTCAGCGGTCCAACCACCGGAGATCAGACTCAGCGGTCCAACCATCGGAGATCATACTCAGCGGTCCAACCACCGGAGATCAGACTCAGCGGTCCAACCATCGGAGATCAGACTCAACGGTCCAACCATCGGAGATCAGACTAAGCGGTCCAACCACCGGAGATCAGACTCAACGGTCCAACCATCGGAGATCATACTCAGCGGTCCAACCATCCGAGATCAGACTCAGCGGTCCAACCACAGGGAACCGCTCTCGTCGGTCCCTTGTCCTTGACAGCCGCTCTCTACTGTACGGCCACCGTGGAGCCGCTCTCTACCGAGTCTACGGGACGATCACCTGTAAGCCGTTCTCTATGATACGGCCCCCGAGGCCGAGGAGTCGCTGTCTACGGTATGGTCACTCGGAAGCCGCTCTCGACGGTCCAGCCACGGGAGAGGCGCTGTAGACGTTGCTGCCACCGATTGTCCATACCGTTTTATCGCGTCAGGTGACAACTATTCTGTGCACGAAACACGTGCGCGTGTCTGCTGTTGACTACAACCTAACAAAATTGCACGTTGACTACGATCCCTCTCTTTCTCAAGTTGAAAATCAATATGCATTGAGCAGCAACATTCCGTTATGACTTGGTAGAACTATTCGAGTGAAAGACAATATTCGTTGAATCCGCCTACTAGTGGCAACCATAGTGGCGCCACTTGATGTTTCTTTTGAGATAACCTGTGTTTGGTTTACATTGCCATCACCAGACGGCGCAAACAACCACTATGTTTACAACATGGCGGCGAGTTCGAACATGTTTGGAAAGTTGAGTTTAACAAAATCCCAACCACACTATGGCAGAGGTAAAACCGTTTACCGGATTAAACACAACCTTGCTCGAATAATAGGTTTGAGTGGTCGTGGGACACTTTTTTAATCTAGCGCCAGTACTGGTAGTACACCTATCCTCTCCGTCAAACTACCTTCCAGGGCAGGGCCGGGGTTCGGTTGACCAGCCATGGGTATGGCCCACGATTCATGAACCATGGGCATGACATAGGCCATGGCCCTTGGCAGTCAGTTCCAATGGCACTGGCCTGTTGTTCTGCCGGCAGCGGTGGCCGACCCATGCTGTAGCAACATAAAACAAATCAAATCATCCGCATATATATGCTCTTCAACTTGCCAGAGCAAGAGCATTCCAAGGGAAAGTTAAAGATCTGACCACCGAGGCCACCGCCTATGGTCAAGGAATAACCTAAGTATATACATCTCCACTGTGAAATTATTCATTGACATTGTGTCTGTGAGTGTGACGTGTCAGTTCTCGTTGTCTAGTTGTAATATTAGTATTAGCTGAGCACTTTTATTTGTTTTTTGGTTGGTTTACGGGTCCGCTGACCTGTTATTTTCGTTTTTGAATAAACTACTTAAGAGTGTCACATTTTAACATGAAACATGTGTGTTGTGTTTGACGACAAGCCCATGATTAACCAGATTGTATGTACTTTCATATAATGTCGACATTCATGTTGTTAAGTCTCTTGTTTTCAGGTAGACTAATTTGTAGCAGGAGCTTTACTGGAAATAGACCCCCCAATATGTTTTTTCAATGTTCAGTCACTAGGTGTCACTCCCAAGCTAATTGGAAAATTAATATTACTGCATTATGAAATATACTTGCGTTAGTTTAGTCAACAATTTAATTTGCATTTAGGTCAGATTTCTTTGTAAATATAGAACAACAACCTGCCTAACTGTGATCTAGAAGTAAACTATACATATATGCTGGCACTGAGGGCATTCACTGCCAGGGTGCATGTCATCCTCTGTAGTTCTTTTACATCCCCAATTAATGAGATGGATCAACATTAATGTGATGGCTATAGTCACGAATGATACATATGACTTCCCAATGTTGAGAGCCAGGTTTTTACACCAAACATACCTGTGCCTGACCTGGGTCTTGAACCCAAAACTGTGGCCGTTAGGCAGTTTAATTTTTCACTGCCACTGCTATTAAGTATTTTCTATGGTGGTAGCATCTGTTGATGTTGTTTATGTCTCAAAAGCCTAATATGTCATTTATTATAGGCTTTCTTTATAATATTGTACCGAATAAATGTAAAAAAATTATTCTAATCCCATTTTATAATTCAAATTCAGAATGTTCGGTATATCTGAAAGTCACTGAAATAGAAACCGTGAAGGAAAATGTCACTAACTGCCATACATATAGTAGGGAACATTTCCATATCAAATAAAAAATATGATTACCCAGAATAAAGATCCTTCCAAAATCATATAAAAAGCAAATGTTGAATTTGGAAGAAGAACTTTGACCAACCTTAAATTATGCAACTAAATTTAAATATTACACAAATTACACCCATTGTATGCATAAAAACTACTTGAGCATGCATACCGATTTATTACATAGATAGGACATTGTAAATATAGAAAATACACCAGCATTAATAATTTGGTCACTGTGACATGGAATGATATCCTGCACATATGATCCCAACCAACATGAGATTTCCACAGTTCAGTCAGTGTGAAAGTTTTAACATAGGTTACTGGGTGGATGTCCTGGTATTTCTTGATATCTACATGCAGTGCTAGATGGCAGGCGTGTATAAACAAAATGCATTGGGGGATCGATTGTCGATGGAAGTCCAACTTGTACTTCAAATTAGAGATTGTTTCAGAAGAGAATACATTGTACCAACAATAACGCTTATTGATATTAAACAGAAATCACAATGCTAGCATCGGAACGCAAAAATCGGCTAATCTGATGTTTTACTAACTTCAAACACGATTGAGTATGTGTTGGCATCGATAACATGATCATTTCAGTGCACAACAAAAGATTCGTGCAACTTACCTGATGTACTCTTCCGATGACAATCTCACCAACTTCACCTTCATATTACGGGTTAGATTATGTACAAGAGATGCCATGTTGGTTATTCCAGGTAGTCTCTGTTGAAGTATCATCTACGTTGTTTTGCTGTTTCATTGACCAGGAAAGAAGCAACCAGAACTGTTGCCACCGTCCTCCTTTGAGACTGCCCACAAACAGCCAGATGACAATTGGAAGGAAATGGCACAAACTACAGCAGAAATACTACAGCTAACTCAGGAGAATATCCGACTTAGGTAAGATGTACTTAAGTATGGTGTACTTAGGTATGGTATATTTAGGTATGGTATACTTAGGTATGGTGTACTTAGGTATGGTATATTTAGGTATGGTGTACTTAGGTATGGTATACTTAGGTATGGTGTACTTAGGTATGGTATACTTAGGTATGGTGTACTTAGGTATGGTATATTTAGGTATGGTGTACTTAGGTATGGTATATTTAGGTATGGTGTACTTAGGTATGGTATACTTAGGTATGGTGTACTTAGGTGTGGTATACTTAGGTATGGTGTACTTAGGTATGGTATACTTAGGTATGGTATACTTAGGTATGGTGTACTTAGGTATGGTATACTTAGGTATGGTGTACTTAGGTGTGGTATACTTAGGTATGGTGTACTTAGGTATGGTATACTTAGGTATGGTATACTTAGGTATGGTGTACTTAGGTATGGTATACTTAGGTATGGTATACTTAGGTATGGTGTACTTAGGTATGGCGTGCTTAGGTATGGCGTACTTAGGTATGGTGTACTTAGGTGTGGTGTACTTAGGTGTGTTGTACTTAGGTGTGGCGTGCTTAGGTATGGCGTGCTTAGGTATGGCGTGCTTAGGTATGGTGTACTTAGGTATGGTGTACTTAGGTGTGGTGTACTTAGGTATGGTGTACTTAGGTGTGGTGTACTTAGGTGTGGTGTACTTAGGTGTGGTGTACTTAGGTATGGTGTACTTAGGTATGGTGTACTTAGGTATGGTGTACTTCTGTTAAACATAAACCTGCCAAAAAATATTTATAATATCCACAATTCTTTTTCATTTTGTCTGTAAATAGATTGCATTTAAAACATTATTTTAGCTGAAAAACTGCTCCAAATCTATATTATACAAAACAGCAAATGTTACCATGCAGCCAAAACGTGGAAATTTATACAGTTGCACTGTTAAAGATCATATACAAAGGTCGAATACATTTACTTGTTTTCACTCGTTCTGGATAGAACTGTATCCCCCTTATTCTTATTCAATCGGGAAATGTAAAAAGTTACATTAATATTTAGATCATGCAAAATGGTGAGCGACGGCGATTCTGACGGTGCAACTGACATAAGCTTATCAGTTCAAGTCATTCCATACATGTACGAGTCAACAACATGGTCACAGTCACAAAAACAGAGTTAGTAGCAACAGCGTCAGCGAGTTGTGTCGAACCAGGTCTGATTTATTGGCCGAAGCCTTTGTTTGGCCGAAGCCACAGTAAAAAAAATCCAGGATCAAAAACCTCAAAAATAACATAAATGTAAATGTATTTACAAGTGTTCTGCAATGTGTTGATCTAACTTTTGAATAGAGCTGTCTCGCCTTTGCATTGGCTTGCTCTTTGTGATTTTATTCGTATCATAGTGCACAAAGTACCTCTCGGTCTACACCAGCTATTATTTAAAAGCTGTTGCAGTGTTTTAACAATGTTTCAAATAATGAAACTGGTTTTACTCAAATTAATTGTTTTATACCCTACTGCAACATATAAGCTTTTAACGTATGCAGATGTTCTGCGTTGCTATGGAATGACAATGTTTGTTGATGTTCATTTGGCCAGACTGACGTCACATGCCAACTCCGTGTGGACATTGCCAGCAAAATGTCAAATCACTTGGGGTTTCTTTGCCCCAATATAATTAGCTTTTGTTGAAGAGTAGCCAATGACATTACTTGTTACCTACTTTTCCAAAAGGCTGTCACTGTAATATCTTTACCATTTGACAAAAATCTATTGTCCATTAACACATATGCTGTGTGAAATTCGTGAAAACGACATACCTCCGCAAACAATCCTTTATATTTTGCTCAAAACAGACTGCGGGGCTTCCACCGTGCACAGGCATTCGATGTCATTTATGCATCGTTACATCTAATCATCATTAATTGTTCAAACCGGCTGCCTTTCAGGCAACATCACATGGTTTCAGATATGTGCAGGCAGACAACAAATGTTATCTTAGAGCAGGAGCTGCCACCTGTATTGAATTCAAAGTAAGCTCATCCCACCCCATAATAGTTTGATTTGAGCAGAACTTCTGAGTTCTTTTTTCCAATTGCCACGCAAACCCTTTGTTCAAATTTGGACCTCAGATCTTCAAATGGTCTTCAAATGGATCTTTAGCTGCTACAAAGACTTGTGAGTTCTTGTGCAATTCTAGGGTTGGATTGAGGACCACATTGGAAATAAAACCAGATCGCACCAGCACAAGAAAATGAGGTTCAATTCATTCCAATTAAAATTCTGCTTGGTCAATATCTTTCAATTCAAATTCAGGAATTGAGTTGAATAATTCCAATTCATTTTTGAATTCCCCTCAGCCCTGATTATAGTAAATAAATATAAATACCTGCCTTTATGGTTTTTAATACATCACCAATTGACTTCACCCAAAGTTAGCATATAAATATAGAGATAGAGATGTTGGAGTGACAGTTGAGCCATCTGGAGAATGGCTCACTCTCAGTGCCGCCATATTTGTCTGCCAGGAAGAAAAGCATTATAATAAATAATTCTAAATAACTGCCAAATACGTTGCCAATTGCTAGGTGAGAGGCCACTGGAACACAGAAAGAGGTGAGTGGGTGTCAGCGCCTAGGAGGAGGAGGAGGTACTACCATACTGCCCCCAAAGTTAGCATAATATTTGAAATATTGTTCATGTTTGTTTTCAGGGAATCAACGCTGGTTAAAACACCGGTTGTGCAGGTATGTTCTATCAACACTCTAGCATTGTATATATATATTATGTTAACATCTCAGCTGTGCAGATATTAACACTATAACATTTTGTTTTTGTGTGTTTTGTTAATGAAAGTGTGTTCTGCCAACACTTCTGATTTCTAGTTGTGAATAAGCACCTAAAAGTATCTGCTTAAACTCAGCTGTATAGAAATATATAGCAGTATAAATACATTATAAATTGTACTGTCCAGATTGCATTAATTCTGCTAACCATCTTTATTTTATTAAAATATTGGACTACATTTATTAGCTGTACTGCATAAATACGTTCGTAAGTGCATTTATTACTACAACCAGTTCAAATTACAGGAAGCCGCAGTCAGTGCCCACCAGGTGACAGCAGCTGCACCATTGCTTGATGTTCGCCATCTTGATGACATCATCAGTCGCCAGGCGGTCGAGGTCGCTGCGTTACGTCGGCAGCTTGCTGAGTGTGAGACACAGTCTCAAAGACATGTGGCACTTCTTGAGAGTCAACTCATGCTCAAGGATGCTCAGTCCACTCAACAGGTGGCAGCACTAGAAGGGAGAATTCGGACCCTCGAAGAAACGCATACACAACAGGTCTGGCTAGATTGTTCAAATTAAATGTCAAATTCTTTATATATTCAAAAAAGAATGTAAGAGGAAGGGAAGCTATAGCTAATAGACCTGCTATAGCTATAGCTATAGCTAATAGACCTGCTCTTCAGGTAGGCTCATCTGCACACCAATCTCTTCCCTGGGATCATCCATCCTCCATCAGGTAAAAAAGGTAAAGTCATCCCCCAGGCATTACACCTTAGGAAGCCATGAAGGCTTATATGGCCAGTGCTTAAACCTGGTTTCTGTATGCCGTGGATGCACTTAGAGTGCAGTTATACTGACTCTCCTGGATGGGACACTAGTCCATCGCAGGTACCTTCCAAACAGTGTTTGTACTCATTTGCAGCTGAGTAGACTGAGGCAAAGTATGGTAAACGAAATTGCCTAAGCTTCGAAAACGAACCGTGCCCAGTGTGGGTCTTGAACTCACAACCCTCGAATTTAGAGTCCAACACTTTAACCACTAGGCCACGGCATCCTCCATCAGCATGCCCTTTAATTCTCTCTATCCAATTATTCTCAAAAACTTGCTGTCGTTGTTGTGCTATTAGCTTAACCACCCCCAAACTGTGTAGGTCATTAAATACTAGGTATGCTAGCATTACACACGAGCTCAGGACTTTACCTTTTAATTGTATTGATATCTTCTTGTTGACCATGACTCTCTTTTGAATTTGAAAATTACATTACACAGTTTTCTCCATCGACCAGGAGAATGTTTACACTTTCACATAAAAGTTATGTTCTTCTTCAAAGTGCATGATACACATGATGTATAGTATTTTATACAACAGCTAATTTATGCATGGTGCTGATATGCATTTGACGTTCACAAACGTTTGCTTAACATAAGGATTCCTAGAATGAGGCAGACATGTTTTGTCCAGGTGGATAATGCACTGTAATAAAACTACCTGATTGGTTAAGAGGAATTTATCATGATATATCCATCCAGATAACACATGGCTACCTCATTCTGAGAATCCATCTGATGTTTAAATCATCTTGAATGCTATTAAGCACACACATTGGCACAGACATGCAATTGTTCACAGCAATGTGTGTTTTCTGTTCTGAATTACATAGTCTTCATCAAACGTCAGCAGAAGTTCCTTCATTCAGTCTGAATGCTTCATGAAACCAAACACAGCTGCAAAAATTAAAAGTTAAAAAGTACATTAAAATGTAAATTTTCCCTTTTATAGCTTGTATTACAGGAATAATACACTGTTTGTTGATGTATCTGGCACTCGTGATGTTATCTGGTAACACTCTCATGACATCAATAAATAGTGTATTATTCAATGAGTATTCATGCTGGTCAATTGACGTGTTATCAACAGTTGGCCGATAAGACACAGGAGCTGAGTGAACTGGAAGGGAAGTGGACAGGTGAGGTTCAGAGGTTACAGGACACGCTGGACAGCTCTGCCAGAACATACACTGAGCAGGTGGGGAAACTAACAGAGAAACTTGGAGCAGCTGAAGCCCTTATCTCACAGACACAGACAGGGACAGCGCAAAGACTGAGGTACAGGGCAAGGAAGTTGCTCTTTTAGTAGATCAGTTGAAGCATGTGTTGCGCATTGCATTCTGGGGAATGTAGAGGTCTGTCATAAAAAATACTAGCCTTTCTAACATGGATTTTAGTACTTCTCATTAATTGTATGCTTTATGAATCACATCCAAGAAGTATGGGAAAATATATTCTTCTGAAAGATGGTGAAATGGTGCGTATAATGTAAATACTAGCTGGTCACTGTAGACATGGACCCCACAATCTCCCAGCTTGCATCGTTCGTCACATGCACAAAATGCACAATATACCATCTGCTAAGAGATTCATGTTTCAGTAGCAGTGAGTTACAGTAGGATATACAGGCTAAAGTCCATATGAATTTGTTATTACAGCTTTTTTATTGATAGATACATTGCAATTTTACACATGACCTCTAAAAAGTCTTACAAAGTTACAATAAAATTGTTTTTTGAGCTGTCGACACTCAGACATTGCTTAAACATTATGTATGTGTTTGATACATTCATATCCTCTTTTGAATTGCATATTTTCAACCCAAATTTATGCAAACTACCAATAAGCAATTACACAGATCTTTCAGGTACAGTTTGAATCAAAGTTTTCTTTGATTGCTGTAAAGTGTTTAACAAGCTCTGTCATGTTTTGTTATTGTTTTCTTTGATTGCTGTAAAGTGTTTAACAAGCTCTGTCATGTTTTGTTGTTGTTTTCTTTGATTGCTGTAAAGTGTTTAACAAGCTCTGTCATGTTTTGTTATTGTTTTCTTTGATTGCTGTAAAGTGTTTAACAGCATGTCGATAGTATCAATAATGAAAAAATATACTGATTTTTAATAATCGGCACTTTATGATGCAAATACTGGCTAAACAATTTAGCCATGGTTGTTTTCATTGGTGCCAGACAAAACGAAGAAGAACTTAGAACACGCAATGAAACCATAAACCAGCTGAAGAGATACCTTGGCGAATCTGAACAAGTTTCCAAATCAACTGAGATTTGGAGGAAAGAAATGGAAAATTTAAAAAACAAATTGCAGGTTTGTATTCATTTGTTACATGCTAGATTTGTAATAATTACATGTAGCACCCTATTTTGCTGGACCAACAGTCCTTTGCAGCTGTTAGTTATAAGATATATTAAAGTCTTAAAATATTTTGAACATTGAGTCAGGGAGGGGTCAATGCCTTTGTTATAACTTGTTCATTAAAATTACTGAACATTATAGCAGCCAACTCGTGGTTGTTGAGTTAACATTCCTTCATAAAACTGTCTTGTAGCATTGTGAAACCAAGAAGAGAGAACTGGAGTCGTCCTCCCAGCTACAGAATGTCAGGCTTACATCACTCAACGAGATCTTCACAATACATGAGAGGCAGATCAGTGGATTAGATTCAACGGTAAGTTTTTATGTGACATTTGTGTGTGTGTGTGTGTGTGTGTGTGTGTGTGTGTGTGTGTGTGTGTGTGTGTGTGTGTATATATATATATATATATATATATATATATATATTGATGAAAGTTGACGAAAGCCTCTACCAGGTAAATTAAACACACCTTGGATATGAAAAATTAAAGTTATCTGATTTGAAAATGAACTATCCTGAAGAATGTTCAGTAATATATATATATATGGTTTTTTAATGCATGATTTTACTGAAAGGTAATATTTTATCATACTGGTAACATTGTTATGTGTTTACCTGGTCATTGTTGCAATGGTACATTCCTTGTTTATGTTTGACAGGGAAAAGATAGTGCCACAGAGAAGAAACATACCCTGTTAACAAGGTCAGTTGAATGGAGATATTGTTTGTCAGACAAAGTCACAAATATGTGGATTTTTGTAACCAGGCTTAAATTTTTCCACGAGTCCAAGACTCCTTGTTTTACCCTTTACTACTTATATAACCCTTGGTACAAGTCTGTGTGACTCCTTACTGTAGAACATGATAAATTCAGTGCTAAACCAGTTGATATCGATGTGCAACATCTTGAATTGGCTCTGGGCTGTGCTGAGTGGTAAAACTCACTTCTATTTGTTCGAAAATACCACGGTGCAACTATTATTGCCATTCCTGCACGTAAATTAACGTTTGTTGAAAAAGTCCCAAATTTCTCTGTGGACTCCAAAATATGAGCAGGGTGGGAGTCAGTTAGACTGAGGGAAGTGTGAGGGGGGCTGTGGGAGGATTACGGGAGGGGGCTGCGGGAGGAGTATGGGAGGGGGCTGTGGGAGGAGTATGGGATGGGGTTGCGGGAGGAGTGTGGGAGGGGGCTGCGGGAGGAGTGTGGGCAGGGCTGGGTCCAATTTCACAAAATTATCAATTACATTTAATTTTTTATTTCAATTACAATTACACTCATAATTTTCCAAATCAATTACAATTACACTGTTTCAATTACAATGACAATTGCATTATGCGGAACCAAATATATTCAGCATTTGTTAATTATGTATTTTTGCACGTTTTGCTGAATTTTAATGTTTTGTACACAATTGATAAACAAATATAATGGTAATGTTTGTACATTTTATTGAATTGTGACTTGAATTATACTAAATAAAAAGATAGCCATTTAAAACATATTTCTGTTATATAAAAATACAATGCAGTATCCAGACATAATCCTTCAGGACATTCCTTACAGACAAAATCACACAATATGAAAAGTGAAAAAAATTCCACCGGACAAAATACAACAATGTGAAAATTGGACAAAATCCCACAGGCCGTAATACAATATTTATTTGTAGTTCTTCTCTAAGCATCCTTTCTAGTTTTGCAGACATTTATCAGTGTGCATTTCTTACATTTTTCTTCGGAAAATAGTAATAATAGGGTATGATGTGTTTACTTTGAGGTTGTAGCTCCTGCTCTAAGCTAACATTCTTAATTGGTCTGCCCTTTGCTTTGTGTGAGTTGGGAATGGGGAAGAGGCCATATAAACGGTCCTTGCCACCTGACCTGTCTCCAGTCCACCACAACACAAGGGGTGTAATTGGCTTGCTAACTCTGCAATGTTTCACTAAGCTGATATTTTTTGAAGCAATATCAGGCTACAGGTCTTTCCATATTGTTTGAATACCAGCTTAGCCTTTGTCTGACAATGTCTGTGCATTGTTTATTGTTTCCTGGCTGTTACCAACTTACTGAAAAGGCTAATCGCTAAGGCTACCCACCACTAGCACCACGAACCAGTACCCACCAGACAGTGAATACTGAGAAGTAAATATAAATATATAAGCAGGTGTTATAATTAGTCTTGATTTTCAACTCATGTGAGACTTAAATTATACTTTTATTGACAATTCGTTCAGGTACTTTGTTATATGAAACGTACTGTAATTGATTGTAATTGAAATAAATTTTCAGTTGTACAAAATATAACAATTACAGCAACATTTTTAAACATGAGAGGGGGCTGCAGGGCAAGTATGGGAGGGGGCTGCGGGAGGAGTATGGGAGGGGGCTGCAGGGCAAGTATGGGAGGGGGCTGCGGGAGGAGTATGGGAGGGGGCTGTGGGAGGAGTATGGGAGGGGGCTGCAGGGCAAGTATGGGAGGGGGCTGCAGGGCAAGTATGGGAGGGGGCTGCGGGAGGAGTATGGAAGGGGGCTGCAGGGCAAGTATGGGAGGGGGCTGTGGGAGGAGTATGGGAGGGGGCTGCAGGAGGAGTATGGGAGGGGGCTGCAGGGCACGTATGGGAGGGGGCTGCGGGAGGAGTATGGGAGGGGGCTGCAGGAGGAATATGAGAGGGGGCTGCAGGGCAAGTATGGGAGGGGGCTGCAGGGTAAGTATGGAAGGGGGCTGCGGGGTGAGTGTGGGAGGGGGCTGCAGGGCGAGTATGGGAGGGGGCTGTGGGAGGAGTATGGGAGGGGGCTGCAGGAGAAGTATGAAAGGGGGCTGCAGGGTAAGTATGGGAGGGGGCTGCGGGGCGAGTGTGGGAGGGGGCTGCGGGGTGAGTGTGGGAGGGGGTTCCTCCACCTGGGTGAAGAATTTGTTTATTTTAGGGTATATTTACCTAATTCCGATATTTAAATATAAATTGTGTCTAAAGTTGGATCAGCAATTCATTTGTATTAAAAATTGGTACATATTTTTTACCTAAAATTGTGATTTGGCTGTAGATTTTTTTCTAAATCGGTAGATCGTGATTTCTGTCACCAAAGTTGGAGATATGGCACCCATGGATTTGTTGAAACCCAATGGTATTGTACAGGTGGCGAGAGAAGGTATACCAGCTACTGGTGCAGTTGAAGAGTGCCCAGTTGATGCAGGAGATTGCAGACAGAGACTGGCAGATGAAGGTGGGTATCTTTTATGATGACTGGCAGTGTGGACGCCATGCAGGTTTTGTATTAAACCAGTTAAAGTAATACCATTCATAAAGTAAACAAAATTATAAGCTGTAGAAGCAGCAATGTAATATAGATTCTTAGCAACATTGTTGACCCAACATTAATAAGATTTTAAAAACACGCTAGTGGTGTATTTGTAAGTTAACATATTATTATAAGTTAACGTTTTAGTGCTTGGAATTTCAACCAGATTAGTTTATGATTAAACATTGCAAACCTGCAGAATTCTCACACACACCTATTTCCTGCCCGTGTTATTTATATGTAAGTAAACAATATATAAACAAATATATTATTTAATAAAAAAATGTATGAGTGCTATTTATAAAAACAAATCATGGTACAATATTTCGTCCAACTTTAGACCCATTTTGTTAAACTGGCATGTACCATAGACCGCATTAAGATGATTAATTGTGGATTCATAAATATAAATGATTCACACTTTCTTTCAAATGGAAAAAGCTATATCAGCATGATGGTTTCACTAGTGGCTTACAGTACTTATTGATGGGACAGCGCCAGTTGTATGGTTTCACTAGTGGCTTACAGTACTTATTGATGGGACAGCGCCAGTTGTATGGTTTCACTAGTGGCTTACAGTACTTATTGATGGGACAGCGCCAGTTGTATGGTTTCACTAGTGGCTTACAGTACTTATTGATGGGACAGCGCCAGTTGTATGTTTGCTAACAATTCCATTGATAACTTTGATGCCCTATTGCGCAAGAATATTTAAGGTTTTAGAAAACGGGTTAATGACATTGACAGTGATTTAATAAAATATATGACCAATTGTATTAATAGTGTTAATGGACCACGTAGTTGGGCATGAGCACTTTATTGTGTACAACATACAACGTTATTTATTATTATTTATTTTAAACTTATATATTGTTGATGTATTTATTTATTTTTTAACTTATTTATATTTTTAGCATAGTTGTATTTTTAATCCTTATTTGTATGTACAGTAAAATCTGCCCTAGTGGACACCTATTCATAACAGACACCTGTCTATAATGGACACTTTTGAAAGTCCCAGATTACTTGCTATTAGTTTGCACTGACCACTAACTGCCCATAGCAGCCACCTGGCCAATGTGGACAATGGACAGGGAATTTGGACCCAACCATTCACCACCCTGTTGCTTGTGGGAACAGGTCAAAGTGCATCGACAATCTAGTCAATTTAGCTGAGCCACTGCTGATACCCACTAACTTTGCTAAGTATGTATTCAGTGTCATACCATCTGCATAGTGTCATCAAGAAATGTGCTCCAAATACGGGGAGTCTCTTGCCTAGCCCTAGCCCTAGCCCTAGCCCTAGCCCTAGCCCTAGCCCTAGCCCTAGCCCTAGCCCTAGCCCTAGCCCTAGCCCTAGCCGTAGCCCTAGCCCTAGCCCTAGCCCTTGCCCTTGCCCTAGCCCTAGCCCTAACCTAAGCCACCCTGTGTAAACTTTCACCCCTTGGCTACTCTTGGACATCAAAGCCAGTTCAGCTCGCCTTTCAGTAACCCTAACCCTACTTTGTTTTGACAAAGACTCAAAGTATAACTCTCAGAAGCCAAGCTCCAACCACAGTGAATGAACAAGAAGGAATTTGTCAATGTTACTATCCGTCCAACAGCAATGGACCCTGTATTAATCATTTGTTTGTAGAGGGGTCAAAGATATGGTGATTACATGGGACCATCACAGGCCCAATATGCCTCCTGGTTTCCAGCAGTGGAATGCAGTACCGCTGTGTGATTAATGACATTTTCACCAAGTTTAAGGCCGACATATATTGTATAATACATGTATAGTTTTATTAACCATAGCTTTGTGTTGTTCACGACAGTACCAACAACTGGCAACCATAACAAACTATAATGGCGCCACCTAGTATCTACTTAATCATATTCTCCATAACGAACGTAATGTCTCGGCAGTGTCCGCTATGGACAGGTTTAACTGTATATGGGTTTAGGGTTAGGGTTATAATGCATAGTCCTGGTGGTGTCCACTATGGACAGGTTTTACTGTATATGGGTTTAGGGTTAGAGTTATAATGCATAGTCCTGGTGGTGTCCGCTATGGACAGGTTTTACTGTATATGGGTTTAGGGTTAGGGTTATAATGCATAGTCCTGGTGGTGTCCACTATGGACAGGTTTTACTGTATATGGGTTTAGGGTTAGAGTTATAATGCATAGTCCTGGTGGTGTCCGCTATGGACAGGTTTTACTGTATATGGGTTTAGGGTTAGGGTTATAATGCATAGTCCTGGTGGTGTCCGCACTGGACAGGTTTCACTGTATATGGGTTTAGGGTTAGGGTTATAATGCATAGTCCTGGTGGTGTCCACTATGGACAGGTTTTACTGTATATGGGTTTAGGGTTAGGGTTATAATGCATAGTCCCGGCGGTGTCCGCTATGGGCAGGTTTAACTGTATATGGGTTTAGGGTTAGGGTTATAATGCATAGTCCCGGCGGTGTCCGCTATGGGCAGGTTTAACTGTATATGGGTTTAGGGTTAGGGTTAGGGTTATAATGCATAGTCCTGCTGGTGTCCGCTATGGACAGGTTTTACTGTATATGGGTTTTTACCTGAAATAAAAGTACTAGTGTTCTAAGTATTCGTATTCTTGTTGACCTTGTTTGTGTACAGCTTCAGAATGTTGAGAATGAGTTGGACTCGACCAGGAATCAGTGTCAAGTGTTGGAACACTCTCTCAGTGACAGGCAGGCCCAGCTAGACCTACATACCATGCACAGCAATGTGAGTACATCCTTGAATAAGCTTGCTACATGTTTTTGTTCTTCATCATTTATACAATAAAGTGGCTGGGCTGTTACATTCCAAATTTTACTCCCTTGGTTTTACAGATAATTTTGCCTTTTGTTCACATCATGCACTTAAAATCACGACTACTATATCTGTGCAATAAAATGTAACTTTGAAGCATCCTTCTCAGAGGCATTTGTGATACTAAAAAATTTTTTTTTAGCTTTTTATTTCAATTTGATGAGTACTGGTAGCGTTTTACTGAATTCTTTATATGTACAAATGTTTATTTGTGTCTTATAAACAAACAAGTGAAACAACCACTTTTATAATTTGTACCAAAATATATTAAAATAATAATATCAAAATAGAGATTTTTTTACACCAGCCCTTTACTTGTATCAAATCATGGTGTGACATTTTGCACAAGCAGTGTGCAGAATGTCAGCATGATATTATGTGTTTGTTAAAAGTGTAATGCCTGGGTGACCAGTCATGGTTATGAAGTCAGTACTCTTCAAATGCCTGGGTGACCAGTCATGGTTATGAAGTCAGTACTCTTAAAATGCCTGGGTGACCAGTCATGGTTATGAAGTCAGTACTGTTCAAATGCCTGGGTGACCAGTCATGGTTATGAAGTCAGTACTGTTCAAATGCCTGGGTGACCAGTCATGGTTATGAAGCCAGTACTGTTCAAATGCCTGGGTGACCAGTCATGGTTATGAAGCCAGTACTGTTCAAATGCCTGGGTGACCAGTCATGGTTATGAAGCCAGTACTGTTCAAATGCCTGGGTGACCAGTCATGGTTATGAAGCCAGTACTGTTCAAATGCCTGGGTGACCAGTCATGGTTATGAAGTCAGTACTGTTCAAATGCCTGGGTGACCAGTCATGGTTATGAAGTCAGTACTGTTCAAATGCCTGGGTGACCAGTCGTGGTTATGAAGCCAGTACTGTTCAAATGCCTGGGTGACCAGTCATGGTTATGAAGTCAGTACTCTTCAAATGCCCGGGTGACCAGTCATGGTTATGAAGTCAGTACTGTTCAAATGCCTGGGTGACCAGTCATGGTTATGAAGTCAGTACTCTTCAAATGCCTGGATGACCAGTCATGGTTATGAAGTCAATACTGTTCAAATGCCTGGGTGACCAGTCATGGTTATGAAGTCAATACTGTTCAAATGCCTGGGTGACCAGTCATGGTTATGAAGTCAATACTGTTCAAATGCCTGGGTGACCAGTCATGGTTATGAAGTCAGTACTCTTCAAATGCCTGGGTGACCAGTCATGGTTATGAAGTCAATACTGTTCAAATGCCTGGGTGACCAGTCATGGTTATGAAGTCAGTACTGTTCAAATGCCTGGGTGACCAGTCATGGTTATGAAGTCAGTACTCTTCAAATGCCTGGGTGACCAGTCATGGTTATGAAGTCAATACTGTTCAAATGCCTGGGTGACCAGTCATGGTTATGAAGTCAGTACTCTTCAAATGCCTGGGTGACCAGTCATGGTTATGAAGTCAATACTGTTCAAATGCCTGGGTGACCAGTCATGGTTATGAAGCCAGTACTCTTCAAATGCCTGGGTGACCAGTCATGGTTATGAAGTCAATACTGTTCAAATGCCTGGGTGACCAGTCATGGTTATGAAGTCAGTACTCTTCAAATGCCTGGGTGACCAGTCATGGTTATGAAGTCAGTACTCTTCAAATGCCTGGGTGACCAGTCATGGTTATGAAGTCAATACTGTTCAAATGCCTGGGTGACCAGTCATGGTTATGAAGTCAATACTGTTCAAATGCCTGGGTGACCAGTCATGGTTATGAAGTCAGTACTCTTCAAATGCCTGGGTGACCAGTCATGGTTATGAAGTCAATACTGTTCAAATGCCTGGGTGACCAGTCATGGTTATGAAGCCAGTACTCTTCAAATGCCTGGGTGACCAGTCATGGTTATGAAGTCAATACTGTTCAAATGCCTGGGTGACCAGTCATGGTTATGAAGTCAGTACTCTTCAAATGCCTGGGTGACCAGTCATGGTTATGAAGTCAGTACTGTTCAAATGCCTGGGTGACCAGTCATGGTTATGAAGCCAGTACTGTTCAAATGCCTGGGTGACCAGTCGTGGTTATGAAGTCAGTACTGTTCAAATGCCTGGGTGACCAGTCATGGTTATGAAGTCAGTACTCTTCAAATGCCTGGGTGACCAGTCATGGTTATGAAGTCAGTACTGTTCAAATGCCTGGGTGACCAGTCATGGTTATGAAGTCAGTACTGTTCAAATGCCTGGGTGACCAGTCGTGGTTATGAAGCCAGTACTGTTCAAATGCCTGGGTGACCAGTCATGGTTATGAAGTCAGTACTCTTCAAATGCCTGGGTGACCAGTCATGGTTATGAAGCCAGTACTCTTCAAATGCCTGGGTGACCAGTCATGGTTATGAAGTCAGTACTCTTCAAATGCCTGGGTGACCAGTCATGGTTATGAAGTCAGTACTCTTCAAATGCCTGGGTGACCAGTCATGGTTATGAAGTCAGTACTCTTCAAATGCCTGGGTGACCAGTCATGGTTATGAAGTCAATACTGTTCAAATGCCTGGGTGACCAGTCATGGTTATGAAGTCAGTACTCTTCAAATGCCTGGGTGACCAGTCATGGTTATGAAGTCAGTACTGTTCAAATGCCTGGGTGACCAGTCATGGTTATGAAGTCAGTACTCTTCAAATGCCTGGGTGACCAGTCATGGTTATGAAGTCAGTACTGTTCAAATGCCTGGGTGACCAGTCGTGGTTATGAAGCCAGTACTGTTCAAATGCCTGGGTGACCAGTCGTGGTTATGAAGTCAGTACTGTTCAAATGCCTGGGTGACCAGTCATGGTTATGAAGTCAGTACTCTTCAAATGCCTGGGTGACCAGTCATGGTTATGAAGTCAGTACTGTTCAAATGCCTGGGTGACCAGTCATGGTTATGAAGTCAGTACTGTTCAAATGCCTGGGTGACCAGTCGTGGTTATGAAGCCAGTACTGTTCAAATGCCTGGGTGACCAGTCATGGTTATGAAGTCAGTACTCTTCAAATGCCTGGGTGACCAGTCATGGTTATGAAGTCAGTACTCTTCAAATGCCTGGGTGACCAGTCATGGTTATGAAGCCAGTACTCTTCAAATGCCTGGGTGACCAGTCATGGTTATGAAGCCAGTACTGTTCAAATGCCTGGGTGACCAGTCGTGGTTATGAAGTCAGTACTGTTCAAATGCCTGGGTGACCAGTCATGGTTATGAAGTCAGTGCTCTTCAAATGCCTGGGTGACCAGTCATGGTTATGAAGTCAGTACTGTTCAAATGCCTGGGTGACCAGTCATGGTTATGAAGTCAGTACTGTTCAAATGCCTGGGTGACCAGTCATGGTTATGAAGCCAGTACTGTTCAAATGCCTGGGTGACCAGTCATGGTTATGAAGTCAGTACTGTTCAAATGCCTGGGTGACCAGTCATGGTTATGAAGCCAGTACTCTTCAAATGCCTGGGTGACCAGTCATGGTTATGAAGCCAGTACTCTTCAAATGCCTGGGTGACCAGTCATGGTTATGAAGTCAGTACTCTTCAAATGCCTGGGTGACCAGTCATGGTTATGAAGTCAGTACTGTTCAAATGCCTGGGTGACCAGTCATGGTTATGAAGTCAGTACTCTTCAAATGCCTGGGTGACCAGTCATGGTTATGAAGTCAGTACTCTTCAAATGCCTGGGTGACCAGTCATGGTTATGAAGCCAGTACTGTTCAAATGCCTGGGTGACCAGTCATGGTTATGAAGCCAGTACTGTTCAAATGCCTGGGTGACCAGTCATGGTTATGAAGCCAGTACTGTTCAAATGCCTGGGTGACCAGTCATGGTTATGAAGTCAGTACTCTTCAAATGCCTGGGTGACCAGTCATGGTTATGAAGTCAGTACTGTTCAAATGCCTGGGTGACCAGTCATGGTTATGAAGTCAGTACTGTTCAAATGCCTGGGTGACCAGTCATGGTTATGAAGCCAGTACTGTTCAAATGCCTGGGTGACCAGTCATGGTTATGAAGTCAGTACTGTTCAAATGCCTGGGTGACCAGTCATGGTTATGAAGCCAGTACTGTTCAAATGCCTGGGTGACCAGTCATGGTTATGAAGTCAGTACTGTTCAAATGCCTGGGTGACCAGTCATGGTTATGAAGCCAGTACTCTTCAAATGCCTGGGTGACCAGTCATGGTTATGAAGTCAGTACTCTTCAAATGCCTGGGTGACCAGTCATGGTTATGAAGTCAGTACTGTTCAAATGCCTGGGTGACCAGTCATGGTTATGAAGTCAGTACTCTTCAAATGCCTGGGTGACCAGTCATGGTTATGAAGTCAGTACTCTTCAAATGCCTGGGTGACCAGTCATGGTTATGAAGTCAGTTCAGTACTGTTCAAATGCCTGGGTGACCAGTCATGGTTATGAAGCCAGTACTGTTCAAATGCCTGGGTGACCAGTCATGGTTATGAAGTCAGTACTCTTCAAATGCCTGGGTGACCAGTCATGGTTATGAAGTCAGTACTGTTCAAATGCCTGGGTGACCAGTCATGGTTATGAAGTCAGTACTGTTCAAATGCCTGGGTGACCAGTCATGGTTATGAAGTCAGTTCAGTACTGTTCAAATGCCTGGGTGACCAGTCATGGTTATGAAGCCAGTACTGTTCAAATGCCTGATGCCTGGGTGACCAGTCATGGTTATGAAGTCAGTTCAGTATTGTTCAAATGCCTGGGTGACCAGTCATGGTTATGAAGCCAGTACTGTTCAAATGCCTGGGTGACCAGTCATGGTTATGAAGCCAGTACTGTTCAAATGCCTGGGTGACCAGTCATGGTTATGAAGTCAGTACTGTTCAAATGCCTGGGTGACCAGTCATGGTTATGAAGTCAGTACTGTTCAAATGCCTGGGTGACCAGTCATGGTTATGAAGTCAGTTCTCTTCAAAAAACCTATCTATTTAGGTGTGCATACTTCCACTGGAAATAACTGAATGATGACACTTTATGAACATGTATTTTATTTATTTATTTATTATAATTATTTATTTATTTACTATAATTATTTATTCATTGTATTTATTTATTAATCTTGATCTCTGTATATTTAACTATAATAATTGTATATTTATTATTTTTATGATTGCATATATTTTTGCATATATATATATATATATATATATATATATATATATATATATATATATATATATATATATATATATATATATTATATATATATGTTATATGTATGTATATAAATGGGCTGGTCCCAGATATATATGTGATATGTATTTATATAAATGGGCTGGTCCCAGATATATATGTGATATGTATTTATATAAATGGGCTGGTCCCAGATATATGGCACATTGGCAATTTTTAGTAATAGTAATAATGCCTATGATTTCTGAGCTGATTAAATGCTTGAACCTTCAATGAGAGACCACAGTCTGAGCCAGTGTTGACTAGAGGTATCTTGACCACTGTCCACTGTGTGTTGGTAGACGATGCAGCATGAGTTGAGGTCAGCGCAGGAACTGGCCATAGAACTGGATGACCGCAATAAGCAACAGAAGCTAGTGGTCAGTCAACTAGTGGACAGTGTACAGGGGTGAGTGGACTGACTGGACATTGGCTCATTTGACCTCTATTCACAATGGTCATTTAAAATGCGTATGCAATCATGAAGCCAGTACATGTAACAGGTCATCTTCACACTAAGTTACCCACAGTATAAGAATATCTGCCAGATACAGGGTTGAAAAAAAATAATGTTTTTTTTTAAATAGGATTTTTTAGATTTAAATCGGATTTTTTTTATTTACTTGATTTAGGTACTTGTCTAAACAGAGGATACATGATTTTTGCTTATATAAAGACATTAGACAATGTCCACAAGGCTTCACCTCCTGTAGTTGCATAATCAGTCTTGGAAAGGAAAGCATGCTGTGGGTCTGTGGCTGTAGCAGTGCTAATTATTGTTTGCTGAGAGGGTGGATTAGCACCTGTCCAGGGCTCTGTTTACTCTAAGGGTATCCAACCAGACTGCAAACTGGTACAGTATTAAATAATTGTCACCAGGACTGTCTCACTTGAGTCAACATACTGAATTGGTAACAACTAGCACAAGCTCTAAGTAAGTGGACTTTAACTCAGGGCTTCTGACTTGAAAAGATACTTCCTCTGGAAGACAAGTTTGTGTGGCTTCACTGCATTCAGAAAGGGAATAGCTCAAACACACACAATGTCATAAAATATTTGACTATCAGGCTATCTGGTGTCAATACAGCTACACAAGTGTGCGCACTTTGTGCTTTTGTATTAAAAAACTTACAAAACTTTGTTGATCTCGATGCTTGTAAACAATTATTTGTGTTAAATTCATATAAGTAAAAAATCATAAATCAACGATTTTGTTTGATTTTTCTGGAGTGATTTAAATCATGATTTAAATCAAACAACCCTGGCCAGATAATATGCACACTAGACAGACTGAAAGAAATGGTGGTTGTAACTCTCAAGTGATTTTCATCATCATCAGTTGCTGTGTCTGTTGCAGGCATAGGCGATCATCGCCCTCCATTTCCAATGACCACAAGTGTCTCTTAATGGTTCCATCGTGTTCACTCCTAGCCAGGTTGCTCGACCATCAACAATCTTTGCTGACCTCTGCTTCTTTTCCTCTCAATCTTTCCCGTTGTCATCAGATGTTCTAGGTTTCTCTAGTCATGTTGCCTAAAACTTCTGCTTTTCATGACTTTGAAGCATATTTTCTGTTTTATTTCTGATACATACACGCAGATAGTCTTACACAATAATACTGATATTCTCCAGATTCATTTACAAATATAATCATTATATTGTTGCAAGTTTCCATCATGTTTCTGCATGTTTTCTTAGTGTCTATGAGAAGTACTGTAGTACTGCAAAGCAACAGCAGAGTGCGCTAGCTACATTGTCGGCCTTCAGCCAACGTATAGCATTTGCGAGTGGACGAATGGAAATGTTACGCAGTCAGTTTGCCCGCCGAGAAGCTCTGCTTCGATTACAAACAGCAGAGGGCACCACTGAACCAGTCAATCTCAACCAGTCACCGCCATCAGACACAGTGTTATGCGGAAGGTACGTGCACGTTAATTATGACTTGTTTATAAAAAGACTTTTAGCCAAAAATGTAAGGTATAATTAAAAGTCCTTCCTCACTTTAATTTTTTCACTCGTCTCATTTTTAGTAACCACCATGCACAACATGCTAACGCATTTGTACACTTTGTTTGTTAGGGTAGTTTTGGCAAAATCATCGGACAAACCATTTAATTATTATTTACCGCATCCAGTCAAAAATCAGCAGAAAAATGGCAAAGTGGCTCCGCCTCTATATACTATTACATAAGGTTATTCACATTTATGCAATCAACAACACAACACAGATATAGTAGCATGTAGGGCATTATGCTATTTAGTTTAAGGGTGTTCCATGACAATAGTAATGCCATTGTTTCTTTTATTTGTTCTAGGAATACTGCTACTGCTTTGTGGTGAAATGTGGGCTCTATTGAACCCGACGTCCAGGAGGCTCGCATTGGGCGTAGTCAGCCTGGCGTTGGGTTGTGGAGCCCACATTTCTTTGTTTTACATTTCTTTGAAAGTGGGCTTACCCTTAATCCCCACAATAAACGTCATTCATTTGGCCTTTTCATATCTCTATATCTGTGTTGTGTTGTTGATTGCATAAATAGAGATATGAAAAGGCCAAATGAATGACGTTTATTGTGGGGATTAAGGGTAAGTTCACTTTCAAAGAAATGTAAAACAAAGAAATGTGGGCTCCACAACCCAACACCAGGCTGACTACGCCCAATGCGAGCCTCCTGGACGTCGGGTTCAATAGAGCCCACATTTCAACACAAAGCAGTAGCAGTATTCCTAGAACAAATAAAAGAAACAATGGCATTACTATTTTCATAGAACACCCTTAAACCAAATAGCATAATGCCCTACATGCTATCACGCAGTCTATGAATACAACTACCTGCTTAAAAATACACTAGCTCTAACTGGAATAACTACAAAGGTGGGGCCAATTCGCCACCGGTCACCGACACACCCCACCAACCCTAAATAACCGCTGAAGTTAAGAACTGTTAGATAGAACAGTGAGCACTCCTACTCAAGCAATCCTAATGTATTTCTTAAACGAATCCGAAGTCCACCTGCCTGCCGCTCTGATCTGCACATCCGATTCGCCCCTCAGTGCGGCTACAAAACCAAGTAGTCGCTTCAATGACACATCAAATTCACTGCGTAACATTGGAGAGCCATCTGGGTATGCGAACAGAGAAGCCTGCACGTTGCCTCTGGCCAGCTGGAAATCTCGCAAAAAAGAAGCAGGGTGGATTATAGTCCCCTGAATGCACTCGCCTCTCACCTGTAGGGATTGAGGACCTTGCCTCGCACTATGCTTAAAACGCCGGAAAGATATTGTGATCAACTCCCCGGATGATAAAACATCATCCATGTGCAAACAACCACGTATCGTGCCACGTGATCGAGGCACCATGTCCCCTATCCGCAAATAAGCTTTGAATGCCAGTACCATCATGGCTCGGAGCATAAGACATTTATACCGAGATGTAAACACGGTGGGTAAAGCCTGCACCAAGCGACTGAGTACAGGGAGTGTGACAGGCAAGCTTACATCAGGGACTGTTCCCAAATTACAACAACTCAGATACCATAAAGCAATTCGACGGGTCATGGAAACCATTGATTTTGTGGAAATAAGCTACCGCTGATACAGTGGAAACAATGGATGTAGAGGCAGAGCCACTGGCATACAAATGTGCAATAAAAAGCAACACCGTCGGTACCGAAACTGGCAGACGAGTTGGTAAGCCCAGCGAGACATGAAAATTTACCAATTTCTTCCAAGCGCGCTCATAATGGGCCCTTGATGATGGTGCTAAGGAGGCCTGCAGCAGCTTGTCTAAAGATTCCCTAAGCCTGCCGGGGACACACTGTAAGGTACTTCCACTGGGTTGACCTTCGCCCAGGGTGCCAGTTGTCGAAATTCGTCCACCTGTAAACATGACAATTTATCAGCCAGAGTGTTAATTCGACCAGGTATGTGACGTGCTGCAAAGTTAATATTAAAACGCAAGCATGCCAATACAAGTGGACGCAGTAATGCCATGATGTGTGGTTCACGCGATGTCTGGTTATTAATTATAGGTACAATGGCTTCATTGTCCGTGAAAAAACAGACACTTTTGTTTGCCCAAGCCTCACCCCAAACATGCACTGCTGCCATGATATGATACAGCTCCAATGCCGCGACATTGAATAATCGCCATGCCACTGGCCTCTCACCACAAAACCACTCTGACCCACACAGTGCGCCATACCCTATATCACCTGCTGCATCCATGTACAGCTGGAGATAATCACCTGTCAAAAAACTGTCGTCCAAGAAGAAGGACCTGCCATTGAAATACAACAAAAATTCCCACCATACACCGAGATCAAGTTTAGTCTCCCGGGTCAAGCGGATATGATGATGTGGCTTGTGCACGCCCATCGTCAAATCTATCAGCCGCCGCAGAAAGGCCCTGCCGGGGACGACAACTGAACAAGCAAAATTCAGAACACCAATTAGTGATTGAAGTTCCTTAAAAGTAACTTTCTGTTTACTCTGGAAAGCTAAAAGCAATGACCTGGCCTTCTCTAACTTATCGTCAGGAAGCCGAGCCTCCATATGGACAGCATCCAAGATAATGCTCAAAAAAGGGATGGAAGAGGATGGGCCCACCGTTTTACTAGGTGCCAGTGGGACCCCAATTTGTTTGCAAAGAGCAACAAAAGCCATGAGATCGTGATTGCATTTTTCAACTGAGTGCGCCAACAACAGGAAATCGTCAATGACATGCACCATTCCCGTCACACCTAATTTCACCTTCGCAGCCCACTCCAACAAGGTACTGAGACATTCAAAGATCGCAAAACTGCTCGAACATCCCATAGGAAGGACAGCATCCATAACAAATTTTCCTTTCCACTGAAAACCCAACAAAGGCCTGTCCACTGGAGAGACTGGAATAATACGAAATGCTGATTCCACATCCACCTTAGCCATGTAAACAGGCGTCGGTGAATGCCGTATGAAATCAATCGCATCCTGGATCATTGCGTATTGAACCGACGAGATCTCCTTAGGAATAAAATCATTAACCGAGGAACCTTCAGGATATGATAGGTGGTGTATCATCCTAAATTCTCCGGGAGACTTCTTCGACACAACACCTAGAGGTGAAATCCTATACCGTAGACAAGTTGGCGGAACATCGTAAGGCCCAAGTATGCGACCCAATGCCAACTCTTTTGCTAACTTCCGATCTATGACTTCTGCAAATTCGTCAGCAGATTTAAGATTACTTACCACTTCCCCGTGCTGTGGGGCAATCCAACACAACCAATCTGAAAACCATGAGTGAAACCATGCTAAAGATATGCCACCAAATTGTTATTGTAACCATCTAAAATACTACAGAGTGCTTCTGGGGACACAGGTGAGGGCAACTTACTTCCTAGCCCAAGCGGGCGAGCCAGTGGCGGTCAAAGGTCCAGCCGAGGGACTGGACGGAGGTGGGTGCAGTATTTTTTGCCCATCTGCTGAAACACCTAATCGATGGGTGGGACCCCCCGCAAACTCTACATTTGTGCATCCAGCGACATGTGTTCTTGTTACACATGTCTCCCCGGTTGAATGCAAAGCACGGACTGGCAGTTGGGGTCCAGGCCCTGCCCTTGCCTGGAAAGGGGGACCCTGGAGACTGCAACTGATCTGCCTTAGTTTGAGATGCCTTCAGCCATAGCTCCCAGTTGATTGAGTCCCATGCCCACCCCGCCCGGTACCGCAGGGACCTGAAAACTTGGTCGTATGATCGCCAATCGGCCCCCTCTTGCGCAAGGCCTCGAACGACTTCGATATATTTTAACATGTTAGTGGCACAAGGAAGGTTAGCGGGCTGCGTTAAATACACGGACATATACATTTGAAATGCTTGCATCCACAACTGAAAAGACAGGGTCTCACTTGGCTTGGCCTTTGCCGGGGCCACGCAGAAAGTGGGGCTAGCGGTAGCGCCCTGTACTGACAGGACGTAATCATGCTGCTGGAGCTGGTCGGGCTTAATGAGGAGGGACAGGTCGATGAACTCACCAGCCCAAATCTTCGCCCTAAGGGCATCGGGGATGTGGGAGTGGAGTGGCAAGGAAACTGATGCGCACGACGCCATCAAATCCTGCATGGCCCTAAAACCTCATTACCTGGAACATGCATAAAGTCGGCAGTAAGCCAGGGGCCGACATTGTCATTGGCACCATAACCAAATGGCAATGGCTGCTCCTGGGCAGGATGATTCGGCTCGACTGGCTGCACCGGAAAAGCATGCCTCCACTCCGGCGTACCTGGACCCTGGCCAGCTGTCACCTGTGCGGCACTGCCCAGAGCAGCAGTTGGGGAACCAGCAGCTGGCACCGGGTGCAAAGCCAGCACCATGGCGTGAATCTGCTGGAGCGTTCTCTCAGAAGATGCCACGCGGCGTTCCATGTCGCGTTCCCACTGGCTCCGAGGCAAGGCTGGCTCCTGTGCATCTCGCACCACCGCCTGAAGACTAGGAGCATCCTCGAAATGCTCCCGAATCCTACATTCAGGTGGCGGAGACCCCATTGAGACAACTGCTGGAGCTGCCGGGGCAGCAGCAGACACCGTGGCATGAGCAGACGCCGCGGCAGCAGCAGGCACCGTGGCATGAGCAGACGCCGCGGCAGGAGCAGACGTCGCGGCGGCAGCAGACACTGTAGCTGCTCGTGCGCGTGCTGATCGAGCATGAGTTTGCCTGGGTGACGTGTTCTGCATTGCAGGCCATCCACGACCCCGTGTAGCCTTAGCACGTGCCATTCTGCAACAACAATACAACAGCAGCACCAACTAGATAAACCTTATCTCCCCATGTGTGAACCAGCATGAAGATCTAGCACTTGTACAGCACCAACTAGATAAACCTTATCTCCCCGTGTGTGAACCAGCATGAAGATCTAGCACTTGTACAGCACCAACTAGATAAACCTTATCTCCTCGTGTGTGAACCAGCATGAAGATCTAGCACTTGTACTTGCTCCCTACGTAACCTGGATAGACACAGTGACGACGACGCACTAAAACGTGACGATGCACGACAATAAATCCCATGACAGTGATCAAAGAACTGTAGTGTGACAAAGCACACTACGTAACATGGATAAAAAACAGTGACGATGCACGACAATAAATCCCATGACAGTGATCTAAGCACTGTAGTGTGACAAAGCACACTACGTAACATGGATTAAAAACAGTGACGATGCACATCAATAAATCCCATGACAGTGATCAAAGCACTGTAATGTGACAAAGCACACTACGTAACATGGATAAAAAAACAGTGACGATGCACGACAATAAATCCCATGGCAGTGATCAAAGCACTGTAGTGTGACAAAGCACACTACGTAACATGGATAAAAAACAGTGATGATGCACGACAATAAATCCCATGACAGTGATCTAAGCACTGTAGTGTGACAAAACACACTACGTAACATGGATTAAAAACAGTGACGATGCACGTCAATAAATCCCATGACAGTGATCAAAGCACTGTAGTGTGACAAAGCACACTACGTAACATGGATAAAAAACAGTGATGATGCACGACAATAAATCCCATGACAGTGATCTAAGCACTGTAATGTGACAAAGCACACTACGTAACATGGATTAAAAACAGTGACGATGCACGTCAATAAATCCCATAACAGTGATCTAAGCACTGTAATGTGACAAAGCACACTACGTAACATGGATTAAAAACAGTGACGATGCACGTCAATAAATCCCATGACAGTGATCAAAGCACTGTAGTGTGACAAAGCACACTACGTAACATGGATAAAAAACAGTGATGATGCACGACAATAAATCCCATGACAGTGATCTAAGCACTGTAGTGTGACAAAGCACACTACGTAACATGGATTAAAAACAGTGACGATGCACGTCAATAAATCCCATAACAGTGATCTAAGCACTGTAGTGTGACAAAGCACACTACGTAACATGGATAAAAAAACAGTGACGATGCACGACAATAAATCCCATGACAGTGATCAAAGCACTGTAGTGTGACAAAGCACACTACGTAACATGGATAAAAAACAGTGACGATGCACGACAATAAATCCCATGACAGTGATCTAAGCACTGTAGTGTGACAAAGCACACTACGTAACATGGATTAAAAGCAGTGACGATGCACATCAATAAATCCCATGACAGTGATCAAAGCACTGTAATGTGACAAAGCACACTACGTAACATGGATAAAAAAACAGTGACGATGCACGACAATAAATCCCATGGCAGTGATCAAAGCACTGTAGTGTGACAAAGCACACTACGTAACATGGATAAAAAACAGTGATGATGCACGACAATAAATCCCATGACAGTGATCTAAGCACTGTAGTGTGACAAAACACACTACGTAACATGGATTAAAAACAGTGACGATGCACGTCAATAAATCCCATGACAGTGATCAAAGCACTGTAGTGTGACAAAGCACACTACGTAACATGGATAAAAAACAGTGATGATGCACGACAATAAATCCCATGACAGTGATCTAAGCACTGTAATGTGACAAAGCACACTACGTAACATGGATTAAAAACAGTGACGATGCACGTCAATAAATCCCATAACAGTGATCTAAGCACTGTAGTGTGACAAAGCACACTACGTAACATGGATTAAAAACAGTGACGATGCACATCAATAAATCCCATGACAGTGATCTAAGCACTGTAGTGTGGCAAGGCACACTACGTAACATGGATTAAAAACAGTGACGATGCATGTCAATAAATCCCATGACAGTGATCTAAGCACTGCAGTGTGGCTATGCACACTACATAACATGGATAAAATTAGTGACGAAGCATAAAATGTGACGATGCACGACATAAATCCCATGAGGTTGATCATGACACTATAGTGTGACCAAGCACACCATGTGACATGGATATAGAACAGTACGTAAGCACAAAAAAAATCCCATTACAATGAACAAAGCCGTATAGCATCATAATGCACGCTACGTAGCCAAGAACACAGTCACTGAGAACGCAACATATACAATCCGCCATAGACGTGACGGCGATCTGTAGTCAAAGACCCACAATGCACTTTATGTTACCCTTCGCCTCATCACATTACCAGTCTGCTACATATACGACAACAACATTACCAGTCTGCTACATATACAACAACAACATTACCAGTCTGCTACATATACGACAACAACATTACCAGTCTGCTACATATACAACAACAACATTACCAGTCTGCTACATATACGACAACAACATTACCAGTCTGCTACATATACGACAACAACATTACCAGTCTGCTACATATATACGACAACAACATTACCAGTCTGCTACATATACGACACAACAAAATATTCCTAGTAGAAATAAGTGGTGGCACGAAATCCAGTCAAAGACTATCCTCAAATGTATTCATCAGGCGATCGACAGCCCGTTACAACGGAAAAACACTCGACCCATGACCATGTGGCTACACACCGCCATCAGTGACCTGCTTTACAGCTTTTATGACGGCTCCTCGGATGGAGCGGTACAATCTGAAATTACCGATGTCACTAAAATGGACTCCGTCTCTGCGAAAGACAGGGCGGATGCTATTTCAAAGGCGCTTATGCCTCCAAAAAAAGATCCCTACGGTATCGTTACAGAAATGTTCGAAGTAGTCATTGTCATTACATGAGCAGTATTCACATTTTTGCAAGTTACCCGATCTGATGATCAGTGGCAAATCTTCTGATGATTTTAACTCTTAGTAAACAGACTGCACGTAATACTTAGCCTATTCATACAGAACAGATTTGTTCATCATCAAATCTGATTTGCGATGGACTAAATCAGTTGAGGGAGGAGTTTTAAATATACATTAATGATGATTATTACTACTCAATTTATTTATCAATGTGGAGGCCGTCTTATGAAATGCTAAGTGATAACACATGGTGGTTTAAATGTTGCTTTTGTAGTGAACTTATTAAAACAGCAGTTATTAAAGCCAAGCAACACACAATAAGCAAACAGGATTTGTCAAAGTTTACGTATAATATTTAGAGACTTGACGACAACAATGTCACATTGTAAACACATGTAGCTAGTGATGTTCACATTGTAAACACATGTAGCTAGTGACTTGCACAGTGTAAACACATGTAGTTAGTGACGTTCATATTGTAAACACATAATTAGGGACTTTCACATTGTAAACAGATGTAGCTAGTGACTTTCACATTGTAAACACATATAGTTAGTGACTTTCACAGTGTAAACACATGTAGCTAGTGAATTTCACATTGTAAACACATGTAGCTAGTGACTTTCACATTGTAAACACATGTAGTTAATGACTTTCACATTGTAAACACATGTAGCTAGTGACTTTCACATTGTAAACACATGTAGCTATTGTCTTTTACATTGTAAACATACACAGCTAGTGACTTTCACATTGTAAACACACGTAGCTAGTGACTTTCATATTGTAAACACATGTAGCTAGTGACTTTCATATTGTAAACACATGTAGCTAGTGACTTTCACACTGTAAACACATGTAGCTAGTGACTTTCACTGTACTCAGTGTGGACTTTGATGGTTAAGAATATGGCATGTTCCTTCTATCTAGTGAACTGGTTGACCAGTTGCACAGTGAGCTGGAACGAGTGACTGCTGAGAGAGATCAGCTAGTGGCACAGATCAAGGTCGACGCTGACCAACTGGAGGGCATTGTAACATCTGTGCACACACAGGGTAGGTGTGGCTGACCAACTGGAGGGCATTCTGACATCCGTGCACACACAGGGTAGGTGTGGCTGACCAACTGGAGGGCATTGTGGCCTCCGTGTGCACACAGGGTAGGTGTGGCTGACCAACTGAAGGGCATTGTGACATCCGTGCACGCACAGGGTAGGTGTGGCTGACCAACTGGAGGGCATTCTGACATCCGTGCACACACAGGGTAGGTGTGGCTGACCAACTGGAGGGCATTGTGGCCTCCGTGTGCACACAGGGTAGGTGTGGCTGACAACTGGAGGGCATTGTGACCTCTGTGAGCACACAGGGTAGGTGTGGCTGACCAACTGGAGGGCATTGTGACCTCTGTGAGCACACAGGGTAGGTGTGGCTGACCAACTGGAGGGCATTGTGACCTCTGTGAGCACACAGGGTAGGTGTGGCTGACCAACTGGAGGGCATTGTGACATCCATGCACACTCAGGGAAGGTGTGGCTGACCAACTGGAGGACATTATGACCACCGTGCACATACAGAGTATGTGTGGCTGACCCACTGGAGGGCATTGTGACCTCCATGTGCACACAGAGTAGGTGTGGCTGACAACTGGAGGACAGTGTGACTGTATTAGATACACATATACACTAGATGTAAACATTATAATGAATCCAATAATGAACAAGATAAATTATTACAATAAACAATTAGAAGTACTATTAATAAGTAAGTAGAATTACCAGTGATCATATTCAAAGAACTGCATTACTTATAGGAAGTAATTTGCAAGGCTTCATGAAAATGAAGATGCAATTATTGCTGCAATGAAAGGAATGTAATAATCAGTCACTGAGATGTGCAATTATTGCTGCAATGAAAGGAATATAATAATCAGTCACTGTGATGTGCAATTATTGCTGCAATGAAAGGAATGTAATAATCAGTCACTGTGATGTGCAATTATTGCTGCAATGAAAGGAATGTAATAATCAGTCATTGTGATGTGCAATTATTGCTGCAATGAAAGGAATGTAATAATCAGTCACTGTGATGTGCAATTATTGCTGCAATGAAAGGAATGTAATAATCAGTCACTGTGATGTGCAATTATTGCTGCAATGAAAGGAATGTAATAATCAGTCACTGAGATGTGCAATTATTGCTGCAATGAAAGGAATATAATAATCAGTTACTGAGATGTGCAATTATTGCTGCAATGAAAGGAATGTAATAATCAGTCACTGTGATGTGCAATTATTGCTGCAATGAAAGGAATATAATAATCAGTCACTGTGATGTGCAATTATTGCTGCATTGAAAGGAATGTAATAATCAGTCACTGTGATGTGCAATTATTGCTGCAATGAAAGGAATATAATAATCAGTCACTGAGATGTGCAATTATTGCTGCAATGAAAGGAATGTAATAATCAGTCACTGAGATGTGCAATTATTGCTGCAATGAAAGGAATGTAATAATCAGTCACTGTGATGTGCAATTATTGCTGCAATGAAAGGAATGTAATAATCAGTCACTGTGATGTGCAATTATTGCTGCAATGAAAGGAATGTAATAATCAGTCACTGTGATGTGCAATTATTGCTGTATTGAAAGGAATGTAATAATCAGTCACTGTGATGTGCAATTATTGCTGCAATGAAAGGAATGTAATAATCAGTCACTGAGATGTGCAATTATTGCTGCAATGAAAGGAATATAATAATCAGTCACTGTGATGTGCAATTATTGCTGCATTGAAAGGAATGTAATAATCAGTCACTGTGATGTGCAATTATTGCTGCAATGAAAGGAATGTAATAATCAGTCACTGTGATGTGCAATTATTGCTGCAATGAAAGGAATGTAATAATCAGTCACTGAGATGTGCAATTATTGCTGCAATGAAAGGAATATAATAATCAGTTACTGAGATGTGCAATTATTGCTGCAATGAAAGGAATGTAATAATCAGTCACTGTGATGTGCAATTATTGCTGCAATGAAAGGAATATAATAATCAGTCACTGTGATGTGCAATTATTGCTGCATTGAAAGGAATGTAATAATCAGTCACTGTGATGTGCAATTATTGCTGCAATGAAAGGAATATAATAATCAGTCACTGAGATGTGCAATTATTGCTGCAATGAAAGGAATGTAATAATCAGTCACTGAGATGTGCAATTATTGCTGCAATGAAAGGAATGTAATAATCAGTCACTGTGATGTGCAATTATTGCTGCAATGAAAGGAATGTAATAATCAGTAACTGTGATGTGCAATTATTGCTGCAATGAAAGGAATGTAATAATCAGTCACTGTGATGTGCAATTATTGCTGTATTGAAAGGAATGTAATAATCAGTCACTGTGATGTGCAATTATTGCTGCAATGAAAGGAATATAATAATCAGTCACTGAGATGTGCAATTATTGCTGGAATGAAAGGAATATAATAATCAGTCACTGTGATGTGCAATTATTGCTGCATTGAAAGGAATGTAATAATCAGTCACTGTGATGTGCAATTATTGCTGCAATGAAAGGAATATAATAATCAGTCACTGAGATGTGCAATTATTGCTGCAATGAAAGGAATGTAATAATCAGTCACTGAGATGTGCAATTATTGCTGCAATGAAAGGAATATAATAATCAGTCACTGTGATGTGCAATTATTGCTGCAATGAAAGGAATGTAATAATCAGTCACTGTGATGTGCAATTATTGCTGCAATGAAAGGAATGTAATAATCAGTCACTGTGATGTGCAATTATTGCTGTATTGAAAGGAATGTAATAATCAGTCACTATGATGTGCAGTTATTGCTGCAATGAAAGGAATATAATAATCAGTCACTGAGATGTGCAATTATTGCTGCAATGAAAGAAATATAATAATCAGTCACTGTGATGTGCAATTATTGCTGCAATGAAAGGAATATAATAATCAGTCACTGAGATGTGCAATTATTGCTGCAATGAAAGGAATGTAATAATCAGTCACTGTGATGTGCATTTGCAGCAGCTGAAGAGATTTCAGACGTGAATCAGAAAGTGAAGGACCTGGAGGTGTTGTCAGAGGAGAGACATAAGGTATGGCAGTGACTCATGTCCCAAACATACCAATGGTCTTTTCATCTGCCTTAAAATTAAACAAAACTCATGGTTTCTGGCAGTGCACCTAAAAGAGTTGCCAATAACTGGCCATTTGGAAATACAATCAAGAATATCATGGGGATATAATTTTTCTAAAAGTGGGAGATTCTGGTGCCGAGCATTTCATGGAAATTAATTCAGCTAGACTTCCACTGTGACCTTCAACTGAGAACGAAGAGTCAGCAGGTATAGTCAACAAAGGTCAAAATATGTTGTACTGCTGTGTACTATATGACTTTGTACCGGTGTATCGGTATTTGTATGCGGTTTTGAAATCAGTATTTTTATTAAGTCTAACCAGTATTAACCTGTATTCCATACGATATGTTACATCTTCAATTGACAATCCTTCAAGCTTCCAAAACCATGTAAAATTCACCGAATTTGACCGACAAGATAAAGCATTCAACACGTACACTTTCTTCCATGCAGAGTGCATGTGTCCGGAAGAGCAAATTGTATAAGCCCAGTCCACAGGGTGGCGCCACTGTTAGATCCACATGAATGCGTTTCCTGTGCATAGTGTACGGAACGCGTCTCTGAATGATTCGGGAACCAGATTACTTTCAAGCAAACACATCTCACAAATTTTTTTTTTTCAAAGCATCCATGCTGTTTCATCTATAAATATAATTAATTGAATAGGCTAGAAAATGTGAAAACAATGGAAACTGGAATGTTTCTCACAATGAATGCATCAAAGTGATCTAGTCTATCGTCTGCCATCTTCTCATACGAACAGTAAGGTAGATGTTGATACAACGAGTCTTAGCATAGTCTTTCAGAAGTATGTTTTTAGATGTATCAGAAAAAACATACTGTACCGTACACCATATAAAATATACAATACATACCGTATACTATATACAACCATATGGTACACAATACTAATAAGTTGAGTTTAGACACAAACAGCATACAATACATACCGTATACTATATACAACCATATGGTACACAATACTAATAAGTTGAGTTTAGACACAAACAGCATACAATACATACCGTATACTATATACAACCATATGGTACACAATACTAATAAGTTGAGTTTAGACACAAACAGCATGGCTATATCCTATTGTCAAGTATAGGTCCAGGTGTTTACACTTGGTGAGTAAATATTACAATACTACAAGCACTCGTGATGTAGGGTTATCTAACAGTATGGCGCAGCCCATGAAATAAAGATGCTGTGTTCAACAAGGTTTTTCTAGTAAAGCACTGACATGATATAGTATTTGATTGTAGTTGCAAATGGTTGTTTTATTAACTCTTACAGGTGCTTAGGCCCAAAACCATGACTTTTGTTTCGCTTTAATTAAGTATGCCATTTCAGAAAGAGAAACATTGTTAGTAGAACCAACCAGAAGTGTCAGATTTTTTACATGGAAATCGTTGACTTTGGCACCAATCAGAGCTAATCATGCTGTAGAACCGTTTACCTGAAACCTATTGTTTGCCCACAGAGGGCTGTGTCCCTTGCTGAGGAACTGGAGCATGTCAAGGCAGAGGCAGAGGAAGCAAAGGAAGCCACTGAGTCTCTGAAGGCCGACATCGCAAGGAGAGACCTGCAGGCAGAGAAAGGTAAGCCCTCAACTGATCTCTCACAACCAATGTTTAATATTTATTTTTATATAATGTTACTTCCAGTTCCTTTATGCAAAGTCATCTGTATAGATGACTGAACTGGCAGTCATCTGTATAGATGACTGAACTGGCAGTCATCTGTATAGATGACTGAACTGGCAGTTATCTGTATAGATGACTGAACTGGCAGTCATCTGTATAGATGAATACCAGTGGTGGATACGATACGATGCAAGTTTATTATTGTCCAATAAAACATTTGATAATTGTCTTCTGCTTGCTGAGCATCAGAGGTAAAGAAGATAAAATGTCATGTAAACATGGTTAATACAAGTAATATATATATATTTATGCAATAACTAACACAAGTCCGATGTAGTAGAGATTGAAAAGGGCCAAATAAATGACGTTTTATTGCAAAGTGGACTGCTTATCACACAGCCACTTTGGGAAGCACATTAACAGGAATGTGAGCTCCTCAAAGCAAACCAGACAGGAACTGAACACATGTACAGCCCCGTCCGGCAAGTTTCTCAGAGCCCACATTCCTACAAGCATGACGATAACATATATACATCAAGAAGTCGTCATGAACATGTAATGCAAAGAATACAGACATTCCACCACCAATACACAAATTTAATTACAAACAGGTGGGGCCATTTCGCTAACCTATATAAACATAAGCCAAGAATACCGATGAAGAAACAGGAAGCCTGTCTGCGCAGAAAACCCCATGAACACCAACTACTAGGGGATAAACCCCTGTGTTCATCTAGTATATAGCGAAAAGTGGGGAAAGCGGTTTCGACATCTTCCAACTTCCTATTTCATCAACGATGTACAATTGCATTTTACTCTAAGTATTGAAAATAAGGAAGGAAGGTGGGGAGGAGGGCGGATTTCGAGAGACAAATTTTCTAAACACAACTTCGCAATGCAGAGACTGGAACAGGAGTGAAAGATTCCAGCTGCTGGCTCTGGTTTGAACTGGTTTCCGTTAAGCCGTGATTGGCTGAATAGCGTGGAGTAATACAAATTATTTGGCAAAATAGTTCCGGTGTAGTCTCGGACACCCGGGGCAAGACTTGCCTTGGTTATCTCATAAAATCTGTTATGCAGCTGTAAGTTGCATAAATCCATTTATGCAATAACCAACACAAGTCTGATGTAGTAGAGATTGAAAAGGGCCAAATAAATGACGTTTTATTGCAAAGTGGACTGCTTATCACGCAGCCACTTTGGGAAGCACATTAACAGGAATGTGAGCTCCTCAAAGCAAACCAGACAGGAACTGAACACATGTACAGTCCCGTCCGGCAAGTTTCTCAGAGCCCACATTCCTACAGGCATGACGATAACATATATACATCAAGAAGTCGTCATGAACATGTAATGCAAAGAATACAGACATTCCACCACCAATACACGAATTTAATTACAAACAGGTGGGGCCATTTCGCCATGTGTATATATATATATATGTATATATATATATATATATACAGTAATACATATATATAATGCATAATAATAATACAAGTAATAACAGTAATACATAAGTAGTAGTGAAAGTAGTCCATACTATATAACCGCCTTTTCATACATAAGTTAGTGCAGTTTAAGACATGCGATCACATACATTATTATCAAATTGCTGTAACTTGGGTAATAAGAATCAATTCTTAAGATATTCAACTAAATAAACACATATATACACTGTTCACCAATCAGCATATACACTGTTCACCAATTTATTGAGACGACTTATTGCCTGGGGAATGAAACTGTTTTTTTAACTTGTTTTTTTTCTGCATTTTGGACAGTATGTATGGATGTATGTGAATGAATAGTATTTATGCAATAATTGCAGTGTTGCTGAATACTTCCCACCAGAAAAGTTGAATTAGTGTTGGAATGAACAGTGCCTTTACCTTTTGTCGTACGACAACAATGTGTTTGTCAGATGTGGAGTCAGTGAAGTCGACCATGCAGGCGGAGTTCGTGGAGCAACTTGCAGAGCTGGAGCGGCGACTCAACGACTCCCGTCGCGAACACACAAAGGCTGGTAGGTGGCGACACCTAGACTGCACTTTGGTCAAATGTGTGTAACTTTTCTTGGTGGCTGAAACTTTTGTTTTTGATCACTAGTTTTTTCTGTGTGCCGCGGTAAGGTAACGGTTAGAACGTCAGGCTCTCAGTAAGGTAACGGTTAGAACGTCAGGCTCTCAGTAAGGTAACGGTTAGAACGTCAGGCTCTCAGCCGTAAGGTAACGGTTAGAACGTCAGGCTCTCAGTCGTAAGGTAACGGTTAGAACGTCAGGCTCTCAGTCGTAAGGTAACGGTTAGAACGTCAGGCTCTCAGTAAGGTAACGGTTAGAACGTCAGGCTCTCAGTAAGGTAACGGTTAGAACGTCAGGCTCTCAGTAAGGTAACGGTTAGAACGTCAGGCTCTCAGTCGTAAGGTAACGGTTAGAATGTCAGGCTCTCAGTAAGGTAACGGTTAGAACGTCAGGCTCTCAGTAAGGTAACGGTTAGAACGTCAGGCTCTCAGTAAGGTAACGGTTAGAACGTCAGGCTCTCAGTCGTAAGGTAACGGTTAGAACGTCAGGCTCTCAGTCATAAGGTAACGGTTAGAACGTCAGGCTCTCAGTAAGGTAACGGTTAGAACGTCAGGCTCTCAGTAAGGTAACGGTTAGAACGTCAGGCTCTCAGTCGTAAGGTAACGGTTAGAACGTCAGGCTCTCAGTAAGGTAACGGTTAGAACGTCAGGCTCTCAGTAAGGTAACGGTTAGAACGTCAGGCTCTCAGTAAGGTAACGGTTAGAACGTCAGGCTCTCAGTCGTAAGGTAACGGTTAGAACGTCAGGCTCTCAGTAAGGTAACGGTTAGAACGTCAGGCTCTCAGTCGTAAGGTAACGGTTAGAATGTCAGGCTCTCAGTCGTAAGGTAACGGTTAGAACGTCAGGCTCTCAGTCATAAGGTAACGGTTAGAATGTCAGGCTCTCAGTAAGGTAACGGTTAGAACGTCAGGCTCTCAGTAAGGTAACGGTTAGAACGTCAGGCTCTCAGTAAGGTAACGGTTAGAACGTCAGGCTCGCAGTAAGGTAACGGTTAGAACGTCAGGCTCTAAGTAAGGTAACGGTTAGAACGTCAGGCTCTCAGTAGGGTAACGGTTAGAACGTCAGGCTCTCAGTAAGGTAACGGTTAGAACGTCAGGCTCTCAGTAAGGTAACGGTTAGAACGTCAGGCTCTCAGTAAGGTAACGGTTAGAACGTCAGGCTCTCAGTAAAGTAACGGTTAGAACGTCAGGCTCTCAGTAAGGTAATGGTTAGAACGTCAGGCTCTCAGTCGAAAGGTAACGGTTAGAACGTCAGGCTCTCAGTAAGGTAACGGTTAGAACGTCAGGCTCTCAGTCGTAAGGTAACGGTTAGAACGTCAGGCTCTCAGTCGAAAGGTAACGGTTAGAACGTCAGGCTCTCAGTAAGGTAACGGTTAGAACATCAGGCTCTCAGTAAGGTAACGGTTAGAACGTCAGGCTCTCAGTCGTAAGGTAACGGTTAGAACGTCAGGCTCTCAGTCGAAAGGTAACGGTTAGAACGTCAGGCTCTCAGTCGAAAGGTAACGGTTAGAACGTCAGGCTCTCAGTAAGGTAACGGTTAGAACGTCAGGCTCTCAGTCGAAAGGTAACGGTTAGAACGTCAGGCTCTCAGTCGAAAGGTAACGGTTAGAACGTCAGGCTCTCAGTCGTAAGGTAACGGTTAGAACGTCAGGCTCTCAGTCGTAAGGTAACGGTTAGAATGTCAGGCTCTCAGTCGTAAGGTAACGGTTAGAACGTCAGGCTCTCAGTAAGGTAACGGTTAGAACGTCAGGCTCTCAGTCGAAAGGTAACGGTTAGAACGTCAGGCTCTCAGTAAGGTAACGGTTAGAACGTCAGGCTCTCAGTCGTAAGGTAACGGTTAGAACGTCAGGCTCTCAGTCGAAAGGTAACGGTTAGAACGTCAGGCTCTCAGTCGTAAGGTAACGGTTAGAACGTCAGGCTCTCAGTAAGGTAACTGTTAGAACGTCAGGCTCTCAGTCATAAGGTAACGGTTAGAACGTCAGGCTATCAGTCGAAAGGTAACGGTTAGAACGTCAGGCTCTCAGTCGAAAGGTAACGGTTAGAACGTCAGGCTCTCAGTAAGGTAACGGTTAGAACGTCAGGCTCTCAGTCGAAAGGTAATGGTTAGAACGTCAGGCTCTCAGTCGTAAGGTAATGGTTAGAACGTCAGGCTCTCAGTCGTAAGGTAACGGTTAGAACGTCAGGCTCTCAGTCGTAAGGTAACGGTTAGAACGTCAGGCTCTCAGTCGTAAGGTAACGGTTAGAACGCTCTCAGTCGAAACAACCTGAGTTCGAATTCTCTTGCTATCGTTTCAAAGCTTTGGCTATTTTTCGTTCACCCCACTTTGCCCCAGTTCACTCAGCTGTATAAATGAGTACCTGGCTACAAACAAAGGTAGATATGTGAACGAATAGTCTTTGTGCAGTAATTGCAGCATGGCTTCCCAGAGAAATAAAGAATGAACAGGTCTGCTAGGAGATAAAGTGTAAAGCACTTTGAACAGTCCCTGGATACCACGCCACATACTTGTACATTTTTATACTGTATCGTTCTCTACAAACCAGTTCTCTACAAACCAGTTCTCTACATATAACTGTAGAGAATGGCTTCTCATTGCTAGATCTGTTATTTTTGGCTAGTGTGGGAGCCTGTTAACTAAGTGTTACTTTGGTGTGGGCAAATGAAAAAGTACACACTTCAGTGGTCACTCAAAGTCCAAACAAATGGACATGCAGCTATCCAAATAAAGTACACACTTCAGTGGTCACTCAAAGTCCAAACAAATGGACATGCAGCTATCGAAATACACACTTCAGTGGTCACTCAAAGTCCAAACAAATGGACATGCAGCTATCAAAATAGTTTCTCAATGATCCAGAAAACGTAGCCAATTTTTTTGTGTGAAAGCAATATGCTGGCTTTCTAAAAAATCTCAATACTAATGCATCCATAGTATTTGCATGTGACTTAGCATGCTGTCAGTGCCATTAATACATCATTCTGATTTACTGTAGCAAAACCCATATTTCTGTGCAATTCATCATCTGGAAACTAATGTCTGATGGCAGGTAATATTCCTGATTTCAGTTGATTAAGCCTATAGTACTCGATGTGTCTCTGGAAGTTGTAGCCCAGCGTCAGACTGAGAGACAAGCGTCCAGAGAGCGAGACCGTGCTGGCGAACATGTCCACAGCTTGGAGGAACATTACAAGAACCAGATGGCAGCACTGGACAAGAAGTTGAAGTCAACGGAGAAGGATCGTAACTTGCTAATGGTGAGATCTTACTACGGTAACTGCTGGCAATAGGAAAATACACGTTGCATGCATCCGATGCAAGTCAGTGGTTAGTATAAATAGAGGCCATACAGTGTCAAGCTTGGTAAGTGGTAAATAAGGTTATATAAATTTTTCGTTATTTCTCTTAGGATATTTCAGATGGTGCAATTTTTTTTAAATCTAGTACCAACGAGAGACTGCAATTACACCTGTAATAGCACTGACAACATGGCAGCTTTTGACAGCTTTGATCACATTACGTAGGTGCAAAATATATAATATAGTGGACTCTCACTATAAGGACTCCTGATGTAAGGAACAACTGCTTAAAAGGAACAACTTTGAAATCCTTGTTCTATCCTGTACTGTTCTATGTAACGAGAGCCCACCGCACGTTTGTGTGATGATGACAGATTTCTACATAATGTTGCCAAACAACTCTGTGAATGATTGCATTTAGCAAAATATCAATGCTCTAGAAATGTGTGAACTGTAAGACCAACTAAAGAGGGTTGTTTGCTACTTAAGGTCACTCTGAGGCAAGAGGGCCTCATTGGCAAGTACAAGTCACAGAGGGCAGCACCAGTGGGTATGAGCAGTGAAAAGCCATTGGTCAGCGTGGATGGTAGCGGTGACCAGAGGAGGACGCAGGAGGAGCCACCAGTGGCTGGTGACAAAGGTTCGTTAAGTAACCAGATATTCAAAATCCTTTTAATTCTGACATCATTTTCAATTTACTAATCTTTCACCTACTCTTGGCCAGGATGCTGCTCTTCATTAGAACATTCCACTTTTCCAAGTCTTTGGCTGGTTTTGTCCAAAGTATTTGTTAATGTCATCCCACTATCATCCCTGTGGCGTGGCCTCTTGGGTTTTTTCTGGGTTGCCATTTGATTAATCAGATGGTCCATCTGTTGTATACTATTACAGTATAGTTAATCAGTCATTTCACGGTGCAGTTTAACTGGACACATGCTTTTAGCAATAAGAAATATCATGAATCTGTATGCCAATGCTAATTGTCTGATTACTTTGTGTCACATTGCAGAGCCACTGGAAAGCGTCATTAATGATCTGAAGAGTTTGACAGCAGCAATTATTGAAGAAACATCTCTAGAGTGATTAGACCTTTAAACCTGCGCACTACAGAAAGTAGACCTTCTCATACAAACATCCAGATCCATCCTTTAGTTTTAGCAAAATTAGTATTTATTAATGTGTCTACCTGCTAATATTTTAAAACAGATTTGTCAGTCTTGCAAATAGTTAGTTTTGGTGCAACATGATGTTATGATAAGCGTGTATATGTTGTACATATTGCAAATGGGTATTAGCTTTGCTGCACTACAAATGGGTATTAGCTTTGCTGCACTACAAATACCCAAATATAGTTGTGTAAATTCTGTAAATTCAGAAAATAGTTACGTCATTATTTCTAAGATTTTACAGCTAAAAGAATAACCTACATCGTACCCAGTGTCTCTGATATGTTGAAAAAGATTTGTAACTAAAACATCTGAATGTCATAGAATTCTGCCAGTGTCTCTCAAACAAACAACAGTTTATCATTTTCCCGATTCTGCAGTACTGAGTGAATTTAATACGGAATAAATATATTCAACTTGTGTTAAAGCACATTGTGGTGTAAATATTTGCCAGAACGAAATTACCATGAATACCATTGTAGTTGCCTCACCCGCTATTAATACAATACACACCATATCAACATGTGACTTTTGAGTAATTTCACAAATTATAGCACCATATTTTCATAAATCTGCTATCAGTTCTTGTATCATAAGCAAGTTTCTTTGGAAAAGTAAAGTTTTAGGAATAGAACATTAGCCATCAAATAAACTAATAAAACATTTACTTAGTGTACATGCTTGATTCAACGTCACTGTAGTTGCTGAACAAACTCGTTAAATGTTAATACAATTTTTAAAAGGTACATCATGTAATCAGTCTTACTGATATTTCATTGCAATGCATGTGGTCTCTCCAAAGAAATGGGCTCATCTGCTTAATGAACAGGTGTAAAAAATTTCCCACAACACCACACAATTTTACTCATCTTTATTAGCTGGAGAATCCGGTACTAGTGACAAACATTGTCTTCAGTTTGGATTTTCAATGCAATATTGTTACACAAGCGATAAAAAAACTATACAGTCTTGTGCATAGGCCTGGGTCGCGGCAACTTCTTACAGCAGGTAGACGGAGTCAGTTGCTAAACTTCCTGCTGTGTACTTTCAAACATCTAAGCATAATACAACAAATCATTGTTTTTTACTAGTGTTGAAAACCAGTATACATGGCCACCACAGTTTTGTTAACAGTGCAACAAATTCGACACACATTGCATAATATTCATGCACATGTACCCTGTGCATAAACAAGTCAGACAAAAAAAACATTGAGCAACAACTGCCAAACAATCTCTGTCCGTTGCATTTTATTCAGCACAAATACTATAAATTTATCCATAACTGGACATTAGAGATTGATATGTATGGTAGGCCTGTTAGGCGGTCAAAATCAATATTGAGACATATGAATTATGTTGATAATATCAGTAAATATTTCTATTTATCGTGTACACAATGAATGGCTAAATCAAAACCAGATGACACCAATAAGGTACTGGCCACAATATGTTCAGAAGTAGGAAAAACAGCAGAGCACATCATAAAAAATTTTAAACACCAAGGAAGTAATCTTGAACGCTGTTCCCAGTCTGTGGTAATTCCTGTGTGTAGTTAATGACAATCACTTGGCTCACATGTCATAGTTATTTTGCCCAGTATTCCATAAGTATGTCTGTTCCCAGTCTGTGGTAATTCCTGTGTGTAGTTAACGACAATCACTTGGCTCACATGTCATAGTTATTTCACCCAGTATTCCGTAAGTATGTCTGTTCCCAGTCTGGTAATTCCTGTGTGTAGTTAACGACAATCACTTGGCTCACATGTCATAGTTATTTCACCCAGTATTCCGTAAGTATGTCTGTTCCCAGTCTGTGGTAATTCCTGTGTGTAGTTAACGACAATCACTTGGCTCACATGTCATAGTTATTTCACCCAGTATTCCATAAGTATGTCTGTTCCCAGTCTGTGGTAATTCCTGTGTGTAGTTAACGACAATCACTTGGCTCACATGTCATAGTTATTTTGCCAAGTATTCCATAAGTATGTCTGTTCCCAGTCTGTGGTAATTCCTGTGTGTAGTTAACGACAATCACTTGGCTCACATGTCATAGTTATTTCACCCAGTATTCCGTAAGTATGTCTGTTCCCAGTTGTATGTGTATCCAGTGAAGAAGAAACGTAAGAAGTTGAAAATGTAGCCCTCATGGAATGGGTTCAAGTTGTTGGGCAGATTCTTCAGGTAGGTGATTCGGTGGCGTGACACAAACTCCCACGTCGTCACGTTGAACACCATCACGTACGTGTGCATGACAGTGAGGGCGCATGTCGCAGCGAAGCAGCAAGCCACAAAGCCGATAACGCTGAGCAGTACAACGTTTAGTTTGGCCCACACGACAGGGTCTGCCTTGTATACCAATGGGTCCAGCGCCTTACTGCATGGATGAAACAATAAACAAATTCAGTCTCATTTTGTTAAATACCCGTTTGGCTGACAAGGCGACCAATTTTGCAATATACAATGTTCTACTGAATCTATTATAATTCATTACCATAATCTCTGCACTGCACTAAATAATGCAATCCTTTTAATTATGCTTCTTGAATCCAATCATTTCTTCTGAACAAACTATTTTTATCACTTATAATTTGTAGGGCCTGTAATAAAATAAAGAGATTTTGAGCAGGAACCCTCCTAACTTCTCAGTGTTCTATACCTTCAACCATAGGTTAACTCATTACACAAATGTAACAAAAGATGTGTCGGTAACCACGACAACTGTTACATGATAGAGGATGCCTCACAAGTACAGATGTTCTGCATGCAATGTTTTGACATCTTTCTTCACTATTGTTGAAACACAACTCGGACGTATCGCTAATTACAAATCACTGCATGCAATTTTTGTGCCAAATCTAGACTAATGTTCAACACCTTGACCCATAAAACTGCTTCATTGACCTACATAGCAATCACTATAGTCCAGAAAGCTAACGCAGTCTCGGACAGAAGAAACAGGTAGAAGAATCGGTGGTTCCTCTCGCCAATGCAAGTGTCCAGCCATGGGCAGTGATGGTCAAACTTGTGGATACACCGCCCGCAGTCCTCGCAGTGACGCGCCCGCAGTGGCTGCTGAAGAGACAAATGTAGCCACATATCTATTACAAGTCATCAACGTATAGTATGTGTATGTTTCGGGTGGCTTCAGTTATGATTGTAATTACAAAAACAAAATTGTCAATAGTATAACCAAAATTCTGGGGTCACTGTTGTTGGTTGTGCAAAGCGCATTTGGTACATCCAGCAAATATTTATATTTTGTGTACAACCAAAATAACATGTCTCTATCAGTAAATACTATTTAGTGATCTTTTATGAAGCACAACTTCCCACTGATGAAGTTACAAAGACCTATTAATATTAGGTGTACACTGGTAGTTAAACTGGACACGATGCCCAGACTCGTTCACTAGGCAAGAGGCTCGCCTTTTGATACTGTTGAGACTGAGTGGGGGTATTCGAGTATGTATACTCGTTCACATGCATAAATATTTGGACAGTGTGTGAATTATTTTTGTGTACCATAATTATGTTTTCGGAAAACTAATAATTTAATAATTATTATGCATCCGAATACATATGGCCAATATGGTATATTCTGATGTCTCGTAAACCTAGTACAACTAATATAAATAAAAATTATTTACTTTAAAACAGCACCTACATTTAATCCACAGAAACCACAAAATCTCAGATGAACTCTTGTACGCAGTAGATCTGAATTATCCATATCTGCAGAATCCTCATTCCCATAGATTATCTGCAAAATATAAATATTTGTTAAAGTCCATCGTTTTACAAAACTTTAAAAAGCTCATAATGCATATATGCTTAAAAAAGTGAATACTACATAATCTTGTCATGCAAAGCTATGCACATCATTTTTAACTGTCTTTGTGCCAGGTTATTACAGGTAATTTTTAAGTGTACCCGTGTGTACATCCAATTTTGATCTAAAATGCATAAGTACGCCATACCACAATTAGGTCACCGTCCATAGGTTGTCACTGACATATAGATTTCTACCACAAAAATAATTGACGAATCACAAGAAACTTTAAAATCTCCACAATTATTAGAAAAATGTAGGAATTGCAGTTAAATGTAGGAAATATAGGAATTGCAGTTAAAGTATAGGAAATATAGGAATTGCAGTTGAAGTATAGGAAATATAGGAATTGCAATTAAAATGTAAGAAATAAAGGAATTGCAGTTAAAATATAGAAATTGCATTTAAAATATAAGAAATCTAGGAATTGCAGTTAAAACATAGGAAATATAGGAGCTGCAATTAAAATGTAGGAAATACAGGAATTTCAGTTAAAATATAGGAAATACTGGAACTGCAATTAAAACGCAGGAAATATAGGAAAATATTGGAACACTGGTGTACTTCCAGTAGTGTGCAAGCAAGTTATATATCACGAATGCATAACCTGAATATAATGGTTTGGTTTTCATACACAAAGTGTTTTTAACATTTCATACCATAGCGATCTGCCAATGAATACTCTATTGTACGCTCCATTATATGCAAGCACCACACTGGAAGAGAATGTGACGAAAATGTCATCACAAGTGCAAGTGTTGATACCTCATTGCGTCGGTGGTGAGAAGTTCGCACATAGCCTGGGTCAATGAAGCATGTCACGTAGTACATCAGTAGAGAGAAGGTAAACAAGCCTATGAATGCACCCGCATAGTGATAGTCTGCTCTGCCCACCAGTGCTTTCTGCAGGTCTGCAATACAGTTTATATGAGCATCCATGATACAATGTTGTGTGGCTTGACACTTCAAAAAAATATTCTTCCTTAATAATGTCTTGTACTTGAGTGACATTTCATTCGATTTTGAATGTGAACATCAGATGGCAGTGGCAAGAATATGAAAATAAGTCATAACACAGTCATAATGCATTATATGTTGTACATTGTTCAGTTTTAAGCATGCCTTAAGACAGACTTTCTATACTATTTAAATTGCTTGTGAATGTGCATGCATGCCCATTTTTGTGTGCATCATTAACTATCAGCAACAGCTACTGGCAGATTGCCCTAGTCAGGTATTGCTTTTCATGGGAAATTGGAGGGAGCAGACAAATTTGGGAGTCCAATCTTTTTCAAAAACCCAGTCCACTGTGTGGTGCCACTTCTAGCATGTTCTTGACCTGTAATCTAAAATGGCTGTGGCTATGTCTGGATGTGTACACCCAGCTCACAGGTAGTTTTTAACAAACAGATGTGAGTATGACCAGACAGTACACTGCTCAGAGCCGATTCAAGATAGCAACATATACACACATTTAACAAGATTGCCATCCCAAACAACAAGTTCCAGATTGCAAGTGGACAAGGAAGCCATTGGCTTATCGAGAGTCCAACAATTTTCACATCTATGTGTAGCCCACCCCTATCAGATATCTGTCTGTTTTATTTTTAAACACATTCACACTACTAGCATTAACACAATCATTTGGCAGTTTGTTCCACTCATTTATCACCCTCTGTGAGAAAGAGTACTTTCTCATATCCAACCTACACTGCTCCTTAACTAATGCTGCTTTGTGTCCTCTGGTTCTACTGCCTTCTTTAAGTTTGAAGAACATATTCCTACCAACATCCTCAACATTGAAGATAGTTGGAATCAGTAATTTTAACACTAGATTAATCGTCTGAAGTAGGTAGTCAAATGAACTCCTAACAAGGGCTGTATAAAGAGTGTGGAGGATGAAAATCAAAGCCTGCTAACCAGTGTCTGTATACAACAAATTTAACAGATATACACAACATAATGATTATTACCTGTTTTGGAAAATATAAGCGCGTACAATACGGCAAACGAAAACACACCATGAAATAAACGGACACAAGCAGTTGTGCAACTGCAAGGCATTTTAAAATTTCAAGTGCAAACTAATCCCAAAATGAATTTGTGGGTCCGAAATTATTCGTCAACACTGGCACTGCCGACATTCAAGATAATTTTCGATACGAAACGACACTAACAACACGCCTAAAATTTACCATAAAACATGTGGTACGGTATATACATAGTTAATAATATTGTCAATAAGAAATAACTGCTATTTTGTTCAATAACGACATATTTGTAATTGTAGTAGGTTTAAGGTTTATCCAACGTCGTAGCCTGAGCGATAATTTGTGAGTTTATCGAATTCCCCTTCAAATGTTTCTACCCAGTAATGTTTAGCCGTTTCGCTATGTTTGTTTAGACTGAAACGTTTACAGTACATTGATACACAAACTGAGAGATTGTTCAACATAAGTAAGCCCATAAAAACAGGTTAATAAAGTAAAAAGAAGGCTAGTTTTGCTGGCCGTTTGATGGTAAATCGGCGTCCTCCTCCACTTCCTGGTGGGGGTACCGTTGTCAAGTAGGGGCAAGCATCAAGCCATATAAACATCACTACGAGCACTTTTTGTGCACAGTTATTGAGCTTTAAGATAATTTCTACGGATTATATCGATGCCATTGTTGCCTATGATGAAACGTAGTAGGTCTAACAAAAGTACAAGTAAAATAATTGTAGATACCCATAACGTGCAATTCTGGGTAATTATTAACCGTTCCTTTATGTAGTTAAAGATGTAATCTTTAGGCCCTAACTACATATGTTTAACTACACAAATAAATGTTTTCAGCAATGCGAATTCCACATATCTGACTCCTTATATTTATGGATATAATTATATAAACGCTTAGACGTTTATACAGCATTAACATTTTAAACTTTGGTCTGACGACAATTTAGAAAACTAAAACTTTGCTCCTTGAATGGATAGATGATCCGGTTTCTTGGTTATTAATATTAAGCATAATTACCTCTCAAGAAACTTAGTGTTCGTTCAGAACGAACACTAAGTTTCTTGAGAGGTAATTATGCTTAATATAAAACTTTGCTGTCAAAGAGTAATATTTCGGGGTAAACTACACAGGCAGGAAATTTGTGAATGCGACGTTTCTCACGTGTTTTGGCGCTGTGTATTATATTGCGCGTCTGTGAAATCAGACGCCGATATGGGAAGGTCTGTTTGTGCTGAAGAAAAGATAGAGAAAACGGTAGACTCGTTTTACAAAGAACCCTGGACAATCGGCTTATTAATCGGACAGGTGACGTGGATTTAAGCATTGTTTACGATGCCGAACATTACGAAAACCTCAGGCTCGGTCTCAGTTGGAATAATCAAATGATCGACGACGGGGATAACCCGATTTAGTTAGTTTCAGGCTTTTGAAATGCAAACCAAATTCATCATTAAGCAGTGGCTCAACTGTATGATGCTTGTGGGTTACACCTAGCCAGTGGCCCGTCCAGATTATACGTACATAGTTGGTACACATTGCCTAGGCTAAGCCTAAGCTAGGACCAGGCTAGCATATGGTATTTTAATGGGAAGGAAGAACTTTGAAAAAAAAAAATTTCGGATGACAGTAAAAGTAAAAAATACCTTTCTTTCTTTATATTACTGTAGATGCCCCGAGTATCGAGGAATAATAACTCTACCTGTATGTAACCTGATGCAGCAATGCCGATGCGATCAGGCCTAGCCCTAGGCCCGGGTCTATTATTGCAATGTAATAGATTACTGTTACTTAGTTTCCTTTCTATTACTATTTCATGCTGAAGGCAATGTAATATATTACTATTGCTATTACATTTCAAGTTGTTACTATTACATTTTCCAGCGGAACTATTTTCTTTTGATTAAACATTTTACATACTTAATCACTGACATACAGGGGTGAGATTTAGCAAGTCATGGAAGGTAGCCAGTTGGACTACCAACTTTGCAAAGTGAAGTAGCGCGATAGCTTCTTAGGTAGCCCACTTGCTAATCAATACTTTGATGATAGAAAGTAAATACTTTGAAGATAAAATGTATGAACAATATCAACGACAAATAAAAAACAGTTTTGAAACATTTATTTTTAAGGCAGGTTCAATAGAATGTGATACATAATACAGAATAAAATACAGTATACAATTATACACAGGTTGTTTATTTCATAACATGGTACACCAACAGTCTACGCAAAAAGTCTCCAAGCGTCACAGGACATAAGGTCCTGTGAACTGAACAGTTTTGCTGATTTTTACGGGATCTGATTTTACCCTAGCCTAGAGAAACTTTAGCCAGGTTCCCGATTAATTCACCAGAAGCGCTCCGCTCCATAGAGATAATTAAATCTAGCTATAATTGAGATAGCGTATATTTTTATGTATGTACGTTTATATGTGGTTATGTTCACGTTTGTTTCCTAGACGGGTTGCACCTCGGGTGCCAAACTTTCAGGGATTAATCTACGACTCCACGAATGAAACGTAACGCCTTTATTTTTTTCGAAATACCCCATATATCAAGGGTTCTTAGTGGTTTTTATGGTAAAACAAATGTTCGCTGCATAAAACATTAACTTCCAACAATCGCAGAAACCAAGCGTGCCGCGGCGAATACTTTGATACGTAAATCGTTTGAGAGTACGTAGCGCCACCTGGGCCAATTGGGCCGAGCTGTCTCGACACCTGAGGCTGGGCTGAGTTGTCTCAAAATCGGAGCCGAGCTGTCTCAAATTGGGCCGAGTAGTCCAAGCACCGAGTTCTACTAATTGCCAGTTTTTAACAAGATTTGCCATCCAAGCCAAAGGCCCAGATGACAAGTGGACAAGGAAGCCATTGGCTTATCGAGAGTCCAACAATGTTCATCTACGTGTAACCAGTCCCCTTGAGATATGTGTCAACCCTGTTTTTAAACATATTCACGCTGCTAGCAGTTATACAATCCATAGACAATTTGTTCCATTCATTTATTGTCCTCTGTGAGAACGAGTACTTCCTGATATCCAATCTTGAGTGAGAAAAACATATTTCAATATTTTCATACCCATTCAGTATCTTAAAAAAACGTCAATCTGATCTCCTCTTAACCTCCTTGTCTCTAGAGTTGTTAAACCACATTCTTTCAGGCGTTCTTCATAACTAAGGTCTCACAGTTCTGGAATAATTTTAGTTGCTCTCCTCGGTATGTGTTCAAGCCCTTATATGGTCTATATATGGTGTTATCCTCTTCGTTTATGTTTGGACTTCAGTAAACTAATCCAATTGTTAATTTTGAATTTCCTGAAACTATTTTGCACTAAACAGCTTCATCACAATCTGCTTCCCTTTCTAATTTTATTTCATAAGCCTGAATAGATTCTTTAACATATCAAATAACTCCCCCTCCCCTTTTTCCTATTCGATCTCCTAAACATTACGTATCCTGTCAGTCCTAATTCAGCATCTGTTATGTCTGTGTTGGCCCATTATTTGGTTATACCAATTATGTGTGGGTCAATATCTGTTTCACCACAAATGTAATCGATTACGATTACTGTTAAAATGTATAAGAACGATTACTTAGAAAATGCATTCAGTGTAATCGATAATGCATGTATTCTTACAATACAAGCAGGATTCAATTTGCCCAGACGTTTATGCAAACCACCTAACATGAAGACATACTTGAGTGAAATTAGTTTTGGCATAGCAAATGCAAGACCAACGTGATTTCCTATATAATGTTGTATATTAATTTGATTTAATTAAATTGTGTTTTCGTTTTGTCAGTTGACGTCACAGAAGGATTATGTCATTCATTTGGCACGGACGCCATCCAAAGATGATGACGTCACACAACAAATGAAAGATGACACGGCAGAGAAGAAATCTAAGAAGCACACCACATTGGAAACAGTTGATGAGCAATGGGTGGCGATCCACGCCAGCCAGGTTGGCACATACAAATAACATTAAGGTGGCTGGGGCGGCTAGTGTGTCAGTTGATTGTTTAATTTTTTTCTTCATAACATGCTAGGATATACTGAACCAAATGTCGACACCACAAAAAATCACCCAGATCTAACGTCAATTTACAAGTTTGTCATCAAAACATGTCACGTGAAGAAAACTCAGAAAAGCACCGAACATAAAGCACGGTTTTTGTCAAAATCTTATTGTCCAAATAAATAATACAATCGCAACAAACACATTTTCTGCCCAATAGCATGTGGAAGAAAAAGCAAATTCCCATATTTTATCTACAGTTGTTTTCTGTGCCACGTTCAGGTAACATAAATTCCAGTATACTGATATTTACCAGTTTTGTTCTATTCAATGTGTCATAAAGCCTGTTCTATTCAACGTGTCATAAAGCCTGTTCTATTCAACGTGTCATAAAGTCTGTTCTATTCAATGTGTCATAAAGCCTGTTCTATTCAACGTGTCATAAAGTCTGTTCTATTCAATGTGTCATAAAGCCTGTTCCATAAACTACTGGCTACATTATACTGTGTGATTTATTTAGCAAGTTCATTTTACAAGATAAAAATATATTTTTATTTTTATAAAAAGTCCTACAAACTACAGAAGGCTACCCCAGTACACTTCTTATGCAGTTGTTGACCACTTCTAAAAGGGTGCAATATTATTTTGTCTGGAGTACATGTTTTGCATTATCCAAATAAGATTGAACTATCATCAAGTTTCTGGGCTCGAGATATTATTGATGTGTTTATGTTTAGGTGATTCGGATGTTGCCGGGAGGACTGGATGTTGTAGGTGTGTTTGCCGTTGGTTCACCCGACATGATGAATAAGGCACAAGCAAAGCTTAGGCAGGTAAACACTAAAAAATAACATTCCACCGCCGGCCAGTTCGAATCTTAATTTTGACAGTATGTACTGAAATGACTTGTGAGGAACAGTTGTTTTCTGTGCCACGTTCAGGTAACATAATTATTGCACAACGAATCCTGACCTCCTGTGGTACCATATTTTCCTGTGTCAGTTACTAGTGACGGAAGAGAATTGTTACTACAGAGTGATACCAAATTTGGCTAGAACCCATTTATCACTGATCGTGCTGGCCTAATTCAGCCAAGTGTGGTTGCCTCTATGGTAATTTACACACTTTACTTAACAAAAGAGGACAACCTTTTGTTGAAATCATCAAAAGATTTTTGTGAATAGCCATAATGGTATGATACAGAGAGGTCGGCTACACATTGCTACTTTTGCTCAAAAAATTTTATTCGGCCATATCAAAATAAATTTAATCGTTTGTTGATCATTTAATAAAAAATTATATAGCCCAGCTAGCGTGTTGTTGTGGCTAGTACATAGGTTCAATGTTTTGTTAAATAAGTATAAAACAGAATCAGCAAAAAATCTAAGTGTGTCAACAGCTTTAAGCAAAGAGGACAGAAGTGAGTTTCTCCAAACTCTTGTATGATGTGCAGCATGAGAAGCCAGTGCACCACCGTAGCCTGTTGATTGGTTGGATGCATCTTAAATGTTGCATCATCGAATCATTGACTGTATAAACGCAATGAGAACATGACATGTTCTTGTAGGTATTATTTGCAACACACAAGACCTTGTGCCATGGCCAGCAAACCCCAAAACCAGTTAGCTCTGGCATCACGGACAGAATTCTGCTGCAGATTTGTTCCGTCTCGAGAAAGTGATTATGAAGTTTTTACTAATTCAGTAATTTAAGTGAACAATTTGCATGGGTATTTGCTATATAACTGGCACAGCCCATTTACATTTTAGCAGATAGCTCGTTGCACAGTTTGTAGCTGTCACAAAGACACTCTGTGAGGCCGAGGCCCATCTGTATTGTCACAACATTGGGATACTGTGTTTCATTAGTTCAAGTATTCTACATGAAACTACATACATTATGTCTTAAATAATGTAAATAAAAACAGTAATGAAAATGTTAAATCATGCTATACTGAAATGGCGACAGAACAACTGATGTGGTTAAATTAAATAGCTGTCATCCAACAAGTACATTCTCTTGGCAACCAAGATAAGAAAAATTTAGTATTGTTTATGTTAAGTTTATGCTGAGAATACCACATCATTTTAACTTGTTGTTTCAGACTTACCTGTCGAACGTTTGATGTTGCCGACCCTAAGGTATTTACACATGTTGCATTGCTGTAGTCAATTTCACACTTGTCATTGTTTTTCAGGAAGGGGTGATAGGATGCATCCCGGATAGTTTGTCAAAGAAATGGTATATATATATATATATGCCCTCTGATGTTGTAAAAACTCTGTCTACATCCTGACCATCAGATCATACTCCTGAGGCTCTCTCCTTAGTTCCCAACCTTTGGTGCCTTTGTTCTGTGGTCATTGCATGCGTTACTATAGCAATCGTTGCATTAAAATGAGTTTGTTGGTAAGGAATGGAAAGCTACCTTCATGCAACATCTTGTTCTCTATTGAACATTATATACATCATGAATCACCCTTGGATTCAGCGCCACTGGTCAGTCTTTTGATGTGCTTATGTTGTCATGTCCAGTGCTCGGCCAGGCCGGCCGACTGGAAGTACCAGACATTCCTTGACCGATGGCAGCGACTGGACAGCACAATGTCTATTGACTGGGTCATCCCTGTTGAAGAGTCCGCTCTCTGTGACACGCTCAGCAACCAGATACAGGTGCGAATTACTCGCTAAAACTCTTCTTGGTTGTATGTAATGAAATAATTTTTTTTAGGCTAGATTGGTCTTAGTAGCTAATTTCAATGATGGTCTGCTTTCAGTTCACTATTCTCTAATTTCTGTGCGTATTTGTCTATGTTCTGTTCACATTGATTTGCCAATATTCTGCTCACATTTAAGTTCTGCACACTTTTAAGGTCTGCACATTTTTTAGTTATGCACACATTTGTTCATCTTCCAGCTCACAGTTGGTGAACACTCTTTCCATTCACCGTAGCACATTTATCAACGGATAACAAGAATACTGAAATCTCCAGAATTTGTCCGTAGTCTGTTATGTGTCATTAGTTGCAGCCTCCCATAGCTGGACAAATCACCTGCCATTTCGTCTGATCAGTAGACCCTTCCCATTACCACCACACTACCTGGTGGATTATAATGGAACTTAAAGATTCAGTTAACTCTGAGAACATCACGCTGTTTAATGTATAGGCCCATGGTTCTGTTACCCAAATCTTTATGTTCCATTATAATCCACCAGGTAGCGTTACTAGCATGGTGGTATAATGGGAAGAGTTTATTCCCATAGGTCATCTTTCCATCTTTGCATTTGATAATTTGTCATTCTGCTTGTTTCAGAATGGCCTGATGGGATACTGTGAAAATGTGTGGAATTCCCTGGCAACTATCGATGGTCGGATTCTCCCGGCTGAAGCCGTACTCAATCAATCGTCCCAGTCGACCAGCACGCAGCACACAGGGAAACGACGGAGGCAGAAAGTGGAACAAACCACCGCTGCATCGCCACAGCGATACACTGTTGCTCTCTTTGCACAGATGGTAAGTCATCCCGATAACAGATAGTGAACAAATTTAATTTTTGTGTTGTCTACAAAGCCTGAGTGTTTCAAAATGGGCACAACAGAATAGAATTCTGTAGAGTTGTTCCGATATACTAGAATTTGAAAAATATTATCATTACTGTTATGTCACTGTGTCACAATCACACTGACAGTGATTCTGTCTCATTGAGGGACTTTTACAAAGAGAGTCTGGTTCAGTTGTAAGTGTAGTCATCGTAGGTTGTAATTGATTGCATGAAAATACAATCATTAATAAAATTGTCAGTTGTGACCTCCCATGTGCAGGCATCATGTCTGAATTTAAAACAGATACACAGAATGTAATGTAGTTAAATTTCTTAAAACATTTAAATGCAGTTTACCAGATATAATCTTTCTTTTTTCGTAATGTTATTTTGTTTTGGCAAGGTAATCATAATTTAAATTATCTGGTTACTGTAATTGTAGTTCGGATTTTTTTACTTGGTTATGAAAGTTTAGTCAAGTATTTCAACACAGTCAGCGATGTTAGTCACCCAGATTTGATAAAACAGACTTAATGTAATTGTGACATGTGAACGTGGTTAGGATGAATGCAACTTATGCATAATGTATTTCTGCAGTCTGATTGTATCGGAGTTACCAAGGCAACTATCGTTGAGTGTGGAGCCCAGATGTTGGTTCGAGGGAATATCAGTAGTCGGGCATTTGTACATGGCAAGGCTACTGTAGCGGAAGCCACACTGGTGAGTGGTAATTTGTCTACTCAGTGCTACTGTATCTGAAGCCACACTGGTGAGTGGTCATTTGTCTACTCAATGCTACAGTATCGGAAGCCACACTGGTGAGTGGTCATTTGTCTGCTCAATGCTACAGTATCGGAAGCCACACTGGTGAGTGGTCATTTGTCTGCTCAATGCTACTGTATCGGAAGCCACACTGGTGAGTGATCATTTGTCAGCTCAATGCTACTGTAGTGGAAGCCACACTGTTGAGTGGTCATTTGTCTATTCAATGCTACTGTAGCAGAAACCACACTGGTGAGTGGTCATTTGTCTACTCAATGCTACTGCAGTGGAAGCCACACTGGTGAGTGGTCATTTGTCTACTCAATGCTACTGTAGTGGAAGCCACACTGTTGAGTGGTCATTTGTCTATTCAATGCTACTGTAGCAGAAACCACACTGGTGAGTGGTCATTTGTCTACTCAATGCTACTGCAGTGGAAGCCACACTGGTGAGTGGTCATTTGTCTACTCAATGCTACTGTAGTGGAAGCCACACTGTTGAGTGGTCATTTGTCTATTCAATGCTACTGTAGCAGAAACCACACTGGTGAGTGGTCATTTGTCTACTCAATGCTACTGCAGTGGAAGCCACACTGGTGAGTGGTCATTTGTCTACTCAATGCTACTTTAGTGGAAGCCACACTGTTGAGTGGTCATTTGTCTATTCAATGCTACTGTAGCAGAAACTACACTGGTGAGTGGTCATTTGTCTACTCAGTGCTACTGCAGTGGAAGCCACACTGGTGAGTGGTCATTTGTCTACTCAATGCTACTGCAGTAGAAGCTACACTGGTGAGTGGTCATTTGTCTGCTCAATGCTACTGTAGTGGAAGCCACACTGGTGAGTGATCATTTGTCAGCTCAATGCTACTGTAGTGGAAGCCACACTGTTGAGTGGTCATTTGTCTATTCAATGCTACTGTAGCAGAAACCACACTGGTGAGTGGTCATTTGTCTACTCAATGCTACTGCAGTAGAAGCTACACTGGTGAGTGGTCATTTGTCTACTCAATGCTACTGTAGTGGAAGCCACACTGGTGAGTGGTCATTTGTCTACTCAATGCTACTGTAGTGGAAGCCACACTGGTGAGTGGTCATTTGTCTACTCAATGCTACTGTAGTGGTGGGAGCCACACTGGTGAGTGGTAATTTGTCTACTCAGTGATACTGTAGTGGAAGCCACACTGGTGAGTGGTCATTTGTCTACTCAATGCTACTGTAGTGGAAGTCACACTGGTGAGTGGTCATTTGTCTACTCAATGCTACAGTATCGGAAGCCACACTGGTGAGTGGTCATTTGTCTGCTCAATGCTACTGTATCGGAAGCCACACTGGTGAGTGATCATTTGTCAGCTCAATGCTACTGTAGTGGAAGCCACACTGTTGAGTGGTCATTTGTCTATTCAATGCTACTGCAGTGGAAGCCACACTGGTGAGTGGTCATTTGTCTACTCAATGCTACTGCAATAGAAGCTACACTGGTGAGTGGTCATTTGTCTACTCAATGCTACTGTAGTGGGAGCCACACTGGTGAGTGGTAATTTGTCTACTCAGTGCTACGGTAGTGGGAGCCACACTGGTGAGTGGTCATTTGTCTACTCAATGCTACTGTAGTGGGAGCCACACTGGTGAGTGGTCATTTGTCTACTCAGTGCTACTGTAGTGGAAGCCACACTGGTGAGTGGTCATTTGTCTACTCAGTGCTACTGTAGTGGAAGCCACACTGGTGAGTGGTCATTTGTCTACTCAGTGCTACTGTAGTGGAAGTCACACTGGTGAGTGGTCATTTGTCTACTCAATGCTACTGTAGTGGAAGTCACACTGGTGAGTGGTCATTTGTCTACTCAATGCTACTATAGTGGAAGTCACACTGGTGAGTGGTCATTTGTCTACTCAATGCTACTGTAGTGGAAGTCACACTGGTGAGTGGTCATTTGTCTACCCTAGACTATTCTTCTGACTGAAATTTGAGTATTTCCAATGTTATACATTTGCATACACTGAAACAATTTATAATCAGTGAGTAGAATTCTTAACATGGTGTGTTTCGAAGTTATAAAATATTATACTGAAATCAATTTAATACTGATCTGATCTTAAAATATACCACAGATACACTTAGGTCTTGTTTACCAGGACACGCCTTAGGCGAAAAGGTATAATGATGACACTGTAAGATTGTCAGATAAGATATCTTTAATGGTCTACACAGTGTGTAATACAAGATCATCAGATATATGCTCAGTGGACAACGAATACTCTTGTTTTGGTCCTTAATTTTATAATTTTGCTATGTGATTCAGTTCCCCTAAACTCTGTTCTATTTACTGTGTTGGCAAGTTTCTCACTGGGCAGTGATTTTGTGAACAGTTTAACAGGAAGTCAGGAATATAGTTATATAAGTATCAAAAAAATCTCAATATATTTGACATGACTGAATAGTCTTTGAGTCTGTCACAATATTATTTCAGTCTGACACAATATTATTTGACTGGAGTCTTACATTAACACGAGATTTTTTTAGTGTGACACTGACACAAGATTACTTGAGTCTGACAAGATTATTTGAGTATGGCACAAGATCATTTGAATCTGACACAAGATTATTTGAATCTGATACAAAATTATTTTCAGACGTCTTGTTGCTCCACTGTTCTGGTAGTGGACTGTTCATCCTGTATTGCAGGCCATCAAGACAGACATCGTGCGTAGTCTCACATCTCGCTGCCAGCTGCTCTGTGAAGACCTACTTCAGACAGAGGAGGACCAAGGTGCGTGAATGAATCCACTTTCTCTCCACAAATAACTTGTTTATTCCAATATACAAACATATCACTTTACTACAAATGTAGCTTTCCCCCTGCCACATTGCACGGATTTCCTATGCAGATTCTAACAATTGTTTTATTCAGAAGCAGAACAAATTATTTTGTCCCATAGACATCCCAACATATAATACAGTGATAAATCATATTAACAACAAACAAAGGACAACAATTACAGTGCATTGTGAAGTGTCAAATAAAATTGCAAGTTGATTTATGGGACAAGACTTCTATGATGACCACATTTGGTGGCTGTCGTGACAGCACTAGGTACTAGTCATGCGGAAACAACCTGTTTTCATACAGATGTTCACTCATTAATGTAATCGTGATTGTAATAGAACTGCTGTTGGTGTTAGTAACCAACACACTTATATAAGACTCCACGAAAACAAAAAATGCCAACCTTGCTATGATACATATTGGATAAGCATAATATATGCCTTACAACTTAAAGGCCCTCCTTAATTTGATATTTTGCACATCTTGGACTCTGCTCTGTATATGACACCAGGTTGTTCATAGTTTCACAGGTTACCTGATCTAAGACCCATTGCTCTGGCTGTATATGACACCAGGCTGTTCATAGTTTCACAGGTTACCTGATCTAAGACCCATTGCTCTGGCTGTGTATGACACCAGGCTGTTCATAGTTTCACAGGTTACCTGATCTAAGACCCATTGCTCTGGCTGTGTATGACACCAGGCTGTTCATAGTTTCACAGGTTACCTGATCTAAGACCCATTGCTCTGGCTGTGTATGACACCAGGTTGTTCATAGTTTCACAGGTTACCTGATCTAAGACCCATTGCTCTGGCTGTATATGACACCAGGCTGTTCATAGTTTCACAGGTTACCTGATCTAAGACCCATTGCTCTGGCTGTGTATGACACCAGGCTGTTCATAGTTTCACAGGTTACCTGATCTAAGACCCATTGCTCTGGCTGTGTATGACACCAGGCTGTTCATAGTTTCACAGGTTACCTGATCTAAGACCCATTGCTCTGGCTGTGTATGACACCAGGTTGTTCATAGTTTCACAGGTTACCTGATCTAAGACCCATTGCTCTGGCTGTATATGACACCAGGTTGTTCATAGTTTCACAGGTTACCTGATCTAAGACCCATTGCTCTGGCTGTATATGACACCAGGCTGTTCATAGTTTCACAGGTTACCTGATCTAAGACCCATTGCTCTGGCTGTATATGACACCAGGCTGTTCATAGTTTCACAGGTTACCTGATCTAAGACCCATTGCTCTGGCTGTATATGACACCAGGTTGTTCATAGTTTCACAGGTTACCTGATCTAAGACCCATTGCTCTGGCTGTATATGACAACAGGCTGTTCATAGTTTCACAGGTTACCTGATCTAAGACCCATTGCTCTGGCTGTATATGACACCAGGTTGTTCATAGTTTCACAGGTTACCTGATCTAAGACCCATTGCTCTGGCTGTATATGACACCAGGCTGTTCATAGTTTCACAGGTTACCTGATCTAAGACCCATTGCTCTGGCTGTATATGACACCAGGCTGTTCATAGTTTCACAGGTTACCTGATCTAAGACTCATTGCTCTGGCTGTATATGACACCAGGCTGTTCATAGTTTCACAGGTTACCTGATCTAATGATAAAAATGTATTCTTTTGAGGATTTTAACAACTTACATATATTACTATGCATATTACTAGAATAGACTATTCACGCACTACATGTTTGAAGACCAATGAACCTGATTCGCAATGGGCTAAATGAATTGAGAAGAGAGTTTTAATAAATGTGCCATTCACCTAAGGCATAGACAGTGTGAGAGGTTTTGCCAAGACGGGTATTTCTGTTTTAGATCCAAAGGTGCTGTACGAGACTCCAATCCGAGTGTTTGCGCCTGTCCCCGACGTGCCATTGTTCCTGTGTGACTACATGTTCCAGGACGAAGTTACAACTGACTCTATGGACAGATTCCGTGAGCTCCTCGACCTTGTGATAGAGCCTGATGACATACAACTGGACGCAGAGAGAATACCAAGTATGTGAGAGGGTGAACCATATCATGTCTTAGCTTTGCATTCTGTAATTTGTTTCCTTTTATATGTCCCTGTTCGTGCAGTCAGACTTAACGTTTCTTGTTTGTTGCGTCTCTGTACTTGGATCCCTGAGGATCTAGGCACTATATAGATTTTATTGTAATTATGTTCCAACTGTAATATTATATTTAATGAATTTTATTAATGCGGTTTTAAAGTTATACTGTTTTGTGGTACTGTTAATGAGATATTGAAAGAACAGTAGTAGAATTGTGTGAAGGAATAGCTTTATGCAGTAATTGCAGCATGGCTGAATGCTTCCTAGAGAAGTGGAGTTGGCATTGGATTCCAATGTTGGAGTCAATATAATGATAATGAACCCTGTAATGAAAAATAATTATCATTGCTGGCATCATTATTATGACAATGCCAGCAAATAGGCACAACACTCACTGTGCAGTGATAGTGACACTGATTTTCTATATTTTCATTCCAATAAATGTATGAAACTTCTACAGTCTACTGGCATATTCAGTTGTTTTCTTTGTCATTGCTCATTGATGATAATAAAATGATAATGGTTTCTAATGATAGTGAAAAATTATGTAGTTACATAATGATAATGAAAATATAATGAAACATTTATTTTTTACTTAATGATTATGGTAATGATGAACACTCCATATTGACACCAACTCTGCATTGGAATGACTCTTAGGGGAAAAGTGTAGAGCACTGAGAATTCCTGACGACTAGTTACTGTTCAGCATAAGAACATATTTTTAATATCCAAGTCAGTTGGCAAGGATCTGTGTTTGAGCTATTTTCAACACATTTGTTACTTGTAAAGTGTTGTGCAAATTCTGTAGCCTGTCGCAAGCAAAATATTGTTGCCCTGATACTTGTATCACTGTATAACGTTCCATGCTTGAGAATGTTAAAAAGTTAGATCAATAAATGTATGTTTTAAATGTCTACATTGATACGATTGTTCGTTGCAGGCGAGGAAGATTTGGCAAAATCTGAAGAGTTTGATGTTGAGAGTGTCGATGACAATACAGACCCAACGAGCACCAGGAATCTCAGTCGTATTGGTGAGTAGTTTGATGTCGAGAGTGTCGATGACAATACAGACCCAACGAGCACCAGGAATCTCAGTCGTATTGGTGAGTAGTTTGATGTCGAGAGTGTCGATGACAATACAGACCCAACGAGCACCAGGAATCTCAGTCGTATTGGTGAGTAGTTTGATGTCGAGAGTGTCGATGACAATACAGACCCAACGAGCACCAGGAATCTCAGTCGCATTGGTGAGTAGTTTGATGTCGAGAGTGTCGATGACAATACAGACCCAACGAGCACCAGGAATCTCAGTCGTATTGGTGAGTAGTTTGATGTCGAGAGTGTCGATGACAATACAGACCCAACGAGCACCAGGAATCTCAGTCGTATTGGTGAGTAGTTTGATGTCGAGAGTGTCGATGACAAAACAGACCCAACGAGCACCAGGAATCTCAGTCGCATTGGTGAGTAGTTTGATGTCGAGAGTGTCGATGACAATACAGACCCAACGAGCACCAGGAATCTCAGTCGTATTGGTGAGTAGTTTGATGTCGAGAGTGTCGATGACAATACAGACCCAACGAGCACCAGGAATCTCAGTCGTATTGGTGAGTAGTTGGCACATCAATGCACATACACCAGATCTTGAAACTGATTGAACTGGCGCAACATGAAATGCCTTACAGCGGCACAAAACTAAATTATTCAGTATGATGTGTATATCCAGTTTGATTGAACAAATTTGGTTGCAGTTTACAAACATAAATGTACAATTTAGGATGCTTTGCATCCATCTTATGGACAACACCATTATAAACTGAACATGTTAGAATTAGGATCTTTTATGACATGGTCTATAAAAATGTTCCTGCACAATAGTGTAAGTGCACAATTTAAAAATGTAACAATTGATATCTGTGACGTTTCAGGATTAGTCGTGAGTGGTGCTGTTGCGTGTCTAGCAGCCGGAATGTCCTACGTTTACATGGGTGGAGAATGACATTGCTTGATGCCAGGTTAGGACACATTTCATTCCAGCCATCTCCCCAGTTATAGAAGAAAATACAACCGTTTTTATGTCAATGAAGTTGTTGCTCTCCTCTTTTTCCTTCAGGTCTGGAGTGAGACTGGCACCAATACAGTTGGCAATTTGTTTTCCTTCTTAGCATAAATAAAAATGTTCTTTCCTTCAGTTTCTCATTTATAGACTGGCTTACCATGCTTAAGTAGTTCCGAAATACTCTGCCTTTTCAATGACCAGATAGTACGATTGCTCTATGCCACTTGTCAAGAATAGATACACTTGTCAGTCTTATAATATGCAATAGCATTATAGAACACTAGAATTCTCTGTTGTCATGGAATTGTCCTTTCACAGAGCATTGCTACTGTACGATAGAACCAATATGAAAGCAGTTGTACCTTGAAGATGTTGTGAATAAATTTATGTACACAAACCTTCTTACATTTAAATGAACACTTTTCCTGGTTTATGTTCGTATCACTATTAGTGCATGTTTATAAATACAATATGAATAATATGATGAATATTCTTTATTGTGGATTATGTTGTAGATCTGCAAAGCTGATCTCCTGATTGTGAAGAAGTCTCACTCCTGTCCAGCTGAACTCAAAATGACATATTTATGCAGTACAGTTGTATGGCGCGAGAATCAAACTAAAACATTACCTTTAGTGAAAGTGGGCCAAGAGATAGATGAAGCTTGTATATATTTGTAATTGGGTGTTTACTTATGTTGAAATTAAATGTATCAATTGTCATAACTTCAATATATGTTAGTGTTATCCATGAATCATGGAATTGTTATGATCTCGGTCAGTGACCGAGGTTTGGTTATAGGCAGTTTGCTTTCTTTGGGGAAAAAACTGGTAAACAGGCTGGGGAAATGATTCAGCAAAATTTTACGACTGTCAAAATATAGCTATTATATTAAGATTTTGTGCACTCTCGTAATCAACTGCAATGTAGCAATTGGAGTGGTTTGTCCAGGTTTTATCTACACTATATATACCAGCCTCATGTTTATTGTGAGATTATCCCTTATTGTCTACAGGGGACATCTCAAAGTAGTCATTTATAAAGGATACAACTAGAGGAGTAGTAATGTGTATCTTATGCAAGAAAATAAACTGCTTACAAATGCATTGCTGATTTAATGTTACAAATTGATACGGAGACAACAAATCACAATAAATCCAAGAACAGTAATCATTTATAAATCAATGCTTCATTAGGAAACATGCAACTATTTAAGCACTGTTAGCTGTACACGAAGCATACCATTTGTACAGACAATTGACTATTAAAGAAATCACTGGACTATCAAGTTTATCTGCCAATAACAGTCACCGTTGCGGCAGAATGCACCCATCTTCAAAGCACTTGTCAACAACACGAATTTCTGTTGCCAGCCACTGGTGAATATTTTGGGTACTCGGCAGTACAGTTCCAATAGTACTGCTGAAGGAAATCATATTACTTGGGCGACAATAAAAGTGCACGTGGAAGGTAACATCCGGATATGACAACTAAACGCATCATGCATACAGTACTCATCTTTAGCGAGAGAACATTTTCCCACGATGGTTAAAAGAATAAAACGATGGTCGATTGCTCAGTGTCTCCCAAGTTCTCTGTTGTAATTCAGCCACTGCTTTTATCTCTTTAAAGTCTCCGACCACCTTCACGATCCCGTAGCATGTAATCACCAATCCCACAAGGCACTGCAGCAAAATGTCCGTCGGTAAAGACACAAACTCCTGCTCGATGAGTCGTAGGTATGCCCGATATTGTGCTGCAGAATATCCCGCGTGTGCTAGGGCTATAAATCCCAAGAAGACGAACCACTTGTCTGTACAAAACCCCATTGTATGCGCTGTATCTGAAACAAAAAGGTTGTGTTTACAATTGTGTACACAAGTACATGCATGACGGTAACAAAACAGAACTAATGATTTAGTTTGTTACTGAATATTATGTTTTGAAGCCCATTATTTTTACCCTAGTAATGGTAATTTGTCTGTAAAGTTAAGCAAAGTAAAGATACATCGTTATTTGAAAAGCATAGCTAGGTCTCTTCGCTTCTTCTAACAATCTCAAAAACATACGAGACATTTAGGCAGATGGTTATGTATCTTCATACTTCAAAGAGTATGGTTTTATATATAACTGCGCTTGAATGTACATAACTGTTCAATTGGACAACAATGATGTTCTAATATGGCAAACGTACAGGCCTCGATAGTAACACTGGCCCGGCACCTTTTTTGGGCTGTCAGGCCAGTTTTCATATTTTACTGGCCCGGTGGGCCGCCAGTTTCATATTGTTTTTATCCGATTTGTCAGTCACATGTCATCATTTCAATCGCTTGTCCTTGCCATCCACCCCAGCATTACAATTAAACATTCTGACATATTCCTCCACCTTTCAAAGACCAAGACATAGGCCTATTTTTAGACTGTGAGATGTGCGGCAGTTAGTGATGCAGTTTTAGTGCCGGTGTGGTATAGAAAAGTGACATCTGGATCACTTTTCTATATAGAATTTTGACCCCAGGGTCACTTTTCTATAGCTATATGCCCATTGAATTGTGACCCCCACTATAGCATTGTGACCCCATCCAAAAAACATTATGTTAAAGCATAATAAGTGGTTAGGAGTTTGGCAACACGTTTAGATTGATTAGTAGCATATATCTAACTACATAATACGTAATTGGGGATAATTAGATAATAATTGTTATGATGTTATTCACTGTACACGCATGTGCACCATATTTCCAATGTAATATAATCATTTCGTATTTATTAATTTAGTTAAATAATATAAATTCCTGCATAAACCTGTATTGCATTGATACATTTAGTACATAATTGCAGGGTTGTTTGATTTAAATCATTTGATTTAAATAGCTCAAAAAAAAAAATCATTGATTTATGATTTTTTTGACTTCCGTTTTTTTAATCACTGATTTATATGAATTTAACACAAATAATTGTTTACAAGCATCGAGATCAACAAAGTTTTGTATGTTTTTAATACAAAACACAAAGTGCACACACTTGTGTAGCTGTGTTGTCACCAGATAGCCTGATAGTCAAATATTTTATGACATTGTGTATGTTTGAGCTATTCCCTTTCTGAATGCAGTGAAGCCACACAAACTTGTCTACCAGAGGAAGTATCTTTTCAAGTCAGAAGCCCTGAGTTAAAGTCCACTTATAGCTTGTGCTAGTTGTTACCAATTCAGTATGTTGACTCAGTTGTTTAATACTGTACCAGTTTGTATTCTGGTTAGAGACCCTTAAGAGTACACAGAGTCATGGCCTTGTGGACATTGTCTAATGTCTTTATATAAGCAAAAATCATGTACCCTCTGTTAAGACAAGAACCCAAATCGATTTGAATATAACATGTTTGAAATCTATTACAAATTTAAACATCTATATAAATATCTTATACCAGATTTAAAAAAAATTTAATAAATCAAATAAATCCGATTTAAATAAAAAAAATCCGATTTTTTTATATATATAAAAATCATGATTTTTTCAACCCTGCATAATTGTGTTGTTACAATGTTTATATACCAACCATTCTTGTGCATGCATAAAATGTGCTACATACAAACCAAAAATATAAATAGAATGTATATCAAACTTATAGACACACATACCTGTTATATTTAAATTGCAGCCTGGATAATAAATAGCAACAGGGTAAAAATTCTATGGGGGGTCACTTTTCTATTGTAAAAAGGTATCTCGGGGGTCACTTTTCAATGGGGGCCACTGTGCTATCTCACACTGGACTTGTACTAGCAAAGCCGATTCATAAGTTGTCCAGCAGTGACAGAAGTTTAGCTGCTGCTATTTTTACCTGCAGGTTCTCATTGCGCATGCGCAAATGTAGTGCCGGACCAATAGCTGTTTAAAATGTTTATAATATCATCTTTGAAACTCTCTGGAGTCATTTCATACAAAAAAAGTCATACAAACTCAAACTTCACACCAATTGTGTCCCAAATCGATGTATGCAAAGGTATAACTGTAACTACAACCAAAAATATTTGGCCATATTTTGGATGCATTCCAAATTATACTAGAAAGCACCACCTTCGCCTTGATTTCAATTTTCATTTGACAGGCTACTTGTACTATAGACAATATATGCAACAGAAGTATTAATTACAACCACCTGGAACTAAACTACCATAACCATATAAATAAAAATTAAGCCTCATAATGTTTCATGGCTAGGTTCATGTAATAATAGCTTGTGTGGCTTGCTGTGAAGCCTTGCCAAGAAAATTAATCATGGTCGGAATGCCCCTCTGCCTTAATGCACTGTCGCAATGCCCCAACCACTTAGTTGGAATGTGCCAACTGCTTGGACCTTAGTCAGAAAGCTCCAACCGCTTCGTCGCAATGCCCCACTGATGGTCGCAATGCCCCACTGATGGTCGCAATGCCCCACTGATGGTCGCAATGCCCCACTGATGGTCGCAATGCCCCACTGATGGTCGCAATGCCCTACTGATGGTCGCAATGCCCCACTGATGGTTGCAATGCCCCACTGATGGTCGAAATGCTCTACTGATTTTAATACAGTCAAACATATGTATACTAAACAATGTATATCAGTATATTACACCAAAACAATACTTCTGTTACTTCAAAATTGTAACTTATAGGCTTCCTGCAACCATTTGAGTGTCAATTTTCTATATACAGCATTAAAATCAGTGAAGCATTCTGACCATCAGTGACAGTGGGGCATTCCGACCAAGGCCAAGCGATTGGCGCATTCCGACTAAGCGGTGGTGGCATTGCAACAGGTACATTCAGGCAGCGGGCCATTCCGACCATTTACCAATAAAATATGGAAAAATAATGGATACCCGAAAATATGCGTCGTCCCTTGAATTGTTCGTTAACTGCCAACTTTTCCAACTATTTTTTTTTTCTCGATTCAATCTATTACGGTTAATTGTTTTGTACATCCACATCTTACACAGGTCAGGTATGTGGTGCTAAGCCAGACGTTTAGACAAAGATTTGTTAGGCACGTTCGGTTTGGTGGATCTGTGCGATGATACATTGATTGATGGTGGCAGAGAATACAGAGAGATCTATAGATCTAAGAAGTCGCACTACTAGCAGGCGTAGCATTTTGTGAACGCAACATGTAGCCATGCTATTCGCTGGATTATGCCAATAAATAACAGCCGTATTCATAAACACAACAGTGTACATTTATGTAGTTATTACTGGTACCTAGTTTATCCCCTTTTCTGTTCAAATGAAATCGGCATCGCCTGACGTCTGATTTTTGGGCCAAATTACACACAACTAATTTTACAACGGATGTACTTCCGCAGTGTCAATACTACTGATAGACTAGATTAAATAATTCTTATACTGTTATGTGTTAGTAAGGTATTTGTGTACTCATCCATATAAATACATTACTGTGGAGCAGCGGAATTATTTTTTATTTCATATTTTTTCAGTAAACTATTTTGCAAGCGTCAATGACCAAACTAATCTGCAGACAAGGCTGCTACCACTGGCCTCTACGCCCCTTCACAGGAGCAATACCATTTTCTGACAAAGATCAGCATCTGGAAAACGTATGTAGTCATGCATTGCTTTAATTACTGAGGAGCGGCACATTCAAAGATACAGAACATTCGTCATGAAGTTATTTAAAGGCAGGAGATGTTCTAAGACGGCTGCAGAAACTTATCGTCTACCCTTTATTGATACAAGTGGACTCGGTTACATCGTATATTTAATTTAAGGCGATGTCTGAAATGATACTGCATCAAGACATGAATACTAGTTAGACCTATTTATTGATGGAGTACAACATACACAATTAACTGAGCCCAGGCTGGATCAATGGAACCAACCCCCTAGCACATCGACGCCCCTGGCCGCTTAATTATAGCCTTGCCAATATTACAACATCCCCCTTATCCTACAAAAACTTTTTATTAACGTTATCCTGACTAACGATACTCTTGATACCTTACAGGTATCTTAACAACTCGACCAGAGTTAGTGGTACGAGCTTCATCGCGTACTTCTTGCACCGTGGACTGTTTAGTCTGGGCTCTCCCGTTCCCAGACTTAGTGGTACGAGCTTCATCGCGTACTTCTTGCACCGTGGACGGTTTAGTCTGGGCTCTCCCGTTCCCAGACTTAGTGGTACGAGCTTCATCGCGTACTTCTTGCACCGTGGACGGTTTAGTCTGGGCTCTCCCGTTCCCATACTTAGTGGTACGAGCTTCATCGCGTACTTCTTGCACCGTGGACGGTTTAGTCTGGGCTCTCCCGTGGTGCAGTGGTGTATGTGGATGTGACATGTTGCACGTTGTCTGGGTTGATGTCTGCAGTCTGGGAAATCATCTCACGCGGGTGTCTTCTTGCGGCGCACTTCTGTGCCTCCAGCTGTGCTGATGATGTACGACCGTGGTTCTTCGCACTTTTTAATCACAGTACCTCGGCACCATGTATTGGATGGTTTAACCAGGATCCCGACATTCTGTCCTGGATACAGTGGTGGTAAGTCTTCTTTCCTGGCATTGCGATCATAGTACTTCTTCATCGATGCACTTCGCTCTTCCAGTCTGTTCTGGACATGTTGTTAGGATGCAAAGGTAGACTGGTGGTAATTTGTCTCTTCATCAACAGCGCAGCGGGTGAAGCAGTTAGCATCAATTGGTGTGGCTCTGACATGTAGTACCGCTTGCTGGGTGTTTTCTGGTGTCTTGATGCATTTCTTTATGGGTTTGATCCATCTGACCTGCCTTTCTGCAAATCCATTGCATAGTGGGGAGATGATGTCACATGTTGGATTCCCCACAATAAGTTCCCAAAGTGCTCACTCGCATACTGCGGTCTGTTGTCTGTTGTCTGATCTGATCAGGGCGACCAAACATTCTTATATCACATCTGTTACAGCGACTGATGTAACAGGCTTCTTATATCACCTCTGTTACAGCGACTGATGTAACAGGCTTCTTCTGTCACCTCTGTTACAGCGACTGGTGTAACAAGCTTCTTATATCACCTCTGTTACAGCGACTGATGTAACAGGCTTCTTCTGTCACCGATGTTACAGCGACTGATGTAACAGGCTTCTTATATCACCTCTGTTACAGCGACTGATGTAACAGGCTTCTTCTGTCACCTCTGTTACAGCCACTGATGTAACAGGCTTCTTATGTCACCTCTGTTACAGCGACTGATGTAACAGGCTTCTTATATCACCTCTGTTACAGTGACTGATGTAACAGGCTTCTTCTGTCACCTCTGTTACAGCGACTGATGTAACAGGCTTCTTATATCACCTCTGTTACAGCGACTGATGTAACAGGCTTCTTCTGTCCCCTCTGTTACAGCGACTGATGTAACAGGCTTCTTATATCACCTCTGTTACAGCGACTGATGTAACAGGCTTCTTCTGTCACCTCTGTTACAGCGACTGATGTAACAGGCTTCTTATATCACCTCTATTACAGCGACTGATGTAACAGGCTTCTTATATCACCTCTGTTACAGTGACTGATGTAACAGGAGCCCTCAACTCTTTCACTGTTGGGAACTTTGAGTAGTAGTCTGACAATATGATGAAGTTCCTTCCTTTTATTTCAAAAAGATCAGTGCCGAGGATTGACCATGCTTCTGATGGTGTGTCGCTTGGGATCAGTGGTTCTTTGCTTAGTCCCCCACGACGGTACATCCTGCGGGCACCACTCTCGACGGTCCAGCCTCATGAGAGGTTGTTTTGATATTGCTTTGATAAGTCTTCGAGCACAGACTCTCCGTGAGATACTGAACCAATAGAATACGGGCTGCCACGGTTCGTCCTCAATTATGTGTCCGTCGGAATGTGTCCTGTTTGGTCTGCTAGAGCGTGAACACGTTCGTGGCGGCATTGCCGTCTCATCACAACTCCAGCTGTTCTAGTAGATAAAGCGTCGGCGGATCCTTGTCTGACGATCGCACATCACGTGCTCCGGTCATATGTCGTCTCGTCCCACCGTTTCACGTCAATACCGGCAGCTCCAATTAAGGTGTCGCTTCGTGCAGTCTATATAATAGTGGAAGCGTGGTCGTCCAACGTTTCGTTCAGCGTGCCGTGGCTCACCATAGAAAACTGCTTTCGGCAGCCGGTACTCGTCCATCCGTACAAAGTGGGAGCACGCTACATATAATGGTTAATATTTTTTAAATCCGTTGTATAAAAAACAGAAGATCCAACAACATCGTTTGACATTAGGCAGAGTATGGCTTGGAAGTTAATTGACGAGGTTACTGATAGAAATACAGCACAAAACTCTACTTAGATCGCAGGAACACCAGGAGAGAGACGTACAAGACAAATGGTTCCAACACTTAGATCGCAGGAACACCAGGAGAGAGACGTACAAGACAAATGGTTCCAACACTTAGATCGCAGGAACACCAGGAGAGAGACGTACAAGACAAATGGTTCCAACACTTAGATCGCAGGAACACCAGGAGAGAGACGTACAAGACAAATAGTTCCAACACTTAGATCGCAGGAACACCAGGAGAGAGACGTACAAGACAAATGGTTCCAACACTTAGATCGCAGGAACACCAGGAGAGAGACGTACAAGACAAATGGTTCCAACACTTAGATCGCAGGAACACCAGGAGAGAGACATACAAGACAAATGGTTCCAACACTTAGATCGCACGAACACCAGGAGAGAGACGTACAAGACAAATAGTTCCAACACTTAGATCGCAGGAACACCAGGAGAGACGTACAAGACAAATGGTTCCAACACTTAGATCGCAGGAACACCAGGAGAGAGACGTACAAGACAAATGGTTCCAACACTTAGATCGCAGGAACACCAGGAGAGAGACGTACAAGACAAATGGTTCCAACACTTAGATCGCAGGAACACCAGGAGAGAGATGTACAAGACAAATGGTTCCAACACTTAGATCGCAGGAACACCAGGAGAGAGATGTACAAGACAAATGGTTCCAACACTTAGATCGCAGGAACACCAGGAGAGAGACGTACAAGAAGGAAATTGTTGAGCAAATTAGTACACCACTTGCAAAATTGTTTAACTTGTCACTAGAAGAAGGAATAGTTCCTTCAGAATTGAAAGAAGCAAACATTACGCCACTATTTAAGAAGGGATCGAGGAACAAGCCAGAAAATTTCAGACCAGTGAATTTAACATCAGTTGTATGTAAATTACTCGAAACATTAATTAGAGACCACATGGTGGAATTCCTTGTACAACATATTTTAATAAATACATCTCAACATGGGTTCCTAAAAGCAAGGTCATGTATAACCAATCTCTTATGCTTTTTTGAAGAAATTACAAAGTGGGTAGATGACGGGTCACCAGTGGATGTTGTCTACTTAGATTTTCAGAAAGCTGTCGATAAAGTGCCACACCAAAGATTGTTACTTAAACTAAAAGTCCATGGTATAGGTAATGATGTAATCAACTGGATAGAAAAGTGGCTTACACACAGAAGACAGAGAGTAATAGTAGATGGTGAGATTTCAAACTGGAAATCGGTTTTGAGTGGGGTAACACAGGGATCAGTTATTCAATTTTGGGAAGTGTAAATGCATACACATAGGACATGGAAACATGGACGAAGAATATAAAATGGGGGATGCTGTACTAGGTAGAACCACACAAGAAAAGGACTTAGGAGTAACATTTAGTGCTGACATGAAAGTTTCAGAGCAATGTCGGATTGCTGCTTCGAAAGAAAATCAAATTCTAGGGCTAATTACGAGAACTATTACGTATAAGGAGAAACAGCTAATTGTACCCCTGTACAAAGCAATAGTTAGATCACATTTGGAATATTGTATACAAGCATGGAGGCCGTATCGTAAGAAGGACATAGACAAGCTAGAAAGAATACAACGAAGGGCAACTAAAATGATTCCAGAATTGAGAGACCTTAGTTACGAAAGCCGCTTATTACAATGTGGTTTGACAACACTAGAGACCAGGAGACTAAGAGGAGACCAAATAGAAGTGTTTAAAATAGTGAACGGTTATGAGGAAGTTGATAGGAATGTGTTCTTCAAAGAAGGCAGTAGAACCAGAGGACACAAACCAGCATTAGTTAAGGAGCAGTGTAGGTTGGACATGAGAACGTACTCTTTCTCACAGAGGGTGATAAATGAATGGAACAAACTGCCAAATGATTGTGTTAATGCTAGTAGTGTGAATATGTTTTAAAATAGAATTGACAGATATTTGATAAGGGCGAGCTACACACAGATGAGAAAATTGTTGGACTCTCGATAAGCCAATGGCTTCCTTATCCACTTGCCATCTGGAACTTCTTGTTTGGTATGGCAATCTTGTTAAATCTTGTTAAACACTTTATAAATCTCATGGGCAATCCACCTTCAATACTTAGCAAAGACGTAGGGGTCTCTATGTCGCTACAAGATATATTTATGAAGGTGTCCTACCAATCACGACCTCACAATTCAACATGTCGGAAATCAACAACGAACTTTGGAAATCTTATGTATAATTATCCAGGGTTTCTACTTATTTAACTACATGTGTAAACCAATTTGAATTTAAACAGCACCACTTAATTGAAATGCTCATATTTTTATTAAAATAACTATTTCAACACTACAAAGTGAATGGCTCATCTATGCATGTTACTATGTTGGATGCCTCTAAGGCCTTTGACAAAATCAACCATAGTAAACTATTCACCAAACTAATTGACCGGGGCTGTCCTTTTATTGTGCACATTCTCTATTACTGGTACAGCACTCAGAAATTCACTGTCAGATGGTGTCGTAGCTTCTCTGATTTTTTTTACCGTTTAAAACGGTGTTAAGTAAGGAGGTGGAATCCTCTCTCCACATTTTTTAAAAGTTTACATGGATGACTTAAGTGTAAATTTGAATAAACTACAAATTGCTTGTCTTTATGCAGGCACCATAATGAACCATATGATGTACGCCGATGATCTTTGTGTTTTTTCACCTAGTATTGCTGGGTTGAGAAAACTCACCGATTGTTGTGCCGAGTACGGCAATATGTTTGATATAACATACAATGCCAACAAATCTTTCTGTATGTTTATTGATAACAAACCTGAGGACAAGAAAAATATTCACCCTGTTGTTATCAATAATCATACATTTCCTCATGCTGAGAAATGTAAATACCTTGGCCATATTATAAAAAATAACCTTACTGATGATGATGATATTGCCAGGCAGAAAAGATGTATCTATGTGCAGGCAAATGTTTTAGCCAGAAAATTTTACTTATGCAACAGTACCATTAAAACAACTTTATTTAATTCATACTGTGGTTAAATGTATACCTCAAATCTTTGGTGTAATTAAAAAAAAGCAGAGTCTGAAAGGTATTGTTGTTGCATATAATAACAGCTTTAGAATTTTACATAACTTATCACCCCATTGTAGTGTAAGTCATATGTTCACTACTAGTTATGTAAAATCATTTAACTAACGCATTCGCTCATCAATATTTAGTCTTTATGCCGGTTAGAAAAGTCCGATAATCCACTTTTTGTTAATTATTTTCACACTGTGACTTATTATAGTAGTATAAGTCCAATGATTAAACATTGGATTGATCAATGGTATGCTTTTAATTTATGACGTGTCTACTTGATGTTCAACATATGTGTATATTTATGTTTTTTTCTTGTATTGTATGTATATATACAGGCTTTTGTCTGAAATAAAACATTTATTATTATTATGATCACAAGTGGGATCATTCATATTTTTAAAAAGTTACTTATCCAAACCCATCAACTGTTTTATATATATATATATATATATATATATATATATATATATATATATATATATATATATATATATATATATATATATATATATATATATATATATATATATATATATAATTATATATATATATAATTATATATATATATAATTATATATTCAATTCCAATTCCCGCTCCCACTCCAATTCCACATAACGACAAAAGTCAACAATGAAAGATTAATGTGCATGTAGCATGTTATTATTCTTTGCATAATCATTATGACTATCATACATGTGTAATGTACATTCATACATGGTAATTAAGTTACATAGAAATGAGCAATCCACAAAACTTATTTAGTCATTTTATTGAAGTAAAACACTGTACCCAGCCCCATTACATTTACAGCATATCATTTATAACAAAACTATAATTCTAAACTAGTCTCTAATTCTGGCATCACAAATTAACTACTGAGCATTGTTGCAGCGAATCATCATTAATTGTTCAAATCGACAGTCACTTAAGCAGCAGCGCTATGGGCGGAACACCTTCCCAGCAACACTGAACAATCGCTCGATGGTAGCGCTGGACGCTGGCATCGCAAGATACTTGCATGCAAACCCGCATTAACCCGCATTAACCCGCTGGCAAGTGGCAACATAAAGAAATCATAAGATACTGGCATGAATGACAGGATTTCAGATCCTCAATGCATGAGTTGATAGCATTATTATACACATAGCCGCCTACAACAGGCTAGAAAAATATTGGTTGATGTCACAAAAAAATCAGATGCTCAATTCCTTTCCATTCAATTCCTTTTGTTCAAAATGTTTCAATTCCAATTCCTATCATTCAAAATCTTTCAATTCCAATTCCGCTCCAATTCCGGATTTGGACTTGGATTTATTAATTCCAATTCCTTTGGAATTTACCCCAGCCCTGATATATATATATATATATATGTATATATATTATATATATATATATATAATATGTATATATATATATATTATATATATACATATATATATAATATGTATATATATATATATATATTTGACTTCCATGTCATTAACTCTTATGTAGGTAGCTTTATAACAATATCCCCCCCTGCGAAAATATGTTGGCCTTTGTTTACTAAACTTCTCCCGTTTTGACTTAGCTGCTCTCTTGATTGAGTGTTTACGTTGTTCCGGTGTATTCCCGTCGGCCCTTCGTTCTCGGTCGAAGGCATTTAACCGCCGAGGCCGACCTATCTCTAACTAAACGCTATCATATCATTTATCATTGGGCCGAGCTGTCTCGACATCTGGGCCGAGTTGTCTCAAAATCGGAGCCGAGCTGTCTCGAACTGGGCCGAGTAGTCCAAGCACCGAGTTCTACTAATTGCCAGTAATATAGGCGTTTATATTAATACTCGCCATGATCAACTTGTCATTCGCCAGGAAAACTGAGATTTGACAAGAATATCTCACTTTTAGAACAAATTCTGAGAAAACCACCACCGTGATATTCTTGATTTTAGTTACAAATGGTTTGTTTTTATTACGATCCTTTTTATTAACTCTTTTATGAAAATTGCCCAAAAACCATGACTTGTTTCTCTTTAAGTAAATATGCAAAAGTTGGCCAGTATCTGGGGCAAATTTAAGCCCCACCCCAGACCCACAGTACATGATTTCAAACCTTTGGAGTAGTAAAAGATCTGGGTTTCAACTTTCCATCTGATCTTTTGTCACATCTCAGACTCAGTTGCTGCGTTGTTGCAGTACACGGCAATACAAATATAACGGCTCTACAACATTGGAATGAAACATGCTTTTTGGACAACCTTAACTTGCAAATGAACGAATGATAAATTAAATACAATGATTTATTTTATATTAGATAGAAAATGCAATTGGGTACGGTATTATTTACGTATTATTATCGAGTTTAAAACGATTCTGAACGTCTGGCTAAGTAACTAACAAACAAGTGGTTGTGCTGCAGTTTTGTTGAACCGCGGAGTAATATACATTTTGGTGACGTCACGGGACTTCCTTTCCCCGATTCTAAGATCGAGGTATGGCGTGTGCGGCAGAAATCGCCAAAAGTTATCACTCAAATACTACTTTAAACTTCGGCTTTAGCTTAAATTTATCGGCATTCTATCAGTTATGAATACTTCCTTGTCATGAATAAATACACGCACGATATCAATACTTTGTTTGGACGTAAATATAAACGCTGGAGATAAAAGCTTCGTTGGCCACATGTGCAGGCACACTACTAGTGACTAGAGAGTCTAGACCTAGTCAGGCATTAATAGAACATGAAACAATCTAGGTCTATGCACAATTTTATACGTTTGCTTACAGCAAACTGCGTAAAGAGTAATGCCGAATAATCATACAGAGATACGGATGTTTAATGGTCTAATCAAATTAATTGCAGCATTGAATATACAGTTGAGTTAGCAGAACGTTGGTGGCAAAATGTATCAACATTTCAGAAAGCTGGTATACCCACAAACGAATAATATAACTGGATACCCATATAACTCGCCTTTTGCCTCCAACTTTTGTCACACATTTACAACAACCATAATTCTTGAGAACATGTTAATGATTAGCATTCTAGATACTGTTATATTTTGTTTGCTGTCGTAAGTCTGGTCTCCGACTCCGTTTGCTACAACTAGTACAAGTGATAACGCATTAACTTGTTATCATAACTCAGAATAATTTCATTGTATGAAATGTGGGTAAATTGTAACACATCACACGCCTCTCTTACATAATGTAGAACACGCAGTGGGACCCTCGCACACATGTGCCAGACACTCTTATGTAAGAGCATAGGAGCAGCTATTGCGAGGTGACTATATAAGACACGCCGAGTGGAGCCAGGTGTGGGACTGCAGAATGAAGCAAAGCAGACGTTTACGCATCTTGTGTCCATTCCTTGCAGTGCACCAGCAAGCAGCATGTCGGCCGATCTACAGTGGATGATCACAAGGAACACTTCCTGCTTCCTTGTGAAGCGGAACAAGCAGTTCTTCAGTCGGGTATGCTCATTTCACAGTGCATATTCTCATCAACGTTTCTCACCCCCGTAACCCATCCTGACCCACAATTGAGACATTTCTGTTTAGTGGTGCCAGTTGACTGTTGTCTTGTTACACAATGCACTGTTTTACCAGTTCTCTGTACCCAATGCTGTCAGTTTGGACTACAGGTCACTCAGGTGCTACAGAAACTGCCTTTGACAACTACTGATCCTCTTCCACGGGTTGATAGTCTCACACCAGGCAGACAATAACTAGACAGACAACAGACAAAATCAGTTTCTGGTCAGGAATTTATTAATATGATAATTTTTTTATACATTTTACTCATAATAAGACAAATAAGTACTTGTTTATGCAAGTGTTTTACTCAGAAGTGTATGTGAACAAACATAGTTCAGGGCTTCATATTTGAGGCAAGCGATCGCTCTCGCTCCCTATCGCTCGCGCAAATCAATAATCTATCGCTCGCATCATTTGTTAAATTCGCTCGCTGCCTGCAAGTGTTTGTCTTGACAAGTACTTTCTTGAATATTAGATTCACTAGGAATGTATCTCCTCTTTATAAAGTTCACTTTAAGTAAATAAAATATATCCATCACCGGCGATGGCGACCATAGCCTGCTGCACCAAGATTGCAAGAACGCCATCGAAGCTATGTTGGCCGCGCGGTTTATAAAATTATCAAATGAGTGGACTAATGTCGATTTGTATTATGTGTAAATGTTGTATGTCGAACTGAATAAAATACATGTACATTTATGGAATAGTTAAGGGATCAACAATATTTCGCTACGATCCGATTGACCAACTACGCAGTAATGGCAATCGAAAATAATAACCAGGATCTGAACTACCGAAAATTTATATGAGTTTGACACGGAGTGTAAAAGTTGATCAGACATTGAAAACGATAATTTTAGTAATTGTTCCACTTCATCTTTCAACTGCTCTGAACACATAAGTTCGCGACACATCTCCAGTACCATTTAACTCCATTTGATTCACTGTTTCGTGTGCAGATGACAAATTCATATTTTTAGCGCACTGAGTTTGAGTTGTGCGTTTGACGTTGTGATGCAATGGAAGCATGCCATTTCACCCCAGTTTATATTGGTGTTGCCTAATAAGCTGCATTTATGAGTTATGACTATACGTGTCATTCTTATACGTGGCCTATTTGTGAATTTCAATTGCAATTTTCAAACCGCCTAAACAAAGTCGCACACAAAACCAGTATCGTGTCGTGGCCATGACCCGGGCACAGTACCAAGGAACAGCCAGTGGCTTTGCCTAGGCTATGCCTACGGTAATCGGTGACATGTTGCAATTCAAAACCGTTTCACCAATTGCAATCAGATTGTATGGGCTTTACTAAAGTAAACATTTATTTCTTTGTACAAAAGTCAGCGCCAACATGCACCAATTCAGATTTCGTGGCGACAACAACAGAATCCGAATAGGAAATGGTGGCGCCACCACACGGTAAACAAAACAACTAACAAATCGCTCGCCTAAATTAATTTGGCATATTTAGGCGAGCAATTTATCGCTCACCTGTTGTTTTCAAATATGAAGCCCTGATAGTTTATTTAAAAAACACCTATTATGTAGATATTTGTAACTGTTAATGAACCAAAGTGCATTTACACAGTGCACTGTTTTACCAGTTCTCTGTACCCAATGCTGTCAGTTTGGACTACAGGTCACTCAGGTGCTACAGAAACTGCCTTTGACAACTACTGATCCTCTTCCACGGGTTGATAGTCTCACACCAGGCAGACAATAACTAGACAGACAACAGACAAAATCAGTTTCTGGTCAGGAATTTATTAATATGATAATTTTTTTATACATTTTACTCATAATAAGACAAATAAGTACTTGTTTATGCAAGTGTTTTACTCAGAAGTGTATGTGAACAAACATAGTTCAGGGCTTCATATTTGAGGCAAGCGATCGCTCTCGCTCCCTATCGCTCGCGCAAATCAATAATCTATCGCTCGCATCATTTGTTAAATTCGCTCGCTGCCTGCAAGTGTTTGTCTTGACAAGTACTTTCTTGAATATTAGATTCACTAGGAATGTATCTCCTCTTTATAAAGTTCACTTTAAGTAAATAAAATATATCCATCACCGGCGATGGCGACCGTAGCCTGCTGCACCAAGATTGCAAGAACGCCATCGAAGCTATGTTGGCCGCGCGGTTTATAAAATTATCAAATGAGTGGACTAATGTCGATTTGTATTATGTGTAAATGTATGTCGAACTGAATAAAATACATGTACATTTATGGAATAGTTAAGGGATCAACAATATTTCGCTACGATCCGATTGACCAACTACGCAGTAATGGCAATCGAAAATAATAACCAGGATCTGAACTACCGAAAATTTATATGAGTTTGACACGGAGTGTAAAAGTTGATCAGACATTGAAAACGATAATTTTAGTAATTGTTCCACTTCATCTTTCAACTGCTCTGAACACATAAGTTCGCGACACATCTCCAGTACCATTTAACTCCATTTGATTCACTGTTTCGTGTGCAGATGACAAATTCATATTTTTAGCGCACTGAGTTTGAGTTGTGCGTTTGACGTTGTGATGCAATGGAAGCATGCCATTTCACCCCAGTTTATATTGGTGTTGCCTAATAAGCTGCATTTATGAGTTATGACTATACGTGTCATTCTTATACGTGGCCTATTTGTGAATTTCAATTGCAATTTTCAAACCGCCTAAACAAAGTCGCACACAAAACCAGTATCGTGTCGTGGCCATGACCCGGGCACAGTACCAAGGAACAGCCAGTGGCTTTGCCTAGGCTATGCCTACGGTAATCGGTGACATGTTGCAATTCAAAACCGTTTCACCAATTGCAATCAGATTGTATGGGCTTTACTAAAGTAAACATTTATTTCTTTGTACAAAAGTCAGCGCCAACATGCACCAATTCAGATTTCGTGGCGACAACAACAGAATCCGAATAGGAAATGGTGGCGCCACCACACGGTAAACAAAACAACTAACAAATCGCTCGCCTAAATTAATTTGGCATATTTAGGCGAGCAATTTATCGCTCACCTGTTGTTTTCAAATATGAAGCCCTGATAGTTTATTTAAAAAACACCTATTATGTAGATATTTGTAACTGTTAATGAACCAAAGTGCATTTACACAGTGCACTGTTTTACCAGTTCTCTGTACCCAATGCTGTCAGTTTGGACTACAGGTCACTCAGGTGCTACAGAAACTGCCTTTGACAACTACTGATCCTCTTCCACGGGTTGATAGTCTCACACCAGGCAGACAATAACTAGACAGACAACAGACAAAATCAGTTTCTGGTCAGGAATTTATTAATATGATAATTTTTTTATACATTTTACTCATAATAAGACAAATAAGTACTTGTTTATGCAAGTGTTTTACTCAGAAGTGTATGTGAACAAACATAGTTCAGGGCTTCATATTTGAGGCAAGCGATCGCTCTCGCTCCCTATCGCTCGCGCAAATCAATAATCTATCGCTCGCATCATTTGTTAAATTCGCTCGCTGCCTGCAAGTGTTTGTCTTGACAAGTACTTTCTTGAATATTAGATTCACTAGGAATGTATCTCCTCTTTATAAAGTTCACTTTAAGTAAATAAAATATATCCATCACCGGCGATGGCGACCGTAGCCTGCTGCACCAAGATTGCAAGAACGCCATCGAAGCTATGTTGGCCGCGCGGTTTATAAAATTATCAAATGAGTGGACTAATGTCGATTTGTATTATGTGTAAATGTTGTATGTCGAACTGAATAAAATACGTACATTTATGGAATAGTTAAGGGATCAACAATATTTCGCTACGATCCGATTGACCAACTACGCAGTAATGGCAATCGAAAATAATAACCAGGATCTGAACTACCGAAAATTTATATGAGTTTGACACGGAGTGTAAAAGTTGATCAGACATTGAAAACGATAATTTTAGTAATTGTTCCACTTCATCTTTCAACTGCTCTGAACACATAAGTTCGCGACACATCTCCGGTACCATTTAACTCCATTTGATTCACTGTTTCGTGTGCAGATGACAAATTCATATTTTTAGCGCACTGAGTTTGAGTTGTGCGTTTGACGTTGTGATGCAATGGAAGCATGCCATTTCACCCCAGTTTATATTGGTGTTGCCTAAATAAGCTGCATTTATGAGTTATGACTATACGTGTCATTCTTATACGTGGCCTATTTGTGAATTTCAATTGCAATTTTCAAACCGCCTAAACGAAGTCGCACACAAAACCAGTATCGTGTCGTGGCCACGACCCGGGCACAGTACCAAGGAACAGCCAGTGGCTTTGCCTAGGCTACGCCTACGGTAATCGGTGACATGTTGCAATTCAAAACCGTTTCACCAATTGCAATCAGATTGTATGGGCTTTACTAAAGTAAACATTTATTTCTTTGTACAAAAGTCAGCGCCAACATGCACCAATTCAGATTTCGTGGCGACAACAACAGAATCCGAATAGGAAATGGTGGCGCCACCACACGGTAAACAAAACAACTAACAAATCGATCGCCTAAATTAATTTGGCATATTTAGGCGAGCAATTTATCGCTCGCCTGTTGTTTTCAAATATGAAGCCCTGATAGTTTATTTAAAAAACACCTATTATGTAGATATTTGTAACTGTTAATGAACCAAAGTGCATTTACACAGTGCACTGTTTTACCAGTTCTCTGTACCCAATGCTGTCAGTTTGGACTACAGGTCACTCAGGTGCTACAGAAACTGCCTTTGACAACTACTGATCCTCTTCCACGGGTTGATAGTCTCACACCAGGCAGACAATAACTAGACAACGCCAAATCAGTTTCTGGTCGTGAATTTTTTAATGTGATAGCGACTTTTTTTTTTTACATTTTACTCATAATAAGTAAGTATTTGTTTATGCAAGTGTTACTCAGAAGTGTGTGTGTGAACAAACATTGTTTAATGTTTATTAAGAAACACCTATTATGTAGACGATGTGTTTAAGTACATTTCGCTATGCACTGTTTTACCAGTTCTCTGTACCCAATGCTGCCAGTTTGGACTACAGGTCACTCAGGTGCTACAGAAACTGCCTTTGACAACTACTGATCCTCTTCCATGGACTGCTAGTCTCACACTAGGCACACAATGAAATTTGACAATAAATAATTTGTTTTATTATGTTATACCCACTAAATGTTATCCTGCTATTGTTTGTGTATTAAACTTAATTTTCATGAAATAAACACCATTTCTTAAGCAGGAAGTTGGCATTCCTTTCACAGGGCTTCACGTTTGAAAACAACAGGCGAGCGATAAATTGCTCGCCTAAATATGCCAAATTAATTTAGGCGAGCGATTTGTTAGTTGTTTTTTTACAGTGTGGTGGCGCCACTATTTTCCATTCAGATTCTGTTGTCGCCATGAAATTTTAATTGGTACTTGCTGGCGCTATGACTTTTGTACAATGAAATAAATGCTTGCTTTAGTAAACCCCATTTATTGCAATTGGTGAAACGGTTTTGAATTGCAACGTCATTGATCACCATAGGCTACGCCTATGGTGATCAATGTGTCCGTACCCCATGGCAGTGACCACGATGCGGCACTGCCACTGGTGTGCGACTTTGCTTAGGCGGTTTGAAAATTGCAATTGAGATTCACAAATAGGAACACCAATACTTCCATTGCATCATAATGCGAAACGCACAACTCAAAACTCGGTGCACAAAAATATGAATTCATCATCTGCACATGAATCGATGTTAAGTGGTACCGGAGATGTGCGTCGTGAATTTATGTGTTCAGAGCGGTTGAAAGACAAAGTGGAACAATTATTAAAATTGTGTCGTTTTCGATGATTAATCAACTTTTACATTCCTTGTCAACTCATATGCGTGTTCGGTAGCTCGGATCCAGGTTATTATTTTCGATTTCCATTACAGCCTAGTTGGTCAATCAGATCGTAACAAAATATTGTTGATTCCTTATCTATTCCATAACTGTACATGTATTTTATTCAGTTCGACATACAACAGTATGTGACATTTAAAGATAATACACATTGATGCTGGTCCACTCATTTGATAACTTATTTATAAACCATGCGGCCAGCACATCGTGGCTTCAATGGTGTTTTTGCAATCTTGGTGCAGCGGGATGATACGTGAACTCTTGGTGCAGCGGGATGATACGTGAACTCTTGGTGCAGCGGGATGATACGTGAACTCTTGGTGCAGCGGGATGATACGTGAACTCTTGGTGCAGCGGGATGATACGTGAACTCTTGGTGCAGCGGGATGATACGTGAACTCTTGGTGCAGCGGGATGATACGTGAACTCTGGCTATTGCAGTCCGAACACTTCATTATAATGAAAGTAGATTTTCCTAGTGAATCTAATACTCGGGGAAACTCCTTGTCAAAATGAACACTTGCAGGCAGCACGCGATTTTAGCAATTGACGCGAGCGATAAATCGCTCCCTAGATTACTGATTTGCGCGAGCGATAGGGAGCAAGAACGATCGCTCTCCTCAAAAATGATGCCCTGCAACAAATTGACCATTCCTTGAATCACTTCTTATAAATGTTTTTGAGAGCACAAAAAACGTGGTTTACTATTGAACAACTAGTTCCTATTTTACTGTAAGATTCTTGGTATGTATTGCACCGATTTACCTATTCCCTGTGTCCAATGCTGTCAATTTGGACTACAGGTCATGCCGGTGCTACAGAAAGTGCCTGTCTGAGCTACCAATCTTCTTCCATGGGTTGTTATCAAATCAGGCAAACATTTATAAATTGTGTAATTACTTCATCTTATTTAATTTTGTAATACATCTGCAGTACAGCGTACACTGATACAGGCTATATATAGGAGACTGATATCATCAAATACTGTCTCGGTCATCATTTCATATCATCTGAGAATCTCTCGATCAGCCCATTCGGAAGTCCACTATTAGATTAATCTTGTCATTGTGACAACTCCAGAATCGTGTCTTCTTGACATCACCAGACTGAATACCTTAAAGTGAAACCAAATGCATTTTTGGGGCCTTTGCACCTAGAAGAGTACTTGAAAACTAATCATTTGCAACTATTAATCAAGAATATCACACAAGTGGTTAACTAAATATACCTCGTTGAACATCGACAATCTTGTTTGCATGGGCAGTGCCATGTTTGTTCAGAATCCTGTGTTCACTAGGTTCCATCAACTCCAGCTTTAAACGCCTCATCATAGATGTAGACAATTTCAGTCACATGCCAATAAGTTTTGACATACTGTTTGCTTCTAAAATCAACTTATTTGGCAAGTTAGTCCATTCATTCATTGTTTACTACCTCTTCGCATTCCGATTTGACAGTTATCTTGATCGAGTGTTTGCGTTGTGTCAAAGTCTTCGGCTGCGGTACATGCTGGAAGATTGTCGGTACTGCATTCTCTGGCGCCGACGTTTTGAAGGATCTTGACCCATTAGTTGATGAAAATTAATCAACTTCAAAACACGACTCTTCAAAATGGGCTGAACAAAGTCTAGCGTATTGTGTGGGCTTCCAACCAACCCATCCGCAATTTTGAATTCATTGCTTTACTACTGTCTGTTTTTTCCAGAGAAAATTAAAAAAAAAGACAACTATACCTCGCTGAATCATGTTTACATCCAAATGCTACACAGTACAGCATTATAAAAGTTTTTGCAGTGTGTAAATCCATTATAAAAGCAAATAAAAATGTAACTGGTAGCCCACTTGCTAATCAATATTTTGATGATAGAAAGTAAATACTTTGAAGATATAATGTATGAATGACATCAACAACAAATAAAAACATTAAAAACAAACAGTTTTGAAAAATAAATTTTCAGGGCAGGATCAATACAATGTAATACATAATACTGAATAAAATTATACATATGTGACAGATTGTTTTGTTTTCATAACATTGTACACTAACAGTCTATGCAAAAAGTCTCCAAGCGTCTGAGATGTTTATTAACATTCCATTTATTTTTGCTGTGTCTAAAATACTGCAGCTCCGTAAATATTTTGAGTCGCCATGAGGGCCACTGTAGTGAAAAATTAAAGTCGCCCCGAAGCCATTTTTGCCGACCGGGCAACCAATAAATCTCAACCCTGGATTCCCAGTAAACCACTTGCATTATGTTCTTGATTATAGTTGCAAATGGTTAGTTTTTAGGCACTCAGAGGCTCAAAACAATGCCATTGGTTTCACTTTAACATTGACATCTACAACAATGACCGTGTTGTGTTGCTAGATTATAATATAAATGGGTTAATAAAATATGTGTCTTAGTCCTCATACATGATGTGTAAATGTGTTTGCCATCAACTGTCTGCGTGTGTGCTATGTAGGATGTGTGTGTGTCTTGTAGGAACCCAACAATCTGTACAACCGCCACTGCAAGAAGGCATGTGGTCTCGTCAACAAGCAGGCCATTGGCATTGAGGCCTGCACCGATGACAAGGGTGTCGTCTTAGTCACCAAGAACAAAGCTAGTAAGTTGGGGTTTTATTTGGACCAACAATTCTTATATTAACCCATTAGACCCCGCACATTGAATTACGCGTGTGCTGCTTTTCCCCGGGCAACTGAGGCAGATTTTGAAAATTATGGGGTCTTGTAGTTTTTAATCTGTAGTTTCAAAAGTACTGATATCTTATAATTGCAAGTTATGTTTATTTTGAAGCAAACTGAATTATCTATGGTGTAACTGTGGTGTATATAAGCCAGTTATATGTTGTCATTCTGAGGTGTGGAACTTCAGAAATAATTTTTTTTAACAAATATTGAGTGAAGTTTGACATGATAGTCATATTTTATTACAATAACATCACCAACTGCTGGCTCCACACAAGGAAATGTTCTTCCTATGCATGATACTGCACAAAGAATCCAATTTTGCACAAATGCACATTGCATGTCAGACATCCAAAGCATGTCTCAATTGCACGTCCAGATGGCCGTTTCACTCCGTTTTTGCGACACAACTGATAAGCTCATTTTGATGACAATGAGTTATTGGAGTTCTCATCAGGGATGTCATCACTACTATTACTTGCCATCTGAAACAAACAAACTGCTACAGTAATGAAAACAGAATAAGAATAAAATTTTGTATGCATTTGTCACATGTCATATCCATCACAACAATGTAAAATTATAATTTTTACAAGCAGCCAATAATTACAAGACTTTTTTTAAATTGACTAATATCTGAAATGTAGATAAATATAATTAATTACAAAGACCACTGACACCGTCAATATAATATAATTTTCAACAATGTCCAAAAGGCAAAGCAACAACACCACCCATCCAGGCACCGCCCATCTAGGGGCCGGGCTTGACTGTTTACATGCTCGTCGGGCCAGATTTTTCTGTTTTATTTACTCATTTGCTTTATAATTCATTATATAACAACATGCACAACTAACAACGTAATCTAAGCCGAGTAAATGGCACAAAACACAATGTTAGTGTTGAAACAGTCGACAAGTTGAATAAGACAGTGACCAGGCTACTTTTGGACGAAGAAAACCAACCGACGCCATCTTCAATTTATCGCTCACTCAGTCAAAGATCGAGCCACATATAAATCTTACCTCCACATCCATCTCAGAAGCACTTTCATCCGAAGATTCATCTCTAAAATCGCACTTCATCTGCAATGAACGTATCTGTTCTACGAGAAACGGCCAATTTTAAAGCCCACCAGTGCTCGACTTAAAACGTGATTATCTTCGAAACTTTCAATACGACCATATGTTAATTTTACCCACAATTCATAGCTAAGATATGTAGAATTCTGATAGTTTTAGTTTCATATCAATCCACCCAATGACGCCACCTCCACAGCCTTTTTCCCCAGCGGACGCTTGCGGGTGCCGTGGGGAAAACAAGGTCGGACGCTTTCGGACGCGTGGGGTCTAATGGGTTAATACACTAACTTTGGGGCAGTCTTGCAGCATCTCCTCCCAGGTGCTGACACCCACTCGCTTCTATGTTCTTTCACCTTGCAGCAGTGGCCTCTGATCTACCAATTGGCGATGTATTTAAGAAATCATAAAGGCAGTTATTTAGAGTTATTTACTATTATGGTTTTCTACCTGTCGGACAAAGATGGAAACAACGGCCAAATTGAGTGTGAGCCACTCTCCAGATGGCGTAACCATAACCTCACCATCTATGTATTAATACACTAACTTTGAGGGCAGTATTTCCTCCCAGGCACCAACATCCACTTTGTATGTTCTTTCGCTTCCTAGCACCAGTTATGTGATTTCGTAGAATTACACACACCATGTGGAGCATCAATGTGCTGTGAAATGTTGCAGAAAATAAAAAAAAATTGCAGGAATCCTAAGAAACGTTATAATAGCAGCCTATTTTCACCCCTTTTGCTACATGGATGGGTGTAAGCTAGTTCTTATTGTTTTGTTTAATATTGATGGCCAGGAAAACAACATTCATCATTAAATCCTAGTACCATACAATGATGTTAGTGCTTCTCACATGAACCATGGCTGAGCTTGCTCTGTCGTAGACGACACATCATACACGTTTCTTTGTATCTTCCCTTTTCAATTGTCTCTGCATACTGCTGTGACCTTCTACTTCTAGCATTAAATCAATGTCATCGGGTTAATTATCTTTATTATTGTCAACATTTACTGGGGTAGCTGCTTGTTACGTGAAGTCTGGAAAACCGGGTTTGCTTGTGAAGCGCTAGTTCCTATTTTACTGTTTAGGAATCTTGAAATGTTAGTTGATTGCTTGTGACCATTGGTTGAAAAGGTCTTATGTATGCAGCAGGTTTGGGGGAAACCGCCCTGGAGGTTTATTAAAAACTAAATGTGTGTGCAGTTGGATTGCTTCGATGCATGTTAATAACCACTTATTATGTAGATGTTTAAATATTATTAAACCACAATGCAATTTAAATGTTTTGTTAGCATTTCCCAGGGGGTGACACTGTCCCACAATTGATAAGTTTCTGTTTAGATATCTAGTGGTGCCAGTTGACTGTCGTCTTGTTAGGCAATGCACCGTTTTACCAGTTCTCTGTACCCAATGCTGCCAGTTTGGACTACAGGTCACTCAGGTGCTACAGAAACTGCCTTTGACAACTACTGATCCTCTTCCATGGGTTGCTAGTCTCACACCAGGCAGACAACGGCTAGACACTAAACCTAATGTAGGCAAACATTATATTCCATGTTGTATTCCAAGTTGATTAATTGAAATCTGCTTTCTGTCCAGACCAGAGGAAGCCTGCGAAGTCGAGCACCAGAATCATCTTGAAGCAAGGCAACCGCTGTACGCTCAACACGATCAGGAAAGTCATCCGCAACAACAAATGCAGAAAAGACCAGAAGATGGTGGGTATATTATCCAGACCTGAGGCAGGTCGAGTACATTTTTGAAGCACTCGTACTGTATTTAGATTTTATGAGTACATCCAAGTACTTTTTTAATATGATGCTGGGATAATTATTTATGATTTTATTTTAAATACAGTAGTAGTATTGTAGTTAACGAATGAAAATATATTTGAAGTTTATCGGCTAGGTTTTTCTGAGATGCTAATGCTAGGTAAAGATTGGTTTAAGTGAGTGTACGTGTGCCTCGTAGGTCACTAAAGGTGGGTTAATCACAGTGCTCCTATATATATTATTGATCAGCTGTCTTTGTATAATCAATTGTTCCTGAATTATATCAATTATCAAATTTTATTTTTTAAATATGCTCTTACTAATAATTTACTATATCATACAATATGTACTCATACTCAAGTAAATGTACTCGTACTCAGCCATTACCAATGTACTCATACTCATGAAAATGTACTTGGGCCCAGGTCTGATATCATCAATGTAAATGTTTACTCGCATCTTTATGTGAATAGCCAGGTCAACAAACAAGTTTTGGGTGCTCTGTGCTACTCAAATCTGCAAATCTGTAGGTTATCTAAATGTGCTTGCTTTTGGCCTTGGATAGAGAAACTTGTGTTTGTTGTTTGAACTTGCACAATAGGATTAATTATCTTTGACTGTCAACATTTACTGGGATAGCTGCTTGCTACGTGAAGTCTTTGACTGTCAACATTTACTGGGATAGCTGCTTGCTACGTGAAGTCTTTGACTGTCAACATTTACTGGGATAGCTGCTTGCTACGTGAAGTCTTTGACTGTCAACATTTACTGGGATAGCTGCTTGCTACGTGAAGTCTGAAAATACTGTCTGTTTGTGAAGCACTAATTCCTATTTTAATGTTTATGAATCTTGAAATGTTAGTTGCTTGTGACCATGTTCTGCAATGCACCCATTTTCCTATTCCCTGTGTCCAATGCTGTCAGTTTGGACTACAGGTCATGCCGGTGCTACAGAAAGTGCCTGTCAGAGCTACCGATCTTCTTCCATGGGTTGTTTGTGTCTCACAAGGCAAACAGTAACTGACAAACAATCTTAAGTTCATCATTGGTAGAAAAGGTCTTATGTATGCTGTAGTGCTATAGATAATATTTAGTGATTTGTTGAATGTCTTCTACTGGGAAGTTGGCTTTGCAATTGCTGCATGTACAATTGTTACGTAGTCTTGTGACTTGCCCTGTTGAGTTACGTAAGCCTTGTCAATGAAGTAGTAGTAATAATTTATTCAACCAATTACAAAGTACCAGTAGAATCAGTACAGAATAAAATGATGTGTGGGTCATTAGAATAGTAATTACTTGTCAGGCGAGTGATGTAAAACAAATTTACAGTAATGTGTACTGTAATTGATTTGCTGTCATTGTTGTAGGCGGCTCTTCGTCGTGCCAGTGCGATCCTCAGCAGCCAGCGCCCCCTGGCGGCCAGGAGGAGCAGGGGCAAGAAACAATAAACGGCCCGCTGCAGTTACTGTCAGACATTGTATTGCAAGGTTGATATGTAATAAAGCTGATTGGTATAACATGTACGCTGCATCTTTCTTGTTTTTCTTTATTACCATCCAAGTGTTTAGCACAGATTCCTTCAGCAGGTATTGTAAATTAGTTCTTGATTTTGCAAATAGTGCATAACCAGGTAACATCACTTGTCCCAGCGGTAACCCATGCCAGTTTACTTGAAATGATTCATCGTCATTGTCTTATAATGTGAATAGCCGAGTTGCCTGATGTTGCACGGGAGAAAAAGCAGTCACTGCAAGAGCTTATGACTCCTTGCACTGTCCAGTCAAGTTTTGGTAGGTCAATGGCAATGATGGATACAACTTATGACTCCTTGCACTGTCCAGTCAGGTGTTGGTAGGGCAAACTTATGACTCCTTGCACTGTCCAGTCAGGTGTTGGTAGGGCAAACTTATGACTCCTTGCACTGTCCAGTCAAGTTTTGGTAGGTCAATGGCAATGATGGATACAACTTCTTGCCTCAAAAATCGTACCACTGTTGGTTTCACGAAGAGTTTGTACCGTACAAAGGAACTTATATGTAACTTGGAGCAGTTATAGAAAACATGCATAGCGTTGCTGCCAATTGTACGTAACTACAAGCTCCCACTGTATTTACATCACTCCTTTGTAATATCTCCACCCCGGCATTTTCAATGTACTAATCGTTCTCATGGGCCCCCTGGCACATTGCAGATACATGCGAAACTGACAGAGATATGAAACAGACAGACAGGCAAACACAGCCATAAACTACTGTGTAGTATAGAGGTAGCATAATCCAGTTAATCTGGAAATGTTTGCATCTGGAGACATCATTTCACAGGGAAAAAATTACAAACACTAATAAAATAATTATAGTAAATATACTGTTAATCGTATGATTCATTTATCCAGAAACACTGCGGACCAAGGTGTCCAAATTAACAAGTATATACTGAGATTCAATTTACATCTTTTGCACACTTTGTTACAACGATTTAGAAAACGATCAATGTGATTTAGGGGTTGGTACTACAGGTACTGGTAGTATCAAAGTTGACATTTTACCAATGCTACAATCATACATGTGCATTTTATACAGGTAGGCCTCAACCCAGAGGCTAAGTGTCAATACCACAGTCATACAGATACTAGTCTAGCTGTTAGCAAACTGGCATCGATAGTTCTGCTCAGATCTCAATTACACCTATGCACACAACACAATTAAGTTCTTGCTCAAGTCTCTAATATATTAAATCCCAAATGATCAAGTCTTGTAAAAGTGCGACTGTCATTCTTGAGGACTTGAGTCCCCCAACTGTGTATTTTACTGCTTGGTATATGTATGAAATTTCATTCTCCAACAATTATTGTTTCCAACACCTGCTAGGTGGCAGTGTTATGTCTTGTTAAGTAATGCAACAAGGCTTTACTGTAATTAAAATAAATCAACTTATAGTAAAACCGTGCAAATATAATTTACAATTTAGGACTCAAGTGAATGAAATAAAGTGGCCCGATTATAGAGGCGGGTCACAAGTACAGATATGGCAAACCATTGCACATACAGATGTAGGGGAAAGCAGTGTTAGTCGAGCCACCCATGTTTCCCGGGAAACTACAGCAGCGACAGTCACATGGTGTCACCCAATGACTGAACATGTTATTAGAACACGATTGACGTATAATAGGTTACATTTGTCACAACGACCAGAACATGTGAACTAAAAGTATGTTTTTCGAAACTTCTGGTAATTGTGATTAATATCTGCTGGTGTGTAAACTATAAACATATGTGACCAGACTTCATTGTTTGTGGCCTTGCAAATGGCATAACTATGCACAGAGAAGAAGATTATTTACATCACTGCGCATTAATGAGAAGTTAATTAAATAAGCTTAATTGTCGAAGTGGGGCTATTTGAGCAGCCCAAGGCCCAAGGGAGGGTTAGTTGAACAGTGGTTAAAGAACGAAGACGAGTGTTCCTTACCCCAAAAACACATCAAGGAATACAGCACTTGTAAGAGACGTTTTGTACCCATTGGGTAGATGTGTTGGAAAGACATTTTTTTGTACAAGGCATACGTAAATTATACAAATAAAGCATTTTGCAACTTACGCTACACTGTGGCTCAACCTACTCCACACCAAGTGTTAGTTGAGCCAGCTTACCAGCCCTATTTGAATCAACTATATATAATTATCTATGCATACTAGATATATTATCTTGGTAATATATGGTCTACTAATAATCATAGTTTATTTCCCAGTTTGTTTTAGCAAACAGTAGCTCGTTGTCACGTTAATGCATCCAAGATCTATGCCTAGCCCTAGGCTATGGTGTTGAATTACAAAAGATGCAGACGTGCTAGCATGCTGCATTGGATTTGAATAATCACTTGCACTCTCTCAAGGCAACACACCAACAGTAACTAAACTTCGACAACATTACAATTGTTTCTAATATTATATTAATTTAAAACTGTATCCTCAACCGATTTAGCCTGTCGTGAATCCGGTTCGTTGATGTCATAATATGTAGTGTGTGAATAGAAAAATAATATATCACCACACACACGTCTCTCGATACCGCATAAATGGAACAACACTCTTTGTAAAGTTGTTGGCCCTGAAAAGGGCCGTTATTGTTCGCGCGGGATTCGTCGGGTTTAGTATTCCTGGCTCTGGCTGCTTTTCTTGCTGCCTACGTTCGATTTCTTCGGGAGAAGAACCGCCTGGATGTTGGGCAGCACTCCACCCTGAGCAATCGTCACTCCGTTGAGCAGCTTGTTCAGTTCCTCGTCGTTGCGGATAGCGAGCTGAAGATGGCGCGGGATGATTCGGCTCTTCTTATTATCACGGGCTGCATTGCCCGCCAACTCCAGAACTTCGGCTGCCAAATATTCCAGCACAGCTGCCAGATATACGGGGGCGCCGGCACCAACTCGCTCAGCGTAGTTACCCTTGCGTAAATGACGGTGAATTCTGCCAACCGGGAACTGCAGACCGGCCCGCGATGATCGGGTCTTGGACTTCCCCTTCGCTTTACCACCTTTTCCACGTCCAGACATCTTAGACTAGTACAGTACAAGCAAAAAACAACTAACGGCGACAATTCAAATGTTTATGACGTTTCCCGCGACCGCTCGATTTTATAGTCGACTAAGTCACGTGAGAGGCTCGAAATTTAACCAATCACTCCGACTCCCGCCATCTCAGTGAGCCAATCACAATACAGCTGCTGCACTTTCGTTAAGTTCTCGCATTTCCTTCCCGTCACGTGAGATCCAGCATGGTGGACATCGTGTAAAAAGTCCACGTACAGGGCTAAGAAATCTTCAAAAATAGCGCATAAAATAACGTTTCCACAATGGATGCTACTAGAACATCAGTAGTCTTAGCAGTCAATGCTCTGCTATCAGTATTTGGATTAATTTTGTCATATAGGTTGATTAATAAATTAGGGGACATGTTCATTAGAGCAAACTTGTACGGAATTGATATGAACAAGCGTACCTCTCCGACCATTCGCACCGAAACTAATAGCAAACGTAAAATGTAAGTTTAAAGTTAGCGTACCAAAAACTATCTACGGCTATGTTCAAATGCGTCGTCTCACCGGGCACAAACTGTTGATCAGCTCGTTTCATAAATGTTGAGTTTTGTTTTGTTTGGGTAGAATCCACTCAAACAATTTACAGTATAAACCCGAGGTAGCACACATACTGACATAGTAACTATACTTATTTCCCATGTGTTCCTCTTAGATGATCAGTACATGCAAGCAAATAAAATTTAGATCGCATATAAAACAGGTATAAAAATAGACTCAGACATGTTTTTATCACAACATATAAGAATTACAAACACGCAAGAAAGACCACAAAACGATGCATCTATTAATACAAACTAAACACAGGCTAATATGTTAAATGAAGCCTATGCTGTGTTAGAGCAAAGTGGTCACCTGGACAAACAACACCAATGTAATATGAACAAAGTTAACTAGAGGAATGGGTTGGCATAGTAAGCCTTGTAGTTGTACTTGGCAAATAAATTGGATGCTCTGTATATTAAGAGGTAAAGCGTTCTAGACTTTGGCAGAGCTCTGTAAAAGTTAATCCAGGGCCATTACTGGCGATACTGGCAGAGTCACAGTGCTTTTTTGTGTTTGACACTTTGTTACTAAAGTCGAGAGAGGGCTCTCACATAAAGGACACCCATAAAACGAATGTCCAATGTCACTAGTTTGTGGTGAGCAATGGCTGTGTGGTAGAACATTGGACTATCAATTGAGAGAGTCAGGGACCGGGGACGGATCCACCATTAAAAAGGAATGGTGCAGTGAACACAGCAGTGCTGTTTGCACCAATGTCACATCGAGAAGTAGAACTTTTTTTAAAATCTTAATTTGGTGATGTGTGTAAAAAAAATTGCATTATTTTAAACACATAATGTAGCATCTACTAGTGATACCTGCTAGTCTACTCATTCTATCTCTGTGTTATCCGAATATAGTAAGCCTTAAATTCTCGGTCAAATTCACCACCCCAAGCCCATCAACCATTCTGAGATCACGCACGTGCACGCACGCACGCACGCACGCACGCACGCACGCACGCACGCACGCACGCACGCACGCACACATTGGGATGCCTCAACAGTAACTGGAGAACTCTACCTGGTTACCAGAAAATAATAAAATGAATCAGATTCAGAATAACACTTCATCAGTTTGTCTTGTGACAATTCATACTGTATTTCACAACACATTTACCAGGTAGTACTCTATAAAATTCAGTACTCGACTTCTTTCATTTTTGAAAGTACTCAAATACAAGTAGTGATGGTTGCCCAAGTAACTGATATTTAAAAAAATAGTACTGCAGCCCTTGAGTAGGGTATATTGTCATAAATATATATATATACATATGCAATTACACATGCGTCCACATGATTCGTAATGACCGTTCATAAAATGTTTACAGTCAATATTAAATTATCCTTTGATTGTCCTGTCATGGAACTGCCTATTTAGCAGCAAGCAGTGGCAGCTCAACACATTTTTCATCATTTAGAATGAACTGTTGTCAACAATTTAATTATTTTCAAAATAACAATAATTGTTGTTTGCTCAAGCTCATTTGGGTGGGTTGATATAAAGAATAGTGCTAAAATGCTGATAATAGTTTTTGAGAACTTGAATATCCCCCATTTCCTAGAAATTGCGATTATGATGAAACGGCGAAACTGGTAGAAACTTCTCTATTATATATATATGTAATGATTGACATATTATATATATATATATATATGTAATGATTGACATATTATAAAAGCTACACGGTAATGATATAATAATTTTTTTTTCTTTTCAGACCTGAAGCTCAAGGTGTGGTGGTGGGTGCCGTGTTCTTGATGATAATGTTCATGTTCATACCAGTGGCATTTTACAAGAACCTTGGTTTAAATGATGGAAAATTTCCATTTCACGAGGTGAGCCTACACCAAAATTGTACACAATGTTATATTGTTTTATTTGTTGAAAGAATAGTTATATTCAGATGATGAAGCTTTTGTAATTATATTTAATTAAATTACCTTAAGATGGTTTTGGTCGTAGGATCCTGTTTGCTTCCTCAATGAGCCGATTTAAAGATTTATCAACGATTAGGTCTATATATTATATAGGTTACATATTATATTTTTTTTACAGTTTATTGTTAACAATAGGGTATGTTAGTATAAAAACGAGCATCTGGTGTGATTGTATGACTTCCTGTTCTGGTAAAACGGCTTGTGGTAAATAAATTCCATGTAAATAAGTTGTCTTATCAGGATTTGTAGTTTCTGCTGTTTATACTGTTAAACTGGTTAAAACCTAATTGTCAGAAAGAGATTCAACCTTAAACTCTTCTGTTTAGTCTTTTAAACTGGCTTTAAACTTTAGTCCTTTAAATAGCTGACAGAAACGGATTGGGAAATGCTTCAAATTGTTGGTTTTGTAGCATCTGGAATGGACCAGGCACAATTGGTTTGTGTTTTCAGTATGTCAAGTACCTGGCTGCGCTGCTATCCATCTGCTGCATGATCTTCCTGGGTTTTGCCGATGATGTCCTTGACCTTAGATGGCGCCACAAGCTGCTCATGCCAATGATGGCATCTCTGCCACTACTGATGGTTTACTTTGTTAGTTTTGGCCTGACCATCATCATTGTTCCTGTACCAGTCCGCTGGCTGTTTGGCTACAGCATAGACATAGGTGTGTACTGCTTCATCAAATGTGTGTCTTCCCCTCAAGGCCTCTTTTCTATAGTTACATTTACAGTACTTGCAAGAATCTGGTGTGTCAATAGCTTTTTTAGCTATAGTTGTTTCCAGAACATTCCGATTTTTTATGGAATCCTTTAGCAACACTACATTTATATCTGGCATGAAATACATATATGTGGTCATTTATTTATGTTGTCATAGTTCTGATAAATTTGAACAACTTGTAAAAGATGCTGTTTCATAGCCTCAGTAGAGGGTACCCAGTGGTGCCTCTGGTGTATAATATAACACTAATATAAAGGTGAAATCATGTGAGATTGTAGACAGAAGTACAACGTGTAATTCGCGCGAATCTTTTGGCGTGGGATGAAAAATTGCATATATGCAAACACATGCTCAATCGCATATGACATTATTCAAACGTCAGCCTCCTTGGTATGATGTGTTCTTTGCTGAAACCAGACCTGGGTCCAAGTATATTTTCACGAGTATGAGTACATTGGTGATGACTGAGTACAAGTACATTGCTAAAAGCTCAGTACGAGTACGGGTACATTTAAATAAGTATGAGTACATATCGTATGATATACGCTGTAGTAAATTATTAGTAATAGCAGAGGAAGAGGTGGGAGGACAACATCAAAGAGTGGACAGGCCTGGACTTCTCAGAGAAACAAAGAGCGGCAGACGACAGGAAGAAGTGGAGACACCTGGTTTCAAGGTCATCGGTGGTGCCCCAACGTCACTACAGGTTATGGGATTGATGATGATGATGATATTTTTAAAATAAAACTTAATTAGTTGATATAATTCAGGAATAATTGATTATACAAAGGCAGTTGATAAGACTTTTATGAAGAAAACCGTAAAAACTCTTTATTTCATGAACAAGTAACGTAATTACAGAGCATTAAGTGTAAGGTAAAACTTGGAAAGTCAAGACTAAACATTGAAACTAGGATATTCATTGGCGTCCTCATTTATTTTCCTTATTTCCCATTGCACCTAAATAACAACAGCTGTTTGAATGTAGTGTCCTTTTGATTAAGGGAACATCGCTTTTCTGTGTTTAACTTCTCTTATATTTGCTCTATCAGACCCTAGATGTAGTTTTGCTAGCACCTGACTGTTAATTGCACTTGCCGTCTGACGACAATCTGATTTGTAGACTACTTAGAGAGCCATGCTCTGCTCAGTACAAAACACTTTTACCAAGAACGTTGTGCAACTGGATTCACAAATCAGACAATGTAAATGTAGGTTTACTCTGCATAGTACACAATATGAGGCTTTCTAAGCAATAATATAAAACAGTATATCAGGTGCATAATCTAATAATAGTTATTTATTTATTATAATAAAACATAACCATTAAACAAGTACTTTAACATACTGCATTTATTGGTCTCGCCCCAGAATTATCCATGTAAACAATGTAGTGAGTCTGCAAGTGAAAAGATTTGTCCAAATTGAAACAAAGGGGTTGTGTGCTAATTTGAATAAAGACTACTGGTGCTGTGTGACTTGAGTCACCATAGAAATAGACTCTGCTAGTTCTTAACACTGTCCCTTGTATATGCAACAAAGGCATTTTAAGGCTAACTGATGAATGGCCCCTTCATTGTGGACTTCCTGGATTAATTAAACAAACAAGGATTATAGCCTGAACTGGTTACTAACATAACTGTTAGTTTAAGGCTAACTATAAGTTTCTGAGTAGGCAAAGCTGCTGCCTTTAGTGAAGCCTTTAGTTAATATATAAATAATGTATTTGAACAATTCAGATACTTTATGGGAGTAGTTAAATGAAAATATTTTCATTCTAATAACTACAAATACTTTATAAAACTGTATTTAAAATAAAATCATAAATAATGATCACAGCATCATATTAAAAAAGTCCTCAGATGTCCTTGTGCACGAGTACGAGTACATGACCCATAATTTCCACTTCAAAAAGTTACACGAATACCGAGTACTTCGGCCCCAGGTCTGGCTGAAACAGTAATTTTTTTTACACTAATTTGAAGTCCAAGTTGTACATCCGTTAACAATCGATCCCACAATGCATTGCATTTATACACACCGCCATCTATGAAAACATGATATTCTGGGTAACGACTATTGAATCATTTCTTGTTACCATAGGTGTTCTGTACTATATCTACATGGGCATGTTGTCCATCTTCTGCACAAATGCGATCAACATCTACGCAGGCATCAATGGGATCGAGGCTGGTCAGAGTCTCGTCATTGCTTTGTCTGTTTCTGTCTTCAACTTCATTGAACTCAGTGGTGAGTTCATTGTTTTGTATTATTGTTCTCCAGAATTGTTTGACATGTGGCATTGTTTATGGGAGAAACTCATAAAAGACATAGGCAGCCTCTAGCTGCAATCTCCCTGTGTCAACCAAGTCTTCCTCAGCCTTGTGTCACAATTTTATTTGTTATCAATTTCCCTTGCCTTGTAGACTGAATAATGAATCTGGCTAGTGCAATATTAGTTTGTTTTATCATCATCAATTTGCATGTCTTCTTGTCTTGTGGTGATTACTGAATCTTGCCAACTCATGATATTTAATTATTATTAATGTAGACTTTAGTTTGTTGGTGAGTAGTATTACATGTAGTTTTCTTATGGATTTAGAGGAACTATTTGCGAGGGTGTAATAAAAAGTGATTGATTATGATTGGATGAGAAACAATAACAACAATAATGATAATAATAGGTTATGTTTGTTCTATGGGTGTCAGCAGATTAACAATTGTGAAAACAATCCTGAGGATATAGGCATTGTAGAAGTTTATCATTGTTAACTGTTGTGATTCAGCAGCAGTGACAGGGACTTGGTGGTGTGGAGATGTGCATGAATGTGAATTTACTGTGTATGACAGAACAACACAACAAGGAATAACCTTATATTTATTATAAATTTCAAACATGGCAATAAATGGGACAGCCCGGCTAGACACACAAGGCTAGGCTGCGGGTCGTGGATGTTCACATGACCGGATTTGGTTCTCAATCAGCTACTTGATCATGATCACGTGACTGTGGCCACATGAACAAATTATCTTGGGTCTGTAGCCAGATAAATGCTGACCAACCCGAATTTACTGTTTTGGAAGCTATGTATTTACTGAAAACTGCTGTATGCTGGTACCATGCCATTGACTGCTGCAGGAGAATTTGGTAATGCGCATCTCTTCTCCCTCTATTTCCTGTTGCCGTTCATCGCTGTCTGCTTGGCTTTGTTACTGCACAACTGGTAAGTTGACACTTAGCCAACTCAGTCTCTCAGCACACCATATCTCTAGTGAACCAATATTTCAGTTCTTGAATGAAATGTGCATGTTATTTTATTATATTGTGCCTGTAAACATGGTATAGGTGACCCCCTTCTGTAAACATGGTATAGGTGACCCCCTTCTGTAAACATGGTACAGGTGAACCCCTTCTGTAAACATGGTATAGGTGAACCCCTTCTGTAAACATGGTATAGGTGACCCCCTTCTGTAAACATGGTATAGGTTGTCTTATTGCTTCAACGAGACAGAAAGATGACTACAGTTTAAAATCAGTGAAATTGAGAAAATGTCGATTAATGTTGGCCTGAAAGTTGAGATCACCTCTATTTGTTGTCCCTGCTACTTGTAGTTGTATTGTTGCTCACTTTTGAGATGACATTTTCCCTTGTTATAAAATGAACTCATGGCGTGCTTGTATGTGTGTGGTCTGGTAGCGTAGTGATTATAACATTGGACCTCTCAATCGAGAAGGCCCGGATTCAAATCCTCTTGCTACAGTTTCGAAGCTTGGGCAGTTTTGTTCACCCCACGTTGCCTCAGTTCACTCAGCTGTATAAATGAGTACATGGCTAAAAACAGTGGCGGATATGTGAACGAATAGTCTGCACAGTAATTGCAGCATGGCTGTATGCGTCCCAGTGTAGTCAAGTGGGTATTTGAATGAACAGGTCTGCCAGGGGGTGAGGTGTAAAGGAACAGGTCTGCCAGGGGGTGAGGTGTAAAGGAACAGGTCTGCCAGGGGGGTGAGGTGTAAAGCACTTTGAACAGTTCCATGGAGTGGATACTGCACTATATAAGAATGTACCTTTGAATACTATGTTAAGTCTGAACTGTAATCTTCTTCCCTGTAGGTACCCCTCCCAAGTGTTTGTGGGTGACACGTTCTGCTACTTTGCGGGAATGACATTTGCCGTTGTTGCGATACTCGGCCACTTCAGCAAGACAATGCTGCTCTTCTTTATTCCGCAAATATTCAATTTCATCTTCTCCGTGCCGCAGCTGTTCCATCTTGTGCCATGCCCCCGACATCGCCTGCCAAGGTAATTAAACTATCCTTTAGTGGGTCATAGCATGTTCGAGTAAAACTAGTAACAACTTTATGTCAGCTGTGTGACTGTCTCGAAAAGCAAAGCTTAATGCTGGTTTACATGAGAGATTTTTATCCAATTTGTCAGCCAACACGGCGTCGCACAGTATCACGCTGAAAGATTGGTGTGTAAACACCCACCAGACACTGATAAGCTTAGCCTATTTTGTCGAAGAGAATTGGGACTAGTTCCAATGTAGCAAACAGTTGACGTCTATATTAAAGCAGTGGCCAATCAGCGATCAACTGCAGATGCACCAGTTGATCTTGGCTCAGATCAGGAGTGGTGCGAGTCAAGATCTAGGTCGCAGTGTGTAGACATGCCACTCATTTAAAGGTGCTTAATCAATTTGATTTTTTTGCTAGTCTCATTTCAAATTAACTTTGCGAAAAACTAAACCTACCTAGTATCCACTACAATATGCTAGCTCGTTTGTGCAACTTTTGTATGTAGTTTTTGTGAAATCATCAGACAAACTATTAAATTAATTAATGCTCGTTCAAGCATTTACTGAAGTGAAAATCGAAATGCTGAAAAATCACGATTTTGTCCCTTGGTGAAATTTCATAACTTTGCCATGTGATCGGCGAGAGGATGGAGGTCACGCCCATGATCAGCATTGACCCACACAGTGTTTACCATTTTGGATATCCACTATTTTGATCCTTACCAGATCTAACGACTAAAGTAAATTCTTCTCTTTCGATGATTTTTAAAAAAATAGGTATTTTTTATTAAACCGACTGCAGATGTTACATAAACTATTCACATACTCCTTTTTTGGACACCAATGAACCAGATTTGCGATAGGCTAAATCAGTTGAGGAAACCAGCCTTAAGTGTGGATCTGTACTGCCGTTGCATTATAGATCATTGTATTTTCAGGTACAATGGCCAGACGGACAAACTACACATGAGTTACAGTGTAATGAAGCGCAGCAAACTCAGCTTTGTTGGTCGGCTGATCTTGAGGATATTCCGTCTCTTTCACCTCGTCCATGTGCGGGAGAGTAAGAAAGACAAGGAGGTGTTCACCGAATGCAGTAATATGACAATTATTAATCTGGCCTTGAATATTCTTGGGCCAACGCACGAAGCCTCATTGACGATATATCTGTTGATCGTACAGGTTTGTCTCTGTTTTTGTTTAACTCGTGGAAATGTAAATGAAAAATTATATCTGTATAGTTAGTGGATGTAACAGCACCGTCGCTAACTATTTATTTCACCTGCTAAAAATGCATGATTTTTGTGTCACGAATAACTAAGATTTTTCCGTGAAACTGAACCTGATTATTTAGCACTAATTCATACTTAATGTCTTTACCTGGTAGTTTTGTAAGAAATGGCTATGATAAAAATATTACCAACTAGTGAATTGAAAGCTGTAAAATGGTCTCTTCTGCAAAATGGTTAAAAGAATGGTACCACTTATCACTTAAGGTAGCTGGGGTGGCTATCATATGCTTGTCTTGAACTTAGTAGTTTCAGTAGAAGTTTAAAAAATAAATTAACCATTTCTTCAAAGATTGTAGTTGAAATACTATATAATATTCCAGATTTATAAAATTTGGAGTTTCATTTATTTGGTTATGTTACAAGATATTTAAAACATTTTTGTAAATGTGAAAAAATAGCCACAAAATGCGAAATTATATTGTTTTGAGAAAATCCCCAAAGAAATAAATGACATACATATAAGTATGACAGTGTCGCTGATAACCTTAAAGTAGATTTTGGTTAATATAAAGAAATTACATCTGCTGCACCACCGTGAATGAATTAAACAAAAGTTGAAAGACAGCCTAAAGTGGCAGTGTATTTTGACACAAACCCTTCACCAATCGTAATTCCAAACCGTGTACAGTTGCCTACATGTAAGACGCGTTCATTCGCCAAATTGCAGTGTCGTAAGTGTTGTAGTTTTTATAAATAAATTAATTAGGTAACGTTTCCTGATTGTTAGTGATAACAAAAATGTCGCCTTAAACATTAAAGTGTGGAAAGTTTCAGGTTTTCAGTCAGCTACCTTGGCCCTAGTTTTGAGCAGCATGGAAAGATTCAGTTTCTGGGATAGCTGTCCCGTATTCTCAAGACTTACGAATTTTAACTTAAGTTTTCCATAGAAATAGCAGCCCCTGGGGGTTACCCATGGAATATCTAATATCATAATAATATGGTCAATTTAAGATTATAATGCAATTATGTCTACACAACAACTACCCTACCTGGCCAGTCTCCTGCATCTTTCAAATATCCCAAGGCAGCTCAGATCATCCATTTCACAACTTATTGTTCCTAAAATTAAACATAACTTGGGCAAGCGTGGTTTCTGTCGCTGTTCCTAGGGTCTGGAAGGAACTCCACGTCACTCATGTTTTTTGTATTGTTGACAACACATGATGGCCATTTGTAATATTGACATGTCCCCTTAATTTGCCGCCACAATGGGCCTTGAATCTGTATTTGTAATGTGTTGTCATCTGTGATATCAGGTTATGCCAGCCATCTGACAAACACGTGGCACGGCGTGTTTACGATAATTTTGATTGGCTCGTTATTCGGCATGGTCACCAGGTCGGGGTTACAGGCCGTTTCCGTTATAGGTTCAAAGGCACAATAAACTACGTTAACGCTGATATTTCCTAGCATGTTATGAAGAAAAAAAAATCAACCAACACGCTCGCTGCACTAGCTACCTTAAGCCATGTTTATAGTTTTATTTATTATGTTCACACAGAGATTCCACAACAAAAGTATAGGTGATTCGAGATAAATTCTTAGAACCTTTAATTTGTTTGATTTAAATCATGATTTAAATCACTCCAAAAAAATTCATTGATTTATGATTTTTGTATTTCGCATTTTTTTAATCACTGATTTATATGAATTTAACACAAATAATTGTTTACAAGCTTCGAGATCAACAAAGTTTTGTATGTTTTTTAATACAAAACCACAATGTACGCACACTTCTGTTGTATTGTCACCAGATAGCCTGATAGTAAAATATTTTATGACATTGTGTATGTTTGAGCTATTCTCTTTCTGACTATGCAGCGAAGCCACACAAACTTGTCTTCAAGAGGAAGTATCTTTTCAAGTCAGAAGCCCTGAGTTAAAGTCCACTTAGAGCTTGTGCTAGTTGCTACTTATTCAGTATGTTGACTCAAGTGAGACAGTTTTGGTGACAATTGTTTAATACTGTACCAGTTTGCAGTCTGGTTGGAGACCCATAGAGTACACAGAGCCCTGGATAGGTGCTATTCCACCCTCTCAGCAAACAATAATTAGCACTGCTACAGCCACAGACACACAGCATGCTTTCCTTCCCAAGACAGATTATGCAACTACAGGGGGTGAGGCCTTGTGGGCATTGCCTAATGTCTTTATATAACCAAAACTCAAGTACCCTCTGTTAAGACAAGTACCCAAATCGATTTGAATAGAACATGTTTGAAAGAGTTTATATATATAAACATCTATAATATATATATATATATATATATATATATATATATATATATATATATATATAAATATCTATATACCAGATTTCAAATAAATCAAAATAATCCAATTTAAATAAACAAAAATCCGATTTTTTTATTTATTTTTTAAATCATGATTTTTTTCAACCCTGCTTTCATGTACATGGTGCAGGCAAATTCTGTTCTAGTGTCACGGAAAATGGGTTTGACAACTTTTTGCTAGAAGAAATGTTCAAAGATTTATTGTGGAGTCACTGACTTTTCCAACTTCTACGGTCACCAATTTTATATTTGCTGGAGGATAAATTCACACAAAAGAACAATTTGGGAAATTGTGGGGGAAAAATAACGCAAACATGTTGGTGTTGACAAAGTATATTGAACAGTAAAGCAGGTTTACAGTAAAGTGAGTTTCATTTGTTTGCGAGAGATTTACAGTGGACGTGTGTTTGTAGGTGTGCTGCAGTCTTCTGGCGTTCTTCATCCGTTATCCATTGGCTCGCATGGTCTACGAGACATGATACAGCCACTCCATAGACTACTTGTAATATGTGGCTGCATGCATGCAGGAGCCTAGCACATGTTTAGGCAGCATGAAAAAGATTTATTTATGTTGTATTAAGGGAATTTGTAAATATAAAATATCCAATAATTTTTTTTTCCCATTTGAAATTTAGCAATACAGTGTGTAATTGGCTTGCTATTCACTGCATTAGCAATGCATGTACAATGCCTCCATTTATCCATTTTTTGGTTTGCTTTTGGATAAGGGTGTGGGTGGGTGGGTGGGTGGGGGTCGGTCCTGTCCAGTTCTTTTAGTATTTGAATTTTATATTTACAAAGCCTCTAAATGAAGTCACAATTAGCATAATTATGCTGCCATTCTCCACACAAAGAACTTTTTCTTCAAAATGTCCTTTTCCACAGCTTGAACTCCATAATCAGTTGTAAACATGCGTAACTAGTGAAACGCTTTTGTTTGAAGGCATGTGTTGTGGTTGATGGTTGTTTAAGAAATATTGTGTATAGCCAGTTTGCATTGGGATGTACGAAGTGTATCCAACATGTAAATATATTTTTGAGTGACATTAATATTTGTCAAAATCAAACATCACATATTGTGGCTGTATTCTGACCTGATTATTTAGTGTTATAATATTTATTTATTAATTGAAAGATTGTTGAGTTTCTGCATATAATGCATGCACTGGTATGCTAAATATTAGTAAAAGGTAACTTTTCTTTTAATGACAGTACTCACACCAACATTAGATAGCAGTATGTGTTACACCTGTCATTGGTAATAAAACAGTTACGTCAGTAGCACTACATATTTGAGAATTACATAGTGAGAAAATGCTTTCTCGCTGTCTTTAGTAGCACCATTATTTATTTATTTCACTGCATTTTTCTATTTGTATTGATGGGCGATGTAGGAATCTCTGAGACGATATATACTGTAAACTTCATAAGTGGAGTTTAGTTTCTGGAAAAAGTCTTACAATTATTACACATTTGATTATGATTATGTGTAGCGTTATTTGGTTGCCTAGGAAAATGTGAGCGGAGACAGAAGTTGTCACTAATTATGGTGTAGTGTGAAATTCTGTGTACTCTTAAGTTATAACTTATTGCTATTTCTTAATCTGTGCAGGGACCCAACTGCATATCTTTACATTTGTCTGATGCTATCGTTCTTAGTCGTTTATAAATTCTCGTTACTATTGGAGGTCTGGTAAATAATGTGAACTCAATTTGAACAATTTGTAAATCAAGCCGACTCGTCATATACGTATGTGGCTATATATGTTCTATAACAAAGACTTGGTGCTTTTATGTAGAATATTTGGTAAATTTATTACAATGGCACCTACTAGCTTTAATTAATGTCCTTGAACTGAATGTTTGTTTTAGTTTGCAACTGTTATTGCCTTTGTTAATTAATTGTGTGTGTTCATGTAAATGCATAAAATACACTTGTACAATGTGTACAAGTAAAATTGCAATTTCTTTTGAATTCTTATATTTTAACTTTTATATAGTGCAAAATGGCCAAGAATAGTTTGGCTTTAACTACACTAACTGTATATTAAAACCAGCAACAGGCTCACAGCAGCCCATACCAGCATCATGTACACCCTACTGATGTATTGTGTACTGGAAAATTCATAGACAGTTTTTACTGTAGATAGTTACCCACCGAGCACCCCTGGAATGAACAGGGTGCATCCGAGTATGAAAAAATCAAAGTGTACAAAGATGTGTTAAATCAATGCTGAAGTCCTGCCCTATCCCCCGTCACACATGGGAAATGTCAGCAACAAATCGCCCTCTCTTGCATCACACATGCACCATCACTTCTAGCAGAAATGATGACAACTGCTCAAAAATCGAAGAACGCAACGGAAGAATGGTGAACCTCCGCCTTGACCTATGACCACCTAAGACTGCATCTGTGGTCACCAATGGGCATCACACATCGGCCTACTTAGTCACCAAAGGACACATAACTGACTCGGGAAGAGATCCATTGTTCGACAGCCCACTCCATGCCTACTTACTACTAATGTAATATTAAGAAAATATTGCTTTGTTTTGTGGAAGGAAACAGTACGATACATCAGTTACCCAATTGGGAGCAATGTCAAAAACCTGTGTTAAATGTTGAAATACAACAAACAACCCTTCTTGGAGCACATAACATCTTAGTTTCATCAAGCATATAAACATACAGCAGAAAGAGATTTAAGCCCTGCTGAAGTATACACAAAAGTATACACAAAAGGCACTCGAGGATTTATCTAGATGTCACATGGCTCACAACCCTTCCTGGGGCATGATCACATTGTACAGCAGACGGGCAAGTTCTAGCCAATCCTCTCATTTAACTGAATATTTCGTTTTCGTGAACTTGGTAATAAGAGTTGTTGCCACTGTAACCATTAAAAGGCAATATAATTGAAGATTAAAACTGACATCTGACAAATTACATAACTGGAAAGTAAAATTTTGCAATTATCGAAACTTAAGTAGTTACTAAAAAAACCAAAAAGGTGTCCCTGCAACTTACAGGACATTACGGAGGGTGATAGACAGTGGCACAATCTTATGGATAGTTGATGCAAAATTTGTCTACAGACTAAACACAAAGTTCAGCAAACATGATATTGGCTTAACAACATATATTTCTTATCTTTTTAATGTTGATGCACATAACATGGCAGAACCTTTCACGGCTTCATTCCACTACCACGTTCCTTGTGCTAGTACACTCAGTTTGCCGCTTAGACTCCCTATAATAAGTCTACACTTTTGTTCACTTGTGTACTTGGTTGGAAGTCTGGAAGCATCGAGGCTACTTTTTGTCGCATTTGTTGTCGTCTTTTTTCCTTCGCGATCTGCTCTCGGCCAAAGCGGGGGAAGTTGACCCATGATACAAAGGTCATCCTTAGTATCCTCCTGTGAAAAGAACACGCCACCTTGTTCAGTTATTCCATGTTGCTTTACTATAAAGTAGATTGTGACTCTGTATGTGTGTCTGTCTGTATGTTGCTTTACTATAAAGTAGATTGTGACTCTGTATGTGTGTCTGTTTGTGTGTTGCTTTACTATAAAGTAGATTGTGACTTTGTATGTGTGTCTGTCTGTGTGTTCCTTTACTATAAAGTAGATTGTGACTCTGTATGTGTGTCTGTCTGTGTGTTCCTTTACTATAAAGTAGATTGTGACTCTGTATGTGTGTCTGTCTGTGTGTTCCTTTACTATAAAGTAGATTGTGACTCTGTATGTGTGTGTGTCTGTCTGTGTGTTCCTTTACTATAAAGTAGATTGTGACTCTGTATGTGTGTGTGTGTGTCTGTCTGTGTGTTCCTTTACTATAAAGTAGATTGTGACTCTGTATGTGTGTCTGTCTGTGTGTTGCTTTACTATAAAGTAGATTGTGACTCTGTATGTGTGTCTGTCTGTGTGTTCCTTTACTATAAAGTAGATTGTGACTCTGTATGTGTGTCTGTCTGTGTGTTCCTTTACTATAAAGTAGATTGTGACTCTGTATGTGTGTCTGTCTGTGTGTTCCTTTACTATAAAGTAGATTGTGACTCTGTATGTGTGTCTGTCTGTATGTTGCTTTACTATAAAGTAGATTGTGACTCTGTATGTGTGTCTGTCTGTGTGTTGCTTTACTATAAAGTAGATTGTGACTCTGTATGTGTGTCTGTCTGTGTGTTCCTTTACTATAAAGTAGATTGTGACTCTGTATGTGTGTCTGTCTGTGTGTTCCTTTACTATAAAGTAGATTGTGACTCTGTATGTGTGTCTGTCTGTGTGTTCCTTTACTATAAAGTAGATTGTGACTCTGTATGTGTGTCTGTCTGTGTGTTCCTTTACTATAAAGTAGATTGTGACTCTGTATGTGTGTCTGTCTGTGTGTTCCTTTACTATAAAGTAGATTGTGACTCTGTATGTGTGTCTGTCTGTGTGTTCCTTTACTATAAAGTAGATTGTGACTCTGTATGTGTGTCTGTCTGTGTGTTCCTTTACTATAAAGTAGATTGTGACTCTGTATGTGTGTCTGTCTGTATGTTCCTTTACTATAAAGTAGATTGTGACTCTGTATGTGTGTCTGTCTGTATGTTCCTTTACTATAAAGTAGATTGTGACTCTGTATGTGTGTCTGTCTGTGTGTTGCTTTACTATAAAGTAGATTGTGACTCTGTATGTGTGTCTGTCTGTGTGTTCCTTTACTATAAAGTAGATTGTGACTCTGTATGTGTGTCTGTCTGTGTGTTCCTTTACTATAAAGTAGATTGTGACTCTGTATGTGTGTCTGTCTGTATGTTGCTTTACTATAAAGTAGATTGTGACTCTGTATGTGTGTCTGTCTGTATGTTGCTTTACTATAAAGTAGATTGTGACTCTGTATGTGTGTCTGTCTGTGTGTTCCTTTACTATAAAGTAGATTGTGACTCTGTATGTGTGTCTGTCTGTATGTTCCTTTACTATAAAGTAGATTGTGACTCTGTATGTGTGTCTGTCTGTGTGTTCCTTTACTATAAAGTAGATTGTGACTCTGTATGTGTGTCTGTCTGTATGTTCCTTTACTATAAAGTAGATTGTGACTCTGTATGTGTGTCTGTCTGCATGTTCCTTTACTATAAAGTAGATTGTGACTCTGTATGTGTGTCTGTCTGTATGTTCTTTTACTATAAAGTAGATTGTGACTCTGTATGTGTGTCTGTCTGTATGTTCCTTTACTATAAAGTAGATTGTGACTCTGTATGTGTGTCTGTCTGTATGTGTGTCTGTCTGTATGTGTGTCTGTCTGTATGTTCCGTTATATTCTCCGTCAGTTTAACAAGATTTAACAAGATTTGCCATCCAAGCCAAAGGCCCAGATGGCAAGTGGACAAGGAAGCCATTGGCTTATCGAGAGTCCAACAATGTTCACCTACTTATAACCCGCCCTCCTGATATATGTGTCAACCTTGTTTTTAAACATATTCACGCTGCTAGCAGTTACACAATCTGTAGACAGTTTGTTCCATTCATTTATTGTCCTCTGTGAGAACGAGTGCTTCCTGATGTCCAATCTACATTGATCCTTTACTAATTTTACCTCATGTCCTCTAGTTCTGCTATCCTTCTTGAGTGAGAAAAACATATTTCTATCAATATTTTCATACCCATTCAATATCTTAAAAACTTCAATCTGATCTCCTCTTAACCTCCTTGTCTCTAGAGTTGTTAAACCACATTCTTTCAGGCGTTCTTCATAACTAAGGTCTCTAAGTTCTGGAATCATTTTAGTTGCTCTCCTTTGTATGCGTTCAAGCGTATCTATATCCTTCTTACGATATGGTCTCCATGCTTGTATACAGTATTCTAAATGAGGTCTAACTATTGCTTTATAAAGAGGTATAATTAACTTTTTTCCCTTATATGTTATGTTTCTTCTAATCAATCCAAGAATTTGATTACCCTTTGAAGCTGCAATACCACACTGCTCTGAAACTTTCATATCAGCGCTTATTGTAACTCCTAAGTCCTTTTCTTTTACAGTAGTACCAAGAACAGTAGCTCCCATTTTATAGTTTACATTCAAGTTCCCATGTCCTGTATGTAGGCATTTACATTTCCCAAAATTGAACAGCATCTGCCATTTCTCAGACCATTTCACTAATCTGTCTAGATCGTTTTGTAAATGTTGTTTATCACCATCAGTATTAACCTTTCTAAACAGTTTTGTGTCGTCCGCAAATTTCAGTACGTTACTTGTTATACTCTCGTCCAAGTCATTGATATAAATTAAGAATAATATAGGTCCTAATACTGATCCTTGAGGTACCCCACTCAAAACCGATTTCCAATTTGAAACTTCGCCATCTACTACAACTCGTTGTCTTCTGTCAGTCAGCCATTGTTCTATCCAGTCAGTTATGCTATCCCCGATACCATGGGCTTTTAATTTAAGTAGCAATCTTTGATGTGGCACTTTGTCAAAAGCTTTCTGAAAATCTAAGTAGATAATATCTACTGGCGATCCCATGTCTATCCACTTAGTGATTTCTTCCAAAAAACATAACATATTTGTTAAGCATGACCTCGCTTTAAGGAATCCATGTTGAGATGAATTTAATAATTTATGCTTAACGAGGAAGTCCACCATATGGTCTTTAATTAACCTTTCTAATAATTTACAAATCACTGACGTTAAACTCACTGGTCTGTAATTCTCTGACTTATTTCTCGAACCCTTTTTAAATAATGGTATGATGTTTGCTTCTTTCCATTCAAACGGAACAACTCCCTCTTTTAATGACAAGTTGAATACTCTTGCAAGTGGTATACTGATTTGATCTACTGTTTCCATTAGTAATTTTGGAGGAATCCCATCTACTCCCGGTGATTTGTTATCCTTCATTGCCTTTATTTTCCTAGCTACCAATTCTGGAGTTACAACTAACGGTCCTAAATAGTCAGATTTAGCCCCCTGAAATTTAGCATCAGCAACTGGTAATGAACTAATATCTTCTTTTGTAAACACTGAACTGAAGTAACCATTTAGGTCTTCCGCCATTAAAAAACCCTGTGATATTATATTTCCAGCACTGTCTTCTAGAGGTCCAACCTTGTCTTGTACGTTTTGTTTACTCCTGACATATGCATAAAAACTCTTGCTGTCAGTTTTTATGTTACATGCCAGTTTTTGCTCATAGCTTCTTTTAGATTGTCTGATTTCAGTTGTAGCTGCATTAAGTGCCTCTTTGTATTTTGCATAGTCTTCTTCCTTTCTGGTACGCCTATAAACCCTCCACATAGTTTGTTTTAGCATTATTTTTCTAATTGCCTCTTTTGACAAGTGTTTCTTTCTACACCGTTTTCCTTGTTTTCGGAAGGGAACAAATTTATCAATGATACTCTCAATTTCATATTTTAGAATATTCCAACATTCAATTGCAGTCTTATCCATCAGCATGTTATTCCAATCTAGCTGTGCTAAGTATTTTCTCATATCTTTGTAGTTACCTTTGTGGAAGTTTCTCTTGTACGTTTTCTTATTTTTACTTTCTGATTTTACATTGATGTCAAAATGTATTTGATTATGGTCACTATTACCCAATGGTTCAAATATTTTTACATTGTCCACTAATTCTTGTTGTGATGACAAAACTATATCTAATACATTTTCTCCCCTGGTTGGTTCTAGTACGTGCTGAGTAAGAAAGCTATCCTGGATTAAACATAGAAATTGTTGATCCTCAATCCCTGTGCTCTCTAGAGAATTCCATTGTATGTGTCCATGGTTAAAATCTCCCATTATGATACATTCCCCTTTACTAACTTCCTTTATAGCGTTTTTTATTTTTGTGTTGTCCTCTTCGTTTATGTTTGGACTTCGGTAAACTAATCCAATAGTTAATTTTGAATTTCCTGAAACAATTTTGCACCAAACAGCTTCATCGTAATCTGCTTCCCTTTCTAGTTTTATTTCATAAGCCTGAATAGATTCTTTAACATATAAAATAACTTTCACATGTATGCGGTTGACATTTTTTAGGCGTGCCCGGGGGTTTACAGGGATGATTCTTATGCGAAACAAAATTCCAGTGCTACCAAAACATGGGGATATTATGAAGGAACTTACCTGTACTGTTGACATAAATTACGTAACTCAGAGCAATAGGACAAAAAAATAATTGTTAACAACACTATGCATGTTTTCTATAATTGGAAGTTACGCGATGCCATTGCCACTGCACTACCAAATCTTGACTGGGGAGTGAAAGCAGTCATAAGTTCTTGCAGTAGCTGCCTTTTTGTAGTGCAACAATCGGTTCCTCGGCCTGTACTTACATAAACAATGTGAAATAAGGGCTTGAAATCACACCACGCCAGTTGCATCTGGGAATACTGAATGTTTGGGATTGTGTTTTTGTACAAGGAAATTTCATCTTTGCAAACAGAGTCAGATTAATGTATAACAATACTAATCACTGCATAACAAAATTAATTTAATTTTTGCAAACACAGACAGTCAGACACATGTATAACAAAACTAATCATGGTTTAGGATAATATGTAATAAAACTAATCACGGTTTAGGATAATATGTAATAAAACTAATCACGGTTTAGGATAATATGTAATAAAACTAATCACGGTTTAGGATAATATGTAATAAAACTAATCACGGATAATATGTAACAAAACTAATCACGGTTTAGGATAATATGTAACAAAACTAATCACGTTTTAGGATAATATGTAACAAAACTAATCACGTTTTAGGATAATATGTAACAAAACTAATCACGTTTTAGGATAATATGTAACAAAACTAATCACGTTTTAGGATAATATGTAATAAAACTAATCACGGTTTAGGATAATATGTAACAAAACTAATCACTCCTGTGGATCGTGAGTTACTAGACCTGTCACTAGGTGACACTACTGCTGATACACATAAACCAGGTCAACAAATTTTCAACTGGAATATTTCTAATTGGCACATCACATTCGACCACTGGTGATCAAATCAGAAAGCTGGCAAAACACTAAAAGATCTGTCACTGAGAATCTCATAATCAAAAGTTAGGAAGTGAAGATTCTTTAATGGATTAATATTCTGGTTTCTTGGAATGTGAATTTTGACATAATTTTTACTTAAAAAAAGTATGATTCTGCCTTTGAATATTTAGACCGACATCCACAAACATCCATATCGAATGAAACTTGCAAAGACGTCGACCAGGATTCTTACCAGTCCTCCTCCAATTTGTGTCACATGACATCGGTCATGTGACATACCTGTAGCGAAGTCCGTCTGGGAGAGTCGGTAGTAATATTTTAAGATGGAACCAGTTTCACGAGAGATAGAAACTACATCATAAGTGAGGATTGTTTGCGAATGCTGACCTGGTGTTGTGTTCCTTCGCTTGTCTCTCTTTCTGCCACATTGCCACCTTCTCCTCGGTGGCGTACTCCGCCCACTCTTGCAGTATGCGTGTCAAGATGTTTCTCTCGTAGAACTTCACTGCACGTTCCTCCTGAATGGCAGTGTACTGGCCAAACTAGAATACAAACAAATTTCAAAATTAACATTTCATATGGCTCATAAATAGTATTAGGGTCCCATGGCTAAATCCTGACTCAGTTACATTTTCAGTGTTAGAATCATAGTACATTAATTCTTCACAAATTGTAGCCTTGCCAAAAGGTTCGTAAAACATATATTCACTTTGGTAAACAAAATTATGTAATTTTACCTAAAATATTCTATATATATTCTATTCACTCGATAAACTAGATAACATACCAACATCAAGTGTGTGCCGCTGCAGAACATAACTTATGAATACTCTGTTATAAAGTTTGACAAATGTCAATGAATTTCATAAAATGTAACTGTCCTTTATCATATGGAAAAATAAAATTTTTTAACACTAGATTAATCTACTAAACAAGTAATAAGTTAGTGATTATGTGAACCGCATAACCAACTGCACCTTTTTCCAACTGCAGAAACATCTTAGCAGTAGATGATGCCGACACAAACCACATGCCAATGCCTGTTTTTCCTCCAGTTCTTCTTTTACAGTCACTCGCCAGGAGGTGAAACATCTCCTGCAAATGGCAGAAATTATGCCCAAAAAAATCAGATTGGGGCTTCAAGGAATAAAAAAAATTCATTAAAATTGTATTTGTTATTATTTATTCAATTTATCATCAATATGCTAAATTTGCACTTCTGTTTGACATAGATAAAAAATCCTTTTCAGATCATAAACATAATTTGCAGAGGTGCCATGTGTTATTGCACACAAAGAGGGAGATTTACCACTTTTTATGGTGTGAGGGGGAGAGTGGGTTCCTGCTCCCAAGAGATTAATTATAAAAAAATGTTTAATAAAAAATCGGTTTTAACATTTTTACTTGAAATGGTTTGGCAGAAGAGTTTGGTTCGAAAATGGTAGGTTGTGAGATTCTACCGCCAGGTGAGGAGTTTGCGCTGAATATATTGCACCACGGTCCCATACATACCTCACCAGTGTGATCCTGTAGTGTTTCTCTGCGTGGTCAACTTTCTCCTGCATTTGTGTGACCAGTGCCCTCCAGGGTCTCCAGCCATGGTACTTGACCACAGCCTTCAGATAATGGTCAGTAGCTATAGTGGTCAGCTGCTTCATTCTCTCCACCTCCTCTAACCGCTCCTTCTCTCTCTGAAACAAACATTTACCTTACGCCCATTCTTTTATTAATATCAACACAAACTCCAGCGGGTTTCTGGTTGATGAAGAATGTCATACTTTATACCTAAAGAAAGTGTAGAATGATTTTCATTGGTTACCTGATAGACAACTAGCTGGGCATTTTGCATAATCAAAATGCCTCACTGCTCTGAACTTTTCCATCTCAATTAACAATGTTATACTTATTAATATTGTTTTGTACTACCCAGTTACATAATTACTATTATTTCACTGAAATTTTATTAAATGGAACCAAAATTATTTTAATAGTTTGTTCGATGATTTCATCAAACTAAATAATATATTTGTACAACTAAGCTAGTCTTGTAATGGGATGGTGTATTGGTGGGGTATACACAGGTTTCGGTGAACTGTGGCGTTATGGCCCCACCTTTTAGGTTACTAAAGTATATAGAGTAGGAATTTTAGCAAGTAGTGTATTCCGGTGCTGCAACTAGGCAGTGTGTCGAGTATCGACGGCGATGAGTTAATGTTTAATGTGCAGATGGCGATGACATGAATTGTCTTGTGTTGTAGGAATATTACTACATGTACTGTATTGCTATGTCGAAATGTGGGCTCTGGGAGCATTGTGTCCAGGCGGCTTTGTATGAGGCTCAACCACAGGCTTGACATATGTTACAGGGTCCACATTTCATGTTCTTAATCCGAATAGTATGCCATTAGGCATGCCCTTAATAAACGTCATTCATTTGGCCTTTACATATCTTTACATCTGGCTTGTGTTGTTGACTGCATAAAAGCTAGTATGTCATAATCAATACTAGATAGATTCAACATTTAAAAAAATGCAAAATCGAACTGCACAGGCAGCTTTAAAATGGCACAAAAATTAAGGCTGTACCCATGAAAATATTATCATGCCACAATGTTTTACTAACCACATAACAGATATTATCATATTATCATGCCACAATGTTTTACTAACCACATAACAGAGAGCAGTGTACAATGTTTTACTAACCACATAACAGAGAGCAGTGTACAATGACAACATGCCATACCTGCTTGTCGAGTCGTTTCTTCTCCCTGTATGCCTCCTGTTTCTTCCTCTTCTCTTCCTCTTCCTCTCTCATCTTCTCAACCATTTCTGCCTCCAGTTTCATCTGCAATGCCCAATCAGAGTAAAGAAAAGGTAACTTATACTGCGCCACATACGGTCCACGGGACTGCTCAAAGCACTTTACACTTCACCCTCCGGCAGACCTCTTCATTACACCACTAACTCGACTACTCTCTGGGAAGAACTCAGCCACGTTGCAATTATTGCACAGACTGTTTGTTCACATATATTCAGTCTATTAGTGACACAGGTGTGAGGCATAGTGACACATTGTGACCTGATGTATGTCGTCTATGTCTTCTGTGAACTGCAAGAAAGGCTGTATCAGAACAATAAGTAAAAATCAAGTAGAATCTAAAAGTAGTTCTCATCTTGGCTGCTAGGAACAAAACTCAGGAGCAACTGTTAGTGGCCTCGATTGATGGTAACTCCTAATAGCACTTGATTTGCACAATTCATCCCGTGGGCCCAGTTTTTACATAACGCTGTTGAAGAGTCAAAACAATGGAAGTCCATTTTGATCTGCACCGTGTGGTTGGTCAGATGTGAGTCTATTAGGCTAACTTCTAACGAAAATGGAGTTTCTTTATTTTGATTCTTCAACAACATATCTGTCGACATCAAATGAACTTCCATTGTTTTGACTCTTCAACAGCAGTAACCTACTGATAGTTCTTTTTCTTAGTCTGCCTAAGTATGATGTGCATGCGTGCGTGCGTGCGTGCGTGCGCGTGCGTGCGTGCGTAATTGAGTATGTGTGTATGTAATGATTTAACTGGTTACTTTATGGTACTAATTAATCTACTCTAAGAGACTCACCAGTTTCTCCTCTTCCATCTTGCGTCTTTTCTCCTCTCGTTCCTGCTTCAGTCTCACTCTCTCCGCCGCTCTCTGCTCCATCGCTGAAACAAACATAATTATTTGCTTTTCCTTGGCAGTATCGGTGAAGTACAACATCTGATGTACCAAGCTTATGGTAGGTACACCCAGTTCAAGAAGAATCTTATAAAGGAAACATTGACTCATGTTTACTGGGAAGTTCAGTTTATATGTTAAAATAAAGCTGATCATTCCTTCAAATAAGAATGACTAATTTAAGATTGCCAAGCTTGCCTTCTTGTTCTTGTTTAATCTTCTGACATCACTTCTGACATCACTTCTGACATCACTATGTCACAGTAATGCTGGCAGCACAACCTGTGCTGCTAGGTGGGTGCGATCCTCCTGGCACTTCCACCCTTGATTTGCCATGGGCCATACCGACTTGAGCCATGTCAAGCAAGCTATTAGTCACTACTCGTCTCTGGGCTGTGTATCAGAGGTTTGGGTTCATCTGGTACTGTTCGTAGGTAATTATTGAGCTTCCTCTTAAACGTTTCTACCAAGCACTCTGTTGTCTTATGCAGTTCCGTGGGTAGTTTATTAAAAAGCTGCTGACCACACACAGGTAGGTAGGCTGGTATACTTGAGTCTCTGGATAGATTGAGGAGTGTTTCTGTTGACCTTGGGAATTATGCATTCCCGGCCTCATCTGATGTGCCTCTTAGCCATGATTCTACTAGTGAGCCCATCAGCACTTGTAATGTTTGGGACTTGTCCTTCCAGTAGGCGCCATATGTAAATAATTAATAATAACGCTCTCTGCATCTCTGTAGATTTGTAGAATCCTTCAGACAAATTACCTAAAAAATTATCAGTAAGTGTGCCATGATATTCTGAGAGTCTTGTTGGCAAGGTAAATTTAAGGAAGAAACCATGTGAAGTGATTATATCAAAATATTCACATATTATGGGTTTTCATTAATTTTCAGCAAAGCAATATTGTAATTTCTTGCAGTTTTAATTAAATTTTTACATTTTGGTAAATCAACTAATTTAGATGCAAATTCGTCTGTATATTTTCGGCAGTTCTCAATTATATCTCTAGGTGATCTGTATATATTTCCATGAATTTTTTCTTCTTCATAGTATATCATGATATTTAAATAAATTGACCTTCCCATATGTCTGACTTATTATAGATATTTAATGATTTGTAATTATATTTGTTGTTAAGATAGATTGCTAGACCAGTGTGTGCACTGTGCACTACAGATTTTGTCTTGGCATATTAATTTGTAGCCATGTGTTTGAAATAATGATGTATCAGCTTCTTCTTTGAGCCAAGTTTCCTGTAATCACTAATCTCACAACCACTGCTTTTAAATGTCTCTAGCTTTATTTTTATTTCCTAATTTTTTGCATTTAAACTCTGACTATTTAGACTGAGTACAATAAATTTAGTTTGCTTGTTTGCTAAATAGTTTCTTAAATTGTTTAGTCAAAGTAAGGTGATTGCTGAAGTGTTTCAATTTCCCCATCTTCATTAATTTCATCTGTTTTTAAGATGTGATAAGGTGAATTTTTTGTAGACCACCAAAATGTGCTAAGAAATAATCACTATTATTCATATTGGATAAAAATAGAATACAACATACTCATCATGTAAACATGTACTAGATGTGTAGATATGACACAACATAGTAATTATGTAATCAATAAAAGTATTGTATTACATATTTTTACCTTTCGGTGATTGCTGATTTTGGTTAAATTGGTATGCCTTCAGTGAATTGGATTTTGGCACAGGGAGCATTTCAGATTGCCACCAGCCATATTTGACTACATGATACACATCGTGAGTCCGGATTTATCCTAACCATCCATATAGAATAGAAACCCGTTCTTTTTCTTTGCTTTCATAATGTCGATGTTTGTGTCCCTTCCCACAAATTTTGCCACTATGGCTTTGGCCCGCCCAGGTAGTCGATGGCATGTGCTGATATCTTCTCTTCTGATGTCGACCCCGATTCGTTGGCAAGTGCTTACAACCAACTGAGCCGTGTCCTTGGTTACACCTGTTGTAGGTTCTGGGTACCCGACAATTTTGATGTTGTCTCTCCGGCTATATTGTTCCATAGCATCGAGCTGCCAAATCTGTTTCTGCATTTCTTGTTTCATACTTCCAACGTCATTGTTTAGTTTTTGAACACATCCGGAGATCTCGTTTTAATTCCTATACTAGAAGTTTTGTTGTCTCGGAAAGAGCCATGGTGACTGCAGTCAACAAACAGTTTCAAAAACCATGATTGAACTGATGTGACGTCATGCACATCGGGTTGTCTGCTTCCTGAGACTTTCACCAACCACATTTTGTATTTAAGCAATATAATTCAATGAATTTTCATCAATTGACGTAATTTGATCAGGATACTCGAATTGTTGTCTAGCATCAATTTCAAGTCACATGATGATGAAGGTGCCATCATTAGTCATGGCGACACCCAAGTCGTTCACACTGTCCTTTTCTTGTATCATACTACCAGTGTTTGTCTTATAGTGTTTTATTGGATCCATATCGCATACCTTCACATTTGTCACTATTGAGTTCCATATTGTTCTGTTCTGTACACTCTATCCAGGTTGGCTTGGAGTGTCTCAGAATAGTTTATTGAAGTGATCTAACAGCTAATTCTTGTGTCATCAGCGAAGCAGGAGAGGAAAGCCCGAGTCACATCCTGGTCTATATCCTTGCCAGAGAAATCACGCAAACGCAGTTCCATGATGTTTGAACTAAATGTAACATCATTGTCAAATATAAACATTCTCCTCCCATACAATGAAACATGCTGTCGGATGAATACGCACACACTAAACATGTTCACCTGAGAAAAGTACATGTCCAAATTTATGTGATGTGTGATGGCATATTACAACTATTGTGCACATGAGGAGTTTTATCAGTTGATTAGACCATACAAAATTTGGTGACCATTGCAAACAGAAAATGTTTAGAAGAATTTGCCATGTTGGTTGACTGAACTTGGAACTGGTGGAAGAGAACATTATTGACTGTGCGTTCCTGTTGCAGTTTTCCACATTGGACATGTTCACACAAAAACAGCCAACCTTTCACAAACTGTGTGTGTTTGACAGCATGATTCTGGGTGCTTGATGTGTTGCTCGAAGTCGCTGAGACGGCCGACCGAGTTGTGCGCGAACTGCCATTATCACCACCAGAGGTCACTGAAGGCTCACACCTGCAAGATTATTTACTATCAAATATTGGTTACATCCAGGCACACACAAGGTACATATCTTGAAGCATTGTGTGAGCAATTACTAATTATAAAACATTTCTGTATATTTTTTATATGAAGTTATTTGTGAATACAAATATGGAATAGTTTCAAAGCTGGTTAATGTATTAAAGTTTGCATGTTATTATGTAAATTTGTTACATTAAAGCTTAAAAAACAGAAACATTACTTTTCTTAATTGTTGGATAAATTAAATGTATTCACCATAAATACAAAGTTTTCAAACTTTGAAAGCCATTTAGCCATGCATGATGATATTGTTTTTGTAATTTTAAATGTTTGTTTGTAAACCTTATCATAGAAACTGTTTGCAATAAAGCCATAATGTTTACATGTTTCATAAAACATTGAATATGAAAGAATAACACTACACACGTCACCTGACAATCCCACTACTAGTTTCCAATCCCGCATTTCCCTGTAGCTCTGCCACATCCCCAGTTTCCTTCTCTGCCACTTCCTCCTGAAGCCGGCTGAGATGTTTCTGAAGCTGTGTTGATGTTGCTTTGGCAACTGCACCTCCCGTTGCCATAGCGATGGCAGAAACACCATCCACTCGCTGCTGTACCATTTGCTGCTGTTCCGCCTGTTGTTGTAGCAACTGCTGTCTCTGCAGGTACTGTAGGTCAGCAATGAGTCGCTGCTGTTCCTTCAGCTGCTTCTGCTGCATCGATAACGCCTTCTGCTGGGCAGAGTAGCGGTGTTCAAATGTGCTAGGGGTAAATGGGGTTTTCTCCCATGCCCTCTTTGTGTTCCTTTCTTCCACTGCCCCTGTGGGCAGGGGTAGCTGTGTGATGTCATCTCCATGACCATGAAGAACAGCCAACTGTTCCTTTGTTAACTTTAGATGTTTGCGTGACACCTAAAACAAGTCGTGCACATTTTTGTAAATTTATTCAAGTTCAATACATTGTTATTTATTTTAATTTATTCAAGTTCAATACATTGTTATTTATTTTAATTTATTCAAGTTCAATACATTGTTATTTATTTTAATTTATTCAAGTTCAATACATTGTTATTCTTATCATTGATATCACAACATGTGCGTTGTTAGTAAGTGATACTAAGTGGAGACAAATGACACGTTGTTAAACATAGCAGGTGTAGTGCTAAAAAGCCACCATAAAACATAATATATGCAAAGAATTTGTAAACTTTACAATTAATTACTACAGTGGTCCTGTTAGACAATGATAATGATTTCCATTTTCTAAATCATAGATATAATGCTTTAGAAAAGTTGGTTATTGACTTATTGACTAACCACTATGCCACTGCAGCCACTAAATAAAAAGAAGTTACTCTAACCTGCCATGGTTCCTTGGGAATGTCTACGCCATTGCGTTTAGTCCTGTCACAGTGCAAGGTCTTGTCACTGCGTCCTGTTGACATCTCCGTCCTGGCTGATGCTGGACGTTTACAAATGGGTTGTTCAAACATTTCATCCTGAAATCAAATTTAGAGACTTAGGCATTAGTTAACGTAACACAACTCATGAAACTATAAATGTATTTCATGTAACAAGATTTTTCCTGAAAAAAATTATTTAACTTTATTATTTAACTTTCATAAAGACATTACAACAATATCATCATATCAGCCACTGGTGACAAACTCTGCTGGCTCCAACCATCTGTATTCATATATCTCTGTCCCTCGCATTTTCATTATTCATGCTCTCCGGGCTCTAGTCTCACAGTATGTGGCTGAAAAACTAATAGGAAAACTAGATATAATGTATTTTATACCATTTTGCACATACGCAACTGGCATAAAACTCACCACTCTCTTCTGTGTCGAGTCTGTACTCTGGTTTACATCTCCAAATGACTTTGACCTTCGGAGGTCGTTCCCTTCACTACGTCCGGACCACAGTTTCCCGGTGGCAGCTGCATCGAGGAAACTGGCTATTTTATTCTTAGTCAACCTCCTTGTCTCTTCTATGATGCTCAGCTGCTGTGTCTGGGTCAAGTACAACTGCCAGGCGGTGAAACATTTCTTCTGAAGTGTCAACTTGTAATGCTCCTGGGCTGCCATCTGCTTCCTGTGTACAATGTGAATTGAGCCTCCACATAAGTTTGTGCGAAAAATGTCCTGAGATTGTTTGAAGTCTGCAAGCAAAGTGAGTCTGAGGACAGGTTTTTGGGTGACCTTGTGGAGAAATGGCCCACCTGTTTGTAATTAAATTTGTGTATTGGTGGTAGAATATCTGTTTTCTTTGCATTATGATGTATATATGTTATTGTCATGCTTGTAGGAATGTGGGCTCTGAGAAACTTGTCAGACGGGGCTGCACATGTGTTCAGTTCATGTCCGGCTTGCTTTGTAGAGCTCACATTCCTGTTAATGTTCTTCCCAAAGTGGTTGCGTGATAAGCAGTCCATTTTGTAATAAACGTCATCATTTGGCCTATTTCAATTCTTTACTACATCGGACTTGCGTTGGTTATTTCATAAATATATATACACATAGTAAAGGTATGTAAATATAAAATTAATTAGCTAAATAAATAATAATATACATATATGTGCATAGTGGAATATTTATATAAGTAAATTATATATAACAAAGATAAAAAATAACAATAAATTAGTTAAAAACATGACATATATATGTGCCATTAGCTACTCGTTGTAAGTTTTGGGAAAAAAGTAAAACAACCACCAACCACAAGAAATACAACAACAAAAACTACCTGGCACTGACCTATGAAGACCCTTCATGTAAACATTATGTTGTTGAGCCTCTACATCCAGTTTACGATTCTGCACATATGTTCTCCAGGTGCTCCAGGCTCGCAGCACCAGCCTCCAGTCGGCCATCGCCCTCGCCTTCCCCATCTTAATACGTCTGTTCACCACCAGGCGGTACCACACGGAGAAATGTCGCTGCAGCGTCTGTAAAAACAAAAGATAAAAATCATTTCTTTGTAACCAATATCTGCCATTTATGAAATCAAATCCCATTGTAACAATATCAACTGTATTTATTTATAATTTTTTTTTCATTATTAAAAAAATTCTACAAAACAATTATTGTTACAGCACTTTGGGTTATTACACCCTGTAACTGAAATAAAAGTATACATATTGGTAAAGAAGTAAAGATTGAAAAAAATTCAGTCAATTATACACATTTGTTAAAATGTATTAACAGTGATTATGGATTTAGCCAGTTCACAGATTTCTTGATAATAACACTATGTCTATGGCACATGTGGTCATCTGGTCATCACTTTGAAAGCATGCACAAGAGCATGCACAAGAGCATGTACAAGAGCATGCACAAGAGCATGTACAAGAGCATGTACAAGAGCATGCACAAGAGCATGTACAAGAGCATGCACAAGAGCATGTACAAGAGCATGCACAAGAGCATGCACAAGAGCATGTACAAGAGCATGCACAAGAGCATGCACAAGAGCATGCACAAGAGCATGTACAAGAGCATGTACAAGAGCATGTACAAGAGCATGCACAAGAGCATGCACAAGAGCATGTACAAGAGCATGCACAAGAGCATGCACAAGAGCATGCACAAGAGCATGCACAAGAGCATGTACAAGAGCATGCACAAGAGCATGTACAAGAGCATGCACAAGAGCATGTACAAGAGCATGCACAAGAGCATGTACAAGAGCATGCACAAGAGCATGCACAAGAGCATGCACAAGAGCATGCACAAGAGCAAGAATGTCAGCACATGACAGATTGTGTCAGCTCTCTGATTTACTGAAGAATCTGCCTATTTGAACCTATCTTCACCTTCAGTCGCTGTCTTGTTTCCTTCGCTTGTATTTCTTCAATTCTCTTCAACACCAGTCTCTGTTTCTCCTCAGCACGTTGTTCTGCTTCCCTCTGGTGATCCTTCTCCATTGCCTGATCCCTTATCATGTGTTCTCTAAGCATTCGCTCCTTCTCCTTCTGAGCTCGTAGGGCCCTGTCAGGAAACTCCTAGATAAAGGTTTGTGTGTGTGAGAGCAGAGAGCAAAGATGGGACAGTGGGAGGGAAGGAGGGAGAGTGGAGAGGGAAGGAGGAAGAGTGGAGAGGGAAGAAGGAAGAGTGGAGAGGGAAAGAGAGTGGAGAGGGAAGAGAGAGTGGAGGGAATGAAGGGAGAGTGGAGATGGAAGAATGGAGAGTGGAGAGGGAAGAAGGAAGAGTGGAAAGGGAAGGTAGAGAGTGGATGGGAAATAAGGGAGAGTGGAGGGAGAAGGGGAAGAGTGGAGAGGGAAGAAGGGAGAGTGGAGAGGGAAGAAGGGAGAGTGGAGAGGGAAGAAGGAAGAGTGGAGAGGGAAAGAGAGTGGAGAGGGAAGAGAAAGTGGAGGAAATGAAGGGAGAGAGGAGATGGAAGAATGGAAAGTGACGAAGGAAGAGTGGAAAGGGAAGGTAGAGAGTGGATGGGAAATAAGGGAGAGTGGAGGGAGAAGGGGAAGAATGAAGAGTGGAGAGGGAAGAAGGGAGTGGAGAGGGAAGAAGGGAGAGTAGAGAGGGAAGAAGGGATAGTGGAGAGGGAAGATGGGAGAGTGGAGAAGGAAGAAGGGAGAGAGAAGATAGGGAAGAAGGGAGAGAGGGAAGAATGGAGATAAGGAGAGTGGAGAGGGAAGAAGGGAGAGTGGAGAAAGCAAATGGTAGAGGGAAGAAGGGAGAGTGGAGAGGGAAGAAAGGAGAGGGGAGAACCTGGAGAAAGGAGAGTGGAGAGGGAAGAAGGAAGAGTGGAGAGGGAAGAAAGGAGAGTGGAGAGGGAAGAAGGGAGAGAGGAAAGAGGAGATCAGAGGGGAGATGGGAGAAGAAAACCAGGGAGACAGACAGAGAGATGGGTGGGTGGGTGGATGGATGGATGTCACCTCTAAAGAGACAAGGGAGACAAAGAGACAAGACAATGAAGACAAGTTTCTAAGTGAGACACATTGAACTCTCCCTCTCCTGACTGCCCACATAGACAAAGTGTATAAAAGTCCCACAAACATCAACAAATCTAATTTAAAAACAATGTTTCCTTAGTCTGTCACCTAAAACAGTCATATCCCAAATATCAAACTGTTCTAATGGAAACATTTATATGTGAAAAATAAACATGAACAAATGCTTTTCATGTAACATTTAAACTATAATGTTTTAAGAGCATCTTACAAAATCAGAAGAAAAATATTGTTGGCCTAAAAATGTTAAAGTCAGATTAATATTAGCAAACATTATTAGCTTTTATGTTATAACTATGTTATTATTTGCATTTATATTATGACTCTTATTATTATAACTCAATCTTAGAACGCAAACAACCCGGGTGATACTCGAGACTTTTAACAAGTCACTACTATCATCCGAATGACTAATGATGATGACTATAGAAACCAGCTATAAATAAACTGTTCCAGAAGCTTTTACTACCTCTGCCTTTCTTCTTCTGCCTGTTTCCGTTCATTTTCCATTTCCTTCCGAATATGAGCCATTTCCCTTTGAATTTCCATCTCTTCCCGCTTTGCCTCTGCAGCCTTCTGTTGTTCTTCCTGCATAGGGAAGTCAACTATGACACATCTGGAACATTATCCTATTATCTTATGTATTTTATTTAATAAACAAATGTTAACAATCACAGTTTTATTAAAAGTATTACACTTTATTCAGCCAAACTACTCCATTACACAACTTGATATATTATTCATTAGAATAAAAAACAAACATATATGAATAAAATTTTCCGTGGGGTATCCTGCAAAACCACCATGTCAGCATTTTTAAGATTATCTGGTTACCATTGTGCAAATCGAGTGTAAAGTCATACTTAATTATTCTTTTCATATAGACATAATACACTTTAAATATGAACAAGATGGTAGTTTATAAGATATGACATTCGTTAAAAATTACATTTCATTACCAGATTAGAAACAAATTATATTGAAATATCAACTTAACAAATATGAAATAAATTCTAAATGACATTGTTGACTCGATAACCCAACAACAAGATGCCATGTTGAGTTCAAAACATCTATGACATGAAGCTTGTCATTCAGAACTGATATATCTTTGGCTTTGTAGATTCTGCTGGTTATTTAAGTAGCTGTTGTTATAATTTATAAGCAAAATGTGTCATTTCTACCCACCAGTTTTCACATAAAATGCATGGTAAAAATCTGTGTAGTTCTAACCTGAATAACCCATAACCTGTTCTGTTATGAAGATGGCGGAGTCTTTGTTAATTGTAAAAGTCAAAGAAATAATATTAGTAGACACAAACACCAAGTGAAAATCAGTAGATATAACAACTTAACAAGGATTGTCAATTATTTGTGATGTTACCTTTTGCAACAAATGCCTGGCTTTAAACTGAACTTCCTTCTTTGTCCGTAGTTGTTCCAGTCTCGTCTCCTTCTCTTTCAGCCTCTTCTCTCTGTTCTTCTTTACCTGTTCACACAGACTCAGTACGATCAACTTCCAAAACATAACAACATTTGCTAAAACAGTTTCTAATAAATTAAAATCAGTGTGAGGTGTGGTGGCATTGTGGTCCAAACATCGGACTCCCAATTGAGAGTATCACGGCTTCAATCCCCCTGCTGCCATTTCAAAGCTTTGGCAATATTGCTCTCTCCCCATTGCTCTGTGCACTCAGCTCTTGAACTTTGTGGATTTTATATATTTTTATCGTAGTGTACAGTGTTTACATATTGACTACCTTGTCCATGAATGCTCAAGGGCTGCACTGGGATGTTTTTTGGTGTTTTAAAGACTTGCATCTTGAACAGTGAGTGTTGCACCTGTGTGGCTAATGCTCGTGGTCAGTCGAGTGTGACCACAGCTACCAAAGCTTGACAATGAATCTTGTATACACAAGACAATTCTTGACCAGCCTGCATTGCAACAATAGCGGGGGTCATCTTGGCAATGCTGCCTGGAGAGCCACTTGGGGGTCTCACTCCACCCGCCAACCAAGCGGGGTTGTCGTGGGGATGACCACAAACAACAACAACAACAACAGCAACAACAAATCAACCCGATCATCAGAAACAGACCTGCAACGCATTTTCTGGGGCAACAGGCTGGAACCAAATTTTTCGAACCTCCAAGTATGTGTCACCAAACGGAGCAAGCTGTGCACCATGACCATGTGCTTAATTACGTAACGTAATACTCCTGATGATGACCAGATAATCAGAGCCCTGACACATCCTGGCTACAAGTTTACCCATGTTCCGAGGAGACAGCACAAGAACACCACAGCCAGAGGAGGTGGGGTTGCCATTCTCCACAAATCCAACATAAAAATGGCATCAAAGTCTTCATGGAAAACAAATTCGTTCGAAAACATGGAAGTCACACTTAGTGCTCCATCAACAGTGAAACTGGCTGTCATCTATCGCCCTCTGCCATCAAAAAGAAACAAGTCCACCGTTGGCCTCTTTCTGAGTGAATTCCAAGACTTCCTTCAGCACCACATAGTCAAATCTCAGAACACCCTGATTTATCTAATTTGATATGAGGACCAACTGAACACTGATGCTTCCCGCTTCCGTGACATCCTTTCGAACCACTCTCTCTGCCAGCACGTGTCGAGACCCACTCACATGGATGGGCATACGTTAGACTTGATTATCACCAAATTAACGGATTATCTGGTATAAAAGACTACTATATCTGACTTCTTGACAAATCATGGCATTGTCCATTGTGATCTACATCTGCCAAAACCCCAGCCGCTTCGACACTCAGTGCAATACAGGAATTATGCTGCCATAGATAAAGAGATGCTCCGAGTCAACATTGAGGCATCAACCCTGTGCCTTGACCCTGCCACCTCAACAGCTAGTCTTCTTGAGCAGTACGACACTACCCTGTCAGCTCTATTAGACAAGCATGCCCCAGTTCAGACACGAACAATCACGGTCTGACCCAAAGTTCCTTGGTTCAGTGGTGACATCAAGATGGCTAAGCAGAAGAGACGGCAACTGGAGAGGAAATGGAGGCAATCACGACTCACAATTTACCGTGATCTTTTCAAAGAGCAGAGATGCCACATAAATCAGCTCATCTCCTCCGCCAAGTCTACTTACTACACTGCAAAGATCACCGAAGCTGCATCTGACCACAAACAGTTGTACAATATTATCAACGTTCTGTTGATCAAGCCAGAAGCTGGCTTACAGATGATGGGGGTTTACTGGAACAATTGGCTAACAGATTCAGTGCATTCTTCCAGGACAAAGTCAGACTGATTCAGGAGAACTAGACACTCAAGGCAGACCCCAACTACGTGCCTCCAGATGAGAGTCCAGGCACTGTGGATGATAAACTCAGCATTTTCTTGCCTGCAACGGAAGACGAGGTGAGACGACTGGTCAACAAGAGTCCCTCAAAGTCGTGTTCTGGTTTCTGAAGTAACATTTAGACTGTCTTCTACCAAGCATTACAAACATTGTCAACTTGTCCATGTCAACAGGAATTGTGCCGACAAAAATGAAAGCTGCGCTTGTGATGCCTTTGCTCAAGAAGCCTTCATTGGACAAAGATGTCATGAAAAACTTTCGACCTGTCTCTAATCTGTCCTTTATCTCTAAGTTGACAGAGAGGGTAGTGCTGAACAGGCTTGTTGACCACGTCTCGCGCAACAATCTGCAGGAAAAATTCCAATCTGTCTATAAACCGAATCACAGTACTGAAACTGCATTGATGCGAATCCAGAATGATATCTTGATGACCCTGGACAACAAGAGGGGTGTCTTGCTGTTCCTACTTGATCTGACAGCGGCGTTTGACACTGTAGATCATACACTACTGTTGGCTTGTATGAGAAGCGTGGGTTTCATCGGCGTCGCACACAAGTGGTTTGAGTCATACCTGACTTCGAGGACTCAGACTGTCTGCCTAGGCCTGACCCAGTCTGACCCGTCGGAGCTGCTCCAGGGAGTGCCACAGGGGTCTGTTCTTGGCCCAGTTTTGTTTACACTCTACATGGAACCCATTGGGCAGATTGACTTCCACCTCTTTGCTGATGATTCTCAACTGTATGTCTCATTTAAGATCAAGGACACCAATGATGAGATGGCTGCACTGGCACGCATCCAAGCATGTGTGGGAGAACTAAAAGCATGGATGACTTATCATCGTCTTCAGCTGAATGACGATAAGACTGAAGTGCTTGTGATCACTACACCGAGCTCGGCTAGCAAGCACAGTCTGACTGATGTCGTCATTGGTGACAGCATCCTCCAGCCTACTGCCGTCGCTCCCAACATTGGAGTGATGTTTGACAGTGAGCTCAGCATGAAATCTCAAGTGTCGAAACTGTGCCAGGTAGCATACTTTCACCTACATTGGATTCGCTCCATCAGAGATTGCTTGACACAACATGCCACTGAACTCCTGGTTCACTCCCTTGTCATATCGCGACTGGACTATGGAAATGGCCTCCTTTATGGTGTACCTGATCAGTTACTGGACAAGCTGCAGAGAGTCCAGGATGTGGCAGCTCGCATTGTGGTCAGAGCCAGTCGCTATGACCACATTACATCCATCCTAGAGACTCTCCATTGGCTTCCTGTCCGGTACCGTATTGAGTACAAGGTCGTACTGATGATGTTCAAAGCCCTTCATCTGCTTGCACCGAGCTACATCGCAAACCTGCTCCAGTTCTACCAACCCTGCAGAACATTGCGATCCTCATCAGACTCTCTTCTGACTGTACGCAGTGCACACCTCTGCCATTATGGTGATCGTGCCTTCTGCATCGCTGCTCCTCACCTGTGGAACAGTCTTCCTCATGAGATGCGAAAATGTGACTCTTTATAAACTTTTAAAAGACTCGTGAAAACTATCTTGTTTAAACACGCTTATTATTCTTAACTGTCAAATTGATTCGACTTATAGTGCTTTGTCCTATGAACTTGGATTTGCTATGTTTTTTATGCTTTTATTTATTTATCTATTTTTTAATCTTGACTGTCTTTAACTATGTTTGTGTCAGCGCCTTTGAACAGGGTCACCTGGATCCATCGCGCTCTAAATTATTATTATTATTATTATTATTGCTCCAGTTCACTCAGTTGTAAATGAGCACCTGGCTTTAGATTGTGGTGGATATGTGAACGAATAATCTTTGACCAGTAATTGCAGCATGGCTGAATGCTTCCCAGGGAAGTCGAGATGCCGTTGGAATGAACAGGCCTGCCAGGAGGTGAAGTGTAAAATGCTTTCAGCCGCCCCAAGGACTGGATACCATGTGAAAAATATATGTTTACCTTCATGGTCATACAAAACACAGCTGAGTGCCTCATTGACAAGACAGACTAATGTTGGATGTTGTATCCTGGGCTGTCCTGCTTAGGAATCACATGGACTTCCTCCTCCTCTTGTCAGCCTCTTGAGGTCTTGCTCTGTTGGCTCCAACCGTCTGTCTCCAGACATCTCTGTCATGTATGCATCTTCTTTTAGGCAGTTAATACATGTTAATGTTGGTCTGTCTTGACCTGCTCCTCCATGTGTTGGCGGCCACAGGATGGTCCTTTATGCTGTCTCATCGTTGTGTCTGCATTAGTGACTAGCAAATGTCTCCTTTCCCATATCTTGTCTGTAACTTTACTCATTCCACTGTAGAGCTATGTTACTATTGTTAGCTAAGTGTTGTTAATCAAATGGATCAGACATGATTAGTTAAAGCATTGCTGGTGGCAGAGTAGACAAAAAGCTACTAAAACCTCCAATTATGCAAACATGATTAATTTTTAACAATACTGTTGCAACCAAATGTAATGGACACTTTTAAAGAACTTTATGTTTGCACTATATTTAAAAGGTGAGCTTAGTTAATTAGATTTGGGCATTTCTCCAAAATCAATCACAGTGGCATCAACATTTGATTAAATGCAATAATTATCACTAGTAAATTACTAATAAACCCTGATGTATTTCAAATGGGATAATTCCAATGGAGATTTACAGCCAATATGTATAGTAACTTATTGCATTGTAGATTCATAATAATTACTTTAATAATTACCTTTCTCGCCAATTTAGACTTTTGGTCAAATTCAGCCACCACTATTGTTTTTATTAACCTATGCCCTGAAGACACAATGGAAGCTTTTGGAAGTTAATGGAAGTTTCTGTTTAACAATAACGGTAGCAATGTTAATATAATATATTCCTGTTAGGTCTTTTATTTTTATTAGTTGCTTTACACAAAAATGGGTCAGAAAAAAAATAGCAATCCAAATATGTAATGCCTACTTTACTTAAAATAAATTATCGTAATTAAAGCGGTGTTCCCCATAATGCTGTTTTGGGCAATATTATGCAGTTTTTTATAAAAAATTTGTACAGCGGTTCAAAGCTGCATCTAGGTTAGAGTTAGGCAAGTTGTTGTTCTAAATTTACAAAGAAATCTTACATAAATGCAAATTAAATTGTTGCCTAAATTAATGCAAGTGTATTTCATAACGCAGTATCAGTAATTTTCTTTGTAATGACACTTCTGGTGAGTTTGGTTGGGCTCCAAAGCTGAAAATGGGAGACTTAACGACATGAATGTCAACATCATATCAAAGTATACACAATCTGATTAATCACAGGCTCATCTTTGAGAGCAATAAACAAATGTTTCATGTTAAAATATGACACAATGAAATTGTAAAGAAGTTTTTTCTTCAGAAATGAAAATATCGGGTCGGCGGATCTGTAAACCAACTAATAAAAAATAAAAGGCCTTATCAAAATCATTTGTTTCTCCAATGGAACAACCATGCCCAGCATTGCCAACCTGCATATGTCGCATCTGCATCTTTGTGCGTGGATCTATTTGCTTCTTCTGTGAGTCACAGACACCCAAGTCTTGAATGACGGCCTGGCTGACAACTTCCTTATTGAGCATCTTCTGCAGGATGGAGTCGACGACTGCAGCCTCATTGTCATCATCCAACTGGCCGTAGATGTCTGAAATTATACACAGATATGGTTATATTTAACACCTAGCACAAACACAGCGTAGGTCTACATTATTCTATAAAAAATATAATGGAATAAGTTGGTTCTCTATAACTTAAAGGGAAACACATCATGGTTCTGGGCCATAAGACCATTTATAAAACATCATGCATACATCCAACATGCAAGTAAAACAACTCATGATACAATACACTGGCAAACAGAAGATGGATGCTTCAGTTATTGGGACACATTGTAAGGTGGATTAGTAGTTTAGCCATCAAAATAAAACAAAAAAATATCTCAGTATTAAAATACTTTAATAATTACACATTAGGGATAGAGATTGTAAAGCTACATTTGTTTGCCTGTGGAATTCACACTGAACAGGCTGGACAAATTAGTACTTCCAGAAAACTTACTAGTTTTACAAATTCTTTATTAAAAAATTCATCTTTTTATTAATAATTTTACAAAGAAGCATTTTATTAAGCGAAAATTATTTATATCATCATGTCATTTTGCAACCATTATGCCTGATCAGTTTAAATTTTTAAACTAAATTACTATTTAAGCCCTACTTTTTGTTTTATATAATTTATTAACTTTATCATCATTATCATATGATAAAATTAATAAATTATATAACCATATACAGCAGTAACAAAGCAACAGGAATACTTTTTACCAACAATAACTTACCATCTTCTTCTAGTTTTGCTTTAATGTGGGAAGAGTTCAAGATGCCTGATTCAAGGTCATTAAAACATGGATCATTGTCGTCCTGCACTAAATGGTCCCATTCTCTCTTTATTTCTGCCTCCGTTTTCTGTTGGTTCCATGTTTCATCGTTAAATTCTAATTCCGTATCAAAGTCGAGTTTCTCAGCAACCCAATGTTGTAGGAGGTCCTGAGCTGCAAGTATAAGTTGAAATAATAAATATAAATTATTTCTTTTTCAATATGCATGAGATTGAATAAGACAAAATATACAGCACACTTCACCTGACAGACCCATTCAGCTGAACACCAAGCATTCAGTCACTTTGGAATTATTACACAACAGTTGTGTGTACATATATTTATACCATTATCCATAACCAGGTACTAGTTCGTACAGACCTCTGAGCACTGAGGCAATATAAAGCACGTAAATAAAAATACAAAGGTTTCAAAATAGTAGCATGAAAATTCAATTACTGGTACTCTCAACTGAGTTTGATGCTTTACCGCCAGGCAGCCATACAGTTGTAAATTATAAAATTGTACCTTGATACAAATTGCAGTATTTGTATAATTTTATTATTGTTATATTAGAAAGGACTAAGTTAATGATAGCCAAGCAAGAAGACAGAATGAAGTTGCTAACTACTATTACTGACTAAGAAAATGTGAACCTAATTACTCAGTTTCAATGGTATCTTACTGTTAAAACAAATTTGTCTATTTCTAAGGTTAGGACAAAGATGACCCTTATGAGTTATATGCAGTATGTTATAGTACTATCATGGTACAGAGTCTGGAACAGAAACCACATGTTCCAATAGGTATCGGCGGTCTCTGTTCTACACACGTCCAGACCTGGAGCCATCGCAGACCTAGTTATCAGTAAAATGTCACACATTCTTGGTATTCTACTCAACTGTGTCTAATACACATTGCCCTCTTGCGTGTGTTGATTATAGTGCGGTGAGGCTGGCTCAAATTATGTAATTTCTTGTCTTGAAATAAAACTTGTTCAGTTACATTAGTTGCTTGTGATTGCCTTATTTTAGCTTTATGTTGGTGCATTTCACAATTTTCGGAGTTTTCCTCTTTCAAGAGTAGACAACACACACAGGAACTATGACAGATCAGTACCATGCATAAATAATCATCAATAGCCGAGAACTATACAGACCCATGAAAACTGGAACCATGACAGCACTAGTCAGCATGTTACAATTATATTATACTATCAGGTGAATTACAATATTCTTGGTTATTATTTTGCTGTTCACTGAAGTTTATCACGTACATTGTGAATGTTAATTTCTTGTCTGTATCCTATAATCTTACCTTCATTGTATGCAGCATCATGAATGTGCATGTCACTGATGGCTGCATGTGCTGCTGCCCTGTCCATGTGACCATTTTTGACACTGTTGTCTTTCTTCCCAAACGTTGCTGCAGCTGCCGTTTCTGATGCAGCTTCAACAGTCTGCAACAACCAGGGACAGAAACAAATGTTACATTCCCCAGGTGTGAAGTTACCTTCCCTACGTGGGAAGTTACCCTGCCCAGGTTGGAAGACAGATTCTGCAGGTGGAATGTTATCTTTCCCGGGTGGGAAGCTAGTAAGTTACATGCCTGGTATGTCAGTCAGTGGTGTATCATCCATATTAACCCAGTCAACAAGTTTTGACTATGAATATATGCTTAACAAAATGAGTGAGTTTTGAAACAATTACCTAAGATACTAATGCTTCAATTAGTGTGATGTTATGTTCTTGCAATAAACACATCTTAGAGAATTTTATTGTTACTGGTCAGTTTCAGCCAGCCAGCCAGCCAGCCAGCCAGCCCGCCCGCCCGCCCGCCCGCCCACCAGCCAGCCAGCCAGCCAGCCAGCCAGCCAGCCAGCCAGCCAGCGTTTTTTTCAAATGAAAAAATAATTATAGATTCAAACTATATAGAATAACACAATAAAGTTAAAAAAAATGTTTTAATGGGAAAGGGGGAAGATGAAGTGCAGTATTTTGTCTAGCACTTTCCTCTGGCAACTGAGAAGTCACATTCTATTAGTTCTAAGATTACATCCTGGCCTAGACCAGAGAGACATCCATACCTTGATCCAATCTTGAACATCACTTTCTGTATTCACTCTCTGGAGAAGAAAATGCAATTAATATATTTAAAACATGTCCAAGTTTCCTATTGACTTAGCTTCTCTGAGATAGAATGAATGGTCTTTAGATTAAGACTATATTCTCAATTTGTCATACAAGTCTTACTAATTGCAGTTCAGCTTAAGTGCAATATACCAAAATAGTATACATCAAATTTGAAATTATTACTAAATTCTTTGTTCCCATGTGATTCACAAACATACCATAATCTATAAATTTTACAGCTAGGCATGTTTGACAACAAAATATATTTCTAACATATCACAAAGGTCCAAAGTCAGACTGAGGATTGAAACCTTATAGCCAAAAAGGACTAATATAGTAATAATAAAGCCATAAAATAAAGGCCACTAATATGTAATAATAAATGCAAAGTTTATCATGTTTACGACAAAGTTTATTTGAAGCCAGGGCAGAATAATAAACTGGATACTGAGCACAACAAGTGTAGACAGACAGACAGTCAGCCTCGTGAAAGAATCCATCTGTGACACATAGACTCTCAGTGGCTGTCACTGACATTGACAGGTGAGGTGTGTTGTCTGTTGCAGAAAATGTTTCTAATTTCCATATACCTGTGATCGCGAGTAAACACGTGGTTTTGAAAAGCGTTCCCATCCAAACAAATCATTTCTTTTCAGTGGCATCGCATTAATTTACAAAAATAATTAATCAATTTCGGTTTTATTCAATTTATTACAAGCCAACGTCCCATGTCAACATTTCAGCTCGCTGTCCGCCATTTGTAAACAAATACAGATCGAGGCCGAGTGCGGGAAAGCAAGCCGAGAGGTTGCGAGATTTCAATGGGAAAACAGGTTGGTTAAAACCAACAATCCTCAAACTAAATGACGAGAATGACGGCGGTGTGATTTTTTCCTGCTGATGCAGTTGATGATATTCACATCTGTGACAAGCAATACGCCATCAAGCGTGAGTATGGTATAATTTATAGCTCAGCTACGGAACTTCATTCGTGTACCGCTGTAATGAAATGGTGCTCCCACCCCGAACTGTATTGTACTCTTGGTACCTTCCTACGAGTCCACTTCTGGGTCAGCTTGTTGTGAGCGCTATGCCCTGTCTGTGAGGGGTGGCGGGGTTGAAAGTGCACGGGGTCCCAAATAAACTGAGCGCATTCCCAAACCTAAAATTATGTTGGACTGCTTGTCTACAAATGCTTTAGTTTTCTTAACATAATTTATGCTGGACACAAAGCAGGCTGCCATTTTAGGCACTCAATCGTCCATGATGTTTGGCCGTCTGCGCTGTGGAATTTTGAACTCGACCGCTCTTTAGACGGGTCTACATTCAAGAGTGCCACAGGTTCCATATGTTCGCCATACGAAGTGCACCATGTTATTATAATTTCATAATTCTTGAATAAATACATTGAATCGGTGTGCATGCATCCAGATTGTGACAAAGTGTGCTCTTTTCAGACAACGAACATCGTGGAAAACTTATACTTTTGATAACACCTTACATCCATCGCGCCTACCCCCTCATTAATGTCACAGGCACAATGTCAATGTGTAGTTGCAACATCTGTTGATTATTTTATAGCAAAGCAGTGATTGTTTGTATTTGAAATAAACAAAGTAAACAAAATATCACAGTAAAAGAAACAATGACATGCTGCTTCATACATTGTTGCTAAGTTGTGTGTTACACAAGTAGGCTACATTTATTCGTAGCAAACACGTGCTGTAAATAAAACGTTCTACAATGACATTGTTGTTATTGGCAATTGCCCAATTGTTATTGGAGAGGGGGGGTGGGTTGTAGTTAGGAGGTTGGGCCTAGAAAATGGTGCCGTCAGAAGTTGGCCCAAAAACAGATGGAGATGGGAGGTTGAGACCCCTGTCACCCCATTATTATACTAATGAATTATTTTATAATCCATGAATTTGAAATATTCTTTACTCCAAATAACCCATTGGCATTGTATGTATGGATGGATGCATGCATGCATGTATGTATGCATGCATGTATGTATGTATTGGGTTTATACAGTCCTGGGTCTGTGTGAGCATTTTTTAACTATGCTACTATATATCTAATATATGCCCAGTTTTTAAAGACTTTAAATGTGAAGTTTCTCCAAGTAAGCCTGATGCTTGGGAGCATAAGACTGATTTAAGCCAGCAGACTTCAGTGTGGTACTGCTCACTCACAGTTCAATTAGAGTAATTGAAACCATTGGAACCTATACTTAATTAGTACACCTATTAGGAAATACTTGGTTTTACAATCACTTCAAAGCATGCCAGACCAAAGTGTAGAGTTACTGATTTCAACAGTGATTCTCGCAATTCATCCGAAGTTCCAAGTGATCAGACCCAAAAATATTTTTGTTGTATGAAAATAGCAAGATTTACAATTTAGCGCATTTTGCCATTGAATGTTTGAAATTAATGAGGACAATCAAGCAATTTACAAGGATGTATTGATTGCATCTAACATTATATAGCATAAGTGTTTAAACATTAAAAAAATTATTTACTATTAATTTTTATCAAATTACTCAAATAAACACAGCTCTACATCATCAAAATGAGAGCACATAAGCATACAATATCATTGGTGCAATTACATGATCAGATTATTCGTGTGATGGCGCTGCTAGCAATTTAATGTTTTGTTGTGCCATTTTTCATGGGAAGAATGGAAAAATCATGAGATTTTGAGATGGAGTCAAAAAATGAAATCTTCCAAATAATTGTGAGACATCTGGGAAATGAGATCACAAAGTACAATTATATAAGTGTTAGGTTGATTAATGATGCAGCTGTCTTCTGCAGTTCTTCATATAAGAGTAAATCCTTCAAATTTGAAGATGATATGCTTGTTCATGAATAGTCAAAGAAAGGGAAAAGGGAAATAAACGATAGATAGTAGGTAGGTAGACATCAGCAGAACAGGTAGACTAGGAGAAAAGGAAAGAAAAGAATGTTATTTCATTTTTGATCTTTAAGTTGAGAGTCCTGGTCAGTTCTTTTTTGTTGTAGGTGGAAGTAGCAATGGACAGCAGTCAGGAGAATGACCAACCGAGCTGGGAGAGTGGGGCTGGATCACACTTTGACATGTTGTCTCCGTACCGGCCTAACTCAGCCAACTTCCCCACCCCACCCCAGGCCACCCTCCAGGCCTTCACCACACCCCAGGCCACCCTCCAGGCCTTCACCACAGCCCAGTTGAGTGACGGTCAGTTCCAGCAACTGACAACCATGGCCGGACAATTCCAACCCACCTTCCAGGCTGCGGTGTCATCGAACTATGAGCGTGTGTCACCAGTCGAGGACTTTGCAACAGAGGTGACACCTAGCAGTGGTTCACTGCCTCAGTCACATGGTCTTCATTTGGTTGATGGTCGATCAGCCACCAGGCCATTGATCACGGTATGTGGATTGTTTAAATTTGTCATTTATACATATAAATTCACTAACAGGTATTTGTTACATGGCTTGAAGATTTGGACGATCAATATTTGGAGGTAGTTATATATTATTATAATATATATATATGTATATATAACTATACATATATACCAGGTATATATAATATTGCTTTTTTGTCAGTGCTACTTGGAGATTACTTATTTTTCAGCTTAGCAGTCATGGCAGTTTCTTATAACAATTTATATTTATATATATATATATATATATATTCCCACAAATGTGCATATTCACAGGCTTGTAAGCCACAGTTTCTGACATGCTCTAATTGTTTTGGCAAACCTACTCCAATTGTTTGGAGAAACTATTATTTGTGTAAAAGTTCAGGTTACATTCACATACTCCGGTGGCCTATGTTGTGGATTGTGTTATATCATTTCATACACCCTGAGAGTTGTGAACAGCACACCTGTAAGACTGGTGTCAACCCTGAGTGGCGCACACAGCACACCTGTAAGACTGGTGTCAAACTTTGAGTGGCACACACAGCACACCTGTAAGACTTGTGTCAACCCTGAGTGGTGCACAGTGCACACAGCATACCTGTAAGACTGGTGTCAACCCTGAGTGGTGCACAGTGCACACAGCACACCTGTAAGACTGGTGTCAATCCTGAGTGGTGCACAGTGCACACAGCACACCTGTAAGACTGGTGTCAACCCTGAGTGGTGCACAGTGCACACAGCATACCTGTAAGACTGGTGTCAACTCTGAGTGGCACACACAGCACACCTGTAAGACTGGTGTCAACTCTGAGTGGCACACACAGCACACCTGTAAGACTGGTGTCAACCCTGAGTGGCACACACTGCACACCTGTAAGACTGGTGTCAACCCTGAGTGGTGCACAGTGCACACAGCATACCTGTAAGACTGGTGTCAACCCTGAGTGGTGCACAGTGCACACAGCATACCTGTAATACTGGTGTCAACCCTGAGTGGTGCACAGTGCACACAGCACACCTGTAAGACTGGTGTCAACCCTGAGTGGTGCACAGTGCACACAGCACACCTGTAAGACTGGTGTCAACCCTGAGTGGTGCACAGTGCACACAGCATACCTGTAAGACTGGTGTCAACTCTGAGTGGTGCACAGTGCACACAGCATACCTGTAAGACTGGTGTCAACTCTGAGTGGCACACACAGCACACCTGTAAGACTGGTGTCAACCCTGAGTGGCACACACTGCACACCTGTAAGACTGGTGTCAACCCTGAGTGGTGCACAGTGCACACAGCATACCTGTAAGACTGGTGTCAACTCTGAGTAGCACACACAGCACACCTGTAAGACTGGTGTCAACCCTGAGTGGCACACACAGCACACCTGTAAGACTGGTGTCAGCCCTGAGTGGCACACACAGCACACCTATAAGACTGGTGTCAACCCTGGGTGGCACACACAGCACACCTGTAAGACTGGTGTCAACCCTGAGTGGTGCACACAACACACCTGTAAGACTGGTAACATAAATCTGTAAGACCTGCAAATGAACCCACACCTGTCTCCACTTGTTTGCTGCGCATGCTCAAAAAGACCTCACCATGCAAATGGGAATATGTTGATTTGATCTCATGAGACTGGCAACACTGACTGCACACAGCTAAGATATGTAGATTTGATCTCATGAGACTGGCAACACTGACTGCACACAGCTAAGATATGTAGATTTGATCTCATGAGACTGGCAACACTGACTGCACACAGCTAAGATATGTAGATTTGATCTCATGAGACTGGCAACACTGACTGCACACAGCTAAGATATGTTGATTTGATCTCATGAGACTGGCAACACTGACTGCACACAGCTAAGATATGTTGATTTGATCTCATGAGACTGGCAACACTGACTGCACACAGCTAAGATATGTAGATTTGATCTCATGAGACTGGCAACACTGACTGCACACAGCTAAGATATGTAGATTTGATCTCATGAGACTGGCAACACTGACTGCACACAGCTAAGATATGTAGATTTGATCTCATGAGACTGGCAACACTGACTGCACACAGCTAAGATATGTTGATTTGATCTCATGAGACTGGCAACACTGACTGCACACAGCTAAGATATGTTGATTTGATCTCATGAGACTGGCAACACTGACTGCACACAGCTAAGATATGTAGATTTGATCTCATGAGACTGGCAACACTGACTGCACACAGCTAAGATATGTAGATTTGATCTCATGAGACTGGCAACACTGACTGCACACAGCTAAGATATGTAGATTTGATCTCATGAGACTGGCAACACTGACTGCACACAGCTAAGATATGTTGATTTGATCTCATGAGACTGGCAACACTGACTGCACACAGCTAAGATATTCATAAGTCATTCTTCGGACGTGTATTGGACAGATTATCTGTTATTTGTATGCCATTTGAGAATAGCTTGTTCAAGGCCATAATGAGTTTATCTAAAACCGTAACATTTAGGAAAATCCTTAAGAGTTATGGGTGTACTGTAAAAGTTGGTACTTGATCAATTTACCTTATTGCTTTAGGGATACCCTGCGATGCCAGTGCCACTGTTGATGGCTGGACTGGCCCACCAACAGTTTCCACTCACCACGTCCACTGTGTCCTTGCCAAATAATCTCGGCGGCATCGGGTTGGCTGCAACGCCACTAGGGGGCACTGCTGCCACTGGCCTCTATGTGATCGCTGACTCTAGTGGCCGGACACTCACACAGATTCCTGTGGATGGTGGTGTCAGTAGTCACCATGGAAACACACAGCAAGTGAACGCCAGGCAGCTATACACTGTGGTAAATAGTTTTTGCATGAAACTGAATTTTGCTGGCTATAAGAGAAAGTAGACATCACTACTGACTATTTAAAGGAGATACTGTACAGTTTGCTTTCTCTATAATCTTTGTATAATCGAGCTAGAGTATGTAAGTGTATTACCGTTCATGGATTGTTCGTTTGTCCCATGTTACGTAAACCGTCCCCTGCTTCCTTTGTGCATGTAGCGCCCTCTGGCACATAATATTGAACTGATCAGTGGACAGTTTACGTAACTTGGTATAATTATAGAAAGCAAGCATAGCATTGTGAACAATCTTCTGCAAAATATAAATTTATTTATTCCAGAACATAATTAATTTAGATTAAATAAGTTTGACATATTAGATACAATAATCCATCAATATTAATTTTTTTAAATTATTTCTTCACCGTATTGAGGCTGTTGCATAACATCATTATTGCTTCTCTTAAGCATAACAATTATTATCATATCCATAAACCCTGTTTGCATCATCAAACAAGCTGTAAGTCTGCAGAGATTATGTGTCATTCCACAACTAAGAGACCATAGTTATGAAGAATGCCTGAAAGAATGTTGTTTAACAACCCTAGAGATAAGAGATAAGGAGATTAAAAGAAGACCAAATTGAAGTTTTTAATGCATTGAATCGGTATGAAAATATTTATGGAAATTTTTTTTTTTCACTCAAGAATGATAATAGAACTAGATGGCACAAAATAACATTAGTGAAAGATCTGTGTAGATTAGGTATCAGAAAGTATTAATTTTCACAGAGGACAATAAATGAATGAACATTATCTACAGATTGTGTAAATACTAGCATTGTGAATACATATAAAAACAAAGTTGACAAATATATCAGAAGGGCAGGTTACACATAGATGAAAAATTGTTGCACTCTCGATAAGCCAGTGGCTTCCTTCTCCACTTGTCATCTGGCCTTGGAAACAGTTAACTTTGTTGGACGTTTACAAGGACCAATATATCTGACGAGTGGCGTCTGTAATGCAGTATCTAGTGACATCTCATAATCGGAGACTTTAGGTGTGACACGGATTTGACTCCAGTGACTCTGTCATTATTGGTGTAGGTCAACTACCACCAGCCGGAGACAGCCTGTGAAACAACACCACTGTCCATCGGTGGTGACCAAGAGGCTGACCAGGCGGTCAGTTCCCTCAATCTGGCCTTGGAGCACCAAGTGACGGCATCTAAGGTTTGTTTGAACAAGTGACGACATCTAAGGTTTGTTTGAACAAGGGACGACATCTAAGGTTTGTTTGAACAAGTGACGACATCTAAGGTTTGTTTCAACAAGTGACGACATCTAAGGTTTGTTTCAACAAGTGACGACATCTAAGGTTTGTTTGAACAAGTGACGACATCTAAGGTTTGTTTGAACAAGTGACGACATCTAAGGTTTGTTTCAACAAGTGACGACATCTAAGGTTTGTTTGAACAAGTGACGACATCTAAGGTTTGTTTCAACAAGTGACGACATCTAAGGTTTGTTTCAACAAGTGACGACATCTAAGGTTTGTTTCAACAAGTGACGACATCTAAGGTTTGTTTGAACAAGGGACGACATCTAAGGTTTGTTTGAACAAGTGACGACATCTAAGGTTTGTTTCAACAAGTGACGACATCTAAGGTTTGTTTCAACAAGTGACGACATCTAAGGTTTGTTTGAACAAGTGACGGCATCTAAGGTTTGTTTGAACAAGTGACGACATCTAAGGTTTGTTTGAACAAGTGACGACATCTAAGGTTTGTTTGAACAAGTGACGACATCTAAGGTTTGTTTCAACAAGTGACGACATCTAAGGTTTGTTTCAACAAGTGACGACATCTAAGGTTTGTTTCAACAAGTGACAACATCTAAGGTTTGTTTCAACAAGTGACGACATCTAAGGTTTGTTTCAACAAGTGACGACATCTAAGGTTTGTTTCAACAAGTGACGACATCTAAGGTTTGTTTCAACAAGTGACGACATCTAAGGTTTGTTTCACCAAGTGACGACATCTAAGGTTTGTTTCAACAAGTGACGACATCTAAGGTTTGTTTCAACAAGTGACGACATCTAAGGTTTGTTTCAACAAGGGACGACATCTAAGGTTTGTTTCAACAAGGGACGACATCTAAGGTTTGTTTCAACAAGTGACGACATCTAAGGTTTGTTTCACCAAGTGACGACATCTAAGGTTTGTTTCAACAAGTGACGACATCTAAGGTTTGTTTCAACAAGGGACGACATCTAAGGTTTGTTTCAACAAGGGACGACATCTAAGGTTTGTTTCAACAAGTGACGACATCTAAGGTTTGTTTCAACAAGTGACGACATCTAAGGTTTGTTTCAACAAGTGACGACATCTAAGGTTTGTTTCAACAAGTGACGACATCTAAGGTTTGTTTCAACAAGTGACGACATCTAAGGTTTGTTTCAACAAGTGACGACATCTAAGGTTTGTTTCAACAAGGGACGACATCTAAGGTTTGTTTCAACAAGGGACGACATCTAAGGTTTGTTTCAACAAGTGACGACATCTAAGGTTTGTTTCAACAAGTGACGACATCTAAGGTTTGTTTCAACAAGTGACGACATCTAAGGTTTGTTTCAACAAGTGACGACATCTAAGGTTTGTTTCAACAAGTGACAACATCTAAGGTTTGTTTCAACAAGTTACGACATCTAAGGTTTGTTTCAACAAGTGACGACATCTAAGGTTTGTTTCAACAAGTGACGACATCTAAGGTTTGTTTCAACAAGTGACGACATCTAAGGTTTGTTTCAACAAGTGACGACATCTAAGGTTTGTTTCAACAAGTGACGACATCTAAGGTTTGTTTCAACACTTGTAATAATAATAAAAGTTTGTACCTTTTTGTAACTATGTAATTTGTTGATCATATGTAGCTCGACATTTCTTGGTATTTCATCCACTAGTTCTACAGAACTACAGTTTTCTGTGTTTTTAACTGGTATGTCTGACTAATCTGCAGTGTATTTCACTGAGTGTGAAACACTGGCTGCATCAGGACAGGATTGAGGCAGAACAGCCCCATGGCTTATAAAAAACTTTCACTACCGGGTAAACCCAAAAATTACTGGCCAGTTCATAAAAAAATTAATGTGCAATGTGTGCAAGTCTGTGTGGTATGTATATGTCAGTGTGGTATGTATATGTCAGTGTGGTATGTATATGTCAGTGTGGTATGTGTATGTCAGTGTGGTATGTATATGTCAGTGTGGTATGTATATGTCAGTGTGGTATGTATATGTCAGTGTGGTATGTAATGTCAGTGTGGTATGTATATGTCAGTGTGGTATGTGTGTGTCTGTGTAGTATGTGTATGACTGTGTGGTATGTGTATGACTGTGTGGTATGTGTATGACTGTGTAGTATGTGTATGACTGTGTAGTATGAATGTGATGTATGTGTAATTGTGTATGACTGTGTTATGTGTATGATTGTGTGTTATGTGTATGTCTGTGTGATATGTGTATGTCTGTGTGGTATGTGTATGTATGTGTGTTATGTGTGTGGTATGTGTTTGTCTGTGTGGTATGTGTGTGTCTGTGTGTTATGTGTATGTCTGTGTGTTATGTGTATGTCTGTGTGGTATATGTGTGTCTGTGTGGTATGTTTATGTCTGTGTATTATGTGTGTTATGCGTGTGTCTGTGTGTTATGCGAGTGTGTATATGTGTGGTATGTGTATGTCTGTGTATTATGTGTGTGTATGTGTGTGTGTCTGTGTGTTATGTGTATGTCTGTGTGGTATGTGTATGTCTGTGTGTTATGTGTGTGTCCGTGTGGTATGTGTATGACTGTGTGTTATGTGTGTGTGTCTGTGTGTAATGTGTATGTCTGTGTGTTATGTGTATGTGTGGTATGTGTGTGTCAGTGTGTTATGTGTATGTCTGTGTGGTATGTGTATGTCTGTGTGGTATGTATATGTCAGTGTGGTATGTGTATGTCAGTGTGGTATGTATATGTCAGTGTGGTATGTATATGTCAGTGTGGTATGTAATGTCAGTGTGGTATGTATATGTCAGTGTGGTATGTGTGTGTCTGTGTAGTATGTGTATGACTGTGTAGTATGTATATGAATGTGATGTATGTGTAATTGTGTATGACTGTGTGTTATTTGTATGTCTGTGTGATATGTGTATGTCTGTGTGGTATGTGTATGTATGTGTGTTATGTGTGTGGTATGTGTTTGTCTGTGTGGTATGTGTGTGTCTGTGTTATGTGTATGTCGGTGTGTTATGTGTATGTCTGTATGGTATATGTGTGTCTGTGTGGTATGTTTATGTCTGTGTATTATGTGTGTGTATGTGTGTTATGTGTGTGTTTGTGTGTTATGTGAGTGTGTATATGTGTGTTATGTGTGTATCTGTGTGGTATGTGTATGTTTGTGTATTATGTGTGTGTATGTGTATTATGTGTGTGTTTCTGTGTGTTATGTGTGTGTCCGTGTGGTATGTGTATGACTGTGTGTTATGTGTCTGTGTGTAATGTGTATGTCTGTGTGTTATGTTTATGTGTGGTATGTGTGTGTCTGGTTGTTATGTGTATGGCTGTGTGTTATGTGTGTGTCCGTGTGTTATGTGTATGTCTGTGTGGTATGTGTATGACTGTGTTATGTGTGTGTCTGTGTGTAATGTGTATGTCTGTGTGTTATGTGTATGTGTGTGTCTGTGTGTTATGTGTATGTATGTGTGTTATGTGTGTGTCTGTGTGGTATGTGTATGACTGTGTGTTATGTGTGTGTCTGTCTGCATGTTATGTGTATGACTGTGTGTTATGTGTATGTATGTGTAGTATGTGTATGACTGTGTGTGTCTGTGTGTGTCTGTGTGGTATGTGTAGTATGTGTATGTCTGTGTGGTATGTGTATGACTGTGTATTATGTGTATGACTGTGTGGTATGTGATGGTTACAGCATGAAGAAATGTTCACGGATATGTAATCATTGTTTCCACAAGTCGATATAATTACAAGTTTCATGTTTGGAGATGGTCAAATGGCATTGGTTTCATAGAGTACCGAACATTGATACTTGATATTTTGAATTCACAAATATTTCCAAATGCCACACTATAGTTAATTCTATTCTATAATATTTTTATATCATCCCTTAGCTCACAAGTATTTCTGAGTGCTGTACCATAGTTAATAATGGGCATACCTCCCTAACAAATCACCGGGAGTGGATGGGATTCCTCCAAAATTACTAATGGAAACAGTAGAACAAATCAGTATACCACTTGCAAGAGTATTCAACTTGTCATTAAAAGAGGGAGTTGTTCCGTTTGAATGGAAAGAAGCAAACATCATACCATTATTTAAAAAGGGTTCGAGAAATAAGTCAGAGAATTACAGACCAGTGAGTTTAACGTCAGTGATTTGTAAATTATTAGAAAGGTTAATTAAAGACCATATGGTGGACTTCCTCGTTAAGCATAAATTATTAAATTCATCTCAACATGGATTCCTTAAAGCGAGGTCATGCTTAACAAATATGTTATGTTTTTTGGAAGAAATCACTAAGTGGATAGACGTGGGATCGCCAGTAGATATTATCTACTTAGATTTTCAGAAAGCTTTTGACAAAGTGCCACATCAAAGATTACTACTTAAATTAAAAGCCCATGGTATCGGGAATAGCATAACTGACTGGATAGAACAATGGCTGACTGACAGAAGACAACGAGTTGTAGTAGATGGAGAAGTTTCAAATTGGAAATCGGTTTTGAGTGGGGTACCTCAAGGATCAGTATTAGGACCTATATTATTCTTAATTTATATCAATGACTTGGACGACAGTATAACAAGTAACGTACTGAAATTTGCGGATGACACAAAACTGTTTAGAAAGGTTAATACTGATGTTGATAAACAACATTTACAAAACGATCTAGACAGATTAGTGAAATGGTCTGAGAAATGGCAGATGTTGTTCAATTTTGGGAAATGTAAATGCCTACATACAGGACATAGGAACTTGAATGTAAACTATAGAATGGGAGATACTGTTCTGGGTACTACTGTAAAAGAAAAGGACTTAGGAGTTACAATAAGCGCTGATATGAAAGTTTCAGAGCAGTGTGGTATTGTAGCTTCAAAGGGTAATCAAATTCTTGGATTGATTAGAAGAAACATAACATACAAGGGAAAAAAGTTAATTATACCTCTTTATAAAGCAATAGTTAGACCTCATTTAGAATACTGTATACAAGCATGGAGACCATATCGTAAGAAGGATATAGATACGCTTGAACGCATACAAAGGAGAGCAACTAAAATGATTCCAGAACTGAGAGACCTTAGTTATGAAGAACGCCTGAAAGAATGTGGTTTAACAACTCTAGAGACAAGGAGGTTAAGAGGAGATCAGATTGAAGTTTTTAAGATATTGAATGGGTATGAAAATATTGATAGAAATATGTTTTTCTCACTCAAGAAGGATAGCAGAACTAGAGGACATGAGGTAAAATTAGTAAAGGATCAATGTAGATTGGACATCAGGAAGCACTCGTTCTCACAGAGGACAATAAATGAATGGAACAAATTGTCAACAGATTGTGTAACTGCTAGCAGCGTGAATATGTTTAAAAACAAGGTTGACACATATCTCAGGAGGGCGGGCTATAAGTAGATGAACATTGTTGGACTCTCGATAAGCCAATGGCTTCCTTGTCCACTTGCCATCTGGGCCTTTGGCTTGGATGGCAAATCTTGTTAAATCTTGTTAAAACTCGCAAGTATCAGCCTTTTTCTTCGTTGTCCTGTGTCTATCACATGTTGTTGTTGTTGTCTAATTGTACTTATATTCTAGTTATTTATTCATTTATTCATTCATATTTTACTCTGTCTATCCATTTACCTAATTCTATATTATTTCTTACTAAAATGTATCAACAAATTGTTTCTGTGTGCGTTTTAGGTTCTGTAGATTTTTTTTGCCCAGTCTTAGCAATTTTTAGTCTTTATTATTAGGCAAAGCCTTCAGCTTTAGCCTTACATTTTAGTCAATGCACTGTTAGCACTCCTGAACAGGGTCAAACTTTGGATATGAGTGTCTAATAAAGTTTGTCTTTATTATTTTTGGCCAGCAGGGGCTGACGGCCACCTTCAATGCTCAGTCGGCCTCCACGCAACTCAGCACAGATTCGGCTGTGTTTGCGCCACCTGGTGAGTGATACTTTATTTGTAACACTGTGTCATCTGAAATTGTTGCTATCCTAGAATATGTACAACCCACAGATTGCATATCAGCATGAGTGTTTTTATATTAGAGCTCTTGAAAAGGAGGATAGGTTGTATACTACATTAGTACATGCTGGTCGTAAAAGTTCTCCTAGTGTACAATGCAAAATAAATATGAAGGTTGGTAATATCTAAGGAAAAAGCTAAGATATAGAATTGACATGATCACATGGAAAGGTTTACTCTAATAAGTTGTTTCTTTGTACAAAATATCTGTGTCACATTAGCTTAGCAAGTCCCTGTCATAGTGTGGAAGATTGCATCAGTACTTTTAGTTTCAGTATTTGGTAGATTTGAGTTTCTGGTATTATGTGTTTTAAAGATATTTCTTATAGGATAATTTAAACCGCGGTTTCTGTAATTTTGCAAGAAATTTACCAACCCTGGATTATGCTATTATTTATATTACCAAGTGGGGCGCGTTGACGTGGGGCGTGGTGGTGTGTGGTTAGAACATCGGACTCTCAGTTGACAGAATCCGTGTTCGAATTCTCTTGCTGCTGTTTCGAAACTTGAGCAATTTTGTTCACCCCACATTGCTCCAGCTCACTCAGCTCTATAAACAAGTATCTGGCTATATATGTGAAAGAATAGTCTACGCAGTAATTGCAGTGTGGCTGAATGCTTCCCAGAGAAGTCGAGTTGGTGTTGGTGTGCCAGGGGACGATATAAGAATACACCTTTTTACCTCCAGTGTACATTTCTCTGTAGACTCTGCCGACACATTCCCCGGGGCCGCAAACTCCCAGCTGGAGTTGGGCGGACAGATAAACCTGGTGGTGGCTGACAGTCCACAAGGCCTCACGTCCATACTCGGGACAGGCATACACGCTCAGGCAATGACCAACAGTTTGGGCAGTGGACAACTGATGGACACGTCTCCTACCAGTGGTCAACCAGTGGCCACATCAGACCAGTCTAGTGAGTCTTCATTCTGTTTTGTTGACTTGCACTGTCACATGGCTCACTTCCGCTGTAGTTCCTAATGTGTGTAGTCAAAATTAATGTTTTTATGAGCATATTTGTAATGCGATAGTTTTATTAATAACAGTCATTTATAACATTATTGTAGTTAATAATAATTACTTTTTAATTACATTTGACCTTTTGTTTATTTAACATTTAACTGCTTTTACACTTAGTTTACACTTAGTGTACATTCATTTTACACTCATTTACACAGGTTTACATTTATTTTATAATAAAAAAAATTTGCTAGCACATTTGAGCAGGTTTACGTAGCTTGTCATTAATGTCTAATTTATTATTATTATTATTATTTATGCAAAACGCAAAGCATTTTTCAGACAAATATCATTTTTAATCCAAACATGGTGACATAATTTAGAAGACTTTTCACACAGACATTTCACAGCATCAAAAGCAATTAATATCATGTTTTTGCAACTTTAGAACTTTTTCCCTACAATAATTCTAGCCATCAATATGACATTTTAAGTTGGAACAGCCCACAAGGACTTTGTGTTCAAGTATAATAAAGAATGCTCCATAATGTAACATCATTGGTATTTGTTGCCATGGAATCAGGTGCAGAGGCAGATCTTGCGGAGATGCTGGCTGTTACTGGTAGTCATGACGACGGGTTGCCCTTGGCTGATGTTGAGAGAGAAGACGAAGGGGTTGATGAGATAGGAAGCCACGAACAAGCTGCAAGTGCGGTTGGTTTCACATATTTTTGTATTTAGAGCCCAGTTAAGTTATTCTCGGAGGTGCCAAGTAATGGGGAGAGTATGGGAGAGAGTTGACCCCCTGGGATAGATTATTTTAATTTTATGGTGAAATGGTGGTTCAGCAGTCTAGTTGGATTCAACATCAGTAAATTGATTTCTTTTAACTTAAAAATTGCGGTTTGTTGATGGATTTTGGCTGGATATCAGTAGATTGTGAGAACCTGTCAAAATTTACCAATAAATGAAACTGTTTTCCTTTTAATAAGTGTATATTACCACCATCAATTACATTTTACTGCATCGTGGCTTATTATTTTATGAAAATTTTTTAATAGTTGAATATGTAGTGGTGCAATGCCACTTGACATTATAAACTGGCTGCAGGTCTTGGTAGGCTTCAGTACATTGGATTACGTAACACTGTTGTCCTGTATTTAAAATTTTTTTCTCATTTTCAATCCAATTTTTCTGGTTTGCTTGGTCAGAAAGTAATTTTGCTGTAATCACATGTTTGTTCCTGTGCATACGTTCTAATGTTTTTATCCAGGTGAGAAAGTCACAACGCATTGCCAACATGGAGCATTCCCCATCTCCCTCGCCTCGCCCCACCTTTCTGCCCAAGCCTTATGATGCCAACGAATTATGTGCGTATAATTGGAGTCCTACATCCGTGCTGGGTTGTGACAATTTAACTAATTAGCTTCTAAGCATGTTGCACTGTAATATAAATATATGTACTGCAGATTCACCTACTAATCGTATACACATCTACTGTAAGTATTGCTAGTTACATTGTGTTTACAGCATAACATGTATACATTTACATTGCTGTAGTTTAGTAGCATATGCAGCAAAGTTCTGTTTAGATAATCATAACCAGAAATGTAATGGATATATCAAGATTGATGCAGCATGAATCACATTTTTTGTGTATACAGTTTGGACCACTTTCTTTTTCAATAGAGGTATCCATATGCTGTATTAACCAGTGGGATTCTTTACCGTGATGATAAGGGATTTTCTGAAAGCGTTTATGTAAGACACTACTCAATTTTGGTTTTATGAGCATTTATTTTCAGATCACAGTTCATAAGAGTGTTGTGATTGTAATTAAGTTTCATGTAGCATGGAGGGGGGGCTGAGGGTAAATTACTTCAATTTCGGAAAAATTATTTGATGTGTAACGCTGAGTGACATAACGCTGAGTGACATAAATTTTGTGTAATGTCATATTTCAATATTTTGAGATGATCCTAAGCATTCCATGTTTTCCCAACAATGGGATGAGATTAGTTGCGTGTGTCTACAGGGTGTGAGGACTGTCAGACAGCCTACGCCATCTCCTGTACGCTCCACCAACAACAACCCGTCTATGACAAACTGGTCGTGTCACGCGCCTGGGCTAGTCTTCCTCCACAGCTACAGATATTCCGCTTCGGTGAACCCCTCGGTAAGATATCTACTGTCCTTAACAGTTCTTGGCACTAATTTCTATATTTTCAGGTTCTGGATATTCCATGAAATGATTTATTGGTTGATGAGTCTTTTGCATTAAAATTAATTTAGATTTGTAAGTTAAATTTGCTTCCGTATACCTTTTCTGTTCTATTGACTGAACATGAAGTATCGTGTCTTTCACAGGTGATGTTACTGCTGTGGCAGTGCTACGAGGTCTTAATATATACACACACCCACTCGCACGCACGCACGCATGCATGCACGCACGCACACACACACACAGCAGTGCAATGAATTTCCCTTCTGTGATATATGAAAATTCTGCTAAAATAAGTGATTTTGCCATTCCATTTTGTAAGTTTTTTTTAATCTCTAAATTGTTGTGATATTGATATAAAAATCATGCTTGGTTAGTAAACTGCAAAAATATACACACTACGATACATTGCTAAATATGCACGAGCACTGCCGCACGTTCACAACCATTGCTTCACATGAACTATACTATTACAATTACATATGAATCTATTACTATTACATTTTTACATCGCAACTATTTGTTTTCGATTAAACATTTTGGAGTGCGTACAGGCGTATTATGCTACATATTTTAACTTTCCATTCAGTAGTACAGTCGTTCTCAACAACAACTCATTATTCAAGCAACCATCAATAATCTACAGTGACAGTAGAATGTCATCTGAATGTACACCGTAACACGCCGGCCAGTATTATATTAGGGACACAAGGACTCATTTTCGATTTGCTCAAACCAGATAATAACAGTTACTTGTTTGAAGTGTATCCTTACATCAAGATATGCCCTTTACTGTTGCTCTCACACATTCTTGGCTTTATTTGGAGTTTATAATAGAATGCAGTTATTTTTGTCCTTTGAACTGCTTTTGCTGACCAAATTATACAAAGAACCAATACAGATTTATAAACTGTACCTGGCTTCATAGCCTTGGTTGTCTTACCCATGGTCTTTGTAGGCTGTTGGGTTGTCTTACCCATGGTCTTTGTAGTCTGTTGGGTTGTCTTACCCATGGTCTTTGTAGGCTGTTGGATTGTCTTACCCATGGTCTTTGTAGGCTGTTGGGTTGTCTTACCCATGGTCTTTGTAGGCTGTTGGGTTGTCTTACCCATGGTCTTTGTAGTCTGTTGGGTTGTCTTACCCATGGTCTTTGTAGTCTGTTGGATTGTCTTACCCATGGTCTTTGTAGGCTGTTGGGTTGTCTTACCCATGGTCTTTGTAGGCTGTTGGGTTGTCTTACCCATGGTCTTTGTAGGCTGTTGGGTTGTCTTACCCATGGTCTTTGTAGTCTGTTGGGTTGTCTTACCCATGGTCTTTGTAGGCTGTTGGGTTGTCTTACCCATGGTCTTTGTAGGCTGTTGGGTTGTCTTACCCATGGTCTTTGTAGGCTGTTGGGTTGTCTTACCCATGGTCTTTGTAGGCTGTTGGGTTGTCTTACCCATGATCTTTGTAGTCTGTTGGGTTGTCTTACCCATGGTCTTTGTAGGCTGTTGGGTTGTCTTACCCATGGTCTTTGTAGGCTGTTGGGTTGTCTTACCCATGGTCTTTGTAGGCTGTTGGGTTGTCTTACCCATGGTCTTTGTAGGCTGTTGGGTTGTCTTACCCATGGTCTTTGTAGTCTGTTGGGTTGTCTTACCCATGGTCTTTGTAGGCTGTTGGGTTGTCTTACCCATGGTCTTTGTAGTCTGTTGGGTTGTCTTACCCATGGTCTTTGTAGGCTGTTGGATTGTCTTACCCATGGTCTTTGTAGGCTGTTGGGTTGTCTTACCCATGGTCTTTGTAGGCTGTTGGGTTGTCTTACCCATGGTCTTTGTAGTCTGTTGGGTTGTCTTACCCATGGTCTTTGTAGGCTGTTGGGTTGTCTTACCCATGGTCTTTGTAGGCTGTTGGGTTGTCTTACCCATGGTCTTTGTAGGCTGTTGGGTTGTCTTACCCATGGTCTTTGTAGGCTGTTGGGTTGTCTTACCCATGGTCTTTGTAGGCTGTTGGGTTGTCTTACCCATGGTCTTTGTAGGCTGTTGGGTTGTCTTACCCATGGTCTTTGTAGTCTGTTGGGTTGTCTTACCCATGGTCTTTGTACGCTGTTGGGTTGTCTTACCCATGGTCTTTGTAGGCTGTTGGGTTGTCTTACCCATGGTCTTTGTAGTCTGTTGGGTTGTCTTACCCATGGTCTTTGTAGGCTGTTGGGTTGTCTTACCCATGGTCTTTGTAGGCTGTTGGGTTGTCTTACCCATGGTCTTTGTAGTCTGTTGGGTTGTCTTACCCATGGTCTTTGTACGCTGTTGGGTTGTCTTACCCATGGTCTTTGTAGGCTGTTGGGTTGTCTTACCCATGGTCTTTGTAGGCTGTTGGGTTGTCTTACCCATGGTCTTTGTAGGCTGTTGGGTTGTCTTACCCATGGTCTTTGTAGGCTGTTGGGTTGTCTTACCCATGGTCTTTGTAGGCTGTTGGGGCTAACACAAAATAAGCCAGCATTAATCCAAATTGTAGTAGAAATGTAATAGCTCAATTACTATTACATTGCCTTATATTACTATTACATTGCTTTATATTACTATTACTATTACATCGCCTTATATTACTATTACTATTACATTGCCTTATATTACTATTACATTGCCTTATATTACTATCACATTGCCTTATATTACTATTACTATTACATTGCCTTATATTACTATTACTATTACATTGCCTTATATTACTATTACTATTACATTGCCTTATATTACTATTACTATTACATTGCCTTATATTACTATTACTATTACATTGCCTTATATTACTATTACTATTACATTGCCTTATATTACTATTACTATTACATTGCCTTATATTACTATTACTATTACATTGCCTTATATTACTATTACATTGCCTTATGTTACTATTACTATTACATTGCCTTATATTACTATTACTATTACATTGCCTTATATTACTATTACATTGCCTTATGTTACTATTACATTGCCTTATATTACTATTACATTGCCTTATAGTACTATTACATTGCCTTATATTACTATTACATTGCCTTATATTACTATTACATTGCCTTATATTACTATTACTATTATATTGTGTTCTGTTCCATCTATTACTTGAAAAAATTTAATCATTACTATTACAATTACAATGTAATTGACCCCAGGCCTGGCCACACATACATGAATATTCAGATATGCCACACCATACGGATTTCACGTATACAATAAGGATTTTGGGGATATTTGGACGAATATGGCCTTTACCCGTTTTAATACGGATTCAAATTGTGATAAAGTAGGTTTTTTTGTGTTCATTACAAAAGTACAAAATGGAATGACAAACTTATAGTGGTTGAAGAGCAAATATGCTACATTTCTTCTAAAATAATTTTGGTTCAGGCAAATTTCCAATAAAACAGATCTGGTTGTTTTTGTTGTAGGTATTTCATTACCTAGTAAGTAGACGGCGAAACTCAATTGGAATATGAATGCTATAGTCAATTAACCAATGAAAAATGTTACACACATTTGTATGGCCATATACGGAATTTCAAGTAAAAATTTGGATTTCAACACCAAACATGTGGCAGAGGTGAATATTGCCAGACACATACACACATGAACATTGCCTTGTGCACAACTGATTATCAGAGAGATATGAATTAACAACAGCTTTTTATAATTAAAAGTCACAGTGTATTCTACTACTTGCAGAGCTTGGAGTATTTGCAAAAAAGACGATTCCAAAACGAATACAGTTTGGACCATTTGTGGCAGATTTGGTTGATGACACTGGCAAGTTAAGCAGTATGGATTTTATCCTGAAGGTAGGCCTAGTGTGTTAGTTGTAACAGTTGTACAAACATTTAGTATTACCATATGGCATGTTTGTAATACACAGATATGTAAGAATAAATAAAGAAACCATATAACATTATATAATGATTTTAATAATCAAATGTTATGTAATGTGGTGCTGGTTAGTTAACATTTAGTTAAATACATAAAACCAGTAATGGTAATAATATTGATGATACATTCAGGTAATAATATTGATGATACATTCAGTAAAATGTCTAGATGTGTTGATGTGCATGACTAGTTGGCTAATAATCTCTGTTGCATCAGAAGGCTTGTAAGACAGTTCATGAAGTACGCAATTTAAATGCAACTGATTGGTTAATAATGTCTCAATTGAGAGGACCGAAGTTCGAGTCCACCAACTGCCATTTCGAAACTTGGGCAATTTCACTTACCCCAAATTGCCTGCATCTTTTGAAAGAGACACGTAAAAGCCATTGGTCCCTTCTACCTGGTGTCAATGCCAGGGGAAGTAAAAGATTACACACAGGGGGTAAATGTGTAACTTGCTGTTGAGTCTAACTCAAGTCACGACATAAGCATCAATTAATTATGCCGAATACCTCGCATGAGGACACGATTGAATTAAAATTAGACAGTGTGCAGGAGTACTAGTTTAACAAATGTCTTTCCTGTGATACCCGTATGTCTCTATGTAACGTCTGTCATGTGTGTCTGTGCCAGTTGGAGCGAGAGAACGGTGCATTTTATCTCGAGACGTCGGATGAAAATAAGTGCAACTGGATGATGTTCGTGCGCCCGGCAAAGACATATGCCGAACAGAACCTTGTTGCCTACCAGTACGGTGCTGACATATGTTTCACGACGATTCGAGATATTGAGCCAAAACAGGAATTGAAGGTATGTTTGGTTGAGATTTTAGATTTTGTTAAGTCTGTGGAGATTCTTTGAATATTTCCTCATAAACTCAGCAGTGGATACCAAAACATTTCTATTTATATCACTAGCGGTTGTTTATTCCCCCAAGAGTGATATTACTTTGTAAGTGAATCTTAGCTTTTTGTAAAATAAAGTTTATTTTTCCAACTGACACGTGTCACGGTCTGACATGCGCATGCAAGTATTAGGGATATGAAATATGGGGTTAATTAACAACATATCCTGAAATTATTTCCCTGCTCACTATTGGTGGTCTTGCAGGTGTGGTATTTGGCTCACTATGGGCATCCCCCCTCTCACTTGTGGTCTTGCAGGTGTGGTATGCAGCCCATTATGCGGAACATGTAGGTGTGAAAACTCACCAAGTGAGCGAGGCAGACCAGGAAGGTAAGTTTATCGTACTTCAATCTAACAATGGCCCTGTAGATCTGGGGTTTCCAAACATTCATTCCAGAGGGTCTTCAGCAAACATGCAAAACTATTCAGAATGGCACATTACGTGTGAAACACAAAGCTGGTGGCCTCAGCCAGAATGTGGACATTTTTGGGGCCTTGAGCTGTGAGAGTTTGATAACTGCATGTGTCTGTCTCTGCAAGCTTTGTGACAGGGTTGACTGACAACCTGGGTCTATTTTCATGCTATTTTTATTCAAGATTTCCATAGTGTATCGTTGTAGGTATCAATGGTGAATGAACAGTGAACATTTCACTTCCCAAATATTTTTTTTATGGTATTCTGGATGTTGTTTCATTCCTAATTAATTTGCTTTTTTTCTGCAATGTATGTTATACATTTTATTTAGTTCTAGAACAGGAAAAAATGTTTCACATAGTTTAGTTTACCAGAACCCCGTTGTCTTGCCTTAGCCATTGTGTTTCTTTGGGGTTCCTCTCTGAATTAATTAATTATGTATTGCAGTTCAACAGGTGTTTAATTGCTCATCTCTTTGTTTCATCTGACATCTAAATGTTTGTAGCTCAATTTATTTCACACAGTTTATTGCACTATTGATCGAACATAGGATAATCATAGCAGCTTGTTGTTGACTGTTTTGTTACACAGGCAGAGCATGATAGCAGCCTGTTGTTAGATGGATCTGTCATTACACTAATTTTTTATTATACAAATGCATTATTACAATGGTGTATTATTATGATATACAATATCTCTGGGCATCTCCTACAGCTTCATTACATTTTAATTTTAATTTGATTTAAAGACATTTTCTTGAAACTTTGGTGTGTTTATATGTAGAAATTCTTATTCCTTCACAGCACTGGAACTAGCAAATCTCAAGTGGCCATGCTACGAATGTGACAAGAAGTTTCGCACCTCCGCCCAGCTACAGAAACACCTGGCTGTACATGATGACACTATGCATGAGAATCCAGAAGACAGTGAAGAAGTGTTTGATACAAGTGGTGATAACATACAAAAACCCAATGGTAGACAGAAACGACGTAGAGGTCGATCACCAAAGAAGTCAAGGGTAAACTTTAAAGCTCCTTCAATTAAATTTTTTCGTCTTGTGTTTGAATCATTTTATGAGACCTATCTAGTGTCCACTGCAACATGCTAGCTAGATTGTGCGATGTAATATATTTGGTTTTGATAAAATCATATGACAAACGATTACATTATTTTTGACTGGACACAGCCAAAAAATTAAGAAAACGGGCAAAAAGATGCAATTTTATTAAACCGACTGCACATAATACTTAGACTATTTTATTAAACCGACGGCACATAATACTTAGACTATTTTATTAAACCGACTGCACATAATACTTAGACTATTTTATTAAACCGACGGCACATAATACTTAGACTATTCACACACTTTACATTTTTTTCATGATGGGCTAAACTAATTGAGGAGGGCGTTTTTAAGACTAATATAATATTTTTTATTGATCATCTAATGGAATGGTAAAGACAGCAGTGACATCTGTACCAAATATGTGACAGTGGAAGAGAACAATATCATCTATGTCAAATATATTTTATCCTGAATGTCATCTAGTTAAAATAAAATACTTTTATAATCACTTTTTAGGTGCATGATACATTTGAATGACATATTCATTAGAAAGTTACATGGCCTGTTCCTGTTACAGGATGTTTGTTTTTTTTTTTATTTGTTACACTAATTGGATAAGCATAGAGCTTAGTTGGGGTAGTGTAGTTTGGTACATGTGTTTTTATTTGTTACAGTAATTGGATAAGCATAAAGCTTAGTTGGGGTAGTGTAGTTTGGTACATGTGTTTTTATTTGTTACAGTAATTGGATAAGCATAAAGCTTAGTTGGGGTAGTGTAGTTTGGTACATGTGTTTTTATTTGTTACAGTAATTGGATAAGCATAAAGTTTAGTTGGGGTAGTGTAGTTTGGTACATGTGTTTTTATTTGTTACAGTAATTGGATAAGCATAGAGCTTAGTTGGGGTAGTGTAGTTTGGTACATGTGTTTTTATTTGTTACAGTAATTGGATAAGCATAAAGCTTAGTTGGGGTAGTGTAGTTTGGTACATGTGTTTTTATTTGTTACAGTAATTGGATAAGCATAAAGTTTAGTTGGGGTAGTGTAGTTTGGTACATGTGTTTTTATTTGTTACAGTAATTGGATAAGCATAGAGCTTAGTTGGGGTAGTGTAGTTTGGTACATGTGTTTTTATTTGTTACAGTAATTGGTTAAGCATAAAGTTTAGTTGGGGTAGTGTAGTTTGGTACATGTGTTTTTATTTGTTACAGTAATTGGATAAGCATAAAGTTTAGTTGGGGTAGTGTAGTTTGGTACATGTGTTTTTATTTGTTACAGTAATTGGATAAGCATAAAGCTTAGTTGGGGTAGTGTAGTTTGGTACATGTGTTTTTATTTGTTACAGTAATTGGATAAGCATAAAGTTTAGTTGGGGTAGTGTAGTTTGGTACATGTGTTTTTATTTGTTACAGTAATTGGATAAGCATAAAGCTTAGTTGGGGCAGTGTAGTTTGGTACATGTGTTTTTATTTGTTACAGTAATTGGTTAAGCATAAAGTTTAGTTGGGGTAGTGTAGTTTGGTACATGTGTTTTTATTTGTTACAGTAATTGGATAAGCATAAAGTTTAGTTGGGGTAGTGTAGTTTGGTACATGTGTTTTTATTTGTTACAGTAATTGGATAAGCATAAAGCTTAGTTGGGGTAGTGTAGTTTGGTACATGTGTTTTTATTTGTTACAGTAATTGGATAAGCATAAAGTTTAGTTGGGGTAGTGTAGTTTGGTACATGTGTTTTTATTTGTTACAGTAATTGGATAAGCATAAAGCTTAGTTGGGGTAGTGTAGTTTGGTACATGTGTTTTTATTTGTTACAGTAATTGGATAAGCATAAAGTTTAGTTGGGGTAGTGTAGTTTGGTACATGTGTTTTTATTTGTTACAGTAATTGGATATGCATAAAGCTTAGTTGGGGTAGTGTAGTTTGGTACATGTGTTTTTATTTGTTACAGTAATTGGATAAGCATAAAGCTTAGTTGGGGTAGTGTAGTTTGGTACATGTGTTTTTATTTGTTACAGTAATTGGATAAGCATAAAGTTTAGTTGGGGTAGTGTAGTTTGGTACATGTGTTTTTATTTGTTACAGTAATTGGATAAGCATAAAGCTTAGTTGGGGTAGTGTAGTTTGGTACATGTGTTTTTATTTGTTACAGTAATTGGTTAAACATAAAGCTTAGTTGGGGTAGTGTAGTTTGGTACATGTGTTTTTATTTGTTACACTAATTGGATAAGCATAAAGCTTAGTTGGGGTAGTGTAGTTTGGTACATGTGTTTTTATTTGTTACAGTAATTGGATAAGCATAAAGTTTATTTGGGGTAGTGTAGTTTGGTACATGTGTTTTTATTTGTTACAGTAATTGGATAAGCATAAAGCTTAGTTGGGGTAGTGTAGTTTGGTACATGTGTTTTTATTTGTTACAGTAATTGGATAAGCATAAAGCTTAGTTGGGGTAGTGTAGTTTGGTACATGTGTTTTTATTTGTTACAGTAATTGGTTAAGCATAAAGTTTAGTTGGGGTAGTGTAGTTTGGTACATGTGTTTTTATTTGTTACAGTAATTGGATAAGCATAAAGCTTAGTTGGGGTAGTGTAGTTTGGTACATGTGTTTTTATTTGTTACAGTAATTGGATAAGCATAAAGCTTAGTTGGGGTAGTGTAGTTTGGTACGTGTGTTTTTATTTGTTACAGTAATTGGTTAAGCATAAAGTTTAGTTGGGGTAGTGTAGTTTGGTACATGTGTTTTTATTTGTTACAGTAATTGGATAAGCATAAAGCTTAGTTGGGGTAGTGTAGTTTGGTACATGTGTTTTTATTTGTTACAGTAATTGGATAAGCATAAAGCTTAGTTGGGGTAGTGTAGTTTGGTACATGTGTTTTTATTTGTTACAGTAATTGGATAAGCATAAAGTTTAGTTGGGGTAGTGTAGTTTGGTACATGTGTTTTTATTTGTTACAGTAATTGGATATGCATAAAGCTTAGTTGGGGTAGTGTAGTTTGGTACATGTGTTTTTATTTGTTACAGTAATTGGATAAGCATAAAGCTTAGTTGGGGTAGTGTAGTTTGGTACATGTGTTTTTATTTGTTACAGTAATTGGATAAGCATAAAGTTTAGTTGGGGTAGTGTAGTTTGGTACATGTGTTTTTATTTGTTACAGTAATTGGATAAGCATAAAGCTTAGTTGGGGTAGTGTAGTTTGGTACATGTGTTTTTATTTGTTACAGTAATTGGTTAAACATAAAGCTTAGTTGGGGTAGTGTAGTTTGGTACATGTGTTTTTATTTGTTACACTAATTGGATAAGCATAAAGCTTAGTTGGGGTAGTGTAGTTTGGTACATGTGTTTTTATTTGTTACAGTAATTGGATAAGCATAAAGTTTATTTGGGGTAGTGTAGTTTGGTACATGTGTTTTTATTTGTTACAGTAATTGGATAAGCATAAAGCTTAGTTGGGGTAGTGTAGTTTGGTACATGTGTTTTTATTTGTTACAGTAATTGGATAAGCATAAAGCTTAGTTGGGGTAGTGTAGTTTGGTACATGTGTTTTTATTTGTTACAGTAATTGGTTAAGCATAAAGTTTAGTTGGGGTAGTGTAGTTTGGTACATGTGTTTTTATTTGTTACAGTAATTGGATAAGCATAAAGCTTAGTTGGGGTAGTGTAGTTTGGTACATGTGTTTTTATTTGTTACAGTAATTGGATAAGCATAAAGCTTAGTTGGGGTAGTGTAGTTTGGTACGTGTGTTTTTATTTGTTACAGTAATTGGTTAAGCATAAAGTTTAGTTGGGGTAGTGTAGTTTGGTACATGTGTTTTTATTTGTTACAGTAATTGGATAAGCATAAAGCTTAGTTGGGGTAGTGTAGTTTGGTACATGTGTTTTTATTTGTTACAGTAATTGGATAAGCATAAAGCTTAGTTGGGGTAGTGTAGTTTGGTACATGTGTTTTTATTTGTTACAGTAATTGGTTAAGCATAAAGCTTAGTTGGGGTAGTGTAGTTTGGTACATGTGTTTTTATTTGTTACAGTAATTGGATAAGCATAAAGCTTAGTTGGGGTAGTGTAGTTTGGTACATGTGTTTTTATTTGTTACAGTAATTGGATAAGCATAAAGCTTAGTTGGGGTAGTGTAGTTTGGTACATGTGTTTTTATTTGTTACAGTAATTGGATAAGCATAAAGCTTAGTTGGGGTAGTGTAGTTTGGTACATGTGTTTTTGTTTGTTACAGTAATTGGTTAAGCATAAAGTTTAGTTGGGGTAGTGTAGTTTGGTACATGTGTTTTTATTTGTTACACTAATTGGATAAGCATAGAGCTTAGTTGGGGTAGTGTAGTTTGGTACATGTGTTTTTATTTGTTACAGTAATTGGATAAGCATAAAGCTTAGTTGGGGTAGTGTAGTTTGGTACATGTGTTTTTATTTGTTACAGTAATTGGATAAGCATAAAGTTTAGTTGGGGTAGTGTAGTTTGGTACATGTGTTTTTATTTGTTACAGTAATTGGATAAGCATAAAGCTTAGTTGGGGTAGTGTAGTTTGGTACATGTGTTTTTATTTGTTACAGTAATTGGATAAGCATAAAGCTTAGTTGGGGTAGTGTAGTTTGGTACATGTGTTTTTATTTGTTACAGTAATTGGATAAGCATAAAGCTTAGTTGGGGTAGTGTAGTTTGGTACATGTGTTTTTATTTGTTACAGTAATTGGATAAGCATAAAGCTTAGTTGGGGTAGTGTAGTTTGGTACATGTGTTTTTATTTGTTACAGTAATTGGATAAGCATAAAGCTTAGTTGGGGTAGTGTAGTTTGGTACATGTGTTTTTATTTGTTACAGTAATTGGATAAGCATAAAGTTTAGTTGGGGTAGTGTAGTTTGGTACATGTGTTTTTATTTGTTACAGTAATTGGATAAGCATAAAGCTTAGTTGGGGTAGTGTAGTTTGGTACATGTGTTTTTATTTGTTACAGTAATTGGATAAGCATAAAGTTTAGTTGGGGTAGTGTAGTTTGGTACATGTGTTTTTATTTGTTACAGTAATTGGATAAGCATAAAGCTTAGTTGGGGTAGTGTAGTTTGGTACATGTGTTTTTATTTGTAGGAAGCTGCTGGTGACGAACCCAGCACGTTTCAGTCATGGAAAAAGAAGTTGTATTTGAGCAAGTAAGTTGGGCACATCCTGGATGACAGGGTTTCCTTTCCTTTTCTGATTTTGTTATGGTTCTGTTTCCATAAGATATAAGTGCGTTCTAAAAAAAACACAATTTTCTGGAATCGTCCAGTGCTGCCACCTAGTGGCACAAAATCAAATTGAGGAAATGATTTGTGTTAACCACAATCTCAAAATACAAAGACAAAATGTATTGTATCTTATATGAGCATTGATAGGATACTATTAATATGGTTTATGAAGGTGTATTTTTCAGATTGTGACAGTATCCGCAAACCATAGAAAAAAATTGTTGGAATCTCAATAAACCAAATGGCTGCCTTGTCCACTTGCCATCTGGGTGTTTTGCCTTGCATGGCAATCTTGTTATATCTAGTTAAATCTTGTTAAACTGCTCCTGCCTCCTACTAAAGTAATGTGGCATTTGTAGATTAAAGAAATACACCCGAGACTCATTGAAGCGACCTATCAGGACGCTGTACAAACGCAAGGGAAAGGAGTCCGGTGGCAATGAATGGGTCTGCATTCATTGTGACCTGACATTTGATAATCCAAGCTTACTTAATCTGCACACGCTCACACATGCTGCCGAAGATGTCGGCCTTGAAGAAATAAGACGCCTAGCAGGGGAAATCACAGAGAATGGAACAGCAGCGAACGGTGAAGTGAATCCAGTCAACAGTGAGACAACCGGTAAGGATATGACCCTATCAACTCTTTTCCATATGTCATTCCTTGGCCATTATCGCCTACCAATGGCTATTTTACCAGCCCTTCCTCATTCTTACACACATTTGTCGTCTACCTCACCATGATCTCCCTTCGACGCTGTTCCTGATATACCCTGCTAATTATTTAAGCTAACAATTGTATGGGTTTAATGTTAGTACTGTACATAACATTTATAATATATACTGTGATTATGGTAGTAATACCATTGCTTCATTATCTGTTCTACGAATACTGCTACTGTGGCTGTGTCACAATGTGGGCTCTAGGAACATGTTGTTATGGAGCTCACATTTTGTTGTTTTAACAGTCAATATGCCAAACAAGGCTTACACTTAATCCCCATAATAAATAAACGTCATCCATTTCACATTTTCCTGCTCTCTATTTTGGACTTGTATGTGTTGTTAATCTCATAAATTACTTGAATAAATATGTTGAGAACAATTAAGGAAAGGGTTACCTTATATGTTACAGAGATTAAACGATTTTCGCAACTGGATGAGTCTAACCTTGAGTGTCCCGTGTGCAAGCGTCGCTTCGAGCAGAAACAACAGCTGATAGAGCATGCAAGTGAGCATGCAAAAACGCGGCGCCACCGTCACGACTTGAACCCTGCAAAACCGTTCAAGTGCCTCAAGTGTTGGAAGACGTTTACGATCGAGGAGCGACTGCAACGACACATGCTGTGTCACGGCGACGAGGCCGCAAAGCCACTACAATGCAATGTTTGCTTCAAGCGCTTCATGAACAATTCAGCTGTGGCGTGTCACATGAAGATCCATAGCGACCGCAAATACTATGAGTGCCCACTGTGTCGTCTCGGCTTCGACCAAATCCACGCACTCAAGGTACACTGAGTATCTTCTGTGATTGTTTTGTGCTTCATGTGATCAGTTATAAGTCAAACGAACCTGTCTTCATATACACATTGAAATTGCTCCACTGCCTTTTTATCAGTTAAAGGTGCTTAATCAATTAAATTTTTTGGCTAGTCTCATTTCAAATTAATTTAGCAAAAAACTAAACCTACCTAGTATCCACTGCAACATGCTAGCTCGTTTGTGCAACTTTTGTATGTAGTTTTTGTGAAATCATCAGACAAACTAATTATTAAATTCGTTAATGCTTGTTCAAGCATTAACTGATGTGAAAATAGAATCACAAGTTTCTTCCTTGGTGAAATTTTTTTATTTTGTCATGTGATCGGCAAGATGGAAGTCATGCCCATGATCAGCATTGACCCACACAGTGCTTGCCATTTTGAATATCCACTATTTTGATCCTTAACAGATCTAACGACTAAAGTCAATTCTTTTGATGATTTGAAAAAAAATAGGCATGTTATTATTAAATCGACTGTGGGTAGTACATAAACTATTCAAACACTACATGAAAAAATGAAGGCAGTAATAAAAAAAATATCAAATGTTTTTACTTGTTTCTCCAACAAAAGGTTTTATAGTTTCTTGATTGTGCAGCTGCATATAGCAATAATAAATATGAAATTGTCTTTGTTGTAAGGTGCACACTGCATCACATGCGGTCGACGGCGTGTACGAATGTCCAGAGTGCCACAAGACGTTCACAGACTATAACAGTGTCCGCAAACACATGCGCGGTTTCCACTCCGACAAACAGTATCCATGTCCTCAGTGCAACAAGGTATTCACATTCTACTTGCTCTGTTCCATTATATGATTATTTCAATGTTTTGGTATCAAGTAATGTGAGGAAGTGGTGTTGGTACAGGTTCATTGTAAAGTGGTGTTGGTACAGGTTCATTGTAAAGTGGTGTTGGTACAGGTTCATTGTAAAGTGGTGTTGGTACAGGTTCATTGTAAAGTGGTGTTGGTACAGGTTCATTGTAAAGTGGTGTTGGTACAGGTTCATTGTAAAGTGGTGTTGGTACAGGTTCATTGTAAAGTGGTGTTGGTACAGGTTCATTGTAAAGTGGTGTTGGTACATGTTCATTGTAAAGTGGTGTTGGTACAGGTTCATTGTAAAGTGGTGTTGGCACAGGTTCATTGTAAAGTGGTGTTGGTACAGGTTCATTGTAAAGTGGTGTTGGTACATGTTCATTGTAAAGTGGTGCTGGTACATGTTCATTGTAAAGTTGTGCTGGTACATGTTCATTGTAAAGTTGTGTTGGTAGATGTTCATTGTAAAATGTTGTTGGTACAGGTACAGGTTAGTTGTAAAGTGCTGTTGGTACATGTTCATTGTAAAGTGCAATCACTTATATGTTTGTGTGTTCAAGTTTTTTTTGTAAGCCAACCCCTGAATTTTACCTCCAGTCAAAAAAGTTTAACAAGGTCTCAGTGAAATGTCTAATTCAAATGGTTTTGAGAGTTTTTTGTTGAATAATGTCTATTGAGTGGTGCCATCTTCCTACAATTCAAATGGTTGAATTTTTGTTGAATAATGTCTTCTTATGAGTGGCGCCGTCTTCCTACTGCTGATGAAGCGGACAGTACCATCTATCACATTGCTGGTGAATTATGCAACAATAACAGCGCCATCTGTTGTAGTTAGGAAAGCTTGCAACAATGGGAAAACAGGAAATATTTTCAGCAAACTATTTAACTAAGCAAACAATTTCCTCTCCAAAATATATGTGTTGTAATGTAATAAACAGTAAATATCCCTGACCAGTGTTTTGGAAATAGAGCATATTTATATAGTGAACATATTGAGTTTATATGGAGGAATGAAGTGTTGATGGGCTGACAGACTCATTGTTTATCTATACAGGTATTCCCAAGACCCGACAAGCTCAAACTTCACATGCTGCGGCACTCAAATCACCGCGAATTCATGTGTGAGAACTGCGGCCGACAGTTCAAACGCAAAGACAAGCTAAAAGAGCACATGAAACGAATGCACCACCCCGACCGTGAGATGAATGCACCTGTACGACTGGCTCCCCTTGCTGGCACCATGGCAAAACGTTTTGTGCCGAAGGTGTCACCCACCGACTACCATCGTTTCATCTATAAATGCCACGCCTGTCTGCTTGGGTTTAAGCGTCGCGGCATGTTGGTGAACCATCTGGCGAAACGCCACCCTGAGATCAAGACCGAGTCTGTGCCTGAACTCAATCTGCCAATCTTACAGACACAACGCGACTACTACTGTCAGTACTGCGACAAAGTATATAAATCGAGCTCGAAGCGTAAAGGGCACATCTTGAAGAACCACCCTGGAGCCGAGTTGCCAGCGAGCGCGCGTAAGAAAGTGACGAGTTGCGGCCCCGTTGAGATTGCCGGCCTGCCGAATCCGACGTTCTCGCAAACAGTGGGCAGTGTGACGACCATCCCGCATCCGTGTGAGTTTTGCCACAAGCAGTATGCAAGCAAGGCAAAACTCATGCAACACCAGCGCAAGAAACACGGCGACATGGTCCCCCCAGCGGTTGAGCGACGCAAATCGATGCCACTGGCGTTCTCGATCGATCGTGTCAAGACAATTTCGGGGATGGTCGGTGATAAACTTGATGACAGTGTTGTGATCGGTGCACCAACGGCGCCACAGCCAAATGAACTCCAGACAGCAGATCTGCTGACACAAGCAATGAGCGAGCTGCAACAAACGTTGAATGAATATCGTCCACAAGCGACAGCCACTGATATAGTACCAATGACACCTCCGCGAACAGCGCATGGCCTCATCGGCACTGGAACACCGATCGTGATGTTACAAACCACCGGGGGTGGGCAGCCGGCGATGATCGAGTTGAGTCAACTGCAGCAACTCGTACCAGGCCAGTTCCAGGTGGCAGCACCAGCTCAGGTGCAAGATGGTGGCAATGCAGAGTCAGTGACTGCTCAGACTGTGGTCAGAGCTGGGGAGACATTGCCACTGACCATCTCTCAGTCTTATGTACCTCGGACGTGGGTGCCCACACCATACACCACGTACAGGTGAACCAACAGCTAGTGAGAATAACCAATAGGTACATCGGATTAATTTCAGTGAAAATGTTCGTCAAGTTGAGAATTGAATGTATATAAAGTTTCTTCCAGACACAACTATTGAAGTTAACTTGCTTTCAACATTTCGACAACCTTCAGTTGCCTTCTTCGGGAACTGAACTCTGGGACTTTGTTCTTCTGCTCACCAGATGGCAGGGCAAGCAGGCTGTCCCATACGTTGTTGCGTCGGCACCCCAATAATCTTAATTCATGACGGGTGTCTTTCTGATCCAGAGGGCTTCCTTTATCCATCTCACATGTCTGTTACTTTCCCTCTCAATCACCTTTGTTGTTGTTGAAACATTGAAAGTAAACTTCAATAATCGTGTCAAGAAGAAAATTTATATTCACATAGGATTAATATTCAAGTTTACATAACTGTGACATTTCACTACCTTATTCATTTTCCACAGGCCTAAAATGTTTTCATTTTTGTATTGCCCACGTTACTGAAGCTAGGATGATGCGTTTCCACAAGATTTCATGATGGTGCTATTTCTGTTGTGAGTGCATGTTTTTGAATAGTTGGACAAAATATATATTCTGGAAGAAAAGACTTCTGGCACAGCATAATGATTTTATTGACTATGAATTATAATACTATGGCAAGTGCATAATATTTTATGGCTATATTATCTTGGTAGATGATGATAACATAGTATTTTGTTGTATAATGATTAGTGAAATGCCAATACTTGCATATTGTCCAACCGCAAACGAACTGCATGCAGACAAACACTATTTAGGTACCAGGCTAATTTACAACTTTGTTATTAACTTGTAATAGTTACTGTGATGTGAGAACAAATTCCAACTCATGCTTTATAGAAATAAGTAGTAACGTAAGATAATTACTTAACAAAATGATTATAAATATAAGATAATTGCTTAACAAGATGATTATGCAACAGGATAATTACTTGGCAAGATGCCTACTTTATGGTTTCAAGTTTGTGGCCAACCTAGCTTTCTGCATGGCGAGTTTTGACAGAACAACACCAGTTTTCGGTGTATTATTGTTGACTATTTGTATCGGTTTTTCAACCTGCTATGCTATTAGGTGTGAAGTATTTCAATGAGGGCAGAGTGCAATCAGTAGTACACACAATGACCATTTGTTCTTGAATGCAAGACAGGCAGCTAGTATTTCTGACATATCAGTCTTTTGTTTTGTGTTTTGTTGCAGTTAGTCTCATACAAGAAGGAAGATGAAATATGTCCACTCTTTCTTGCTCCTTGAAGCTCATTATTAAGATGTATTTACATAAAAATTTATATAAAATAATAGAGGGCTGTTATGAGTATCCTACTAGTCGTCATGTATACAAACATTTCTTGTTGAAGTGAACGTTTAGAACAGGTGATCGTGGTTTAATTACTCCAAGAATAACCAGTAACTTTGCATGTGGTTAATAAAATGTAGCCTTCGACACGTTTGGTAGTAAATTCTGTCAAAACCATTTGGTCGACATTATATAACTCATGCATCAGGCATGGTTGGTTTTGTTGTCTGTAGATTTTGTTTCTGTGACGAATGACTATAATTTATTTAATTTATGTGGTTTATTTGATCAATAACTAATCTTGTAATGTCTAGATAGTGTCAGATGTGAGGCAAATTGAATTTAGTTTCTAATCCTTGGAATAATGGCGATAACAACAATGATGATTATGATGATGACACTGAGCTACTACGCATGCGATAACATAAACAATAGATCTGTTATCATCGCATGCACCATTTTGTATGCGATGACCATGTCATGACGTAAACATAGTCATAGTCTGATAACTGCACTGCATCATGTGCTGGGCATCATGTGCTGGGCATGTTTAAGCATTGTTTCTTTTTGCGGTATTTTTTAACCAAAATACACATTACATGGAAAATTGCAGTCGGTTGTGGGAGTATACAAGACACAAATTTGCCACCTGTTGGCTACTTTTCTGCACAGTTGCTCATTAAAACATTAAAGGCTGGCCGCCGTGCCTGGGACAACATTCTGCCATGGAATCAATAACAGTTTACTGTGAAACTATTAGCTATTTTATATATATATATATATTATAAGTTTATGAATTTCACCTGCTTGTGTGTTTGTGATGTGGACAATAAACCAGTTTCTGACAAAAAAGACAAAGCAATGCCATTTTAAATAAATATTTTACCTGGTAAGCAATTGCTAAATTATTATTTCTGGTCGCTATGCATATGATGGATTATTCAGTATAACACTGATTACAATAAATAGTTTTGTACAAACTAAAAATTAAACAAACAACAAGTTATGTAACAAGTTTTATTAAACTGCAAGCACACATACACACAAATATATACAATTGTTTGATACAATAAAGAACAGATGGAGAGATGGTCTGTCCATCATCAGAATTCTGTCTAGTACACTAGATTCTTCTTGCCACATTCTGCACTCTCTCTCAAGAATCCTCTAACATTCATCATAACAGAATATTCATATTTTCCTGCATTTTGCAGTCGCCATCATAACATTATACGAAATGGCAATACATTAGACAAACGTTTTACACAAGAATTGTAAACGGAAAAGTTAATAAATAATAATAAAATCAGTAGGACAAAATCGGTCGTCAGATACGGTCATTTTAAACTGGTGGTGTCACCTGCTGTACAAAGCGAACTGCTCAATTGTGTTGCTTCTCACAACTATTAGCGAGATAAATTTGGTGAACTTGGTGAAATGTATTCTGAAGACAAACGTTTTTCTACTCTTTTCTGGGCCTGCATTCTGGGGTCTTACGAACTTCCACTTTAACTTTTTAGTTGTCTAAATAATCCATGCCATCAATCAGTAAAATACAACATGCGTTGTTGCATTACCCCAGGAGTTTAACAAATAGCTGTACAGATCACTTGGGATGACACAATTTGCTAATTAACTAAACTTAAGATAATTGCTAGATAATTAACAGCAATTAAGCCACACTCATAATACAAGACCACTGGGAGCTGTGTATGTTTGATAGTAGGTTATACGAATGCACACGCAGTTCAATTACACTCTGCAGAACAAGCTGACCTAATGGGAAGATGCTACTACATTTCTGATTGGTTAGTATATGTAGATATCTGCATACTTCACTGACATTAGTACACTCATTTCTTGACGGTCAGCATTGTTGTAACATTCCACGGATTTATGCGCAGAATTCTCATATCTGTGATGGTCTTCTCCGTTTCACCCTGAAACAGCAATGTATTTGCTTTCTCAGCACAGGTAATCCTGCACGCTGTCAAGTATGGTAAATTTTTATTTGCTAATAAAGAACTCTCTGGCAGGTGCACACACATATTTCATTATTAACATGATAGGTTTCTATAACTGATAATTGTTTAATGATATTGTAATCTGTGAGTCACATATTATATGCAAAAGAAAACATTATTCTGTAGTGTTCACCAGATGTTTTTTACATTGAAACATTCAGTGTTTTAATACAATACAGCAACAACTGAGCTACAAACATTGTGTGTCACGGCTAATAATTACCAGAATCATCTCAGAAGGGTGTGTTACACATAGATGAAAAATTGTAAAATTCTCGATATGCCAATGGCTTCCTTGTCCACTTGCCATCTGGGTTTTTTTGGATGGCAATCTTGTTAAATCCGGCTCTTGTTATATGTGTCAGGGTTGATAAATTGGTGAACTCTATTAGAGTAAACATTGCACTCACCAAGTAGTGTTTAATCCACCATTCTGCTTCACAGTCATCTACTTCTTGCCAGTCTTGTGACCTCCTTTGTTGGTGGCACTTCGCACATCCTGTTCAAGCAGCAACAAACCCACATGTGACGCATACAATCATTTCACACATAATGGGCCTTTTTTCTTGGTCATTTGACACCCTCACCCCATGTAACGTGTAATATGTTACATTAGGTGGGATCTACTGTCAATGTTAAAATAATTGTTAAAACTGTGGCCAAACTCCCAAAATTGCACCATTCTGAATTCCAAATTTTCCATTTTACTTAATACACACTTCATAGCTGTATATCTAAGTTGGCATGAATTTTAAGAATTGTTTTTAATCAACTAAGTAACAACAAGATTAACAAATATCAACAAACTAAAACAGGCATTGTCATGCAGCAACAAGCAATGAAATGTTGAACAAAGAACACTAGAACTGAGAAGAAACGTTTGATGACCGAGGTTTGCGTAAGATGTCGATGATCGTCTATGTAGAGCTTAGTTCCTCGCTGCATGTGTCTGCTTAATTTATACTCCTGAAACGCAGATTTGAAAATGTGATTGAAGTAATGGGAAGTAGGGGTTGAGGGAGATACCCCACATGGATAGGATTTATTTTTAAATTGCATAGCTAATGCAGTTGTTTTAGCCCAAACTGTAGAGTGGGTTTTACTGAGTAAAAATATAAATTGAAAATTGTTCGGTCAATCAAAGTCGTTATAGGATTAACTCAACATTAGATGTGGATAGAAAACTTCTTCTTTCATATGGATACATCTTCCACGGTTGTATGTTTAGGTTGCTTTGGTTGAAGCTGAGCGGATCTCAGAGATTCCTCCACTGAAAGCAAACATGTGGCAGTGGTTGATAATGTAGGTTTGCTGTAAGCTGCATTCATATCTTGGTGTGTTTTTGATGTGCTATTTGTGCATCAGATGTCCGCATCTTCCATGTAGTATTTTCATGCGGTTGATGGTGGTCTACTGACATCTTCCATGTAGTATTTTCATGCGGTTGATGGTGGTCTACTGACATCTTCCATGTAGTATTTTCATACGGTTGATGGTGATCCACTGACATCGAAGGAGGTCAAATCGGGGAGGTTCAGTTGTAGGGCCCGGGACAAGATTCTTGTTGATGTTGGTTTCAAGGAGGGAAGCTGCTTCAGTCCAGAAAGGCCATTGCAAAGTGAGACACTTCGGTGGTTTTGGGTTGAGGTCACTCCGTACTTGGAGGTCTTGGATGTGTTTGACCTACTTGTATTCCCTCATAGAGACTAGAACACTGCTGGTGGCACAGTCATGTGGCCAAACATACTGACCGACGATGGGATGGACTGGCTGGAGTGTGGCTGGCTGAATGTGGCTGTCTAGCATTAGCAAGAGATGAATGCAGACGTACCTCAGACGAAGTGCTGCCCCCACTTGACTGGGATGCTACTTCATCATCATCTTCTTCTGAAGATGACGATGATGATGATGATGATGAAACCTCAGTCGTCGACTGTATGGAGACTGCTTCAGAAATGATTTGTGTCACCTCCAGAACTGTCACCTCGCTGATGACTGACTTGTGCATGTGACGCCCCTCGATTGCATGGAGCATGTTCTCGAGGGAGCTGTCCTCAGCGGACGTCGTGGACGGAACAATGCTGGACGGATCGCATAACATTGACCTGTGACGTTCTGGCTGCTGCTGAGCTGGTATGGCGTCTATCTCCACTGCATTCATCTCTATTGTCTCTTCACCAGTCTTGTGGATCTCACGGTGTGCGGCCAACAGGTGTTTACGCTGCTGTTGCTGAACTGCAAACCAGAATCAAGGCCATGTTTGTGGGTGCTCAATCTCACTTCTGACACAATTTACATAGTTTGTTTATCTCTTGCTGAGGGTGTTAAATCCCACTTAGAGTTTGTTCGTATCTTGCTGGTTTCGGTGAAATTCCTTATTCTTAGTTTTACTGGAAGTGAAAGGTGCCCCTTACTACACTATTAATTCCACAGCCTATTACAACAATTACTATGACTATTAATTCCAGTGTCTTTTACAACAATGACTACCACTGTTAAATCCAGTGTATCTTACAACAATGACTACCACTGTTAAATCCACTGTATTTTACAACAATTACTACCACTGTTTATTCCAGTGCCTCTTACAACAATTACTACCACTGTTAATTCTAATGTCTCACTGTTAATTCCAGTATCTCTTACAACAATTACTACCACTGTTAAATCCAGTGCCTCTTACAACAATTACTACCACTATTAAATCCAGTGTATCTTACAACAATTACTACCACTGTTTATTCCAGTGCCTCTTACAATAATTACTACCACTGTTAATTCTAATGTCTCTCACTATTAATTCCAGTGTCTCTTACAACAATTACTATCACTGTTAAATCCAGTGTATCTTACAACAATTACTATCACTGTTAAATCCATTGTATTTTACAACAATTACTACCACTGTTAAATCCAGTGCCTCTTACAACAATTACTGCCACTGTTAAATCCAGTGTATCTTACAACAATTACTACAACTGTTAAATTCAGTGTATCTTACAGCAATTACTACCACTGTTAAATCCACTGTATTTTACAACAATTACTACCACTGTTTATTCCAGTGCCTCTTACAACAATTACTACCACTGTTAATTCTAATGTCCCTCACTGTTAATTCCAGTGTCTCTTACAACAATTACTACCAACGTTAATTCCAGTGCCTCTTACAACAATTACTACCACTGTTAATTATAATGTCTCTCACTGTTAATTCCAGTGCCTCTTACAATAATTACTACCACTGTTAATTCCAGTGTCTCTTACAACAATTACTGCCACTGTTAATTCCATGCCTCTTACAACAATTACTACCACTGTTTATTCCAGTGCCTCTTACAACAATTACTTCCACTGTTAATTCTAATGTCTCTCACTATTAATTCCAGTGTCTCTTACAACAATTACTATCACTGTTAAATCCAGTGTATCTTACAACAATTACTATCACTGTTAAATCCATTGTATTTTACAACAATTACTACCACTGTTAAATCCAGTGCCTCTTACAACAATTACTGCCACTGTTAAATCCAGTGTATCTTACAATTACTACAACTGTTAAATTCAGTGTATCTTACAGCAATTACTACCACTGTTAAATCCACTGTATTTTACAACAATTACTACCACTGTTTATTCCAGTGCCTCTTACAACAATTACTACCACTGTTAATTCCAGTGCCTCTTACAACAATTACTACCACTGTTAATTCTAATGTCTCTCACTGTTAATGCCAGTGCTTCTTACAATAATTACTACCACTGTTAATTCCAGTGTATCGTACACCAATTACTGCCACTGTTAATTCCATGCCTCTTACAACAATTACTACCACTGTTTATTCCAGTGCCTCTTACAATAATTACTACCACTGTTAATTCTAATGTCTCTCACTATTAATTCCAGTGTCTCTTACAACAATTACTATCACTGTTAAATCCAGTGTATCTTACAACAATTACTATCACTGTTAAATCCATTGTATTTTACAACAATTACTACCACTGTTAAATCCAGTGCCTCTTACAACAATTACTACCACTGTTAAATCCAGTGTATCTTACAACAATTACTACAACTGTTAAATTCAGTGTATCTTACAACAATTACTACCACTGTTAAATCCACTGTATTTTACAACAATTACTACCACTGTTTATTCCAGTGCCTCTTACAACAATTACTACCACTGTTAATTCTAATGTCTCTCACTGTTAATTCCAGTATCTCTTACAACAATTACTACCACTGTTAAATCCAGTGCCTCTTACAACAATTACTACCACTATTAAATCCAGCGTATCTTACAACAATTACTACCACTGTTAAATCCACTGTATTTTACAACAATTACTACCACTGTTTATTCCAGTGCCTCTTACAACAATTACTACCACTGTTAATTCTAATGTCTCTCACTATTAATACCAGTGTCTCTTACAACAATTACTACCACTGTTAATTCCAGTGTATCTTACAACAATTACTATCACTGTTAAATCCACTGTATTTTACAACAATTACTACCACTGTTAATTCCAGTGCCTCTTACAACAATTACTACCACTTTTAAATCCAGTGTATTTTACAACAATTACTACCACTGTTTATTCCAGTGCCTCTTACAACAATTACTACCACTGTTAATTCTAATGTCTCTCACTGTTAATTCCAGTGCCTCTTACAATAATTACTACCACTGTTAATTCTAATGTCTCTCACTGTTAATTCCAGTGTCTCTTACAACAATTACTGCCACTGTTAATTCCATGCCTCTTACAACAATTACTACCACTGTTAAATCCACTGTATTTTACAACAATTACTACCACTGTTAATTCTAATGTCTCTCACTGTTAATTCCAGTGTCTCTTACAACAATTACTACCACTGTTTATTCCAGTGCCTCTTACAACAATTACTTCCACTCAAGTCTCTCTCAAGTCTCAAGTGGTTTACTCCAAACAGCCCAAACTTGGGCTAACGCAGGAGTTTGTGGTGGACTGTGCGCATGCGCTGTGGGTGGTACGTTCGATTAAAAGACTAGTATAATTAATGTTGCTGAAATGGTTTTATCTGATAGTTTTATTTATTTTATGTATAGGATGTTTAACGAAAATTTTTAATAGGTTGGTTGTGTGTATGGATACTGTCGCTGCCTTGCCACATGCACACATAGACAGTCTCCACTGTTAATTCTAATGTCTCTCACTATTAATTCCAGTGTCTCTTACAACAATTACTACCACTGTTAAATTCAGTGTATCTTACAATAATTACTAACACTGTTTAATCCACTGTATTTTACAACAATTACTACCACTGTTTATTCCAGTGCCTCTTACAATAATTACTTCCACTGTTAATTCTAATGTCTCTCACTATTGATTCCAGTGTCTCTTACAACAATTACTACCACTGTTAAATCCAGTGTATCTTACAACAATTACTACCACTGTTAAATCCAGTGTATCTTACAACAATTACTACCACTGTTAAATTCAGTGTATCTTACAATAATTACTACCACTGTTTAATCCACTGTATTTTACAACAATTACTACCACTGTTTATTCCAGTGCCTCTTACAACAATTACTTCCACTGTTAATTCTAATGTCTCTCACTATTAATTCCAGTGTCTCTTACAACAATTACTACCACTGTTAAATCCAGTGTATCTTACAACAATTACTACCACTGTTAAATCCAGTGTATCTTACAATAATTACTACCACTGTTAAATTTAGTGTATCTTACAACAATTACTACCACTGTTAAATCCACTGTATTTTACAACAATTACTACCACTGTTAATTCTAATGTCTCTCACTGTTAATTCCAGTGTCTCTTACAACAATTACTACCACTGTTTATTCCAGTGCATCTTACAACAATTACTACCACTGTTAATTCTAATGTCTCTCACTGTTAATTCCAGTGTCTCTTACAACAATTACTACCACTGTTAATTCCAGTGTCTCTTACAACAATTACTACCACTGTTATGTCCGGTGTCTCTTACAACAATTACTATGACTGTTAATTTCAGAGCTGCTCCTACCAACCTTTTTGTCTGACCGACTGCTTCTGTGCCTCAGGAATAAGGAAGGCGTGAACAAGCTCTGAGACAATCTCCTCAGACTCAAGCTCTGTGCGACTGTAAAACAGACAAGTTCACAGTGTTCTACCCCAAATAACAAGTATTCTAGAAGCTGATGCCTAATGGCCTTGCAAACACCAAAGAGTTTTTCAGTATCACAGATCTGCCACATATTTTTCTTTAAATCCACATTTTTTTAGTATAAATTCTGTATAAAGCTGTATAAACTGGCATAAAATGTTTCATTGGTTAATCAGCTTATAGCATTCCGGTGGAGTGTCGCCATCTTTCAGGCTATGAATATGCCTACATCTAATAAAATCTGCTAGGTTTAAGGTAGCTATGGTGGCTATTATTTGCTTGTCTTGAATTGAGTAGTTTCAGTAGAAGTTCCTAAGACAAATTAACCATTTCTTCACAGATTGTGGTTGAAATACTATATAATATTCCAGATTAATACAATTTTTAGTTTTTTATTTATTTGGTTATGTTACAAGTTTTTTTTAACTTTTTTGTAAATGTGAAAAAATTGCCACAAAATGCAAAATTATATCGTTTTGAGAAAATCACTAAAGAAATAAAAGCATCACTGATAACCTTGAGGAAAATTTTGATTAGCATAAATGAATTATGTCTGCTGCACAACCACGAATAAGTTAGGAAAAAGTTGAATGACAGTCTAAACTGGCAGTGTATTTTTGACACAAACCCGTCACCAAACATAATTCAAATTCGTGTAATGTTGCCTACATGTAAGATACGTTCATACACCAAACTGCAGCTTAGTAAGTGTTGTAGTTTTATTAAAAGTTAAATTAATTAATGTTTCCTAGGTGTTAATGATAACAGAAATGTCAATAGAACTTGGCGTTTTACATATTGTTGACAAAACATAACAGCCATTTCTAATATTGACATGTCCCCTTAATGTTGCCGCCACAAAGCCCTTGAACCAGCATTTTTATCGTGTTGTCATCTATGAAGATTGGATTATTCCAGCCCAGTGTCGGGGCACACGATCAGTTTTTTAAATGTGCACAAGATCATTTGATTGGTGGGGTCATGGGCGGGGTCACCGGATCACAGCCACTGGCGGGTTCAGTTACGGTGTCAATGGCAGAATAAATTAACTTAGCGACAGATTAACAACAAGTTAATTTAGGTAGGCATCGTACTGCAATGTACTGGAATCACAGTAACCATATGATATGTTCCGTGTTCATGGCGAAGAATCAACATTGGTTCAAAGTGCGCGCTGACTCGAAGAACATGTGGTCGTTACTATGGAAACATAATCAGCGTTTCCAAGAATTCAGGGGGATTTCCCAAAGTACTGGTTTTTTTAAAGGATCAATTGGCAACATACGACATTAGTGCCAGGTGATTATTTGTGGTATCGATGTTCATTTCAATATTTCCTAGCATGTTATGAGGAAAAAATCACGTTAGCCACCCCAACTACCTTAACCAGAAATCTGCCTGGCATCAAAAGTATTTGTGCTTCGACCGCTATAAGTTTGTCATTCGATTTTATACTGGTTGATGAACACAAGAAAATGTGTACTTTATTACGATTTTTCCATTTGAAATAAATCTGTATAAAAACGGGGTATGGCCGTATATATATATATATATATATATATATACCTATATATATATATATATATATATATATATATATATATATATATATATATATATATATATATATATATATATATATATATACCTCCAAATATATATAGTGGATAAGGCTGAGATTGCAGCTGTCCTCAGGTTATAGGCATGACATCACACCCCATTGATCCATGATCCTTCCGTTCACATATAACATCCAACATTACCACTACAGTGGTACATTGAGGGGATATTGTGCTGTGCTATTATCATGCTTGTATTATGTCACAAAATGCGTCCACAAATTGCCAGTAGGTCAACTTACTTGGATTCCACCTTGTAAGCGATATCATTGATCTTCTTGGCATATTCCTGGATTTCGACACGAGCCTCATCATCAGCGCTCCGGTCCATGGATTCAAGGATAACGTTCTCCAGGTATGTGTCGACTGACATCTGATGTACCTTGATAACCTGGTATCAATATTGCTATCACCATTATAATGTTACTGTCATTCATTTTATGACAGGGAAAGGTTTAACGTAAGTGCTTGTGGCTCAACAGATACCGCAGCTTTCTTATATGAAAGGGAGTTTTCCAATGGCAGCCTTCAGATAATCTATTCAAACCTAGAAATCAGGAAATACAGTTTAATACATTTTCAGAAAGATTTAACAAGAAGATTTAACAAGATTGCCATCCAAGGCAAAGGCTCAGATGGCAAGTGGACAATGAAGCCATTGGCTTATCGAGAGTCCAGCATTTTTAATCTGTGTGTAATCCGCCCTCTTGAGATGTGTCAACCTTGTTTTTAAACACATTCACGCTGCTAGCAGTGACATAATCTGTAGAATTTTTTTTTCATTCATTGATTGTCCTCTGTGAGAATGAGCACTCCCTGATATCCAATCCACACTGATCCTTTACTAATGTTACCTCATGTCCTCTAGTTCTATTATTTTTCTTGAGTGAGAAAAAAATATTTCTATCAATATTTTCATAACCATATTCAATATCTTAAAAACTTCAATCCTTCACCTTGTCTCTAGGGTTTTTGTACCAAATTCTTTCAGTCATTCTTCATAACTATGGTCTCTAAGGTATTCTCTCAAATATATCTATATCCTTTTTACAATATGGTCTCCAAGCTTGTATACAGTACTCTAAATGAGGCCTAACTATTGCTTTATACAGAGGTACGATTAGCTTTTTTCCTTGTATGTTATATTTCTCCTAATCAACCCAAGAATTTTATTTCCCTTTGAAGCTGCAATACCACACTGCTCTGAAACTTTCATATCAGCACTTATTGTAACTCCTAAGTCCTTTTCCTTTACAGTAGTATCCAGAACATATCTCCCGTTTTATATTTTACATCCAAATTCCCATGTTCTGTATGTAGGCATTTACATTTCCCAAAATTGAATAACATCTGTCATTTCTCAGACCATTTAACTAATTTGTCTATATCATTTTGTAAATGCTGTTTATCAACCATCATTGTTAACCCTTCTAAACACTTTTGTGCCATCTGCAAGTTTCAGTATGTTGCTTGTTATATTATCGTCCAAGTCATTGATATATATTAAGGGGAGACACCAAAGGTGAAATGTCATTTTTTGATTAAAAAAAAAAAATGTGTTTACACTGTATTCTGATAGCTTTGTATATTTATTATCTATAAAGTTAACTTTTATAGCAATTACATACCTCTAAATCACTTATATTCAAGGATAAAGCATGCCTCTTTCAAGTAATAAATCCAGTTTTTCAATCTTTGATGGCTGTTTTCTCAAAAACGTGTTTTCTGCATTTGGAAAAAGGATATTTATGTGAGTAATTATGCTATCCAAATAAGGTTTTGAATGTTACATTGCATCATTCAGCATATTCTACTCTGCACAGTGACACCAGAGCTATTTTAAAAATCATCAACAGTTTGAAAGATAAACTCGTATTTGTTGCCAACCAAATTTTTTTTTGCACTTTACAAAAAAAACAACAACACATTTTAACAAATGCTCTGGTTATTGTACAGTAGAATGTGTACTGAACATGAATTTGCAAGAATTATGATCATATATGTGTTCAATAAGGAAAGGCAGTGTTTCTAAATTTGCCAATAATTGCTCAAAATGGCAGACATTTTTCTATCCAGTCGATTATGCCATCCCTGATACCATGGACTTTAATTCAAGTAGTAATCTTTGATGTGGTACTTTGTCAAAAGCTTTCTGAAAATTTAAGTATATAATATCTACTGGTGATCCCTTGTCTATTTACTTAGTGATTTCTTCCAAAAAACATAACATATTTGTTAAGCATGACCTCGCTTTTAGGAATCCATGTTTAGATGGATGTTTAGAAGTCCATCATGTGGTCTTTAATTAAGCTTTCTAATAATTTACAAATCACTGATGTTAATCTCACTGGTCTGTAATGCTCTGACTTATTTCTGGAACCCTTTTTAAATAATGGTATGATGTTGGCTTATTACTATTCAAAAGGAACCACTCCCTCTTTTAATGACAAGTTAAACACTCTTGCAAGTGGTATACTAATTTGTTGTACTGTTTCCATTAGTAGTTTTGGAGGAATTCCATCCACTCCAGGTGATTTATTGTCATTCATTGTCTTTATTTTCTTAGCTACCATTTCTGGAGTTACAATTAACTGCCCTAAATAGTCCGATTTAGCCTCCTGAATTTTAGCATCTGGAACTGGTAATGAACTAATATCCTCTCTGGTAAACACTGAACTGAAATATCCATTTAGGTCTTCCGCCATTAAACAACCTTGTGATATTATATTTCCAGCACTGTCTTCTAGTGGTCCAACCTTGTCTCGTACGTTCTGCTTACTCCTGATATATAACTTACTCCTGATATATAACTTACTCCTGATATATAACTTACTCCTGATATATGCATAAAAACTCTTGCTGTCACTTTTTATGTTACATGCTAATTTTTTTCATAGCTTTTTTAGATTGTCTAATTTGTAGCTGCATTAAGTGCCTCTTTGTAATTTGTCTTCATCCTTTCTGGTATGCCTATAAACTCTCCACATAGTTTGCTTGTATGCTATTTTTAATAGCTTCTTTTGACAAGTGTTTCTTTCTAGGCCTTTTTTTTCAAGGGAACAAATTTATCAATGATACTCTCAATTACATATTTTAGAATGTTCCAATATTCAATTGCAGTCTTATTCCTCAGCACGTTATTCCTCAGCACGTTATTCCTCAGCATGTTATTCCAATTTAGCTTTGCTAGTATTTTCTCATTTCTTTATATTTACCTTTGTGGAAGTTTCTCCTGTATTTTTTAATTGTACTTTCTGATTTTATTTTGATATCAAAATGTATTTGATTATGATCACTGTTACCCAATGATCACTGTTACCCAATGATCACTGTTACCCAATGATCACTGTTACCCAATGATCACTGTTACCCAATGATCACTGTTACCCAATGATCACTGTTACCCAATGATCACTGTTACCCAATGATCACTGTTACCCAATGATCACTGTTACCCAATGATCACTGTTACCCAATGGCTCATGTTTTTGTCATTGTCCACTAATTCATTTTGTGAAGACAAAACTAAATCTAATACATTCTCTCCCCTGGTTGGTTCTAGCATGTGTTGAGTAAGGAAGCTACCTGGAATTAAAAGTAGAAATTGTTGGTCCTCACCCCCTGTACTCTCTAGAGGTTTCCATTGTATGTGTCCATGGTTAAAATCTCCCATTATGATACATTCCCCTTTACTCACTTCCTTTATGATACATTCCCCTTTACTAACTTCCTTTATAGCGTTTTGTATTTTTCTGTTATCCTCTTTGTTTACGTTTAGACTTCGGTAGTAGTAGTAGTAGTAGTAGTAGTAGTAGTAGTAGTAGTAGTAGTAGTAGTAGTCCAATAGTTAATGTTGAATTTCCTGTAACGATATTGCAAATAACAGTTTCATCGCAATTTGTTTCCCATTATAATTTTATATTGTAAACCTGAATAGATTCTTTAACATATAAAATAACTCCCCCTCCCCTTCTTCCTATTCGATCTCTCCTAAACATTACATATCCTGTCAGTCCTAATTCAGCATATGATATGTCTTTGATGATTTGGTTATACCAATTATGTTTGGGTTAATAAATTGTACCATAATGTTTAATTCGTTCTTCTTATTTACTATGCTCCTTGCATTTAAACACGCATTTATAACCAGCTTCAGAAATGTTTTCCGGACATTTTGTTACTGGTTTGTGTGTACTAGTGGCCTCTTGTCCTGTTTGAGGCACCTCTAAATAACACCCCTGTGCTTCTAGTTTAAACAATGTTTGCTACCAAAAATATTTGTTATGCTACCCATGCCACTGTCGACTGCTGCTGATAGTTCATCAGCAAAAACTGCTGCACACTTTCCACTAAGATGAAGCCCATCCCTAATGTACATCAGCCTCCCAACAAAACATCCCCACAAATCCAACTTCCTCTTCCCTACACAGCTGCTGCTGAACTGACGTGTTAATTGCCATCCTCTGGCAATTTCGATATCCCTGTGGGGCCCTGCTTCCCATTACTGGTAGAATCCCTGACAGAATTATCTGCTCAACCCGTGTCTGCTTAGCTCTTCTAACTAACTGCCTGTATTTCCTAACTATAGCAGTTGTACCCTCCCTCTCTGCATTGTTAGTCCCTACGTGTACTAAAATAGGACCTCCCTTGCCCGGACCCACAATTTTTTTCACCGTCTATGATAGCCTCTATTTTTGCTCATGGAAACAAACCACCACGTCGTCCCCCTTGCGCTCTGTCTGTCTTCCTGACTATCGAATCCCTCACAAACACCCTCACTCCTCTCCTCACCCCCTCTATCACTACCTCAGAGTAGCTCTTGTGTTGAATCCCTTCTGTTGCATTTTGTCCTGCAGTCGTGTCACCTGGCAGGATGTGTCCATCTCCCTCTCGCCCATCAACATGTCACCTTTCCCTCCGGTCTCCTGGCTATCTTGCCCTCCTAGTGCCTTCGCCCATGTCGCCTTCGCTTCCATCATCTTCCCTCCCGTCTCATCTGCTCCCGTCTTCTCCGCTCCCGTCTCCTCCGCGCCCGTCTCCTCCGCTCCCGTCTCCTCCGCGCCCGTCTCCTCCGCGCCCGTCTACTCCGCGCCCGTCTCCTCCGCACCCGTCTCCTCCGCTCCCGTCTACTCCGCTCCCGTCTCCTCCGCTCCCGTCTCCCCGCGCCCGTCTCCCCCGCTCCCGTCTCCCCCGCTCCCGTCTCCCCCGCTCCCGTCTCCCCCGCGCCCGTCTCCCCCGCGCCCGTCTCTCTCGCGCCCGTCTCCCCCGCTCCCGTCTCTCTCGCGCCCGTCTCCCCCGCTCCCGTCTCCCCCGCGCCCGTCTACCCCATGCCCGTCTCTCTCGCGCCCGTCTCCCCCGCTCCCGTCTCCCCCGCGCCCGTCCTCTCCCGCGCCCGTCTCCCCTGCTCCCGTCTCCCCTGCGCCCGTCTCCCCTGCTCCCGTCTACTCTGCGCCCGTCTCCTCTGCGCCCGTCTCCTCTGCGCCCGTCTACTCTGCGCCCGTCTCCTCTGCTCCCGTCTAATCTGCGCCCGTCTCCTCTGCGCCCGTCTCCTCTGCGCCCGTCTCCTCTGCGCCCGTCTCCTCTGCTCCCGTCTCCTCTGCGCCCGTCTCCTCTGCGCCCGTCTCCTCTGCGCCCGTCTCCTCTGCGCCCGTCTACTCTGCGCCCGTCTCCTCTGCGCCGGTCTCCTCTGCGCCCGTCTACTCTGCGCCGGTCTCCTCTGCGCCCGTCTCCTCTGCGCCCGTCTCCTCTGCGCCCGTCTCCTCTGCGCCCGTCTCCTCTGCGCCCGTCTACTCTGCTCCCGTCTCCTCTGCTCCCGTCTCCTCTGCGCCCGTCTCCTCTGCGCCCGTCTACTCTGCTCCCGTCTACTCTGCTCCCGTCTCCTCTGCGCCCGTCTCCTCTGCGCCCGTCTCCTCTGCGCCCGTCTCCTCTGCGCCCGTCTCCTCTGCGCCCGTCTCCTCTGCGCCCGTCTCCTCTGCGCCCGTCTCCTCTGCGCCCGTCTACTCTGCTCCCGTCTCCTCTGCTCCCGTCTCCTCTGCGCCCGTCTCCTCTGCGCCCGTCTACTCTGCTCCCGTCTACTCTGCTCCCGTCTCCTCTGCGCCCGTCTCCTCTGCGCCCGTCTCCTCTGCGCCCGTCTCCTCTGCGCCCGTCTCCTCTGCGCCCGTCTCCTCTGCGCCCGTCTCCTCTGCGCCCGTCTACTCTGCGCCGGTCTCCTCTGCGCCCGTCTCCTCCGTGCCCGTCTCCTCCGCTCCCGTCTCCTCCGTGCCCGTCTCCTCCGCGCCCGTCTACTCCGCGCCCGTCTCCTCCGCGCCCGTCTCCTCCGCTCCCGTCTACTCCGCTCCCGTCTCCTCCGCTCCCGTCTCCCCGCGCCCGTCTCCCCCGCTCCCGTCTCCCCCGCTCCCGTCTACTCCGCTCCCGTCTCCTCCGCTCCCGTCTCCCCGCGCCCGTCTCCCCCGCTCCCGTCTCCCCCGCTCCCGTCTCCCCCGCTCCCGTCTCCCCCGCGCCCGTCTCCCCCGCGCCCGTCTCTCTCGCGCCCGTCTCCCCCGCTCCCGTCTCTCTCGCGCCCGTCTCCCCCGCTCCCGTCTCCCCCGCGCCCGTCTACCCCATGCCCGTCTCTCTCGCGCCCGTCTCCCCCGCTCCCGTCTCCCCCGCGCCCGTCCTCTCCCGCGCCCGTCTCCCCTGCTCCCGTCTCCCCTGCGCCCGTCTCCCCTGCTCCCGTCTACTCTGCGCCCGTCTCCTCTGCGCCCGTCTCCTCTGCGCCCGTCTACTCTGCGCCCGTCTCCTCTGCTCCCGTCTAATCTGCGCCCGTCTCCTCTGCGCCCGTCTCCTCTGCGCCCGTCTCCTCTGCGCCCGTCTCCTCTGCTCCCGTCTCCTCTGCGCCCGTCTCCTCTGCGCCCGTCTCCTCTGCGCCCGTCTCCTCTGCGCCCGTCTCCTCTGCGCCCGTCTACTCTGCGCCCGTCTCCTCTGCGCCGGTCTCCTCTGCGCCCGTCTACTCTGCGCCGGTCTCCTCTGCGCCCGTCTCCTCTGCGCCCGTCTCCTCTGCGCCCGTCTCCTCTGCGCCCGTCTCCTCTGCGCCCGTCTACTCTGCTCCCGTCTCCTCTGCTCCCGTCTCCTCTGCGCCCGTCTCCTCTGTGCCCGTCTACTCTGCTCCCGTCTACTCTGCTCCCGTCTCCTCTGCACCCGTCTCCTCTGCGCCCGTCTCCTCTGCGCCCGTCTCCTCTGCGCCCGTCTCCTCTGCGCCCGTCTCCTCTGCGCCCGTCTCCTCTGTGCCCATCTCCTCTGCGCCCGTCTACTCTGCGCCGGTCTCCTCTGCGCCCGTCTCCTCTGTGCCCATCTCCTCTGCTCCCGTCTCCTCCGTGCCCGTCTCCTGTGTGCAAGTCTCCTCCGTGCCCGTCTCCTCCGCTCCCGTCTCCTCTGTGCCCGTCTCCTGTGTGCAAATCTCCTCTGTGCCCGTCTCCTCCGCTCCCGTCTCCTTCCCTCCCGTCTCTTTCACTCCCATCATCTTCCTTCCAGTCTCCTTCCATCCTGTCACCTAACCTCCTTTCAGCCTCTTCCCAGGCCGAGGTGAGCTTTCCTTACCATCTCTGTCATCACCTTCCCCCACTTTGTCATCCACTGTCCCCCCACCAGAACCACTGGCACAACCCACCTCTTCTCTTCCCACCAATGCCACAACGAGCTACCTCAGCTGTTCCATCTCTACCTCTAGTCCCTTCATCTGCACACATCACCTACACTCAAAACTAAAACTATTGCCTGAACCTCAGCCCAGGACTTCTCACACTTGACGAAGTCTACCCAGTTGCCACAACTCCCGCATACTAAATGCCTGGTGGCCTTTACCTGCCGTTTGGATGGCGCCATCACAGAATTTAGATTGTGTTAGATTAATGTTGTTTGTGGTGTTTTCACCTTGCTACGTTAGCCTTGAATGAGGCTGATTTTGTGTTCAAAAGAACACTTTGTTATTAAATAATTAAATAACTGGATTATTTAGGTTTTAATCAAATTTTGACAATAATATACTTGCTAACTATGTTTTATCTACTAAGTTCGCATGAGCCAAAAAAACCGGCCACCTGCGAATACGCAGAACACTGTGTAAACAAAACAATAGGACTCGGTGTATACCAACTTACGCTAAATATTGCTGTTAATTCCTTTTTACCGAAAATGTTTAGTACAACTATGTCAGATATTACCTTATCTAAGTAATTTATGTAAATTTATCATTTTATATTATATATATTCAACAATGTCAACAATAGTTTGATACACCACTTTAATTCACGAACTGTAAATAAACCCCTTTTATCACTCGTTGAATTTGAGTTGAACTGCTACCTCAAAAATACTGCCTATGACTAAATGTTAACGAAAAAAACAGTTTCTTAAAATATTTGTCCATAACAAGTTTATGTATAATATATGTATAATAGGAATCCTTATTCTAATCAATATTCCACTCTTTTGGACAATTCACTGGGCTACCTTAATTCTCGAAATGTAAACAAACCCTATTTTCGCTCACTGACTTCCCTGCCAGAGTCCGGGACTAACTTATGCTAAAATACTGCCTCTGACTAAATGTTAACAAAACATGTTTCCTAATATAGGTCTATGATAAGTTTATGTATAATACATATGTAATAATAATTCTTATTCTAATGAATATTCCACACTTTTTCTAACAATTCACTGCACCAAATTCAAAACACTGCTGCACCAAGATTCTCCCGCCAAGGAGAACATTATCAAACATTCATAAACTCAACCATAGCATTTTTATCATATTTTACGAATATTTTCATTTGTGTTAATTAAATATTTAGACGAAAGTGTATGTGATATATAGATTTCTGTTGATAACCAAACAGTTTTATATTTTACGAATATTTTCATTTGTGTTAATTAAATATTTAGACGAAAGTGTATGTTACCAGTCTTACATTTGTGCACCATTATGGTTGGCACATATTTCTGTTACCAGTCTTACATTTGTGCACCATTATGGTTGACACATATTTCTGTTACCAGTCTTACAGTTGTGCACCATTATGGTTGACACATATTTCTGTTACCAGTCTTACATTTGTGCACCATTATGGTTGGCACATATTTCTGTTACCAGTCTTACAGTTGTGCACCATTATGGTTGGCACATATTTCTGTTACCAGTCTTACAGTTGTGCACCATTATGGATGGCACATATTTCTGTTGTGCACCATTATGGTTGGCACATATTTCTGTTACCAGTCTTACAGTTGTGCACCATTATGGTTGACACATATTTCTGTTACCAGTCTTACATTTGTGCAGCATTATGGTTGGCACATATTTCTGTTACCAGTCTTACAGTTGTGCACCATTATGGATGGCACATATTTCTGTTACCAGTCTTACATTTGTGCACCATTATGGTTGGCACATATTTCTGTTACCAGTCTTACAGTTGTGCACCATTATGGATGGCACATATTTCTGTTACCAGTCTTACAGTTGTGCACCATTATTGTTGGCACATATTTCTGTTAACAGTCTTACAGTTGTGCACCATTATGGTTGGCACATATTTCTGTTACCAGTCTTACAGTTGTGCACCATTATGGTTGGCACATATTTCTGTTAACAGTCTTACAGTTGTGCACCATTATTGTTGGCACATATTTCTGTTACCAGTCTTACAGTTGTGCACCATTATGGTTGGCACATATTTCTGTTACCAGTCTTACAGTTGTGCACCATTATGGTTGGCACATATTTCTGTTAACAGTCTTACAGTTGTGCACCATTATGGTTGGCACATATTTCTGTTACCAGTCTTACAGTTGTGAACCATTATGGTTGGCACATATTTATGTTGCCAGTCTTACAGTTGTGCACCATTATGGTTGGTACATATTCACATCAACAGCCCGAGTCGCTCTTTGCACGTGTGCTCTGAACGGATGCTCTGTTGTTCTCATCTACCTGGAAAATGCTCCCCTTAGCCAAAAATTAATAGAATACTAATTTTTTTATATAAATCCATAGAATTCTATAGAAATCAATAGAATAGTACAAATTCAATAGATATGTCTGCAAAAATCTTCTCAATTCTATAGAATATTTTCTGAATTCTACAGATGTGTGAATAAAAACATTTTATAAAAAATTCTATAGATTTGTTTGCTCAGAATCCCCCTTACAGTGAACAATTGGGCTAACTTGCACTGCCATGTTTCACGCCCCACCTGTTTGAAGAGTTCGTCCTCCTCACGCCGACGCCGTTCCTCCATCTGACGCCATCCGGACTCCTCTGCCTCTCGGATGCGACGCTGTCGCTCGGCGAGCATTGCAAATGCATGAATGCGCCTCTCCTCTTGAAGGCGAATCAGTTCCTTGCTGAGGAAGTCGAGCATGTCTCCAAGACTCTCTCCCTCCAGTTCTGACATCACCTTGTCTATGACAGACTCCTGCAGAATGATTACCACTTGCTTTGTCATTTCTTTTTTTCTGAAGCTTCCTCCTCATTTCAATTTCTCATTTCAGAATCATTCCGCAAAAAATACCTAGGGCCCACTATGATATTCTGCCACATTTGTGAAAAAAAATTTTTTTTTAACTCATTGGACAAACTAGTCAATTATTTTTGACTGGGTCCGGTGAAAATTTTGCGAATAAAGAGCAAAAGTGGTTCGACTCTATATACCATAAAATAAATAAGGCAATTCACACCTTCACAAGGTACATGATCTAATGATCAAAGTCAATTCTTTTGATGATTTCAACAAAAGTAGACTGTACATGTTAGCTATTAACACATTGACAAACATGATTCACAGTGAGTATGGAGTTTTAAAGCAAATCCTATGAACAACTCCACTTGATATAATTGTTGACATAATATGTAAATGTAGAAGTGTTTTTTATTAACTTTCTCAATGAGAAATAATAATAAAAAATTCAATTGTAATCTATAAGTATCATTTTCATCATGAAATAGCTGTCTGATTAATCAATATTTGATGAGCAAAATTGGGTTTGTGATGGAAATTGCCTTAAGAACTTAATGAAACATTGTGAGTATTGACTATTTATGAGAATTTATATAATTTTTTCTATTGGTTTTAATATGATACAAAATGTATGCTTCCTTTCCTTTTACACCAACTGCAAAAATTGTGTCAAAAGTTTATTATTTCAATTTCACAAAGCTGTCAAATTGTTTGATCAATTTGACAAAAAATGCAATAAATAAAGATACCTCTCAGCTTGTTCAATAGTGAATCTTAGCTGTAGTTAACAGTACACATACCAGGTGGCAGCACATGGTGAAAGCATGCTTGAGTGACCTACCTTGTGTTCGTGTAGACGGCGTTGTCGTTGCAGGGCCCGGGTTGCGAGTTTCTCTTGTTTCAACGTTTGCTGTTCAGCAAGCTGCAGCGCATGTGTGCTACGCAACTCCTGAATCAGCTCAATTCGCTTCTGTTTACCCTCGTACATCTACAGTTCACAACAGGTGAAATACTTAAAGCTGCCTCCAAATTAAAATTTTTGCCTGTCTCATTTCAGATTGATTTTGAAAAAAATCAAACCTATCTAGTAGCAATGATTCATTTGTGCAAATGTGTCATTTAGTTTTGATTAAATCATTTGAAGAATTTTTAATTTACTTTTGGTTTGGTCAAGCCGAAATAATTCGGTACTCACCATGTTCTGCACAGCCCGGCCTCGGATCAGTTGTTGCAGGAAGATGATTCCCAACTCTTTCTCTTCCTCAATCTACAAAGTATTACACACCTGGGTCATAAACTATTTAACATGTTCTGAGGCACATGTTCCCCCAGTTCCTAAACAGATTTCGAAAGGCTTCTAAAGGCATTCAATGGCAGATTGTTACATGACTTTATAACATATTTGAGTACCATGTTTGTTACAAATTGTGTAAACCATATTAGTCGACATTTGACAAAAAAGACAAAAATTATTCGGCTCTCTGAGATAAGTCTATTCATACTTTCGCAATTTACCCAATCTAACGATCAAAGTTAATTCCTTTGATGATTTAAACAAAAGGGTGCTCTCTTTTATTAAGCTAACTGCACATGTTACTTAAACTAGTCACATGTTACTTAAACTAGTCATGTTGCTTAAACTAGTCACATGTTACTTAAACTAGTCACATGTTACTTAAACTAGTCACATGTTACTTAAACTAGTCACATGTTACTTAAACTAGTCATGTTACTGAAACTAGTCACACTACAAACCTGAACATCAACAAACCTGATTCAAGATTGTCACAAAGTGGTTGAGGAGAATGAGTTTGGATGTATCTGTTGCCCCTTTGTTCAGTAGCGTACAGTAGTCTACACAAATAGTGCTGCCATATAACGCACGGCAGGGAGTGATATTTGCACAATACAAAGGTGCCACCTTGTGACTAAGGTATAACTACTTGACTGAAATTATACCATTATGAACTTGAGCGTAATTCTTTCGGTTAAGGTGGTCAAATTTAGTATGTACAGAACCTGTTTTATGTGATGGATACAATGGTATCATTGTGAATCACATTTAGTGAAAGTATAAGAATTTTAATACATGAACTAGCTAGTTATTGTTCAGCAGGCATGCAAGGTGCGACAAATGAATTCACACCTCTGACAGGTGCTAGACTGCACTAAATATTTTGTTAATATAACGCATTAAGTTGTAAGAGTTGGGTGATACAATTAATAATGTTGTTACCGTCTCAATGCAGAGATTCGGGTGATATTAAATGTATAATATAGGTATAATTTGAATTTGTCTTGGGTATCTGAAGATTGTTGGTCGGCTATGTAATGCAGCTATTCTAGAACTCAAGTTTTGTACAGGGCCTAACTCCGAAGTAACTCAATCCAACCTTGTGTACATGTCATATGAAGGTTGTGATTGCCACTACAAGAGTTGGACACTCTTCATCACATCTACAAATGTCTTTGACTTACGCTACAAGTCAACATTCTTCTCCGTCGAGACAACTTAAGGTCAACCTAACTTCACTTTACTGAACAACAAGCCTTGCAAGTACCACATTATCGGGGCATGAACCACATGTAGGTGAGTTCACATTTGTTGTATTACTGTTCAACAGTGCCACGCGCGACATCTTCTTGACCGCTGTCATCACGCCTGACTGCGTATATGTAATGCCATCACGTCCACTGCCATCACGCCTGACTTCATACATATCACACTGTCACTTCCGCTGCCATCACGCCTGACTTCATACATGTCACACTGTCATGTCTGCTGCCATCACGCCTGACTTCATATGTGTCACACTGTCACGTCCGCTGCCATCTTGTGTGACTACTCCATGTGACACCCTGTCATTCATCACCACATTCGTTGCCTCGCTTGGTGGACAAGTTGACCCGATCCAACAGTAAGGTTGGGACCATGTATTGAGGTATCTTAGTGTGGAACACATCCCGGTAGATCCTCACCATGACATTATATCAGTGCATTCTTCCGTGCATTCCCGGAACTGTGACATTTCATTGATGTATCAAATTGTGATTCGAACTACGCCCTGATACAGGCCTCGCACTGCCAAGTGTGTGATGTATTACTATATGCCATTATGCATTTACTTTATTTTATTTCATATTAAATAAATGGGATTCCAATTGGATCCTCCATTACTATCCACGGTTCTATGTTGTGTTTATATTCCACCTTACATTGATGCACCTGAGCTTTTGTCACGAGCCAGTCACTTTGTTCTCCACCACCAATCCTAGAACCAAAACTTGTGACAACGATAGGCTACATCAGTCAAGGAGGGAGTTTCATCAACTTACGTGATCTGGAATATTAACAGTAGGGGTCGGGGGTCGGGGTATAGGTTTCTCAATCTTCTGCAGATAGCGTAGCGGCTTTGGTGGTTCCTCACAGCGCTTGGCCTGTTCTTTGATGAGCTGCGTACAAAACAACATGAACAATGCTGTTATCTTTTTACAGTGTGCATGAATTCCATTGTAAATCAGGCAACTAAAATAAAAACATTATTTAATCCTATTTGCCTACTCTGCATTTGGATAGCTCTCCCATTTCATCTAATCTCAGTGATTCACCCTCTCAGCATGCCTCTACTGATATTATACCCAATTCACCTACTCTGCATTAGGATAGTTCCTCTCCTACCAAATCACCATTTAAATATAAAACTTGCAGGGCTGGGGTCAATTCCATTTAATCAATTCAAATTACTTTCAATTAAATTTAATCAATTCTAATTTTTTTTTTCAATTCATTTTTTTCAATTAAAATTCAAACTCCAGCTCAAATTTTTCAATTCAAATTTAATTATAATTCAAATCCAATTCCAATTCCGAATTAATTCTATGGCTGTTTTTCCAATGCAAACGGATGGGACAATAGTAATATGTAATTGTAATATGTTTTTTTTGCTGCTAGTAATTGTAAACAATGTAGAGACAATGGCTGAGCCATTATTCAAACAACATGAAAAGTAGGCTGATCATTTTATGGTTTCAGAAATACCTGCTCAATGAAACAATGCAGGAATAGCAAGCCAATTACTAATTGTTGGGATGCCCCATTAGGATGGCTATGGCTTCACACATTCCTAGCACACACAAAGGGCATGGTTTCAGATATGTGCAGGCAGACAACAAATGTTATCTTAGAGCAGGAGCTGCAACCTGTATGGAATTCAAAGTAAGCTCATCACACCCCACAATATTTTGATTTGAGCAGAACTTCTGAGTTCTTTTTTCCAATTGCCACATGGTAACATTGCCATACAGACCCTTTGTTAAAATTTGGACAAATGTTCTCACCTCAGGTCTTCAAATGGTGTACAAATGTATGTTTACCTGCTACAAAGACTTTGAGTTGATATACAATTCTAGGGTTGGATTGAGGACCACATTGGAAATAAAACCAGTTCGCACCAGCACAAGAAAATGAGGTTAAAATCATTTTCTGCCATTCCAATTCAACTTACTCAAAATCTTTCAATTCAAATTCAGCCTGGTGAAAATCTTCAATTCAAATTCAAATTCAGGAATTGAACTGAATAATTCGAATTCATTTTAGAATTCACCCAGTTTAAATATTAATCCTCTTAATTATTATTTATTTATAGAAATATATTACTAAATCAAAAAAGAACTTTGATTTCTGCAAAGCCACTGTTTGGATTGAATTGCTAAATAAAGCCACATCCAATTAACGTTTGATCCTGTTGAAGCCAAACCTTGTACATGTGGCTGATAGACCAAGTTTCTAAGAGTAGGTAAAGCCACATCCAATTAACATTTGATCCTGTTGAAGCCAAACCTTGTACATGTGGCTGGTAGACCAAGTTATCTAAGAGTAGGTAAAGCCACATCCAATTAACATTTGATCCTGTTGAAGCCAAACCTTGTACATGTGGCTGGTAGACCAAGTTATCTAAGAGTAGGTAAAGCCACATCCAATTAACGTTTGATCCTGTTGAAGCCAAACCTTGTACATGTGGCTGGTAGACCAAGTTATCTAAGAGTAGGTAAAGCCACATCCAATTAACGCTTGATCCTGTTGAAGCCAAACCTTGTACATGTGGCTGATAGACCAAGTTATCTAAGAGTAGGTAAAGCCACATCCAATTAACGTTTGATCCTGTTGAAGCCAAACCTTGTACATGTGGCTGATAGACCAAGTTATCTAAGAGTAGGTAAAGCCACATCCAATTAACGTTTGATCCTGTTGAAGCCAAACCTTGTACATGTGGCTGATAGACCAAGTTATCTAAGAGTAGGTAAAGTGGGAGTAGGTCTTAATTGGGCAATAGGCGAACTAGGAATCTGTCTCAGAATTAGTCATGCAACCACAGTAAGTGAAATGGGAGTAGGTGAAATGGGCAATATTGGGCAAGAATCATAAAATCGAAATAACATGCATACAAGTGTAGATGCCAATAGATTTTGGAGCAGTGCATACAAGTTCGGTTGCATAATGAACAAATGCTTTCTATTTTAAGAGGACATGAGGCATCTTTGATAAGAAACTGCAGATAGTAAATTGATAATGTTATGCTTTATCATTCCTGATATGGACGGTGACTGCCATATACCAATGTGTAGCTTCAATGCTGTAATACTCGGTTATTTTGAAGCATCAAGATGAATTCCATGTACCTGGTATGTAAAGCTGTAAAATTCACATAGAAAATAAAACCTGTTCTGTTTTTCGCATGACCGGAATGGAAACTTTAAGCTACCAATAAAAAATCAATTGAGATACAATTCCATGCCAATTCTGAAATAGATTAGTTAATTAATTTTGTCTTCATTTAACCCAATTAATTATACCACGAATATATTTCATTCTGTACTTAATTTGCATTTAAAACTGCATGGGGTTTTCCTGTGGTCTTAGTGCCAGTCTCCCTCTCCAACATCTTCTTTTTTCGTTTCACTCTTCTCTTTATGTCATTGTTTGAATTAGTAACATTAAATTAGGTCATCATACATTCAATGATATTGTTGTACATGTTTTTGGTCAAATAAACGGATTCTTAACCTTAGTCCAGCAGTTTTCAAACTTTCACATGGAGGAACCACTATAAATTCACAACCCTCAGGGGGGAGTTACAAGGCTAATAATCTGCTTTGTTGAGAACCACATAATGTAGTAATTTCTCATATTCAACTATATTTCTCATACTAGTTTTATACATATATATTTACGCGGGACAAAGCTACCTACAAGAGTTAATTACATGGAAACCGTGGCTCGTTTGCTGAAGACAACAAAGTCAAATGTATGTTTGTATACGAGCTTTATAATAAGCCAAATAGTAAAATGCAATACAATAATATGTATACATCATAAATACATTATTTATACAATGAAAACAGTTGTGACCTAGTTTATATACTCAGCTTACAAAATATCAGCAAAGGTGGGGGAACCAACCACCGAACATATATCACACAAAGTTAGTAAACCGACCCAACTAGAAATCAAACAAACACTGGTGTAGATGGGGTAGGAGGGTGGGTAAAAACATTAAAAAATATCGAGAGCAACAAATATTTTACCTTCGTAAACTTTGGCCAATATCGAAAAAGAGGCTAATTATTATGCGTGCATTTTGATTGTAAGAAATTGTCACATGGTGAGGTCGGCTTACCGTACAATCAAAATATAAGCTGCAGCATTGCCCACATAAATATCATTTGAGTTTTCAATTCAAATGATGGTTTTATGCGGGACAAAGCTACCTACAAGAGTTAATTACATGGAAACCGTGGCTCGTTTGCTGAAGACAACAAAGTCAAATGTATGTTTGTATACGAGCTTTATAATAAGCCAAATAGTAAAATGCAATACAATAATATGTATACATCATAAATACATTATTTATACAATGAAAACAGTTGTGACCTAGTTTATATACTCAGCTTACAAAATATCAGCAAAGGTGGGGGAACCAACCACACAAGGCCAATCTGTAATGCACGATTGCAGAATGGCTCCCACACCTTCTTTTCTTCCTTTTTTCCTCTCCCTTTTTTGTCATAATAATTATGAATTTGAATTTAATTCTCTTAATAAATAATTAATGAATTATTATTGAATCTAACTTTGTAATGTTTAACGGTGGCTCTCACGATAGCAACCTCTTGGTCTTAGTGAGAGTCTCCCTGATGAATGAAACAATGTAGTGTCAACTACTCTTCTTTAATAAAAACGTAAATATCTAATATATATATATTTGTATTACTTAGTAATTTTCATTTGTTAAAAAAATACATCATGAATGTTTAGATGTTGAGATATGTATAATATGTCTCTTCATATAACTTATGATATGTTAATTCTTTTGTTATTGGCTACTTGTATATAAATGTGCGTACTGACCAAATAAAATTTACGTTCGCATTCTCACCAGCTACTTTGGCCCCCCCCGTTCAACTCAGCATAATTTCTGTGTGTAGGCTTTAGGACTTTAGGAAAGTTACCTCGTAGATTTCTGCGAGTTCCCGTTCTCTTCTGTACTTCCTTCGTACATAGCCCTGCTTCGGAATCACCCTGGGTTTTGGTGCCTTCACTCGAGGCTGGGTGACGAAGTCAGGCAGGGCGTTCTCCAGTTCCAACAACCCTGCAACAGGGCCACACATCACTTTTAACAAAGAAACTTCTACAGTACCTCAATCCTGAAGAACACTAGCTCAGAGGCACAATAAACCAGAATCATTAAGCATTACGGGTATATCGTCAATAGGGGTAGAAAAGAGACGCACACAAGTCGCCTTCAGGACAAGGGACCACCGAGCGGTTAGGGTGAACAAAATGTAATTTCAAGCAAATGTCTTGAATTTTGGAAGGTAGATAGATTCAGATGATTTTGAGTTGATGCAGAGTTTGTTCCAGATTTGGACTTACTGACTGGCTGCGGCGTGGATCAGAAAGTTGTGTAAACTGCCGGCCTGGGGAACAGTGGAAGACAAAGTCATATACATCGTGCAACTGATTAGCTATATAGAGCAGAGGAATAAACCGAAATAAGTTGGCCATGTGATGAAGAAGGCCAAAATGTGTATTGTTCGCCAACCTTAGTTGAATGTGAAAGTGTGGGAGATGCAGAACTTAATTATAAATTTCTGGGTGAAAGCCACCCAAAAACTATGCCTAGGCAAAATACATGTATGTATACCTTGGTAGCTGGCGAGGTATCGACTCTTGACAACGTACTGCTCCGAGCCACGGTCCAGAAAGACACCAATGCGAGCAAGTGGAGCATAGACCTGGGAGGAATAGTCGGAGTAGTCACTGACAATGTCCCGTCTGTGCATGCCGCCTTCAATTGTCTTCCTCTCAATCGTCATCTTCCTGATTGCTGCCAAACATAAGAGTCAAGTCACAATCTGAAAGTCGCTCCACACACGTCACCATCTGGCCCTTTCTTTTTCTTCGTCTTCTTCTTCCATTTGAGCTCATAACTCTATGTTGCCACATATAAATGTGGCTTGAGTATTTTCGAGCTGTGATCACTATTGCATGGGAGCAGGTGTACTAACAAAAACTGACAGAATAAAACTCAGTATTGTAGTTTCTTGCCAAATGAGTATGTTAGCAGAATGCAAATTTAACACATACTTGTCTGCAAATACAAGGAATTAACCCAGAAAATACAAGCAGAAAAGTAGTTTTCATGTCAGTTAGTGTCTGGGGCCGTATTCAGTACATTTAGTTAGTTAGTCATTTGCAATCTTGATTGACAGATATCCACAACTTACATGTGGTATGTAAGAGGAATTGCTTTGTTATCTAGTTATGTTGTGGGCTGTGCATGTCTACTAGCTACTACCACAGGGGGTATATGTCTACTAGCTACTACCACAGGGGGTATATGCAAATAAAGGGCATCATTGCTATTTACCAGTCACGTTAGTGTGCTATTCTGTAGTTACATAAACCAGGCTGAATTACACACAATCCACAGAAGATGTGACAATACAGTGAATAAAATAACTGTTACTGTAGATAAACAGATTTCCTTTTGTCTAGCATTTTGAGACAATTGTCATTTATTTTACAAAACCTACCTTTGATGTGATTGTTTCGGATCTGTTTGATCTTAGCATCCTTCACCTCTTGTTTCTTGGCCCTGCAAACAGATCATGGCTTACACAGCGACAAGGTAAACATTATGAAACAAACAGATCATGGCTTACACAGTGACAAGGTAAACATTATGAAACAAACAGGTCATGGCTTACACAGCGACAAGGTAAACATTATGAAACAAACAGATCATGGCTTACACATCGACAAGGTAAACATTATGAAACAAACAGATCATGGCTTACACAGTGACAAGGTAAACATTAAGAAACAAACAGATCATGGCTTACACAGCGACAAGGTAAACGTTACGAAACAAACAGATCATGGCTTACACAGCGACAAGGTAAACATTACGAAACAAACAGATCATGGCTTACACAGCGACAAGATAAACATTACGAAACAAACAGATCTTGGCTTACACAGCAACAAGGTAAACATTATGAAACAAACAGATAATGGCTTACACAGCGACAAGGTAAACATTATGAAACAAACTGCAATAATAATCAACTAAAAAGGAACTAAAAAAAATTGCAAGTATTAACCCAAGATAGACAACACCATCATTAATAGATAATGATTTATACCAAATTTATACCACAGGATCATCTAATTGGCTGTTACGTAGCATCAATGAACTAGTCATGTGTCTAAAATTCGTCTACAAACATAACTTTTTATTATGCAGAAGGAAACAAAGATAGATTACGCCACTGCTACACTGGGGTTCCAAAACTGTTAAGCCGGGGTGCGTGTGTGAGGATAAGATCTCACTACTTATAAAATGCCCCAACGGCGTGCGCCTCGTAAAGCCTCTGACAGTCCAGTCCAGCTGTTTTTACTGACAGGAGAAGGGGCAAAGGCAGATATCTGGCGCCTTAAAACCAGAAGTTTTGGGCAGATTGGGCTCGTTAACCTTGACTGGTCGCCCGTCTAGGAGAAGGTAAACTCTTATTTCAAACCCCCGCTGCCTTGCAGCTATACCCTCTCATGGGGAAGGCTAGGGGAGTAAACCCTACACAAATCCGGAGTGGAGCCCTGAAGACAGTCTGGTGATCACGTTGTCACTTTTCCGGCAGCTCCTGCAGCCAACCTGGTGCCAAACGTCATGCTTCGCATTCCTTTGGGTCCCATCGGTAAGGCCGAGAGAGGAATCCTGATGACTGGGCAACCCAGAATCTCGTACACTCTTGCCCAGGCTTGCGCCCTGGAGAGGCTACTCCAGCCTCACTTCACAGTGTGGAACTAACACGGGAGACAGCAGTTACGAGTGATAAGCCCAACTCGATTGGCGTAGAGTACGGGCTCTACGGGTTGTCTCTGACGGTGGGAGAGATCATCGTGTCTCACTGGTCAGCTACCGCCCGCCTAAGCTGGGCAGCCCCCAGCCAATAAGGCGCTGACTCGCCAACATCTGCCTGCTTCAATGGGTGCTTGGAGCTTAGTGTTTAGGTACAACAAGCAGATGGTAACACTGCACCAGGCAAACAACAAAAAACTAAGAAGTACCCAGCACTTCGCTTCGCAAGCTGGAATGTACCACATACATGTGCCAGGAGCGCCGCCTCAACACCTTCCACATGCGGTGCCTCAAGTGTATCCTCGACATCACCTGGCAGGACCGTATCCCCTACAGCGACATATTGGACCGTGCCAGGATCCGCAGCATGCATTCACTGCTGAGCCAGAGATGCCTGCACTGGTTGGGCCATGTATGGCGCATAGAGGACGGCCGCTTGCTGAAAGACATCCTCTATGGTCAACTCACCAGTGGCGCGAGGCTAGTGGGATGCCCAGCCCTCAGATTCAAGGACACCTGCAATCGTGACATGAAGGCCTGTGACATCAGCCCCAAAGACTGGGAAGCAGTGGTCGAAGACCGCACTGCTTGGCGCTAGGCAACACGCAGAGGCATTGAAAGGGCAGATGAAAAGACACACTAACATGCGGCTGAGAAGAGGATGCAGCAAAAACAAAAAGTAGCACTACCACCACAGTCATCCTGTTTCATCTGCTTTGGCTGTGGCAAGGACTGCCACTCAAGAAACGGCCTTCACAGCCACAGTGGACGTTGCCAAAATTTGACACGTTGACAACGGGGTGCATCAGCATCATCTCTTTGAGACTACGCTCTGCCTACTATACACTGGGTGGAGAGATAAACATCAGTACAATGAATGATGTGAACTAGATGTACAAACCAGAGTCTGTCGAGTCTCTTGCTGTTCAACTCCTGATGGTGTTCCTCTCGCTGCTTCAGTAGTCTCTTTAACATCGCCAGTCTCGCCTCCTGCAGCCTGTCACATCAACATACACTGCTGTTAAGCACTGCTTCTTCTGAATTAACACAAATATTTCAACACTTCTCACGAGTGACATAGATATTTTGGTGGCATTAATCTAGCAGTGTACTAGGTAGCTAGCATTGTAGATATAATCAATAGACTGCACACTGGGTGACTACACTGAAAATTACAAGTTTTATAAAAATAACCTCAGAATGAACAAACAAATTGTTTTTGTTTTTTGCTAAAGGTAATTAAGAAGCCTGCTTCGAACATGACCTTAATGTTTAAATGGTGAACCCTTAACAGGCCTTAAAATAAAACTCTCTTGTGGTTGTCCAAAACAAAGCACACAAGGTGCAAAGATCCACTCATGATATATGCATATGCTATTTCTTTGCCACCGACACTTTAAAATAAACAATATATTATTGATATGATGCCTCCCAAGGATATACTTTTCGATCTCCTGTTCGCGTAGTTTCCACTCTATGTGTTCCATGTCTTCCATCATTTTCTTGCGTTTCTCGTGCTGTGTGACATCACTGAGAGGAGGTAGCGTGGCCTCCCATGCTCGCTTTGCACGGGCTCTCTCAATCATCTCAACCTCCGCAAGCCCAGCTGGAAGTCCACAACCTGCTCAACAGCATCAGTCTGACATGTAAATCACTTAAATATCTCAGTCCACAACCTGCTCAACAGCATCAGTCTGACATGTAAATCACTTAAATATCTCAGTCCACAACCTGCTCAACAGCATCAGTCTGACATGTAAATCACTTAAATATCTCAGTCCACAACCTGCTCAACAGCATCAGTCTGACATGTAAATCACTTAAATATCTCAGTCCACAACCTGCTCAACAGCATCAGTCTGACATGTAAATCACTTAAATATCTCAGTACACAACCTGCGCAACAGCATCAGTCTGACATGTAAATCACTTAAATATCTCAGCCCACAACCTGCTCAACAGCATCAGTCTGACATGTATATCACTTAAATATCTCAGTCCACAACCTGCTCAACAACATCAGTCTGACATGTAAATCACTTAAATATCCCAGTCGACAACCTGCTCAACAACATCAGTCTGACATGTAAATCACTTAAATATCCCAGAAGACAACCTGCTCAACAGCATCAGTCTGACATGTAAATCACCTCGACATCTCAGTCCACAACCTGCTCAACAGCATCAGTCTGACATGTAAATCACTTAAATATCTCAGTCCACAACCTGCTCAACAACATCAGTCTGACATGTAAATCACTTAAATATCCCAGTCCACAACCTGCTCAACAACATCAGTCTGACATGTAAATCACTTAAATATCTCAGTTGACAACTTGCTCAACAGCATCAGTCTGACATGTAAATCACCTCGACATCTCAGCCCACAACCTGCTCAACACCAACTTCTACAGACTGTCATTTAATTGTTACTGAATCACTGACATCCATCCATGCTACCAAAACCCACAGACCCTATTCCAAATGGAGAGAAATGATAAACATTGACAAACAAGCATGTCTTGTCATACTGACCATAGGACAGTGTAGCAAGTGTCAACAATTCTGGCTGGACACCAGGCTTGATGACATAGTCTGGAGAGTAGGGGTCAGTTTGAGCTGACTCATCTCTGTAGTCCGTCTGGGTACAGATGGTCCGGTGTTTTGGAGCCTGCTCTTTTGCGGTCATCTCCTCTTCCAACACAGCAGCTGCTGCTAGTGGGTCTTGTCTGGCAATTTCATATATACACAAATTATTTTTAAAGCTATCCCAGCCACATAGTTTTAGTTCATTGTAATTATTACAAACTAATACAATCTTTGTATCATGTCATTTTTAAAAGCATGTGTATAAATTTCAACAAATGGTATTTAATTATTATGAAACAATAATAATCTGGCACTTAAATGTTTTGCTTGTATGCAAATGGTGCTTTTATTTATGACAAATATGCAATTGTTATAACTGTCATGTGGTGTGTCATATGATGAAGTTTCATCATCATATTTAACTGCACTAAATTTGCGAGAGTTCTGTAGACTTACCTACCACTTGCTAGAACTACATCTGGTGGTACTTGTTGCATGTATGGAATGATTGGTCTGAAATTAAAAATGTAGAATGAAACATAAATACAACAATGTGCATGTGTGAACTGCTATTAATGGTGCAGTGATAAAGGCATATAAATTAGTGTTGGATAAAACCAATCTTATTATCGTTGTCATTTGTCAAATTTATTTACAATGTGTACGAAAACAATGTCTGCAAAATAAAAATCACAGTTTAATTGTTTTCAACTATTACTCATTATGATTAGCACCTGAGAAAAACAGAACAACCTAAACTAGTTGAATACATTTAGAGTAGAGTATTGTTCTTGAATCATGTAAGTTTGAAGTAGATCCTGCTGCATTTAATGACATACAAAGATGCCAGCAACAGCCACAATTTGATGCTGATATAACAATTGGTAATGCTCAACTTACCTTGTAAAAAATTTATACCAATTTGGTCCCGAGACATTTTGGTCACCGAAGTCCTTAGGTGGCACCTTTACAGCAGGGTCATAGGTCAGGCTGAAATATGCAAATATTTTCAGCACTGCCATGACTAACACTGCATAAATGTCTCAATAGACTTGCTATCATATAACAAAAAGTATGCAGTTTTAGCAATACTGACTGCATTAACATAAACCATTCATTCCTTTTGGTTGAAATCCGCATTACTTTAAATTCTGTATAAAGCCATTTAAATGTATAATATTATATAACATTTTCTTTGGTTAATCAGACTACGTCATTCCTATTCCAATCAAGTGTCGCCATCTATCATGCTACAAAATATACCAATCAAGTGTTGCCATCTATCAGGCTACGAACTATACCTACATCAAACAAAATCCACCAGGTTTTGCCAGAAATCTACTTAGCATCAAAAGTATGTGCGCTATATGTGCGCTATATGTGCGCTATATGTTTGTCATTCAATGTATGTGCGCTATATGTTTGTCATTCAATGTATGTGCGCTATATGTTTGTCATTCAATGTATGTGTGCTATATGTTTGTCATTCAATGTCGTAAATTTTTTTCCATTTAAAAAATATCCATATGAAGATGGGATATGGCCATATACCATACAAACCCCCAAATTCTGTATTGCAATCGGGAAATCCATACGATGTGGTAGGTTTGTTAATGGTAAATGTTGTCTTAGAAAACTGTCTATAGCTGGTCCCAGCTTACGTCTTGTGACGTATGACATCATTTCTGGCCTGGTCATGATAGCCAGGCCACTGTCGAGAGACGAACTTTGGTACAGGATCAGTGAGGTCGAGTTGCACTTGAAAGCGAGGCCTGTGGCGTAACTCGCTAAACATTTGCTTGAAAATAGGCACCCGCTTCTACAAACAAAACATGTAAGACCATATATCATAATAATAATGATCTAGCAAATACCATATGATAAAAAGTTTAGTATTATTATTGTTATATATATTTCTATATTCTGAATAGTATAATATATTTTGTTCATGTATGAAATATGTTTTTATATATTCTTAGTGACACTGCAATAGTAGCATAACACAATGTTTGATAAAGACATGAACTTGACCTGCAAAATACATAAGTGAAATAAGTGAGAGTTTGTCCCAGGTATATTCTATTTGTCTCATCGTGTACACCCTCATTTCTACTAGGTGGTCTGTACCCTCATTTCTACTGGGTGGTCTGTACCCTCATTTCTACTGGGTGGTCTGTACCCTCATTTCTACTGGGTGGTCTGTAGCGTCATTTCTACTTGGTGGTATGTACCCTCATTTGTACTGGGTGGTCTGTACTGTCATTTGTACTGTGTGGTCTGTAGCGTCATTTGTACTGTGTGGACTGTAGCGTCATTTGTACTGTGTGGTCTGTAGCGTCATTTGTACTGGGTGATCTGTACCATCATTTGTATGGTGTGGTCTGTACTATAATTTGTACTATGTGGTCTGTATTGTCATTTGTACCATGCGGTCTGTAGCGTCATTTGTACTGTGTGGTCTGTACTGTTATTTGTACTGTGTGGTATGTTCTATCATTTGTAGTTAGTGGTCTGCAGTCATTTGTACTATGTGGTCTGTACTGTCATTCGTACTGTGTAGTATGTTCTGTCATTTGTAGTTTGTGGTCTGCACTATCATTTGTACTGGGTGGTATGTTCTGTCATTTGTAGTATGTTGTCTGCACTGTCATTTGTACTGGGTGGTCTGTACCAACAGATGTACTATGTTGTCTGCACTGTCATTTGTACTGGGTGGTCTGTAGCGTCAGTTGTACTGTGTGGTCTGTACTGTTATTTGTACTGTGTGGTATGTTCTATCATTTGTAGTTAGTGGTCTGCAGTCATTTGTACTATGTGGTCTGTACTGTCATTGGTACTGTGTAGTATGTTCTGTCATTTGTAGTATGTTGTCTGCACTGTCATTTGAACTGGGTGGTCTGTAGCGTCAGTTGTACTATGTTGTCTGCACTGTCATTTGTACTGGGTGGTCTGTACCATCATATGTACTATGTTGTCTGCACTGTCATTTATACTGGGTGGTCTGTACCATCAGATGTACTATGTTGTCTGCACTGTCATTTGTACTGGGTGGTCTGTACCATCAGATGTACTATGTTGTCTGCACTGTCATTTGTACTGGGTGGTCTGTACCATCAGATGTACTATGTTGTCTGCACTGTCATTTGTACTGGGTGGTCTGTACCATCAGATGTACTATGTTGTCTGCACTGTCATTTGTACTGGGTGGTCTGTACCATCAGATGTACTATGTTGTCTGCACTGTCATTTGTACTGGGTGGTCTGTACCATCAGATGTACTATGTTGTCTGCACTGGCATTTGTACTGGGTGGTCTGTACCATCAGATGTACTATGTTGTCTGCACTGGCATTTGTACTGGGTGGTCTGTACCATCAGATGTACTATGTTGTCTGCACTGTCATTTGTACTGGGTGGTCTGTACCATCAGATGTACTATGTTGTCTGCACTGTCATTTGTACTGGGTGGTCTGTACCATCAGATGTACTATGTTGTCTGCACTGTCATTTGTACTGGGTGGTCTGTACCATCAGATGTACTATGTTGTCTGCACTGGCATTTGTACTGGGTGGTCTGTACCATCAGATGTACAATGTTGTCTGCACTGTCACTTGAACTGGGTGGTCTGTACCATCAGATGTACTATGTTGTCTGCACTGTCATTTGTACTGGGTGGTCTGTACCATCAGATGTACTATGTTGTCTGCACTGTCATTTGTACTGGGTGGTCTGTACCATCAGATGTACTATGTTGTCTGCACTGTCATTTGTACTGGGTGGTCTGTACCATCAGATGTACTATGTTGTCTGCACTGGCATTTGTACTGGGTGGTCTGTACCATCAGATGTACTATGTTGTCTGCACTGGCATTTGTACTGGGTGGTCTGTACCATCAGATGTACTATGTTGTCTGCACTGTCATTTATACTGGGTGGTCTGTACCATCAGATGTACTATGTTGTCTGCACTGTCATTTGTACTGGGTGGTCTGTACCATCAGATGTACTATGTTGTCTGCACTGTCATTTGTACTGGGTGGTCTGTACCATCAGTGGTACTATGTTGTCTGCACTGTCATTTGTACTGGGTGGTATGTTCTGTCATTTGTAGTATGTGGTCTGCACTGTCATTTATACTGGGTGGTCTGTACCATCAGATGTACTATGTTGTCTGCACTGTCATTTGTACTGGGTGGTCTGTACCATCAGATGTACTATGTTGTCTGCACTGTCATTTGTACTGGGTGGTCTGTACCATCAGATGTACTATGTTGTCTGCACTGTCATTTGTACTGGGTGGTCTGTACCATCAGATGTACTATGTTGTCTGCACTGTCATTTGTACTGTGTGGTCTGCACTGTCATTTGTACTGGGTGGTCTGTACCCTCATTTCTACTGGGTGGTCTGTACCCTCATTTGTACTGGGTGGTCTGTAGCGTCAGTTGTACTATATGGTATGCACTGTCATTTATTACTGGTCTGCATTGTCATTTATTACTAGGTGGTCTGTACTGTCAGTTGTACTATGTGGTCTGCACTGTCATTTGTGCTGGGTGGTCTGCACTGTCATTTGTGCTGGGTGGTCTGCACTGTCATTTGTGCTGGGTGGTGTGCATTGTCATTTGTGCTGGGTGGTCTGCACTGTCATTTGTGCTGGGTGGTCTGCACTGTCATTTGTGCTGGGTGGTCTGCACTGTAATTGGTACAATGTAGGTCTTCTGTCATTTGTGCTGGGTGGTCTGCACTGTCATTTGTGCTGGGTGGTCTGCACTGTCATTTGTGCTGGGTGGTCTGCACTGTCATTTGTGCTGGGTGGTCTGCACTGTAATTGGTACAATGTAGGTCTTCTGTCATTTGTACTGGGTGGTCTGCACTGTAATTGGTACAATGTAGGTCTTCTGTCATTTGTACTGGGTGGTATGCACATTCATTTGTACTGTGTAGTCTGTACTGTTTGGCTTGTACCATGCACTTGCTCAGTCTGTACTGTTCAGTCAGTCCTGTGTCAACTGTCCCGTGCTGTCTGCACACTGCCCACTGTCCTGTGTCAACTGTCCTGTCCAGTCGGTACTGTGCAGTCTGTACTTTGCAGTCAGTAGTGTGTTGTCTGTCTGGTGTAGTCTGTACTTTGCAGTCAGTAGTGTGTTGTCTATCTGGTGTAGTCTGTACTTTGCAGTCAGTAGTGTGTTGTCTGTCTGGTGTAGTCTGTACTTTGCAGTCAGTAGTGTGTTGTCTGTCTGGTGTAGTCTGTACTTTGCAGACAGTAGTGTGTTGTCTGTCTGGTGTAGTCTGTACTTTGCAGTCAGTAGTGTGTTGTCTGTCTGGTGTAGTCTGTACTTTGCAGTCAGTAGTGTGTTGTCTGTCTGGTGTAGTCTGTACTTTGCAGACAGTCGAGTGTTGTCTGTACTGTGTTGTCTGGTCTCCATTGTCTGCGCAGTTCATTCTGCCCAGTGCACTTTACAACTGGTCAAGAAAATATGTCTTATGTGGTTAATGTTAACACTCTTATCTGACACACTTGTAAACAACACACCGTGAAACCTCGTTTATTTGCACACTTTGGTTCCAGGTTTTGCCTGGATTAACGAAGCACGCGGATTTGTTCACAAAAAAGTGTGGATTGCTGAAAAATGTATTATTGAAGAACTGGCTAACGAGACTTCAGTATATTTATGAGAGATTTGGCACTATAAATCTGTCTGTATGATCCAGCCTGAAACTCACAATGCGGCCGACACTGGTGTGTGCTTGGAAGGTTGCCCGGGCATGATCTCGCTCGCTAGCAAGATGGAAGTCTTTATCTGTAGAAATAGAAGTAACATATAAACATTGCACCCTAAAAACATTTTACACATTATATTAGATGTTCTATTTTGAACCAGTAGCATGAATGTTTGGACATTTATCTGGAGATTAATAGACAGCACTCGTGGCATTTTGCTGTCAGTTATGCTACCAATTCAAACGTCAGGAGCATGATTATCATAATGCCTTTTACAGATATTATAACATGGCCCAATCATTTCAATAATCCACTGTACTCTGTTTGACACAATTATGTAATCGTAGAAAGTGCATCTGTGTCATACACCAGTTATATAATAATCTGAGGCCTGATCCATACACATCATCTTCTCCTTCAAACTCTGCATGATTTAGAGTTTATTCCAGTCATTGGTTACCCAATGCTGAAAGAAGTTGTCAACAAGTTGCTTTTTTTGACACACATACATTGTCATATTTTGTTTAGCTGCCAGTGACACCTATACAAGGTTTTGGGTTACCTTGGCCATGAAATTGAAACATATAATGTGTGACATGGTGGTGTAGTGTGTGGATGTTGTTATTAAATGCCTTAAAGGTAATTATGCTTGTCCCCCACCCATTGTCCCCCACTTGTGAGATCCTTGACCTATATTTATGTCTGTGTCTTTATAATCACCCCAAACAGTACTGTTGTTCTCCAGAATGGATCTGACAAAGCCAGTTGAAGTACGCTTCAGTAAGAGACTGAGCCCGACTCTTGATTATGACTGATGGAATGTTAGGTACCCGTGACCATGTAATAAGTAAGACAAATTTATTGGTATGTAGGTTTGCCTCAATTAAACATCTTGAGTGAATTTCTAATTTAACAAGATTGCCATCCAAGGCAAAACACCCAGATGGCAAGTGCACAAGGAAGCCATTGGCTTATCGAGATTCCAACAATTTTCCATCTATGTGTAACCGGCCTTCTGAGATATTTGTCACTTTTATTTGATGCTGCTAGCATTTACAGTACTGGTTATGAACCAGTATTCTAGGCTTCACAAGTGAAATAAAGCGTTCACATGTTGTGGCTAAAAAAATGTGTTCCGCCAGGCATTGTCAACACACAACTCGCTGAGCCATCTGCATGAGCAACTTTTTTAGTAATATATAAACACCATTAATATATGTTTTATACATATTGCCCCATACTTTGCAGCAGTATGAAATAGTGAGCATAGTTTGCCCTATATATAACTGCAATAGTTTTTGATAATTTAGATTTGATCATACAAATATGTTCCTTCCAATTGAACTTATCATCTATTAAGATTCCTAAAAACTTAGTAACATATACTATATCTGAAATTGTATTGTCGACTTTTATGTCAATATTTGTCTTTTTACAATAGTTGCCAAACAACATATAGTTTGTCTTAGCTACGGATAATCTATTCACTGAAAACCAGATATGTAACTTTCATAGTTCAGTATTGATAATTTTGCTAAGCTGGGTTTGATCTTTCCCTGAGCAAAATATATTAGTATCATCAGCAAGATGGATGAATTTTAGTAATGTAGAAATATTACAAAGATCATTTATATATAGTATGAATAGTTTTGGGCCCGGAATAGAGCATTGCAGTACCCTACATATCACATTTAATAAATCAGAATTGTTATCCTCAATGCTAACATACTGTCTATTATGCAAGTAACTTTTTAGCCACTCATTGGCCATTCCTCTAATTCCATAAGCTTCTCATTTTCTGAGTAATAAATGATGATCAATTGTATCAAATGCCTTTTTCAAATCAATAAAAACACCAATAGTTCATTTTTGGGGTCCAAGGCAGTAGTGATGTTTTCAGTTAGTTCTAACAAAGCCATTGATGTAGACATACTTGTCCTAAACCCATACTGACTACTGCTTAAAATGTCATACTTTTCAATAAATTAATCTAGCTTAACATTAAATAATTTTTCTAAGATTTTAGAAAATTGTGGAAGTAGAGATACAGGTCTATAATTGGTAAAAACATTTTTTCACCAGCTTTATATACAGGGATTACCGGTACTTCGGCAACTTTCATTTTACTGGGAAATACACCACTACTGAATGATTTGTTACATATATGAGTAAATGGTACCACAATGTTAGAAATTACCTTTTTCACAATTACCATATCAATATTGTCATAACCTGTACACTTTTTATTTTACAACTTTTGACAATATTAGTTACTTCATTTTCTTCAACCCCAGCTAAGAACTTGGTGCTGGAATTAGTGCCTTGTAAATAATCAAGCACACTTATGTTTCCATTGGGTACCCTAATGTTTCTTGCAAGATTCGGCCCTACATTTATGAAAAAATCATTGAAACCATTAACAATATCTGTTTTGTTTCTAGTTAACTTACCATTATTAGTAAAAGAATTTGGGTAACTTCAGTGCTGTTGTCATTTTTTATAATTGAATTTTAAATTTTTAATGTACCCTTTGTATTGTTTTTTTCTTTGACCAATAATTTATTGTAGTACTTGTTTTCACAAAATGTAAGAATAGAGATTACTTTATTTTTGAAACTTTTATGTTTACATTCAGATTCTATTCCACAAAAACTGTTTGTACAGATTATTTTTCTTTTTACAAGCATTCCACAAACCTCTGGTGAACCAGGGTTTGTTCTTTAAAATGGGTTTATTATTACATATTTTCTTAATTGGACAATTCTTATCATACAGTCGAGTGAATATGTCAATAAAGTTAGTGTAGGCTATAGCTGCATCGGTTTCGTTTAAAACAGTTTCCCAATTTACTAAAGAGAGATCATTGTTAAATGATTTTATACAACCATCATTCAATTTGCTGATGAATCTATATTTTTTATCAGGAATTCTATTTATATCTATATCTGAATAACTGCACACACAAAATACAGGAAAGTGATCACTAATTTCATTTATAAGTAACCAGCTAGTAATATTACTGTTCAATTCATTTGTGGAAATGTTACCTATTAAAGTTGCACTACTATCTGTAATTTGGCTTGACCTATCAATTAAAGGATACATACCTAGACTGAACAACACCTCCACAAAATGTTGAGTACCCTTGTTATTATTATATTTTAGAAGATCTATAGTGAAATCACCACATAAAAATATTGTTTTACTAGTGTTTTACTACTGTTATTATCAATAATTCAAGTTGGTCAGTAAAAATATCTACACTAGTTCCTGGTGCTCTACAACTAACGGTATTTTTTCTATTACTTACACTTAATTCTACTGTAATACATTCCAGTATATATCATCAATTACCAGAGACATAGTATGTAGTACCTTGAATTCAATTGATACAGAAATACATAAATAGCCACTCCACCACCTTTCTTATTTTTTCTATTTCTGTGAATCACTTCATACCCATTCAACAATATATCAGCACAATCTTCTGAACCAACCACGTTTTGGGTATAACAATAATATCAAATGGGATTTTTAGTTCATTTACATGATCTCTAATTTGATAAAAATTAGACTTGAGGCTCCGGGCATTGAAATGAATGAAGGACAAGCCATTCTGAATTGTTTTGTTCTTAACAAATTGTTCTACTGTGTAATAGTCACAGCGTGTAGAACTACTGTTAAACAAATTGTTGTTAGGATCAATGTCATTTTCAAAATCACAACAGTTGAATTTAGAAGTGTTAAACAATTAAAAGTTGAAGATTGAACATTGTTCATATAATTTATATTGTATAGATTTGCATTAGCATTCAAGTCAAAGTTAATAAATTTAAATTCATCATTGCTGATACTACTATATGGAAAAACATTACATACATCACAATATATTATAGTAAGAATCTTTAGCTTTAGCCAAAAGTTTATTTATTTTTTATTTGCAGTCCTCTTGTATAGTGAATTTTGGCATAGGGAACATTTTAATGCACCACTAGCCATGGCTGTTTAGTAAATAACACATATACTTAGACTAACATTGTCCGATATTGTCTTACATGTCCATGAAGAAATACGTTTGGCTGATGATGGCCTCTGACCAGCCAAGTTTAAACAGATCATCCACGTTGTCCAGAGTTACTTTCTTGCCGTTCTCTTCCTCCACATGGTGAACTCGGCCGTCTCGCGTGAAGGCTCGTTTCACTCTGCTGTCTTTCTTCACCTCACGCAGCAACTTGCTACGGAGAGAAGTCAGGTAGATGATTATCTTCGGTCCACTGGCATCCTTCTACTTTTTCTTTGCCCTCATGATGTTCGATTTAACCTCTCGTTGCACCAATTTGCACACGATGGCCATGGCTCGTCCCGGTATCTGATGGCTAGTGCTTATGTCATTAGACATCTACACCGATCTTCTTGCACATATCGATGACCATCCGGGAAGTATCCTCGGTTCTTCCCTGAGCTGGTTTGGGGAAGTCTATGATCTTTATGTTGTCTCTCCAACTGTATTTTTCAAGTGCATCTATTTGCCACTGTTGGCGTCTCACGTTTGATGTTGCCCACATCTTCTTTTATGGCCTGCAAACATGTTTGTAGTTCTTCCTTGATTTCATCCACAATCAGTTTGGTAGATGTGGAGAGTGCATTGGTGACTGCTGCAGTCACAGATTTAATGACGAATGGTCGTCTTGGTCGAATGGCCGCTATGACTTGCGACACAATGTCACGTATCGCAGCAGCTTCGATGGTTGTCGCGTCGGTCTCACTGGGTTTTTGCTTCCTCCTTGATTTTGTTGAATGGCTTTGGTTAATAGTCCTCTTGGCTCCCATTGTTGCAGACAGTATCTTCTCTATTGCAGCTGCTACAGCCCTGTCAGCGTCATTGTCAACACTGTCAACACGGTGGTCCATAGTGTCTTTGTTTGCGTCACCACCTAGATGTCGCGCCTTCACCACCGACTTACACATGGGCAACCAAGCGTGGTATGGCAGTTTAATATTGACAATGTTCAGGATACAGGTAGTTACTGATGTTCACCTGTAATGTTTATTGCCTATTTGCCAAAACGGCAGAAACAACAGTTCAGATACACATTCAGCAAACTTCTCAAATGTCAAAATTCGAATGCAGATCAGCTGCTGTTGCTACACATCACCTTCATCCCCAGCACTTCATCACCAGCACTTCTTGGTGCACTGTGTATACTTTCATGACAGTATACCGTCTGTATACGTAGAGTAGTAATCAGTAATTTCTAGTTATATTCGGAGATACAGGTGTGGCATAGGCTTCTTGATTGGCTTTATCATGTGATCGGTGAGAGGTTTGAAGCCATGCCCATGATCGGCATTGACTCGCACAGTGTTTACCATTTTGAATAGCCACTATTTTGATCCTTACCATATCTAACAAGTGAAGTTAATTATTTTGATGATTTTAACAATGATAGGCATTTTTTATTAAACAGACTGCGCATGTTATTTAAACTAGTCACAAACTACACATCTGGACATAAATTAACCGGATTCGCGATGGGCTGAACCATTTGAGGAAGCAGCTTTAAGAATTTAAGTTGGTGGTTTAGCAAGATTTAACAAGATTGCCATCCCAAATAACAAGTTCCAGATGGCAAGTAGACAAGGAAGACTTGAGAAGCCATTGGCTTATCGAGAGTCCAACAATTTTCTCTTCTATGTGTAGCCCTTTTTTTCAAATATCTGTCAATTCTATTTTTAAACATATTCACACTACTAGCATTAACACAATCATTTGGCAGTTTGTTCCATTCATTTATCACCCTCTGTGAGAAAGAGTACTTTCTCATGTCCAACCTACACTGCTCCTTAACTAATGCTGCTTTGTGTCCTCTGGTTCTACTGCCTTCGTTAAGTTTGAAGAACATATTCCTGTCAACATCCTCATAACCAGTCACTATTTTATACACTTCTATTTGGTCTCCTCTTAGTCTTAGTCACATTGTAATAAGCGGCTTTCGTAACTAATGTCTCTTAATTCTGGAATTATTTTAGTTGCTCTTCGTTGTATTCTTTCTAGCTTGTCTATGTCCTTTTTACGATATGGCCTCCATGCTTGAATACAATATTCCAAATGTGGTCTAACTATTGCTTTGTACAGGGGTACAATTAGCTGTTTCTCCTTATACATGATAGTTCTCCTAATTAGCCCTAGAATTTGATTTCCTTTCGAAGCAGCAATCCCACATTGCTCTGAAGCTTTCATGTCAGCACTAAATGTTACTTCTAAGTCATTTTATATTCTTCATCCATGTTTCCATGTCCTATGTGTATACATTTACACTTCCAAAAATTTAATAACATTTGCCATTTTTCTGACCATTTAACAAATTTTTCTAGATCATCCAGTAAACTTTGTTTATCTGCATCATTAGTAACCTTTCTGAATACTTTTGTGTTATCTGCAAATTTGAGTACTTTGCTAGATATGTCATCTTCCAAATCAATTGTAATTTCTTCAAAAAAAACATAAGAGATTAGTTAGACATGACATTGCTTTTAGGAATCCATGTTGAGATGTATTTATTAATTTATGTTTTACAAGGAATTCCACCATGTGGTCTCTAATTAATGTTTCGAGTAATTTACATACAACTGCAGTGCTGATATAAATTGTCTTCTTTCTATACTATGCATATATATGGTCTATGACTATGTCTATGCTAGTATTAGTATAGTCCACTATAGGTAGTACAGACTAGCGTGTCTCCCAACCACGCGTCTATATGCATTTGTAATGACTAGGTTTTACTACGAGGAAAACGCTGAAATAGCTACTTTTAAACATTTCTTAAAACAGGTCAACCACCTGTTCGTTTGACACATCAGTGCTCGTCCCCAGCCTAGACGATGTTATTGGCATAATTAATTCAGCAACGACTGACATTTTCATGTTTTTCTTACCGTACAAATAATCATGCACCCTGGTTTGTTGAATGACCGGGCGCCTCGTTACTTGAGTCTCCGTGGTAGTCATTTTCTGTCTAATCGATTACACTGTCATTAAAAGATAAACAGCTGAAACTGCAAATTCAAAATATAAAATCCGCTGTCAGTACAGGACAAGTAACATGGCGGTAGTTACGGAAGACGTCGTCAATAGTAACCGATAATCACGCGTGAATTCGCGAGATGCAACTGGCAAGACGTGCAGGCGCGTTACCGTAATCGCTCGATACATCATTAGACGCCACTTCTAGACGCACATTTCAAACGAAATTCGGACAGCGAGGGAAGAACTGAACACTTCACGGAGAGTAGTTTAGATTAAATCAAAATAAAAACTAATAAAATATAAATGTTTTGACTAAAGCAAACAAAAATGATATATTATACAAATGAAAATGTATATGAATAATATTTATAATTTTCTCAAATTAGTAATCCCTCACAATTATTTCCAGTAATTACTGGATAATGTTTGAAATAGCAGAGGAATTAAATGGCTACTTCGCAACACATTGATTAGCCGGGAATATCTTACCATGCCTCCAAATGACATAAATCCATTAAATATAACTGCAAACGCAACCACAACTTTAAATATAACTGCAAACGCAACCATAACTTCTCAATAGGTGGCAACATTACCATAAAAACAACACCCTGCTATGATGGAATATTTTAATGAAAATATATAAAAATGTACAGTTTTCTGCATTTATATAATATGGCAACATGACATCCATACTACAGATTTGCCCACAAATGTTCATTCATATTGTTATTTGTTGGCACACAAAGTTTCATATCTTTAGTGGATACCAGCCACTTGTGGAACATTTGCTTCAATCTTTAGCCCTGTTAGAAATTTGAGTAAATGGTGATTAACAATAATGATCAAAATGTCTTAATAATATTTCAAAGCAAAGAAACAAGAGCCAAAATTGGTCACACCAAAATTTAAAATATCAGTTATTAGATGAGACAATGTAACTAGAGCTTTGGTTTAGGTCGGAAAGAAATCAGAAATGGGCAAAGTTCGAGATCAAAACTTCTCTGCAATATTGACTGTGACCCTATTAATAGGGTGTATAGAGGATAAGTAAGTAATATTTCACAAGACATTTGATACGTATCACTATTTCAAAATAATACATATTTGACAATACCGCTGTCAATCTGCATGAGGTTCAGTATATGAAATTGCAAGACACAGGACAATGTATAACAATGCCATGCTATGGTGTATGAAACAGACAATAAGATAATGTAATATAAAATCCCGCCACTACCAGACAAGTAAGAACTGACCACATTATACAGTAATTGCCTACTCCAAGTAATACCGAAATGGCAAAAGTGGCACTTTTAAAGAGATGACCACATTACTTTTGATACAGTAATAGTACAATGATAGCAGCGAAATGTGTTTTGACATAATTAACTGAAATGTCATAATGTGACAAGAAAAGTATATAAATAATATCATTTATATTTTTACCATGTAACCAGTAAACATAGAGGACTGTTTCTTTTACTGTATTAAACATTAAGCGTATTAACTGGAATCAAAAGCATTACTGATCAATTCAGACTTTAAAAACAACATCAGTAATAACAGTTACGACCATTAATACAAATAAAATATCAAGAAAAACAAATGAGCACAATAATTAAAAGCTGTAATATTAAAATATCACGGGTGAAGAAACAGAAACAGATATACAAATTTCACGGAAACTATGAAGACCAAAAATAAGCCACATTGCAAGGTACTAGACAACTGAATGAAAAAAGTATTGTAAGTATAAGAGCAAAAGTATGATAATTAAGTTTGATATAAAAGAGATGTGGAATATGTATAAATTTTTACAGGCAAAGTTTGAGAGTAAAAACAAAAAAAAATTTATGACGCACCAAAATTAAAGCAAAGGATTGCCCTTTTACATTTGTATGGTGCAACATCCAGACTACTAGTAGTATTTCCATTTACACTGCAGCTGATCTGACCATTTACACACTTCACTGTGCACTACATGAAAACATTGAAGGACTAATAACCACCAAATAATGTGGGGAGTCTCTACCACAACCCACATAGCAATTAAACAACTTGAGCTGCATACTACCCAAATAGAAGCAAATTCAAAATATGACCATTCTTATATACAGCATATGAAGAAACTAGCACGAACCACCATTAATGTGAACTATTAACAAGATGTCTTGCTTACGTTTTGGCAATTTACATCAAACTGGTTTTTTAAAATATAAGATATGGCTATCGTTGGCAGGATCCTGGCATATGCTTTGTAATCTAAATACACCGTAATCTACAATGTGTGAGAATAACAATGACTATAACCACGTGATTCCATGGTTTGAATCACTAGCATAAACATGTTGACCTGGACATCATTAGTTCTTATACACAATCAGACTTGGGGTCAGTTACATTGCAACTGAAATGTCAATTCCAATTCGGGGATTGTAACTGGTGTTTTATTTTTAAAAGTAATTGGTATTGATGAAAATGCAACAGGTATTTTCAATTACTTTGTGTAACTTTTTAACTGAAATTATTTGCTACAACTAATTAGTAAAATATAATATGTTGCATACATTATATTTGCTTGACATTATGTACCATTCAGAATTTTTTTAAAGCTGCAATAGATGTTATTTTTTGGTGTTGAGTACGTCTATGCTTTCAACTGGAATTGGTATTTTGTAATTGAATTTTTTAGGTGTAATTGGAATTGGAAACCATATGTGTAATTGGAATACATATAATATAATTGACCCAGTCTGTACACAATGTAATTTCAAGTGCCAAAAGCAGACTGACAGTTGAATACCTGCATAAACAATGGCATGAACACATTTTTGGTGTCTATCAACAACACCACAACAGGTTTAAACCATGCATAACCCATAATACAACAAATACGACAATGCTTGAATTTCTTTGGATTTTGTGTATAGCGTACTATGAAAACGTCCAGAGCAGCATTTAGAACACCTTGTAAAACACACATTAAAATTTCATGTAGTTTAAAATCGACTTTCGCTTGCAAATTACATGCTGGCTGTTAACAACTACTGTTACGAGTGAATTTTTGTGGTATGCAAAAGGAGGAACATCGCACGTCAACGTCACATAAATAGTGAATGTAATAAATGGCTTGTGCTAACAGGCACAAACTATAGCAGCTTGGCTGACTAAGATCTACCAACTTACATACCATCGTTGTTATAATACACACGATTTGTTACACACATTGTATTTCTTAATAAACTACTAAGACAGGGAACATATCAACTGTTCAGACCAATGAATAAATGAGTTCTACAACTTCATACCCTGCGTTCCGTAGTCATATCAATCACCGGTTTCACTTTCATTTGCATACAGCGCTGCATAGCAGTGTACAAAGTCTTTGCCGATAAAACAGTCCCTAAGCACTCTGGCAGCTTTCAAATAAGAGAAGCCAGCGGTTAAATTTATGTAAACGTATATGTACAAGTATCGTTTTCTGAACCCGCAAATGTCAAATCATCAACAAGTGATGTTGTCGGTGCCAGTATAATCTGGCCCATCTAAAATCTGCTGCTCCTAAAATGCTGCCAGGTACCAGATCTATAAAAGCTATCAAGTCAGACACCAGGAAGAGTAACGAGAAACTCCTACATAGCAGAGAAATATGAAGAATCTGGTACATGTGTGATACATGTGTGATACATGTGTGATACATGTGTGATACAGTTGTACCATGCAGCGTATTGACTGCCAGGAGACATGTACCATCTCTCACCCATGGCTGACCAGGTGGTAGTGCTACTGACCACTGCAGTTTCACAAGATTGCACCCTGACCAGTGCAGGCACAGTGAATGTATCAACATGACACGCCTACTAACGGCCAGTTTACACGAGCAATTTGTGCCCAAAGGGGTTGGGCAAATTGGTCTTGCTAATCGGTCACATAGGGGTCTTAGACTCTTTACACAACAAAATCTTGCACCATGACACACCATATCAGGCAATCAATTGGGTGAATGATTTCTCGTGTAAACCAATCTTTACATATCTGTGGAGAAATTCACTTGCTGCTGGCCGGCTGTCATTCAACCCCACATGGCACTGCTTGCCGGCTGTCATTCAACCCCACTTGGCACTGCTTGCTGCTGGCCGGCTGTCATTCAACCCCACGTGGCATTGCTTGCTGCTGCTGTCCAGCTCTACCTGGTGCCACTGTTTCTGCCTCTACCTGCTGTCTGATTCTACTTGATGCTGCTCTTCCGCTATATTTGGTTGTGTCGAGTGTTCGCCATTTGGCACAGCAGTTGTGGCTTGTGCCGACAGCAGTGAGTTGCTTGTGGCGACTGCTGCCAGCATACCGGTCAGCTGTGCTGGGTCTGCCAGCAGGCCGCTGTTGGTGATGCTGAGTGCCCCAAGCATGGCACCAGACATGTTGATCAACTGTCCATCTGCCATTAACGTCACTGCAAGCACCATGCAACACTAGTAATGACAGGAAACAAGTCTGGATATTATACAGTCGAACCTCGCTTTACAGTCACCTTGGTATTACAACCTCCGTGCCATTATGATCACCTTGGAAGAGTCCCAATTATTTCCATAACAGAAAGGCATAGGACAATCGCTAGTATGGTCACCTCGATATTCTGGTCATTTTGACCCAGTCCTGAGGGTGACCTTAATAGTGAGGTTCCACTGTATACGTATTTTCTATGTATACTTTTTTATTATTTCAGTAAATGCCACCAATAGCTAAAAATATAATAACAAAGTATATTAACTGCAATCATGTCAAGTAATAATTGTACTTGTGTGATATATTATAATGAAAGGATTATATTTTACGATTACATTGTAGCATTGCCAAACCAAACCAAACTAGACAACACTCTAAATTCCAGACTGGTGAAACCGACTTTATTTGGCTTACTCAAAAATGTCTTGCAATAATCACACACTGTATACATATCCTACCTCCAGGTGGAAGCACAATAGGTTGAGGTGCCAGCGTGACCATTGCTTGCTCTGGTGATATCACGTGGTGCTGCAGTGGTTCCCCTAGCTCAGACTCTGACAGATTTGGTGAGGATGTTACATCGTCACCACCCCCGTCCGTTGATGGCACAGATCCCGGCTTCGTAAGTTGCAACTGCTGCTGCATAGTGGCGATGTTCTCGGGCCAGAACCGCTGAACTGGTCGGTTCTGGTTCTTGGGTTTCTTTGCCTTTGAGCCATCAGGATTGCTTGCATCCAACATTGGCTGGAGAATTCTTCGTCGTGCATTTATGAACCTGTAGTCACACAACAAAGATTTAGTTATTCAGCATGGTCACTCTATGTATATTGTAATACAGCATGGTTACTTTATGTATACTGTAATACAGCATGGTTACTCTATGCAGTGTAACACATGGTTACTCTATGGATACTCTAATACAACATGGTTAATCTATGTATACCGTAATACTGCATGGTTACACTACGTACACCGTAATACAGCATGGTTACTCTATGTATACTGTAATACAGCATGGTTACACTATGTATACCGTAATACAGCATGGCTACTCTATGTATGCTGTAATACAGCATGGTTACTCTATGTATACTGTAACACAGCACGGTTACTCTACGTATACTGTAATACAGCATGATTACTCTATGTAGTGTAATACAGCATGGTTACTGTGTAGTGTAATACAACATGGTTATTCTATGTATACTGTAATACATCATGGTTACTCTATGTATAGTGTAATACAGCACGGTTACTCGATGTATATTGTAATACTGTGGTTCTCTACGTATAGTGTAATTCAGCATGGTTACTCTATGTATACTGTAATACATCAGTGCTGCTACAACATAATCTTTCTTTAGGGGTTTCGATTTAACAAGATTTAACAAGATTGCCAGTTAATTTTTAATGTGGTTTATGCACTTTGAGAAGAGTCGACTCACCAGTTATTCACTTGCAGCAAGGATAGGTTGGTCTGAGTTGCAATTTGACGCTTTTCGTCTTCTGTCGGGTATGGATGCTGCAAACGAGAGTTACAGTATGGAGCACAGGTGATGTGATAGGACACCTACATCTTCCTCATAATTCTAGTTAGATTCGCCAGATGACACTAATAATACACTGAATAAAAACATTTCTTGGACACAACACATTACAAATGTTTCTTGGACACAACACATTACAAATGTTTCTTGGACACAACACATTACAAATGTTTCTTGGACACAACACATTACAAATGTTTCTTGGACACAACACATTACAAATGTTTCTTGGACACAACACATTACAAATGTTTCTTGGACACAACACATTACAAATGTTTCTTGGACACAACACATTACAAATGTTTCTTGGACACAACACATTACAAATGAAGAGGTTCTATACAGAGCAAGAGAGAAATGACAATTACTGGAAACATCAAGCAAATGACAGTTGCAATTTCTAGGTGTATACTGTGATTAAAGTCAGATTAAAAAACGTTACTGAAGGAAAAAATTAAGGACACAAAGCTAAAGGCAGGCAAAGAATAAAATACATTAGTAGTATAAAGAAATGACTTGAAAAACCAGCCAATGACACCCAGCTGCTGACAACTGGTAATGACAGCATTGTGTGGAGGGTCATGATTGTCAATGTCACCAGACAGATACCTAAGGAAGATGTAGACCCTGAATAAAGTACTTACTACAATGTGTTGGAAGAGCCATGACTTCATGTCTAAAGAAGATGTAGACCCTGAATAAAGTACTTACTACAATGTGTTGGAAGAGCCATGACTTCATGTCTAAAGAAGATGTAGACCCTGAATAAAGTACTTACTACAATGTGTTGGAAGAGCCATGACTTCATGTCTAAAGAAGATGTAGACCCTGAATAAAGTACTTACTACAATGTGTTGGAAGAGCCATGACTTCATGTCTAAAGAAGATGCAGACCCAGAATAAAGTACTTACTACAATGTGTTGGAAGAACCATGACTTCATGTCTAAAGAAGATGCAGACCCTGAATAAAGTACTTACTACAATGTGTTGGAAGAACCATGACTTCATGTCTAAAGAAGATGCAGACCTTGAATAAAGTACTTACTACAATGTGTTGGAAGAACCATGACTTCATGTCTAAAGAAGATGCAGACCCTGAATAAAGTACTTACTACAATGTGTTGGAAGAACCATGACTTCATGTCTAAAGAAGATGCAGACCCTGAATAAAGTACTTACTACAATGTGTTGGAAGAACCATGACTTCATGTCTAAAGAAGATGTAGACCCTGAATAAAGTACTTACTACAATGTGTTGGAAGAACTATGACTTCATGTCTAAAGAAGATGCAGACCCAGAATAAAGTACTTACTACAATGTGTTGGAAGAACCATGACTTCATGTCTAAAGAAGATGCAGACCCTGAATAAAGTACTTACTACAATGTGTTGGAAGAACCATGACTTCATGTCTAAAGAAGATGTAGACCCTGAATAAAGTACTTACTACAATGTGTTGGAAGAGCCATGACTTTATGTCTAAAGAAGATGCAGACCTTGAATAAAGTACTTACTACAATGTGTTGGAAGAACCATGACTTCATGTCTAAAGAAGATGCAGACCCTGAATAAAGTACTTACTACAATGTGCTGGAAGAACCATGACTTCATGTCTAAAGAAGATGCAGACCCTGAATAAAGTACTCACTACAATGTGTTGGAAGAACCATGACTTCATGTCTAAAGAAGATGCAGACCTTGAATAAAGTACTTACTACAATGTGCTGGAAGAACCATGACTTCATGTCTAAAGATGCAGACACTGAATAAAGTACTTACTACAATGTGCTGGAAGAACCATGACTTCATGTCTAAAGAAGATGCAGACCCTGAATAAAGTACTTACTACAATGTGCTGGAAGAACCATGACTTCATGTCTAAAGAAGATGTAACCACTGAATAAAGTACTTACTACAATGTGTTGGAAGAACCATGACTTCATGTCTAAAGAAGATGCAGACCCTGAATAAAGTACTTACTACAATGTGCTGGAAGAACCATGACTTCATGTCTAAAGAAGATGCAGACCCTGAATAAAGTACTTACTACAATGTGTTGGAAGAACCATGACTTCATGTCTAAAGAAGATGCAGACCCTGAATAAAGTACTTACTACAATGTGTTGGAAGAACCATGACTTCATGTCTAAAGAAGATGCAGACCTTGAATAAAGTACTTACTACAATGTGCTGGAAGAACCATGACTTCATGTCTAAAGATGCAGACACTGAATAAAGTACTTACTACAATGTGCTGGAAGAACCATGACTTAATGTCTAAAGAAGATGCAGACCCTGAATAAAGTACTTACTACAATGTGCTGGAAGAACCATGACTTCATGTCTAAAGAAGATGTGTAGACACTGAATAAAGTACTTACTACAATGTGTTGGAAGAACCATGACTTCATGTCTAAAGAAGATGCAGACCCTGAATAAAGTACTTACTACAATGTGCTGGAAGAACCATGACTTCATGTCTAAAGAAGATGCAGACCCTGAATAAAGTACTTACTACAATGTGTTGGAAGAGCCATGACTTCATGTCTAAAGAAGATGCAGACCCTGAATAAAGTACTTACTACAATGTGCTGGAAGAACCATGACTTCATGTCTAAAGAAGATGTAGACCCTGAGTAAAGTACTTACTACAATGTGTTGGAAGAGCCATGACTTCATGTCTAAAGGCGCAAACCCTCAATAAAGTACTTACTACAATGTGCTGGAAGAACCATGACTTCATGTCTAAAGAAGATGCAGACCCTGAATAAAGTACTTACTACAATGTGTTGGAAGAGCCATGACTTCATGTCTAAAGAAGATGTAGACCCTGAATAAAGTACTTACTACAATGTGTTGGAAGAGCCATGACTTCATGTCTAAAGAAGATGTAGACCCTGAATAAAGTACTTACTACAATGTGTTGGAAGAGCCATGACTTCATGTCTAAAGAAGATGTAGACCCTGAATAAAGTACTTACTACAATGTGTTGGAAGAGCCATGACTTCATGTCTAAAGAAGATGCAGACCCAGAATAAAGTACTTACTACAATGTGTTGGAAGAACCATGACTTCATGTCTAAAGAAGATGCAGACCCTGAATAAAGTACTTACTACAATGTGTTGGAAGAACCATGACTTCATGTCTAAAGAAGATGCAGACCTTGAATAAAGTACTTACTACAATGTGTTGGAAGAACCATGACTTCATGTCTAAAGAAGATGCAGACCCTGAATAAAGTACTTACTACAATGTGTTGGAAGAACCATGACTTCATGTCTAAAGAAGATGCAGACCCTCAATAAAGTACTTACTACAATGTGTTGGAAGAACCATGACTTCATGTCTAAAGAAGATGTAGACCCTGAATAAAGTACTTACTACAATGTGTTGGAAGAACTATGACTTCATGTCTAAAGAAGATGCAGACCCAGAATAAAGTACTTACTACAATGTGTTGGAAGAACCATGACTTCATGTCTAAAGAAGATGCAGACCCTGAATAAAGTACTTACTACAATGTGTTGGAAGAACCATGACTTCATGTCTAAAGAAGATGTAGACCCTGAATAAAGTACTTACTACAATGTGTTGGAAGAGCCATGACTTTATGTCTAAAGAAGATGCAGACCTTGAATAAAGTACTTACTACAATGTGCTGGAAGAACCATGACTTCATGTCTAAAGAAGATGCAGACCCTGAATAAAGTACTCACTACAATGTGTTGGAAGAACCATGACTTCATGTCTAAAGAAGATGCAGACCCTGAATAAAGTACTTACTACAATGTGCTGGAAGAACCATGACTTCATGTCTAAAGAAGATGTAACCACTGAATAAAGTACTTACTACAATGTGTTGGAAGAACCATGACTTCATGTCTAAAGAAGATGCAGACCCTGAATAAAGTACTTACTACAATGTGCTGGAAGAACCATGACTTCATGTCTAAAGAAGATGCAGACCCTGAATAAAGTACTTACTACAATGTGTTGGAAGAACCATGACTTCATGTCTAAAGAAGATGCAGACCCTGAATAAAGTACTTACTACAATGTGTTGGAAGAACCATGACTTCATGTCTAAAGAAGATGCAGACCCTGAATAAAGTACTTACTACAATGTGTTGGAAGAACCATGACTTCATGTCTAAAGAAGATGCAGACCCTGAATAAAGTACTTACTACAATGTGCTGGAAGAACCATGACTTCATGTCTAAAGAAGATGTAGACACTGAATAAAGTACTTACTACAATGTGTTGGAAGAACCATGACTTCATGTCTAAAGAAGATGCAGACCCTGAATAAAGTACTTACTACAATGTGCTGGAAGAACCATGACTTCATGTCTAAAGAAGATGCAGACCCTGAATAAAGTACTTACTACAATGTGCTGGAAGAACCATGACTTCATGTCTAAAGAAGATGTAGACCCTGAATAAAGTACTTACTACAATGTGTTGGAAGAGCCATGACTTCATGTCTAAAGGCGCAAACCCTCAATAAAGTACTTACTACAATGTGCTGGAAGAACCATGACTTCATGTCTAAAGAAGATGCAGACCCTGAATAAAGTACTTACTACAATGTGTTGGAAGAGCCATGACTTCATGTCTAAAGAAGATGTAGACCCTGAATAAAGTACTTACTACAATGTGTTGGAAGAGCCATGACTTCATGTCTAAAGAAGGCGCAAACCCTCAATAAAGTACTTACTATAATGTGCTGGAAGAACCATGACTTCATGTCTAAAGAAGATGCAGACCCTGAATAAAGTACTTACTACAATGTGTTGGAAGAACCATGACTTCATGTCTAAAGAAGATGTAGACCCTGAATAAAGTACTTACCACAATGTGTTGGAAGAGTCATGACTTCATGTCTAAAGAAGGCGCAAACCCTCAATAAAGTACTTACTACAATGTGCTGGAAGAACCATGACTTCATGTCTAAAGAAGATGCAGACCCTGAATAAAGTACTTACTACAATGTGTTGGAAGAGCAATGACTTCATGTCTAAAGAAGATGCAGACCCTCAATAAAGTACTTACTACAATGTGTTGGAAGAGCCATGACTTCATGTCTAAAGAAGATGCAGACCCTCAATAAAGTACTTACTACAATGTGTTGGAAGAGCCATGACTTCATGTCTAAAGAAGGCGCAAACCCTCAATAAAGTACTTACTACAATGTGTTGGAAGAGCCATGACTTCATGTCTAAAGAAGGCGCAAACCCTCAATAAAGTACTTACTACAATGTGCTGGAAGAGCCATGACTTCATGACCTGTGTTGCATGCTTTGGTAGAACACCGCGCTTGCTCTTCTTTCTTGACATGTCTTCATCATCGCTGGCCAGGGAAGGACTAACCATGATCGGTCCTGGAGTAAGTACTGTGGGAAAACACAACCAGGCAGGGTTTCACATCCCCCAAAACACTTGGCAAACAGGAGAAACACGTGTGTGGGTCTCTCAACATCAAACAATAACGAACTGCAACTTTCACTACACTGTTAATCTATCATTTAAAGATTATTCAAACACTTAAACATTGATCTCAGTTAATATGATGTAATTTGTGTTATAAATATGTTATTCTTATTTACAAGGCATTTAATTTATGTTCAAAATGTTATGTACTTGATAATTTTACTTTAAAATTAATCAAAACTTGGTAGTATATTAGCCTAAATGCAGTAATGCAGCAGACATAACAATTATTGCAACAGAAACATACTTATTTTCATAACAACTGATTTAGATGTGTATTTTAATGTCCTTACATGGTGTTGTGGGTGTGGAGACGGTCGCAGATGGGGTACCAATCTGCGACAGGGGCATACTGCCTGGTATGGCTGGTGTCGTGGGGGTGGCTGGCTGGGGCGTCTGAACTTGCAGAGGGGGTGGGATCTGTCACACAAGACACTAACATGAACCAACCACAAATACACGCAGCTGTTCAGGTAGTTGTTATGATCATCTCCTGGCTGCTGGATGTTGTAAGTTGTAACCAAATGGTTTCAGACCCTAAGTATTTCCAGTGCCTGGTATGACAATTGTGCTTCATAAGATTTCAAACAAAAGGACAGGACTGTTGATACGTGGTTGGTACAGCATAACCAAAGATCGTTGATGTAATTGTTCTTTTTAATGTTGGAGATCTGAAGTTGAAACGTGGCTTCTATCTCACAAACATGGCTGCCGGTAGAATACTGCACATGGATGCCTCTTTCTGGTCATCTGCTAAATCACTGATTGGACCAAGCTGAAATTCCTGGTATGTACATATAAGCAGTATAGTTGCAACAACTTTTAAAAATGAAACACTAGAGGCAATGGGGAAAAATATTTACTTATAGTGGTACTTTATAGTGATACGAGACACGTGTAAGACATGAGCATCCTCCACTGACCTGAATGGGTTGTGCAACAAGACCTTGAGGAGTCTGCACCATCTGATAGACGGTCCCTCCAGACACGATCTGACCCTGTGCGAGGCCAGCTGACGCGGCCGCAGGGGATAGTGCAGTACCACCCGGTGCCGACGGCATTGTTGGTGTCAATGGCATGGTGACACTGGACGGTGGTGGACTAAAGTCAGACTCATCCCCACCATCTGAGCCGATGCCATCGACTCGCAGCAACTGTTCACTCTGCAGTTTGCCTTTAAGGCACGCAATGTAGCGGTTGCAGAAGTCCTTGCATAGTTCGTTCACTTTCTCTAGCTCAAGTAGATGAATGCGCAGCACCTGGATCGCTTTAACCATCTGCAATGCAAAATCACTGGTTTAAACATTTTCATTATGTCACATATTAAAGTTTTTAGCACTGTTTTTTTATTTTAAATAATTACGCAATTAAATATATGCACATATTTTATTATTTGTCTACTTTTTATTTAGAGAAGCCCTGCTAATTTCGCCCACTTTTAATATGGCTCCTATAAACTGTCACTAAAAAAACAGACATTTCCCACATCAGACACTACCAAGAAATACTTACGACATTCAGTTACATGTAATTATTTATTCATAACTGGCAGAACTGAGAAAAGGAATAAAAAATTATATAACACTATTATTATATTATTGAAGACATATCAAAAATAAAAAAGCACAGAAAACACATGTACATAGGGCACAGCACATGTACATAGGGCACAGCACATGTACATAGGGCACATCACATGTACATAGGGCACAGCACATGTACATAGGGCACAGCACATGTACATAGGGCACAGCACATGTACATAGGGCACAGCACATGTACATAGGGCACAGCACATGTACATAGGGCACAGCACATGTACATAGGGCACAGCACATGTACATAGGGCACAGCACATGACCAGTCGCAGAAGAGCAATCACCTTTCAAAACTTTCAATCCAATTACGTGGTACAAAAAAAATATTCTTCAAATCCTACTTACAATATAGCACTGTTAGTGCAAACATACAAATATATAGTGCATATTTCATCAGTTTGAGGACAGTGCAGCCACATAAGTCCGATATCCTTTTTCAGAATATTAAGAATGATCATGCATACAGTGCTCCATAGAGGGAAATAATAGGTAGGAAGAGCAACAATGTCATATCAGACGTAGACACAAATAACATATTCTGATATGATTTCCCGCATGAGTAACCAGAGAAATAGCTGACAGTCGGCACTACTTGTGGAATCTTGATGCATATACTCAATCCCCACAATAAACATCATTCATTTGGCCTTTTCATATCTCTATATCTGTGTTGTGTTGTTAATTGCATAAACTCACTTTGCCAAGATAGGTTACACTGATGAATCTGCCACTGTTGATTATCCAATCACTGCTGCTGTTACAGTTTTGCTCAGCTAGGTATGGGACCATCACATCATATAAAATGGTCATTGACTGGATAATATGTGCATAACAATCCACAGTCAGCATCTCCTCAGTACCTATATTCATCGTTCAATAAGTTTTTCACTAAAAACAAAATTTCTAACAATTTGTTTGCACTGCACCGATGAAATAACTGCTTTAGAGGTTTAGAATATGGATCTCTTGCGCAAAAGTTTCATAAGATTTTTGTGAAAGCAGATTCATTAGTGTAACCTTGCCAAGGTGAGTGCACACAAAATACAGTGGTGGAGTAAGCCTATACAGACCAGACCGTCAAGCTCAGGATTGTCGCTGAAGAAAGGTTTATGTTCCTGTTCCTGGCGCTGCACGAAGGCCTGGATGTCGACATCGAAGCAGTCGGATGACGGACAGTCAGGTGTTTGTGTGACCTGCTCACACTTCTCAAAGAACAGGGCCATCAGTGGGAACAGAGGGTGTCTGCAAGTGCAACAGGGCGTCAAGTGCAACAGGGCGTCAAGTCAAATTATGATTATATAGCAAGTAACTCACCAATGTGAACGTCAGACTTTGGGTCAATGACATTATATAAATTCCAATTCCAAACCAATTACAAATACCAATTCTAATTACACCTAAAAATACCATTTCCAATTATCAGTTCCAAAAAAAGTATGTGATACTGAATGAAATAATCTATTTTAGAGCAGCTTTATTTATTTTTTGCATATTATGGCGCATAATGGCAAACAAATATGATATCTGCAACATGACGTATATTATATTTAACTGATTATTTGTAACGCCTAAATCTAATGATCAGAGTTAATTATCTTTATAATTTAAACAAAAGGGTGCTCTATTTTATTAAGCTGACTGCACATGTTACTTAAACTAGTCACATGTTACTTAAACTAGTCATGTTACTTAAACTAGTCACATGTTACTTAAACTAGTCACATGTTACTTAAACTAGTCACATGTTACTTAAACTAGTCACACACTATAAACCTAAACATCAACAAACCTGATTTGCGACAGGATAAATCAATTGCAGAGGCAGTTTTCACTGACTGAATGTTGATTAGATTATCAAAAGTTCATTTATTAAATTTAAAATATATATATATATATATTTTTTCGACATGAGCACAGAGAAATATAAATGGAGACATGAGCTAATAATATCTGCAGGTTGGAATTGATTAGATAATACTGGGTGTGTTAAGTGAGAGGCGCCGAACGACAGAATCATCAACATAATGATGTTGGCTGTTTAATGGAAGAAGAAGAAGAAGTGAAAGTAAACATATTTATTGAATACTAGCTTACCGGTAAATTGCTTTTTTGTCATTTTCAATGACACCATCTGACTGTTGGCCTTGTCCACCATTGTTGGTTGTGCTACAACAGGTGACAGGACATCTACTCAGTGATTCAGATTCATGCTACAACAGGTGACAGGACATCTACTCATTGATTCAGATTCATGCTACAACAGGTGACAGGACATCTACTCATTGATTCAGATTCATGCTACAACAGGTGACAGGACATCTACTCATTGATTCAGATTCATGCTACAACAGGTGACAGGACATCTACTCATTGATTCAGATTCATGCTGGACATCGGACGTAGTCCAAGAAATTTTCTAAATATCCAAATATAAAATAGGGATTCCGCACATTTGTCCGATCTCAGCGATCAATGATTGTTTACCCATCAAACACTCAGTAGGCAGCTACTAAACACTCAGCAGACAGCTACTAAACACTCAGCAGGCAGCTACTAAACCCTCAGCAGGCAGCTACTAGCATCCACATAGAAATTTTAATTTAACTGTCACCAGTAACTCAGGATAATGATGCGGTTAAGTCAGCTGAAGCGGCAAAGGTGCATGTAACAAATTTCTTTAAAAAATTACTGACCACTCAGGGTCACTTCAATATAAGGTCAGACTGTTGGAATACTCTTATGGAAACCCATGACTAGGTTGATTAAGTTACAAGATTCAAGATCTTTATTCGACCCATAGTAATTTCAACTTAAATGTTGCACCAATGGAACAGGCAAGTATGTAACAAAATAACCAAATTACACGTTATTTATCTCCTCATCATTTTCTCAACTTCAATAAAAAAATTTAAAAAAAACAGAAACAAATTTGAACTAAATATTTTTTATTTAGAAACACCACATTAATTTAAATGTACAGCTCAAAAATTAACTGTACTAAACTAAAAAAAACCAGTTTGGCCAACCCATTGACATGGCCAGCACTAACTGGTATTGACTAGAAAATATGTTTAAAAATAAAACTTATAAATATCTGGTAAGGGCACAATACACATAAATTAATTTTGTTTACCTGTGCGCCTCCTCTATCTGGGTGCCACTGCTGATTGCCTGTGTGACTGCCTGGTCAAGGACTTGACCAGAAGAGGTGTCCTGATAGGTGACTGTGAGGCCCTGGGGAAGGACAGGCACAATGGTCTGGCCAGCAGCAGAGTTCTGCATGCTGAAAGTCTTGTAGCCACTGCCAGGCAACTCCTGAAGGAAACATCAAAGGCACTGCAATGGAAACAGTTATATAGGTGCTGTGGAAGCCGGGTTATGACGAGTGTTGTATCAGACATCAGGGTGTAACATTGATGCATTAACAAGATTTAACAAGATTTGCCATCCAAGCCAAAGGCCCAGATGGCAAGTGGTCAAGGAAGCCATTGGCTTATCGAGAGTCCAACAATGTTCACCTACTTATAACCCGCCCTCCTGATATATGTGTCAACCTTGTTTTTAAACATATTCACGCTGCTAGCAGTTACACAATCTGTAGACAGTTTGTTCCATTCATTTATTGTCCTCTGTGAGAACGAGTGCTTCCTGATGTCCAATCTACATTGATCCTTTACTAATTTTACCTCATGTCCTCTAGTTCTGCTATCCTTCTTGAGTGAGAAAAACATATTTCTATCAATATTTTCATACCCATTCAATATCTTAAAAACTTCAATCTGATCTCCTCTTAACCTCCTTGTCTCTAGAGTTGTTAAACCACATTCTTTCAGGCGTTCTTCATAACTAAGGTCTCTAAGTTCTGGAATCATTTTAGTTGCTCTCCTTTGTATGCGTTCAAGCGTATCTATATCCTTCTTACGATATGGTCTCCATGCTTGTATACAGTATTCTAAATGAGGTCTAACTATTGCTTTATAAAGAGGTATAATTAACTTTTTTCCCTTATATGTTATGTTTCTTCTAATCAATCCAAGAATTTGATTACCCTTTGAAGCTGCAATACCACACTGCTCTGAAACTTTATGATACTACACTTCCCCCATTATGATACTACACTTCCCCCATTATGATACTACACTTCCCCCATTATGCAATCCATTAACAATCTGAAATTAGCCAAAAAATTAACTGGGCGAGATTTTTCAAAACTGACCCAGTTCTATTTTGAACCGGTCCAGGTGAGTTTGAACAAGCTCTATATTTTTTTTTATTATTAAGTATAAATAATAAAGCAAAGTTTTTGCGTGTAAAACTAATACAGGCACTGCTTTAAATTAGAATAAATAATAATTTAATAAATATAAACCATACCAAATATTGTCGTTAATTTATTATAACTAGCATACCAATAAAATAAAGTAATGAATTTAATAATCAGTTCAATGTGAATTTTATTTGCGAAACAGTTACAATTGTTGAAAGCAACATTATGTTTGATATTGATGTTTCGCGCACTCTGCCACTGCTATGAGGCTGGGCCTGGCATGGGCAAAAATCTATGCCGTTCTCAGTCTCCTTAGTATCACCAGTATGAAATAAATTGGCATAACATCCTTAAAAAAAACAATTCTCGCAACTTTGTCTACCATCTTTGTTTTGGTGTTTCCCTGGTATTCCCCAAGATGTCATTTAATGTGAATCATCCAATAGGCATCCATGTTACAAATGCCAGGGGTTTGCCTTGGATATGTGGATTTCGCCTTTGCCTTGGCAGAGGTCTGTCGTTACCAAAGAAGTACTTTGTCACAACTGTATTTTATATCGAATTAGCATATCGTATAATTCCCAATAGTAGCACACCACCTAATAGATGCACACCCCCCTTTTTGAGAAGCGAAACCATGTGCAAAAACATAGATTTTCAGGAGTGAAGGCACGCTAAACGCAAATGACCGCAGTATTGATGCGGCTGGCGTCACCTTGCATACTCTAGAAATAATTCATAGTGTGTGTTTTTAGCAGCAACATGGCACCACATTGTTATCACTACTGGCGGCTTTCACCAGATGTCTGTGGAAGTACTAGGCCTAGTGTGTGTTTTTAGCAGCAACATGGCACCACATTGTTATCACTACTGGCGGCTTTCACCAGATGTCTGTAGAAGTACTAGGCCTAGTGTGTGTTTTTAGCAGCAACATGGCACCACATTGTTATCACTACTGGCGGCTTTCACCAGATGTCTGTAGAAGTACTAGGCCTAGTGTGTGTTTTTAGCAGCAACATGGCACCACATTGTTATCACTACTGGCGGCTTTCACCAGATGTCTGTAGAAGTACTAGGCCTAGTGTGTGTTTTTAGCTGCAATATGGCACCACATTGTTATCACTACTGGCGGCTTTCACCAGATGTCTGTAGAAGTACTAGGCCTAGTGTGTGTTTTTAGCAGCAACATGGCACCACATTGTTATCACTACTGGCGGCTTTCACCAGATGTCTGTAGAAGTACTAGGCCTAGTGTGTGTTTTTAGCTGCAATATGGCACCACATTGTTATCACTACTGGCGGCTTTCACCAGATGTCTGTAGAAGTACTAGGCCTAGTGTGTGTTTTTAGCTGCAACATGGCACCACATTGTTATCACTACTGGCGGCTTTCACCAGATGTCTGTAGAAGTACTAGGCCTAGTGTGTGTTTTTTAGCTGCAACATGGCACCACATTGTTATCACTACTGGCGGCTTTCACCAGATGTCTGTAGAAGTACTAGGCCTAGTGTGTGTTTTTAGCTGCAACATGGCACCACATTGTTATCACTACTGGCGGCTTTCACCAGATGTCTGTAGAAGTACTAGGCCTAGTGTGTGTTTTTAGCAGCAACATGGCACCACATTGTTATCACTACTGGCGGCTTTCACCAGATGTCTGTAGAAGTACTAGGCCTAGTGTGTTTTTAGCTGCAACATGGCACCACATTGGTATCACTACTGGCGGCTTTCACCAGATGTCTGTAGAAGTACTAGGCCTAGTGCGTGTTTTTAGCAGCAACATGGCACCACATTGTTATCACTACTGGCAGCTTTCACCAGATGTCTGTAGAAGTACTAGGCCTAGTGTGTGTTTTTAGCTGCAACATGGCACCACATTGTTATCACTACTGGCGGCTTTCACCAGATGTCTGTAGAAGTACTAGGCCTAGTGTGTGTTTTTAGCAGCAACATGGCACCACATTGTTATCACTACTGGCGGCTTTCACCAGATGTCTGTAGAAGTACTAGGCCTAGTGTGTATTTTTAGCTGCAACATGGCACCACATTGTTATCACTACTGGCAGCTTTCACCAGATGTCTGTAGAAGTACTAGGCCTAGTGTGTGTTTTTAGCTGCAACATGGCACCACATTGTTATCACTACTGGTGGCTTTCACCAGATGTCTGTGGAAGTACTAGGCCTAGTGTGTTTTTAGCTGCAACATGGCACCACATTGTTATCACTACTGGTGGATTTCGCCAGATGTTTGTGGACCAGGACTAGCTATTATTTATTTTATTGCTCGTTCACAGTCAGCAAAGCATGCGAGTTTGAATTGTCTATTTAATGACGCTCAAAGAATCGTGAGGTGGCCGGCTGATGTTTGTCTAAAATTACAAAAACTGTGAACGAACGTGCTTTCTTAGTGTCTCTCTCGTGCATTTTTGTAGTGTATCGATCGAGCATCGTTTGGTTTGGTTAGATGTGCTGAAACTGCATCTTTGCTAAGTGCAAAACAAACAATGCAACACTTCATTGTAGGCTTACATTAAATTTATTTAGCACCATCAAAATAATTTGAAGTACATGTAGATTGATTAAAATACATCATGCAAAACAAGAGCTAGTTATAAAATAGATCTGTGATCAATGACATGGTTCCCGAATCATTCCCTAGAAGCGCCCCGCATTCTTCGCATAGTTCACAGTGGCGCCACACTGCAGATTAGCTACCAGTCTGATTTAGAGGCTGATTTCACCCATAGCGGCAGATCATGATTCAGGCCACGTTTGAGAACTAATAGACGCACACCCAAGCCTTCGCAATCGCACCCAAGCCTTCGCACTCGTACCCAAGCCTTCGCACTCGCGCACTGCACGTCTATAGGGGACAATATGGTAGATTGGTAGGTACTGTCATTTGGATGAATCAGTGGCTGCCGATAAAACAGCCTTAAATTCAAACACTGCATTAATTAAATCTACTCTGCATAAATTACCAACAAATTAAAATCATATCAAGGTAATTAGTCAAGAAATTCAAAAATGTTGTGAACAATATAATTTTTTAGCCTACTGTAAAAAAATGGCTGCATATGTTATGTAGCTAAGGTATGAAAGTATCCTAGCATCAATGATTAATGAGCAGCTACTGCTCATTCATTATGCATTAATGTTAGGATAGCTTGATTGAATTAACATCTTAATGTGGTCAGATATCTTGGCATGGCAATAATATCAATTACAAAAAACTGTAATTATTTATAACGGCTCACGTTTGTTTTGTCTTTTGGGGTTTAACTACAAACAACCCTGCCTAGGGCTAACGTAGGAGTGGTTTATTTTCAGAGTTTTCCTTCTCTAGAGTTAGTGAGTTAACAACAGGTTTTTCCATTTCTCAGTGTGGATTATGTTACTTCCGCTGGCATAGACACCAGATAAAAGGGACCAACAGCTTTTCAGTCTCTTCTGAAAGACACAGACAAAGTGGGGTGAACGAAATTGCCCAAGTTTTGACATGGCAGCAGGTGGATTCAAAACCCGATCCCCTCGATCAACAGTCCGCGGTTTTGCCGCTGAGCCACCGCACCACACTTTAAGGGAAGCATATTGAACTTATTTAGGATAATTATACTCCACAAGCTTTAACAATATATAATTATTAGCACAATTACTAATAATTAAGTTTAATATAAAATTCACATCAATATAAAATGCCAAAAGAAACAACCAAACTGACTGTATTCCTTCCAACGCCCACCATTTCACTTTATCCTGAACTAGCTAACCCAGCGTTACATTAGGAGAAAAGGCAGTCATAAGTTTTTTCTAGTTAAAGTTGCATCTAGGAATATCTACATTACTATATTGATGGAGTTACCATTATGTATGTTATGCTATTATTCCTAGATGCTTTTGACCTAAGGTGCCAAATTTCAGGGGTTCATTTACGACCCCAGGAAGGAGTCGTAACACTTTTATTTACTTTTTTAAATTCCCCATGGGACAGGCATGTTATCAGCACCACTATTTGGGGTGGTACAGGGATGAACCGATGGATGCATAATCTGATTTCGGAATCCTCCCCTAGAGGGAACATTACACGGAACAAATAACAGTGGCACCAGCGGACTAGGCACCAGTGGACTAGGCACCAGTCTGGAAGCTACAATAGCCAGCCTTGTCAAAGCTTCGCTGCAATAAATTCAAAATTGTTGCATACAACCTGGCCCAGGGACAGATACATTGGCATGTGTCATTATTATCAAGTTTACAGTTGCATCGAAACATTTTAATTCCACCATTGCAACTTCTGCTACAGCCCTTTTGAAATGTTGACAACCCCCCACCCACGGGGAAATTTTTAAGAACTAAACACGTACGAATCATACTCATGGCCCCCAAGTGCCTCTACACGATGTCAGCCCCCATACATGCGAAATTAACAAAAGAGGGTAAAAAGAAAGAAACAAACAAAGATGCTGGCACTGGCACTACATTTACTTTCCAACCAGTCAATTAATTTCTTCAGTCTAGTCCAAGATTCATTCCCATTATTAAAAAACTATTGCCAATTATTGTGTTGTTTTCTGAACGATTAAACAAAACACAGGATACGTCACTAATAGTATAGGTGGGTCATTATTTGATACACACTTAAAAGAAAAAAAATTGAAGTGTATGTTCATTTATAAATTTACAAATTAATGTTTCTTTGATATGACTACAGCCAAAAGAAACACCAACCTTATTGGAAATATTGACAAATGTCTCACAGAGCCATGTTCCAGTAATGCATATTTCATGTGACCATTATCAGCCTCATGATGAAGGCGAATCCCATGAGCAACTGAAAAACAAACAGACAACAATTGATACGTATATCCAAAAAAAACTTTCATTCTAAACACTTCAACTTCTGTAATTTAGCCTACTATTTGCCTGAAAATGTGTCAGCATAAGAATAAAGTGAATTTAAATTAATTGCTGTATTTTATAAATTTTTACAGTACTAGCCGAGTTGCAAAGAAAAGGCATCCACTGCTAGAGCCTCTGACTCATTGTACTACCCAGAGAAGTTTTGTTAGAGCAATGCCTGTGACAACTCCATGCTTAACTGCAGGTTTCACGAAGCATTCATGCGTACTAAGGAATTTATATGGATGTTTGATGTTGATCGTGTAACTCGGAATAATCATAGAAAACATGCAAATGTACCATTGCTAACAACTGTACAAATTCCTATTGTTCTGAGTTACGTAATCTATGCCAAACGTCCAAACAGGTTCCTCTGTAATATTCCCAACCACTTGGGAATTTTTATTTTGTTTTAATGTAACAACCATCCCCATGGGCCCTTGGTCATGCCAAAAAGTCAGCCCAATGCATGTGAAACTGATGGAGATATGTACAGACATAGAGCCACAAACTACTTTATAGTATATATTAAGACGTTTTTTTTCAGAAAAAAAATCTTTTCAATCATGATTTATAAGCATAACTATTAAATTGTCTGTACATTAAATCTAAAAGCCACACAAAATTCTGCACAGTTCCAAAGACAAAACAAACAAGCCATATAAATTCACATCACAATGTAAACATTACTTGTTTAGCTTATGTCGTAGTTGTCAATATCTGCTTATGAAAACCATGAAACACCATCCTCCATTTAACTCGATTTAAGCACTGCTTCATTCAGACCTGGGGTTGATGAACTCGGTACTCATGTACATTTTTGAAGTACTCGTACTCATGGAAATTATGGATCATGTACTCGTATTCATGCTCAATGTACTCAGATTTTACAAGTACATCTCAGTACTTTTTAATATGATTTTATTTTAAATAGTCTTACCAAGTATTTGTAGTTAACAGAATAAAACAATTTTTTTTAATACTTCCATAGTATCTGAATTGTTGAAATACATTATTTCTGATTGATATGACAAAGTTAACTAAAGGCTTCACTAAAGACAGCATCTTTTCCTGGTCACAAACCCAAAGTTACCCATAAGCAAACAGTTATGTTAGCAACCATTTCAGGCTATAATCCTTGTTTAAAATTAAGCTAGGAAGTCCATAATGAAGGGGCCATGGGTTAGCCTTAAAATGCCTTTGATGCTCATACAAAGGACAGTGTTAAGAACTAGCTGAGTCTATTTTTATAGTGACTCAAGTCACACAGTACCAGTAGTCTTTATTCAAATTAGCACACAACCAGTTTGGACAAAATTAATCTTCTCACTAGGTAATTCTGGTGCGAGACCAATAAACACAGTCTGTTAAAGTACTTCTCTAATGGTTATATTTTTTATTATAATCAATAAATTATTATTGTTAGATTATGCACCTGATGTACTGTTTTATATTATTGCTTAATAAGCCTCACTATATTGATTGCCTAGGTAATTCTGGTGCGAGACCAATAAACGCAGTCTGTACTTTCAATTGCATCTCGCAGTCTTCTTCAGCAGACTGAAGTTACAGATGTAAGTCTGCTGAAGAAGACTACGAGATGCAGTTGAAATATTCAGAACGAACACTAAGCTTCTTGAGAGGTAATTACGCTTAATATTAATAACTAAGAAATCGGATCATCTATCCATACTTGTCTAATGGTTATATTTTTTTGTTATAATAAATAAATTATTATTGTTAGACTATGCACCTGATGTACTGTTTTACTTTATTGCTTAATAAGCCTCATATTGTGTACTATGCAGAGTAAACCTACATTTACACCGTCTGATTCGTGAATCCAGTTGTACAACGTTCTTGGTAAAAGTGTTTTGTAGTGAGCAGGTTCTCTACAGTCTACAAATCAGAAGGTGGTCCGATAATAAGTGCAATTAACAGTCAGGTGCTACCAAAACTACATCTAGGGTCTGAGAGAGCAGATCTAGGGTTTGAGAGAGCAGAAATAAGAGAAGTACTAAACAAAGAAAAGCAGTATTTGAGGTTTCAGGTGAGAAATTGTTTGGTGCCTCCTGCTGATTGCTTTATTTTATAACTTGCCACACACTGATGTTCCCTTAAACATACTACATTTGAACAGCTGATGTTATTTAGGTGCAATGAAAAAAAGTTAAATAAATGAGGACGCCAATGAACATCCTAGTTTCAATGCTTCGTCTTGACTTTCAAAGTTTTACCTTTCATTAATGCTCTGTAATTATGTTACTTGTTCATGAAATTTATTTTTTTATGGTTTTCTCATAAAAAAGTTGCATAATCAATTGTTCCTGAATTATATAAATTAAAAAGTTTCATTTAAAAAATTTTATTACTAATAATTTACTATATCAAACAAAATGTACTCATAGTGGACTTGTATTCAGCCATCACCAATGTAGGGGAAAGCAGTGTTAGTTGAGCCATTTTTCATTCTTTTTGATTTCTAGGGCGCAATAATAGTCATAAGTCAAAATTGTTTTTACTCACATAAACTATGATTATTAGTAGATCATTTTATACCAAGATATCTCTAGTATGCATAGATAATTATATATAGCTGATTCAATTAGGGCTAGTAAACTGGCTCAGCGAACACTTAGTGTGGGGTAAATCACCTGGAGTTGATGGGATACCACCAAAACTGCTAAAGGAAATTGTTGAGCAAATTAGTACACCACTTGCAAAAGTGTTTAACTTGTCACTAGAAGACTAGATAGTTCCTGCAGAATGGAAAGAAGCAAACATTACACCGCTATTTAAGAAAGGATCGAGGAACAAACCAGAAAATTACAGACCAGTGAGTTTAACATCAGTTGTATGTAAATTACTCGAAACATTAATTAGAGACCACATGGTCGAATTCCTTGTAAAACATAAATTAATAAATACATCTCAATATGGGTTCCTAAAAGCAAGGTCATGTCTGACCAATCTCTTATGTTTTTTTGGAAGAAATTACAAAGTGGGTAGATGACGGGTCACCAGTGGATGTTGTCTATTTAGATTTTCAGAAAGCTTTCGATAAAGTGCCACATCAAAGATTGTTACTTAAACTAAAAGTGTAGGTAATGATGTAATCAACTGGATAGAAAAGTGGCTTACACACAGAAGACAGAGAGTAATAGTAGATGGTGAGATTTCGAACTGGAAATCTGTTTTGAGTGGGGTACCACAGGGATCAGTATTAGGCCCTATATTGTTTTTAATATATATAAATGATTTGGAAGATGACATATCTAGCAAAGTACTTAAATTTGCAGATAACACAAAAGTATTCAGAAAGGTTACTAATGTTACAGATAAACAAAGTTTACAGGATGATCTAGATAAATTAGTTAAATAGTCAGAAAAATGGCAAATGTTATTAAATTTTGGGAAGTGTAAATGCATACACATAGGACATGGAAACGTGGACGAAGAATATAAAATGGGGGATGCTGTACTAGGTAGAACCACACAAGAAAAGGACTTAGGTGTATAGAAGTATTTAAAATAGTGAACGGTTATGAGGATGTTGATAGGAATATATTCTTCAAACTTAAAGAAGGCAGTAGAACCAGAGGAGACAAAGCAGCATTAGTTAAGGAGCAGTGTAGGTTGGACATGAGAAAGTACTCTTTCTCACAGAGGGTGATAAATGAGTGGAACAAACTGCCAAATGATTGTGTTAATGCTAGTAGTGTGAATATGTTTAAAAATAGAATTGACAGATATATGATAAGGGCGGGCTACACATAGATGATAAAATTGTTGGACTCTCAATAAGCCAATGGCTTCCTTGTCCACTTGCCATCTGGAACTTGTTGTTTGGGATGGCAATCTTGTTAAATTGAGCCACAGTGTAGCGTAAGTTGGGCAAATGCTTCATTTGTATAATTTACATAGGCCTTGTACAACAAATTCATAACAATGCAGCCAACACATCTACCCAATGGGTATAACACATCTACCCAGTGGATATAACATGTTTATGATACACTTAATTAATATAGACTTATAGGCCAATCGCAACCAGTGTAACTAACTACTAATATGTTGCCATGTAGCTATCCCATGTCCCAATTTGCTTGAAAAAATGAATTCCTTGATGTATTTTGATGAACACTCGTCGTCATTCATTAGCTGGTCCTCAACTAACCCTTCCTTGGGCCTTGGATGGCTCAATTAGCCCCATTTCGGCAATTCAGCTTATTTAATTAACTGTTGATTGATACGTAAAGTGATGTCAATAATCTTCTTCTCTGTGAATAGTTAAACCATTTGTAAGCGCACAAACAATAAAGTCTGGTTACGTGCATTGATAGTTTAGCAGATATTAATCACAATTACCAAGTTTCAAAAAATATCAAAAAGCATACTTTTAGCTCACATTTTCTGGCGGTTGTGACAAATGTAACCTATTATATGTCAACAGTGTTCTAATAACATGTTCAATCACTGGGTGGTACCATGTAACTGTAAGGGGAAACATGGGTGGCTCAACTAACCCAGTGGCTCAACTAACACTGCCTTACCCTACTCGTACTCATGAAAATGTACTCGGACCCAGGTCTGTTCATTGTTTTCAAATCTTTTTACGGATCGCCATTTTTATGTGCCGTCCTTGTTCGCGGTGAAAACACGGGCAACAAAACTTAAAATAATTTTTTTTATCATGGATTTAAAAAAAAATTCGTCCAAAAAGCAGGATCAAGGGGGGAAACAGGTATTTCCCACCCGAAGGCATGAATGTTGACACCTGTCAAACCAAATTTATCCACGCAATGTCATATATTGACAAAACACACATCAAAACTCAATCATTCGGCAAAGCACAAATTGTTGTATGCACCCCAAACTAAGCCACTCACCAACCAAATGAGAAATAAAGAGAAATATTAACAGAATAGTAATCTTAATCAGGAATACAAAAATAGGACTTTATAAAAAATAACCATATAGATCTAGCTATTATTTACAATGAAAATAGTTAAAGTAAAAATTATGTTGACAGCTGGAATGGACATCAGCTCAGCTAACAAGAGTACAGCAAAATTAAACACATCTATGCCAGAACATTAAATCACATCTATGTTGGTGTAATTAAGCCCACACAATTTTAACTGTGGATTATTAATTGTGACAACACAAATATATATATATATATATATATATATATATATATATATATATATATATATATATATATATATATATATATATATATATATATATCATATGGAAGTAACTTATATATGGCAAATTTAAATGACATTTACCATAGAAATGGTATTGAAATTGTTATTGTCATTCAAACAAATCAAGTGAAAAAACTCTTAATTTGATCGTTACAAATCGGTTTGATCACCGCAGGCGCAGATACTGATTTCAGTTTTGTCACGAACTGACAATTATTGGATCTAGAATGTAATCTATGTTATCTGCGCCTACACGCAACACGTACATTTTCTCACACGATTATATGCGTTTTAATAAACACGCGCTTCGTGACTCGAAGCCGCCGCCCGTGACAAATATTATTAAAGAATGGCGCCTAAAACAAGATCACGGCCATTCATTATTGCCAATAAGGCTATATATGCAAATCGATCGTCAACTGGCAGAGTCGCGAAGGGGCGGCCGTTAGACAATGGTCACTCAACGGCGATGCGGAATTCCAAAGTTCACTCCCCGTTTTGCTAAACGGCGGCGTAGCGGGCGGCGGCAATGATTGGGAACCGCAGTCGTCTTGTCTTATAAAATAACCAACCGGTCGCTGCGTAAATGCGCGCACGAGCGGACGGTTTCTACGCCGAGCGTGATCTATTAGTTTCGGATGATAATTAGGGATTGTCAATCTGCCCCAAATTGTGCGTATGACATGTGTTTGGTTCGCGCACTGGTAGATTTTACCACATGAATGGCAGCTTACCTCGGGCCCGACGACACTGACACTGTCACTCTTCATCAAAATGGCGGACGTCAATTATTCCAACAACCCACCCCCAGTCACGTGGGCGGAGGCTAAGTGAAGGCGGCATGCCTCTATGCAATTGCTGCCTCTACAGTGGCTATGGCCTATGCGTCGTGACCTGAATAACTCCCCTTGATAATACCAAGTGTGCGTATTCAGTATTGTTCGCATGCGATTTAGATACATTAGGCGGGTTTAACGAATTAGTGCATACACGATGTGTCCATTAGAACAGTGAATAAATAATTTTAATCATTGATTTTTGAACACTTCGGCATCTTGAAGTTTGTAGGCGTATAAAGATATCGTGTTGCTTGTCGTAAATATTCGTTTAAAAGCCGAGGCGTTAACGCTCGGCAACCCTTGCATAGGTAGAGCTGTTTTCTCAATATTTGCATTACATACTTGTGCAGTAGTCATGCGACATATCAAGTGTTGTGCACTACTTATCTCCATGGTTTTAACCACTTTAATGCACAATGAAGTAGAAGTATACATTAAGCTTATTTTGAGTAACTTTCATCATAATTTGAGATAATAAAGTTTAAGAGTTTATGTTGTTTGACTCCTTCAGAGTTTAACAGTCAGTACTATATTTGTTTTCATTCTCCATTCCTTTATAGTTAACACATTCTGTCTGTTGCAGAAATGCTATATAATCAGCCTTTGTTTACACAACATACTGTAATGTGATTGTCTTCTTCTTCTTCCGGTTACGAGTTTACACTCTTTAAGGCTTATAAATTCGATGTGTGCGCATATGTGCAGTAAGAGAAAAATGAACAAATATATGGGAGAACATATGACAGTGTGCATGTATATAGTAATGCAAATTAAGGAGAGGAAAAGTTGATAGTATGAAAACTGCAATATGTGTTAATGTTGCAAGCTGGAGATCCTGTCTTAAAATCTACTTGCTAGCTACGTCAGATAACAGGTTGTTCCAGTTAGCTATTGTATGGGGTAGGAAGCTGAACTAGATGAATTGCTTAGTGACTAGGGGGAGCTGAAAAGCTTCAGAATGAGTATCTCGCCAGGGGTATGAGGCGGGGGTTGAGGGCCATTGCTACTATACCATGTATGTTCTTGTACAGATTGTGACTTCTGTATTAACTTTAATTTGTTTGCTATATCAAATATGTGGTTGAAGCATTTGCATGCACATCTAGAGGTTGTCCTTTCTGTTACTGGATTTCTCTGCTATATTATATTTTCTTTCCCAATTTGATACATCAACATTTTGTATGAACACACTTTTTTAATGGCTACATTTTTATGAATATGTATCATGGTCAGATCCTCGCATTCAAATATACCAGTTTTATTATATCTTCAATACTGCTATTACTGCTTCATATATTTAACCTGCTACCAACCATACCTACCCAAAATAAATAACAGAACCGTAAATATAAAGCTTGGCAGACTTTAGGTAAAAAAAAAAAATTATGCTCATGTGCATTGATTGTAGTATGGTTGAATACTTCCCAGAGGTGTTTGAATGAACAAGTCTGCCTGGGGTAAATAAATAAAACAGATTTATCCATGAGAACAACATATGAAACATATATATACTACTAATGTACATAATAATTTCAAACACAGTTTGAACAAAGAACAATCATAATTTTTAACTATTCAAATACAAAGAAGTGAACAAAAGTCCTAAATAGTCTTTAGTTCAGAATTGGAGGCCTCTAAATATTGATTGCAACTGTACAATTATAGTATATACAAGCCAAGTTATGCAATATTGCACAGGAGAAAAGACAGTGACAGCAAGAGTTCCTTGCACAACCCAGTCAAGTTTTGGTAGGACAATGGCACTGATGGATACGACTTCATGTCTCAAAAGATCATGTAACTCAGAACAATCGTCGAAAACAATGCATAACACTGCAAGCAATGAGTACGACCTACTACTATTTCAAATTAAGTAATCTATGTCAAATGTCTGCAAAAGTTCCTTCATAAGATCCCCACTTCTGGGGGAATTTTTTATACACAAACCATCCCCCCTCATGAATTTCACCCTTGAAATTTGTTAACTTTGTCATGCGATTGGCAAGAGAATGGGAGTCACGCCCATGGTCGGCATTGACCCGCAGTGTTTACCATTTGGGATATCCACTATTTGAAGCTTAACTAGATCTAACTTGTCAATTCTTTCGATGATATAAAAAATATGTATTTAAAAAAAATAAGTCGACAGCAGATGTTACATAAACATAAATATTCACACACTACATATTTAGACATTAACAAACCAGATTTGCGATAGGCTAAATCAGTTGAAGATGAAGTTTTAACTTATCCCATGAAGGATAAATATATCAATATGGAGGCTGTGATTACTATGATTCACTACAATAATATTTGCATTGTTAAGAATGTAAACTATCAGATGTTTAGAACAAAGGTTTGTGCATTTTTATATTACTAGACACCTTCTTCAAGCAATGTGATTCATACATTTGCAGTAATGTAGTACTGACACAAAATGAATGTACCTTTACTGTGCAATATGGGCGTGTAGTGTGTATGTACTAATACTTGTACATCACAAAACATACTGCAAGATGTAATTATCTCAAACCTTGATGGCTCTTTTTCATAATCGAAATATATCTGACACAGCCTTTGTTGTCAAACTCAAATCTTACCAAGTTCACATTGTTTGGTTTGGGCATTTTAAGTTTCTGTTAGCAAGGTTTTAATGTAATAACACATCGGTATATCAAAAGTATTACTATAATAATGTGTACATTTGTAGGAATTGCAATGTCCACTACATGCAGGCCGATGATCTCAATATGTGAATTCAACCAAGCGAAATGAAAAATTTCATGTGAGAATATGGTAACACCATATTAATGATATTACACATGAAAATATGTCATGACAATATAACAGCATTATCCAGTCCATAGGCCTTTTTCTTTACACTTCACCCCCAGGCAGACCTGATCCTTCCAACACCAAATCATCTTCTCTGGGAAACATTCAGCCACGCTGTACTTACTGCGCAGACTGTTCATTCACATATCCACCACTGCCAGGTACACCTTTACACATCTGAGTGAACTGAGACGACGTGGAGTAAAAGGAATTGTCCAAGCTTCGAAACGGCAGCAAGAGGATTCGAATCAGGGTTCTCTCTACTGAGACTCCAATGTTCTAACCACACGCCACCACGCCCAACCAAATAAACAAACAAAAGTTTGTTGTAGCGATTTCTGACAAAAACCTTCACCCTCTCACATAAAAAGGCAAGTCAGTGAGGTATAACATGAACAGTACTGTATTTATTTATATAAAACAGTACTGTATAGCAGTATTTATTTATATAAAACAGGAAGTCCAACAATACTTAAGCACACACTTGTACAAACTTGACATCACTGCAGAGCAACTTGCTGTTCCATTTTAAGAATGCTTCATATACAGTAGCTAACATTAAAAAAGTATTTTAAACATAGCATTGTGATTAATATCTCCAACAATTCAGATCTCCATTCAGATTGTTGGGTTCTCCGTTCTCTGCCATGCAATATCAGTGCTGTGCTTGTCTCACATGATACTTATCCTGTAGAAGTCGAACAAAATATGCACAATGAAATACATGACAAATATTAGTCAACAATTTGACAAAAACTTTTTTCCTGCACAAATTCACCATTGTTTTAACTTCTTTATATATACGGTAAGTGTCACCACCATTGTTTTAACTTCTTTATATATACGATAAGGGTCACCACCATTGTTTTAACTTCTTTATATATACGATAAGTGTCACCACCATTGCTTGGTACAGTATTTACCAACTTCACAACAGACAACAAATTTATCTAAATGTACTTGCAATTCAACAGACAACACATTTATCTAAATGTACCTGAATGATCTTATTTACAGAAATTGTCATGTTAAAATCTGTAATTTTATGGTAAATGTGTAAAACTTCATATTTTACAGTTGGGTTGAATTGTGAACTTGGCACCCAAAAAGTCAATGTTTTGTAATGTGCCTTGCTAGGAATGGGAGAAGCTATCTCTCTGTGCCTTCTCTCATGCTCTCCCCATTCACTGCTACTCCAGTGCAGGTGTCTTCAAGCAACATGACCAGCGTGTCATCAAACATCTCTCCTTCCGTATCCATGCCTCCCATCACTAGGCACATCTCCACGGTTACATATGGCACTGCTGGAAGACTTTCCGGCACCACTGTGGCAACAGTACAGTCGCCACCACATGCTACTGCAGCGCCTTCTTGTGACTGTGTTGACTGACAGTCTACAGGTGCATTGTGGGACGGTGAACCAGGCAAGTCTGCAAAAGAGTAATAACTAGTAAGAAGACTGAACCAAGCAAATCAAACCACATTTTTATTCAGTGAGCTGATAAAAAACCTGAAAGGTCCCTCTTAAAAATTTTTTTTGCTAGTCTCATTTCAAATTCATTTTGCGAAATACTAATTTTTTATTTAATCAACTGTGGGTGTTACTTAAACTGTTCACACACTACAAAAAACATTTGGACACCAATGAACCGGATCATACCAATGAACCGGATCATATTTGGACACCAATGAACCGGATCATATTTGGACACCAATGAACCGGATTATATTTGGACACCAATGAACCGGATCACATTTGGACACCAATGAACCGGATCATATTTGGACACCAATGAACCGGATCTGCGATGGGCTAAATTGTTGAGGATGGAGTTTGAAGTTTAGTGGCACTGTAGTCATTGAAATGGTAACTTGTATTTCCCACCCGAATGCGGTAATGCTAACACACATTTTATGACAAAAGCAATCAGAATTTGTACCTTTAATCTTTCTGCCAAAGGAGAAGGAGAAGTGCAATACATATTATATCTGTATCACAAGAATGAAACACAAATATCAACTTAATTACTCTGTATATACCCTGAAAGATGTATGTCAGGGGTGAGATTTAGCGGTCGCCCGGTCGCCAATGGCGCCCAAAAATGGCTTTGGGCAACTTAAATTTTTGACTACAGTGGCCCGCATGGTGACTAAAAATATTTATGGAGCTGCAATATTTTAGATGTCTCAGAAGTGTTGTCCTGGCTATATCACATTTATGTTAACCATAAATCGTGTGTTTGTGACACGTTTGACATAACAAGAAATGTTGCCAAACCGCAGCCATATCAGTAGATATCAGTAGGGAGTATTCATTGTATTTTAAATCAACCACAGCAATGCTCAACATGTAACTGAATGGTCATTCTACACTGATATAATAACCGGTCTTGTCACCTAGTTAATTATATCCATATGGTGCGCGGAGCGCTTCTGGTGAATTAATCGGGAACCTGGTTAAAGTTTCTCTAGGCTGGTGCCACGTATATATGTATGTATGTATATATATATATATATATATATCAACGTGGTGTGCGTGAAACCTTTTTAGTAATATTTGGAGGTAAAATCAGGTCCTGTGAAAAATCAGCTGTTCAGTTCACATGACCTGAAGTCCTGTAACGTTGATGTTGACGCATCATGTTATGAAAACAACAATCTGTCACATGTGTACAATTGTATACTCTATTTTATTCAGTATTATGTATTACATTGTATTGATCCTGCCTTGAAAATAAATGTTTCAAAACTGTTTGTTTTTTATGTTTTTATTTGTTGTTGATGTTGTTCATACATTCTATCTTCAAAGTATTTACTTTCTATCTTAAAAATATTGAATAGCAAGTGGGCTACCTGAGTAGCTGAAGGGATACTTCACTTTGCAATGTTGGCTACCTTCCATGACTTGCTAAATCTCACCACTGTATGTAAACAAATACGGATAGATTATTAAGTGATTACTATCTAGCTGCAAAACATGTTATATCTCAGGAGTGCGGGTTACACATGGATGAAAAAATTTTGGACTCTTGGTAAGCCAATGGCTTCCTTGTCCACTTGCAATCTGGGCCTTTGCCTTGGATGGCAATCTTGTTAAATCTATCAAGAGATATTTGCTCAAGTAAAACAATGCAATCTGTAAAACTATTATTATGATGACTGCCCATACACAAAACAAGACTTAGAATAACTGCCTCTTCTTTTTGTCTTTAGGAATACACAGTTTACTTATTTTTCTATTTATATAATGCATTTATCTGCAAAAAGCGTTATATCCAATTTGTGCATTTCAAGATAAATCATGTTTTCTCTTATACATTGTTAAGCAATAGATACGAAAACGTTTATTTCATCAGTCATTAGCATGTCATATGATTTATTTCATCAGTCATTAGCATGTCATATGATTTATTTCATCAGTCATTAGCATGTCATATGATTTATTTCATCAGTCATTAGCATGTCATATGATTTATTTCATCAGTCATTAGCATGTCATATGATTTATTTCATCAGTCATTAGCATGTCATATGATTTATTTCATCAGTCATTAGCATGTCATGATTTATTTCATCAGTCATTAGCATGTCATATGATTTATTTCATCAGTCATTAGCATGTCATATGATTTATTTCATCAGTCATTAGCATGTCATATGATTTATTTCATCAGTCATTAGCATGTCATATGATTCGTTCTGCTGCCAAACACTCTAACCTACTATCAACGTGATGGCAGCACGATACTACTCTCAACTCGTGACTTGTGGATAAACGCTTCATCCAAGCATCCAGCATATTTACATTCACTGCTCACTCCCGTAAGAAAGCCCAGACAGCTTTGATCATCTAATACTAAACTACTTTTTGTTCCCAGTGTAAAGAGAAATGTTGGAACTAGAGCTTTTTCAGTTGCTGCACCGACTCTGTGCAACTCACTCCCTGTTAGTGTTAAGTCTGTAGGAAATATAACAACATTTTGCCGTAAAATAAAAACTCACCTGTTTAAACTTGCTTATCCTCCATAGCTCCCCAGCATACCATTCCAACAGTTTACAACTGGAACTGCTTATCAATTATGAACTGCTTAACCTCTTTTGTTTTGGTGCGCTGCCGAGTTTGGGTCTCCTGAGGATTTTAGTGCAATAGAAGTATCTTATATATTATATTATATTCAATGTGTTATCAACAATCTACATTAGTTTATGAATTAATGAACTACCTGGGATGAAGTCATCGTGTCCGACTGACCCAGCACTGCCATAGCTGCTGGCTAAACTGCGTGTACTTCCCGCACTGCTGAATCGGCTCAACTGTTGCTCCAGATACTCCTTTGCCTGCTTCCCAGTCACTATCATGTCAGTGCCACCAGGTGGAGCCACTGTCACCTGAAGCTGTACCGTGCACATGCCAAAGTCGAGGCGACACGCAGGTGGTGGCCCTTCCAGCTGGATCTTGCTCCATTTCAGGGTCTCTGAAGTGAGATTGTCAGTGTAAGGGAACATTTTTAGATTGATGTTGCTGCTAATATTTTAAGGATATTTTATCAATGATGATGTCATATTTTATGCCATAGATAATGGGAAGTTACTTACAGACCTACTTGGTCTCATAGGCATAGTTTCAAATCTAGGGCCCAAGGTCAGAGCCAAATCTAGGGTTGGACATTTTATTAATTTCGAGAAGCAATTTCACAATAAGGAGTTGATTACGCTAAATCCATAGGTTATGACCGTGTAACTGGTATGCAGGCAGTCAACATTGTCAAGGCATGGGTGAGCAGAATGCAGGCCGTCCAAATGCAATGTTGGCAGTCGACACCGACATTAACACTAAGACCCAAACAACACACGGCCCGACACAGCTTACCCGGTAGTCAAATGCACTTACCGTCAAAACGCTGCCAGTTTATGTTTTTATTTACTCACATGAATTAAAATAATTCAAAAGAACTGCACTTCGAAATACTGCGTGACTAACACCACCTTTCAGCTTCGGGTTTCTATTTTGCACACATGTGATCATGGGTGGGTGATAATAGGGAACCGATGAATCATTGGCACTCACCTATATTGAGCTTGTATGCATCGTCAAGTGCGCCATCTCTGTTCATGCCACCAAACACGTACAAGTGTGAGTCAAAGACAACACCGCTGTGTGCAGCACGTGCACTCGGACATCCCTTCTTCTGTTTCACACTCGTCCACGTTTTGCTGTTCAAGTCAAGGATATACAAGTCATTATAGAATGTCGTCCCGGACATACCACCGTGGACAAATATCTTGTTGCCGACCGCCACCACTAGGTGGCCATGACGAGGTTTCGGAGAGTCGCCACGGACGTTGAGAGTGCTCCATGTGTGGGTTGTCACATCGAAGCAGTAAACTTGACGATCTCCGACCGGCTCCGAGCCACACTGACCGCCACTGTACACAATGAACTGGTCGCCAACGCACGCTGCCGTGTGGTAGGTGCGTGGTGACGGCGTCACACCATTCACTGCCACTGTCGTCCACGTCTGCGTCACAGTGTCGAACTGCTGCACGTCGTTGTGGTTACTCCCCTGGTGGGCTCCTCCGAATACATAAATCTTCGTCGGCTTGGTTTGCGGTAAGAACGCCGAGTGCTCATATCGCGCCTTGAGACCAGTTGCATCGCACACATCCCATGTGAAGGTATCAAGGTCGAGGACACATGTCTCGGCGAACGCACCATCTGGGTTGGCGCCCCCGATCACGTACAGTTTGCCACTGCCACCCTCTGGCTTGTGCGATGGGACGTACGTACATGTGTGCCCGACACGCATGCTCGGGGAATCGCCCAGCGCTGACAACACATACCAGAGGTTTCGCGTTGGTCGGTTGCCCTGCTCAAGAATCGGGTGTAATTCCATTCTGCGTTCTATTGGTTTTTAAGTAACACCAAACTAGTGCTGATAATGTCAACCTATTCTCAGACTAGAAATGTCAGCATTGTGTGCATGCATGTCTGTTTTAAAATACACCAGTCTCACTTCAAACAGATATGATCTATAGATAGATGATCCAATGCTATAATGATCTAAATATATCACAGTATGACACAAAGTTGTGACTTCACTGTCGTCTGGTCTGTTTTCGTAATCAAGCCATCAACAGACTTGTGAACAAGGGAGTTGCCATAGTTCTTTCCCGAAGGTGACCCACTATAATTCCTACTGAAGGGGTCATGACTTCTCTTCTGTTCCTGGCGGAAGATCACGAGAGCTGCATCCTCGTAGCGCTGGTGAATCACCTGCAGATTGTCTGGGGAGGACCCTGACCAGTTCATTGGACTTCATTCCTGGCCGCCACACGCCTACAACAAGAACAACAATCTCAATGGAGACAGCACTTGGTGACAATGGAGACAGCACTTGGTGACAATGGAGACAGCACTTGGTGACAATGGAGACAGCACTAGGTGACAATGGAGACAGCACTAGGTGACAATGGAGACAGCACTTGGTGACAATGGAGACAGCACTTGGTGACAATGGAGACAGCACTTGGTGACAATGGAGACAGCACTTGGTGACAATGGAGACAGCACTAGGTGACAATGGAGACAGCACTAGGTGACAATGCAAACAAATAGTAGATGACCCTGGACTTAATAGATGCATCAAGAGACAATGAAGACAAGACTAGTGACATTGGAGTCAGAAGACAAGACTAGTGACATTGGAGTCAGAAGACATGACTAGTGACATTGGAGTCAGAAGACAAGACTAGTGACATTGGAGTCAGAAGACAAGACTAGTGACATTGGAGCCAGAAGACAAGACTAGTGACATTGGAGTCAGAAGACAAGACTAGTGACATTGGAGTCAGAAGACAAGACTAGTGACATTGGAGTCAGAAGACAAGACTAGTGACATTGAAGTCAGAAGACAAGACTAGTGACATTGAAGTCAGAAGACAAGACTAGTGACATTGGAGTCAGAAGACAAAGACTAGTGACATTGGAGTCAGAAGACAAGACTAGTGACATTGGAGTCAGAAGACAAGACTAGTGACATTGGAGTCAGAAGACAAGACTAGTGACATTGGAGTCAGAAGACAAGACTAGTGACATTGGAGTCAGAAGACAAGACTAGTGACATTGGAGTCAGAAGCATGTGATGATAGTATACTGATGATGAAGACATAAGACTTGTGACATGTAATCAAGTTAGCATGTGACAATGAAAACATAATACTTGTGACATTCGAGTTAGCAGCATGTGACATTGAAGACATGACTTGGGACATCCGAGTTTTCAGCAACTGACAATGAAGACATAAGACTTTTGACATCTGAGTGTTCAGCAGCATGTCACAATTATTACATAAGACCTGTGACATTCGAGTCAGCAGCATGTGACAATGAAGACATAACATTTGTGACATTCGAGTCAGCAGCATGTGACATTCAAGTTAGCAGCATGTGACAATGAGGACATAAGATTTGTGACATTCGAGGCAGCAGCATATGGCAATGAAGACATCAAATTTGTGACATTCGAGTTAGCAGCATGTGACAACGAAGACATAAGACTGGTGACATCTGAGTCAGCAGCATGTGACAATGAAAACATGACTTGTAACATATGAGGCAGCAGCATATGGCAATGAATTGTGACACCGGAATCAGCATGCGACAATGAAGATTCATTTTGTGTTGGTTTGTTGTTGAAATAAAGACCTGATAAGAAAAAGATCGCGACAGTGAAAACAACAGCAAATTATATTGCACCATATGTAAATAAAATATTATGTATGCACACAAATGATATTGCACCATATGTAAATAAAATATTATGTATGCACACAAATGATATTGCACCATATGTAAATAAAATATTATGTATGCACACAAATGATATTGCACCATATGTAAATAAAATATTATGTATGCACACAAATGATATTGCACCATATGTAAATAAAATATTATGTATGCACACAAATGATATTGCACCATATGTAAATAAAATATTATGTATGCACACAAGAATTGGTACCTACAGTTGTAACCATGTTCTTTTTGGTCTAATGAGTTTCATTCTTCTTGTTACTGGAACCATGCATATTTTTTGCATGGCCTAGTCTTGCAGAATGTGCTATTTCTAGAGTTCTGGGTAGCCTGACAGTAAGCCGCACCCAAAGAGCCACAAAAATGTAGGGCTGTCAATTTATCTAGGGCACTGGCAACCAGACAGGGGTAATATGTACTGTAATATATTATCTGTAATACAATATTAGAACCAATGTTTGATAGCAACCACACCCAATATTGTCATGTCAATATTATATTAATCAGAACTGTATCATAAATTTAATATTTTTCAGTTTTTATTTAATATTTTCTTCTTCTAAAATATGTGTTTTTAAGTTCTAATAATAACCACAATCCCATATCTGTGAAAGGTGTACATTATATAGTTGACTACATTGTTATGATATATGCAACATGGTTTGAACAATGAGGGCCCCAAATATATTTAACTTCCAAGCTTGGAAACCCACTGTTGCAGATCTCAGTGTGCAAACAAGGGCTGCACACATGCACATACATGCACATACATGCACATACATGCACATACATGCACATACATGCACATACATGCACATTTTAACATGAAAAAGAGGGAGATGTTTTGTTGTACCAAGTTACCAACTACTTCATCCTACAGGTTTGATCAGCACATATGAGCCACCGTGAAATGCAATAGACTGTTGGTAAATGAGGGGAACATACATTGGCATACACACCACAGATGCTTATTGTTGTAATTACCATTGAGTGCTGCAGTTGCGTATACTAGATAATTTGTGCGATAAAATGCTCCACAATTTATTTATGTAAAGATCCAAAGCAGGATAAATTTGTAACTTGTGGTTTCTATCTGTAATCCGGCTCAGACAGTTTTACCAGACACTTTGCACGAGGACACGACTGAATGGAACTGCATAGAATGTTTACTGTGAGCTCTCCCACTGACACTCTCAGGGCCAGGGGTCAATGCATACCATGATATGAAAAGGTGTTGAGTTGTCCATATATATGTATACACACACAGCTGCCTGTTTGCTTAAGTGAACAATGGTCATGGGCACTGTTGAGATTTGCTTGGCTGATAGAGTAATTGTAGGGTTGCTCTTGACAACAGGTGGCCTCTCTTCTGTACATATGGATCCACACAATTGTCTATTTAAACTCAAAAGTCCAACTTAAACTTGTAACATCCTGTTTTGCAGACGGGTGTAGCGCACCAGGGGGTATGGTGAGGGAAGGGAAAGGGTTGCAAGTAGCTAGGCTAACAGGGACATCAGCTAACACTAGTAACAGGAACTGAATTCCCATAGAGAATTCCGTCTGGGTAAAGTTCACTTTCCCATGTTGTGTTTCAAGACAGACACAGAAAAAACAGCAGGTTTTAAGTGTTAACATTCTACCAGGCACCACAAACAAAGCAGATAAGACAGTATGTTTAATGTTACTATATATATCGAACATTCCAAAAATGATATAGCATGTACCACAACACCAGTTTTATTAGGGATAAATTCTAACACCAGAGTCACACTCACTGCCATATACACCCTTCAATGTCTAAAATGAAGAGCTCATTGATACAACTTGATGACGTGGTTCTGTTACAACTAAAGTAAACTATTCGGGTTTCCAAATAGCACCAAGAGAATGCTACAAGACAGCCTGACAACATTTGTAATCTACCAAAAATACTGTTAATTTAGCTTCACCAGTTGCAATAGCTTAATATAACGGTAATTACTCTCTATAATTTTCCGACTTGCTGTAACTGGAATCAAGACATTTTTACTTGAACATAGACATTTTTATCTGAACATAAACATTTGTAGTCAAACTCTACACACTCAAGTCTCAAGTCTCAAGTCTCAAGTGGTTTACTCCAAACAGCCCAAACTTGGGCTAACGCAGGAGTTTGTGGTGGACTGTGCGCATGCGCTGTCGGTGGTACGTTCGATTAAAAGACTAGTATAATTAATGTTGCTGAAATGGTTTTATCTGATAGTTTTATTTATTTTATGTATAGGATGTTTAACGAAAAATTTTAATAGGTTGGTTGTGTGTATGGATACTGTCGCTGCCTTGCCACATGCACACATAGACAGTCTCCATACCCACACCATGGATAAGTTTACGCTGAGCACTGTGTTTTAAAGGCAGTTTAGGTGAGGAGGTGTGGTGAAAGGGAGTTCCATAATAGCTTCTTGAAATGATTTTGGGTTTTTTATGTTGGTAATTTTTGATGGAATCATATTCCATATGCGAATGGCTCTGGGATAAAATGAAAAGACCATTGCATTTATACGACACTTGGGGGCTATGTATTGTCCACGGGTTCGAGAGCGAGTTAGTAGGCCCGGAGGGGGGGTGATCTCAATAATGTTGTTTAGAATTTTGTAGAAGGTAGTGGCTTGTTTGATAATGCGCCTTCGTTCGAGGGTTGGCCATCCAAGGGCAGTAATTAGATCTGCTGGGTTTGTGTTCCGTCTGTAATCATTTTTAACAAATCTGGCAGCAGAGTGTTGCACTCTTTCAAGGCTTTTAATTTGCGAAAAGGTGTGGGGATTCCATATGGGTGAAGAGTACTCAAGTTTTGGCCGGATTAGCATGTTGTACGCTGTTTGCTTAACTTCGGGTTTACATGGGCCAAGAGTTCGTTTAATCATGCCTAAACATTTCGAAGATTTTGAAGTTATGTCAGTGACGTGATTTGTCCAGGTTAATTTGGAATCCAATTTTACTCCGAGGTATGAGTGGCTGGATACGGTGGATAATGGCTGGCCAGAAAGCGAGTACTTGTGTGTGCTGGGTTTAGTTTTGTTTGTTATTGGAAGGTGGACGCATTTAGATACATTAAATTCCATTTGCCATTTGTCTGACCATGTTTGGAGTTGGCTAAGGTCAGTTTGGAGAATTTCATGGTCGGTTTTGGAAGAAATTTTACGATATATAATACTATCATCTGCAAAAAGGCGTATAGAAGATTTGATGTTCCCATTTATGTCATTTATGTAGAGTAAGAAGAGGACAGGTCCTAGAACTGAACCCTGTGGGACACCAGATGTGACATCTGTGATGTCCGACAGGGCACCGTTAACTGAGACTCTCTGTTTGCGGTTGGATAGAAAAGATTTGATCCAATTTTGAGTGTTTCCAGTGATTCCGTAGGAGGTCAATTTTGATAGAAGACGTAGGTGAGGCACTTTGTCGAAGGCTTTAGCAAAGTCAAGCAGGATTGCGTCAATTTGGGTCTTGTTGTCCATAGCAGTCATCCAGTCGTGGACTGTCTCAATGAGTTGAGATTCACAAGACAGTCCCGACTGGAATCCGTGTTGGAAGTGGAGAATGATGTTATGCTTGTGCAGGTGTTTCCACATGTTGCTTAGGATGATATGTTCCATTACTTTACAGAGGATGCAGGTTAGTGATATGGGTCTGTAGTTAGCTGGGTCAGATTTATGGCTCTTTTTGTGTATAGGAGTTACTAATGCTTGTAGCCAGTCATTAGGAAGTTTACCTGTGTTGTATGATTGTTGGAAAATTTGGGTGATGATGGGAGCTATCTGCTTTGCAGTTTCTTTAAGGACTCTAGCTGGGAGTTCATCTGGGCCTGTAGCTTTATTCTGGTTTAGATTTTCCAGCTGCTTTATTACGCCATCTATGCCAATTTCGAGAAGGGGGATGTTGGGGTAAGTAGAGGGGGCTATTTGGGGGATGGGGTGCTTTTCTTGGGTAAATACAGAGCTAAATTGGTTGTTTAGGGCATTTGCTTTATCTCGATCATTAATTATTGGTTGGTCGTTTACTCGAAGTATGGGGATGCCAATGTTTTCTCGTTTATTTGCCTTAATAAATGACCAGAATCGTTTTGGATTAGTTTTCAGGCTGTCTCCAATGTGGTTGTTAACATAGTCTTTGTAGGATTTTGCTAATGCTTTAGTAGCTTGCTTTCGGAGTTCCTTAAATTTTTCCCAGTCACTGTTTAGTCCAGTTTGCTTTGCCTTTTTGTGGCTTTTGTTTCGTCTTCTCTGCATTCTAATTAGTTCACGTGTTATCCAGGGGAGGTGGGTTTTAGCTTTTGTGTATCGTCTAGGTATGTTTTTGTTAATCAAGGTAGTCAGACGTTCGCGGAAAAAGGTCCAGTTTATGTCTATATCCTGTGAGTTGGGGTCGATGTCGAAGTACTCAAGATTTAGTTTGTCTATGTCGTCTTTGAGTTGGTCCCAGTCTGCTGATTTGTAACTATAAACTTGGTGGGGGGGTTTCTTGTTGCGAACTGGGTTTAAGTTGACATTGAAGGTCACGGATTCGTGATCACTCATACCAGGAGTGGTGTGGGTGTTGATGATAATGGAGGGATTTGAGGTGAGTATGAGGTCAAGAATGTTGCCAGAAGCGATGCGTGTGGGGTCGTTTACCATGTTCTGCAGCCCAAAGTCGTTAGTTATTTCTAGTAGTTTGTTATGCTTGCTGGCGGTGCTGTTATTAGTGGTCTGGTGATTTGTCCAGTTGATATCAGGGAGGTTAAAATCTCCAGCTATGACTACGTTAGGGGGAGTTTTTTGTGATCTATATAGTTTAGTTAGGGAGTCGTGGAGAGCTTCAAGGGATTGGAGGTGGTCATTTGGGGGTCGATAATAAGATGCAAAGTATATGCATTTGTTTCGTGCAAAGTGAATTTTTGTCCAAATTATTTCACAATTTGAGTTTAAATTTTGGAGGGGTTCAGCTACAATGTTGTCACGGAAGGCTATAAGGACTCCACCGCCATGGACATTCCTGTCCTTTCTGATGGCCTCATAGTTGGGTGGTAGGAAAGAGTATGTAGCATAGTTTGCATCTAATTTAGTTTCAACTAGAAATATGATGTCTGGATTATTATATTATACACACATCAGTACATCAACACACAAAAACGTTGTGCACATCTGGCTGCTGAACCAGAAACTTACTCATTCAAATGAACAGCCAGACAAGACAGGATAGTAACATCCTGCTTGACAAGAAAGAAGATTGCAAAAGCCATCCTGTCATGCAACTGCAACATGGGCAGGAAACGTGTCTCATCAATGAACAGAGAATAAATAATCTTGCAGTATAAATCCCACTCAAGTAGAGTAATACTGACAGAAGATATACACACCTGGCTAGAGATGGTCAAGAGGCCCGTCTGCCTTAAAGTAGCCAACACCACTTCTCCCCACTGGCTTGACAAGTGTCACAACCCCCTCTCCACTTGCCCCCTAACCCCAAATAACCCCACAGCTTTCCTCCAATCAAATTACAAATCTTACAAGTGTAATCTGACCTACTCCACTATAGCCACTGCATGTAACCAATGGCATTCCTTGATGCAACAATGTCTAACCTTGATTCAGTACCTAAAGTACTTTACACAAAGCCTTGTCACTTCAACTATACTCTTACACACCGGCTTTCCCAGTCAGCAAAATAAAGGATTACAAAGCAAAGAACCAACAGACATTGGGTAATTATAACTATATTCCCATTAATTATGATTACAAGAGTAAGTAATCATGATAGTCATAAGTATAATGATTTATTTGGATTTACTATTTATTGAGCATAGCAAGGTCAATCCTCAATTCAATTTGTTCTTGTCTTGTTTCAGAATCATTTCACACAAAAACAACAATCTAATATCCAATATGAGATGCTAGCTCATTTGTGCAAGTCTATTATTTGGTTTTGATTAAATCATTGAACAAACAATTAAATTATTTTTTTAAATATCCATTCAAAATTCAGATCTATATATACTGTAACATAGAGCTATTTATACTTTTGTAAGTTACCCAATTTAATGATAAAAGTCAAATCTTTCGATGATTTTAACAAAAGTTTGCACTCAATGATTAAGGTATATTTTTATATTTGAGTCTTTTTGGAAATCCGACTTCTTGGAAACACTTACGTTTCCATAGTAACAACGGTGCCTCAATCCAGCACGCTCTTCGAACCAGATTTAAGGGCCACTGTGACAGCAAATTAAGGGGACATGTCAATATTAGAAATGGCTATTATGTTTTGTCAACAATTTGTAAAACGCCAGTAAAAAACATCAAATTTCAAGCATGATATGTGTATCTATTGTCATTTCTGTAACTAACAACCAGGAAACACTACTTAATGAAATGTTTTATAAAAACTACAACACTTATGTAATGCATATGAACTGAACGTATCTGTAAGCAAAATCACACAAGTTTCTGGAACGAATGGAAGGGCCTTAAAATTTTTTTTGCAACTTTTGGCTACCATTCAAAATTCTGATCTTCCTGGTCCTGTAACTTGTTAATGTTAACCAAACTAACTTATGGGATCATCAGTGACACCGTCATACGTATGTCATTTATTCTCAAAATGATATAAGATGGCATTTTGTGGGTATTTTTTCATATTTACAAAAATGTTTTTTTAAATCATGAAACATGAAAGTTTTATTAATCTGGAGTATTATTTAGTACAACTACAATTTATGGTTAGTCTATCTTAGAAACTTTTACTGAAACTACTCAATTCAAAACAAGCATAGAATAGCTGCCCCAGCCACTTAAAACCAACTGTGCATGTTACTTCAAGGTCCCTCCTCAATTTGATTCTTTCGCTCACCTCATTTCAAATTCATTTTGCGAAAATTCAAACCTACCTAGTATCCACAACGACATGCTAACTCGTTTGTGCAACTTTTTTATGTAGTTTTTTAAATCATCAAACTATTAAATTATTTATTTATGCATCCAGAATTCATTGAAGTGAAAATGAAAACTAAAAATTTCGCCCTTGGTGAAATGTCATAACTTCGTCATGTCATGTGATCGACAAGAAGATTGAAGTTACGCCCACGATCAGCCTTGACCCCACAAAGTGTTAACCATTATGGATATGCACTATTTTGAGCCTTACCAGATCTAAAGAATAAAGTCTAAATGATTTGAACAAAAATACGCACTTTTTTATTAAACTGACTGCGTAAATTACTTAAAGTATCCACAAACTACATATTAGGACATCAACAAACCGGATTCGCGTATTTCGCGATAGACTAAATCAGTTGAGGATGGAGTTTTAAACTATTCACGCACTACATATTTGAATGATCAACCAACCCATCGTAATTGAGGAGGCAATTTTAATTAAAATTTCAATGTTAACTTTTCCCTTTTATCATTTTCACCATATCAACCAACACATGCATTTTTTTTTTCTTAAGATAACAATTAACATATTACAATTAACTCAATATTACAATTAACTCATTATGTAATTCATTACAACATATTACAATTAACCCATGTGCTACAGCATTAATTTATCTTAAATAAGTTCATAATTTTGCTAGAAATAAATGCTGAACATATTTCTTAGTTATAATAATTAATAACATTAATCTAGTGACATTTAGACTGTTAAATACTGCAGTTTGTCTGTTTGCTTGGCAATGAGCTGAAATAATTTGCCTAGATATGCCCAGTGCGGGTGACAAGCATTCCAGCAATAGTGCTCAATTCCAGTCATTCAATTGTCTGGATCCACAAGGAGGGGTAATAAAATGTCACTACTTAGTACTATTTCATGGGGCTGCCACATGTCAGACCTTTCACTTCCATCCACCAAGTATGCGAGTCATATGAAAAGCACACATTCAACTCCATTTCCACATGTCAGTAATCCATATACATGTACACAGGGTATGGACGTTCCACCCCTCACTAAAATGAATAGACAGACTTCCCCCCTCATGACCAGTCAAGGTGAACCTTCATGTTCCACTTCATCCCTCGACCAGTAGGGTGCTATTTCCACAAAGAGTCTACACCAGTCTGGTCTCTCTTCAGCTTTGCTTGGTCTGCTCCTCTACGTTATCCAGAAGGTCACATCCAGATCCAGTCATGAATGTTATATGTCAAAAATAAATGTTACACATAATTTGAACATTTAAAAATGTCCAAACTTTGTACGGATGCTCTTTTGTTTGGATGGATTAACATAATACACAGCCATCAGATGTCAGTAAAAAAATGTAGTTTTATTCTACTCTATGTGCACTGATGCTCCTAAGAGAGTCTACAACCTCGTAGGCTCTTACGGATAACTTAACTATAATAACTAGGACAATCATATATACACAACAATGTATATACAATCCTACTCAGAAAATAAGTACTGATCGTATCAACAAAGAATAGTGGTACCAAATATTTAACAAAGACTACAATGTTAGCACCAGAATGCAAAGATTACTCAACCTGACATTAAAATAATTTTAGATACAACCAATCATTGACATCTAATTATTTATTTTATTAAAATTAAATCAGCCACTCTTGGAATCTGCTATTCCAGGATTTTGCAACAGATTACCAAACTCACCGGCTACAGGAATCCCAGCAAGCAATGGGCCTAAGTAAGTAAATCAAAATCTAAATTCAGACAGGTGCATTAGTTATTGCAAAAAGTCTGTGAAGTTATGGAAGTATGTTAATAACTTGCTTTATCATAATTAAGCATACATATGAATAAGTGCAATGTGCACACTGCATATGGTCGAATCTCATAAATGGTTGGCACATCGTGTTTTGTAAAATGGCCAAAAAAAAATTACATCATTTTAATTTTCTTAGTTACATAAAGAAAGTACAGCTGTAAAATGGGGTCTTGCAAAAAGATATGCAGATCACCGAGTCCAAATGAATTCCCTGTGGCATGTTAGTAACCATTAAGGTTTTTTCTTACTTCTGTCTCACGAATCCAAGCAATACATTTACTTTCAATGTGTGTTTAATGAATACCATTAATATATGTTAATAATTTCATGAGTATGACTGACAGACTACATACTGGTGCTATCGAAACACCTAGAAAATTTAGTTTCAACTATATTTTTTTATATTTGGCAGGGATCGAGATGGTTATGCAAATGGCTTACCCACTGGAAATTTAATAGAGGACATCCTTTCGAATACCACCAATAAAAAGAAAACAGTGCAAATAAATATTGCGACCATTAATATAATTAAATATAGGGCATTGTGGGATTGTAAATATTTTTGTCATATCCAATGTACTAAATGTCCAGTGAAAAGAAGTAAATGTGAATCATCAGGCAGAAATAGCTAGAAAACACAAACACCGACCAGGCCGGATAAAGGACAAGTTGCCCCTGACTATTCGTCCTGTTTCTACAGCTGCATGAGCAGTTAATAGGGTGACAACATCAGGACAAGAGTGCAAGAGTTAATAGGGTGACTAGACAACATCAGGACAAGAGTGCAAGAGTTAATAGGGTGACTAGACAACATCAGGACAAGAGTGCAAGAGTTAATAGGGTGACTAGACAACATCAGGACAAGAGTGCAAGAGTTAATAGGGTGACTAGACAACATCAGGACAAGAGTTAATAGGGTGACTAGACAACATCAGGACTAGAGTGCAAGAGCAGCTGAATAGGAATAGAGTGGTTCGGCTAGTGATTCCAATAGTTTCTGAGGGTTTGGAGATTGCCGCACATACCAACTCCTGTCTTCACTGATATGTAAACAGGAAATAAAAATCGAATGAAGACAAAATGTAATGATTATTATATTTTATCATGTTTTAAGTGTAACAAATGTTCTTAAAATGTGTTTGGGCAGTGGATATCTGACGTTGGCCAACTTCCATATCAACCAATACTTCCACATTATCACAACTTTGATATCTCATGTTGAAATAACATTGATATATGACGTTGACTCAACTTTCATATCACTCAATAATTCGATGTAATCACAATGTCGATACCTGATGTTGTCACAATGTCACGTGCCTGCTGGGTCTGATTTATCATTTCGTACTATATATAAAATTAGTGGTTTGTTAGAAAAAATGTCTGTGTTTTTTACTGGAAGATATTCCTCTTTTCCTTACCAAAAATGTGTTAAGGTCAAAGAAGGTCTGTATTCATGCACTATTGTTTTCATTTGAAAAATGTAATTTTTTTTATTCAAATGCGTATGTGGAATCATGGTCGGAATGCCCCAGTCGCAATGCGCCAACCGGTGTGGTCGGAATTCCCCACTGATGATCAGACTGCCTCACGTTAGTGGTATTAAATTGTAATGTATTTTAATATAAAACCGGGGTTATTTGTGATAATGTTGGGGTTCTTTTTATGAAATGTCTGCGTGACAGATGCTTCTTTCAATATCATCCTAGGCATATAGGGCAATCGCACTGCGTCATTCTTCTTAGATGTATTAATCACGATGTACAACTTTGCCTTTGGATATAACTAATAATTTCTTTATTGTAATGTATTCACAAAACTGAGTTCATTTGTGATAATCTTTGTTTGTTTGCTATGTGCAGAATTATCGGTGTATCTTAAAGTTAAACATAATTTAATATGACTGGGAATCACATATGAATTAATTTTAATGATACAATGAATTGTATATGTTCTAATAGTGGTGTATTTTATGCAGAAGGAACCAAAAGCTATAAAATATGTTACAAAGTAACCAATTCGGATTAATGTGGAACTAATAAATGAAACAAAGAATCAATTAACAAATAAGGGAATATGCTTTAATCACAATAAGACATCCATAAGCTTTATTAGGCATCTATGTCTCTTCAATTAATTGAAAATAATAGTACTCTGGAGAAATGGGGTGAGTTCTTGGCTAAAGCTTCATGTGCTCGGGGGACGAAGTCACCAGTGTTCCACACCGAATTCACTGTGGCCTGAAATCACTGGTATCTAATATATTTGAACATTATAATTAAATGTGACATATGAAATTAGAACAAAATAAAATATGTATACTCTATGTGTCGCAATATAACGCTGTAGTTGAGAAACAATCGACTGAAGGATGCCTATAAAAATGGTTAAAAAGTAACAATTGCAAAGTAATATAAGTATCGTTTTGGTGTAATTATTCTAATATACAGTTTGACTTTTAGTATACATGTTTGACTGTAATCATATCAGTGGGGCATTCCGACCATCGGTGGGCCATTCAGACTAGGCCTGGGGCTGATGCACTTGGTACTCGTGAATTTTTTTTTAAGTACTCATACTCATTGAAATTATGGGTCATGTACTCATGCGCAATGTACTCAGATTTTATGAGTACATCTGAGTACTTTTTTAAATATGTTGCTGTGATAATTATTTATGAGTTTATCTTAAAAACACTTTCATCAGGTAGAATGACAATATTTTTATTTAAATACTTCCATGAAGTATCCAAAATGTTCAAATACATTATTTCTGATTGATATAAAAAAATTAACTAAAGGCTTCACTAAGGATGTATACAGATTTGGCAGAAAAGGCCATAGTCAAATTCAGCTCCATGAAATTTTCAAATAAATTCATTACCCGTGACTTGATCGACTGTTGTGTATACATTGCTTGCATGTGTACATCATTCGTACACACATCACTTTGCGTCAAGAAGCAGCCGATTTGTAACTTAAATCTGTGTCTGACCTAGTGAACTGAATCATCGCCCACGTAAACAAAGGTGACCAGTGCTGTTACTCAGGTGTGATTCCGAAAGCCGGTTGGCACATTGCGACTAGTGCCAGGCAGAGGTGCATTAATTCCAGATTCCCATATGTGCAGAAGGGGACAACGCTGCCTTTAAATGCAAACGTGACATTTTCAAATGCACCCAGGCCAAGGGCAAGGCTCAACTTCAAGCATGCTAGTGTCTAGTGCCGTAGTGGGCGCCAAGTAGTGGTCGTGGCCTGGGCGCCGTGCTACCAACAATAGTCAATAAGCTTTAAACATCTACACCAATACGGCAATAAGAGTACTGTAGTGTATAGCTAAGGACAATTTAACGCATAACTTATTTACAGTACTTTATACTTACAACATATGCAATCCTAAGGAGCAAATGTCTGAATCCTTATTAGGAAAAGTGGGTTGTCATGGTAACTTCAAAATACAAATATCAAATGTATCAAATGGTGTCAATGGCAATGCCTGCTACGCCAGAAGAGGGCGGGATAAACCAGCAAAACTACGTTTCCATAACGTATTTACAACAACAGTAAAATTCCACCTTACCATTTATGCATCGGGTCCTGCCATTCAGAGATTGCTCTCTAAAATAATTACACTCTATCGATTACAGTTGTGACAGAAATAACAAAAATCGGAACAAATCGTCTCAAACATCTAAGTTTCTAACGCAGTGCGCGACACATGCTGAGCCAGAGGTAACCACTTTTGTTGACGTTCGTATTAATATATTATTTGGAAATTACATAAGAAATAAAATGTAATGCGTTAAATCAAAACATGCTATATATTTTAATCAACATACTGTTATAATGATTCATGCAATATATTTGTTTATACAACCGGTTAACTATTCGTATCTGTGTCCCAGATAGGAAGTGATTTCAGTTTTCAAAATGGCGGGCGTGCTAAAGGAGGATTGGCGACTTTGCGCCGACTGGCTTGTCCGATGTCAAATCCTTGCACCAGAACATAAGGTGACGAGTCCGACAGCACAAGTATTTGATCTAGCACAAGTTTTGCGAGATGGCGTCCTTATATGCCATCTGCTTAATCGCTTGTACCCGGGCGCAATCGACGCCAAAGAATTCAGCCAGCGGCCCCAAATGTCCCAGGTTTGTTATTTTTTGGTTGCATCTCTTTAGAATGGCATCAGCGTGACGAACATATGTGCTGTGTACATATACTTGAATGAATTGTATAGTAATTTAAGACATATAAAAACTATTCCCAAACTTTTCGTGTGTATTCGAACTTCGTCTGTCACAGAGGCCAGGGTCGTTACCCGAAAGGCGTAACTGTCAATAACCATTTCGGTGTCACAAATATGACTTGTATTTCTAGTTCTCCGTTGTCTAGGCTGTTCCATCTATTTCACATTGGTAGGGTAAATATTACTTATTAATTTGTTCTCCTGTAAAATCGTGACATTGATTGTAAAGTGCAATTTGCTCAGTGCTAGAACACTGGCCACACCCCTAATTTCCCTAATTTTGTTTCTACTGATGGAGAGTCACTATGCCTTTTTTAACAATTAGTCATTCGTGTACTGGATGATGGCTTTGTTTTGGTTGTAATTAATATTTGTGTGTGTTTCAGTTCTTATGTGTCAAGAACATACGGATGTTTTTAACAACATGTAAACGCATGTTTGCCATGAAAACTGCAGATCTTTTTGACAATTATGATCTCTTTGATGTGCGAGATTTTGGAAAGGTAAGTGCTATTATGTATGTTTCAAACTGACCTGAACGTTATTCAGTGTTCAGCATTGCATTAGTGATAAAGGCTTGTCAAAACATATTAAGGTAGCTGGGGCGGCTAACGTGTCAGTTGATTTTTTCCCTGAACATTAATATGTTAGGAAATATTGAACTGAACATCAACGCCACAAATAATCACCCAACACTAACGCATATTTCGCCAATCCATCCTTTTAAAAAACAGTCCTTTTGGAAATCACCCTGACTTCTTAGAATCACTGACAATGTTTCCATAGTAACAACCACATGTGCTTTGATCTTCGAACCAGCTTTATTCGTTTGCCGTGAGCACGGAACATCATCTATTGCATCCATTGTTTCAGTGTATTTTGTTGGTTGCATTTCTCTTATATTTTATGTGTTTTGACACAAACCTTCGAAATCATGGTTGTGTCCTGTGTTGTTGTGGGATGTACAAGTAGCTGTGTGGACGGCTCATTGTCGTTTCATCGCATCCCAAAAGAGGAAAACAATCAGATGTAAAAATTGCTAAACGACCGTGTTTGTGGACAATATTTCAACTTTGACCGCTATTAAAGGTTAATATTACCAATGGATATATTCCATTCATGACTGTTGGCAGCTGTTATATAAAATTAAAGCAGAATGAACGCTGAAAAAGGAAATGTTTGTAATCTCTGAACCCTGTAACAGTAGCCGGCCTGCAAAGCCTGTCTACCCTCGGCCCACGCTCGCGACACTGGCTCTGTCTACCATTGCCCTAGGCCCACACCCGCGACACTGGCTCTGTCTACCATTGCCCTAGGCCCACGCCCTCGACACTGGCACTGCCTACCCTTGCCCACGCCCCCGACACTGGCTATGCTGCTGTCATTGACCCCATTCATGGGTAATACATTTTCTGGCTAACAAAATCGTTAAACCGTTTATTGTTATGAAACAAAGTTTAATATTTATCATACAACTATGCTAGTGAGTGATTTATAAGCCTTCACAGACTCTGCTGAACATTTCTGGTTTGTTGATCGCATAATGCCAAACGTTTAATCGGGTCAGATGCTGGGTCATTCTACCACCCATTTTGAACAAAATACAGATCTGGTAATATACTAAAGTCGTCACCATGCTCTAGTTTCTTATTGTAACATTCCCTCGCACTGGGATCTAAAACATTGGCATATTTAGCCAGTCATTCATGTTTGCTCGAGCGTAGCAAGGCATTTGTTAGAGAACGCTCTGCTTTTTTGTGGCTTTTGCCAGCCAGCACATGTGCAAATGTGATGTCGTGTGTTGGTAAACATGAAAGCCCCTATAACGGAAATGACAAGTAGATGTGACCTGGTGACCCTATGGATAACGGGCCAATCAAAATGATCATAATAATGCATTGTCACATGTTTGTCATATGGCACATTACAAATAAAGATTCAAGGGCCATTGCGGCGACAAATTAAGGGGACATGTCAATATTAGAAATTGATATTATGTTTTGTCAGCGATACGTAAAACACCAGTAAAAAAACTTCACATTTCAAGTATGATACACATATCTGTTGACATTCCTGTTATCAATAACAACCAGGAAATTATGCTTACTTTACTATTCTAGAAAAAGTACAACGCAATAATTTGGCATATGAACATGTCTTACATGTTGGCAACATTACACGAATTAGAATACACTGCCACTTTAGGCTGTCATTAGACTTTTGCTTAGCTTATTTATGATGGTGTAGCAGACGTAATTCGTTTATGTTAACCAAAATTTTCCTCAGAGTTAGCAGTGACACTGTCATACTTATATGTATGTCATTTATTTCTTTGAAGATTTTTTCAAAATGATATAATTTGGCATTTTGTGACTATTTTTTCACATTTACAAAAATGTTTTTAAAATCTTGTAACATAACCAAATAAATGAAAAACTCCAAATTTGATTAATCTGGAATGTTATATAGTATTTCAACTACAATCTGAAGAAATGATTCATTTATTTTAAAAACTCCTACTGAAACTACTAAATTCAAGACAAGCATATAACAGCCAGAAAATTATGGATTAAAATATAAATGAGACCAGTTTGTTGGGTTTTGTTTGTATAATTCAGAAGAACTGTTAAATTATAAGTATTAAGTAAATTACTTAATATACTGAAATGAAGCATTGGGTTAGTTACACATTTGTAGTTTAATACAGCTTTATTTAATATAAATTTAAACAAAAACCTAATGTCATTAGGTACTTAAGGGACATTTGCACATCAGTTAATCACTTCATAACCCTCCATAACAATTAATATGCTAGGATATAGTGAACTAATTCCTGTACATCCATGTCACTAAAAATTCAACAGCACTTAACCTTCATACTTCATCTAACCACCCTTAAAATACAGCTATTTTGCTTCTTGCCTCAGTCTAAATACAGTCTTGGAAAGAGTGACGTGTATGGCAATTCCATAGTAACAATCAAATGACAGTGGACGTTCTGCCAGCGTAAATTTGTTTGCTTCGCAGGCAGAACTCGTCTAGTTACTTCATCACCACTGCTCTGTATGTTGCTATCGATGGCCATTTGCTATGATGATAGACCATGTGCCATTATAATATTGTACATTTCAAAATTAGTAAGATCTCGGTACAAATGCAGGTTTAAGGCCAAGTGCCAATTTGGTGGGAAAGTCTTTATGTTAGAAATGGCTGTAGAGTTCTGTCAAAATTAATAATGTGCTAGTGAAAAACATTCCATTTCAAGTATGATACACACCTGTATTGAAATCACCAGCAACCAGGAAATGATACAGTTTCAATTTAAAAAAACTATGCTATGAAAGGATCTCACCCATGAAAACGAGGTGGAGGCCGCATATAACAATTGGTAGAATGTTTGCCTAAAAAAATCCATTGTCGCTTTTGGAAGTTATTCAATGTTATTGTAATTTATTTCAGTTGCTTTACCAGCTGTAATTCTTTCATGTTAACTATAATCTGCCTAAATCTTATAATTGACACTAAGATACTCAGATGTATGGCACTGACATGTAGATATTTGTATGTATGTCTTCCTCAACCTGAGAACAAATGGTTAGTTTATCTTAAAAAATTCTACTGAAACTACTGGCACACTCAAAAAATTAATAATGTGCTAGTGAAAAACATTCCATTTCAAGTATGATACACACCTGTATTGAAATCACCAGCAACCAGGAAATGATACAGTTTCAATTTAAAAAAACTATGCTATGAAAGGATCTCACCCATGAAAACGAGGTGGAGGCCGCATATAACAATTGGTAGAATGTTTGCCTAAAAAAATCCATTGTCGCTTTTGGAAGTTATTCAATGTTATTGTAATTTATTTCAGTTGCTTTACCAGCTGTAATTCTTTCATGTTAACTATAATCTGCCTAAATCTTATAATTGACACTAAGATACTCAGATGTATGGCACTGACATGTAGATATTTGTATGTATGTCTTCCTCAACCTGAGAACAAATGGTTAGTTTATCTTAAAAAATTCTACTGAAACTACTGGCACACTCAATTCAAAACAAGCATGTAATAACCACCTAAATGTTAATATTCTGAAAGCATATATGCCCTGTGAGAAATCTATAATAATTATTGTTATTAATATGAATGAATGGTCTTTGTAATTATATTTAAATTACACATTTAAAAAAATTTTAAATTTTGTCTTATGATCATGATATAAATGATAATGAATGTGGATTAAGTATAATATCCAGAACTGTGGTCAAACATCTGTGGTCAGATAACCATCAGACCACATGAACCACTAATCCAACATAAGACCTGATTGTGTGTAGATTATTTGTCAAAATCAATATTAATGTTTGCCTGCTTTCTTTCTAAGTCAGTGGTGGGTTTACTCTTGTGAAATGACAAAGATCCCTGATGTGACTGCAAAAGCTTTATTTCATTTAGAATTTTGCTTCTGATTTGGCAATTGTGAAATTATGACAGATTTAACCACCAACATAAATGTATCATGAAAATGCAGATTTTTACATATCTTACTTACTTAATCCTCTTCGTGCGGGATCACACATAAGGCCGACACCAAAGAACATATCAAAGAACTTTAAAGGTGTGTATTCTATGTAGAACAATACATTTAGTTATGAACATTGAACAGGTCTGTGTAACGATTAAAAAAACCTAATACAACTGAGTAGTTTATCATAAAACTACTACTGAAACTAACTTGACTTAATAAATTAATTGTCTTAAGCCTTTTCACTTCAAAACATATGACTCCTTGCCACTGGACATGGTTTTGGGATTGTGCTTCCAGTTCTTTCCATTTAAATCCTGCTTTAGTCATTTTTACTTCTCTGTGTCAGATGTTTCGTGGGCTTTTCCTTGATGTGTTGTGTTGGCTTCCTGAGAGTATGGCTTATCCATCTCCACTTCCTGAAAGTATGGCTTATCCAGCTCCACTTCCTGAAAGTATGGCTTATCCAGCTCCACTTCCTGAAAGTATGGCTTATCCAGCTCCACTTCCTCCTTCTAATTTGATGTTCGATTGGTTATTGGTTTGTTCTTACCCATAGTGCTTAATTGCTAACACCATATCCTTAGAATTCTTGTTGGACTCTTATTTACAACTGATACTACTCAATTCCAACCAGGCGTATAACAGCCAACCTAGCTCAAATACAAGATATTGTGTAAATATTTTGTCAAATATCCACAGTGTGTTGAATATACTGTGACACTCCTATTTGCAAAGCGACTGTATTTTCTATTTGTAGAAAGTATGTCACAATCATCAGGTTTTCCATACTAATTCACTTCCTTGTTTGCTGGCCAATGACAGTGGTTGGGTAATGGCTCATAGGCTGCTGGCATGTCAATAAGCACAATCTGTTTGTGCATTTCTGGTCACGTGTAGAGGTCATTGTGTATAATCAACCACTGTGTTAATCTGTTATCGTCAGTGACACATTTTGCTGTCGTTCTTTTTTTTATTTAGTAATTGTACTCATACAAAACTTTCAGTGACAAGTGCTCTTGCTCCCACTCCTTAGAACACATTCTGAGTAAACCAGTGGCATGATATTCTTGATTTTAGTTGCACAAGGTTACTTTTTATTATCTCTGTTAGGTGCATAGCCCCAAAACCACAACTTTGTTTCACTTTAAATCTGTAGGAAATATAACAACATCTCGCTGCAGCCTAAAAACCCACTTGTGTAAACTTGCTTATCCTCCATAGCTCCCCAGCGTACCAATCCAACTTTTTACAACTGGAACTGCTTATCAATTAGGAACTGCTTAACCCCTTTTGTTTTGGTGTGCTGCCAAGCTTGAGTCTCCTGAGGATTTTAACGCAACATAAGTGTTTTATATTGTGTTACAGTACTTAATAATCAGTTGTACATTGTAAACTATGATCTATAGAAACCAATTAGGTTGAATGTAATCATATCATGTAATCTTTTAAATTGACCTACCCTGGAAGTATTGAATGTTTTTTTAGTTGCACTGTAGCTTTGCTAAACCAGGGCTTTAGATATAACCACTTTTTCAGATAATTTAAAATATGTCATCAAGTATTATAAAAAAAAATTCATCAGAAGATGCATCAGTAATTTCACAATGCTGCCATATATTCTCGTAGTAGCAGATTTAACTGATGTGGTGTGTGTGCATGTGACTGTCAGTATATGTACATGTCAGTATGTGCTTGTACACAGGAATCAGTACAACCCTGTAATTTGTTTCACTGTAGATGTATTTTTGTATGCATGTTCTGATTCCTTTGAATGTTGTTTTAACACGCTTATTTACCCTCCTATCCTGTGACACAAGTGAACGTTTCTTATTTACCCTCTTATCCAGTGACACAAGTGAAAATTTCTTATTTACCCTCCTATCCCATGACACAAGTGAATGTTTCTTATTTGCCCTCCTATCCAGTGACACAAGTGAATATTTCTTATTTACCCTCCTATCCAGTGACACAAGTGAATGTTTCTTATTTACCCTCCTATCCCGTGACACAAGTGAACGTTTCTTTTTGCAGGTGATCAATACACTGTCAAAACTGTCGAACAGTCCGCTCGCACAGAATAGTGGCATTAAGTAAGTAAATTGCATTGACATAGTTCTGTTAATTGGGCAACAGGAAATGTAATGTTGTGCATTTATCTGCATCATACAATTAATTGGTGCCTATTATATTGTGTGTGTGTTTGGGTTTGTTTGTTGATAGAGACCAGTGAATCCATTATTAACATATACCATGGCTATATATATATATATATATATATATATATATATATATATATATATATATATATATATGATTGTTTTCCTTAAAGTTTTTTTATAATTTGCATGTGTAGAAGATATTTTTATCAGACATGCACAGGCTTTCTTTGTCATTCTTGAAAGAAAAGTGATTTCAAAGCATTAATGTACAACATTACAAAATTGGTTTCATGCAACAGTTTTGTTTTTAACGTCACACTCACACATTGGCATATTTTTTCCCAAATATTTTGTTATCCTAACACAGTTAGTAAGGGTTCAAAGTTCAAGCACATGCAGGTAGTTTCATGTTTTGACTGCTGAAGTGCCACCTGGTGAATACAAAATTCAAGCACATGCAGGTAGTTTCATGTTTTGACTGCTGAAGTGCCACCTGGTGAATACGAAGTTGCCAAATTAACACAGGTCAATGTTACTGAAAGTTTTATTTAGCGGGGTGAGGTGGTCTGAGGTAGATTAAATGATGTCAGTTTCATGCAGTGTCATATGTCTTTAGGATCATCCCTAAGTCAATCTGTTTACCTAGTTCAGAACAAACATTGTGTACACACCTATTTTAATTTAATGTGAGTACAGATGAGAATTATTCAAGTGTGCACAATATTTAAAGTAAACAAATTATTATAAGTAAAACATAAGGGGTCAGTGACTCCAGTTAACATAATTAGCTTTTTTTCTGTGTGCAAGTGAATGTGCTGTTAGATATACGAGTAGCACAAACAGTCTGGGAAATACACATTTGACATAGAGTATTTTAAAGTTGGTTCTGAAATAACATTCAAACTCTTCAGAAACAGTTCTTGTTCTGTTTCTGTTCAGTTTTTTCCAATAAATGTTCTTGAATTTTACTTTATAATTTCTGTATGAACCCTAATCTATTTTTTTTCCCCGGGCATTAGGATTAAACCCAGTACCAAGTGATAGCAGAATGAATAGTGACTCCACAGAGTACAACTTTATATCTGCCACTCTCCCATCAACTGACAGCTTCCAACTGAGTTTTGTCTTGTGCTTCTGAAGCCAGGATTTCTCCTGTTATTTCATGGTGATAACTGAAGTCTGAGCTTGAGGCAGTCAGATAGATATCCTTGCTAATTCGAATCATCATAGTCAACATTCGGTTTTTTTTCCCATGAAGTGAAAGTCATTTCGGTCCATATATCAGTTATTCAGCGCCATATAATTGAACTAATTGCTGGTGTGTGATTTGTAAGCCTACTTGTTTCAGTGGTTATGTTCCTAAAAGTACACAAACTGACATTACATTGTCCATCCTCGACATTTGTGGTTAAGTTAACACCTGTATTTTGCTAGTCTCCTGCATCTTTCAAATATCCCTAAATAGAGGACATGTATGATGTAACTCTGGTAGTATGTGTGTGTGTGCTTGCATCAAATACTCTGAGTGGTCATGCAGCCTTTCTTTGGTGTCGGCCGTATGTGTGATGTGAACTTCAACAAGAATGAATTTGTGTTTGCTTTATCAGACAGACAGTAATGAATACAATCAGTTTCATATATATATATATATATATATGCATGCATACCAGGCCCTTAGCCAGGGACCCACCTGCACGCCTTGAAGACAGGCAAATGTCTTACGACGATGGGTATTTCTTTTTACAAGATGAAATTTTTTCACAATAAAATTGTTTGAAATGTCTTAGACTTAGTGATGACTTAGTCTTAGCGCAAGTGGTCGTGATTCGACGAATGTTGTCAGCAGGAGAATAGTGAATACCGCCGATCTATAAGACTATATATTTTTAACGTTGACATCATTGGAAAGTAATGATACTGCAGTTGATCTCTATTTATTGTAATCGTGTGTCATTGGTTGGGAAACGCGTTTATGTGGCGTTTCTCAGTGCCTATCCATTGGCGCTCTCTTTTGAAGAAACAATCCCGTGACTCGGATGTCGTGGAGTTCAAAATGACACCTACCAAGCGAGTGAAAATATGCGCTAATGTCAATGTCATAGTTCACTGCAGTCGATGCATTTTTCGTAAACGTGAATAAAAGCAGCGTTCCTACAATTGTCCCTGAACAGTCCGAGTCAGCATACTTTGTTACATTGGTGGAGATCCATAATGTTGATATGCCTGCCGCTAGTAACCGCGATGCTACTGTATTGTCGCCCACTGCTGGCACTCCGCAGTGGCCAAACGCGATCGCGGTAGACTTCGAAATTGAATCTGATTCGGGTAAATTCATATTGCTTTTTTGTCCTATAAATAGGCAATACTGAATCTGGATGATTGCTGTTCTATCAAATAAGTAATGTTTCAATGTATTACTTTCAAAACAAGTGGTATTACTGAGTGCTATATCTTCTATTTTTATTTGTTGTATTGCTTTATTTTTAATGTAAAGCATATCATTTTTAGTTTGATTGTAATCAGATTAATTTTTTTTATTAGATGTATTTGCATGCATGTACTTAAAGTCTTAAGATGCTTCAAACATTACTTCGATATTTATATATTTTAAATAAAGTTACTTTTTCATGAACCTTCATGTGTTGGTTCTTCTTCTATTATTATTACTGTGTAGGTAATAACGCCAACCTCGCTACACAGCTCATAAGACTCGACTGGGCCAATAACGGTTAAACCGGATTTGAAAAAACCTAATATGGTCAATAATGGCTGTCATTTAACATTTGCTCAACTTGCATTGGCTTACCAGTGCAAAAACCAAATGGGCCAATAATGGGTGTCATTATATCAACCAGCATTGGCTTGCCAATGAAAAAAATCAATTGGGCTAATAATGGCTGTCATAGACGCAACGGCTTCCACAGAAGCTGTTCACGCGTTTAATTTTATTTAGAATGTTCAAGACAGGCAAAATTTTACTTCTGGCTAAGGGCATGTATACATACATACATACATACATACATACATACATACATACATACATACATACATACATACATACATACATACACAATTTAGGTCAGTGCAGTTTTATTATATATATATATATTGAATATGACTTTTGTTTGTAAGAAAATGATTGATTGTGACACATTGATGTAGTTTATACATGCATATGTATCGTGACGTTATTGGTGTAGTAAGTCCTGCCAACCCTCTTTCTCACTCCCAAACTCTGTTTACCCTAACAGTCCACAGGCCTCCTATTACCTTATCAGATTCTACTTATCAGATTGTGTCAATTTAGAATGCACAAATGCAAGTTAAAAGTGAACATTCCTTCATCAAAGCCTGACCTTTGGCTGCTGGTCTGTAACTGTGTTAACGCTTTCAATTTCACTGAAGTATACCCATGCCAGATATTATCACGTAGTTGGCTTGTTGTCATATACATCTGGGCTAGATGCTGAAGGTTACTATACAGCATATCACATTAAACCTATTTGTATTGAAATGTCTACAACTGCTGTGCACTTCCTATGTCACCTTTGACATGGTCTGTAATGTGTCTTGCAGGGCTGGGTCCAATTACACAAAATTATATCGATTACAATTACATTAAATTCTTTATTTCAATTACAATTACAGTCATAATTTTCCAAATCAATTACAGTTACACTGTTTCAATTTCAATTACAATTACATTATGCGGAACCAAATATATTCAGCATTTGTTAATTATGTATTTTTGCGCGGTTTGCTGAATTTCAATATTTTGTACACAATTGATAAACAAATATAACGGTAATGTTTGTACATTTTGTTGAATTGTGACTTTGAATTATACTAAATAAAAAGATAGCCGTTTAAAACATATTTTTATTATATAAAAATACAATGCAATATCCAGACATAATCCTACAGGACATATTCCAATGCAGACATCCGTGCGCATTTCTTAAATTTTTCTTTGGTAAATACTAATAATAGGGTTTGATGTGTAATTGGCTTGCTAACTCTGCAATGTTTCACTGAATGTCTGTGCATTGTTTATTGCTTCCTGGCTGTTACCAACTTACTGAAAAGGCTAATTGCTAAGGCTACCCACCACTAGCACCACTGACCAGTACCCACCAGACAGTGAATACTGAGACTTAAATATAAATATATAAGCAGTTATTATTAGTCTTGATTTTCAACTCATGTGAGACTTAAATTATATTTTTATTGACAATTCGTTCAGGTAGTTTGTGATATGAAACGTTCTGTAATTGATTGTAATTGAAATAAAATTTCAATTATACAAAATATAACAATTACAATTACAGCAACATTTTGAAACCATAATCAATTACAATTACACAATTTTGCTGTAATCAATTACAATTACATAATTGGACCCAGCTCTGGTGTCTTGTAATGCCATTGGAGAATACTTAAATGGCATACCGTAATGTTTAGGAAAGATCGAATAGGAAGAAGGGGAGGGGGAGTTTTTTTGTATGTTAAAAAATCTATTCAGGCTTATGAAATAAAACTAGAAAGGGAAGCTTATTGCGATGAGGCTGTTTGGTGCAAAATTGTTTCAGGAAATTCAAAATTAACTATTGGATTAGTTTACCGAAGTCCAAACATAAACGAAGAGGACAACACAAAAACCGCTATAAAGGAAGTTAGTAAAGGGGAATGTATCATAATTGGAGATTTTAACCATGGACACATACAATGGAATTCTCTAGAGAGCACAGGGAGTGAGGACCAACAATTTCTATTTTTAATCCAGGATAGCTTTCTTACTCAGCATGTGCTAGAACCAACCAGGGGAGAAAATGTATTAGATATAGTTTTGTCATCACAAGAAGAATTAGTGGACAATGTAAAAATACTTGAACCATTGGGTAACAGTGACCATAATCAAATACATTTTGACATCAATGTAAAATCAGAAAGTAAAAATAAGAAAACGTACAAGAGAAACTTCCACAAAGGTAACTACAAAGATATGAGAAAATACTTAGCAAAGCTAGATTGGAATAACATGCTGATGAATAAGACTGCAATTGAATGTTGGAATATTCTAAAATATGAAATTGAGAGTATCATCGATAAATTTGTTCCCTTCCAAAAACAAGGAAAACGGTGTAGAAAGAAACACTTGTCAAAAGAGGCTATTAGAAATAGTGTTAAAACAAACTATGTGGAGGGTTTATAGGTGTACCAGAAAGGAAGAAGACTATGCAAATTACAAAGAGGCACTTAATGCAGCTACAACTGAAATCAGACAATCTAAAAGAAGCTATGAGCAAAAACTAGCATGTAACATAAAAAATGACAGCAAGAGTTTTTATGCATATGTCAGGAGTAAACAAAACGTACAAGACAAGGTTGGACCTCTAGAAGACAGTGCTGGAAATATAATATCACAGGGGTTTTTAATGGCGGAAGACCTAAATGGTTACTTCAGTTCAGTGTTTACCAAAGAAGATATTAGTTCATTACCAGTTGCTGATGCTAAATTTCAGGAGGCTAAATCTGACTATTTAGGACCATTAGTTGTAACTCCAGAAATGGTAGCTAAGAAAATAAAGGCAATGAAGGATAATAAATCACTGGGAGTGGATGGGATTCGTCCAAAATTACTAATGGAAACAGTAGAACAAATCAGTATACCACTTGCAAGAGTATTCAACTTGTCATTAAAAGAGGGAGTTGTTCTGTTTGAATGGAAAGAAGCAAACATCATACCATTATTTAAAAAGGGTTCGAGAAATAAGTTGGAGAATTACAGACCAGTGACTTTAATGTTAGTGATTTGTAAATTATTAGAAAGGTTAATTAAAGACCATATGGTGGACTTCCTCGTTAAGCATAAATTATTAAATTCATCTCAACATGGATTCCTTAAAGCGAGGTCATGCTTAACAAATATGTTATGTTTTTTGGAAGAAATCACTAAGTGGATAGACATGGGATCGCCAGTAGATATTATCTACTTAGATTTTCAGAAAGCTTTTGACAAAGTGCCACATCAAAGATTACTACTTAAATTAAAAGCCCATGGTATCGGGGATAGCATAACTGACTGGATAGAACAATGGCTGACTGACAGAAGACAACGAGTTGTAGTAGATGGAGAAGTTTCAAACTGGAAATCGGTTTTGAGTGGGGTACCTCAAGGATCAGTATTAGGACCTATATTATTCTTAATATATATCAATGACTTGGACGACAGTATAACAAGTAACGTACTGAAATTTGCGGATGACACAAAACTGTTTAGAAAGGTTAATACTGATGGTGATAAACAACATTTACAAAACGATCTAGACAGATTAGTGAAATGGTCTGAGAAATGGCAGATGTTGTTCAATTTTGGGAAATGTAAATGCCCACATACAGGACATGGGAACTTGGATGTAAACTATAAAATGGGAGAATGTGTTCTGGGTACTACTGTAAAAGAAAAGGACTTAGGAGTTACAGTAAGCGCTGATATGAAAGTTTCAGAGCAGTGTGGTATTGCAGCTTCAAAGGGTAATCAAATTCTTGGATTGATTAGAAGAAACATAACATACAAGGGGAAAAAGTTAATTATACCTCTTTATAAAGCAATAGTTAGACCTCATTTAGAATACTGTATACAAGCATGGAGACCATATCGTAAGAAGGATATAGATATGCTTGAACGCATACAAAGGAGAGCAACTAAAATGATTCCAGAACTGAGAGACCTTAGTTATGAAGAACACCTGAAAGAATGTGGTTTAACAACTCTAGAGACAAGGAGGTTAAGAGATCAGATTGAAGTTTTTAAGATATTGAATGGGTATGAAAATATTGATAGAAATATGTTTTTCTCACTCAAGAAGGATAGCAGAACTAGAGGACATGAGGTAAAATTAGTAAAGGATCAATGTAGATTGGACATCAGGAAGCACTCGTTCTCACAGAGGACAATAAATGAATGGAACAAATTGTCTACAGATTGTGTAACTGCTAGCAGCGTGAATATGTTTAAAAACAAGGTTGACACATATCTCAGGAGGGCGGGTTATAAGTAGATGAACATTGTTGGACTCTCGATAAGCCAATGGCTTCCTTGTCCACTTGCCATCTGGGCCTTTGGCTTGGATGGCAAATCTTGTTAAATCAATTAAAAAGTACGATTAACTGGTTGCAATGCATGTCACTTAGCAAACTTAGAGAGTGAATGAAGTATTACAAGTTGCAGATATGGGAGGTAGCAGTAAACGTGACTGTTTTACAAACAAAAGCAGTTTATTTATCAATCATAGCTACGTATTAAGATTTTTTTGGGTGTGATTTTAATAGCTTGCATTTTGCAGCAAGTACAGACATACGGTGCGTGTGGTGGTGACAGTAGGTGTAGTCAGTAGTTTGTAACGTGCGCTTCGCACTCTCACTATCACCTGCAGCCACCAGCTAGTTCCCTCACAAGGGTGAAAAGGGGCATGAGTGCACAAGCCTTCCCTGCTGGTACATAGCCTCTCCATAGACAAGACTTATTGGTCTCTAGCATTACCTCCTCATGGTACATGGTGGTAACTGGGCACCCTATGGCCCCAAGCTAACATGACAAGACTTATTGGTCTCTAGCATTACCTCCTCATGGTACATGGTGGTAACTGGGCACCCTATGGCCCCAAGCTAACATGCTAGATATTTAGGAGAAGAAAAACTCTGAACCTGGGTAGATCAAGCTCATTAACCCTGGTAGGCAGTTGGTCCCTGGAGAAGGAAACTAATTACAAACCATGAGCCACATGGCCTGTCCCAAGCATGGATAACAGAGGATGGTTGGGCAAGAGGTCAATCACCCCTTCCAGTAAAAACCCAAGATTACAGAAACCATAATAGTAACAGTCTTGGACTTATGCACCAACCAGACTTGTTGACTTGAGTTGTAGGGGCTCACTCAAGTTGGAGTTGAGTGACTGTCGTGATCTTTGTGTGTGTGTTTTCAGTTCAGTGTTCAGTTGACGGGTCTAGACAATAGGTGCACTGAGGCATTCTTGAACTTTTCAGTCTAAATCAATTCCTCTGTAGAATTACAAGTACACTGATAAAATGTGGTGTAAATTTCAACAATATAATATAATTTGGAGAAGACTGACAACAATCACTTATTCCAGAATGCAACTTCTGCACGATAGCTTCACAGTAAGCCCTTGCCATACTGGTTGATACTACCCAGGATGGGCCCAATACTTTTAAAAATAAGAGTATTTCAATACTCTGAATATTGCAACGATTCCTAGCAAAATTGCTTGTTACATTTTTTTTATGTTAGATATTACAATAAATGTTAATGACATGGGCATGATGTATGCCTTTATAGTAGTGTGGATTTTAGGGCCAATGTTAACGCATAGAACATTTGTTTAAGCTGTTGAAAAACTAAAACAAATATCATTATTATGTGCACGATACTTTTGAAAATGTTGCGAATACATGCGATACTGTGTTGCAAATTTCAAAATGTATTGCAAATATATTGCAGTACACAAAATTAGGTACTGCAATATGCGATGCCTTGAGTATTACGAGATCTTTGGATACTGCCAACCATGATTTGTGCGTGTATTTATTTCTACCATGGTTGATTGTTGCAGGGGCTTCATGACGCTTGAAGCCGCCGCTCACAGAAACAGCGATTACCGAGCACTTGAGGAGATCGCAGCGTGAGTAATTCATCCACTCCAGCATGTATCTCCTCTACCATTCTACATCCATAGTCTTCTCTAACATCCCAAACATGACTCTGCCAATTAGTATTTGGTCCAGCACTAATTGGGTGCAGGCATCAAGACTTTGTTTCATCCTCTGTACTCCTTATACAAGATTTAACAAGATTTAACAAGATTGCCATCCAAGGCAAAGGCCAAGATGGCAAGTGGACAAGCAAACCATTGGTTTATTGAGAATCCACAAATGTTTCATCTGTGTGTAACCCGCCCTTCTGGGGTATTTGTCAGTTTTGTTTTTAAACATATTCAAGCTGTAGATAATCTGTTCCATTCTCTGTGAGAACGAGTACTTCCTGATATCCAACCTGTACTGATCCTTCACTAGTGTTACTTTGTTTCCTAAGTGAGAAATAAATATTTCTATCAATATTTTCATACAGTTCTTGAGTATTTGATTTTATCGCTCGTTTCTATGTGTTCAATATCTTGTGGGATTCTAATTCCACATTCAGTCAAAGAAAAAATGTTCACCCTTATTGCCATGTGTAGCATGGTTTTGAACTTTTAAGTAAAAAATTAATGAACGATATATATTATACACAGAAAATGACAGTAAAATGTGAGCAGTGTTTGCTTGGGATCATCCTTGCTAGCCAGGAGTGGTAGTAGTACTACAGTACCCCTGGTAGTAGTACTACAGTACCCCTGGTAGTAGTACTACAGTACCCCTGGTAGTAGTACTACAGTACCCCTGATAGTAGTACTACAGTACCCCTGGTAGTAGTACTACAGTACCCCTGGTAGTAGTACTACAGTACCCCTGGTAGTAGTACTACAGTACCCCTGGTAGTAGTACTACAGTACCCCTGGTAGTAGTACTACAGTACCCCTGGTAGTAGTACTACAGTACCCCTGGCAGTAGTACTACAGTACCCCTGGCAGTAGTACTACAGTACCCCTGGCAGTAGTACTACAGTACCCCTGGCAGTAGTACTACAGTACCCCTGGTAGTAGTACTACAGTACCCCTGGTAGTAGTACTACAGTACCCCTGGTAGTAGTACTACAGTACCCCTGGTAGTAGTACTACAGTACCCCTGGTAGTAGTACTACAGTACCCCTGGTAGTAGTACTACAGTACCCCTGGCAGTAGTACTACAGTACCCCTGGTAGTAGTACTACAGTACCCCTGGCAGTAGTACTACAGTACCCCTGGCAGTAGTACTACAGTACCCCTGGCAGTAGTACTACAGTACCCCTGGTAGTAGTACTACAGTACCCCTGGTAGTAGTACTACAGTACCCCTGGTAGTAGTACTACAGTACCCCTGGTAGTAGTACTACAGTACCCCTGGTAGTAGTACTACAGTACCCCTGGCAGTAGTACTACAGTACCCCTGGTAGTAGTACTACAGTACCCCTGGTAGTAGTACTACAGTACCCCTGGTAGTAGTACTACAGTACCCCTGGCAGGTCAACCTGTTGAAACGTGGATTTGTCAGTTTATCCCATGCCAAGTGTGCATGTATGCTGAATCATTCGTACTTCTTCCCAATTTCTGTCTATGTCGACATGTTTCTGGGAACTAGACAGGCTCCCACAGCCCCACCCAAACTTCAAAGAGCCATAAAATGGCCATCATGACCCATCCAACCAGCAACAAGTTCCTGTATGCAAGCCCTGTAAATCCGAGTGAGTAATGTGTAACACTAATATTATTGGTTTACACAGCAACTGGAAAATGAGAGTTTCAACAGGTCGATCTACCAGTAGGGGTACTGATGTAGTGAGAAACACATGGCGGCGAGGGTGCTTGGGATGATTGTTTGTTGGTTGTTTGACGTCTCTGCCCGCTTACAGCAATGTTCCTGAGGACGAGGACATGTACAGCATGTTCTGTCAGGATGATGACGACAACACCAAAATATACGAGGATCTGTGTTCATTAAGGGGACTGCCGAAAGCACAGTTAGTTAGCTGGCTACTTGCTTGCTCATCCAGCATTACAGGCATACAGGTGTCACCATTGCGGCTGCATAGAATCATTTCTCTCAAGACTTATTTTCTTTTGAAATATGTGCATTTGTCAGAGGCTGTAGCCGATCATCCCAGTTCTTTGACGTCATTCTTGCTGTCATGGGGAACACAGCTCCTTGCCAGATATTTTGTTGTTCCTGCTGGTGGAGTTGTGTTTTCAAATGACTGCATGTCGCTATCCCATCCATGGTGTGTTCAACGCAGCATGTATTTTGTGGTTGATTCAGCAGGAATCTGGGTCCTTGTGTGTCCGGTGCTTCCACTAAATTCTTTGTATTCTGTTTGCCAAGGGTGTGTTACAACTCCCCAAATCTGTAACACATAAATAGTAATAAATAGTAATAAATAATAATAAATAGTAATAAGTAGTAATAAGTAGTAATAAGTAGTAATAAATAGTAATAAATAGTAATAAATAGTAATAAGTAGTCATTTGAATAAAAGAATACATACTTTTGTTTCATCAACAAAAAAATTACGTTCAGTTGATTTTGTTCCTTAGATCGGATAACAAAGGTGTACGTAGCCTTATGTTATTGTATATAGAGGTGGACCACTCTTGACCTTTTTTACCAGATCCTTAAACAAAATTTACCCATGCAAAATTTAAAAAATGTACAAACGAGCTAACATGTTGTAGTCTGTACTAGATAGTTTTAATTTTTCGCAAAATGAGTCTGAAACGAGACGAGTAAAAAAATTGTAATTATGGCCATTAAAATACATTCATGGAAAGCACATTTGATTTCCAGACTGAGAGCCATGTTAATAATTTGGCGTCTACCTAGATGCAAGCCAGTGTTGAACTTATTTGCAAGTGTGCAATGATGCTACTAATAATGCATGACGCATTCCTTTCCAGCTTCCTCTGCAATCTTTGTTCCCCATGTACACATGCTACTGTTGCTCTACCAGAATGATTCCGACATTGCATTCCAGATCTCTGTTGAGTTGAGTATTTCAGCCCATGCTTTAGTGCTTGAGTTTCCTTGTGTTGCAGTGTGACTGAAATTAATGCAGGTGCACCGTTTCTTTCAGCCTACTGCAAGATGGCTTCCCTGTGCTACAATTGCAGAATGAATTACTAACAGTGTCATCGTTTTAAGCACAATGTTGTTGCAAATCTTGTTCGTTTCTTCATTCTATGGTACAGAATAAAAAAGTTGGCCGAAGGTTTGTGTAACACGATGCCAAATTTTGAAATTAATTCAAACAGTTACGGCAGCTTTCAGACTTTCCACATTCTACAGATTTCCCATTATACAATCTGGATTTTGCCATATTGTATTTATATATGGACTTATTTAAAAAAATTGTATTAATATATTTTCATGTTTTCATCACACAAGTATAAAATCAAATGCAGATTTCTTGCGGAAACAATGTTGATTTTGTTTGATGTAGGTATATTTTGTTGCCCGATAGATTATTTAATGATGTATACAGTTTGCTTTATGCAGAATTACCAGTCATAGATACGGATTTCAACCAAAAAATGTGGCAGATCTGAACTTTTGATTTTGTGATATGCTGTAGCACTGCACCGTGTCTAGCTCACCGTCAGTGCAGGCTAGTTGTGTGCTCTGTGTCTGGCTCACCGTCAGTGCAGGCTAGTTGTGTGCTCTGTGTCTGGCTCACCGTCAGTGCAGGCTAGTTGTATGCTCTGTGTCTGGCTCACCGTCAGTGCAGGCTAGTTGTGTGCTCTGTGTCTGGCTCACCGTCAGTGCAGGCTAGTTGTGTGCTCTGTGTCTGGCTCACCGTCAGTGCAGGCTAGTTGTATGCTCTGTGTCTGGCTCACCGTCAGTGCAGGCTAGTTGTGTGCTCTGTGTCTGGCTCACCGTCAGTGCAGGCTAGTTGTGCGCTCTGTGTCTGGCTCACCGTCAGTGCAGGCTAGTTGTGTGCTCTGTGTCTGGCTCACCATCAGTGCAGGCTAGTTGTGTGCTCTGTGTCTGGCTCACCGTCAGTGCAGGCTAGTTGTATGCTCTGTGTCTGGCTCACCGTCAGTGCAGGCTAGTTGTGTGCTCTGTGTCTGGCTCACCGTCAGTGCAGGCTAGTTGTGCGCTCTGTGTCTGGCTCACCGTCAGTGCAGGCTAGTTGTGTGCTCTGTGTCTGGCTCACCGTCAGTGCAGGCTAGCTGTGTGCTCTGTGTCTGGCTCACCGTCAGTGCAGGCTACTTGTGTGCTCTGTGTCTGGCTCACCGTCAGTGCAGGCTACTTGTGTGCTCTGTGTCTGGCTCACCGTCAGTGCAGGCTACTTGTGTGCTCTGTGTCTGGCTCACCGTCAGTGCAGGCTACTTGTGTGCTCTGTGTCTGGCTCACCGTCAGTGCAGGCTACTTGTGCGCTCTGTGTCTGGCTCACCGTCAGTGCAGGCTAGTTGTGTGCTCTGTGTCTGGCTCACCGTCAGTGCAGGCTAGTTGTGTGCTCTGTGTCTGGCTCACCGTCAGTGCAGGCTAGTTGTGTGCTCTGTGTCTGGCTCACCGTCAGTGCAGGCTAGTTGTGTGCTCTGTGTCTGGCTCACCGTCAGTGCAGGCTAGTTGTGTGCTCTGTGTCTGGCTCACCGTCAGTGCAGGCTAGTTGTGTGCTCTGTGTTGAAACAGCAAGAGATCCTGTCGCTGCTTAAGCTTACCTGTATGCTCTGTATGTTTGTAGTGAGAAGGAAGTGGGGGACTGTGACGATCTGTATGACTTTGTTGGACATGAGGATGATGACGAGGACATATATGACGACTTGATGACAGTGCGGACACGCAGCTCTGTCTCGGTATGGTCTCTTCTCACTGATATAAATCTCGTAACGGGTCGTGCAACATATCTAAGAGCTTACCAAACATTTTGTTGTCTCTCGAAGAGGATAATAAGATGTTTGATTTTGTTTAAATATTTTTAAAAGCTTACCGGATGTGTACCATTTTGTTATCTCCCTAAGAGGATAAAAACATTTTGTTATCTCCCTAAGAGGATAAAAACATTTTGATTTTGTTTGATAGATGACAGTATTGTACAATGGCCTTTCTTGTTATATGAAGTTTTTTTAGTTTTTTTGATGTCTGCTTTGGGTAGCCAAAGATTAACATCGATTTTCATTGTTTGATATAATTACATTTAAAATATTTTGATATGAACAGTTAGTTAACCTGAGTATCACAGTTGCATGGTTTGAACCAAAATTAAATTAATTATTTGTGACAGGCTTGTTTATATGCAAACTCGGCTGTCACAGATGTTTCTGTAATTTTAATGTACCACTGTGAATTCTTGTAAACAGTTGGTTTACTGTGCAAGCTTGCGGCAAGTCAGTATTTGTTAAATAATAACAGAGCATTGCTAGAATAATGTTTTTTATTGTTGTATGTTGTTTTCTACATTTACGTTTAATATAACATGAGACATGTCATCAAATGGTTTGGAGAACTTGGACATTGATTTCACATGAACCCTCATCAACATTAGAAGCCTTTGCTGATAGTACCATTTCTATATCACTTGTAGAGAATGGTGGTGCTTGGAACATATGAGTATAGAACAGTTTTCTTGTTTGTTATTTTGAAATCTTCCACAAATATATGACCTTTCAGTCAGAGCAGGTCAGTATTATAGTAACTACAGGTTTTGCCAAATTGATGTCCATGCAAAATTAACTTGACTTTATTTTTTCACACAACAAATTAATCATGTTATAATAATGTAAAAAAAATTATTATGACGTGTACATTAATTTACAGTCATTGCTAAAATTGCCGAACATTAGTCATAGTTATGAATTGTTTGTCAGTCTTGCACATATTAAGAGTGATTCAGGAGAGACATTGCCTTGCGACATCTCTACGTTTTTTTTTTATGTAAACACAAAACTGGTACATAATTGTCTTCTGCAACAGATGACATGACTTCCAAAGTATATTAATGATAACCATTTATTTATACGTACATCTATTGTTTGTTAATTGTAGTCTTGATGAATAACTTTGATCGATGTCGGAATGTTGTTTACGTTATTAATTGGAACAGTGCAGAGAATTCATAATTTTTTTATTCGGTTGCAATGATACAATCATTTTAAGTTTCATTTATTATTTTATTAATTTATAACTCAGGTGGTCCCTGGGTAACCTTGCAAGTTTTATAGCAAGACTATCCATATAAAATGAGGATATATAAACACACATATATTTTACATACCAACCAATTTTTGGTACTGAAAAAAAATTACTTGTACAAATTACTATATAATTCATGCATAAGGTTGGCATATGTCTAGTGGAAATAACATAAGCAATTTTTTATTGAGTCAAATTGATTTCATAGATTAAGAACCATAACTAAAATTCAGTACTTGCATTTATGTGTACACTACGTATGATACTAAACAGTTAACTAGTACAATAATGGTTTCTGATGCGAGTGGGTTGTGTGTAGGAGCTGGCCGAGCCCAAGTGCAAGAGGGACTACTGTATCAAGGAACTGGTAGAGACGGAGAAGAACTACGTGGAAGCCCTCAACATGATAGTGAACGTAAGTGCGTCTGTCATTCCTGGCGTTAAGAACATCATACCCGTGTTCCGGCTAATAAACGTACATATGCAGCATTACAAGTCTGATATATGGCATTCTTGCATGTATGTGTGTTGGTGCCCTTTGACCATTGCCATTATTTTGTCCTTTCAGCACTTCATTCGACCACTTGTCAAGGTCCTGACGCCTGCACAACAGCAGACGATATTCATGCACATAGAGGTACTGGATATTATAAATATTATAACTTGCCTGGATATTCAGGTTTTAAACAAGGGTTTTTAACCTTGTAAACACCCTCCTTAATCCTTCATAATTTTTAGATCCATGGCTTCATGTTTGAAAAGAACAGGCGAGTGACAAATCGCTCGCCTAAATATGCCAAATTAATTTAGGCAAGAGATTTGTTACTTGTTTTTTTTACTGTGTGTTAGCGCAAACATTTCCCATTCGGATTCTGTCGTTGTCGCCATGAAATTTTAATTGGTACTTGTTGGCGCTACAACTTTTTTACAATGAAATAAATGTTTACTTTAGTAAACCCCATACATTGCAATTGCTGAAACAGTTTTGAATTGCAATACGTTATAGATCACCATAGGCGTAGGCAAGTGCTGTGGTAATTTGCTGTGGCCTGTGCCCGTGGCAGTGGTCACGGCACAGGTTTCGTGTGCGACTTTGCTTAGGCGGTTCGAAAATTGCAATTCAGATTCACAAATACGCCATGTATAAGGATCAGATGTATAGTCATAAATGCAGCTTAGTAGGCAACACCAACATAAACTGGGGTGAAATGGCATGCTTCCATTGCATCATAATGCCAAACAGTGAATCAATTTTTGTGTTCACAGTGGTTGAAAGACGAAGTGGAACAATTATTAAAATTGTCGTTGTCAATGTTTAATCAACTTTTACACTCCGTGTCAATTCATATGCGAGTTCGGTAGCTCAGATCCAGGTTATTATTTTCGATTCCGATTACAGTTCATCACACTCCAGTCAAGTTTCCACACATTTTTCACTAAGCTATGCACAAATTACTCTCTCATCCAAAGTCAACATTTTCTCTTCAATAAATGGAATATTGCTATTTCTTTGCAGTGATGTCAACTTAACAGTGCATTTAATTTCTGCAAGCAATCTTCTAGTTCTGTTGTGTGATCTCATCAGCAACCAAAACAGAAAATTATTACATTTGATGTATTGTCTTACTCACATAATGATTACAGTACATTCAGTTAGATTACAGTTGTTATGATTGACTGATTACACGCTGCATAGGGGGATTTAGAGGGGGGGCATGGCCCCCTATCAAAACTGTGTAGTGCCGCCTGCACCATCATAGAAATAAAAAATTTGTCTGGGGGACCCCCATCCCCCACAGCAGCAAGGGATACTCACCTCCTGCTCACCTTGGAGCCTGGTCCTGACACCTGGCGCACACAAGTATGAAACCAAACACTTAGCACACACAAGCATGAATCCAAACACTTAGCACACACAAGCATGAAACCAAACACCTGGCACACACAAGCATGACACCAAACATTTAGCACACACAAGCATGAAAACAAACATTTAGCACACACAAGCATGAATCCAAACACTTAGCACACACAAGCATGAAACCAAACACTTAGCGCACACAAGCATGACACCAAACACTTAGCACACACAAGCATGAAACCAAACACCTGGCACACACAAGCATGAAAACAAACATTTAGCACACACACAAGCATGAAACCAAACACTTAGCACACACAAGCATGAAACCAAACACCTGGCACACACAAGCATGAAACCAAACACTTAGCACACACAAGCATGAAACCAAACACTTAGCACACACAAGCATGAAACCAAACACCTAGCACACACAAGCATGAAACCAAACACTTAGCACACACAAGCATGAAACCAAACACCTGGCACACACAAACATGAAACCAAACACCTAGCACACACAAGCATGAAACCAAACACCTGGCACACACAAGCATGAAACCAAACACTTAGCACACACAAGCATGAAACCAAACACTTAGCACACACAAGCATGAAACCAAACACCTAGCACACACAAGCATGAAACCAAACACTTAGCACACACAAGCATGAAACCAAACACCTGGCACACACAAGCATGAAACCAAACACCTGGCACACACAAACATGAAACCAAACACCTAGCACACACAAGCATGAAACCAAACACTTAGCACACACAAGCATGAAACCAAACACCGTAGGAATCTGTCATCACAATGTGTCAATAATTCCCCCCTCTGAAAAAACAACTACAGTCCAAATGGCCTCCGATGTGGGGACAGGGACCACTGTGCTTTGATTGTTGCAGTAATATCTACCAAGGCGTAGTATCAAGATGAATGTAATGGCCACTGTGTAGACAGATTATTTACATAGTCCATAAATGCTAGCGGCATGAATACGTTTAAAAACAAAATTGACAAATTTATCAGAATTACACATAGATGAAAAATGTTTGGACTCTTGATAAGCCAATTGCTTCCTTGTCCACTTGTCATGTGGGTGTTTTGCCTTGGGTGGCAATCTTGTTAAATCTTATTGCATCTTTGTTGTAGGAGTTGTTCAAGATCCACACAGGCTTCCAGAGCGACCTTACTCGGGCCTGTAACCCAAACATTGCCTCGAAGATCACAATCGCAAGCTGCTTCATCAAGTGGAAGGAGAAGTTCCTCATCTATGGGGAATTCTGCTCAAACCTTCCTGACGCCCAGGACCTTGTTGACGAGGTCTGCAAGAAAGACCCGTCCGTGGAACAGAAAATCATGGTGGGTCCTCGTTCGTGTTTACGTTCTCACATATTTAGTTGTTGTTTTTTGTTAACTGTTCAATTTGGTCCTAATTATCAGTTACATTGTTTAAATCATATTGAAAATTGCAGCTGTAAAGTCAAGTTTTGCATGAACAGTAGTGCTGTCACGATTGCACATGTCACAGGCCTGTGCAATTCTCAATGACCATTTATTCACGGTTCTTGTCTGCATAGTTCCAGTATGGGAGACTGGGAGTATCTACTCTTGAAAGATGGGAGGGAGGAAAACTTCTACCTTTTTTAATATATCAGCAGAGAGCTAAAACAAGTCATTCACAAGCATATACACAACTGAAATTTTTTATTTAAAGACAAAGAATTTTAGTTGCCTCATCGCACTATAGTCAACACATGCAAGTAGAGGCAGTGGACATTGGACACGGTTGAGTTGTATAAGTTATCATGTGTTGCAGCAATGTTAGGCTAGTAATGTATAAGTTATCATGTGTTGCAGCAATGTTAGGCTAGTAATGTAGAAGTTATCATGTGTTGCAGCAATGTTAGGCTAGTGTTGTATAAGTTATCATGTGTTGCAGCAATGTTAGGCTAGTGTTGTATAAGTTATCATGTGTTGCAGCAATGTTAGGCTAGTGTTGTATAAGTTATCGTGTGTTGCAGCAATGTTAGGCTAGTGTTGTATAAGTTATCGTGTGTTGCAGCAATGTTAGGCTAGTGTTGTATAAGTTATCGTGTGTTGCAGCAATGTTTGGCTAGTGTTGCATAAGTTACCGAATGTTGCAGAAATGTTGGGCTAGTGTTGTATAAGTTGTCATGTGTTGCAGCAATGTTAGGCTAGTGTTGTATAAGTTGACATGTGTTGCAGAAATGTTGGGCTAGTGTTGTATAAGTTGTCATGTGTTGCAGCAATGTTGGGCTAGTGTTGTATAAGTTGTCATGTGTTGCAGCAATGTTGAGCTAGTGTTGTATAAGTTGTCATATGTTGCAGCAATGTTGGGCTAGTGTTGTATAAGTTGTCATGTGTTGCAGCAATGTTAGGCTAGTGTTGTATAAGTTGTCATGTGTTGCAGCAATGTTGGGCTAGTGTTGTATAAGTTGTCATATGTTGCAGCAATGTTAGGCTAGTGTTGTATAAGTTGTCATATGTTGCAGCAATGTTAGGCTAGTGTTGTATAAGTTGTCATGTGTTGCAGCAATGTTGGGCTAGTGTTGTATAAGTTGTCATGTGTTGCAGCAATGTTGGGCTAGTGTTGTATAAGTTGTCATGTGTTGCAGCAATGTTAGGCTAGTGTTGTATAAGTTGTCATATGTTGCAGCAATGTTAGGCTAGTGTTGTATAAGTTGTCATGTTGCAGCAATGTTGGGCTAGTGTTGTATAAGTTGTCATATGTTGCAGCAATGTTAGGCTAGTGTTGTATAAGTTGTCATATGTTGCAGCAATGTTGGGCTAGTGTTGTATAAGTTGTCATATGTTGCAGCAATGTCAGACGAATGCAAATGATGGGAAGTTCCGACTGCGAGATCTGCTGTCTGTGCCAATGTTGGGCTAGTGTTGTATAAGTTGTCATGTGTTGCAGCAATGTCAGACGAATGCAAATGATGGGAAGTTCCGACTGCGAGATCTGCTGTCTGTGCCAATGTTGGGCTAGTGTTGTATAAGTTGTCATATGTTGCAGCAATGTCAGACGAATGCAAATGATGGGAAGTTCCGACTGCGAGATCTGCTGTCTGTGCCAATGTTGGGCTAGTGTTGTATAAGTTGTCATGTGTTGCAGCAATGTCAGACGAATGCAAATGATGGGAAGTTCCGACTGCGAGATCTGCTGTCTGTGCCAATGTTGGGCTAGTGTTGTATAAGTTGTCATATGTTGCAGCAATGTCAGACGAATGCAAATGATGGCAAGTTCCGACTGCGAGACCTGCTGTCTGTGCCAATGCAGCGCATCCTCAAGTATCATCTCCTTCTTAGGGTCAGTTCTCTCTTTCACATGTGTCATACATGTGTCATACATGTGTCATACATGTGTCATACATGTGTCATACATGTAGGTCCACTGTTTGTAGGTGTAGGGCTGTAACTACATATTGTGCATTGGACATTTTTATGACTGCTGCATTGTTTTAAGAATGAGCCTATTATTAAACTTTCAAAGAACTTTTAATTGTATTGTATTATTTATCATATTGTAGGTTAAGTGCAGTGTTGCAATACTATTGATTGAAGTACTACATGCTCGCACGCACGCACGCTCGCATGCACGCACACGTAGAAAATATTGAATAGGGTGTGTGCTGAGATGTGTACGTTTTATCGTTAAGCTACTGTGAATGTGTGCATGCATCCGTGCGTGCGTGCGTGCGTGCATGCGTGTATTTATCACATTGTTATAAATAAACGCATGCTCACCGAACAATTAAATCAAACGGTATGCACCGTACAATGCGTAAATTATTATTTTATTGCATTAAACATGTTGAAATGTTATTTATGAACTCATGTAATAAATATCTTATCGAATGGTTGGTTTTATGCATTCGTTATTTTAAAATTATTCATTGGGTTCAGATCGCTCAATACAACATTCTGAAGCAACTCGTGCATAAAACCAAGTATTGTTCAATAAGTGTATATTATTATGTATAAAAAGCTGTATCTTGCATGTGTTTGCTGCATATAGGAACTCATCCGACAGACTGATAGCAGTAATCCAGAGAGAATCAATCTGGATCAAGCCCTTCTAGAGATGGAGGTTAGTCTAATTCTATAACAATGACACTTCAGTACAACATCAGTTGTTGACAGGTGTATCAACTTATACACGGCTGTTTAAGTTTGCCTATTCAATGGTATGACTTATTTGGTTACATTCAATTTCGCAACTTCACAGAAAGTGCTGCTGCCGTTTAAAAAAGTTAACATTTTGTGGCATTAAATTTCACAATGTTTTTGGTTGGTCTGGAAAATAGCATTTATAATGTATCTGTCATGAAATGCTATGGAATTGCAGTATAGATTTGTGTTAGTTTGTTGGGAGTATCAGCTTTGTTGTTAGGGCTCCGAACACTCAATCAAGAAGACAGGTTCAAATTCACCTGTTACTGTTTCAAAGCCTGGACAGCTTTGTTGTTAGGGCTCCGAACACTCAATCAAGAAGACTGAGGTTCAAATTCACCTGTTACTGTTTCAAAGCCTGGACAGTTTTGTTTGCTCCACATTGGCTGTGTCTTTCAGATAAGACACTGAAAGCTGTTGGTCCTTCTACCTGGTGTCTATGTCAGGAGAAGTAAAAGAGTGTTGCCGTTTCAAAGCTTGGGCGATTTCGTTTACTTAACGTTGCTCCAGTTCACTCAGCTGTATAAATGAGTATCTGGCTATAGACAGTGGTGAATATGTGAATGAATAGTCTTCGCGCAGTAATTGCAGTGTGGCTGAAAGCTTCCCAGAGAAGTCGAGTTGGCATTAGAATGAACAGGTCTGCCAGGGGGTGAAGTGTAGAATGTATATATAAGAACATGCTTTTTACCTTTTTTAACAGCAATGCATAACTGACTTCCTATAAGGGTCTACAGCAGAACAGTTGAGTTAAGTTGTGCATAGCAGCCTGGAGCAAAATCTGGTTTTATACTCCAATGAGTTACATATGTCGTTGTATCATGTATATGTCTGTCTCGTAGGATTTGTCGCTGTACATCAATGAAGTGAAACGAGACAACGAGGCTCTGCAGCTGATTACAGAGATACAAGAGAGGTTAGTAACAAGCTGCAGTTTGACTATTTATTTTACAGCTGCCTCCTCCATTGATTCAGCCCCCTGTAAGTTGGTTCATTGATGTTCACATCTGTAGTGTGGGAATAGTCTAAGTAATATGTTCACATCTGTAGTGTGGGAATAGTCTAAGTAATATGTTCACATCTGTAATGTGGGAATAGTCTAAGTAATATGTTCACATCTGTAGTGTGGGAATAGTCTAAGTAATATGTTCACATCTGTAACGTGGGAATAGTCTAAGTAATATGTTCAGATCTGTAGTGTGGGAATAGTCTAAGTAATATGTTCACATCTGTAGTGTGGGAATAGTCTAAGTAATGTGTTCAGATCTGTAGTGTGGGAATAGTCTAAGTAATATGTTCACATCTGTAGTGTGGGAATAGTCTAAGTAATATGTTCACATCTGTAATGTGGGAATAGTCTAAGTAATATGTTCACATCTGTAATGTGGGAATAGTCTAAGTAATATGTTCACATCTGTAATGTGGGAATAGTCTAAGTAATATGTTCACATCTGTAGTGTGGGAATAGTCTAAGTAATGTGTTCAGATCTGTAGTGTGGGAATAGTCTAAGTAATATGTTCACATCTGTAATGTGGGAATAGTCTAAGTAATATGTTCACATCTGTAGTGTGGGAATAGTCTAAGTAATATGTTCACATCTGTAGTGTGGGAATAGTCTTAAGTAATGTGTTCAGATCTGTAGTGTGGGACTAGTCTAAGTAATGTGTTCAGATCTGTAGTGTGGGAATAGTCTAAGTAATATGCACAGTCGGCTTAATAAAAGAGTACTTTTTTTTAAATCAAAAGAATTGACTTTGGTCATTAGATCGGGTAACTTGTGAAGGTGTGAACAGCCTCAATGTCGTGGTATGTAGAGGCATCTACACGTGGCCCTGTTAGATCGGGTAACTTGTGAAGGTGTGAACAGCCTCAATGTCGTGGTATGTAGAGGCATCTACACGTGGCCCTGTTAGATCGGGTAACTTGTGAAGGTGTGAACAGCCTCAATGTCGTGGTATGTAGAGGCATCTACACGTGGCCCTGTTAGATCGGGTAACTTGTGAAGGTGTGAACAGCCTCAATGTCGTGGTATGTAGAGGCATCTACACGTGGCCCTGTTAGATCGGGTAACTTGTGAAGGTGTGAACAGCCTCAATGTCGTGGTATGTAGAGACATCTACACGTGGCCCTTTTTCACCTAATGTCTGTTTGGCTGAAACCAAATTAATTTAATAGTTTGTCAGACGATTTCATTAAATCTAAATTAAATAACACATTTGCACAAACAAGCTAGCATGTCATAGTCAATACTAGATATGTTCAAGGCTGTCATTTAAAAATGAAGTATGTTATTAAATAGCTAGGTTCAGTTCCATAGAACATAGTTATGTGTTGTGGATAAGTAGCATGTTTCATCACTCCCGTACCATACAATACAGTACAATCCAGTATGAACACTTCTATTGACCCAAAAATACTGTGCAATTAACATTATGTATACATCTTATCTTCTTTTTCAGTATTTTGGACTTACAAATGGTAAGTACGTCTGCATAAATTTAACTTTTCCTAGGTGCATGATTTCATATCCGCCACAACTGAGGCTAACATAGGAGTAAGACTACATTAGAATAGTACACAACTGAGGCTAACATAGGAGTAAGACTACATTAGAATAGTTGACATTCTGTGTTGACATTTGAAACACAAACAAAATGTACATAATGCTTCCCAGTGAAGTAAATTTAGTGTTGGGATGAACAAGTCTGCCAGAGGGTGAAGTGCCTTGAGCAGTCCTACGGACTATGTACCGCGCTATATAAGAACTTCTCTTTACTTTTCTATATGTAATAGTTTAGATGTGACAGGTTCAGATGTGACTTAGACTTCTGATTGTGGCCAGTTGGTCTATATCACTGTCTAACAAGTTCCAGAGCTTGCATATTCATAAACATCCTTTCAGGCATTGAACTAGAAACTGTGTAGTAGAGGTAGAATGTTGAGCATTAGGAACAGTAAAGTGAAATGTTAGATAAGTGTCAACATTGGGAACAGTAACTGCAAGTGTGGGCTAATTGTCAACATTGGGAACTGTGAGTGTGGGCTAATTATCAACATAGGGAACTGAGTGTGGGCTAATTGTCGATATTGGAAACAGTAACTGTGAATAGGCTAAATGTCGAGATTGGGAATAGTAACCGTGAGTCTGGGCTAATTATCAACATTGGGTATAGTAACTGAGTGTTTGTTAATTGTTAACATTTGGACCAGTAACTGAGCATGGGCTAATTGTCAACGCTGGGAGCAGTAACTTTAAATGTATGCTAATTGTCAACATTAGGAACAGTAACTGATTGTGGGCTAATTGTCAACATTGGGAACAGTGACTGAGTGTGGGCTAATTGTCAACAATGGGAACAATAAATGTGAGTATAGGCTAATTGTCAAAACTGGGAACAGTAACTGATAGTGTGTGCTAATTGTCAACATTTGGAACAGTAACTGAGTGTGGGCTAATTGTCAACATTGGGAACAGTAACTGATAGTGTGTGCTAATTGTCAACATTGGGAACAGTAACTGATAGTGTGTGGTAATTGTCAACATTGGGAACTGTGAGTGTAGGTTAATTGTAAAAACTAGGAACAGTAACTGAGTGTGTGCTAATTGTCAACATTGGGAACAGTAACTGTGAGTGGGTTAATTGTCAAAACTAGGAACAGTAACTGAGTGTGGGCTAATTGTCAACATTGGGAACAGTAACTGATAGTGTGTGCTAATTGTCAACATTGCGAACAGTAACTGATAGTGTGGGTTAATTGTCAACATTGGGAACAGTAACTGATAGTGTGTTAATTGTCAACATTGGGAACAGTAACTGATAGTGTGTGCTAATTGTCAACATTGGGAACAGTAACTGATAGTGTGTGCTAATTGTCAACATTGGGAACAGTAACTGATAGTGAGTGCTAATTGTCAACATTGGGAACAGTAACTGATAGTGTGTGCTAATTGTCAACATTTGGAACAGTAACTGAGTGTGGGCTAATTGTCAACATTGGGAACAGTAACTGATAGTGTGTGCTAATTGTCAACATTGGGAACAGTAACTGATAGTGTGGGCTAATTGTCAACATTGGGAACAGTAACTGAGTGTGGGCTAATTGTCAACATTGGGAACAGTAACTGATAGTGTGGGCTAATTGTCAACATTGGGAACAGTAACTGATAGTGTGTGCTAATTGTCAACATTGGGAACAGTAACTGAGTGTGGGCTAATTGTCAACATTGGGAACAGTAACTAAGTGTGGGCTAATTGTCAACATTGGGAACAGTAACTGATAGTGTGTGCTAATTGTCAACATTGGGAACAGTAACTGATAGTGTGGGCTAATTGTCAACATTGGGAACAGTAACTGAGTGTGGGCTAATTGTCAACATTGGGAACAGTAACTGATAGTGTGGGCTAATTGTCAACATTGGGAACAGTAACTGATAGTGTGTGCTAATTGTCAACATTGGGAACAGTAACTGAGTGTGGGCTAATTGTCAACATTGGGAACAGTAACTAAGTGTGGGCTAATTGTCAACATTGGGAACAGTAACTGATAGTGTGTGCTAATTGTCAACATTGGGAACAGTAACTGATAGTGTGGGCTAATTGTCAACATTGGGAACAGTAACTGAGTGTGGGCTAATTGTCAACATTGGGAACAGTAACTGATAGTGTGGGCTAATTGTCAACATTGGGAACAGTAACTGATAGTGTGTGCTAATTGTCAACATTGGGAACAGTAACTGAGTGTGGGCTAATTGTCAACATTGGGAACAGTAACTAAGTGTGGGCTAATTGTCAACATTGGGAACAGTAACTGATAGTGTGGGCTAATTGTCAACATTGGAAACAATAACAATACTCATTTAGAACATTGCGGGTGTCTGAGTGGACAGAAACACAGCAGAATTCTGGCCACTACTTTGCCCTTCTTGGCTACAAGTCAGCCCCCATTTACATGTCAACCACCATCTGTCTTCAGCCCAGAGACACTGAACTGAAAGATTATGGCCGCCTTCTCAAGGATGGCGAGTTGAAAGTCCGGCCACATGAAGAGAAGGGTAGGCGTGAAAAACCTAGGTAAGTTCTTTTGTTCACTTGACAAAATCAAGCTACAAATATTTTGATAACCGGACTGAACATAGCCCTTACACTTAGCTATAGACTGAACATAGCCCTTACACTTAGCTATAGACTGAACATAGCCCTTACACTTAGCTATAGACTGAACGTAGCCCTTACACTTAGCTATAGACTGAACATAGCCCTTAACAAACCACCCAGAGTGGGGGAGACAGTAGCGAAGGAGTCGGGGGGGGGGGGAAGGAGACGATGGTTAAGGCGATGGGAGTGAGGGAGACGGGAGGGAAGGCGACGGGAGCACAAGTTAGCCAGGAGATGGGAGGGAAAGGTGAAATGTTGATGCGTGAGAGAGAGCCTGATAACAGTCTGCCACCAAGTGACAAGGCTGCAGGACAGACTGATGGAGGGGATCCATTGGAAAAGCTATTCCGAGGCAGTGATAGAGGGGGGGAGAAAGAGAGCGAGGGTGTTTGTGGGGGACTCGATAGTTAGGAAGACCGACAGAGTCTTAAACAAGGGAGAGGACGTTGTAGTTTGCTTGCCTGGGGCCAAAATAGAGGCAGTAACTGAGAGGGTAGAAAACATTGTGGGTTTGGGCAAGGGTGGATCTGTTATAGTACACGTAGGGACAAATAACGTAGAGAGGGAGGGTACAACTGCCATAGTTAGGAAATACAGGAATTTGGCTAGAACACTAAAGCAGATGCGGGTTGAGCAGGTAATACTGTCGGGGATTCTACCAGTAATAGGAAGGAGGGGTCATAGATATCGAAATTGCCGGGGGATGGCAATTAACATGCTAGTCGAGAAGCTATGTAGGGAAGAGGAAGTGGGTTTTGTGGATTTGTGGGGAAGTTTTGTTGGAAGGGCTGATATGTACATGAAGGACGGGCTGCATCTAAGTGGAAAGGGGGCAGCAGTATTTGCGGATGGACTAGCAGCAGCAGTAGACAGTGGTGTGGGTAGCATAACGAATATTTTTGGTAGTCAACACTATTTAAACTAGAAGCGCACGGGGGTTACTTAGAGATGCCTCAAGCAGGACAAGAGGCCACTAGTACAGATAAGCCAATAACAAAATGTCCGAAAAACATGTCTGAAGCAAGTTATAGATGCATGTGTTTAAATGCTAGGAGTATAATAAATAAGAAAAACGAATTAAAGCATTATGGTAGAAGATATTGACCCTCACATAATTGGTATAACCGAATCATGGGCCAACACAGACATTACAGATGCTGAATTAGGATAGACAGGTTTTTAAGTAATGTTTAGGAGAGATCGAATAGAAAGAAGGGGAGGGGGAGTTATTTTATATGTTAAAGAATATATTCAGGCTTATGAAATAAAATTAGAAAGCGAAACAGATTACGATGAAGCTGTTTGGTGCAAAATAGTTTCAGGAAATTAAAAATTAACTGTTGGATTAGTTTACCGAAGTCCAAACATAAACGAAGAGGATAACACAAAAATACAAAATGTTATAAAGGAAGTTAGTAATGGGGAATGTATCATAATGGGAGATTTTAACCATGGACACATACAATGGAAATCTCTAGAGAGTACAGGGGGTGATGACCAACAATTTTTATTTTTAATTCAGGAGAGCTTCCTTACTCAGCACGTGCTAGAACCAACCAGGAGAGAAATTGTATTAGATATAGTTTTATCATCACAAAAAGAATTAGTGGCCAATGTAAAAATACATGAACCATTGGGTAATAGTGACCACAATCAAATACATTTTGACATCAATGTAAAATCAGAAAGTAAAAATAAAAAAACGTATAAGAGAAACTTCCACAAAGGTAACTATAAAGATATGAGAAAATACTTAGCAAAGCTAGATTGGAATAACATGCTGATGAATAAGACCGCAATTGAATGTTGGAATATTCTAAAATATGAAATTGAGAGTATCATCGATAAATTTGTTCCCTTCCAAATACAAGGAAAACGGTGTAGAAAGAAACACTTGTCAAAAGAGGCTATTAGAAAAATAATGCTAAAACAAACTATGTGGAGGGTTTATAGGCGTACCAGAAAGGAAGAAGACTATGCAAATTACAAAGAGGCACTTAATGCAGCTACAACTTAAATCAGACAATCTAAAAAAAGCTATGAGCAAAAACTAGCATGTAACATAAAAAATGACAGCAAGAGTTTTTATGCATATGTCAGGAGTAAACAAAACGTTCGAGATAAGGTCGGACCTCTTGAAAACAACATGGGAAACATCATTTCAGAGGGGTTTCAAATGGCAGAGGTCCTGAATGAGTATTTCAGTTCAGTATTTACCACAGAAGATATCAGCTCACTTCCAGTTCCATTGACTAAATTTGAGGGAAATAAATCAGAACATTTAGGGCAGTTATTTGTAACTCCTGTAATGATAGCAAACAAAATTAAGAAGACGAAAGATAATAAATCACCTGGAGTTGATGGGATACCACCAAAACTGCTTAAGGAAATTGTTGAGCAAATTAGTACACTTGCAAAATTGTTTAACTTGTCACTAGAAGAAGGAATGGTTCCTTCAGAATGGAAAGAAGCAAACATTACGCCACTATTTAAGAAGGGATCGAGGAACAAGCCAGAAAATTACAGACCAGTGAGTTTAACATCAGTTGTATGTAAATTACTCGAAACATTAATTAGAGACCACATGGTGGAATTCCTTGTAAAACATAATTTAATAAATACATCTCAACATGGGTTCCTAAAAGCAAGGTCATGTCTAACCAATCTCTTATGTTTTTTTGAAGAAATTACAAAGTGGGTAGATGACGGGTCACCAGTGGATGTTGTCTACTTAGATTTTCAGAAAGCTTTCAATAAAGTGCCACATCAAAGTTTGATACTAAAAGCCCATGGTGTAGGTAATGATGTAATCAACTGGATAGAAAAGTGGCTTACACACAGAAGATGGAGAGTAATAGTAGACGGTGAGATTTCAAACTGGAAATCTGTTTTGAGTGGAGTACCACAGGGATCAGTATTAGGCCCTATACTGTTTTTAATATATATAAATGATCTAGAAGATGACATATCTAGCAAAGTACTCAAATTTGCAAATGACACAAAAGTATTCAGAAAGGTTACAAATGATACAGATAAACAAAGTTTACAGGATGATCTAGATAAATTAGTTAAATGGTCAGAAAAATGGCAAATGTTATTCAATTTTGGGAAGTGCAAATGTATACACATAGGACATGGAAACATGGACGAAGAATATAAAATGGGGGATGCTGTACTAGGTAGAACCACACAAGAAAAGGACTTAGGAGTAACATTAGTGCTGACATGAAAGTTTCAGAGCAATGTGTGATTGCTGCTTCAAAAGGAAATAAAATTCTATGGCTAATTAGGAGAACTATCATGTATAAGGAGAAACTGCTAATTGTACCCCTGTACAAAGCAATAGTTAGACCACATTTGGAATATTGTATTCAAGCATGGAGGCCGTATCATAAAAAGGACATAGACAAGCTAGAAAGATTACAACGAAGATCAACCAAAATGATTCCAGAATTACACTTAGCTATAGACTGAACATAGCCCTTACACTTAGATATAGACTGAACATAGCCCTTACACTTAGCTATAGACTGAACATAGCCCTTACACTTAGCTATAGACTGAACATAGCCCTTACACTTAGCTATAGACTGGACGCGTTCTCAAAAAGACATGGGAAAAATACCTGGCAAATTCTATACAATTTGGATATAATAATTACAAATCTGTTTGTTTCCAACCTTTCTTTTGCAGTTTTAACCGCCTAAGAAACAAAATTCAAATTGGCTACGGAAATGTAGTTTTGGAATATATTTTCGGTCCCAAAAAGCAAGTTTTTCCATGTCTTTACATCCGAATGGAAGATTGTCACGCAACAGAAGGCAATTCATGTTTATGTTCACCTTGATACTTTGATTGACTTGATAAAGAGTATCTGAATGGTTAAACTTCTTAACTTAACATAGTTTATTAAGGATGTTAGGAGATCAAGTAATGTTAGGAGATCAAGTGATGTTAGGAGATCAAGTGATGTTAGGAGATCAAGTTATGTTAGGAGATCAAGTGATGTGGCTAGTTCTATAGAAGATGAATGTGAATGTGATATCTTTTTCAAGATTTTTTATTGACTTCATTAATTTACAGTCGCATGGAGGGTTACCAAATGTTTCTGTGCTTATTGCAGATATCTGTTTCTCTTCGACAAAGTCATGATGATCTGCAAGCCAAGGGTAAGCTGTTTCTCTTCTGCTTGATGTTATCCAGATCTACAGATTTCTGTGGCATGTGCGCGCTTATCATTGCACTCTAACCATTGAAATAATCTAACCGTGTCCCCCTTTGTTATACGTATGATGTCCTGTGACCTTGTCCTCCTGTGTTGAACATATGATTAACCAAATGCTTCTTGCTTGATCATTAACTTTCATGTTTTTATGACTGGGTGTTTTCACTTTAAGTGGTTTAATAGTTTCATTTTACCTATGCTGCGTGAACAGACTTACACGACCTGCACCTTTCTATTAATTCTGTATGGCTTGACCTTGCGACAATCTGAGATGAAGTGCTCAACAGTAGTATTTACCCAAACCCACCAATCACATTGTTCTTGCATTCTTACTAATGCTTGAGTCTGCTCATTGACATTAGTTATGAAGAAATTGCAACCTTACTACTAATGCTACCACCAACGCCTGTATACTGACAACAGGTGCCGGCACATGCTTACTGACAACTTTACAGGTGACAGGACATGCTTACTGACAACTTTACAGGTGCTGGGACATGCTTACTGACAACTTTACAGGTGCTGGGACATGCTTACTGACTACTTTACAGGTGCTGGGACATGCTTACTGACAACTTTACAGGTGCTGGGACATGCTTACTGACAACTTTACAGGTGCTGGGACATGCTTACTGACAACAGGTGCTGGGACATGCTTACTGACAACAGGTGCCAGGACATGCTTACTGACAACTTTACAGGTGCCAGGACATGCTTACTGACAACTTTACAGGTGCCAGGACATGCTTACTGACAACTTTACAGGTGCCAGAACATGCTTACTGACAACTTTACAGGTGCCAGAACATGCTTACTGACAACTTTACAGGTGCTGGGACATGCTTACTGACAACAGGTGCTGGGACATGCTTACTGACAACAGGTGCCAGGACATGCTTACTGACAACAGGTGCTGGGACATGCTTACTGACAACAGGTGCTGGGACATGCTTACTGACAACAGGTGCCAGGACATGCTTACTGACAACAGGTGCTGGGACATGCTTACTGACAACAGGTGCCAGGACATGCTTACTGACAACAGGTGCTGGGACATGCTTACTGACAACAGGTGCTGGGACATGCTTACTGACAACAGGTGCCGGGACATGCTTACTGACAACAGGTGCTGGGACATGCTTACTGACAACAGGTGCCAGGACATGCTTACTGACAACAGGTGCCGGGACATGCTTACTGACAACAGGTGCCAGGACATGCTTACTGACAACTTTACATGTGCCAGGACATGCTTACTGACAACAGGTGCCGGGACATGCTTACTGACAACAGGTGCCAGGACATGCTTACTGACAACAGGTGCCAGGACATGCTTACTGACAACAGGTGCTGGGACATGCTTACTGACAACAGGTGCCGGGACATGCTTACTGACAACAGGTGCCGGGACATGTTTACTGACATTATTTGTGCAGCGTTTGCCATTTTACTGCTATTTGAATCTGCTTGTGATACCATTAATACGAATTTGGGAACATCTCTTTCTGTGTACAAAACAAATGCAATGTACAATTATCTGTTATATATGACACTGCTGATTATTAGATGTTATTTTATCACACCTTGGTTGGAAACTGTTTTTACTGCATGAATGTTTGTTTTTAAACTGCATTTTTTTCATAGAAAGTTAAATTCACATGTCAAATTTTAATGGCACTAATTTAATCATTCCTGACCTGTTTCAATTATTCCAGTAGACGTGGCATTGTAGATATTAGATGCATGAGGGTTCCTATTCGCATCAGCTTCCTGTGACATAATAAACTTGCTTGGATGACTTGGTCAGACTATCTGCCATCCGTGCTGGCCGTTTAGTTATGATGGCCGTTTAGTTATGATGGCCGTTTAGTTATGATGGCCGTTTAGTTATGATGGCCGTTTAGTTATGATGGCCGTTTAGTTATGATGGCAATTTAGTTATGATGGCCGTTTAGTTATGATGGCCGTTTAGTTATGATGGCCGTTTAGTTATGATGGCCGTTTAGTTATGATGGCCGTTTAGTTATGATGGCTGTTTAGTTATGATGGCCGTTTAGTTATGATGGCCATTTAGTTATGATGGCCATGCAGTCTTTGATCAGCTGACCAAGGAGACAGTAATGATAATGGATGCAGAGGTGCCAAGTTAAAGAGTTAGGATCAAGGCGATTCTCCTGCTGGAAAGGAAGTAAAGGGAGCACAACAGGACACTCATGGGGGATTGCTACAATCTTTAATTGTTTTTTTTAAATCAATGTCTCAAGAGTGCCATTTTATGCATTCAGCAGCCACTTTTTATAGAACATGCCGTAACAGCTTGAGATTATGTGAGACTGAGTATGGCATGGATTTGTTAAAATAGAAGGAGTATTATTTTAAAAAGAAGGGAACACAGGAGAACTCCTTTCCAAAGCAGGATACTTGGCACCTCTATGAATGGGTGGCAAGAATTTGATGGAGTGATCCATTAGAGTTGTAGAATCTCACTGTAGTATGATAGTATGGCAATATTGCGGAAAATGTGTAGTTGGATGCGCAAGATATCTCACAGCCAAACAGAACTTGCCAGTATTGTCTCGTATTACTTTCTTGTGGCATGTTTTACTGGAATCAACTTCATAATGTAGAATTTTACTTGCATAAATCTTAAACAATTCACAGTGGATATCTAAATCTGAAACCGCCACTTGCCGAGGAAAACATTTGGTAGAAATTTCTGATTTGTTAAACCAGCTATAGAAAAGATCTTAATCAACTATGATGTTTACTCTCTGCTACTGCCAGCTGCCTTCTTCAGGAATTGAATTCTGAGATGCCTAGTTCTTCTGCTCGGCAGATCGTATGGTGAACTGGCTGTCCCATGTGGCTGAGTTGGTAAACTCCTCATCTCGATTCTCGGTCCACATGTGGGACAGTCTGCTATCTACCATCTGGCGAGCAGAAGAACTAAATTGTCCCAGAATTCAGTTCCTGAAAAATGTTGCAGAAACTCTGTAGTAGTGAGTCAACTTTATAATTGTGATTAAAAGAAAATATATATTATGCTATTCTCCCAAAGTGATGAAAATTTTCATGAATATAAGTTAATTGTTAAAAATCATATTGCTGTTGGTGAGTGAGCGTTACCATGCACGACATAGTGACTTGTATATAATGTTGGCTGAAGCAAGACACTGTGCGATGCTCACGTGTCTTTCTTTCTTTGCATTGACCTCGTGCGTGCGCGCGCTTACTTCATGCACCTAACACCACCACCGCTGTGCTACCACTACCACTACGGCGACACAGACTGTCGATAGACTCTTCTGGGTGAGATGGTTTTCTGGCCTTGCCATTGTTACAAGCTCACTAATGGACTCTCTCTCTCTCTCTCTCTCTCTCTCTCTCACATAGCCTAATAGGCTATATATGTAATGCTACTACCGGCGTGTTAACATTGTTTAAACTGAATCGGTAGGTGTGTAGATTAACTCAGATTACCTCTGATTATATATTCTAATATTTGGGTGGATTGCCTTATTTGGATGTGGCAGAAGTATAAATAAATCATATGTCATTTTACAGCCAGATGGGTTTGTAGCCTGTTTTAGGAACCCACCAATGAGTCTGGAAAACACACAAGAAATAGATTATATAAAGTGGAGTTTCCATCCTGTCATATATTGTACAAACTTTTGAACAAAACAACTCCGAAGAATTATCACTGAATGAACAACATTTTATACTTTATTATTGCGTCTATTGAGCTGGGCACAGTGGCTCTACCACAAACACGTACTACTGCTAGTTAGTTGTTGTTCTGTGTAAAAGACTATAGCACAGGACTTGTGTTAACACCATTGCTCCTCTCGCTATTACCTTTACTTCACACAGTCATTGCTTTTAGTTGTAGCCAATGCAGTCACTGCTTTTAGTTGTAGCCAATTACCCCATCTCAACACAGTTGTAGCTTTTAGTTGTAAATATGCCAATGTCCCATATCAGTGCAGTTACTCCTTTCATTCATAGGCTACAAACTAATGGGCCTTGCTTCACCCAGTGCTGGTCATTCAATTGAATTGTTGCCACAAAACAGCAAGCAGTTGATGAATACCTTGTGTAACAGATATTGCCTTCTAAGTCACATTATTTTCCCCGACCCTTTCAAATATAGATTCTGTAGTAGCCAGACAACTGTTGACATTGCCTACCACTGCATGACAATCTTTCTAGTTTCAAGGTCTACAATGTGTGCTTCACTGACCTGTTTCAGGGGGAATCGTACAGCTATAGATCTGCACTAGTGCTGTCAATGTACACTGTGGACGAGTCCCAAAAGACCAAAGATAGGGTAGGTCACAAGTCCATGTTTTCTTTCTAGGCATATTTTACAGTAGATATGATAAAAAGTTATGTATTCTCATGTTTCTTGCATTGTTTTATAGATATATATATATATATATATATATATATATATATATATATATATATATATACATTTTTCATAATAACTATAATGCATGTTTTTATTTTTTTATTTATTTTTTATTTAATTAACTTGGGAGTCAATTTGAACAGCATGAATTCCATGGCTATGCCCTTTTATATATATATATATATATATATATATATATATACATATAGTCTGTATTGCCAAATATATATTGAAAGGGCATAGCCATGGAATTCATGCTGTTCAAATTGAATCCCAAGTTAATTAAATAAAAAAGAAATAAAAAAATAAAAACATGCATTATAGTTATTATAAAAAATGTATACATGTTTGAAATATGTTGTTTCAAGTTTTATTTGCACCATGTTTTGTCCTCAAGTAAGTAATGTTGTCTTTGACAGTTCTATCAGTTCATGTTTTCCATGACAGCTCTATCAGTTCATGTTGGTGAAGAAGGACAGGTCGGAAGTGTACAGCTTCTATGCGAAGACAGAGGACGTACGCAAGAAGTGGATAGAAGCTATTAATCTGGCACTGTGAGTATGACCGCATTTTGTAACGTAAACTACAGTTCTGTCATCATCACACTTACCATTTTGCCATAAGATAAACAAATAGTTCCGTCGTAATCGCATGGGGGGTTGATTGTGAAATCACAACCGCACCTTGTATTAGATAGAGCTTATAGTATGTGTGGGTAATAATAATGTTTGCTGTTTCTTGCAGAAGCAACACTTCACCCGAGGGAGCGAGGGACGTCAGCCATGACTTTGTGATGCACTCATTTGACAAACCCACTGTCTGTGACTACTGCAAGAAGCTGCTTAGGTACACATTGTAGCAAGCTCTAATCACATACCAATCTTACATAATCCAGCATCTGTATGTATATATGTTTGTATGTATGTTATGTCTGTATGTATATATGTTTGTATGTATGTTATGTCTGTATGTATATATGTTTGTATGTATGTTATGTCTGTATGTATATATGTTTGTATGTATGTTATGTCTGTATGTATATATGTTTGTATGTATGTTATGTCTGTATGTATATATGTTTGTATGTATGTTATGTCTGTATGTATATATGTTTGTATGTTATGTCTGTATGTATATATGTTTGTATGTATGTTATGTCTGTAAGTATATATGTTTGTATGTATGTTATGTCTGTATGTATATATGTTTGTATGTATGTTATGTCTGTATGTATATATGTTTGTATGTTATGTCTGTATGTATATATGTTTGTATGTATGTTATGTCTGTATGTATATATGTTTGTATGTATGTTATGTCTGTATGTATATATGTTTGTATGTATGTTATGTCTGTATGTATATATGTTTGTATGTTATGTCTGTATGTATATATGTTTGTATGTATGTTATGTATGTATGTATATATGTTTGTATGTATGTTATGTCTGTATGTATATATGTTTGTATGTATGTTATGTCTGTATGTATATATGTTTGTATGTTATGTCTGTATGTATATATGTTTGTATGTATGTTATGTCTGTATGTATATATGTTTGTATGTATGTTATGTCTGTATGTATATATGTTTGTATGTATGTTATGTCTGTATGTATATATGTTTGTATGTATGTTATGTCTGTATGTATATATGTTTGTATGTATGTTATGTCTGTATGTATATATGTTTGTATGTTATGTCTGTATGTATATATGTTTGTATGTATGTTATGTCTGTATGTATATATGTTTGTATGTATGTTATGTCTGTATGTATATATGTTTGTATGTATGTTATGTCTGTATGTATATATGTTTGTATGTTATGTCTGTATGTATATATGTTTGTATGTATGTTATGTCTGTATGTATATATGTTTGTATGTATGTTATGTCTGTATGTATATATGTTTGTATGTATGTTATGTCTGTATGTATATATGTTTGTATGTATGTTATGTCTGTATGTATATATGTTTGTATGTATGTTATGTCTGTATGTTTGTATGTTATGTCTGTATGTATATATGTTTGTATGTATGTTATGTCTGTATGTACATATGTTTGTATGTATGTTATGTCTGTATGTATATATGTTTGTATGTATGTTATGTCTGTATGTATATATGTTTGTATGTATGTTATGTCTGTATGTATATATGTTTGTATGTATGTTATGTCTGTATGTATATATGTTTGTATGTATGTTATGTCTGTATGTATATATGTTTGTATGTATGTTATGTCTGTATGTATATATGTTTGTATGTTATGTCTGTATGTATATATGTTTGTATGTATGTTATGTCTGTATGTATATATGTTTGTATGTATGTTATGTCTGTATGTTTGTATGTTATGTCTGTATGTATATATGTTTGTATGTATGTTATGTCTGTATGTATATATGTTTGTATGTATGTTATGTCTGTATGTATATATGTTTGTATGTATGTTATGTCTGTATGTATATATGTTTGTATGTATGTTATGTCTGTATGTATATATGTTTGTATGTATGTTATGTCTGTATGTATATATGTTTGTATGTATGTTATGTCTGTATGTATATGTTTGTATGTATGTTATGTCTGTATGTATATATGTTTGTATGTATGTTATGTCTGTATGTATATATGTTTGTATATATGTTTGTATATATGTTATGTCTGTATGTATATATGTTTGTATGTATGTTATGTCTGTATGTATATATGTTTGTATGTATGTTATGTCTGTATGTATATATGTTTGTATGTATGTTATGTCTGTATGTATATATGTTTGTATGTATGTTATGTCTGTATGTATATATGTTCGTATGTTATGTCTGTATGTATATATGTTTGTATGTATGTTATGTCTGTATGTATATATGTTTGTATGTATGTTATGTCTGTATGTATATATGTTTGTATGTTATGTCTGTATGTATATATGTTTGTATGTATGTTATGTCTGTATGTATATATGTTTGTATGTATGTTATGTCTGTATGTATATATGTTTGTATGTATGTTATGTCTGTATGTATATATGTTTGTATGTATGTTATGTCTGTATGTATATATGTTTGTATGTATGTTATGCCTGTATGTATATATGTTTGTATGTATGTTATGTCTGTATGTATATATGTTTGTATGTATGTTATGTCTGTATGTATATATGTTTGTATGTTATGTCTGTATGTATATATGTTTGTATGTATGTTATGTCTGTATGTATATATGTTTGTATGTATGTTATGTCTGTATGTATATATGTTTGTATGTATGTTATGTCTGTATGTATATATGTTTGTATGTATGTTATGTCTGTATGTATATATGTTTGTATGTTATGTCTGTATGTATATGTTTGTATGTATGTTATGTCTGTATGTATATATGTTTGTATGTATGTTATGTCTGTATGTATATATGTTTGTATGTATGTTATGTCTGTATGTATATATGTTTGTATGTTATGTCTGTATGTATATATGTTTGTATGTATGTTATGTCTGTATATCAAACTTTCAGGGGTTCATCTACGACCCCACGGTCGGGTCATCTACGACCCCACGGTCGGGTCATCTACAACCCCACGGTCGGGTCATCTACGACCCCACGGTCGGGTCGTCAAAGTTTTAATTTTTTCCGAAATTCACACCGCTATTACCCTTTCTATGAACAATCAAATTACCCATTGTAGTTATTACATACAATTGTCCGCAACCCTATGCAAACAATTACAAAATGTTGTTGCTAGACGTTACCAGTATTATGTCACAATTTTGAGAGTTGGATTCCCAGAAGCCATCTAGATATTGACTGGCAGTGCCAAGGCATAGATGGATATTTCTGTGAAATTTTGTGAATATTGTTATTGTGACAGTCACTTACAAACTACCAAGTTGTCCCGTCTTGAGGATAGACATGTTTGCTAGTAATGATAATAGTACATTTGTTATGTAGTGCCTCACCCAGGTAACTGTTCTAGGGCACTTTCCGCATCAAATCATAGAAGCATAAAATGTCTCGTAAAATAAGTTTCCATCTATGCAGTTATTTCCAGTTAAAAATAACATTCAAAACAAGCATAGCATAGCTGCCCCAGATGCATTAAATTCAACATACATTAAAATACATCAACCCTTTTAGTAACCAAGATATAAATGTATTTTCCCTGGGCTGTCAGTTAGCCATTGCCAGAGACAGATTTCATTGTTTGTTGGCATGTGTAGCCAGCCGCCTATTGATTTTGTGTGTATTTTTCCAGGGGTGTCTTCTACCAAGGATACCAGTGCACAAGTGAGTACTTTGCCCTCTCACTGAACGATAAGGTGTACCCATGCAAGTGCACTTTCTCTGTAGTTGTGCACATAATCTGAAATCTATGAAACTACATAGCTACCTTCTGCAAAAATCTCAACACTTATTTTTTCTGATTGCATTTCTAAACTAAATCCTTGGTGGTTTCTCGATCTGAAGATGATTTTTGTACATCCCTGTTCATGATATAGTGCTTAATGATCTTATGCCTCTGAGCTCAGTACCTGCCATTTTGCAAGATTGTAGATGTCTCATCTGAAGTAAAAATGTAAAAGTAACTTATACTGCACAGTATACCACCTTCCCACATACATTGAGTTTGTGTTAGAATGAACAGGACTGCCAGGAGGTAAAGTGTAAATGAACAGGACTGCCAGGAGGTAAAGTGTAAATGAACAGGACTGCCAGGAGGTAAAGTGTAAATGAACAGGACTGCCAGGAGGTAAAGTGTAAATGAACAGGTCTGTCAGGAGGTAAAGTGTAAATGAACAGGACTGCCAGGAGGTAAAGTGTAAAGGAACAGGACTGCCAGGAGGTAAAGTGTAAAGGAACAGGACTGCCAGGAGGTAAAGTGTAAAGGAACAGGACTGCCAGGAGGTAAAGTGTAAAAGAACAGGACTGCCAGGAGGTAAAGTGTAAAGGAACAGGACTGCCAGGAGGTAAAGTGTAATGTGCTCTGAACGATTCTACAGCCTGGATTCCATGCTATATAAGAACATGTATTTACGCTGCTTTTATCTGGTCGGTGGGACCACTCAAAGCACTTTACACTTCACCCCCTGGCAGACCTGTTCCTTTACACTTCACCTCTGGCAGTCCTGTTCCTTTACACTTTTACACTCCCCCCGCCCCCCCTCCCCACCCCCGGTAGACCTGTTCATTCCAACACCAGCTCAACTTCAGCCATGCTGCAATTACTGCGTGAAGACTATACTTTCATTGTATCCACCACTGTCTATAACCAGGTATTTGGGGGTATCAGCAATTACTGCGTGAAGACTATACTTTCATTGTATCCACCACTGTCTATAACCAGGTATTTGGGGGTATCAGCAATTACTGCGTGAAGACTATACTTTCATTGTATCCACCACTGTCTATAACCAGGTATTTGGGGGTATCAGCAATTACTGCGTGAAGACTATACTTTCATTGTATCCACCACTGTCTATAACCAGGTACATGGGGGTATCAACAATTACTGCGTTGAAGACTATACTTTCATTGTATCCACCACTGTCTATAACCAGGTACATGGGGGTATCAACAATTACTGCGTGAAGACTATACTTTCATTGTATCCACCACTGTCTATAACCAGGTATTTGGGGGTATCAGCAATTACTGCGTGAAGACTATACTTTCATTGTATCCACCACTGTCTATAACCAGGTACATGGGGGTATCAACAATTACTGCGTGAAGACTATACTTTCATTGTATCCACCACTGTCTATAACCAGGTACATGGGGGTATCAACAATTACTGCGTGAAGACTATACTTTCATTGTATCCACCACTCTATAACCAGGTATTTGGGGTATCAGTTTTATTTACTAATGACCTATGTTTGCAGTTACAAACATGAAAGTTCACAAGGAGTGTATAATTAAAGCCAAGAGCAAGACAGGTGAGATTTGGTTAACTTCAGAGCTTTTTAATACTCTTAATACATATTTATAGTGCAGTAGTAGGTAGTTGAACGAATGAAGAAACATGTGTTAGTGATGAAGTTATTCAGGTGGTTTATAACGGAAGTGAGTTTACAGTTGTGAGAGCACCAGAAAGAAGTAGCATAGAACGGCAGAAAAGTGACTGGGTTTTGATACAAACTCTTCACAGCTGCATAATTGTCGCATATAAATTTTGCTGGTGCTTAGGTACGCATTGTTGTGCATAATTTCGGCATCGCTGTTCATGTCAACTTTTGCAGCATAATAATTATCAGTTAACTGAGCTCTTGTGTGAAAGTAATTTTCATGAATTTTACCTTGTTCCTTACAAATACTTCCGAATTAATAACCACTGTGTTAGTATGCAAGTGAGGTGTGACAATTCGTTGTGGTCACTTTTAAGCTCTAAGGCAGAAAAAAACAATACCTCTTCAATTTAGTATCTCCCTCAGTAATCATATTAAAAACATTCCTGTTCCATCAAGAGTATTGTTGAACAACTGACATGTTAAAATTAATTTTACCATAAGAATTATATCATATTTTTATTCTTGCCGAAGTTCCTTTTAATTTAACTTATTGATAACATTTTAGGAAATAATTGTATTTAGCTATATATTGAGTTACGTTTTACTTTTTAACTAGCTGCTTTGAGGAGTTGTACTGTACATATATATATTTATTTAATTACTGTAAATTTCCATGTATAATACGCCCCCATGCATAATACGCACCCTGACTTTTGCTAAATTCTGATAGAATTTCTATATTACCATGTATAATATGAAACCCAACTTTTGGCATTGACCCCTGGTTTCCCCTCTTCTAAGAGTTTGCTTGAAGCACGACTCACGAACGCCAATCATGATGCCGTGGTGCACAGGGAGCAACACATATTTGAGTGTCTTCCAGTAGCTTTATCCATATCCGGTCGGAGAAATTTTTTAGCCCTATCGCCATGTATAATAACAGGACTTTTAAGCAAAAATTAAGGAAAAATGCGTATTATACATAGAAACGTATGGTAGTTTACATTTTATTACTTTTAATAGTTTTATGTGTATTATGTAGACAAGAGATTCCGGTAAGATGTGTGCTATATAAATTATAATTATATAAAAAAAGTATTATTCTATATAACACACAAACACATTTGACTAATCTCTTATCTACATCATTCGCATGTACAGTCAAATACCCCAAGTAATACTCCATGTATGTTTTAGGGCTAATCACTGTTGCTTGTTTATGACAGGTCCAAAACTACCACAAAGACAACAGCAGGGGTTTGTTCAACCACTGCCACCCCGCAACCCCATTCCACACTCACGCCCTGCAATTGGTAGGTCATCAAGCTTGGGTGGGCCTGTAAAAAACTTGTGCAACACCAGATAGTAACAGGGGATTTATGAATGGTGAAGTTGTGTGTTTAGAAGTTTATCTTTTTACTTTGTCTTGGCAAAGACGCCCTGAAGACGATTCTAGCAAGTGCAACTAAGAATCAACAGTAGACATAAGTTTTAGGCTGTATATTTGTGGTATGGCTACATTATGGTGGAATATGATATGGGATATAACAACTTGGAAATCCCTCCTCAGTTCATTCAGCCAATCGCGATGACATGGAATATAACAACTTGGAAATCCCTCCTCAGTTCATTCAGCCAATCGCGATGACATGGAATATAACAACTTGGAAATCCCTCCTCAGTTCATTCAGCCAATCGCAAATAAATTTTTTTATGTTCAGATCTGAAATCTGTGAATAGTTTAATTAATATGCTTACATGAGTGTATATAATGTAACTCCTACTTACATACACCTACTGTACTTACAAACATACTGTACATACATAATTTACACACATACTGCACATACACATATACTACATAAATACTAAAAGAGTGCAAACTTTTGTTAAAATCCTCGAAATTATTGACTTTGATTGTTAGATTGGGTAACTTGTGAAAGTGTGAACCGCTGCATGTCATAATATATAGAGGCACAGCTACTTTTGCCCTTTTCAACAAATTTCAACTCGGCCCAGTCGAAAAAAGCTAAATAAAAATTATACAACACATTAGCATAAACATGCTAGCATGTCTTAGTGGATACTAGTTAGATTTGATTTTTCACAGATTGATTCTAAAACGGGGTAAGTGAAAAAAAATTATTTGAGGAGGGAGCTTTAAACTGGTGACTGGGAGCTGTTGCGTGTTTTGCAGGGAAGGGCAAGGCTGCCTACACGTTCCAGGGCACGACGAAACCAGATGACGGACGTCCCATACTGAAGTTTAACACCGGAGATGTGATTGACTTATTGAGCACAGAGGACCCTCACTGGTGGGAGGTGAAACATGTTCATTTTATATTTTTGTATAATTTTTACTACAATTTTGGGAGGTAAAATATGTTCGCACGATTTCACACAGTGAATATGTTCTATGTTCAATAAATATAGTACATTTGATGTGTTGTAAATAATCTAGTGCTAGTAATAATACTGATAATTATGTAAGTAAAACATGTTCACTTGATTTCACACATTAAATATGTTATGTTCAATAAATATAGCACATTTTATTTGTTGTAAATACCCTAATGCCAGTAATAATATAATAATTATATATAATATTAAAATAATTATAATAAATGTTTCTATTACTACCGATTTCACACAGAAAATATAGTCCATGTTCAATAATAAAAAAAAAAATTATTGTAAATAACCTAGTGCTAGTAGTAACATGTAATATTAAAATAATTATTATACATTTTTATCACCTCGATGGTGGGAAGTAAAGATGTTTTCATCCGCTACGATAGTGAATACTGATTAATGAATCCATATATATATATATATATATATATATATATATATATATATATATAATATGGCCTTTGCAACAACATGGTGCTGAAAACTGAAAGTATGCCCCATCAGAAATGTGTGGACATAGCCACAATAGCATGCCAAAGCAGAATAAGTCTACCACAGCAGAACATATTGGCCATACAACAGTGGAGTACAACACACTGGAATTCTGCCATCGGAGAAGAGTGGACAGACCCATAACACCCAACCACTGCGAGTCTAGCAGGCCTTGTAACAAAAGGTTGCTAACACTCGGCCATGACCACACCACACCCAACCACTGCGAGTCTAGCAGGCCTTGTAATGAAAGGTTGCTAACACTCAGCCATGACCACACCACACCCAACCACTGCGAGTCTAGCAGGCCTTGTAACAAAAGGTTGCTAACACTCAGCCATGACCACACCACACCCAACCACTGGGAGTCTAGCAGGCCTTGTAACAAAAGGTTGCTAACACTCAGCCATGACCACACCACACTCAACCACTGTGAGTCTAGCAGGCCTTGTAACAAAAGGTTGCTAATACTCAGCCATGACCACACCACACCCAACCACTGCGAGTCTAGCAGGCCTTGTAACAAAAGGTTGCTAACACTCAGCCATGACCACACCACACCCAACCACTGCGAGTCTAGCAGGCCTTGTAACAAAAGGTTGCTAACACTCGGCCATGACCACACCACACCCAACCACTGCGAGTCTAGCAGGCCTTGTAACAAAAGGTTGCTAACACTCGGCCATGACCACACCACACCCAACCACTGCGAGTCTAGCAGGCCTTGTAACAAAAGGTTGCTAACACTCCGCCATGACCACACCACACCCAACCACTGCGAGTCTAGCAGGCCTTGTAACAAAAGGTTGCTAACACTCCGCCATGACCACACCACACCCAACCACTGCGAGTCTAGCAGGCCTTGTAACAAAAGGTTGCTAACACTCGGCCATGACCACATCACACCCAACCACTGCGAGTCTAGCAGGCCTTGTAACAAAAGGTTGCTAACACTCAGCCATGACTACACCACACCCAACCACTGCGAGTCTAGCAGGCCTTGTAACAAAAGGTTGCTAACACTCGGCCATGACCACATCACACCCAACCACTGCGAGTCTAGCAGGCCTTGTAACAAAAGGTTGCTAACACTCAGCCATGACCACACTACACCCAACCACTGCGAGTCTAGCAGGCCTTGTAACAAAAGGTTGCTAACACTCGGCCATGACCACATCACACCCAACCACTGCGAGTCTAGCAGGCCTTGTAACAAAAGGTTGCTAACACTCGGCCATGACCACACCACACCCAACCACTGCGAGTCTAGCAGGCCTTGTAACAAAAGGTTGCTAACACTCGGCCATGACCACACCACACCCAACCACTGCGAGTCTAGCAGGCCTTGTAACAAAAGGTTGCTAACACTCGGCCATGACCACACCACACCCAACCACTGCGAGTCTAGCAGGCCTTGTAACAAAAGGTTGCTAACACTCGGCCATGACCACATCACACCCAACCACTGCGAGTCTAGCAGGCCTTGTAACAAAAGGTTGCTAACACTCGGCCATGACCACATCACACCCAACCACTGCGAGTCTAGCAGGCCTTGTAACAAAAGGTTGCTAACACTCAGCCATGACCACACCACACCCAACCACTGCGAGTCTAGCAGGCCTTGTAACAAAAGGTTGCTAACACTCGGCCATGACCACACCACACCCAACCACTGCGAGTCTAGCAGGCCTTGTAACAAAAGGTTGCTAACACTCCGCCATGACCACACCACACCCAACCACTGCGAGTCTAGCAGGCCTTGTAACAAAAGGTTGCTAACACTCGGCCATGACCACACCACACCCAACCACTGCGAGTCTAGCAGGCCTTGTAACAAAAGGTTGCTAACACTCGGCCATGACCACATCACACCCAACCACTGCGAGTCTAGCAGGCCTTGTAACAAAAGGTTGCTAACACTCAGCCATGACTACACCACACCCAACCACTGCGAGTCTAGCAGGCCTTGTAACAAAAGGTTGCTAACACTCGGCCATGACCACATCACACCCAACCACTGCGAGTCTAGCAGGCCTTGTAACAAAAGGTTGCTAACACTCAGCCATGACCACACTACACCCAACCACTGCGAGTCTAGCAGGCCTTGTAACAAAAGGTTGCTAACACTCGGCCATGACCACATCACACCCAACCACTGCGAGTCTAGCAGGCCTTGTAACAAAAGGTTGCTAACACTCGGCCATGACCACACCACACCCAACCACTGCGAGTCTAGCAGGCCTTGTAACAAAAGGTTGCTAACACTCGGCCATGACCACACCACACCCAACCACTGCAAGTCTAGCAGGCCTTGTAACAAAAGGTTGCTAACACTCGGCCATGACCACACCACACCCAACCACTGCGAGTCTAGCAGGCCTTGTAACAAAAGGTTGCTAACACTCGGCCATGACCACACCACACCCAACCACTGCGAGTCTAGCAGGCCTTGTAACAAAAGGTTGCTAACACTCGGCCATGACCACACCACACCCAACCACTGCGAGTCTAGCAGGCCTTGTAACAAAAGGTTGCTAACACTCGGCCATGACCACATCACACCCAACCACTGCAAGTCTAGCAGGCCTTGTAACAAAAGGTTGCTAACACTCGGCCATGACCACATCACACCCAACCACTGCGAGTCTAGCAGGCCTTGTAACAAAAGGTTGCTAACACTCAGCCATGACCACACCACACCCAACCACTGCGAGTCTAGCAGGCCTTGTAACAAAAGGTTGCTAACACTCGGCCATGACACTTTGCATCATGCTATTATTCAAAGTAATGGCACACACCAGACAGAACTAAAAAGGCATTTTCAACATTCAAAGCAGTTCTGTATATTTTTGTTTGTACAAAATGCCTTTAAAAAAGAGATCACGTGGCCACAACTACAACAACTACAACAACTACAACAACTTGCTGAAGCACAAAGTCTGCCACAAAGAAAGTATGGCCGTACCCACAATAATAGCCATCATCAGTAAGTCAACCAGAAAATGAAAGTTAACATTCCTGATGTTTGTGCATTAATGTATTGTGTCTTTCATACAGTGAGCCTTCTGAATAAACTGCTGCAGTTATGTGCAGTGACGTATTTTGTAAACTTCTTTTCATTGTTCGATAATCATAATCATCAACAATAACGCACATTGTCAAACAATTAATTTTGTTTGTACTCAATTCATGAAACAACTTTTAATAATAACGAATATTGCTCACTTTATCAAGTTTGTATTCAGATTTCCGCTAAATTGGGATATTCTTTTAAGTATCTGATTTTAGCTACACATATTATTTTCACTATTTTGTTTTAAAATATGTTTTAACATATATATGCAGCTATTACCGCTCATATGTTTTAAAATATGTTTTAACATATATATGCAGCTATTACTGCTCATATGTTTTAAAATGTGTTTTAACATATATATGCAACTATTACCGCTCATATGTTTTAAAATATGTTTTAACATATATATGCAGCTATTACCGCTCATATGTTTTAAAATATGTTTTAACATATATATGCAGCTATTACTGCTCATATGTTTTAACATATATATATATATATGCAGCTATTACCGCTCATATGTTTTAAAATATGTTTTAACATATATATGCAGCTATTACTGCTCATATGTTTTAAAATGTGTTTTAACATATATATATATGCAGCTATTACCGCTCATATGTTTTAAAATGTGTTTTAACATATATATGCAGCTATTACCGCTCATGTTTTAAAATGTTTTAACATATATATGCAGCTATTACTGCTCATATGTTTTAAAATATGTTTTAACATATATATGCAGCTATTACTGCTCATATGTTTTAAAATATGTTTTAACATATATATGCAGCTATTACTGCTCATGTTTTAACATATATATGCAGCTATTACCGCTCATATGTTTTAAAATATGTTTTAACATATATATGCAGCTATTACCGCTCATATGTTTTAAAATATGTTTTAACATATATATATGCAGCTATTACTGCTCATATGTTTTAAAATATGTTTTAACATATATATATATATGCAGCTATTACTGCTCATATGCCTCCAAAGGACTAGATGGAGTCAGTTAACCCAAGAATCAATTATACCAAATTTGCTTTTGGGCCCAACTGGTATAACAATAATAAAAGTACTTGTATAGAGCCCGATCAATCGAGATTGCTCTCAGGCGCTTTACATACATAGTAGTATTTTACAGGCCATAAAATTGCTAAGAGAATAATAATATACTGAGAATAGTCTATAATGCTAAAGAATGCTAAATAGTGGCCACAATTAACACAGAAGTGTTCCACAGAAAAGAATTATCCCACCCAAGTAACCACAAATGTTTCCACTATGCCTGTGACTGGATCTCTTGAATAATACGCTAAGGCAAAAGCCGCATCGACGTGGGCGTCCCTGCCCACGGCATGGGCTGGCTGGGATGCCTACTGGCATGCCAGGGCCCCTAGCCTGGGCTCAGCCAACACAATACCAAACGGGGCAAATGTGTAACCTGCCGTGGAAAACTCCCGTTTATGCCAAAATTGGGCAGCTTAGTGTAAACAGTGAAACAATACAATGCTAAACAACGCGTGGCCCACCATTAATGACTTCCCGCACTACCGCTCATGTGCGAATTGAGGTCACGAAGTTAGTTCAGTGGCAGTGCCCCAGCCGGGGAAGGACACCAAAAGCTGCGGTGCAGCTACTCAACACCCGGCTTCTAATGGTCGCCCCAGGGGAACTTACCAGGGGGCACATGTGTAATCTGAAAACTTACCAGGGGGCACATGTGTAATCTGAAAACTTACCAGGGGGCACTTGTGTAGTCTGAAAACTTACTAGATGGCACATGTGTAATCTGAAAACTTACCAGGGGGCACATGTGTAATCTGAAAACTTACCAGGGGGCACATGTGTAGTCTGAAAACTTACCAGGGGCACATGTGTAATCTGAAAACTTACCAGGGGGCACATGTGTAGTCTGAAAACTTACCAGGGGGCACATGTGTAGTCTGAAAACTTAACAGGGGATACGTGTAATCTGAAAACCCCTGCTTTGTGCCCCAAATTGGGCTGCATTAACAGCGTCTTGCATTATCGCTACTCCGTGAACGAAGTCACCGCCAACAGCAGTACATGCCCACAGCCACACCAGGGACATGGCCCTGCCCATGTAAAGTCCCAGCTGCCGTCTGAACATATGACAGTATACGTGGCTGTGCCAACTAATTAATGCGTTAAGCGAGGAATTAAAATTTTATGACGTTGCCGGCCAATGATAATTCGCAATCCAATCACAATGTGAAGAAAATAGACAACCACTTTGTCTACGAACAAGACAAACAACAAGACAAACAACAAGATGGCAAACCAGTCTGATGTCCAAAGCTGACCAAAAACTTTTCTTGTTTCTATGAACGAAGCTTTGAATCACATTGGTGTAGATAATATCTTCACGATGCAAAAACACACTTTACAAACAAATAGTCGAATAAGTAAAAAAAAATTAAACGTGTCAACTATGTACGCAGAATTCCCTATATACCTGCACACCGCAAGCTGCTACGTGGAGGGATACTGACAGAAACTCACTTTCAATTAGCATAGATTACCATAATTAATTAGCATAATCTACGTGAATCATTACTGCACTGCTGCTTGCATAAAGTACTTATGCAATTTTGGTTGCACCGTATTGCATAATTTCATTTCTGGAGTGTTTTGAAAGAGGATTGCGACATACATGTTACCTCTGTGCTCAGGGTCGTATGAGGGGGGAAGAAGGATTCTTCCCGGCCAAGTATGTCAACCCTCATAGAGATATCACGGTGAGTAATGTCATCTTACATCCTACAAATATTTTAACATAGGTAGTTGCATACTGGTATTATGTTGTTAGATTTTATGGCAAAGGCATATTTTTAAATATGAGTAACTATGACATATGACTTATATGATACTGTCGTCGAAAGTGTTGTTATCGGGTAAAACAAGTTTTTCTAATAATTGAGTAATTCAACAGGACCTTCGTAGAACAGCCATTGAATTTGAGGCTTATCTGTCTGAAATGAGGGGGTTAACAACTTGTCTGTGAAAAAAGTGCAAGTGAAATATGATCAATGAGTTTCATGCAGAAAATAGTTATGTTCAGTGTTCAATGCTCTTTTATTTGTGAATGACCTAGTTCTAGTGAAAATGTTATATTCAAATTATATTGTGTGTTTTAAACTTACACCCACTTTATTTTTCATGGTATTATACAGGTTCAGACCTGCTTTTATTAATAGGCAGTCAGTGTACTGTTGTATTGTACAATTATAATGTTTAGTATATTCTTTGGTTATATATGGTTGTATATGGTTGTATATGGTAGCAAATTGAATAAATTTATTTTAAATGTTATGAGAACACTTAATAGTGACATTTAATCTTGTTGATACCAATAGGAAATCAGAAGTTGCAAGATTTTGTGATTGGTGTCCAGGCATATATGTTGCCACTGGGGTATAATTTCAAAACAAATGCGTCGGCTTATAGAAAAGTTGTGAGTTGCATGTATAAATGATTTTGTCAGTGCTAGAAATAACTTCAGCACTAAACAATTGGTGGTTCAGTTTCAGTAAACTGTCATTCTCAAACTGGAGATGACTATGAATATTTTATATATCGCTGTTGAAGCATCAAAACAGTGGAAGTTCATTTAGATCTGCACCATGTTGGTGGTTGGATGTGTGTCTATTATACTAACTTCCAACACGAAAATGGACTTTTACTGTTGATTCCTTGACAGATATGTTGTTGAAGAATCAAAACATGAAAGAAAGTATTAAACGTTTGTCTAATGGACTCCTATCCGATCAACCACATGATGCCGATTAAAATGGACCAGTGTTTTGAATCTTCAACAGCGATATGTATGTGCATATATATCGTGTGTGTATATATATATATATATATATATATATATATATATAAAACATATGTACATACATAATATATATAAGTGTATGTGTCTGTGTCCTAGTCATCTTTCAATTATTTTATACAGAAACGTGAGCCTTATGTAGCAGCCAAACAACTTCTTCCCCACTCGTCTGAGTCCACACCTGCCCAGTGCCCGGCAGCCGGTGTTAATCTAGACCTGTCTAATTATCCATGGTATGTTCCTGTGTGTGACCGCCCCCATGTTATCGCCCCCTTGTGTGATCACCCCCATGTGTGATTCCACTCTCTGCTGTTTGCCCTGGCATGGCTCGACCCTGCTACCCTTGCAACATCAGTGCACATACGATTATGCAGGGGCGCTGTCTACAACCCTCAAATGTAATTGCCCCTGCTGGGCATGGAGCACACGGGGGGGGGGCAGATTAGGAGGTAATTACACAAACAGTAATGCTAAGCCACTGGCTTACTTATTGGTGTCGTCCATTTATGCTGCCTGGGACACGTTACTTTTGATGACACTCATAGTCTTGTATATATGTACAGTGTACATATACGCTCTGTGTATGCATTGTGCATTACATAATTCACATGCAGTTGTTTTATTTATCTAGTGTTTTGTTCACACAGAGAAAGCCGTCTTATTTAGAGTCTGACCGTACCCCGGCGGGTCCGCCCCTCACACCAGGAATCCAGCGACCAATGTCCTGTGTAAATGTAGACCTCTCAAATTATCCATGGTATGTTCTCATATGTCTAGTCTAACCTTGGTGATCACCACAGCGGGATCTCACTTACTGCTTGTTCTGTCGCACTCTCACCTGACTCGGGTGGAGGTCTTACTACAGGGTAGTGATGTGTCACCAACAGGTGATAGATACCATGCACACAGACACACACACACACACACACACACACACACACACACACACACACACACACACACACACACACACACCACTCGCTCACATGCATGGGCACACACGCACACACCACGCGCTCACGTGCATGGGCACACACACACACCATGCGCTCACGTGCATGGACACACACACACACCACGCGCTCATGTGCATGGGCACACACACACACCACGTGCTCACGTGCGTGGGCACACACACCACGCGCTCACGTGCATGGGCACACACACACACCACGCGCTCGCGTTCATGAGCACACACACACACCATGAGCAAGCACGGACACACAAACATACGAGCTCGGTGTACGCCCGCATACCATTTGCACACCATACCGCACGCATGCACAGGCACACAGACGTACAAACACCATGCACAGGCACACAGACGTACAAACACCATGCACAGGCACACAGACGTACAAACACCATGCACAGGCACACAGACGTACAAACACCATGCGCGCACACTTGATTGGGCAGATGCATTCCACAATCATGTATGCACAAGTACACATACACGTGGACACCACACATGGACACACAGACATGCAAACCATGCGCGCACACAGGCATAAGGACATACGCACTCCATGTGCACACACTCGCGGGCACAAATACACGTGTATGCACCGACACCACACGCAGGCAGACACCAACACACACATAAACTACTTACACGCATGCACCCACGCATGCATGCACGCACGCACGCACACACACAGTCTTGCCATCCTGTGCTGGCGTTTGTTCCCAGACATCATACATTGTTGTCATCGAAAGCACCATTGCCTATTTCGTTTCATACATAGGACTAGCATGAAACCACAACTAGTATGGTAATCAGGTTGATCAGACATCTAATTATACATCTGCCCTGCCCCACCACTCTCCATATAACCCCCACACGTCATGCTAACCCCTGTAGGGCCACTGCCCTCCACGCAGTCCAGTAGACTTGCGCCCCTCCATGATGTGGGTCTTGTAGCATCCACTCTGTCGAGTCTGTAGAATCCACTGACTTGGTGGAAGTTCTGCTTGCATTAACAACTCTTGTCTAGTTGGTGTGGATGCAGACTGCTCATGTGTTTCTCCATCTTCTGTATGCCAACATTCACTCGTGCTTCCATTAATATACACCAGGTGGCGCTCACCAAGTCATGTGACGTGTTTGTAGCGGTCGGAGTCGACCACCTGCAGGAAACTGACTAACGGCTGCAGCAAGTTAAGGCATGTTCAGAGAGCCAAGTCTTTAAGTTCGCCTCGTGAATTGGTAAACGGAAAACCAGTCATACCTCAGCGACGTCCATCTCCCTTGTCGTCCCCTAGGGGGCGCCACCGAAAAGTTCTTCTCATCCCATTAGACATGACTGTGTATCCGTGGTAGGGGTTGTAATGTTTTTCCGTAGTTCGTCACTCCGTTGTACTTGGTTCCAGTTGTCTGTATAATTGTTATGTGGTCAGTTTATATACTTTCTTTGTGTTCTTTGGTGAAACATTTTTATGTTCTCCAGTGCAAAATATTTATATACTCGGTAAAATGTCTATATTTTTAATGAAGTTACTTTATTATTTTCATTCTTTGTTTTCAGTGTAACTTCGACATTGTTCTGTGAAGATTTTCATACTAGTGTCTTAACTGTCTTTATTTTCTATGATATAGTATATTTATGTTCTTCGATGTAGTAATTATATTCTCTAATTCATCATCTAAATATTCTTCAATGCCATCATTATATTCTTCTTTATGTTATTTAATGAAATAATCTTTTTGTTTTCAATGCAGTATTTTATGTCCTTCAGTTTAGTATCTTATATCTTTTATGTTTACCATCCAGTTAATGTTTATGGAATTGCACATGTTTATGGAATTACAAAAACATTACCACATGTTGGATGACATTTAATTATAATAAATTGCATGATTGATATCTAGCCATGATTCATAGATCAAAAACAGAATTATTTTTACATCACATCGGAATCCGTCTCGGCATGCAGGAAATGGATGAATAAAAGAACTGGCATGTTGACCACCCGAGACTAACTACATTTGGCTACAAATGTTTGATTACTTCGTCTAAATAGTGGTTTTGTTGCTGCACAGGTCATAGATGTATTTGGTTTGGTCATTATAGCCCATTGACTCACACTACGTTTTATTTTGTACATCCGTTTCTTCTCAGAGGTAAATGTTTCTGTAGATGTGTTCATTTATGCCTGTATGCGTGACGGCATGTGTTCATGTGTGCGTTCATGTATGGATGTGTGTTGTGTTTGTGTGTTTTTCACAGATACTGCACTTTTTACTGCACTTAATTTGACTTGCCTTGTATTCATTTAACTGAGTCATACTAACATATTTTTCACTATGTTCTTTGCTAAGACATGCTTTAGTAGTTGTGCTTCACTATGTTCTTTAGTAGTTGTGCTTCACTTCCCTGTTTCATGCATGTAGCACTGATATGACGCTTGAAAAGTTTACAAGTTCAGTGTTGGTGTTTTAGCTTCTCTATGAAACACTGTATTTATTTAAAAACTTAACAATAAATTGCCTGTAAGATATATGGTAATTTTTTCCAGACATGTATAGCTCACTTATTTGTGTTAATTATATTTTGTTATTGTTTGATAGCCTAAATGTGTTGCATAAAATACCTGCTTTGTTTGCTGTTGACAAATACATAATGAAATCACTCGCAACCCATTGTGGCCTCGTCTACAATTGACAAGTTTCCATGGCAGACATTCTACACTTTTTTTTATATCAAAATTATGCTATACGGTATAAACTATACCTAGTCTAACATCTGGACTGCCCAGATGTGTTTTAATGAACCAGATTTTTTTTTTTTTATTTGACGGTTATCTGTTAATGAATATCAAGTAGCATGATTCAATACATTCATGAACAGCTGTCAATTTCCAATACCGGTGGACAAAGGTTATTGGGGTTAACACCCATTAAATTACATTCCTTCTGCATGCAATAGAAACATGATATTTACGCTATAAGACACATTTGGGCAGCCAAGATGTTGGGATAGATATACAATATAGTTTATACTACATAACATCATTTTATGAAATTACTTCATCCAAGCAGAGATAGTTTTGAAATTTTTAATAAGATGTGTGTTTCCAGTTTCCACCCGTGCCTTAGTTGCTCTTGTTTTCTGGAACTATATAATTTATGGGCAGATATTAAAGTGAAATGTTTTTGTTTCACAAACAAAAGGTCAAAGTTATCTATATACAGGTTAACTCTAACAGAGATTAGATGGCAGCCTAGGAAAACGTTAAAGGTCAGTAGGTCATGATGGGCAGCTGGTGATTTTATCATGTGATGAAAATATTGTTCATGACAACTAAATAATTTGTCACATTGTAAAAGTTTTTAATAATTTTGTCTTCAATTTGTCATTAAAAAACGTGTTGTAATATGTTGTAATGTCTGCTAGAAAGAACAACTGTAAATGTATTGCTTGATAAAAATTAATAGTATATAGGATGATGTTGACTGCCCATGTAAGATCTTGTTCGTGTCACTCAGGTTTCTAGACAAATTGCCGAGGAACACAGCCGCTACCAAGCTGGAGCAGTGCATGAGTGGCACATATTTGATACGAGAAGGAAACAGAAATATAACTAAGTATGCAATAAGTATCAAGTGAGTATTTCATCTTGTTGTGTATTGTACAGTTCTGCTTGCAAAGCGGCCAACTCTTATGGTTTAGCCATAAGTCTTATGGATTAGCCATAAATCTTATGGTTTAGCCATAAGTCTTATGGATTAGAGTCAGACTGGCTACGGCGAGACGCATTACAAGTGACCTTGTTAACATCTGGAAAGACGATGACATCAGTATAAGCTTAACGAAGAGATTTGTGTATTCCCTTGTCTGGAGCTTTGCTCAGTATGGCAGTATGGCAGCGAGTCAAGGACACTCAAGAAAGAATATTAGAAACGTATACATGCACTTGAAATGTGGGTTTGGCGCAGAATGTTCAGGATAAGCTTGACACAGAGAAAGACTACGTCTCAGTCAGAGATAATGTAGGGGTTAAAGAAAAAATAATATAATAATAATTAATAATATATTTTATATGATATAGCGCCAAATCCAAGATTGTTCGTGGTGCCTCATAGCATATTAAAAATTAGTATCATGGTCTGTGAATGAATGATGAAGTTTTTAACTGCTGATGAAATGTGTTATTATAACTGCTTTTTGTGTGGGTGAGAGTGAATGAGTACAATCACCATTGACGTATGAAGTGAACATTGCTGTACATGTACTTTTTGTGTGGGTGAGAGTGAATGAGTACAATCATCATTGACGTATGAAGTGAACATTGCTGTACATGTACTTGTTCTGTGGGTGAGAGTGAATGAGTACAATCACCATTGACGTATGAAGTGAACATTGCTGTACATGTACTTGTTCTGTGGGTGAGAGTGAATGAGTACAATCATCATTGACGTATGAAGTGAACATTGCTGTACATGTACTTGTTCTGTGGGTGAGAGTGAATGAGTACAATCACCATTGACGTATGAAGTGAACATTGCTGTACATGTACTTGTTCTGTGGGTGAGAGTGAATGAGTACAATCACCATTGACGTATGAAGTGAACATTGCTGTACATGTACTTGTTCTGTGGGTGAGAGTGAATGAGTACAATCACCATTGACGTATGAAGTGAACATTGCTGTACATGTACTTGTTCTGTGGGTGAGAGTGAATGAGTACAATCACCATTGACGTATGAAGTGAACATTGCTGTACATGTACTTTTTCTGTGGGTGAGAGTTAATGAGTACAATCATCATTGACGTATGAAGTGAACATTGCTGTACATGTACTTGTTCTGTGGGTGAGAGTGAATGAGTACAATCACCATTGACGTATGAAGTGAACATTGCTGTACATGTACTTTTTCTGTGGGTGAGAGTGCATGAATACAATCACCATTGACGTATGAAGTGAACATTGCTGTACATGTACTTTTTCTGTGGGTGAGAGTGCATGAATACAATCATCATTGACGTATGAAGTGAACATTGCTGTACATGTACTTTTTCTGTGGGTGAGAGTGCATGAATACAATCATCATTGACGTATGAAGTGAACATTGCTGTACATGTACTTTTTCTGTGGGTGAGAGTGCATGAATACAGTCATCATTGGCGTATGAAGTGAACATTGCTGTACATGTACTTTTTTCTGTGGGTGAGAGTGCATGAATACAATCACCATTGACGTATGAAGTGAACATTGCTGTACATGTACTTTTTCTGTGGGTGAGAGTGCATGAATACAATCACCATTGACGTATGAAGTGAACATTGCTGTACATGTACTTTTTCTGTGGGTGAGAGTGCATGAATACAATCATCATTGACGTATGAAATGAACATTGCTGTACATGCGGCATGTGACCTCTATACACCTGTGTGTTTGCCAGGTATCACACCAACGTGAAGCACATCAGGATTCAAGTGAATGCGGAGAATCAGTTCTACATAGCGGACTGCAAGATGTTCCGCAGCCTACCGGTCAGTGCCTCTCTATTTCTCTACTGTGTCTCTTGAGGTTTTGTTTCTGTGGCTGTAGATCACATGATTTGAATAGTTGCAATGCTGTGATGGCTAAGTTAAACATGACACCTGGTAACTTCTGTTCATGTGGTCTAAATATTTTTAGAAGTCGAAGGACATGACAAATGATATTATAAAATAAATGAAAAAATTATATCCTGTTTGCTAGGGTATCATCAAACTCTCTGTTAAAACTCACTTTTGTTAAAGCCATTGACAGAATTTTTATCATTAGATCGGGTCAGTTAGGAAAGAGCAAACAGCCTTATGTTATAATATATACAGCCAGACCTTTTAGTTTTTTTTTTTTTTTAGTACCAACCACATGTAGGCCACTTTTATGATGTGATCTACAGCCACAGAAACGAAACCGATACAGACAGACAGACATACATACAGACATACATACATACATACATACATACATACATACATACATACATACATACATACGTACAGAGTCACAGACTACTTTATATTAAAGATGTGTTTGTGATATTGTGTTGTCAGGAACTAGTCCAGTACTACCAGGAGAACTCTCTCGAGATTAGCTTCCCTGGCCTGTGTACGACCCTGCTGATCCCATACAAAGAGGCTGTAGAGAAACTTAAGGCTACAGGTAGGCACATGCCAGTCACTTGTCAGTGTGGCACGCTTCAGCAGCTGACGGTGTTAATCTTCTCAGTGGAAATGAAAACTTTTAAATATTTCTGGCCCAACTCTTCTTTGAAAAAGCTTTGACAACATTGCATTTTAATAACACACAAGTTTCATTGGCTACTGTATGGCCCTGTATGACAACTGTGAAATGTATGTTTGTGTGAACACGAGAGATGGGCCGTGAAATCATTGACTACTGTATGGCCCTATGTGACTACTGTGAAATGTGTGTTTGTGTGACTAGGCAGGTTGAGCCATGAGATCATTGGCTACTGTACGGCCTGGTATGACTACTGTGAAATGTGTGTTTGTGTGAATAGGCAGGATGAGCCATGAGATCATTGGCTACTGTACGGCCTGGTATGACTACTGTGAAATGTGTGTTTGTGTGAACATGAGAGATGGGCCATGAAATCATCGACTGCTGTATGACTCTATGTGACTACTGTGAAATGTGTGTTTGTGTGAATAGGCAGGATGAGCCATGAGATCATTGGCTACTGTATGGCCCGGTATGACTACTGTGAAATGTGTGTTTGTGTGAACACGAGAGATGGGCCATGAAATCATTGGCTACTGTATGACCCTGTACGACTACTGTGAAATGTGTGTTTGTGTGAACATGAGAGATGGGCCATGAAATCATCGACTGCTGTATGACTCTATGTGACTACTGTGAAATGTGTGTTTGTGTGAATAGGCAGGATGAGCCATGAGATCATTGGCTACTGTATGGCCCGGTATGACTACTGTGAAATGTGTGTTTGTGTGAACACGAGAGATGGGCCGTGAAATCATTGGCTACTGTACGGCCCTATGTGACTACTGTGAAATGTGTGTTTGTGTGAACAGGCAAGATGGGCCATGAGATTATTGGCTACTGTACGGCCCTGTATGACTACTCGGCCAACCAGCCCAGTCAGCTGTCTCTGAAGGAGGGGGACCGTGTGGCCATCATCAGCAAAGCTGGCGGAGACCGCGGCTGGTGGAGGGGTCAGATCGATGACAAGGTGTGCCTCATAGTTGTGCTTCTCATACTTCTATGTCTGAACAATAGTGCCTACTCGAAATAACCCATGGCGCCCCGGTGCATAATGTAATATATATATATATATATATAAGTGAAATTACGTGATATTTTCAGTGGAAGTACAACACGTAATTTGCACGAATTTTTTGCCATGCACTGCATTTAAAGTTATTCAAATGTTAGGTCAGCCGATTTTAGCATTCTGATGCGAGCATTGTGATTTCTGTTTATTATCACTAAGCGTTATGGTTGGTACAGTATATTGTAGAAATAATAATTCTTTCCGACTCTAATTTAAAGTGCAAGTTGTGCTTCCGTCAATAATCATTACTGCAATCTATTGCCTTTATACATGCACGCTGTCTAGCGATCAAAACATGATATTCCGAGTAAAGACTAATGTCATGCAAAGAAATTTTATGGATATTTAGTAAGAAAGAAAGCATGCCATGGTTAGCCCATGTTTCTTATGATTGTGTCTATGTGTGGTCTTATGAAAATTATGTTAGAAATGAATCTGCGAAAGCACAACATTTTAATAAAATATTTTTATGTGTCTGCTGAATACTAAGAATGATTTTTGTGTTTTGTGGTGTGAAATGGGCCATTCACGCACAAAATGTTTCCAGTGTGTCCTAATGCAGATTGCACAGTTTCTCATGGGCAACATGGTATTTGCAAAAAACCCAGTCAAGTATTTGGTTTCATTGTTGAACGTTTATGAAATATGTTGTGTTAGGCACATTTATCACCTATTTTATATAGTCATACTTATGTATATGCATAATAATATAAATTATATACATGCATGCACACAGATGTGTGTGCATGTGCAGTTACCTAATTTGATTTCTGCACCTTGTTATATGTCTGCACAAAGTTATTTATGTTATTTATCACCACAAAGTTATTTGTCGGCACCATGTTATTTGTCTGCACTAAGTTATTTGTCTGTAACACCGTCATTTCTCTACACAATATGTTATTTGTTTCAGAATGGTTTCTTTCCGAAGTCCTACGTGGAGGAGGACAGTGATGCGATGCCATTTTGACGTAGCTAGCCACGTACACTGAAGACAGTGCTGTGTGCACTGAAGACAGTGCTGTGTGCACTGAAGACAGTGTGTGAGTGTGCGCTGAAGACAATGTGTGAGTGTGCACTGAAGACAGTATGTGAGTGTACACTGCTGCAAGACTCGCATGTTGCCAATGGTGCGAACACTTCCCTGCAAACATTTCTGCTTCCCCAAACAAATCTGATAAAATCAGATTCAAACAGTTGTGCACCACAAATGCTCAAATGAACACTGTTGCCTGAAAAGGTATCCAGAGAAGTGATATTCAGTAGTTACAAAATGATCAGACTCTGACAATTTGGCATGGATGCTAGCTGTGGGAGAAGACAGAAGATATTCCGTGATGAATGGACTGAGATGACATGAGCCTGGTTTCTTCCAATCTCTGAGAGAGAACTGTAGTGTGGACTCGAGAAGTGAGATATTTATCAAGCTGACTTATTAATGAGAGGAACTACCGAGTCCGTGAACCACACTCATGCATGGAACTCGCCGAGTGAGTTGGATGTTTGTTGAACTGAATATAATGGCTTACATTGCTTAGCACAGATGTACTGATTTTACCGCTGTCCACTTTCTTTCTTCTTTCCTTGGAACAACTTAATTAGTTTCTCTGTCTCGGAAAGCATTTTCTGGCCCAACTGGCCTAATCAATACAGCTGTAATGGATATTCAAATGGGAGGGAGGGAGTGGGGGAGGGAGGGAGGAAGGGAGGGAATAAAGGGGAAGAGATGGAAAGTTGTCAAAACTTTTCTACATTTACTTTCCGACATGCCTCTGAATTCCTCGGAAATGTGGTTATAAGAAATTAGCTGATTGAGACTGTTGCCGAATTGTGTGATTTGAGTATTGTTGGCGGGCATGATACCCAAAGCAGGAGGCTGACATCGTGGGAACTGAGTTTTGAGAGATGAGAGTTTTACCTAAGCCATGCACTGTGCCAGCCATCTTGTCACTGTCAATGTCTTCCAAGTCGCAATGTATGCTGTCACAATGCAACCTGACAAGAGCAGTGTCGCCCCATGTCCAGCTGTGTCACTAGGCTCAGATCTGTTTGTAATGGTTATGCATGCCGTTATTTTGTACACTGTTGGGTGCACTATTCGCATATTTCTTTGGGGTTTTTTCGGTCCTCAAAGCCCATACACATAAATTAGGGAATTGTAAGCGTAATTATGACCCCTGTTATTGTGGACAAATGATTTTTTAAGTGAAACATTTCAAGGTTGAAACGGTGGTTACTTTGATGTGTGGCTTATGAAAGGTGACATTGTTTGGTGTTTATTGTTACTGAAATATCAGGTTTGGGTAATCCACCTAAGCTTACCCTATTGATTACAACTTGTGGAAACTTTCACCATTTGAATAGGGAAGATGTTGAAATGTCACCACCTGATCAAGACAGACATTAGAAACTGTCGCACTCTCGATTAAGGGAAAACTGTTGCCCCATAATTAAGGCCCATAATCAAAATTTTAATTCTTTGATAATACTAAGAATTTCTGTAAAATCCAGTCTTCAGAATCACTCTGCATGATATATGGGCAAATGCACTTCTGAGGTATATTGACAATATCGGTGCCACAAAGATATACTGCTGCCACAAAGATATACTGCTGCCACTGTAATCTGTCATTTGGTGTAGGTGTAGAATTATTTAGCATTATTTGTACATAGAATGCTGATGTAGAATGTTGTACATTTACCACCTACAAATGCTGCTGCAATCATGTATACTACTTAGCTTCACAAACTATAAATGTTAACAGAGATCATGTAGAAATGAAGAGTATTAATTTGATCAATACATGTATTATCGTTAATAAAACTACTACGATCAGTGAGTGGTATTTTGTTTGCACATTTTAGTGAAGGGCACAATCCTAAGTCATAATTGGTTTATTCTTTATTCACATGAACTATGATTATTAGCAGATTGTTTTAGACCACTATATATATATATATATATATATATACACACACACTGTAGATAATATATCTAGTGTGCATAGATAATTATATGTAGCTGATTCAAACAGGGTTGGTAAATTCGCTCAACTAACACTTTGTGTGGAGTAAGTTGAGCCACAGTGTAGCGTAAGTTGAGTTAAATGCTTTATTTGTATAATTTGCGTAGGCCTTCAACCAACACTGCCTAACAACTCATCCAACGCCTTTACACAATGCATATAACACGCCACTAATCCTTCAACCAACACTGCCTAACAACTCGGCCAACACATTTACACAATGCACACGCCACTAATAAGTCGACATGCTTAATTAATATAGACTTATAGGTCCATCGCAACCAGTGTGACTAACTAATTAATATGTAGTTATCCGATGTCCCAGTTTGCTCGGAAAGATGAATTCCATGATGTAATTTGGAGTAAAGCAACACTCATCTTTGTTATTTAACCACTGCTCAACTAACCCTCCCTTTGGCCTTCGGTGGCTCAACTAACCCTCCCTTTGGCCTTCGGTGGCTCAACTATCCCCGCCACGACAAGTAAGTTTGCTTAGTTAACTTCTCATTAATGTGCAAAGTGATTAATTTATTTCCTGTTCATAGTTAAGCCATTTGTAAGAGCATAGACAGTAAAGTCCAGTCACATGCATTGATAGTTTGGCACCTATTGTATGTCAATTGTGTTCTAATAACATGTTTAATCACTAGGTGGCGCCAAGTAACCGTTGCCAGGTCCAACCACCATTCTTTCTATGATTCTTTGTTTTCTTCCATCATGATCATCCTAACTTCTACTTCTGGATCTGCCACCCGTCTCGGCGTTGCCATCACCACCTCTCCCGGACCGTGTTGTAAGTCATCTCGATGTATTATAACTAATTAGAAACTGTAATCCATTTCTCAGCAACCGACGTTTCTAATGTGTCATTGGTCATGGAATATTCAATAGGCAGGTCCAAAGTCGAGCTTCCACGGGAGATCATTTAGGGATGAATTATTCATGTTTGGAGATAACGGCATATGACGACAGGAACATGCAGTAGAATCCTGTGGCCACCACATCAGATGAGTTAAAACTTGGTTTAAACCAGCTTATAATCAGGGTTTTCTGTACCTTTAGCGGGTGCAGGTGTTATTTATATCACCACGGTTTTACTTCTAGAATCTAGATCAGTAATATTTGCCCATAGATTAGAATGGGGGCGTTGGCAGATGGACACTGCACACTGCATCTCTGGGGCTCTAACATGTTTGGAGATCTAAAAGAAAACATGGGACTGGAGTACGGAGAGCTGAGCACGCGAATGAGGGAAATGTGTGTCTGGAGACAGATGATTGGCACCAGCAGAACTCGACCCGGTGGCCGACGTGAGTGAGTTAAAACAGCATCGCCAACAGTCTCCATTCACAGCTTGTAATATATTGAAACATAACTGCATTTGGTTAAGATAAGAATGTCTTCAGTTGCATTGTTACTTATGAGGGGTGTGGGGCCGAAGTCTCAACACCCCATCTCCCACCTGTTTGGGGGCCAAACTCCCACTTCCCACCATTTTTGAGAGTCCACCTCCCACTCGAACTAATCCCTCATCTCACCTGTTTTGAAGCCAACCTCCCACCAATTTTTAGGATCAACCTCCCACTTCCCGCTTCATGCCACACCCTCACTTACGTAATCGACATCGTCTTCTGCTTTAGAGTACTGAGGTAGTCGAAGCATTGCATAAGAATGAACATTGGATTATCTTTTTTCAATGTGTACTCAAATTCAAGTTATATTCAGACAAAGTTGAAGCCCGTCCAGTTGTTCTAGCTGGATTATGGCCAGAATCATCAGGTGATTGCAACAACATTTGTTTGATGGTCTGTAGTAGCTTGAAGTGGACTCATCGTACGTGTCTGTACCACATGTACAGTAATCACACACTTGTACAAACTTGCACAGTAACCACACACTTGTACACACATGTACAGTAACCACACACTTGTACACGCATGTACAGTAACCACACACTTGTACACACATGTACAGTAACCACACAAGTGTACACAAATGTACAGTAACCACACACTTGTACACACCTGTACAGTAACCACACACTTGTACACACTTGTACAGTAACCACACACTTGTCCACACTTGTACAGTAACCACACACTTGTACAGTAACCAGACACTTGTACAGTAACCACACACTTGCACAGTAACCACACCCTTGTCCACACTTGTACAGTAACCACACACTTATATACACATGTACACTAACCACACACTTGTACAATAACCACACACTTGTACACACATGTACAGTAACCACACACTTGCACATACATGTACAGTAACCACACACTTGTACACACTTGCACAGTAACTACACACTTGTAAACACTTGTACAGTAACCACACACTTGCACACACATGTACAGTAACCACACACTTGTACACCCTTGTACAGTAACCACACACTTGTACAGTAACCACATACGTGTCCACACTTGTACAGTAACCACACACTTGTACACACATGTACACTAACCACACACTTGTACAATAACCACACACTTGTACACACATGTACAGTAACCACACACTTGCACACACATGTACAGTAACCACACACTTGTACATACTTGCACAGTGACTACAAACTTGTACACACTTGTACAGTAACCACACACTCGCACACACATGTACAGTAACCACACACTTGTACACACTTGTACAGTAAACACACACTTGTACAGTAACCACATACGTGTCCACACTTGTACAGTAACCACACACTTGTCCACACTTGTACAGTAACCACACACTTGTACAGAAACCACAAACTTGTCCACACTTGTACAGTAACCACACACTTGCACACACATGTACAGTAACCACACACTTGTACACACATATACAGTAACCACACACTTGTACACGCTTGTACAGTAACCACATATTTGTCCACACTTGTACAGTAACCACAAACTTGTACGCACATGTACAGTAACCACACACTTGTACGGTAACCACACACGCACTTTTCTCTCCAGTACGGTATCAAATCTCTTCGGTGAAAATAATGCCATACGATGATCAGAATAGTGCAAATACATATATAACTGTGTCAACTAAATCCGGACACTTGCCTACTTAAATATGTACCAAACACACTGACGTAGACACACCTATTGAAAAGGAAGAAGTAGAAGAGGCAGTACGCACACTGACGTAGACACACCTATTAAAAGGAAGAAGTAGAAGAAGTAGAAGAAGCAGTACGCACACTGACGTAGACACACTTATTGAAAAGGAAGAAGTAGAAGAAGCAGTACGCACACTGACGTAGACACACCTATTAAAAGGAAGAAGTAGAAGAAGCAGTACGCACACTGACGTAGACACACCTATTAAAAGGAAGAAGTAGAAGAAGCAGTACGCACACTGACGTAGACACACCTATTAAAAGGAAGAAGTAGAAGAGGCAGTACGCACACTGACGTAGACACACCTATTAAAAGGAAGAAGTAGAAGAGGCAGTACGCACACTGACGTAGACACACCTATTAAAAGGAAGAAGTAGAAGAGGCAGTACGCACACTGACGTAGACACACCTATTAAAAGGAAGAAGTAGAAGAGGCAGTACGCACACTGACGTAGACACACCTATTAAAAGGAAGAAATAAAAGAAGCAGTACGCACACTGACGTAGACACACCTATTGAAAAGGAAGAAGTAGAAGAAGCAGTACGCACACTGACGTAGACACACCTATTAAAAGGAAGAAGTAGAAGAAGCAGTACGCACACTGACGTAGACACACCTATTAAAAGGAAGAAGTAGAAGAGGCAGTACGCACACTGACGTAGACACACCTATTAAAAGGAAGAAGTAGAAGAGGCAGTACGCACACTGACGTAGACACACCTATTAAAAGGAAGAAGTAGAAGAGGCAGTACGCACACTGACGTAGACACACCTATTAAAAGGAAGAAGTAGAAGAGGCAGTACGCACACTGACGTAGACACACCTATTAAAAGGAAGAAATAAAAGAAGCAGTACGCACACTGACGTAGACACACCTATTGAAAAGGAAGAAGTAGAAGAAGCAGTACGCACACTGACCTAGACACACCTATTGAAAAGGAAGAAGTAGAAGAAGCAGTACGCACACTGACGTAGATACACCTATTAAAAGGAAGAAGTAGAAGAAGCAGTACGCACACTGACGTAGACACACCTATTGAAAAGGAAGAAGTAGAAGAAGCAGTACGCACACTGACCTAGACACACCTATTGAAAAGGAAGAAGTAGAAGAAGCAGTACGCACACTGACGTAGATACACCTATTAAAAGGAAGAAGTAGAAGAGGCAGTACGCACACTGACGTAGATACACCTATTAAAAGGAAGAAGTAGAAGAAGCAGTACGCACACTGACGTAGACACACCTATTAAAAGGAAGAAGTAGAAGAGGCAGTACGCACACTGACGTAGACACACCTATTAAAAGGAAGAAGTAGAAGAGGCAGTACGCACACTGACGTAGACACACCTATTAAAAGGAAGAAGTAGAAGAGGCAGTACGCACACTGACGTAGACACACCTATTAAAAGGAAGAAGTAGAAGAGGCAGTACGCACACTGACGTAGACACACCTATTAAAAGGAAGAAATAAAAGAAGCAGTACGCACACTGACGTAGACACACCTATTGAAAAGGAAGAAGTAGAAGAAGCAGTACGCACACTGACCTAGACACACCTATTGAAAAGGAAGAAGTAGAAGAAGCAGTACGCACACTGACGTAGATACACCTATTAAAAGGAAGAAGTAGAAGAAGCAGTACGCACACTGACGTAGACACACCTATTGAAAAGGAAGAAGTAGAAGAAGCAGTACGCACACTGACCTAGACACACCTATTGAAAAGGAAGAAGTAGAAGAAGCAGTACGCACACTGACGTAGATACACCTATTAAAAGGAAGAAATAGAAGAAGCAGTACGCACACTGACGTAGACACACCTATTGAACAGGAAGAAGTAGAAGAGGCAGTACGCACACTGACGTAGATACACCTATTAAAAGGAAGAAGTAGAAGAAGCAGTACGCACACTGACGTAGACACACCTATTAAAAGGAAGAAGTAGAAGAAGCAGTACGCACACTGACGTAGACACACCTATTAAAAGGAAGAAGTAGAAGAAGCAGTACGCACACTGACGTAGACACACCTATTAAAAGGAAGAAGTAGAAGAGGCAGTACGCACACTGACGTAGACACACCTATTAAAAGGAAGAAATAAAAGAAGCAGTACGCACACTGACGTAGACACACCTATTGAAAAGGAAGAAGTAGAAGAAGCAGTACGCACACTGACCTAGACACACCTATTGAAAAGGAAGAAGTAGAAGAAGCAGTACGCACACTGACGTAGATACACCTATTAAAAGGAAGAAATAGAAGAAGCAGTACGCACACTGACGTAGACACACCTATTGAACAGGAAGAAGTAGAAGAGGCAGTACGCACACTGACGTAGATACACCTATTAAAAGGAAGAAGTAGAAGAAGCAGTACGCACACTGACGTAGATACACCTATTGAAAAGGAAGAAGTAGAAGAAGCAGTACGCACACTGACGTAGACACACATATTAAAAGGAAGAAGTAGAAGAAGCAGTGCGCACACTGACGTAGACACACTTATTGAAAAGGAAGAAGTAGAAGAAGCAGTACGCACACTGACGTAGACACACCTATTGAAAAGGAAGAAGTAGAAGAAGCAGTACGCACACTGACGTAGATACACCTATTGAAAAGGAAGAAGTAGAAGAAGCAGTACGCACACTGACGTAGATACACCTATTGAAAAGGAAGAAGTAGAAGAAGCAGTACGCACACTGACGTAGACACACCTATTAAAAGGAAGAAGTAGAAGAAGCAGTACGCACACTGACGTAGACACACTTATTGAAAAGGAAGAAGTAGAAGAAGCAGTACGCACACTGACGTAGACACACCTATTAAAAGGAAGAAGTAGAAGAAGCAGTACGCACACTGACGTAGACACACCTATTAAAAGGAAGAAGTAGAAGAAGCAGTACGCACACTGACGTAGACACACTTATTGAAAAGGAAGAAGTAGAAGAAGCAGTACGCACACTGACGTAGACACACCTATTAAAAAGAAGAACTAGAAGAAGCAGTACGCACACTGACGTAGACACACCTATTAAAAGGAAGAAGTAGAAGAAGCAGTACGCACACTGACGTAGACACACCTATTAAAAGGAAGAAGTAGAAGAAGCAGTACGCACACTGACGTAGACACACCTATTAAAAGGAAGAAGTAGAAGAAGCAGTACGCACACTGACGTAGACACACCTATTAAAAGGAAGAAGTAGAAGAAGCAGTACGCACACTGACGTAGACACACCTATTAAAAGGAAGAAGTAGAAGAAGCAGTACGCACACTGACGTAGACACACCTATTAAAAGGAAGAAGTAGAAGAAGCAGTACGCACACTGACGTAGACACACCTATTAAAAGGAAGAAGTAGAAGAAGCAGTACGCACACTGACGTAGACACACCTATTGAAAAGGAAGAAGTAGAAGAAGCAGTACGCACACTGACGTAGATACACCTATTGAAAAGGAAGAAGTAGAAGAAGCAGTACGCACACTGACGTAGACACACCTATTAAAAGGAAGAAGTAGAAGAAGCAGTACGCACACTGACGTAGACACACCTATTGAAAAGGAAGAAGTAGAAGAAGCAGTACGCACACTGACGTAGACACACCTGTTGAAAAGGAAGAAGTAGAAGAAGCAGTACGCACACTGACGTAGACACACATTAAAAGGAAGAAGTAGAAGAAGCAGTACGCACACTGACGTAGACACACTTATTGAAAAGGAAGAAGTAGAAGAAGCAGTACGCACACTGACGTAGATACACCTATTGAAAAGGAAGAAGTAGAAGAAGCAGTACGCGCACTGACGTAGACACACCTATTAAAAGGAAGAAGTAGAAGAAGTAGAAGAAGCAGTACGCACACTGACGTAGATACACCTATTGAAAAGGAAGAAGTAGAAGAAGCAGTACGCACACTGACGTAGACACACATATTAAAAGGAAGAAGTAGAAGAAGCAGTACGCACACTGACGTAGACACACTTATTGAAAAGGAAGAAGTAGAAGAAGCAGTACGCACACTGACGTAGATACACCTATTGAAAAGGAAGAAGTAGAAGAAGCAGTACGCACACTGACGTAGACACACATATTAAAAGGAAGAAGTAGAAGAAGCAGTACGCACACTGACGTAGACACACTTATTGAAAAGGAAGAAGTAGAAGAAGCAGTACGCACACTGACGTAGACACACCTATTGAAAAGGAAGAAGTAGAAGAAGCAGTACGCACACTGACGTAGACACACATATTAAAAGGAAGAAGTAGAAGAAGCAGTACGCACACTGACGTAGACACACCTATTAAAAGGAAGAAGTAGAAAAAGTAGAAGAAGCAGTACGCACACTGACGTAGACACACTTATTGAAAAGGAAGAAGTAGAAGAAGCAGTACGCACACTGACGTAGATACACCTATTGAAAAGGAAGAAGTAGAAGAAGCAGTACGCACACTGACGTAGACACACCTATTAAAAGGAAGAAGTAGAAGAAGCAGTACGCACACTGACGTAGACACACTTATTGAAAAGGAAGAAGTAGAAGAAGCAGTACGCACACTGACGTAGACACACCTATTGAAAAGGAAGAAGTAGAAGAAGCAGTACGCGCACTGACGTACACACACCTATTGAAAAGGAAGAAGTAGAAGAAGCAGTACGCACACTGACGTAGACACACCTATTGAAAAGGAAGAAGTAGAAGAAGCAGTACGCACACTGACGTAGATACACCTATTGAAAAGGAAGAAGTAGAAGAAGCAGTACGCACACTTACGTAGACACACCTATTAAAAGGAAGAAGTAGAAGAAGCAGTGCGCACACTGACGTAGACACACTTATTGAAAAGGAAGAAGTAGAAGAAGCAGTACGCACACTGACGTAGACACACCTATTGAAAAGGAAGAAGTAGAAGAAGCAGTACGCACACTGACGTAGACACACCTATTAAAAGGAAGAAGTAGAAGAAGCAGTACGCACACTGACGTAGACACACCTATTAAAAGGAAGAAATAAAAGAAGCAGTACGCACACTGACGTAGATACACCTATTAAAAGGAAGAAGTAGAAGAAGCAGTACGCACACTGACGTAGACACACCTATTAAAAGGAAGAAGTAGAAGAAGCAGTACGCACACTGACGTAGACACACCTATTAAAAGGAAGAAGTAGAAGAAGCAGTGCGCACACTGACGTAGACACACTTATTGAAAAGGAAGAAGTAGAAGAAGCAGTACGCACACTGACGTAGACACACCTATTAAAAGGAAGAAGTAGAAGAAGCAGTACGCACACTGACGTAGACACACCTATTAAAAGGAAGAAATAAAAGAAGCAGTACGCACACTGACGTAGATACACCTTTTAAAAGGAAGAAGTAGAAGAAGCAGTACGCACACTGACGTAGACACACCTATTAAAAGGAAGAAGTAGAAGAAGCAGTACGCAAACTGACGTAGACACACCTATTAAAAGGAAGAAGTAGAAGAAGCAGTGCGCACACTGACGTAGACACACTTATTGAAAAGGAAGAAGTAGAAGAAGCAGTACGCACACTGACGTAGACACACCTATTGAAAAGGAAGAAGTAGAAGAAGCAGTACGCACACTGACGTAGACACACCTATTAAAAGGAAGAAGTAGAAGAGGCAGTACGCACACTGACGTAGACACACCTATTAAAAGGAAGAAGTAGAAGAGGCAGTACGCACACTGACGTAGACACACCTATTAAAAGGAAGAAGTAGAAGAGGCAGTACGCACACTGACGTAGACACACCTATTAAAAGGAAGAAATAAAAGAAGCAGTACGCACACTGACGTAGACACACCTATTAAAAGGAAGAAGTAGAAGAAGCAGTACGCACACTGACGTAGACACACCTATTAAAAGGAAGAAATAAAAGAAGCAGTACGCACACTGACGTAGATACACCTATTAAAAGGAAGAAGTAGAAGAAGCAGTACGCACACTGACGTAGACACACCTATTAAAAGGAAGAAGTAGAAGAAGCAGTACGCACACTGACGTAGACACACCTATTAAAAGGAAGAAGTAGAAGAAGCAGTGCGCACACTGACGTAGACACACTTATTGAAAAGGAAGAAGTAGAAGAAGCAGTACGCACACTGACGTAGACACACCTATTAAAAGGAAGAAGTAGAAGAAGCAGTACGCACACTGACGTAGACACACCTATTAAAAGGAAGAAATAAAAGAAGCAGTACGCACACTGACGTAGATACACCTTTTAAAAGGAAGAAGTAGAAGAAGCAGTACGCACACTGACGTAGACACACCTATTAAAAGGAAGAAGTAGAAGAAGCAGTACGCAAACTGACGTAGACACACCTATTAAAAGGAAGAAGTAGAAGAAGCAGTGCGCACACTGACGTAGACACACTTATTGAAAAGGAAGAAGTAGAAGAAGCAGTACGCACACTGACGTAGACACACCTATTGAAAAGGAAGAAGTAGAAGAAGCAGTACGCACACTGACGTAGACACACCTATTAAAAGGAAGAAGTAGAAGAGGCAGTACGCACACTGACGTAGACACACCTATTAAAAGGAAGAAGTAGAAGAGGCAGTACGCACACTGACGTAGACACACCTATTAAAAGGAAGAAGTAGAAGAGGCAGTACGCACACTGACGTAGACACACCTATTAAAAGGAAGAAATAAAAGAAGCAGTACGCACACTGACGTAGACACACCTATTGAAAAGGAAGAAGTAGAAGAAGCAGTACGCACACTGACCTAGACACACCTATTGAAAAGGAAGAAGTAGAAGAAGCAGTACGCACACTGACGTAGATACACCTATTAAAAGGAAGAAGTAGAAGAAGCAGTACGCACACTGACGTAGACACACCTATTGAAAAGGAAGAAGTAGAAGAAGCAGTACGCACACTGACCTAGACACACCTATTGAAAAGGAAGAAGTAGAAGAAGCAGTACGCACACTGACGTAGATACACCTATTAAAAGGAAGAAATAGAAGAAGCAGTACGCACACTGACGTAGACACACCTATTGAACAGGAAGAAGTAGAAGAGGCAGTACGCACACTGACGTAGATACACCTATTAAAAGGAAGAAGTAGAAGAAGCAGTACGCACACTGACGTAGACACACCTATTAAAAGGAAGAAGTAGAAGAAGCAGTACGCACACTGACGTAGACACACCTATTAAAAGGAAGAAGTAGAAGAAGCAGTACGCACACTGACGTAGACACACCTATTAAAAGGAAGAAGTAGAAGAGGCAGTACGCACACTGACGTAGACACACCTATTAAAAGGAAGAAATAAAAGAAGCAGTACGCACACTGACGTAGACACACCTATTGAAAAGGAAGAAGTAGAAGAAGCAGTACGCACACTGACCTAGACACACCTATTGAAAAGGAAGAAGTAGAAGAAGCAGTACGCACACTGACGTAGATACACCTATTAAAAGGAAGAAATAGAAGAAGCAGTACGCACACTGACGTAGACACACCTATTGAACAGGAAGAAGTAGAAGAGGCAGTACGCACACTGACGTAGATACACCTATTAAAAGGAAGAAGTAGAAGAAGCAGTACGCACACTGACGTAGATACACCTATTGAAAAGGAAGAAGTAGAAGAAGCAGTACGCACACTGACGTAGACACACATATTAAAAGGAAGAAGTAGAAGAAGCAGTGCGCACACTGACGTAGACACACTTATTGAAAAGGAAGAAGTAGAAGAAGCAGTACGCACACTGACGTAGACACACCTATTGAAAAGGAAGAAGTAGAAGAAGCAGTACGCACACTGACGTAGATACACCTATTGAAAAGGAAGAAGTAGAAGAAGCAGTACGCACACTGACGTAGATACACCTATTGAAAAGGAAGAAGTAGAAGAAGCAGTACGCACACTGACGTAGACACACCTATTAAAAGGAAGAAGTAGAAGAAGCAGTACGCACACTGACGTAGACACACTTATTGAAAAGGAAGAAGTAGAAGAAGCAGTACGCACACTGACGTAGACACACCTATTAAAAGGAAGAAGTAGAAGAAGCAGTACGCACACTGACGTAGACACACCTATTAAAAGGAAGAAGTAGAAGAAGCAGTACGCACACTGACGTAGACACACTTATTGAAAAGGAAGAAGTAGAAGAAGCAGTACGCACACTGACGTAGACACACCTATTAAAAAGAAGAACTAGAAGAAGCAGTACGCACACTGACGTAGACACACCTATTAAAAGGAAGAAGTAGAAGAAGCAGTACGCACACTGACGTAGACACACCTATTAAAAGGAAGAAGTAGAAGAAGCAGTACGCACACTGACGTAGACACACCTATTAAAAGGAAGAAGTAGAAGAAGCAGTACGCACACTGACGTAGACACACCTATTAAAAGGAAGAAGTAGAAGAAGCAGTACGCACACTGACGTAGACACACCTATTAAAAGGAAGAAGTAGAAGAAGCAGTACGCACACTGACGTAGACACACCTATTAAAAGGAAGAAGTAGAAGAAGCAGTACGCACACTGACGTAGACACACCTATTAAAAGGAAGAAGTAGAAGAAGCAGTACGCACACTGACGTAGACACACCTATTGAAAAGGAAGAAGTAGAAGAAGCAGTACGCACACTGACGTAGATACACCTATTGAAAAGGAAGAAGTAGAAGAAGCAGTACGCACACTGACGTAGACACACCTATTAAAAGGAAGAAGTAGAAGAAGCAGTACGCACACTGACGTAGACACACCTATTGAAAAGGAAGAAGTAGAAGAAGCAGTACGCACACTGACGTAGACACACCTGTTGAAAAGGAAGAAGTAGAAGAAGCAGTACGCACACTGACGTAGACACACATTAAAAGGAAGAAGTAGAAGAAGCAGTACGCACACTGACGTAGACTCACTTATTGAAAAGGAAGAAGTAGAAGAAGCAGTACGCACACTGACGTAGATACACCTATTGAAAAGGAAGAAGTAGAAGAAGCAGTACGCGCACTGACGTAGACACACCTATTAAAAGGAAGAAGTAGAAGAAGTAGAAGAAGCAGTACGCACACTGACGTAGATACACCTATTGAAAAGGAAGAAGTAGAAGAAGCAGTACGCACACTGACGTAGACACACATATTAAAAGGAAGAAGTAGAAGAAGCAGTACGCACACTGACGTAGACACACTTATTGAAAAGGAAGAAGTAGAAGAAGCAGTACGCACACTGACGTAGATACACCTATTGAAAAGGAAGAAGTAGAAGAAGCAGTACGCACACTGACGTAGACACACATATTAAAAGGAAGAAGTAGAAGAAGCAGTACGCACACTGACGTAGACACACTTATTGAAAAGGAAGAAGTAGAAGAAGCAGTACGCACACTGACGTAGACACACCTATTGAAAAGGAAGAAGTAGAAGAAGCAGTACGCACACTGACGTAGACACACATATTAAAAGGAAGAAGTAGAAGAAGCAGTACGCACACTGACGTAGACACACCTATTAAAAGGAAGAAGTAGAAGAAGTAGAAGAAGCAGTACGCACACTGACGTAGACACACTTATTGAAAAGGAAGAAGTAGAAGAAGCAGTACGCACACTGACGTAGATACACCTATTGAAAAGGAAGAAGTAGAAGAAGCAGTACGCACACTGACGTAGACACACCTATTAAAAGGAAGAAGTAGAAGAAGCAGTACGCACACTGACGTAGACACACTTATTGAAAAGGAAGAAGTAGAAGAAGCAGTACGCACACTGACGTAGACACACCTATTGAAAAGGAAGAAGTAGAAGAAGCAGTACGCGCACTGACGTACACACACCTATTGAAAAGGAAGAAGTAGAAGAAGCAGTACGCACACTGACGTAGACACACCTATTGAAAAGGAAGAAGTAGAAGAAGCAGTACGCACACTGACGTAGATACACCTATTGAAAAGGAAGAAGTAGAAGAAGCAGTACGCACACTGACGTAGACACACCTATTAAAAGGAAGAAGTAGAAGAAGCAGTGCGCACACTGACGTAGACACACTTATTGAAAAGGAAGAAGTAGAAGAAGCAGTACGCACACTGACGTAGACACACCTATTGAAAAGGAAGAAGTAGAAGAAGCAGTACGCACACTGACGTAGACACACCTATTAAAAGGAAGAAGTAGAAGAAGCAGTACGCACACTGACGTAGACACACCTATTAAAAGGAAGAAATAAAAGAAGCAGTACGCACACTGACGTAGATACACCTATTAAAAGGAAGAAGTAGAAGAAGCAGTACGCACACTGACGTAGACACACCTATTAAAAGGAAGAAGTAGAAGAAGCAGTACGCACACTGACGTAGACACACCTATTAAAAGGAAGAAGTAGAAGAAGCAGTGCGCACACTGACGTAGACACACTTATTGAAAAGGAAGAAGTAGAAGAAGCAGTACGCACACTGACGTAGACACACCTATTAAAAGGAAGAAGTAGAAGAAGCAGTACGCACACTGACGTAGACACACCTATTAAAAGGAAGAAATAAAAGAAGCAGTACGCACACTGACGTAGATACACCTATTAAAAGGAAGAAGTAGAAGAAGCAGTACGCACACTGACGTAGACACACCTATTAAAAGGAAGAAGTAGAAGAAGCAGTACGCAAACTGACGTAGACACACCTATTAAAAGGAAGAAGTAGAAGAAGCAGTGCGCACACTGACGTAGACACACTTATTGAAAAGGAAGAAGTAGAAGAAGCAGTACGCACACTGACGTAGACACACCTATTGAAAAGGAAGAAGTAGAAGAAGCAGTACGCACACTGACGTAGACACACCTATTAAAAGGAAGAAGAAGCAGTACGCACACTGACGTAGACACACCTATTAAAAGGAAGAAATAAAAGAAGCAGTACGCACACTGACGTAGATACACCTATTAAAAGGAAGAAGTAGAAGAAGCAGTACGCACACTGACGTAGACACACCTATTGAAAAGGAAGAAGTAGTAGAAGCAGTGCGCACACTGACGTAGACACACTTATTGAAAAGGAAGAAGTAGAAGAAGCAGTACGCACACTGACGTAGACACACCTATTAAAAGGAAGAAGTAGAAGAAGCAGTACGCACACTGACGTAGACACACCTATTGAAAAGGAAGAAGTAGAAGAAGCAGTACGCACACTGACGTAGACACACCTATTAAAAGGAAGAAGTAGAAGAAGCAGTACGCACACTGACGTAGACACACCTATTAAAAGGAAGAAGTAGAAGAGGCAGTACGCACACTGACGTAGACACACCTATTAAAAGGAAGAAATAAAAGAAGCAGTACGCACACTGACGTAGACACACCTATTGAAAAGGAAGAAGTAGAAGAAGCAGTACGCACACTGACCTAGACACACCTATTGAAAAGGAAGAAGTAGAAGAAGCAGTACGCACACTGACGTAGATACACCTATTAAAAGGAAGAAATAGAAGAAGCAGTACGCACACTGACGTAGACACACCTATTGAACAGGAAGAAGTAGAAGAAGCAGTACGCACACTGACGTAGACACACTTATTGAAAAGGAAGAAGTAGAAGAAGCAGTACGCACACTGACGTAGACACACCTATTGAAAAGGAAGAAGTAGAAGAAGCAGTACGCGCACTGACGTAGACACACCTATTGAAAAGGAAGAAGTAGAAGAAGCAGTACGCACACTGACGTAGACACACCTATTGAAAAGGAAGAAGTAGAAGAAGCAGTACGCACACTGACGTAGATACACCTATTGAAAAGGAAGAAGTAGAAGAAGCAGTACGCACACTGACGTAGACACACCTATTAAAAGGAAGAAGTAGAAGAAGCAGTGCGCACACTGACGTAGACACACTTATTGAAAAGGAAGAAGTAGAAGAAGCAGTACGCACACTGACGTAGACACACCTATTGAAAAGGAAGAAGTAGAAGAAGCAGTACGCACACTGACGTAGACACACCTATTAAAAGGAAGAAGTAGAAGAAGCAGTACGCACACTGACGTAGACACACCTATTAAAAGGAAGAAATAAAAGAAGCAGTACGCACACTGACGTAGATACACCTATTAAAGGGAAGAAGTAGAAGAAGCAGTACGCACACTGACGTAGACACACCTATTAAAAGGAAGAAGTAGAAGAAGCAGTACGCACACTGACGTAGACACACCTATTAAAAGGAAGAAGTAGAAGAAGCAGTGCGCACACTGACGTAGACACACTTATTGAAAAGGAAGAAGTAGAAGAAGCAGTACGCACACTGACGTAGACACACCTATTAAAAGGAAGAAGTAGAAGAAGCAGTACGCACACTGACGTAGACACACCTATTAAAAGGAAGAAATAAAAGAAGCAGTACGCACACTGACGTAGATACACCTATTAAAAGGAAGAAGTAGAAGAAGCAGTACGCACACTGACGTAGACACACCTATTAAAAGGAAGAAGTAGAAGAAGCAGTACGCAAACTGACGTAGACACACCTATTAAAAGGAAGAAGTAGAAGAAGCAGTGCGCACACTGACGTAGACACACTTATTGAAAAGGAAGAAGTAGAAGAAGCAGTACGCACACTGACGTAGACACACCTATTGAAAAGGAAGAAGTAGAAGAAGCAGTACGCACACTGACGTAGACACACCTATTAAAAGGAAGAAGTAGAAGAAGCAGTACGCACACTGACGTAGACACACCTATTAAAAGGAAGAAATAAAAGAAGCAGTACGCACACTGACGTAGATACACCTATTAAAAGGAAGAAGTAGAAGAAGCAGTACGCACACTGACGTAGACACACCTATTGAAAAGGAAGAAGTAGAAGAAGCAGTGCGCACACTGACGTAGACACACTTATTGAAAAGGAAGAAGTAGAAGAAGCAGTACGCACACTGACGTAGACACACCTATTAAAAGGAAGAAGTAGAAGAAGCAGTACGCACACTGACGTAGACACACCTATTGAAAAGGAAGAAGTAGAAGAAGCAGTACGCACACTGACGTAGACACACCTATTAAAAGGAAGAAGTAGAAGAAGCAGTACGCACACTGACGTAGACACACCTATTAAAAGGAAGAAGTAGAAGAGGCAGTACGCACACTGACGTAGACACACCTATTAAAAGGAAGAAATAAAAGAAGCAGTACGCACACTGACGTAGACACACCTATTGAAAAGGAAGAAGTAGAAGAAGCAGTACGCACACTGACCTAGACACACCTATTGAAAAGGAAGAAGTAGAAGAAGCAGTACGCACACTGACGTAGATACACCTATTAAAAGGAAGAAATAGAAGAAGCAGTACGCACACTGACGTAGACACACCTATTGAACAGGAAGAAGTAGAAGAAGCAGTACGCACACTGACGTAGACACACTTATTGAAAAGGAAGAAGTAGAAGAAGCAGTACGCACACTGACGTAGACACACCTATTGAAAAGGAAGAAGTAGAAGAAGCAGTACGCACACTGACGTAGATACACCTATTAAAAGGAAGAAGTAGAAGAAGCAGTACGCACACTGACGTAGACACACCTATTGAACAGGAAGAAGTAGAAGAAGCAGTACGCACACTGACGTAGACACACCTATTGAAAAGGAAGAAGTAGAAGAAGCAGTACGCACACTGACGTAGATACACCTATTGAAAAGGAAGAAGTAGAAGAAGCAGTACGCACACTGACGTAGACACACCTATTAAAAGGAAGAAGTAGAAGAAGCAGTGCGCACACTGACGTAGACACACTTATTGAAAAGGAAGAAGTAGAAGAAGCAGTACGCACACTGACGTAGACACACCTATTAAAAGGAAGAAGTAGAAGAAGCAGTGCGCACACTGACGTAGACACACTTATTGAAAAGGAAGAAGTAGAAGAAGCAGTACGCACACTGACGTAGACACACCTATTGAAAAGGAAGAAGTAGAAGAAGCAGTACGCACACTGACGTAGACACACCTATTAAAAGGAAGAAGTAGAAGAAGCAGTACGCACACTGACGTAGACACACCTATTAAAAGGAAGAAATAAAAGAAGCAGTACGCACACTGACGTAGATACACCTATTAAAAGGAAGAAGTAGAAGAAGCAGTACGCACACTGACGTAGACACACCTATTAAAAGGAAGAAGTAGAAGAAGCAGTACGCACACTGACGTAGACACACCTATTAAAAGTAAGAAGTAGAAGAAGCAGTGCGCACACTGACGTAGACACACTTATTGAAAAGGAAGAAGTAGAAGAAGCAGTACGCACACTGACGTAGACACACCTATTAAAAGGAAGAAGTAGAAGAAGCAGTACGCACACTGACGTAGACACACCTATTAAAAGGAAGAAATAAAAGAAGCAGTACGCACACTGACGTAGACACACCTATTAAAAGGAAGAAGTAGAAGAAGCAGTACGCACACTGACGTAGACACACCTATTAAAAGGAAGAAGTAGAAGAAGCAGTACGCAAACTGACGCAGACACACCTATTAAAAGGAAGAAGTAGAAGAAGCAGTGCGCACACTGACGCAGACACACTTATTGAAAAGGAAGAAGTAGAAGAAGCAGTACGCACACTGACGTAGACACACCTATTGAAAAGGAAGAAGTAGAAGAAGCAGTACGCACACTGACGTAGACACACCTATTAAAAGGAAGAAGTAGAAGAAGCAGTACGCACACTGACGTAGACACACCTATTAAAAGGAAGAAATAAAGGAAGCAGTACGCACACTGACGTAGACACACCTATTAAAAGGAAGAAGTAGAAGAAGCAGTGCGCACACTGACGTAGACACACTTATTGAAAAGGAAGAAGTAGAAGAAGCAGTACGCACACTGACGTAGACACACCTATTAAAAGGAAGAAGTAGAAGAAGCAGTACGCACACTGACGTAGACACACCTATTAAAAGGAAGAAGTAGAAGAAGCAGTACACACACTGACGTAGACACACCTATTGAAAAGGAAGAAGTAGAAGAAGCAGTACGCACACTGACGTAGACACACCTATTAAAAGGAAGAAGTAGAAGAAGCAGTACGCACACTGACGTAGACACACCTATTGAAAAGGAAGAAGTAGAAGAAGCAGTACGCACACTGACGTAGACACACCTATTAAAAGGAAGAAGTAGAAGAAGCAGTACGCACACTGACGTAGACACACCTATTGAAAAGGAAGAAGTAGAAGAAGCAGTACGCACACTGACGTAGACACACCTATTGAAAAGGAAGAAGTAGAAGAAGCAGTACGCACACTGACGTAGACACACCTATTGAAAAGGAAGAAATAGAAGAAGCAGTACGCACACTGACGACAAGAAAATGTTCAACATCAGACTCCTGATTGAGGAGCATATTGAACAGAAACAGGATCTTTTTCAGTTTCGTTGACTTAAAAATCGTGTTTAGCAAGACGGGCTTTGGCAAGTTCTAAGACGATATAATATCGATGAATTACTTGTACATGTAATAGAGACCCTCTGTGAACCATCGACCAGTGCTATTTTAAATAGAGGACAACGTTTCCGAACAACTGTTGGGGTACAATAAGGATGTATAGTATCACCAATACTGTTCAATCCATTCGTGGAAAACATCATGCAAGAATCCCTGGACGACTTCAACAGCGCAGTCTCGACAAATGGTAGAACAATCAACAATCTCCGTTTTGCTGATGGCATAAATCTCATAGTAGGAACATAAAAAGAACTTGAAGAACTCATAAAAACATTAAACTAGAACAAAGGCATACGATATGGAAATGAGCACAATAAAATCCTTCAAAGACCACGGAGCTCTCCTATCATCTGAAGACATAGACTTCTACCGAAGAAATAAAAGCAGGACTAAGCTTTGCAACATCCGCTCTGACGAATCTTTAAAAAATCTGGAGAACCAACATCACATTAGCAACCAAGACCAATCTGTTTACGAGCCGAATGGTGACTATACTGACTTATGGATGTGAAAGATGGAAGTTGAACGCAGAAGCTGTGAGAAGATAACAAGTTTTCGAGATTAAATGTATGAGAAGAATCTTGAAAGTATCCTACATAGTAACAAAATACCAATGAATTTGCGATAATAATGAACCCCTCCCCCTTTTTGAGAGAACATTATTAACTGAAATTTTTTTCAGAAATCCTCCCGGTTTTGTTTTTATCATCAAGATTATATTATCAAGATTGCACATAATAGCTGTTTCATGTGGCCGTTTTCTGACGTGATAAAAACGGTCTGAACGAAAGGTTGAGAGCGGCTCCCCGGTAGCCTTGCCGTCGAGAGCGGCTCTCCTTTGGCCTTGATGCCGAGGGCGGCTCCCCTGTGTCTGGACCGTCGAGAGCGGCCACCCGATGGCCTTACCGTCGAGAGCGGCTCCCCTGTGTCTGGACCGTCGAGAGCGACTCCCCGGTGGCCTTACCGTCGAGAGCGGCTCCCGGTGGCCTTACCGTCGAGAGCGGCTCCCGGTGGCTGGACAGTAACGTAATGGGTGTTTTCAAATGTACAATCTATCATTTCGTATAGGTAGTGTGTGATAATCTGCAGTACACTGTATTATTTAATTAATAAGTGCATATTATGCAGTACGCATTTATATCCTCGGTTATAAAGGCGCTACATCGTAAAAAAACTAATCCATTTGAGTTCTTATTGTTTCCTAATAAACTGGAATTCATCACATACAAGTTTAACCCACTCGTTGATCGTAAATCAGCAAACGGGAAGGGGAAACTAAAGGGGAAGTCATTTAAGGCTAGACGAAGGACACAGAACGAAACCAAAGATGCCACGAAGAAGCAAAAGAGAAGACAGCACCAGCAACGACGAGGAAACATGGGGCGAGTCCTTCGTGAAACATGGCCGTATGAGGCGAGTCCTTCGTGAAACATGGCCGTATGAGGCGAGTCCTTCGTGACCTGTACACCTCTGGAGGTGTGTGTACAGTGTCAGTTGTACACTTACTAGACGCCTGGAGTGCGTTGTTTCATCTGTCTGCGAGTAACTAAATGACGCATGTATCTGAATAAATAAAGCACAATGCTTCCATTTAGGAATAGTTTGTTTCATTTCAGTATTCGTATTTCATACAATGGAGAAAGAGTGTTACCGTTATGGGGCAAGACACAAGATGTTTTGGTATTAGGTACATATTACAACCGCACAATAATCGTGTGCCATCATAGATAGCTCGCAGATGTTTAAAGCCGTTTTCCCACTACAACGTCAACAACATTCTAAGCTAATGGTGCGTCACGAGCTTAAACACGTCATTGCAGACAAACATAAAAGTTCCATCAATCGTAGCGAAACGAAAGCGAAACACTTCGAAAAGCAGTTCCAAGATGTAGTAGAACACGGCGTTCACATGTTTGAAGGCTCGCCCAAGTCGCTTGATGCGCTAGTTACTGCCAAAGAAGCAGAGACTGCATTCGCGAGGCTCAACAACAACAGGGCTTGCGGATATGACTTGATCCAGGCAAACCTCTGAACTACGCACCTACCGAGACGTTGAGGATATAGAGACGTTGAGGACCTGTATCGCCGATAAATACTTGCGGTCACTGCGCTGCTTTCCACGTGGTCCCTTTGGTTGCGAATAGGTCTACAACACGTCAGCAAACAACTCGGCGTTTAAATAATGCACGTGTGCATCCAGCTGGCGTCCACTGTGCAAGGTGCGTGAAGCTTAACAGGGTCGGAAACGGAAGAACTAAATGTCTTCCATCGGAAGCAGCTCCACTCATTCATCTGGATTCACTGGCCACAGAAGATAGGCAACGTGAAGTTGTATGAACGATGTCGGTGCCGACAAATAATCACATAATGTATATGATGGACACGCGATGACGCCTCTTCGGCCACATCATATGCTTGGACGAGGAGGCGCCCGTAAACCAAGCAATTAAATGTTCGCATTTTTCCGAACTGACGGACTCAATGGATATCGCGGCCGACCCAGAACCGGCCTCTCCGGCACCCTTGTCACCGACCTGCAGCACACCGGCGTCTGAAGACAAGGGCTGACCTACAGCACCTTCGTCGGATCGCTAAGACTAGGACCGAGAGAAGAACACCACGCAGAACAATTAAATGGAAGCGGTGTAAGCGGGCGTAAGAGCAGCTGTTCGCGCAAGCTTGCTGTCGCGACGGCGAAAGACATTCTTAATAATAATTAACTAATTACTCTAAACTAACTGCCAATATGAGCATTGTATCTGCAAGATATCGCTTTCGCATTGGGCTCACAATACTTGTCGGTCGTATTTATGCGGGGTCTGTTACGTAGTTGCGTATCCTGGTTGTTAATGGTGGGTGACGTTTTATGCTCTAGTCGCAACGTTACTACTCGCTAGCTTCTGTCAGCACTATTACCTCATTTGCTGTGGAGTCCTGTTGCGCGAGCGATATGGGGTCGGAAACAGAACCGTGAACCAGGGTTACTTTTGTTTTGTCCTTCAAAGATAAGCAGTTTGCCCACATGTTATGGGTTTACATTTGTTGGGTTAGCTGTGGCATTACTATATACCACGACTGACCTACAAAATGTAAAAAAAATAACGAATGTTAATGAATCGTCGAAAGAAGTCATTTTGGTGCCTCATTTTAACAAGTAATAGTTTCTGCATGATGATGTATCCAGACGTGTACCAGAACAATCGTCTCGGTCAAGGGTTGAATGAGTTATTGTAAGTTCGTTCACATGGAGACAACAATTTGGACACTATTTCACCAATTTCTTGCAGCTCTGCTCCTCTTCTCTCGGCCCTAGACTTGTGATCCTAGGGCACAGGACCGTGAATGTGTAAGTATCTATAGTTGTTATAAGGCGAATACCAATGGAAGAGTAATGCTTCTCTTCAAACGAAATCTCTTTTTGGCCATCACGAATGAGTTTTCTCAAGGTTCTGATGAATGAGCGACGTTGGGAATAAATATATCCCGCTTCTTTCACGGAAGACTGCGATGGCAGTTGTACCATTGCACTGCGACGGCACTTGTACCATTGCACTGCGATGGCACTTGTACCATTGCATTGCGATGGCACTTGTACCATTGCATTGCGATGGCAGTTGTACCATTGCATTGCGATGGCACTTGTACCATTGCATTGCGATGGCAGTTGTACCATTGCATTGCGATGGCAGTTGTACCATTGCATTGCGATGGCAGTTGTACCATTGCACTGCGATGGCAGTTGTACCATTGCATTGCGATGGCAGTTGTACCATTGCACTGCGATGGCAGTTGTACCATTGCACTGCGATGGCAGTTGTACCATTGCACTGCGATGGCAGTTGTACCATTGCACTGCGATGGCAGTTGTACCATTGCATTGCGATGGCAGTTGTACCATTGCACTGCGATGGCACTTGTACCATTGCACTGCGATGGCAGTTGTACCATTGCACTGCGATGGCAGTTGTACCATTGCACTGCGATGGCAGTTGTACCATTGCACTGCGATGGCAGTTGTACCATTGCACTGCGATGGCAGTTGTACCATTGCACTGCGATGGCAGTTGTACCATTGCACTGCGATGGCAGTTGTACCATTGCACTGCGATGGCAGTTGTACCATTGCACTGCGATGGCAGTTGTACCATTGCATTGCGATGGCAGTTGTACCATTGCATTGCGATGGCAGTTGTACCATTGCATTGCGATGGCACTTGTACCATTGCATTGCGATGGCAGTTGTACCATTGCATTGCGATGGCAGTTGTACCATTGCACTGCGATGGCACTTGTACCATTGCATTGCGATGGCAGTTGTACCATTGCATTGCGATGGCACTTGTACCATTGCATTGCGATGGCAGTTGTACCATTGCATTGCGATGGCAGTTGTACCATTGCACTGCGATGGCAGTTGTACCATTGCATTGCGATGGCAGTTGTACCATTGCATTGCGATGGCAGTTGTACCATTGCATTGCGATGGCAGTTGTACCATTGCACTGCGATGGCACTTGTACCATTGCATTGCGACGGCACTTGTACCATTGCATTGCGATGGCAGTTGTACCATTGCATTGCGATGGCAGTTGTACCATTGCATTGCGATGGCAGTTGTACCATTGCATTGCGACGGCAGTTGTACCATTGCATTGCGACGGCAGTTGTACCATTGCATTGCGACGGCAGTTGTACCATTGCATTGCGACGGCAGTTGTACCATTGCATTGCGATGGCAGTTGTACCATTGCATTGCTATGGCAGTTGTACCATTGCATTGCGATGGCAGTTGTACCATTGCATTGCGATGGCAGTTGTACCATTGCACTGCGATGGCAGTTGTACCATTGCATTGCGATGGCAGTTGTACCATTGCATTGCGATGGCAGTTGTACCATTGCACTGCGATGGCAGTTGTACCATTGCATTGCGATGGCAGTTGTACCATTGCACTGCGATGGCAGTTGTACCATTGCATTGCGATGGCAGTTGTACCATTGCATTGCGATGGCACTTGTACCATTGCACTGCGATGGCACTTGTACCATTGCATTGCGATGGCAGTTGTACCATTGCATTGCGATGGCAGTTGTACCATTGCATTGCGATGACACTTGTACCATTGCATTGCGATGGCACTTGTACCATTGCATTGCGATGCACCGAGGTAATCTTAGTTAAATGAAAAATACCAATAATAACATATTTTATTTGGTATAGCGCTATATCCAAAATTGTTTGTGAAATAGTTAATGGTTTATTTTACAAACACATTTTACATACTAAACATCGTCTCTCTACTAACGAGTCAGGATTGTTTGCATTGTCCTCAAGACGGCATACACCAGACCCGAAATATTGATAGAAATAACAATTACGTTGGCGGGAGAACCAGTGGTTTACCAGATTTGCAAAACTGCAGTGAAGGATTTGGAACGTTAATAGTCAAACCTGTTGTGTGGACAGGCTCTTCCAAAGTTGTGTACACGTGTTGGACCATCTCATTTTCATGTGCAATCTTTGCAGCCCACATCCGGCTTGAGCAGCAACGGTGTAGGATTGTAAATCGGGTCCATTTTTCATTGTGAAATTTGGACCGGAGGTTCCATATTCAGTCGTGACGGCCAATGGACAGCGAGGTTCTGCCCTGTTTCATGTTGAATTGAACATTGTATTGAATTGAATTGAGTATACATGAATTGGATGGAATATACAGGCTGTATATGATTGGCAGAATGAATAGAATGCTTTTACTATGATATTAGTTTTTATAATAAGCACTTAACAAGCATTGACATTGAGGGGCATAATTTTTACCCTTCGTGCATATACTGTTACATTGCTACATTGATTGTGCATTTCTATTTAATGCTGTACAATAATACAAACCACCAAACATGAATTGTTGTTCTTCGAGGCATTGTTACGGCCTTCAAAGCCAGTCAACAGTTAGTAGATAGCTGTAATTCACCAAAAGCCTGAACTTTAAAGGAATTATGGTTATTGCTGTGAGTCAGGGGCCGAATAACCTGGTTAACTTTTGTCGAGGGGGTCCATTTTTCACAGTGGCAGTGGACCGCGGTCCATTTACGACGGGGGTTTATTTACGACGGGGGTCCATTTACGACGGCGGTCCATTCACGACGGGGGTTTATTTACGACGGGGTTTATTTACGACGGGGGTTTATTTACGACGGGGGTTTATTTACGACGGCGGTTCATTTACGACGGGGAACCGTACGTCGTGGGTAATTACTTAATTAAATGTCTCCCAATCGCACGAGCGCGTTTTCGACATAGTGATAGTGTGGCTAAAACGAATTGGAATATAATATGTTGTTTGCACACAGTGGACTTTCATATCTTTATACTAACTTGATGTGAAACGTCTTTGAAGTAGGTATTTATAACAATTGACATTTGGCACTCTTATGACAGAGACAACTAGGAAGTGGTTGAAGGACACCACTTATCCCGATTAAAGCGACGTTTCGCCTCTTGTGCATCGGTGTGTGTTAACACTTCATGTCAACATATATTTAGTGCACAGTCAAACTTGGTCAAATGTTGACATAACATTATCCACGTAAATATAGTCCCCACGAATCATAATTGGTCCAGTTTATAGCGTTTAACTTTTGTTGTCTGCCAAACAGTTCTATAAACACTATCATAATTATGCACTTCTCGTGATAATTCACCTGCTGCGTACGTGCGTGTGTATGTATCAATGTGTGCACGTGTGTGTGTGAGTGTGCGTGCGTACGCGCGCGCGAGTGCTTGCGTCTGTATGTACGTGCGTGTGTGCGTACGTGTGCGTGTGCATGGCCACTGTTTGTGCATGAATATATGTATGTATCTATGTATATATGTACGTACGTACGTGCGTATGTATGCACGTATGTCTGAAATAAACGTATATTATTATTAAAACTTCATGAAATTGACTCGTATCTCATTTAAGGAAACATACATACACACGCGCACGCGCACGCGCGCGCACGCGCGCGCACGCGCACGCACGCACGCACACACACACACATTCATTGAAATAACTCGTAGAATTTGACTAATATCTCATTAACTTAAGAAACACCCTGAAAAGTGGCACATAACTGTGTACAGCCATCACTTGACATTCACATTGCCGCAGCAATAGGAAATATCAAATGAACTCACATAACCAGAAGTGCTCTCAAAACCATAGGCAATCACGATGTATCCTACTTGTCGTGTGGGTAATTGCGGAAGTATCGCAACAGCCTGCCAACTGAAACAATAGTCATGTGCTGATCGACGTTACCCAAATTTCTACTTCGTGTGTTAGTGATGTCTTACTCCTAAGTGAACGACTTTTGTTGACAATAACGATACTGATGCGAAACGTTTCAGTTTGGTGAAATTGGTACACATGAAACAAATCGTGGCATCGCTAGAAAGGTTCTTCAAAGAAGCCCAATGAATGCCTGTAGTCAGCCTACATCTTAGGTGCGTTTACCGTACATAAATATAAACACACGTCGGGACACACGAAAGTTAACGTGATTGGTTGATCCTAACAAATGGCAGATGACTGTCATCAGTGGTGTAACAACTATGTCCTCGCACAAATAAGATATCACAACTTTGCCCTCGTACAACAAAGATATCACAACGGTGCACTCATGCAACAAAGATATCACAACTCAGAGGAGAACGGGGCTAGTTGTGTACAGGGGCAGGTTGTTACAGAGTAGTTTTACGAAAAAATAGCACACGTATGGAGGTACCATCGACAGTAGGTGGTTGGAAGTCCACCAGCAGATATACCAAAAATGGCGAGTTTAGAAGACGAAATTAACGAGGTGTCGACAAAAATGACTTTTCAACAACGAAAATCTGTTTTTGGTATACCCATATATTATCATAAAAATTGTATTTGAGGCAAGGTGTTACAATTGTGTGCAAGATACTGTGTATAAGATATATAAGTGTGTATAAGATGTATAAGTGTGTATAACCCAATTAATGCAATAACAGTGACATGTACAAGTGACATTTGCTTTCTTTGCGATCCACACGTTCTTTGCTGTAACACGTTGCCCCGCATAGTGTAACAATTAGCATAGATTGCAGGGCTAGTTGTTAGAGTCGACTACACAACTGTGCCCTCATACAACAAATATATCACAAATATGTCCTCATACAGCAACAATATCACAACTGTGCCTTCATATAACAACAATATCACAACTTTGCTCTTGTACAACAACAATATCACAACTGTGCCCTCATATAACAACACTATCACAACTATTCACTCATGCAACAACAATATCACAACTGTGCCCTCATACAACAACAATATCACAACTGTGCACTGATACAACAACAATATCACAACTGTGTACTGATACAACAACAATATCACAACTGTGCTCTCGTACAACAACAATATCACAACTGTGCCCTCATACAACAACAATATCACAACTGTGCCCTCATACAACAACAATATCACAACTGTGCCCCCTTACAACAACAATATCACAACTGTGCACTGATACAACAACAATATCACAACTGTGCACTGATACAACAACAATATCACAACTGTGCTCTCGTACAACAACAATATCACAACTGTGCCCTCATACAACAACAATATCACAACTGTGCCCTCATACAACAACAATATCACAACTGTGCCCCCTTACAACAACAATATCACAACTGTGCACTGATACAACAACAATATCACAACTGTGCACTGATACAACAACAATATCACAATTGTGCTCTCGTACAACAACAATATCACAATTGTGCCCTCATACAACAACAATATCACAACTGTGCCCTCATACAATAACAATATCACAACTGTGCCCTCATACACGACACAATGGCTTGACGAGAAACGTCCATTCACAACACTCCCCCCATTTCAGAAACTGTATTGGTCCCTGGGACACCAGTAATCCCCCAGGGCAGCACCGTGAGTCGTTGGGAGGATGTCTAGTGTGGGGATTACCCCGGTAGACATGTCAGTAGAAGTGTGTGTTTGTAATGTGATGAGTGTATTAATGCAGAGAACTCCAAACTACTTCCCTGCACGTGTCATTACACTTACTAAACGTTCACAGACATGGACATGTTATGCTATTGTTTTCTTATTAGTTTTACAAACTTATATTTTATATGTAATTAACGAATCGATACAGCCATGCAACGAATATAATAATAAGAATAATGGATGTATGCATCATGGAGGGGACCCCCCTCCATTAACTAAGTTATGTATTTAACTGAAATGATTTGATGTTGTGAGCTCTAATTAAAGATAATGTAATTTTCCAAACATCCAAGTGAACACCGTGTTCAATGGTGGCAGACCGATTGACCAGCTAAGGCTGTCTGGGAGCACATTGTTATAGGCAGAGTGGTTGCAAAACAGTTGCCAGATGCAAGTTGTGTAATTTATATAATATTACTCATGATTTTGTTGTTATTTCTGAGTGTTGTACTTTTACTTCTACTTTTACTTCAAGTACTTTTGAAAAGTAGTTTTACTTTTTACTCAATTACTTTTTTTACAAAGTAATTTTACTTTTACTCAAGTAGTTTTTAGGTGAATTACTTTTACTTTTACTCAAGTACAAAATTAAAGTAATTCAGTCAACCCTTGGGGGGGTGTCTTTGTCAAAACGAACGTAATTATAGGAGGGTGTACATGCCAGCGGTACGAAGCGTTACAAGGGGTGGGGGGGGTCTCAAAAAACGTCCAAAAATAGTGTGGAATACTATATGGATGGCCCCTAATTGCTTGATTTTAGTACGACGGTACAATCGTCTTTGCACTCGGCGTTGAGAGCACTTGACACTAGGTTAGGTTTATAAGCAGACAACATCCCATTTGACTGTTTGACGCCCACGAGCCGAGCACGTCTCTACAAGGAGTTGCATTGGTAAGTCACGTCATCTTATTAAAATCGAGCAAGTGTATGTTTGTATGTTACGTTTTGTTTGTATGTTATGTTATGTTTGTATGTTCTGCTACTCCTAGACGTTTTGTTTGTATGTTATGTTATGTTTGTATGTTCTGCTACTCCTAGACGTTTTGTTTGTATGTTATGTTATGTTTGTATGTTCTGCTAATCCTAGACGTTTTGTTTGTATGTTATGTTATGTTTGTATGTTCTGCTAATCCTAGACGTTTTGCATATCGGGCGCCAAACTTTCAGAGGTTCATTTACGATCTCACGGTCGGGTTGTCTCAGTGACCTTTTTTTTATTCACCCCGCTATTAAAATTTCTACGAACAATCGAATTACCCTTTGTAGTTATAACGTAGAGTTGTTGACAACGTCATGCGTCTTTACTTCGATTGTCCCAAGTCACGTAACACAAGGGCAAGGCGTCGCTAGACGTTGCTATAACTGCCAGTATTTCGTTGGAATTTCGAGAGATATTGACTGGCAGCACCGATAATCAAGGCATAGATGGATATTTCTGTGATAACGATTTTGAATATTGTTACTGTGACAGTCATTTACGAACTACCAAGTTATCTCGTCTTGGGTGGTTTCTTAGTTCTTCTAATAATAACTAATCTGGAGTTACTTAACCAGCCCGTCCTAAACACGTCTCTACAGGGAACGGTGTTGCATTGGTGCACCATGTCATTCTTCTAATAGTAACTAATCAGGAGTTACTTAACCAGCCCGTCCTAAACACGTCTCTACAGGGAACGGTGTTGCATTTGTGCACCATGTCATTCTTCTAATAGTAACTAATCAGGAGTTACTCAACCAGCCCGTCCTAAACACGTCTCTACAGGGAACGGTGTTGCATTGGTGCACCATGTCATTCTTCTAATAGTAACTAATCAGGAGTTACTTAACCAGCCCGTCCTAAACACGTCTCTACAGGGAACGGTGTTGCATTGGTGCACCATGTCGTTCTTCTAATAGTAACTAATCAGGAGTTACTTAACCAGCCCGTCCTAAACACGTCTCTACAGGGAACGGTGTTGCATTGGTGCACCATGTCATTCTTCTAATAGTAACTAATCAGGAGTTACTTAACCAGCCCGTCCTAAACACGTCTCTACATGGACGGTGTTGCATTGGTGCACCATGTCGTTCTTCTAATAGTAACTAATCAGGAGTTACTTAACCAGCCCGTCCTAAACACGTTTCTACATGGACGGTGTTGCATTGGTGCACCATGTCGTTCTTCTAATAGTAACTAATCAGGTGTTAGTTAACCAGCCCGTCCTAAACACGTCTCTACATGGACGGTGTTGCATTGGTGCACCATGTCGTTCTTCTAATAGTAACTAATCAGGAGTTACTTAACCAGCCCGTCCTAAACACGTCTCTACATGGACGGTGTTGCATTGGTGCACCATGTCGTTCTTCTAATAGTAACTAATCAGGAGTTACTTAACCAGCCCGTCCTAAACACGTCTCTACATGGACGGTGTTGCATTGGTGCACCATGTCGTTCTTCTAATAATAACTAATCTGGAGTTACTTAACCAGCCCGTCCTAAACACGTCTCTACATGGACGGTGTTGCATTGGTGCACCATGTCGTTCTTCTAATAGTAACTAATCAGGAGTTACTTAACCAGCCGTCCTAAACACGTCTCTACAGGGAACGGTGTTGCATTGGTGCACCATGTCGTTCTTCTAATAGTAACTAATCTGGAGTTACTTAACCAGCCCGTCCTAAACACGTCTCTACAGGGAACGGTGTTGCATTGGTGCACCATGTCGTTCTTCTAATAGTAACTAAACAGGAGTTACTTAACCAGCCCGTCATAAACACGTCTCTACAGGGAACGGTGTTGCATTGGTGCACCATGTCGTTCTTCTAATAGTAACTAATCAGGAGTTACTTAACCAGCCCGTCCTAAACACGTCTCTACAGGGAACGGTGTTGCATTGGTGCACCATGTCGTTCTTCTAATAGTAACTAATCAGGAGTTACTTAACCAGCCCGTCCTAAACACGTCTCTACAGGGAACGGTGTTGCATTGGTGCACCATGTCGTTCTTCTAATAGTAACTAATCAGGAGTTACTTAACCAGCCCGTCCTAAACACGTCTCTACAGGGAACGGTGTTGCATTGGTGCACCATGTCGTTCTTCTAATAGTAACTAATCAGGAGTTACTTAACCAGCCCGTCCTAAACACGTCTCTACAGGGAACGGTGTTGCATTGGTGCACCATGTCGTTCTTCTAATAGTAACTAATCAGGAGTTACTTAACCAGCCCGTCCTAAACACGTCTCTACAGGGAACGGTGTTGCATTGGTGCACCATGTCGTTCTTCTAATAGTAACTAATCAGGAGTTAGTTAACCAGCCCGTCCTAAACACGTCTCTACAGGGAACGGTGTTGCATTGGTGCACCATGTCGTTCTTCTAATAGTAACTAATCAGGAGTTAGTTAACCAGTTGGCAAAATAAACAAACAAACAAACTCGCTACTGCGATAATAAGCAGCTTTGCCGTCCCCTTTTTATAACACAAACGAATATCAACATATCCCCTTTAGAAGCTCTCCCATCGTTGGCTGCCTTGTCAATCTATTGCTCCAGTGGATGCTTAGACACTTCCTCAGCATTACAGTATAACTAAATATGTTCTCGTGTCTTTCAGGAGACTGTTACTGAATAGCGTGCGTAATGGCGTCTATACAAATTGTAAGTAGCTCTTTTACATGTTTGCTAAGATAAATAGGCCTCGGCAACCTGGGTGCACGGAGCCCGATAAGTAGGCCTCGGCAACCTGGGTGCACGGAGCCCGATAAATATGCCTCGGCAACCTGGGTACACGGAGCCCGATAAATAGGCCTCGGCAACCTGGGTGCACGTAGCCCGATAAGTAGGCCTCGGCAACCTGGGTGCACGGAGCCCGATAAGTAGGCCTCGGCAACCTGGGTGCACGGAGCCCGATAAGTAGGCCTCGGCAACCTGGGTGCACGGAGCCCGATAAGTAGGCCTCGGCAACCTGGGTGCACGGAGCCCGATAAGTAGGCCTCGGCAACCTGGGTGCACGGAGCCCGATAAGTAGGCCTCAGCAACCTGGGTGCACGGAGCCCGATAAGTAGGCCTCAGCAACCTGGGTGCACGGAGCCCGATAAGTAGGCCTCGGCAACCTGGGTGCACGGAGCCCGATAAATGAGCAGCTGCAGCCGCAGTAGAATTATAAGTAAAACGTGTTATGTCCTCACATGTAATCACCACGATTCAAGCGATCTCTTCCCCATGGCATATTTGTGCATTTCCAAATGCTAATCAAATTTATACTAATATGGGCCGTTCGTCTAAATATTGTGACATTGTTGATATTAAACAGTTTGATTTAATATTTAATTGTACATTTACGAATTATGTCCAAACATACTTGAAAGCTGACAATCGTACACGCACGCACGCACGCACGCACGCACGCACGCACGCACGCACGCACGCACGCACGCACGCACGCACGCACGCACGCACGCACGCACGCACGCACGCACGCACGCACGCACTCACTCACTCACTCACTCACTCACACTGTTACACTATGTTAATTAATAACAGCTGTCTTGATAGGTAATTGTGCAGATCTTAAAAATAATGCGATATCGGACAGGGAGACAATGGAATGATCAATGTGGATTCACAACATAAAAATACCAAGCTGATGGCAGAGATTATCTGTTCATTGAAACAAATCAAACAATGCAGACAGATGACTCTCTTGTGTTGTGTTTGCACTGTTGGGGTAGGTTGGGGTGGCAGCTCATTGGGGCAGTAAACATTAGCAACGCCAGCCCTAAATATTTACAGCCAGAGAGAGTGATTAGTGGTAGCTGTAATTATCCACCAGGTTATCTTCCCAGTGACCCCACCAGTGGACAGCCTATTATCTTGGGTTCCCTTTCCATTCTGGCCTACCTGAATGATTAGCCTTTCATTCCCTGCCACGGTTCACAGTAAACTGTCAATTGTCTATTCCTCCCTCCCATTTCCACCACCTCTGCAGGCCTCTACAGACATGTTCGTGTAGTGGGACTGGTATGTAGTGGTACTTGCGACCCCAAGACATTTGCATTTGCATTTGAGTGCATTCCTGGAAAATGGCATTTGCATTCGCATTTACATTTGAATCAAGTGAAACATTTGCATTTGCATTCAAATGTGTTGACATGCATTTGTTAACAAGTCTGGAGTGTACAAGTGATTCTGTGTTGCAGTGTTTTGTGTTCCTGTGTATGTGTGCGATGTTGGCACTTGGAAACGAATCCATCTCCACGTGTCTACAGGACTGCGTGGAGCAGTTCGAACGTTGCAAGCAAGACTGCGAGGTGGCCGACTTAATAAAGAAGGAAGTGTGCTACGAAGCCTTGCGATTCTGCTACCTCATGTGCAACAGACAGTTCTGACACCGGCCGGGGTCCGCTTACATCGGCATAACCTCTCACAGTCAAAAACATAAGCTAACCTCTACTGTTTATATAAGCTACACATTACAGCCTGGAGCTTAAACACATTTTAATCAATATGTGGATTCTCTCACAACATCAGCCACTCGAGAGGCCGTCAGTGGAAAGTTGAACTTGTCAGATGTGTTTAATTATTGTCATCCGCACACATAATATAATAATATATATATATATTGATATCAAACATATCTCTAATGATATTACACGGATGAAAACAATATTAACAAATGTACGAACTATTTCATTAAATAGAATGTGCTTATTACTTATTAAACTATTCACGCACTACAGATTTGAACATCATCGAACTTGATATGCGATTGGCTGAATTAATGGATGGAAGAGAGAGAGAGAGAGAGAGAGAGAGAGAGAGAGAGAGAGAGAGAGAGAGAGAGAGAGAGAGAGGGAGAGATGGAGGGAGGGAGGGAGAGGGGGAGAGAGACAGAGAGGGGGGAGGGAGAGATAAAGAGGGAGGGAGGGAGGGAGGGAGGGAGGGAGGGAGGGAGGGAGGAAGGGAGGGAGGGAGGGAGGGAGGGAGGGAGGGATGGTTCACATGGTTTACTACTTAGTACAATCAGTAATCAATAGTGTTGAGGTCCCCGGGTCTTTTATTACATGAAAACTAAGTTATATTTACGTACTACTTAGTACAATCAGTAATCCGTACGCACGCACGCACGCACGCACGCACGCACCACGCACGCACGCACGCATGCACGCAAGCATGCCCGCAAGCACGCACGCTAAACTTTGTTAATTGATAACAGCTGTCTTGACAAAGTTTGAAAACAACTACACAAAGTGTAGACTATATCGGGCAGTACAGTCAACTCGAACAAACGAATGCAGGCGGCAGGGACTTCCGGATTGTTGAGTTAAGGTTTTGCGTACAATATAGGATTTGGTGCCTGATTTGGACTTCAGGATCCGGAAAGCGGATTTCCGAATTAACGGAGTATACTAGCGTTATAAAAAATTCCGTCCCGCGAGGTTTTCGGAGTATCGGCGTCCGGATTAATGATATCAGTACATCATTGTATCCAGTACATCATTGTATCCAGTACATCATTGTATCCAGTACATCACTGTATCTAGTACATCATTGTATCCAATACATCACTGTATCTAGTACATCATTGTATCAAGTACATCATTGTATCTATTACATCATTGTATCCAGTACATCATTGTATCCAGTACATTATTGTATCTAGTACATAATTGTATCCAGTACATCATTGTATCTAGTACATCATTGTATCCAGTACATCATTGTATCTAGTACATCATTGTATCTAGTACATCATTGTATCCAGAACATCACTGTATCTAGTACGTAATTGTATCCAGTACATCATTGTATCTAGTACATCATTGTATCCAGTACATCATTGTATCTAGTACATCATTGTATCTAGTACATAATTGTATCCAGTACATCATTGTATCCAGTACATCACTGTATCTAGTACATCATTGTATCCAGTACATCATTGTATCTAGTACATCATTGTATCCAGTACATCATTGTATCTAGTACATCATTGTATCTAGTACACCATTGTATCCAGTACATCGCTGTATCCAGTACATCATTGTATCCAGCAGGGCTGGGGTCAATTCCTTTCAATCAATTCCAATTCCGCTCCAATTCCTTGCAATTCCTTTTCATTCAATTCCAATTCCCTTTTTTTTTTTTTTTACAATTCCTATTCCTTTCAAAGTCGTTCAATTCCAATTCCCGCTCCCGCTCCAATTCCACATAACGACAAAAGTCAACAATGAAAGATTAATGTGCATGTAGCATTTCATTATTCTTTGCATAATCATTATGACTACCATACATGTGTAATGTACATTCATACATGGTAATTAAGTTACATAGAAATGAGCAATCCACAAAATTATTTCAGAAAATGTTCAAAGACAGACGACTTTACAGGGGGCATATTGACCGATCTGTACGCTATGACTGTTGCACACTGTTCTGATGATGCATGTTAGGCAACACATATTTATACTGGCAAGTGGGACACCATTTTCACACATTTGGCTACAGCTAGCTTGCCTATGCTTTGTATTGTTGGTCAGTGGTCATTGATCTCTGATTAGTGATTGCTGATTGATCAACCACATGGCTGTAGCCTGCCAATAAGTGTCTTTTCATGGGTGTAAAAGGGCTAACTTCCCAGGTCTGTAAACAGTTGAAAATATTTTTGATGTTTCTATTAAAGCCAGTCTGGAACCCTTCATTAACCCGCTGGCAAGTGGCAACATAAAGAAATCATAAGATACTGGCATGAATGACAGGATTTCAGTTTTCAGATCCTCAATGCATGAATTGATAGCATTATTATACACATAGCCGCCTACAACAGGCTAGAAAAATATTGGTTGATGTCACACAAAAATCAGATGCTCAATTCCTTTCCATTCAATTCCAATTCCAAATCCAATTCCTTTTGTTTAAAATCTTTCAATTCCAATTCCAATTCCTCTCATTCAAAATCTTTCAATTCCAATTCCGCTCCAATTCCGGATTGGGACTTGGAATTGAATTGATTAATTCCAATTCCTTTGGAATTGACCCCAGTCCTGGTATCCAATACATCATTGTATCTAGTACATCATTGTATCCAGTACATCATTGTATCTAGTACATCATTGTATCCAGTACATCATTGTATCTAGTACATAATTGTATCCAGTACATCATTGTATCTAGTACATCATTGTATCCAGTACATCATTGTATCTAGTACATCATTGCATCCAGTACATCACTGTATCTAGTACGTCATTGTATCCAGTACATCACTGTATCCAGTACATCATTGTTTCCAATACATCATTGTATCTAGTACATCATTGTATCCAGTACATCATTGTATCTAGTACATCACTGTATCCAGTACATCATTGTATCTAGTACATCATTGTATCTAATACATCATTGTATCCAGTACATCATTGTATCTGATACATCATTGTATCCAGTACATCATTGTATCTAGTACATCATTGTATCCAGTACATCATTGTATCCAGTACATCACTGTATCCAGTACATCATTGTATCCAGTACATCATTGTATCCAGTACATCATTGTATCTAGTAAATCATTGTATCCGGTACATCATTGTATCTAGTAAATCATTGTATCCAGTACATCATTGTATCCAGTACATCATTGTATCTAGTACATCATTGTATCCAGTACATCATTGTATCTAGTACATCACTGTATCCAGTACATCATTGTATCTAGTAAATCATTGTATCCAGTACATCATTGTATCCAGTACATCACTGTATCCAGTACATCATTGTATCTAGTACATCATTGTATCTAGTACATCATTGTATCTAGTAAATCATTGTATCCAGTACATCATTGTATCTAGTACATCATTGTATCCAGTACATCATTGTATCTAGTAAATCATTGTATCCAGTACATCATTGTATCTAGTACATCATTGTATCCAGTACACCACTGTATCCAGTGCATCACTGTATCCAGTACATCATTGTATCCAGTACATCATTGTATCCAGTACATCATTGTATCCAGTACATCATTGTATCAAGTAACGTAAGATTCTCTAGAAAATTGTGCATGCGTGGTGTGTGTGTGCGTACGTGCGCGTGTGTCACTGGTGTGTGTGTGTGTGTGTGTGTGTGTGTGTGTGTGTGTGTGTGTGTGTGTGTGTGTGTGTGTGTGTGTGTGTGTGTGTGTGTGCGTACGTGCGCGTGTGTCACTGGTGTGACTCAACCGGTTACGGACTGGATACGGTCGGTTCAACAGCAAGGATAATCAAATGTGGCTGGCACCAGCAGTGGTGCGGCGCTGAAAGTCAGACCAGACAGTGCATGACGTCACCGGTGTGTGTACGCTGTCCCACTGCACCGGAACCTGGTCGGTCTGGACCAAACTGCACGCGCCTGGCTTCAGGACCTTGTTGCGCCGACTCTGTGGAACTCACTCCCTGTTAGCATTAACGTAGTCCGTAGGAAATATAATAAAACTTTGCCGTAAATTAAAAACCTGCCTGTTGTGAGTTCCACAGAGTCGGTGCAGCAACTGAGAAAGCTCTAGTTGCGACGTTTGTCTTAACACTGGGAACGAGAAGTAAATTAGAATTATAAGATCGAAGCTGCCTAGGTTGCCTGGCAATAGGTTGCCTGGCAATAGTGACCAGTGAATGAAAAAAATGTGGCGGTTGCTTGGATGAAAGTGCCTGATAGGTAATTGTGCAAATCTTAAAAATAATGCGATATCGGACAGGGAGACAATGGAATGGTCCAAGAAGTGGCAACGAGTGAGATAACGAGGAGACCGAGTAATTACCCTTGCCAAACAATTGTGTACACGTTGATGTTTCAATATATCCTTGAGAGCAATATTATGAAAAAGGGAATTACAATAGTCAAGTGTGTTGCTAACAAGAGCAGGTGCAATGGTTTTATTAAAGGTACAATGTGGAGTTTCACAGGGCTCAATTTCAGGATCTAAGCTGCTAATATTATATATATATATATATATATATATATATATATATATATATATATATATATATATATATATATATATATAAATTATATATATATATATAATATATATATATATATATATATATATATATATATATATATATATATATATATATATATATATATATATATATATATATAATACATCATCATTGTTAAGTTGTATTCTTTTTGCTGATGACACCATATTTTTTGCTCAGGAAATGACCCGGTTGAACTCAGCAAAGATATAAACAAACAACTGGGTAAATTGGGTACATTGTTTGCAGTTAATAAATGTTCGCTGAATGTGTTGGAAACTAATGTCATGCTATTTAGAAACAATAAAAAAAGCCTGTGTTAATGTAAAAGTCAATGATATTGAAATGGTATATGTGTAAGTTGTTAATAGATCCAGCTTAACTGGAAAGACCATATTAGGACGATAATATCTGAGCGTGGAAAAGTGTTGCAATTATGCAAATAGCAAAATATTTACTGGAAGAAAATTCTCAGATAATACTGTACTATTCACAGTATCTGCATTGTATATCGTATTGTTGTGAAGTGTGGGGAAATACCTATAAAACAAATATCGAGTATATTTATTTGTTACAGAACCAATTAGCGAGGTGTCCATCACACAAATGGCTTGTTTTGTGAATTGCATTTATTAAAGATATGTGATTTTGTAAAACTATAAATTGCCATTATTATGTATGAAGCAAACAAACCGTTGTTACCAAATAATGTGATGTTGTTATTCAGTTTATGACATGACTACGTGAAACACGACAAAGTAAAAACAGATTTTTTGCAAGAATGACTCAAAAGCCAATGTATATTTGTACAAAGTATGCAATTATGGAATTCACTAGACCAAAACATCTAATGTGATCAGATGGGCATCGATCGCAGACAATTTTGAACACGGAAAATAAAAAATGTGGACATGTGCAATTCAAATGCGAGACAATGTACAGCCCATGCTAATTCACTTATTCATGTAGTGGTCCCATGATAGTGTGAAAGCTACTATGTCATGTAATATACTATTTAAAAGGTTTTGATTAAGCATGCTAACATACGAAACTACCATTCCACTCGAACAAATCTGAGATTACAATGAGAGCATACCAGGAAGCATGTAGCCCGTTATGTTCATTACCTTGTTGCACCAACCAATCGTGTGTAGGCTGTCAAAGAGGTACTTCTCGAAATGCCAGATACAGTAGAGGAGGTTCAGTTCTACAACCGTCCGAAGACATGACGATGTTTCCGTTGCACGAAGTTGGTTAAAACAGCAGACACTAGTCGGACTGCAACTGTCAACAATGCAAGTTATGCAACAGAGCCAAATATGTGTTTCCTTCATAACAAGCAGGCTTCATGTCACCATCATTTTAAATGTCATGTTTTATGAATAATGTGACAATCGAATATTTAGTTGGTACTAACCATTATTTCCATTTAGACATGTTAAGGTAACGAAACCATGTACCTACCGTCTCGAGTCGTCAGTCGATATGACTTCGCCTAGGTTTATAAGATGGACAAGATGATGTCAGTGCGCGTTGTTCTTAGTTCACACGACAGCAAAGTTTGTCGTCGTGATCCACAGTAGAAACCACGAGGTGACAAGCGCTTCTCTCACCACGAGTATTTTTGGGCGTAGGTGGCATTGTCCCCGCCCCGTATTTAGTGACACCCCTCCTGACTAGACGCAGGAGAGCGGTGACGGGGTCAAGGAAAGAGAGAGAGAGCGAGATAGAGAGAGGGGGAGAGGGGAGAGAGAGAGAGAGAGAGAGAGAAGAGGGAGAGAGAAAGATAGAGGAGAGAGAGAGGGGGAGAGAGAGAGAGAGAGAGAGAGAGGGAGGAGAGAGAGAGAGAGAGAGGAGAGAGAGAGAGAGAGAGAGTGTGTGTGTGTGTGTGTGTGTGTGTGTGTGTGTGTGTGTGTGTGTGTGTGTGTGTGTGTGTGTGTGTGTGTGTGTGTGTGTGTGTGTGTGCACGCGCACCCAATGCACGCACTTCAGCTTTTCTAGGCTAGTAGCTTTTAGCTGGTCTTGACTATTGTTTGTGTGCATGGGTGGGAAGTTGTCACGACTGCTCTTAGTCTTCTATACCAGCGTTTCTCAACAAGGGGTCCTCGGCCCACTGGAGAACTGCCAGGGGGTCTTAAATTATAGTTTTAAATTACCTGGTAAATTAAAACAAAATGATGCCATATTTTATGTTGGGTGGGGGGGTCCCTGGAATTTTGTATTGGACACGAGAACCGCTGTTCTATACTATACTATACTATACTATACTATACTATACTATACTATACTATACTATACTATACTATACTATACTATACTATACTATACTATACTATACTATACTATACTATACTACAGGTTTGGCAGCTCCAGCGGCAGTGCCCTGAGCCTGTCTTGCTCGAGGTTCATCAGTTCTGAGACTATTAGACTGTATTAGTGAATTGTCCGGCATCGCTAGTCTCGACGGCAGCGACGGAGGTCGGCATCTTCCTACTAGATAAGCAGAAATCGACACAGTCGTGTCAAAGATGTCCGAAACGATCGATACATTGGAGCAGGAAAATAACCACCGCCGTACTTACCTTCAGATAGCGGGGTCCAAAGTGACGTACTAACTACTATGACGTCATTTCCGGTGCAAATTCACGAGTCACATCGTAGTTTCGCTTATGCGACTCTCATTCCCCTTCGTGAACTCGCCGAGAAGAGGGTCTGGCCTCAGAGGCGTAGTCTCGTTGTTACCCACTGTCACCACTCCATTTTGTATAGGCGTTCCCGTGAAGCGCCAACAGCCAATCGGCGTCATTATCTAGATTCAACACTAACAATTTGCGTTTCCTGATTTAACTTTTCAGTCTGACAGTTGTGTCAGTAATTAGCTAAATAATTAGCAAATGATGTATGCACACAAAATCTGGTTGCGTACATAATTTCCGTCACAATGAAACGTACACTTTGCGTCCAGGCGATGATGTGTGCGACAAACGGTAGCGCCACGGCGCGGGGCCTGTATAATCGAGGCTAGTCACGTCGCCACCTCCGGTGACACCGACGATGTGAAAATGGCGGCGATAATATGCTGATATCAAATTCGAACAATCAAACGCGCATACTGCGTTTCCCCTCACTCAGCAACTTCATCTTCGTTTTATGACTGTCCATGCCTCGAAACAAATCAAAATGCGAAATCATAACCTACAAATGTTGGAGTCAATTAATGCACTACTCCACTCAGCTCAGTAAGCCAGAATTTCACACCGGCCGTCTCAGCACGGAATTTAGGAGATACCTTTGATAGTAATAACAATTTTAGACAAACCTAGTCGTTGCTGCTTTTATCACATTCGTGACCTTCGTCGTATTCGCCGGTAGATGTATTTTGCTGTCACCAAAACTATTGCAATATATATATATATATATATATATATATATATATATATATATATATATTATATATATATATGTAAACACACACACTTCTGTTGCGCTAAAATCCCCAGGAGACCCGGCAGCACACCAAAACAAAAGGGGTTACACAATCTGTAGACAATTTGTTCCATTCATTTATTGTCCTCTGTGAGAACGAGTGCTTCCTGATGTCCAATCTACATTGATCCTTTACTAATTTTACCTCATGTCCTCTAGTTCTGCTATCCTTCTTGAGTGAGAAAAACATATTTCTATCAATATTTACATACCTATTCAATATCTTAAAAACTTCAATCTGATCTCCTCTTAACCTCCTTGTCTCTAGAGTTAAACCACATTCTTTCAGGCGTTCTTCATAACTAAGGTCTCTCAGTTCTGGAATCATTTTAGTTGCTCTCCTTTGTATGCGTTCAAGCGTATCTATATCCTTCTTACGATATGGTCTCCATGCTTGTATACAGTATTCTAAATGAGGTCTAACTATTGCTCTATAAAGAGGTATAATTAACTTTTTTCCCTTGTATGTTATGTTTCTTCTAATCAATCCAAGAATTTGATTACCCTTTGAAGCTGCAATACCACACTGCTCTGAAACTTTCATATCAGCGCTTATTGTAACTCCTAAGTCCTTTTCTTTTACAGTAGTACCCAGAACAGTATCTCCCATTTTATAGTTTACATTAAAGTTCCCATGTCCTGTATGTAGGCATTTACATTTCCCAAAATTGAACAACATCTGCCATTTCTCAGACCATTTCACTAATCTGTCTAGATCGTTTTGTAAATGTTGTTTATCACCATCAGTATTAACCTTTCTAAACAGTTTTGTGTCATCCGCAAATTTCAGTACGTTACTTTTTATACTGTCGTCCAAGTCATTGATATAAATTAAGAATAATATAGGTCCTAATACTGATCCTTGAGGTACCCCACTCAAAACCGATTTCCAATTTGAAACTTCTCCATCTACTACAACTCGTTGTCTTCTGTCAGTCAGCCATTGTTCTATCCAGTCAGTTATGCTATCCCCGATATCATGGGCTTTTGATTTAAGTAGTAATCTTTGATGTGGCACTTTGTCAAAAGCTTTCTGAAAATCTAAGTAGATAATATCTACTGGCGATCCCACGTCTATCCACTTAGTGATTTCTTCCAAAAAACATAACATATTTGTTAAGCATGACCTCGCTTTAAGGAATCCATGTTGAGATGAATTTAATAATTTATGCTTAACGAGGAAGTCCACCATATGGTCTTTAATTAACCTTTCTAATAATTTACAAATCACTGACGTTAAACTCACTGGTCTGTAATTCTCTGACTTATTTCTCGAACCCTTTTTAAATAATGGTATGATGTTTGCTTCTTTCCATTCAAACGGAACAACTCCCTCTTTTAATGACAAGTTGAATACTCTTGCAAGTGGTATACTGATTTGTTCTACTGTTTCCATTAGTAATTTTGGAGGAATCCCATCCACTCCCAGTGATTTGTTATCCTTCATTGCCTTTATTTTCTTAGCTACCAATTCTGGAGTTACAACTAACGGACCTAAATAGTCAGATTTAGCCCCCTGAAATTTAGCATCAGCAACTAGTAATGAACTAATATCTTCTTTGGTAAACACTGAACTGAAGTAACCATTTAGGTCTTCCGCCATTAAAAACTTCTGTGATATTATATTTCCAGCACTGTCTTCTAGAGGTCCAACCTTGTCTTGTACGTTTTGTTTACTCCTGACATATGCATAAAAACTCTTGCTGTCATTTTTTATGTTACATGCTAGTTTTTGCTCATAGCTTTTTTTAGATTGTCTGATTTCAGTTGTAGCTGCATTAAGTGCCTCTTTGTAATTTACATAGTCTTCTTCCTTTCTGGTACGCCTATAAACCCTCCACACAGTTTGTTTTAGCATTATTTTTCTAATAGCCTCTTTTGACAAGTGTTTCTTTCTACACCGTTTTCCTTGTATTTGGAAGGGAACAAATTTATCGATGATACTCTCAATTTCATATTTTAGAATATTCCAACATTCAATTGCGGTCTTATTCATCAGCATGTTATTCCAATCTAGCTTTGCTAAGTATTTTCTCATATCTTTGTAGTTACCTTTGTGGAAGTTTCTCTTGTACGTTTTCTTATTTTTACTTTCTGATTTTACATTGATGTCAAAATGTATTTGATTATGGTCACTATTACCCAATGGTTCAAATATTTTTACATTGTCCACTAATTCTTTTTGTGATGACAAAACTATATCTAATACATTTTCTCCCCTGGTTGGTTCTAGTACGTGCTGAGTAAGAAAGCTATCCTGGATTAAAAATAGAAATTGTTGGTCCTCAATCCCTGTGCTCTCTAGAGAATTCCATTGTATGTGTCCATGGTTAAAATCTCCCATTATGATACATTCCCCTTTACTAACTTCCTTTATAGCGTTTTTTATTTTTGTGTTGTCCTCTTCGTTTATGTTTGGACTTCGGTAAACTAATCCAATAGTTAATTTTGAATTTCCTGAAACAATTTTGCACCAAACAGCTTCATCGCAATCTGCTTCCCTTTCTAGTTTTATTTCATAAGCCTGAATAGATTCTTTAACATATAAAATAACTCCCCCGCCCCTTCTTCCTATTCGATCTTTCCTAAACATTACATATCCTGTCAGTCCTAATTCAGCATCTGTTATATCTATGTTGGCCCATGATTCAGTTATACCAATTATGTGAGGGTCAGTATCTTCTACCATAATGTTTAATTCGTTTTTCTTATTTACTATGCTCCTTGCATTTAAACATACGCATCTATAACCTTTTTCAGAGATGTTTTTCGGATGATTTGATATTGGTTTATCTGTGCTAGTGGCCTCTTGTTCTGCTTGAGACACCTCTAGGTAACCCCCCTGCACTTCTAGTTTAAAGAATGTTTACTTCCAAAAATATTTGTCATTGTACCCAAGTCACTATCTACTGCTGCTGAAAGTTTGTCCGCGAATACTGCCGCCCCCTTTCCACTTAGATGAAGCCCATCCTTCATGTACATATCAGCCCTCCCAACAAAACTTCCCCATAAATCCACAAATCCAACTTCCTCTTCCCTACATAGCTTCTGGACTAACATGTTAATTGCCATCCCCCGACAATTTCGATATTTGTGACCCCTCCTGCCCATTACAGGTAAAATCCCTGACAGTATTACCTGCTCAACCCGCGTCTGTTTTAGTGTTCTGACCAACTGCCTATATTTCCTAACTATGGCAGTTGTACCCTCCCTCTCTACGTTATTTGTCCCTACGTGTACTAAAACAGATCCACCCTTACCCGAGCCTACGATGTTTTTTACCCTCTCAGTTATCGCCTCTATTTTGGCTCCAGGCAAGCAGACCACCACATCATCTCCCTTGTTTAAGACTCTGTCGGTCTTCCTAACTATCGAATCCCCCACAAACACCCTCGCTCTCTTCCTCACCCCCTCTATCACTGCTGCAGAATAACTCTTCCGTTCGATCCCCTCCATCACATTCTGTCCTGACCCCTTCCCTCCTGTCTCCTTCGCTCCTGTCTTCCCCACTTCCCACTCCTTTGCTCTTGTCTCTCCCACAGACATTACAACTTACTTGAAGTGTAGAGTGATTGTTGTACTCACAGCCCAGTCAGTCTTTACACAGACATTACAACTTACTTGAAGGGTAAAGTGATTCTTGCTCTCACAGCCCAGACCAGTCACAAGATGCTGACCGGGGGTTTTCTGTCAGCTGATGACTTGACTGCCCAGTACCTGTCAGGGGCATCGGACACATTCAAGTCATTCATTGTCGACCCCAAGTCAACCAGGGACAAAACAGACAGATACAGAAAGGTCACTTAGTATATTGCTCTTGTAGGCTCCTACTTAAAGAACAGGTGGGAGATTGGCTTGTGAAAGATGACTTAGTATATTGCTCTTGTAGGCTACTTTTACTAAAAGAACAGGTGGGAGATTGGGTTGTAAAAGGTCACTTAGTATAAGTACTTTTGTGTTTTAGTTTGCAGTGTTATTCAAAAGGGATGTTCATATTTATAATGTTGGTATTTCAATGTTATTTCAATAACATTTTGTCTAAATCTACTATGTTACCAATATAGCATTACTTGATGTCTTCATAAATAACATAATTCTCATTCACAACACCGTGAGATCCCTGTGTTCACAGTATAATTGACTGTATCCAGGATACAACGATGGGACGGAACAACTGTGTCGACCCTCCCAGATCAGACGGTCAACAAGCCACTCAGCATCACTATGCCATTTGACAAAACTCAGCTGGAAGACTTCATGCAAGACATTCACGCATGGATACTGCACTGGTGTGCAGGTTAGTGACTGTCTTGTCATCTCCTGTCTCATAATGACAGGTTAGTGTCTGTCTTGTTATCTCCTGTTTCATAGTGACTGGTTTATGTCTGTCTTGTCATCACCTGTTTCATAGTGACATTTTAGTGTCTATCTTGTCATCTCATGTCTCAGTCTCATAATGTCTCATAATGACAGGTTGTTGACTGTCTTGTCATATCCTCTCGCATAGTGACAGGTTTATGTCTGTCTTGTCATTTCCTGTCTCGTAGTGACCGGTTAGAGACTGTCTTGTCATCTCCTGTCTCATAGTGACAGGTATGCATGGGGCAATTAACTTGAAAAGTTAATTAATTAAATTACAATTAACTCAGAAATGTTCCCATTAAATTAAATTAACCTCACACATTTATCAGGTCAATTAAATTAAATCTAAACTCACAAGTATGTTCGTAAATGCTACTGTCACGATAGTACAGTGTTCATATATATTAATTAAATTACTTTACTTATTACATCTGAGGAACAGTATTATTATCATCAAACAAATCTGAACATTGTGTTGACTTATAAAAGAAATATGTTTTGTAACGTTGTTGGAAAAAAATGTGCTTATACAATATTTATATACCAAGACATTTGTTTATGGGGTATTTGATCACATTTAAAAAGTTGTAGATGCTTGTTAAAATTAATGTTCTTTTCTGAAAGGAATGTAAATTTGTGGCTGAAGATTTGCAGGGTGTGGAGTTTCCTCCAGTATTCCACCACCAAAGTAACAAAACCGGGTAAGTACATACATAATTTCTATGCACCAAGATGTTATTTATGCAACATGTTAATGCTAAATCATTAGGTTTCCCCTTTATACACTAGCATTTAAATATTTATACACAATTATTTTTATGTATCACTTGAACTGGCATGCTTTTGATTCCAGTTGGCGCTGCACTGGTAAAAATTGTTTTCTTGTTTTAAGAAACAAGATATGAAAAGGCCAAATTAATGATGATGTTTATTAAGGGTATGCCAAATGGCATATTATTCTGATTAAGAGCATGAAATGTGGACCCTGTAACATATGCCAAGCCTATGGCTGAGCCTCATACAAAGCCACCTGGACACAATGCTCCCAGAGCCCACATTTCGACATAGCAATACAGTACATGTAGTAATATTGCTACAACACAAGACAATTCGTGGCATCGTCACCAGCACATTAAAACATTAACCCAACACCGACAATATTTGACACAATACCTATTTGCATACACTACAGCACTGGACTACACTACTTGCTAAAATTCCTACTCTATATATTTTAGTAACCTAAAAGGTGGGGCCATAACGCCAATTATCAATAAACCATCCAAACATCGATGGAAGGGAAGTCATCTTCCACTCCGCACCAAAACCCTACGTGAACGGGCAGATAGCCAAATGAAAAACGCAATGTCCACTGGGAAAGCGTCATACGGAAGGTGGTGACTTCACTTCCACCGTCAATGTACAAAATGTTACCAAGCACAACACTACTAAACACATTAATGTGACTGTATGCAGGAGAAAGTGGGGAGGAGGGTGGGTCGAAAAATTGCTAAAAGAATATTTTTCTTGTAGCCCTTTTTCGATGTTTTACATTAGTCAAAATATTTTTCTGAAAACAAAAAAAAACCATCTGAAAGACTTTTTCTTGGAATAACAAACATTTTCTCATTTAAATATTTTTATTATAAAAAGAAAAACTACTGATCACTGATATTTTAACATTATAAAACCTTTTAGATGACAGATTTTCTACAGATGACACTGCATGAAGGACCAAGTGACAATGGAATAGTGTTTTATTATGAGAAAATGGAGTGTGTGACCAATAGTATCACGTGATATTGCGACAACCATGCAATCAGTCTGCAGCTCTCATACCCAGTAAGGTCATTCCTTGTCAAATCAACCAATTTTCAGGAAATTAAAAAAGGTGATGTCTCAGAAAATGTTTACCAATTAGCAAATGGTATATCTAAGCAACTTTGCAAAAAAACTAAGCTAAAGGGTAAACGCACTTGTTATATATGCCTCTAACTACAGAGCTTAAATTTGCTGAATGTCTAGATATATTCGTACAGATGTGCATCACAAAATTAAAGAATGATAACGAGAAGGATAATTTATGTACAGAGTGTACAAACATTAATTTTGTTATTTTATTTTTATTGCTCAGAGTGATTTTAGCAGTCTGTATTTCAAATTGCAAATTAGGACAAATTCCAAAGTGCTACTGTATGCTGTCAGGGATACTTGTAATGACTTCTTAGTTCAATAGGAATGTTGTTACTATATCTTCAGAAGAATTCAGCCTTAAACTCGATATTTTACAAATTTCAACTTTCAGAATAAAATGTGGGTCAAGTCTTATGATCACCGTATTTGCACTGTGCACAATCCTTTACATACTGCAGCTGAAATATCACTGTTCTGTCTAATTATATTTTCTCCCAAATTGGCGAGTGACAAATTTATGAAACTCTTACAAATTACTGCACGACAACAAATAGCAACGGCTATACCTTATTGACACAAAAACTGGATAAGGTCGCATGCCCAAACTTTGAGCATTGCCAATTAAAAAAACGACAACTGATCATGTAATACTGTCATAAGACCTGCCTCATTGTTTCTTAAAGGGAGTTATTCAAGGGTGATTTGATTGCACTTGCTGCTTTGTCACAAAATTTTTCTGTGTCAGTAACTTAATTTATAAAATGACAAAAGGGAGCAAGTGACACAAAGTCACCAAATAACCATGTCACAAAAAAGTACTAATAATTGTTTATAAATACACTTAGTCAAATAGTCCAAAGAATAGTGTACAATTACTGTGCTGTAATATGCACAAGAGAGCAAACCAAAATATGTTTTGTACGATATTTAAAAAACCATAGTCAGTTGCTCACTTTTGTCATTTCACGGCAATATATTGTAAAATGCAAGGTCACGGATTTAAACACCAAACGCACACAAACACCCACATTACATCCCTTGTACCTCTACAGAATGGGTGACCTTATAAGAGGGGACTACTGGCACAGTAAAGTACAAACACACACATTACAGCCATTTTACCTCTACAGAACGGGTGACCTTATAAGAGGGGATTACTGGCACAGTAAAGTACAAACAAATGCAAAACTAAATTACCGTAGTAACAATTAGTTGAAATTTCAAAAGTATTTGAATTGTGTACAATTTCAAAGACGAAGTTTGAGCCACCTGAACATGGTAATATGACACTGTACCGCCAAGTAAAGATCATCAACCTCATTGAACAAGACTGCTTACAGCCCGGGGATATAAGGCGCCCTCTGTGGGATAAACTCGCCAAACTAATTTCTGATTCGGTCACTATACCGGAGGTGTCACTGCCAAACCCATGTGGCACGGATTTTGTGACGTGCAAGCTAGCCTGGGTTGACACAATGTTCAAATACAGGCCATTTGAAGGATACTTTGGTGACGATGTCATTAAGGTAAGGCACATCTTGAGATGTTCCATGAATTCTTGAAAATTGTACAAACTTGTCAACACTTACAGTTACTTGCATTAAGGTAATGTTGAGTAACAATGACCAATCATCAGTGCTGGACTTTGTGTGGTCTGACTAACTATTTACGGTTATACCATCCTGTTTTATGTAGTACGACTAACTGGTTACGGTTTATGCCATCCTGTTTTATGTAGTACGACTAACTGTTTACGGTTTATGCTATTCTGATTTATGTAGTCCTACTAACTGGTTACGGTTTATGCCATCCTGTTTTATGTAGTACGACTAACTGTTTACGGTTTATGCCATTCTGATTTATGTGGTCCTACTAACTGGTTATGGTTTATGCCATCCTGTTTTATGTGGTCCGACTTTATGGTTTATGCCATCCTGTTTTATGTGGTCCTACTAACTAGTTACGGTTTATGTCATCCTGTTTTATGTGGTCCTACTAACTGGTTACGGTTTATGCCATCCTGTTTTATGTAGTACGACTAACTGGTTGCGGTTGACGCCATCTTGTTTTATGTGGTCCTACTAACTGGTTACGGTTGATGCCATCCTGTTTTATGTGGTCCTACTAACTAGTTACTGTTTATGACATCCTGTGTTATGTATTACGACTAACTGGTTATGGTTTATGCCATCCTGTTTTATGTAGTATGACTAACTGGTTACGGTTTATGCCATCCTGTTTTATGTAGTATGACTAACTGGTTACGGTTTATGTCATCCTGTTTTATGTAGTCCTACTAACTGGTTACGGTTTATGCCATCCTGTTTTATGTAGTATGGCTAACTGGTTACGGTCAGGGTTGGCAGGTTTCTTCCCTATAGGGAAAAAACCGTGGTTTTTTCCTGGTTATTTCCGATACGGAAGAAATACCTTTCTTCCCTACTACTGGGAAGAAATGGAAGAAACCCGGATTTTGTCAAATTTTTTAGTAATATATGTCCAAAATATACATAAAATGTACATAAATATACATAAAATGTATATATAATGATTAATAATGCTTCAACAATAAACATCTGGTGATCAAGCCCAATTACCAGGTGTCACCTACATTGTATAAGTCCCATCAGCTGGGTCACACAAACCAACCTGTTATAATTACTAGCTATTGTTATATGTTTCAATTGACAGATTATGGACTTCTAAAAGTGGCAAACATGTAATTTTATTTCAAAGTGACATTCACTGTGTAAAATATAACACAACACATTGATACAGCTCTTTGGTGCAGTGGCTTCCTTTCCCCCAGAAACAATAAAGGGTTTTTCAAAAGGTGAAATGGCTTCAGTTTTTGCAGTGGCTTCCTATTGAAATACATGACAATGGCATTCCCCTTATTAAACAACTTTTACACTGGCTTCATTTTATTGATTACATATTCACTATATAACCAGGTGAGAGAAATATTTTAAATTCAGATCTACATGCTTCTCCAACATGTACTGACAGTGCCTTTGTGTTAAACTGGAAACCTTTATCACCAAGTTGACATTTATTTTTCTCATCAGTTCTATTCAAATCACAATGTATAAGGGTGGTAGACCTCGTGACATCATTTGGGAACACTTTGTTTCTGTGACAGTTGCTGGAAAAGAGTATGCTAAGTGCAAGCTTTGACATGAACAGTGTGCTATATACCTGATGTGAAGATTGTGTGTGACCTGATACGAACATTGTGCTAATTGTGAGAACATTGTGCTGATTTTAATGTAAATATTATTCTCTTAACTTCTGTAAATGTTATACTTTGAAGTATGAACACTGTCAGGGGTTGTGTGTTTATTGTATTAAACTATATTATAGTTGCTGACAGTGATGCAATAAAGAATAACACACCTTTATTCCCAGTTTCTTCCTAGTTTCTTCCATTTCTTCCGGGAAGAAAGGTGTTTCTTCCCTTTTTTTCCATGTTTCTTCCCACGGAAGGGAAGAAATACCTTTCTTCCCGGAAGAAAGCCAACCCTGGTTACGGTTGATGCCATCCTGTTTGATGTGGTCCGACTAACTGGTTACGGTTTATGCCATCCTGTTTTGATGTAGTACGACTAACTGGTTACAGCCATGTTACAGCCATGTGGTGTCTCCAGCCATGTGTCTGTGTGTGGTGTTTCCAACCATGTGTTAGTGTGTGGTGTCTCTAGCCATATGTGTGTGTGTGGTGTCTCCAAGCATGTGTTTGTGTGTGGTGCCTCCAGCCATCAGTCTGAATGTGGTGTCTCCAGCCATGTATCTATGTGTGGTGTCTCCAGCCATCAGTCTGTGTGAATTGCCTCCATCCATATATCTATGTGTGGTGTCTCCAGCCACCTGTGTGTGTGTGGTGTCTCCAGCCATATGTATGTGTGTGGTGTCTCCAGCCATGTGTCTGTGTGTGGTACATCCAACAATGTGTCTATGTGTGGTGTCTCCAATCATGTGTCTATGTGAAGTGGTTTACAGAAGATATAATCATTCCCATGGCTGACGAGCCCTCCCCGTGTCATGTGACCAGTGGCAGTAGTGGTGACGTCCAAGATAGATCTAAAATTGTAACGAAATGTAGGGAAGAAATCAATATAAGTTTTGTGTTTAGCTCTAGATTTTAATTAGATTTTAAGGTGTGGCATCCCTAGGTAGGCAAACATGATTAGCCCAACATTGGGCTATTTGGAGAATAACTACTTGAGACTGCCAAGATTCTAATAGTATACCAGGATTTTTATGGCAATTGATAATTGCCCAATCGGTGCATTTAGGGCTGATTAGCTGATTATATTAGGATGATTTACCCCCAAACGGCCTCTCTTTGACTTTGGCAATAAATTGGGAATGTATAATGTAGATGTATTACTGGGCCTAGAAGTATATTTTTGGCATAGATTGAAAATGCCACAGCATCTGTCAAATATCTACAATCGCAGGCGGAAAGGACAGGGAAATTAACATGGGCGAGATGACCCAAAATGTACTATTTTCAAGCTAATTGTTCAACATTTTCACACCTTATGGCATGCAGTTTTAGGGAGGGAGCTCGAGCCAGGTGAGATCCCCAGTATATCATAATTTTATGGTTTTGTGAATGCCCTGTAGCAACTGTTGAAGATTTATACCACCTGCAGACCAAAAACCAGACAAAAAACCAAAAACCAGACATTAAAAATCAGACAGTGCCTGATATATGAAGCCAGAAGACAGTGGAAATGTGAAAGAAAACATCATTAATATTTGTAGGGAATCACCAGCATAATTATTAGTACTTTTGTATACCGTACTAGATGAATTTCTCCATCAGAAATAAGAAAATAGATCACAATTCTCTCAGCATTATTACTACTTTTTCTTTGGCGTGTAGTCTGTATGTCAGCAAACATACATAATTATTATGAACTTTGTTTTTTCATAATTAATTATTCTACATTCCAGAGATTCAGACAGACATGGTGGTGACATGTGACACAGGGATACAGTACAGCTTGGATGATATCTCTGTCGACATTCAACTTGAGCCACCCTGTCTAATTTCCACACCCTAGAAGACTCCAGACGATATCCCATTAGCTGAGCCACCATCGCCCTCTCCCTCCACCTTGTCGTCACCAGTAAAGTCATCCAGCGACAACAAACCATCTGACCTCTCTATTCTGGATGCTGCAGAAGAGACCAATGATGAGGAGTCCAGTGATGAAGAGTTAGTATTATTGTGTACATTCTTTGGTTTTCCATTCCTCTGAGATTTTCAATACAACATTAGTGGGACATGGTAGTCGTGTGGTAGAGCGTCAGGCTTTCGGTCAAAGGGAACCTCCTCTGCCGTTTCAAAGCTTGGGCAATTTCATTTACCCCACTTTGCCTGTGTCTTTCGGAAGAGACAGTAAAAGCTGTTGGTCCCTTCTATCTGGTGTCTATGCCAGGGGAAGTAAAAGATCCCATGCAGGGAAATGGAAAAAAACCTGTGATGGATTCACTAGCTCTAGAGAAGGACACTCTTAAAACCAGGAGGACCACATTGGAAATAAGTGTAGTTTGGTGTGCTTTAATTATTGGATATCAACAAAATCAACAACAAAGTCAACAACAACAACATAATACCTTGAATACTGTTTTAGTCATGTTAATTTTTACCAAAAAGTTCATGAGTTGCATCACTTAAAAATGTTTATTAAAAAATAATGCAATAGAATTTGTGAATTTTCAGCTGCAAACAGAAATCTAGTAAGGGCATCAGAGAGAAGCCAACATACATGGTTTTTAAGGATCTGCTAATGCAGCTCTTCCAGTTATGTGCTGAATGTGGCCATCCAACTCAAGGCGTTATCAACAAGTCTCATAGAGATCATTCATAAATGTAGGAAGTGTGGCTGCGTGAAGACTGGTTGGATGCCCAGGCTCAAATCATGGACGAACTCAGAGAGATTGGTGGGGGCCTTGAGCTGTCCGGAGATGCTCGGTTCGACAGTCCTGGACATTGTGCAAAGTGTGGCTGTTATAGTTTGCTGGAGAACCGAATGAACAAAGTACTGGATGTCCAGCTGGTGCAGGTATTTACCATATAAGCATGATTAAATATTTATTCACCAACCAGCAAAAGCCATTAGGGGTCAATGATATTGACTCAGCTTAGTTTAATACCATATATTCAAGGACTACCTACGAAAGTAATAACCACTAAAATCTACAACTGTAATGATGCATTTACGTATAACAAATGCATTAATTAAAGTTACTGAGAGTTTTGCATAAACTAGCTGTACCAGGCATGGGGCAATTAACTTGAAAAGTTAATTAATTAAATTACAATTAAATCAGAAATGTTCCAATTATATTAACCTCCCAAATTCTTCAATTAAATTAACAATTAACTTTAATTGAATTAACAATTCCATTATTTTTGGTACAAACCAAACCAAACAGTGGCTTATTCCAGGTAATGAAGCCACTACTGAATATAAATTAACAGAGACGTACAGTTGTTTTCTCCAAGTCTTAGCTCAGAATATACAGACAATTTTCTCATATACAGAATAACCCATCTTGAAATTAACTGGACAAATCTTATAATATTCACATATCCATACTCCCAATAAATCCTCAAAATATTGCAGTATATAATATTTGTAGTGTTTTATTTTCAGGTTCTAGTAATATTGGAGGAGGAAATGTTACACAAGAATGTGCTGCAAGATGTCAAGAAACTCACCACACCATCGTACTGTCAGCCTGGAGACTTTTCACAGTCTTGTCAATCATTTTGCGACCAAACACACCAGCTTTGACAAAGTTTATATATGGTGACATTTTATGCTCATCCAAAATTATATTTAATTAATTTATATTTGACAGAAATTTTTTTCCATTTGTTTTAGAAGTACAATATTCTTGTGAACATGTTAAAGTACACAAAAATGCTAATATTATGAAATTGATCTTTCTATAGGATATGTTGGTAACATCTTTGATTATATTCTGAAAGGATACAGAGATGGGCCCAAATAACCACTGGTTGAGCTATCCTAGCTAATGATGGAGATGGTTCAGTTTCTGGCACAACTTTTCACACTTATACTGCATGCACATAATACTTGTGGTAAGAGAAGTGTTTGTCACCTTCACGTGGTTCCTACTGTGGATCACGACAGCAAACTTTGCTGTCGTGTGAACTAAGAACAGCGCATACTGACACTATCTTGTCAACTGTGGATATTGTGTTTGTTTTATACTTAGTGCCTTGGTGCTCAGTGAAGTCATCAGTTGCTGACTCGAGACGGTAGGTGCACGGTTTTGTATCGAAAGGGAAATGTGGTTGATACCAACTAAATATTCGACTGCCACATTATTCAGCTTGACGTCCCAAATGATGGTGATATGGAGCCTGATTGTTATGAAGGAAACACATTTGGCTCGGTTTCATTATTGACAGTTGCAGACCCATGTTTGCTGTTGTGACTAATTATGTACAGCAGGAACATCGTCATGTCTTCGGGATGGTCTACAACTGAGCCTCCCTTTCTGTCTCTGGTATTTCAAGAGGTACCTCTTTGACAGCCTAGACAATGTTGGTTAGTGCAACAAGGTAATGAACATAACCAGTTACACGATCCTCTCATTGCTATCTCATTTTTTCTCCAGTGGGATAGTACTTTTGTATGTTAGTATGCTGAATCAAACTCCTAAGAATGTAGATTATTATATTACATAACATAGTAGCTGTCACACCATCATGGGACCACTACCTGAATAAATGAATTCACATGGACAGTACATGTTCTCGCATTTTTAATTGCACATGTCCAAAATTGCTTCTTTCAAAAATATACAGGCTGTATACCTTGTACAGATATACATTGGGCTTTTAGAATCATCCTTACAAATACCTGTCTTAAGTTTTCATTTTGTTGTGTTTCACGTGTTGTGTTCATGAACTGTTGAATAATAACAGCAGATTATTTGGTAACAACTTTTTGTTTGTTTCACACATTATAATGGGAGTTTTTAGTTTTACAAAATCAGATAGTTTTAATATATGCAATTCACATTATAATCCATTTGTATAATGGCAATAGTATACATTACTGACAATCCTTGCTAACTGCTTTTGTAGCAATGAAAATGATTATATTCCTTGCTTCTTTGCTTCCACATCTGAGCTAGCTCAGTTTCATTATTACAAACACCCCTGTTCCGCGAGGATGGGCGGTCCTAGTAGCGCAAAGATCAATTCAAGATTTAACAAGATTTGCCATCCAAGCCAAAGGCCCAGATGGCAAGTGGACAAGGAAGCCATTGGCTTATCGAGAGTCCAACAATGTTCATCTACTTATAACCCGCCCTCCTGAGATATGTGTCAACCTTGTTTTTAAACATGTTCACACTGCTAGCATTATATATATATAGCCCTGGGGTGGGGGTTGGGCCTCTATTACTGGAGGCCTGGTGGGACAAAGTCATTTAATAATTGTTTCTCAGTGAGCAACTTTGTATTGGCAACTAAGCGATATCTCATTTTATAAACATGTATTGTATTTTATTGTATTGTTCTTGATGAGTATGTTTGTGCTAGCTGCCAAGCTACTTTTCATTGATTCATATTATTTTCTTTTGGTACAATTATTAAATGACCTTTACCAACAATCACTCTTTGTGTGTTCCTGTAGCAAACGATATATATATATATATATATATATATATATATATATATATATATATATATATATATATATATATATATATATATACATATACATATACATATACAGTCACTCATGGATTTAGATTATCCAAGCCATGTAATATTTACTACTTATCCCTTTTGTTTTGGTGCACTATATATGTATATATATATATATATATATATATATATATATATATATATATATATATATATATATATATATATATATATATATATATATATATATATATATATATATATATATATGACTGACATAATATGAATAAAATCGACAATTCGATATTGGTACTGAAACAGATTCTCGCGTGATTACTTTGATGTGCGCCGAAATAATCGCGTATAAATACCAACGCATGCTCTGTCGCGTTCGAAGTTATTCAAACGTCAGATTAGCCTATATTTTTGTTATAATGCTAGCGTTATGATTTATGTTTAATGTCAGTAAGCATTATTGTTGGTATGGTGTATTCTTTACTTAAACAATAATTATTTTAATGTTGGCTTTCTTGTCGTTACCGTGGATTATTATACCGGCTCTCTGATTTAAAGTACATTACGTGTCGTACTTCCGTTATATTAGTGTTACATTGTGTACCAGAGGCACCACGGGTTATTTCACCGTTATATTAGTGTTACATTGTGTACCAGAGGCACCACGGGTTATTTCACCGTTATATTAGTGTTACATTGTGTACCAGAGGCACCACGGGTTATTTCACCGTTATAGATTTAACAAGATTTAACAAGATTTGCCATCCAAGCCAAAGGCCCAGATGGCAAGTGGACAAGGAAGCCATTGGCTTATCGAGAGTCCAACAATGTTCATCTACTTATAGCCTGCCCTCCTGAGATATGTGTCAACCTTGTTTTTAAACATATTCACGCTGCTAGCAGTTACACAATCTGTTGACAATTTGTTCCATTCATTTATTGTCCTCTGTGAGAACGAGTGCTTCCTGATGTCCAATCTACATTGATCCTTTACTAATTTTACCTCATGTCCTCTAGTTCTGCTATCCTTCTTGAGTGAGAAAAACATATTTCTATCAATATTTTCATACCCATTCAATATCTTAAAAACTTCAATCTGATCTCCTCTTAACCTCCTTGTCTCTAGAGTTGTTAAACCACATTCTTTCAGGTGTTCTTCATAACTAAGGTCTCTCAGTTCTGGAATCATTTTAGTTGCTCTCCTTTGTATGCGTTCAAGCGTATCTATATCCTTCTTACGATATGGTCTCCATGCTTGTATACAGTATTCTAAATGAGGTCTAACTATTGCTTTATAAAGAGGTATAATTAACTTTTTTCCCTTGTATGTTATGTTTCTTCTAATCAATCCAAGAATTTGATTACCCTTTGAAGCTGCAATACCACACTGCTCTGAAACTTTCATATCAGCGCTTATTGTAACTCCTAAGTCCTTTTCTTTTACAGTAGTACCCAGAACAGTATCTCCCATTCTATAGTTTACATTCAAGTTCCTATGTCCTGTATGTAGGCATTTACATTTCCCAAAATTGAACAACATCTGCCATTTCTCAGACCATTTCACTAATCTGTCTAGATCGTTTTGTAAATGTTGTTTATCACCATCAGTATTAACCTTTCTAAACAGTTTTGTGTCATCCGCAAATTTCAGTACGTTACTTGTTATACTGTCGTCCAAGTCATTGATATAAATTAAGAATAATATAGGTCCTAATACTGATCCTTGAGGTACCCCACTCAAAACCGATTTCCAATTTGAAACTTCTCCATCTACTACAACTCGTATATTAGTGTTACATTGTGTACCAGAGGCACCACGGGTTATTTCACCGTTATATTAGTGTTACATTGTGTACCAGAGGCACCACGGGTTATTTCACCGTTATATTAGTGTTACATTGTGCACCAGAGGCACCACGGGTTATTTCACCGTTATATTAGTGTTACATTGTGCACCAGAGGCACCACGGGTTATTTCACCGTTATATTAGTGTTACATTGTGCACCAGAGGCACCACGGATTATTTCACCGTTATATTAGTGTTACATTGTGCACCAGAGGCACCACGGATTATTTCACCGTTATATTAGTGTTACATTGTGCACCAGAGGCACCACGGGTTATTTCACCGTTATATTAGTGTTACATTGTGCACCAGAGGCACCACGGGTTATTTCACCGTTATATTAGTGTTACATTGTGCACCAGAGGCACCACGGGTTATTTCACCGTTATATTAGTGTTACATTGTGCACCAGAGGCACCACGGATTATTTCACCGTTATATTAGTGTTACATTGTGCACCAGAGGCACCACGGATTATTTCACCGTTATATTAGTGTTACATTGTGCACCAGAGGCACCACGGATTATTTCACCGTTATATTAGTGTTACATTGTGCACCAGAGGCACCACGGATTATTTCACCATTATATTAGTGTTACATTGTGCACCAGAGGCACCACGGGTTATTTTGGGCAGCCTCTATAACACCAATATTTTGTTAACGCGAACCAGGAATTATATTGTTATTCCCGACACAGATTGTTCGTTGCCAACTGTACTGTTATTGTATTTGGAGATGATACGCACAAAACATCAGTCTTGTCACCAGATGATACAAACATAATATCAGTCTTGTCACCAGACGATACAAACATAATATCAGTCTTGTCACCAGATGATACAAACATAATATCAGTCTTGTCACCAGACGATACAAACATAATATCAGTCTTGTCACCAGATGATACAAACATAATATCAGTCTTGTCACCAGACGATACAAACATAATATCAGTCTTGTCACCAGATGATACAAACATAATATCAGTCTTGTCACCAGACGATACAAACATAATATCAGTCTTGTCACCAGATGATACAAACATAATATCAGTCTTGTCACCAGACGATACAAACATAATATCAGTCTTGTCACCAGATGATACAAACATAATATCAGTCTTGTCACCAGATGATACAAACATAATATCAGTCTTGTCATCAGATGATACAAACATAATATCAGTCTTGTCACCAGACGATACAAATATAATATCAGTCTTGTCACCAGATGATACAAACATAATATCAGTCTTGTCATCAGACGATACAAACATAATATCAGTCTTGCCATCAGATGATACAAACATAATATCAGTCTTGTCACCAGATGATACAAACATAATATCAGTCTTGTCACCAGACGATACAAACATAATATCAGTCTTGTCACCAGATGATACAAACATAATATCAGTCTTGTCACCAGACGATACAAACATAATATAAGTCTTGCCATCAGATGATACAAACATAATATCAGTCTTGTCATCAGATGATACAAACATAATATCAGTCTTGTCACCAGACGATACAAATATAATATCAGTCTTGTCACCAGATGATACAAACATAATATCAGTCTTGTCATCAGACGATACAAACATAATATCAGTCTTGCCATCAGATGATACAAACATAATATCAGTCTTGTCATCAGAAGATACAAACATAATATCAGTCTTGTCATCAGATGATACAAACATAATATCAGTCTTGTCATCAGATGATACAAACATAATATCAGTCTTGTCATCAGATGATACAAACATAATATCAGTCTTGTCATCAGATGATACAAACATAATATCAGTCTTGTCATCAGATGATACAAACATAATATCAGTCTTGTCATCAGATGATACAAACATAATATCAGTCTTGTCATCAGATGATACAAACATAACATCAGTCTTGTCATCAGATGATATACACATAACATCAGTCTTGTCATCAGATGATACAAACATAATATCAGTCTTGTCATCAGATGATACAAACATAATATCAGTCTTGTCATCAGATGATACAAACATAATATCAGTCTTGTCATCAGATGATACAAACATAATATCAGTCTTGTCATCAGATGATATACACATAACATCAGTCTTGTCATCAGATGATATACACAAATTAACATCAGTCTTGTCATCAAATGATACAGACATAACATCAGTCTTGTCATAATTTAGCTACATTCAGAATGCATATATGTGTAGCTCCCAGCACAAGCAACACACCAATATGATCAATGTCATGATCATTTGAAACAAAACTTCACCTGGTCAATGTGTCCTTCGTTGCAATGTTATTTATGTCATTGACACAGTGCTCCGCTTTGGAGCAGAAATGTAGTCAAAACACTGCATCTGCAACAACATTGGAAGGTTTTTTTTTCAATGTGTACACAAACTCAAGTTGTATTCAGAGTAAATTGAAGCCCATCGAGTTATTTTAGCAGTATTATGTCCAGGTTGAGTAGTGGTCTGAAGTGGACCCATGGTAAGCTTACAGTGTAACCACAACTTAATATAACTTCCTTATTTGTATTTCAAATTATATGTTGTTTGGTACATATTTGCTTCATCTTAAGGTTGATTACTGTGAACAGTTGCATTGTAGACACAATTTAATTCGACGCATTCACCTAATCTGTCACCTCCATACCTTTATCTTTGGGGTTATCTTATATTAAGGACAACGTCTACCAAATAATGCCATAAATGGCTTAAATATCCATAAATGGCTTAAAACAAAATCTGACAAAATCCGTTCAGTCAATCACTGTAGCCGAGTGTCTTGTCAAATATTGCGCGCCGAACTCGAGTGTGTCTGTAGCTCGGAGACTGACACACATATAGCACGCGCTCCAACCTCGACCAAATCAACTACATATCCATCCTAAACTTGCCACCAGTGGATTATCTAGGATCCCGCAAAGGGAGAGGTCAAATGGGGGGGTCAAAGGGGGAGGTCAAAGGGGTTAAGCTTAGTCACTGCTTAGTTTCCCATGCTACCATGCCATGTTCTAAGTTCCGTCTGTTGTTTTGTACGCGATGACGTAAACAATGCTTTCGTCGTCATCGAACGTGCGCAGTGGAGAATGGCAGCGGAGAACCGCGAAAGTGCGCAAGGTTGGGGATGAGTAAACTGGCGCGGAAGAAAGCGGAGAGAATTAACCGACGATACGTTTCAAACATATACAATTTATTTTTACGACTTAGAAAGCACGTTGTCCACCAGTTGCGTATTTAGGGGGGTATTGACCCATGCCCCCCCCCCGTTTAATGTTTAGATTTTTTTTCACATGTAACATGTTGCGCCACTACACGGTAGCATGGTGAACTAAGCTTGGGCCCTTTGGCCTCCACCTTTGCGAGATGCTAGATACGCGACACTGATGCCCACCGACTGCGGTGCCGGGCGGCTTCTCTTCGTCATCGCACGTATCATTTCGTACGCGTTCAATACGATAATTCGTATTGCGCCCTGTAGCCTACCGTACGGTTCATATTGAACGCGTGTGTAATAACAGTTTGTAATAACAGTTTGTACGCAATTGTTTACCAGATGTTTATCGGAAACAGTGGTTTACCATATCTGCTAAACCGGCTGTTCTCAACCTGTTTGCCTCCAATGCCCCCCTGTGTCCAATACAAAATTCCAGGGACACCCCTTTCATAAAATATGGCATCCCCCGACCCCCCGTCTTTTCGCTAAAATAATGTTAAAAGTTACTGCTTTTAAAATGTGTGTGTTTAAACATTAAAAGAAAACGTGCTTGCTGTTGCTAGTGCCATTACACTGCTTCTTAACTATTACTAATCCAATAAACATATTTAAATGACATAAATGTCACAGTATATCAATATGTCAGCCTGTATTTACTGGCACTTATTTTGAGGAGGATGGACAAGTAATAGATTTGTCCATTTTCTTCTCCGTTTAACGATGCACAGCACCAAAAACTTAGCCGCAAAGCTCCACAATGAATCCGCAAGAGGCGCCGCTTATAGTAGCACCTGGCGGATTCACTGTGAAACTATTGCGAAACTATTGCGTATGATAATCGTGGAGCTTTGCATTAGTTTAAATTTTTCGATCGTTATACAGCAGTAAATGTATGGTTTTGTTAACGTGATGTGTGTGTGTGTGTGTGTGTGTGTGTGTGTGTGTGTGTGTGTGTGTGTGTGTGTGTGTGTGTGTGTGTGTGTGTGTGTGTGTGTGTGTGTGTGTGTGTGTGTGTGTGTGTGTGTGTGTGTGTGTGTGTGTGTGTGTGTGTGTGTGTGTGTGTGTGTGTGTGTGTGTGTGTGTGTGTGTGTATAGTAGATACACGAGGGAAGTTTGGCAGCTATAGGTGGTCGCTTTCTTAGTTAGGTCAGTAACTTTAATTTTGTTTTACCAGGTAATTTATAAATTATTTTCCCCAGCCATCTCGCGGACCCCAGTTGGCCGAGGAACCCCGGTTGAGAAAAGCTGTACTAAACAGCAATGAAGGATTTTGAGCGTTGGGTTAGGGTGGGACAAGGAGCCTTAGAGGAAACTGGCCATAATTATTCATAAACTTATTATTTTGTGGCATATATGCCGTTGTTGTGTGGTATGTAATACTAAAACATTATTGATGTTTGATAACACTAACAGTATGTAATCGTTAATTAAATAGAATTTAAGGGGGCGCCTTACCTCATGCCTGAGCTTGGGCAAGACGATGGGACAAGAGACCCCCGGGGGCGTTTTGCCCCACAAGAGTAACCCTATTCCTCCGCTGTAAATAATACGAATACTGAAATTATACAAAATAGTGCTAAATGTAAAAAAATGCATTATTTTTTATTTTATCCAAACAAGCAACAATCGCACATCTTTCAGGCACTATCGAACTCGCTGGTAGGACAGATATGTATAATGTTATATTGTGGTCAATGCCCAGGCATCATCCGGACTTTGCCGTTCATATCGGCTGGTTTGTATCGCACAGTTCTGCATTAAACTATTTCATTAAAGCACGGGTCTTATCAATTGGCGATCCGACCACTGCCACCATACCAATTGATAACATCTTGGACCACAATATAACAGAATACTGTCCCTCGGCAAACTGTGTGTGATAAATTCCAGTTTATTAGGAAACAATAAAAACTTAAATGGCCTTAATTTCTAGTATGCGGCATGTTGATAACCGAGGATAATGCGTATTGTGTAATACGCACTTACATACTGTGTACTCCGTATTGTGTAATACGCACTTACATACCGTGTACTCCGTATTGTGTAATACGCACTTACATACCGTGTACTCCGTATTGTGTAATACGCACTTACATACCGTGTACTCCGTATTGTGTAATACGCACTTACATACCGTGTACTCCGTATTGTGTAATACGCACTTACATACCGTGTACTCCGTATTGTGTAATACGCACTTACATACCGTGTACTCCGTATTGTGTAATACGCACTTACATACCGTGTACTCCGAATTGTGTAATACGCACTTACATACCGTGTACTCCGTATTGTGTAATACGCACTTACATACCGTGTACTCCGAATTGTGTAATACGCACTTACATACCGTGTACTCCGTATTGTGTAATACGCACTTACATACCGTGTACTCCGAATTGTGTAATACGCACTTACATACCGTGTACTCCGTATTGTGTAATACGCACTTACATACCGTGTACTCCGTATTGTGTAATACGCACTTACATACCGTGTACTCCGTATTGTGTAATACGCACTTACATACCGTGTACTCCGTATTGTGTAATACGCACTTACATACCGTGTACTCCGTATTGTGTAATACGCACTTACATACCGTGTACTCCGTATTGTGTAATACGCACTTACATACCGTGTACTCCGTATTGTGTAATACGCACTTACATACCGTGTACTCCGTATTGTGTAATACGCACTTACATACCGTGTACTCCGTATTGTGTAATACGCACTTACATACCGTGTACTCCGTATTGTGTAATACGCACTTACATACCGTGTACTCCGTATTGTGTAATACGCACTTACATACTGTGTACTCCGAATTGCCACTTATCATCTATACGAAATAATAGATCGTACATTTGAAAAAACGTAGCTTTTGTTAAAATAAAAAAATTCCACTACCTAAGTACGACTATAAATTTACCAAAGCATACTAGCACCTATATTTTGTAACAATACATGGAATTGTGTATACTAGCGATGAACATAAAACAGTTGAAGCATTATCTGTGTGTTTCAGCACAACATTGAAAATATACAATCTTTACTTCAGCCATGCAGGAAAACTAATAATGCAGATTTTTTCATAACCGTTTCGTCTGCATAAGCTTTTGTGTAGAATATGCACTAGATAGCAGCATTGCATTAATCAACCAGAGACAGACAGCAAGCATCCCTTCTGCAGCTCCGCCGTTGCTCGTCATTGAACACTCTAATTAATACATTCATTTATTTATTTTTTACTTAATTAATTAATTAAACATTAAAGGTGAGCCTGATATGCTGTCATACCAGATAATCGATTAAATAAAAAAGTACTTAAAAAATACATTTTTATTATATTTTTTTAAATACTTTTTCTAAAATATAAAAAAAAAAAACTTTTTCTGGGTATTTTTTTATTTTGTCTTAGAAATAAATTATATATATTTATCGAATATTTGACCCATTCCTGGTTATTTTTAATTAAATATATTGTACAGAAGGGGCAAGACCAGTCACCCAAAGATCTAGGCGTCCGCCAATAGGGTAAAACGCCTCGATAGGCGTCTTGCCCCATAACAGTAACTGTCTTTTTCAAGTTCAACAAGTTCAACTTGCATAAGATGAAATAAGGTTCCTTACAAAACAAAAATAACTTAAATGGATATAGTTTTTACGGTGGGTATAGCGTAATATGCATTTATTAGGTAATACATCGTACTCCAAACTGATACGTACCATCAATACGAAATAATAAATCGTACATTTGAAAGCACGTAACTTTTATCAAAGTAAAACATTTCCCACTACGTAATCACGAATATAAACTGACCAATTCGTGTGGGCACTCTAAGAAGCATCTTGCCCCCAGTATACAATTTTATTTCAGCCATGCAGGAGAATTAAAATGCAGATTTTTTCCTAACCGTCTATTTTATTTGCATGCGATTTTGGGCAGAATATGCACTAGATAGAATCACGGTATTCACCCACAAGATACACACAGCACGCACGCACGCACGCACGCACGCACGCACGCACGCACGCACGCACGCACGCACGCACGCACGCACGCACGCACGCACGCACGCACACACACACACACACACACACACACACACACACACACATATATATCAAATTATATATCTCTCCGTAGGACACACGATTTGCATTATCGTGAACATTTATGAACACGTTTGGAGTAAATATTTATGATATGTGGTTCGCCTGACACTGGCCACACTGCGATGCTAGAGACAGCTATTCAGAAAGTGGCTGAGGGACGCCACTCTACTCCGACTACGCGATATATCGGCTGCGGTGCCTTGACGGTGAACACTTCATCGCTGGTAAAAGGTTCTTGAGTTTTACCAAGAATGCCATCCAAAGCTTCATGAAAGCTTCATATGGCAAGTTGACAAGGAAGCCAGTGGCATATCGAGAGTTTTCATTAATGTGTAGCCTGCAATTATCAACTATTTGTTCATTTTATTTTAAAATATATTCACATTGCTAGCAATGACACAATCAGTAGATTATTTCTATTCAGCTGTGGGAGAATGAGTACTTTCTCCATTCTCATAATCCAATCTACAGGGTTCGTTTATTAACGCTGCTTCGTGTCATCTGGTTCTACTGCCCAATTTAAGTCTGAATAAAATATTTCTATCAATATCTCCGTAATCATTCGAAATTATAAAACTTCTACTTGGTCTCCTCTTAATCACCTGGTCTCTGGTGTTGCTAAACCACATTCCAACTAATATCTTTCAGTCCTTGATTAAGCTTAGTTGATCTTCTCGGTATTCTTTTTAGTACCATACATCTACAGTTTAAATGTCCTTCTTACGACACGTCCTACATGCTTGTATACAATATTCCAAACGAGACTTAACTAATGCTTTGTACAAGGCAACCATTTGTACAAGGGCAACATTTGTTATTTGTCTTTGTATGCATGATACTTCATACATTTCCTCTTAATCTTACTAAATATATATATATATATATCAACATTTAAAATTATGTTCAGTGATATCCACTTGATTTAATTAAGAAGTGCATCTTCACACGAGTGTTTTGCAGTTGGACAACGTATTTAGGTAGCTCTGTGTAAGGGCTACCCTTGTTTAGTAAAACAAATCTGGGCCTCAATCTGGGATATAGGGGAAGGCAGTGTTAGTTGAGTCATTTTTAATTAATTTTGAAATCTAGGACGCAATCATATTTCTAAGTCAAAATTGTTTTTATTCACATCAACTATGATTATGTGTACATCATTTTAGACCAAGATAATTTATCTAGCATGTATAGATAAATATATGTAGCTGGTTCAAACAGGGTTGGTAAACTAGCTCAACTTACACCATAGCTGAGGAACTTGCTGGGAGCTTGGGGTGACCACGTGACATTGTGTACGCCGCCGGTGGGGTAAGTTCAAAACAACCCCCCACCCACCCACCCCCATCCAGAAAACATTACGGTAGTGGCTTAAACCTAGGTTCAAATCACTAGAGTGTCTTAATTTAGATTCAACTCAGTACAATAGCCAAATTCTAGACACTGTAGTTACGCTTAAAACACTCAGCGCGTATGCTCAAAACACTTAAAACCAAACAAAACGCATATATCTGCACGTAACATCAATTGTATTTAAAGCACAATGCAAATAGATGCACGCCATCAAGTCGATGTCAAGTGCAGTTAAAGTTAAAACACCATGCACGATTTATTCGACATGTTGTAAGCATATTGATAGGCTCGGGCTTACCTTCCAATCACTTTATACATCATAATACAAAACGAAGCACTTAATCACAATCTGCTTTATATGCTTCATTCTTAAATTCATTCAAACGGTTCAAGAGGAAGATGTCCCACTGGAAGTTCAAAACTTCACAAATAGAGGCCACCTTACTGGATATCACCAAGAAGTCACTACAGGAGGAAACATAACTGAGATATGCACAAACCTAAATATGGATCACATAATGGAACTGTTTAAGCTCATCGTCACAACCACATATTTTGGCTTCAGGGTACAATTGATCAGCACAAATTTGGCAATGCCATGGGGAGTCCAGTGCACCTGTAACAGCAATTTTGTGTGTGGAATGGCTGGAACAGCAAGCCATTGTCACAGCGCCAATAACCGGCACACCAAAACTATGGAAGTTGGAACAAATGAACAGTATACGCACAACAGGTAGCGTAAAGGTGAGTACAAATAAAACAGCGATACGTCCTTGCCTTTCCTGGATGCAAAGAAGGATGGAAATTCAGTGTATCGGACGAAAACTCACACTGACCAGTATCTGAACTTTAGTTCTCCCCATCCGCTACATCAGAAACTGGATGTTATCAAAACATTATTGGATAGATGCAACAACATCGTATCGGTGCCGGAGGACAGAGCGAAAGAGGTCGCCCGTAGCACATCACACTGCCACCATCCAGTATCTCAAAGGAGAACAGTACAGAACAAAACATGCACAGCGTATATTAAACCATCGCAGTGTCACATAAGCTGTCGAAATAGGGAGAACGCTTAGAACAAGAATCGCTCGATGCAAGAAGGGGGAGGGGGGTCGATATCAGAATGGCGTATCTAGGCTCTCGCAAGGGGTGAGTGTTAGACGGATCAAGGGGCCATATGGATCAGAAAGACAACACCTATAATAAATCGAGACGAGGGGGGCCCAACTCAACCACGTATGGAACAGCCTGCTTTCCATATAATGCAAAAAACTAAGTCATCCCAGAATTCAATTCCTGAAGAAGGCAACCCATGACTGCTGAAATGTTGTAGTGAGTAATATTTAACAGTTGTGGTTAAAAGAACATCTATATTAAACATCTATATAAAACAAAATGTACCAGTACTGTTTTCATAAAATCCGAACATCGATGTATGGCTTTTATCACATTTTTATCACATTCTTCCTCGTACACGCACTCGGCACTGAGAGCCCTTCACAGCGACACCCGACCATACGTAAGCAGACTACAGAAGAGTCTGACACGTTGACGCTCAGGAGCAGGAGCCAAACACGCCTCTATAAAGAGCGGTGTTGCATTGGTAAGCCACGTCATTCTTCTAATAGCAGCGAATCACGAGTTACTTAAACTGCCTGCCCTAAACACGTATCAACAAGGAACGGTGTTGCATTGGTAAGCCACGTCATTCTTCTAACAGCAGCGAATCACGAGTTACTTAAACAGCCTGCCCTAAACACGTATCAACAAGGAACGGTGTTGCATTGGTAAGTCGCGTCATTCTTCTAATAGCAGCGAATAACGAGTTACTTAAACAGCCTGCCCTAAACACGTATCAACAAGGAACGGTGTTGCATTGGTAAGTCGCGTCATTCTTCTAATTAGTCCGATATTATATGTATGCGACCTAACTATGTAACATCTGTACCCGATACACCGCTTGTCGCACGTGTGCATTCTTGAACATCATAAATCTTGTATTGAGAATGATCTTTATCTACTAATAGTAGCGAATCACGAGTTACTTAAACGACCAGTCCAATAATTAATATTAACACATATGTCATGCGTGCAAGCCGTTAATTGAATAGTTAGGCATTATTTCAAATGCTACATAAGTGTAAGCATGGTATTCTTGTCATAAGCAGGGCGCTGGAAATAATACAAAGAAGAGCAATTAATTGATCTCAGAAGCGAGAGACCAAAACAATAATATCGTTTGACATATCTAGAGAGACAAGGATATTAAAAGGTCACCAAACGGAAAAATAAAAGTATTATCTACAAACTTCAGTGGTGGAAGAACTACAGGTCGCGTAGTAGCATTAATAAAAGGCCAGTGTACTTTGGATATACCCAAGAAAGTACTAATTTCAATTGCATGAATGATGCTTATCACACTTGACGACACACGCGCCGGTCACGTACAATACAATGTTTTCTCGTCTTTCAGGAGACTGTTGCTGAATAGTGTGCGTAATGGCGTCAATGCAAATTGTAAGTAACTCTTTTATCTTTTCTTTGATCGTCTCGTTAATTTGCTTTGATCGTCCCGTTAACTGGTCAGAGAGAGAGAGAGAGAGAGAGAGAGAGAGAGAGAGAGAGAGGGAGAGGGAGAGGGAGAGGGAGAGGGAGAGGGAGAGGGAGAGGGAGAGGGAGAGGGAGAGAGGGTGGGTGGGTGGGTGGGTGGGTGGGTGGGTGGGAGGGAGGGAGGGAGGTAGGGAGGGAATGAGGGAGGGAGGGAGGGAGCGAGAGAGAGAGGGGTGAGGGAGATAGGGAGGGAGTGGGGGAGTGAGGGAGGGAGGGAGGGAGGGAGGGAGGGAGGGAGGGAGGGAGGGAGGGAGGGAGGGAGGGAGGGAGGGAGGGAACGAGCGAGCGATCGAGAGAGAGGGGGGCGTGCCACGCACACCACCTTTAATAACGAAATTAGCGTCACCATAAACGGGCGTCTACTTGTCACGAGAAGTTAATCCAAATAATAACCGTATAATAATGTAATAATCTTAAAGAAAACAATGTCAAATCGAGAAAGAGGTAGCTCGTAGCGATGACGAGTAGAGTGGTTTATTCAATAATGCAATACAAAAAACTTGGGTTTTTAGTTAACGGAGAAATGTTACTCATTTCTTGCCGACTTAACGCTAATATGAAATGAGTTGCACAGAGTAGGTGCGGCAACTAGAACACTATAGTTCTGACGTTTGTGAGGGAACGAAAAGTAGATTAGAACTAGATAATCGAAGCTGTCTGGGCTGTTTTGCAGATGCGAGCAATGAATGTAAATATGCTGGTTGTTTGGATGAAAGTGCTTGACTTGATAGGTAACTGTGCAGATCTTAAAAACAATGCGATATGGGACAGGGAGCCAGTGCGATATGGAACAGGGACCAGTGCGATATGGGACAGGGAGCCAGTGCGATATGGGACAGGGAGCCAGTGCGATATGGGACAGGGAGCCAGTGCGATATGAGACAGGGAGCCAGTGCAGTGATTCAAGAAATTGCACCGTAATTTCTTGCAGTGCGTCGTGCTGCTGTGCATGTGCATATGCACTGTGGCGATGGTGACTCTCGGAGACAGGCACAAGTGCGTGCAGGAGTGCACGGAGCAGTTGGGCCGCTGCCTACGAGAGTGCGGGATGCCGAGACAAGTCAGGAGGGCGGAGTGCCAAGAAATCTACCGACTGTGCATAGTTGCGTGCACTAAAAAACAATAGCAACACCGGCAGATCCGAGCAACATTCTGGAGCGTGTGTCACCAGAAACGTAGCCAACCAATGGAACATTGAACTTATTAATTGTAGTTAATTAATTACTGTTCTCTCCACACGCACGCGCACGCGCACGCGCACGCGCACGCGCATTGATATTAAACGTATCCCTAATAATAACACACGGATGAAATCGATTGGAACGGAAATGTTTGGAATATTTACACAATTAACGTGTAATAACAGTTACATAATATTAGTTTACTAATATTTTACCTGTTATACATTGTTCATTCGTTATTTGTTGGTGCGCATAGCCACGTCTGGTACAGATTATGTTCTACCAATTAAATTCATATTTACATAAATTAACACAAATCTCCGTGTTGCGTAATATGCTTACTGGAAGGCGGGGCATATTCGTATAGTATAGTATAGTATCCATAAAGCATAATTACTATTTATGCCAAAAGGATATAATTTGGCCTTGGTAGCTAGTAGATGTAGTAGTTGACAATTGTCAGTTACCAGACCACAATTCCAATAAAAAAGATATGTTTAACCTAATTGTATCGATCGCTAGTGTGTAACCGTGCCCGGGGTAACGGGCAGGGGTGTGTAACCGTGCCCGGGGTAACGGGCAGGGGTGTGCAACCGTGCCTGGGTAACGGGCAGGGGTGTGCAACCGTGCCTGGGGTAACGGGCAGGGGTGTGCAACCGTGCCTGGGTAACGGGCAGGGGTGTGCGACCGTGCCCGGGGTAACGGGCAGGGATGTGCGACCGTGCCCGGGGTAACGGGCAGGGGTGTGCAACCGTGCCTGGGTAACGGGCAGGGGTGTGCGACCGTGCCCGGGGTAACGGGCAGGGATGTGCGACCGTGCCCGGGGTAACGGGCAGGGGTGTGCAACCGTGCCTGGGTAACGGGCAGGGGTGTGCAACCGTGCCCGGGGTAACGGGCAGGGATGTGCAACCGTGCCTGGGGTAACGGGCAGGGGTGTGCGACCGTGCCTGGGGTAACGGGCAGGGGTGTGTAACCGTGCCCAGGGTAACGGGCAGGGGTGTGTAACCGTGCCCGGGGTAATGGGCAGGGGTGTGCAACCGTGCCTGGGGTAACGGGCTGGGGTGTGCAACCGTGCCCGGGGTAACGGGCAGGGATGTGCAACCGTGCCTGGGGTAACGGGCTGGGGTGTGCAACCGTGCTCGGGGTAACGGGCAGGGATGTGCAACCGTGCCTGGGGTAACGGGCAGGGGTGTGCAACCGTGCTCGGGGTAACGGGCAGGGATGTGCAACCGTGCCCGGGGTGGGGTGTGTGACAGTGTCCGGGGTAATGGGCAGGGGTGTGCGACCGTGCCCGGGGTAACGGGCAGGGGTGTGCGACCGTGCCTTGTCTGCTCGATGCGTTGTTCTAGACGACCTCGCACCAGCTTCACGTGGTAGTGGAGTGGTGGAGTTTAACTCCCCTCCAACGGCTCACTCTCACTCAAGCAGCGGGAGACACTTGTTCGTTTACCCCACGTAGAACACGTACAGCACGTCGGTAGCCTGTGTACGTGTGACCTTCAACTAGACCGACGTACGACCGGCTGGAGAGCTTCCTTGTGCATTTTCGAAGCATGCATCGACCTGTTGTAGGGGAGACCGGGGCTAGTTACAATTTTTTTGAAAAAAGTATTTTAGATGCATTGTTTTTTGTCAACGCATACATTTAATTTATTATTCGTATTAATGAAATGTACCAATGATATTTCATATTATAGTTAGATAGATATGTGAAGTTTCCCAGGCGCTGTCAACTGTAACAACTAACCCCGTAAGCGGGGCAAGTTGTTACAACAAAGAACGCGTGGTTCGCAAAGCAAGTGTCACTCGTACATGTTACTGTTATTACATTAATCGGATTATACACACTTATACATCTTATACACAGTGTGCCTACCAATGTAGGTGTCCACAGCTTCATATATTAAACTTTTCATTTGTAGTTAATAAAAGGGACACATTCTCCGGATTCTTACATAAAAGAACTGTGAATAGAATAGAAATTATTGAATGGAATATGAAACAGTGAATGGCACTATATCTTTAATGGCACTATATCTTTAATGCGACTTCTACTTGATACACACACGTACGCACACACACGTACGCACACACACGTACGCACACACACACTCACAAACATCCACACATGGCAATGAATCATGGGATATATAGTAATTGGTCAAATAGGGCTGTGCCATAGAGATACAACAGGATTGCCATCCAAAGCAAAACACCAAGATGGCAAGATGGTGGACAAGGAAGTCATTGGCTTATCAAGAGTCTAACACTTCTACATCTCAGTGCCCTTCTGAGATATATTTATACATATTCACACTGCTGGCATTTACAGAACTGGTTATAAATCAGTACATTAGGCTTCACACGTTGTGGTTAAATAAATGTTGTTGTTTCAGTCATTGTCAGCACACAACTCGCTGGCTGGGCCATCGGTGCGAGCCGCCCGAACGTTGTTAGTTGTAACAACTTGCCCCAATACAATTGTAACAACTTGCCCCAAAGACAAATTTGCACTTGAACGCACATGGACGATAACAAATCCTAAAGTTCAGTGTAATTTCTACTTGGCATCACCCCTTATACTATACAGTATATGTTTCAAGTTTCATTCACGAAACATTAAGAGTGGTTGCGTGAGATGATATTATGTGAGCAAACCAAAAACAGCCTTAGGAGGTTAAAAAGTCGTTTTTGCCCACACATCGTTAGACGCAGCACAGTTGCACACTGGACTGGTGAGATATGCCACACTGGACTGGCGAGATATGCCACACATTATGACACACTGGACTGGCGAGATATGCCACACATTATGACACACGGGACTGGCGAGATATGCCACACATTATGACACACTGGACTGGCGAGATATGCCACACATTATGACACACTGGACTGGCGAGATATGCCACACATTATGACACACTGGACTGGCGAGATATGCCACACATTATGACACACTGGACTGGCGAGATATGCCACACATTATGACACACTGGACTGGCGAGATATGCCACACATTATGACACACTGGACTGGCGAGATATGCCACACATTATGACACACTGGACTGGCGAGATATGCCACACATTATGACACACGGGACTGGCGAGATATGCCACACATTATGACACACTGGACTGGCGAGATATGCCACACATTATGACACACTGGACTGGCGAGATATGCCACACATTATGACACACTGGACTGGCGAGATATGCCACACATTATGACACACTGGACTGGCGAGATATGCCACACATTATGACACACTGGACTGGCGAGATATGCCACACATTATGACACACTGGACTGGCGAGATATGCCACACATTATGACACACTGGACTGGCGAGATATGCCACACATTATGACACACTGGACTGGCGAGATATGCCACACATTATGACACACTGGACTGGCGAGATATGCCACACATTATGACACACTGGACTGGCGAGATATGCCACACAATAGCAGGGATATGGCATCATTATAGTTAGATAAATGTACCCGCATTACCAGTACTACCATACTTACATTATATAAAGTTTGAGAAGACGGATACACCAAGACATATCATGGAGAAATACAAGTCGTCACAAGCATCAATGTTAATTTGTCTAGCTGCCCATCTGGTTCCAACAATCCTAATCCAATGGATGAAGACAGACTACTTTTCTGTCTCCAAAATACAGCTCTACTGACAGGTTCTGACAATTGAGAAACTGTGATATGCATTCACTATATTTCAGGTCTAATGTTTCATATTTATTAATTTATATACCAGGCATGAGTTAATTTCAATTGTTAATTGAATTAATAAACTTTTCCAGAAAGGCTAATTTAATTTAATAATTAATTAATTTTACCAAAAGGGCTTAATTTAACTTCATTGACAAATTCCCAATTAACTCTCAATGAAGTGTTCATTTAATAGTTGGTATTAATGGATAGTTCATAGCCATGTTATCCACGTGTTTCCAGAAGGCTTGCAGTCACTGGCCTATGATAGATCAGGTTCAAGCCTGTGTGAATGGGAGGGAGAACATCACAGAGCACATAGACACTGTACCAACTGGGGTGGGCTGGTAGGGCTGGTCATTCAGGCTGTGAAATGGAGGGAAGGCCTAGACAATAGAATGTCCTCTGGTAGGGTGATAAGTTGACACTAATGGTGTCTTCTGCAAATATTTGTTTAAAGTAAACATTTGTGGCTGTATAGTTGCAGCCAAGCGGACCTATGGGACCATTAGACCTATAACCGTTAATGGGGAGATGTAGAAAAAGGTAACGTAGCTTCAGTTTGAGATACTATTAATCAAAAGCTTGCCATTTCTAGTGGTACATAAAATACTGTATACATATTTAAATGTAGTGTGTGAGGGGGAACCTAACGATTTGGTATAAAACACTGCATAAATAACTTGGTGCATAGACATTATGTCTGTAGTTTTGTTATTTTGGTGGTTGAGCACAAGAGGAAACCCTGCACCTGCATATCTACAGCCACAACTTCTCAAACCCTTCATAACATTTTTTATTTTTTTAAACAAGTATCGACAACTTTTTAAAATGTGATCAAATGCCCCATGAAGAAATGTCTTGGCATGTAAATATTGTACGAGCATATATTTTCCAACAAATAAACAAAACACATTCCTAGTACAAGTCTTGTAATTTTAGAACTGTTTTAAATTCCATATGTAAACATTTCTACCAACTCATGATTTAATTGAATTAAAGTTAATTGTTAATTTAATTTAATTGAAGGATTTGGGAGGTTAATTTAATTTAAGTGACCTGGGAAATGTGAGGTTAATTTAATTTAATTGGAGAATTTCTGAGTTAATTGTAACTTAATTAATAAACTTTCAAGTTAATTGTCCCATGCCTGTTATAGACGCTTCTGTATGTAAGCATGCAAACAATGGTCTACATAAATATTACATACATAATCGACATACATATATAAATGCAATGCTTACATCAAGTTTAACCATTAGCAACATAATACATGTACAGTCAAACCTATCTAAAGTGTCTCTTAATACAAATGGATGACTAATGCAGGTAATTTAACTTGTGAAACTCGTCTGAAAGGAGGAGTTGACTGTGGTCGTTGATGACAGGTGGTCTCTTAATACAGGTGTTCGCTTGAGTAGATTTGACCGTATGTAATTTGAACACAGAAATTAGGTATCTAATACCAGACCATTTCCATGACACCAAGTTTTGTGTGTGCTTATAACTTGGTATATAAATTTATTATCACAACAACTGTCTCTTCTTGCATGAGTGACCATGCACTTCATCTAAATTTTTAATGTATCCAATCTAGTTTTTGACCACAGATCAGCTGAAAAAAAAAAGACGGAAGAAGGGAAACTAGAAGATCTGTATTTCCCTATAAAATGTTACCCAAATACTTACCTATTTTCATATTATAATGCAAACATACGCATACACATAAACTTTATTAAAACTTCCTCCTTGGAAGATTTAGCTCATCGCGAATCACGTGCTCACTAATGTTCAAATCTGGAGTTTGTGAACAGTTTAAGTATTATTGTGAATAGCTTAAGTATTATGCGCTATGAACTGTCTTTGATCATTAGGTCAGGTAATTTGCAACTTATGTCATAGTTTATAGAAACGGAGTGATTTTCGTCATTTTTCTGCTGATCTTTGACCAAACCTGGTAAAACATAATTTGATAGTTTGTCTGATGATTTGACTAAAAGCAAATAAAAAATTTGCACAAATTAACTAGCATGTCGTAAGTTTGATTTTTCATGAAATGAATACAAAACAAGATGAGCGAAGAAACTGAATTGAGAAGGGACCATTAATTAAGTGAAAAAAGCAAGGAATATAGAACTAAATAAATACTGACACTCTGCACCATAACCAGATAGACAGTGTATCATCTTCATTCTTCACACGTGATGCGTTGTCATGTGCTATTGTTGTCTAGTCTGAATCTAACACATGGTGCTGCCATCTTTGGACCGTAGTTGCCTGCCCAGAATTGCAAGTCCTTTCCCCCGTCTTCATAACTGATGTATCGCACTTCTCGCGGGTAGTCCTCAAACGTGTGTTTCAGCTGTACGTAGAAACAGTAAGAAATATTACATCATACATTCTGCACGAATATTTCACGTTCCCACACCATGAATTTAGTATTTGAAAATTAACCTTGTTAGTGTTTTTTATTCACGTTCCCACATGATGAATTTAGTGTTTGAAAATTAACATTGTTAGTGTTTTTATTCACGTTCCCACATGATGAATTTAGTGTTTGAAAATTTACTTTATTAGTGTTTTTATTCACGTTCCCACATGATGAATTTAGGGTTTGAAAATTAATCTTGTTAGTGTTTTTTAACTTTTGAGAAGCCATAACTAACAGTATTTACTGTCCAAAATGCATATAACTCAGTGACCAAACTGCTGGTAATACAGACAAAATGGCATATGTGATTTTAATAACTTTCCCAGGCTCTAGAGGCACAACCATCTTTTATATGAATGAAGTCAAATTGGATTTTCGATCTATGAGTCAGAGTAAACACACACACACACACACACACACACACACACACACACACACACACACACACACACACACACACACACACACACACACACACACACACACACACACACACACACACACACACACACACACACACACACACACACACACACACACACACACACACACACACCACACACACAACATTTCAAGGCTCTAACCCTACTCATTATCAAGTTATCGGACCTCAAACTTTGCCAAAATTGTAATGCTGGTAATTTCTGTGCAAAAACGGGTATAACTATGGTCACAAAAATATTTTTTTCTCAAAAACTATTAGGAGTAGAAAGAATTTTTTTTTACTTGGGTATTTGGGGTATATCTGGTAAAACTATTGAAGCATTCTGAAGGCATAGTGAGTGGACCATCCGGTGATTTGATGCGGAATGACCCAGATATGAGACCCTAAAAGCTTTAGGTCCCTTCTAGCTAAAATAACTCATGCAACTGGTAAGTATTTAACCTGTTGTAGAGTCGCATCTTACATCTTACATGTTACATCTTACATGTGCGACAATACACAACTGTGAGGGATGAACGTAAGACAGATAAATCAAGACAAATCAAAAGCTATCTTAAAACTCCTTCCCTAATTCATTTAGCCAGTCACGAATTGGGTTCGCTGATGTTTAAATCTGTGTGAATAGTTTAAATAATACACGCAGTCAGTTTAATAAAAGAAAAAGCCTACTTTTTTCAAAATCAACAAAAGAACCAACCAATAAGCAACTCTGATCAGGTAACTTGTGAAAGTGTGATTAACCTTATGTTAGAGGCCTAGTAAAAACTAATATGTATATAGAACCAGAACATTTCCACCCCTTTTTCACGAAATTTAATGTAATAATTTGTTTGATGATTTCATCAAAACTAAATAACACATTTGCACAAACAGGATAGGATGCTGTAGTTGATACCAGGTAGGGTTTTTTTGTGAAATGATTCTGAAATGAGATGGGCGAAAAAACTACATAGTCGGTACTTGCATTAACATGTTTTGGATCACTAGATGTGCAGGTGTGCATAAACGCAGTGGATCGCAGGACCGAGTGTCGACGGAAGTACAACACGTAATTTTGTATTTTAAATTAGAGAGTTGGAACAATGTTGTATCAATGACAAGAAAGCAAATAGTTAAAGAATTACTGTTTCTGCAAAGAATACAGCGTACCACCAATAACACTTATTGATATTAAACAGAAATCACAATGCTAGCATCAGCAAAAAAAATCGGCTGATCAGACGTTTGAACAACTTCGAATGCGATTGAGCATGCGTTAGCATAGATACATGATTGTTTCAGGGCATGGCAAAAGATTCGCGCTAATTACGTGCTAATTACTTCCGTCTACAATCTCACACGATTTCACCTTTATATTAGTGTTATATTATATGCCTGAGGCACCATGGGTAGGCTCTACTGAAGGGCAGCTTGAAGACACACCTGCACCCAGGACCCATCCTGCCACTGTTGAATTATCCTCTCCTCAGTTGCTTCGTCCAGTATCTCCTTCGAGGCAGACAGCAGACACACCCGACTCTCAAAGACACTGCCACAATCCCGGCGTGCAACCGTCCTGTGCCAAACACACGTTACTGTAGCCAATTCCATATCATATTTAACAAGATTGCCATCCAAGGCAAAACATCCAGATGGTAAGTGAACAAGGAAGCCATTAGCTTATGAGGAGCCCATCACTTTCTCATCTATGCCCTTCTGAGATATTTGTCAATTTTGTTTGAAAACATATTCATGCAGCTAACTTTTACACAATCTGTTCCATTCAGTTATTGTCCTCTGTGAGAATGAGTACTTTCTGATATCCAATCTACAGATACTTGTGAGAATGAGTACTTTCTGATATCCAATCTACAGATACTTGTGAGAATGAGTACTTTCTGATATCCAATCTACAGATACTTGTGAGAATGAGTACTTTCGGATATCCAATCTACATATACTTGTGAGAATGAGTACTTTCGGATATCCAATCTACAGATACTTGTGAGAATGAGTACTTTCTGATATCCAATCTACAGATACTTGTGAGAATGAGTACTTTCGGATATCCAATCTACAGATACTTGTGAGAATGAGTACTTTCGGATATCCAATCTACAGATACTTGTGAGAATGAGTACTTTCTGATATCCAATCTACAGATACTTGTGAGAATGAGTACTTTCGGATATCCAATCTACAGATACTTGTGAGAATGAGTACTTTCGGATATCCAATCTACACTGATACTTGTGAGAATGAGTACTTTCTGATATCCAATCTACAGATACTTGTGAGAATGAGTACTTTCTGATATCCAATCTACAGATACTTGTGAGAATGAGTACTTTCGGATATCCAATCTACAGATACTTGTGAGAATGAGTACTTTCGGATATCCAATCTACAGATACTTGTGAGAATGAGTACTTTCTGATATCCAATCTACACTGATACTTGTGAGAATGAGTACTTTCTGATATCCAATCTACACTGATACTTCACTAACATTATTCCATGTCCTCTAGTTCTACTATCTTCTTTAAAACTCCAACCTCAACTCATTTAGCCTATCGCGAATCCAGTTCGTTGATGTCCTAATATGTAGTGTGTGAATAGTTTAAGTAATATCCGCAGTCGGCTTAATATAAATTATTATTTAAAAAGAATTAAATAATTTAATAGCTTGTATGATGATTTCACAAAAACTACATACAAAACTTGCACAAATGATCTAGCATGGCATAGTGGATACTGGGTAGGTTTGAATTTTCTCAAAATGAATTTAAAATGAAACAAGCAAAAGAATCAAATTAAGGAGGAACCTTTAAGTAAAAAAATATTTATGTCAACATATATGATGGCGATATCAAATTTATAAGACGCTGTTGTTGCAACAGTTGTTGCTTATGATACCCAAAAATATGTTCTAGCAAAGAGGTGGGTCATCAGATGTTCTTTAAAAACAACATCTAATGTTACTGTTGTGTATGCGAGAGCTGTAGTGTTGGGCTGAAGTACGGAACGACCACAGGAATGATATAAATGGATGTGTTAATGGTGAATTTAGTGGTATTTCCGTTTCTAGTTTCTTAGTTATTTCCAGCACTCAGCAATGTTCTATTAACTGGTCTAGATATATATATGTATATATATATATACATATATATCCTGGGGCTGAGTACATTTTCATGAGTAGAGTACAAGTACATTGGTGATGGCTGAGTATGAGTACATTGCACAAAGCTGAGTACGAGTACGGGTACATTTCCACGAGTACGAGTACATCTTGTATGATATTATAGTAACTATAGTAACTGTGTAGTAATAATAACATATTTTAAAAATAAACATTGTGAATTAATTTATAATTCAGGAAGAGTCGACTATGCAACAGCAGTTGATCAGACTTTTTCATGAGGAAAATTGTAAAATACCTATTTATGTTTGGGACCAAATTAGGGGTTGCATTCCATTCAAAGGTGCGATTCACATTCAACTGCAAATGTTGAGGGTATACATTCAAATATGAGTTAAAATGTATTTAAATTGAAAATGCTTTTCAAAATAAATTTTATAGCACAATATAACAAGAGAAAAGAAATAGAAAATTATAACCATTAAATATATATGATATATGAATCAATGAACACTGTTGGGCTTGTTGTGGCTGTCAGTGACCACAAGTCCACAACTAATGTTTGCTGAGATTGTGGATTAGCACCTGCCAATGTCCAGGGCTCAATATCCCCTTTGTACTTTAACTACACTACAAATTGGCACCATACAGTACTGGTGCAGGCTGTCTGATTTGAGTCACCAAACTTCTTCAGAAGAAGACTCAGCTAGCAGTACTTAGCACTGTCACTGGTGAGAGCAACAAAGTAATTTTATGGCTAACTGATGAATGACCCTTTCATTATGGGCTTACTGGACTTCCTGGCTTAATTAAACAAACACAAGGATTATGGCCTGGACTGGTAACTAGCACACATATGGATATGAACTAGGGGTTTCTGAGTGGGAAAAGATGCTGCCTCTTGAAGCGAAGCCTTTGTGGCTTCAGTGCATTAAATGTGCAGAAAAGTGATCCATGGTATGAATTTGTGAAAACTCATCAATACCAAGTAAAAATGAAACCACATCTACTAAATGTAACAATAATTATATATATACAAATCAGGGGCTATTACATTGCAATTAATATCATGGTTGTTGCAATAGAATTTACATAATAAAAAATGTTTTTAATGATCCTGTATTAGAAAACATATATAACTCAGCCGAGATGCAAATTTTTTATTTGATTCATATGCAGGTAATACAATTTGCTACCATACTTTTTAAAATTATTATTATAGTTGTGAATGATTTAATAAAATAAAATAATTTTCATATTGAAAAAGTACTCAGATGTACTTGTAATGTACTCATAAAATCTAAGTACATTGAACATGAGTACGAGTACTTGACTATAATTTCTATGAGTATGAGCACAAGTATTTAAAAAATGTACTCAAGTACACGAGTACCGAGTACTTCGGTCCCAGGTCTGATATATATATATATATATATATATGTTGTGGTTACTAGAAACTGATGGTCTTATGTGGCCTCATTCAACTAGTCAACCTTTTTTTTTAGAAAATCATTGCCTAGCCAACCTTTCTGCGCTGGCACTGAGGGTGGTCACTGCCAGGGTGCATGTCGACACCAGTGGTTCTTTTACGTTCCAAATTAACAAGACTGGACCAGCATTAACGGGATCATCCGAGTGATGGTTCATAAACAGTCCCCAATGTTGACAGCCAGGTTTTTACAAACATACAGTATCTGGTCTGGGCTTTGAACCCAGAACTCTGGCATGCAATGTGGATGTGCAAGCCACTACACTACCGCATCTCTCTACGTACCACACAGATGTCTCGATGGCCGGTCTGAGTTGGTCAAGCACTGACACGCTGCATCCCTCCTCCAACAGGTCTATGTGCTGCTGTTTCTTGCTCAGATGGTATGAAGTTGACCAGCATTTATCACAACCTTAAATATAATGTGTTGGTCAATATTTAAAATTATCACCAAAAATAATGTGTTGGTCAATATTTATAATTATCACCTGCAGATGGTAGAATATCCCTGTGAGTAAGACACATTGTATGGGGTCATGACATAGAAGCTGAATAGACAAATGTGCAGCTTATCATCTTCTTTCAAACATCTCACTTTCTTCGATCATCCAGTTCTAATCCATTTTTAGTTTGTTAAAACAAACTAGAACGTTCTTGTCATTGCAAGTAAATGTTATAAACAAGCATATATATTAATAATTTTGCAATATTAATGAACTCATTTTAAATACATACATTTAATAGGGAAACACAGACAGCTTAACAGAGTTCAACCCCAAACTGATTATTCCAGCAAGTTGGTAAAACTTGTTTTAATTACCTGCCACAACTGGGTCAAGTGGTTCTGAGCCAGGACTCTCTGCACAGTCTTCAATGGCAAACCCATCACCACCTTCAACAACTTCCCAACTGCTGAGTCCTTCTGTAACGGAATACAGTGATTACAGATGCGGAAAGCATCTAAAGGTGCCAACTCTTACGGTTTAGGCCTACCCATAAATCCTACAGATTTTCTTAAATGTACAGTTTTTGTGCCTTGTAGATTAAAGTTTTTTTTGTATATTATGGGATATGGCCTGCATTTGTTAAATGGCACACAAGTAATGTTCAAATCATCAGTTCAAAATACATTTGAATCTTGAATGAATCGCAAAAAGTATAGTTGTGCGCATTCAGCTGTGCCAAAGTCTTGCAATCTCCAGTCAATATATCCGAGCTCCTTTTTAACATATGCACTACAAACCAGCGAATATAGATAATCATATGGGCTAGTTTGTGATCTTATGGATTTATAAGAGGTCACACTACTCAGGGTTGGCAGATGAGTTCTGTAAAATATAACTGGAACCTAGGACTGATACGAAATAATGGCTGATAGATCATACATTTACATGCCTAAAAGATCTAGTTCACTAAGTCTAAGTACTAAGATGTTCAGTAGTAGCCTCAAAATTACAAAAATAGGTGGGAGGTAGTATTTGTGAGAGATGGACTCTCAAAAATGGTGGGAGGTGCGAGGGAGGTCGAGACACTTGTCACTCCTCATGACATCACGTCATCAAGCTCATTTCATACAAATAATTGAATGTCATGAGTACGCAATACATTCTGTGAAAAACACATACCCTCAGCGTTCCAGTTTTTCAACAAGTTTCTCCCATACGGATTTTTTAAATAAAGAACACTAAAATCTAAATGTAGAGTATGTGCAGTCTGCGGTATCGCAATTCCTTCGCGTTCACACTTCCGTAGCCACACCGTTGCGGAATCTACTATCGCTTTCCATGATTTACACACAAATCTGCATATGTGAATTAAATAGTTCCCTGGCAAATAAGACAGAATATGCACAAGTATTTCTTCCGGTATTACTGATAATATGACATCGTCTTGTTCAGATTCCAGGGCGATATTTTGTTTCGAGTGAGACATAACACTTCCCATCTTCCGTTGTTCAAACACTAATGTTCTGCGATTCCGCTAGGTGACAGCACATTTAAAGTGTATAGATATTTTTATAATTATCCTATAATCGTATGTTTTGTAAACGGTCTATTTAGTACAAATTGTCACATTTTCTAAGAAGACTGCTTTAGATTACATTACATTACCTAATTTGTATGCATTTATTATATAAATAGTGCTAATAGTGTTAACATCCATGCTACATCTGCAAAAAGAATATGCCAGGTGAAGCCTAGAAATGTATGGTATGCCTTCGTCATCATTATCATGTTATCATGATAAACTGCATTACTTACTAATTCATAGCTCTGTAATAGAATATTATACTGAATATTCATTCAGTAATATTATCACTACAATTTTTTTATTATTATCAAAACAGCTGGTTTTTGAGTTCCTCACAATATAATTTGTAACTAATAAATTTGGAACTATAATGTATTATTTTTAGTGTCAAGATTTTAATTGTATTTTTACAAGAATAATGTATTTATCCTTTCTGTATTATTTAACTTCTCTGTAATTATTATAGGATAATATTGATATTTATATTCGATTCACATTTTATTCACATTAATTTATACATACGAAAAAAAAAAAATAGTATTCACATTATTTGCACTATATGTATTTTTGCTAGTATTATTAGCACTGTTATATTTGTAGGCAAAGTTAGCAACTCCACATCTATTTGTATATGTACTCTAGTCAAACAGCAGTAATAATGATTACTGCACCATACGTAGTCATAGGGAGGCTTGTACGATAGCGATCTCTCAGGTCTTAGTGCAAGCCTCCCTGGATCATCAAAACTATGTAAAATATGTACAAACTGTTATTTGACTCTGTATGTATGATCTAAACAAATAAACTTCACTTCACTTCACTTCCGTGCTGCCGTTCCGAAGCATGCATTGGCAATTTCGTTCGTTCCACATTGCCTAAATTCACTCAACCGTATTAATAAGTACCTGGTTATAAACAGTGGTGGATGTGTGAACGAATATTCTTTGTTCAGTAATTGCAGTATGGCTGAATGCTTCCCAGAGAAATGAAGTTTGTGAAGAAATGAACAGGTCTGCCAGGAAGTGCATGAAGTGTCAAGCACGCACTTATTGATTATCTTATTGATGAGGGCGGTAATAGAACTAATACAAAATAAAATTCATAAAAAATAAAAGTTCTATAATATTTTATCTCTCATTTTAATTAAAATTTATTGTAGAATTTAAATGAGAACTGTATATGGTGTTGGTAGATATTTTAGTTATGGAATCTGATGCGACAACAAAGGGAAATACAGCAGTTGTTAATGACAACATTCTTTTATTGTTTACAGTCAATCAACTTTACTACACAACCAATCACTGACTGAACACCAAATTCAACTTGTTACAATCTGCCACATTAAACTGTCTACACAAAGTAAGTCTTTTATACATTTGTCTATGACATGTGACAATACTGGGTGTTAGTGAGGGAGCATCAGTGTTGCTTGACTTCGCAGTACAGCTTGGACACCCACAGTACCGCTGCAACATGTTACAGTACTACTGCTATGCATCACAATACTGTTGGAACACACTGCAGTACTGCTGATCCATGCAATTGCATTGCTAAAATATCATAATGGGTCATTCTACTGATAGGACACATCACAGTACTGCTGGGACACATCATAGTATTGCAGGGACACAACATAGTACTGCTGGAAAACATCATAGTATTACTACTGGAACACACCACAGTACTACTGGGACACATCATAGTGTTGCTATTGGAACACAATACAGTACTACTGGGACACATCATAGTATTACTACTGGAACACACCACAGTACTATTGGGACACATCATAGTATTACTACTGGAACACAATACAGTACTACTGGGACACATCATAGTATTACTACTGGAACACAACACAGTACTACTGGGACACATCATAGTATTACTACTGGAACACACCACAGTACTGCTGGAAAACATCATAGTATTACTACTGGAACACAATACAGTACATCATAGTATTACTACTGGGACACATCATAGTATTACTACTGGAACACAATACAGTACTACTGGGACACATCATAGTATTACTACTGGAACACACCACAGTACTACTGGGACACATCATAGTATTACTACTGGAACACAATACAGTACTACTGGGACACATCATAGTATTACTACTGGAACACAATACAGTACTACTGGGACACATCATAGTATTACTACTGGAACACAATACAGTACTACTGGGACACATCATAGTATTACTACTGGAATACACCACAGTACTACTGGGACACATCATAGTATTACTACTGGAATACACCACAGTACTGCTGGAAAACATCATAGTATTACTACTGGAACACAACACAGTACTACTGGGACACATCATAGTATTACTACTGGAACACAACACAGTACTACTGGGACACATCATAGTATTACTACTGGAACACAACACAGTACTACTGGGACACATCATAGTATTACTACTGGAACACAATACAGTACTACTGGGACACATCATAGTATTACTACTGGAACACAATACAGTACTACTGGGACACATCATAGTATTACTACTGGAACACAACACAGTACTACTGGGACACATCATAGTATTACTACTGGAATACACCACAGTACTACTGGGACACATCATAGTATTACTACTGGAATACACCAGTACTGCTGGAAAACATCACAGTATTACTACTGGAATACAACACAGTACTACTGGGACACATCATAGTATTACTACTGGAACACAACACAGTACTACTGGGACACATCATAGTATTACTACTGGAACACAACACAGTACTACTGGGACACATCATAGTATTACTACTGGAATACAACACAGTACTACTGGGACACATCATAGTATTGCCGAGACACATCACAATACTACTTGAACACATCATAGTACTGCAGGGACACATCGTAGTACTGCAGGGACACATCACAGTACTACTTAGACACATGGCCATACATGCAGCAATAACCACAACCATGCTGCAGCTGAAACTGTGAACACATGTTGAATATATTAATGTAGTACATTGTATATGCACCAGTTCATGCTCAGGCAATGCATATAGTAGACTTTTGTTGTATTGAAGTCTGGGATCAGAATGTTAAACTTGATGGAGCTTGATTTTAGTTGTTAGCCATATTAATGCCAGTAATTTATTCTGGACACCAAGCTCAAGCCAATAAAGTTTCATGTAGTTTACAATGGTGGAATTCTTATATTTTTAATATGTAGATAATTACACAGGATGACAAAATGACAGTCACCAAATCTACAATACTGCAAACACATACTAAAATGCCACAACCTGAACAAAGCACAATTTCACAATGTACAAAACCTATATGAGTCTAATACCCAGCAGTAATGCATGTTTGCGTAGTATGTAGATGGTAAAATGATTTAAACATGTAAGATATGGTATATTACATACAATAAAATGTATAGTCAAGCATCGGCTGTCAGAACAAACAAACTTTAAACAAATCTGGTGAGGCTGTCAACTGTTACACGACAACACACTGATGTCAAGTCACAATAAGAGATACTAAGTAAAAGTCAGATGGCTTGAAACCATGTAAAATTGATGCATCTACAATGATGATTGACATTTTTATTCTACCTGGTAATTGCATTTAAAAGTATTTTAATTAAACAAATGAATTTAGTATTGGGTAACTGCCATAATGCTGTTACATGTTAATGAGGTATTTCATTCATGTTTCCTCTTGCAAATTAAGATTCTTTAAAATGGGCATTATACATATCCTTTTTAAACACTGTGATGACAAATAAAACGTATAATAAAAACAGGCAACAGATTAAGATCATTAATAAATTAGCATAGTAATAACAAATTATGAACAGTGCCTGCAAATAAAAGGTGCATTAAAATTAATATCAATGTTTAATCAAGTTGTGGTGATGTTTAATCAAATTAATGCCAGGTTGGGCAATGACAACACCGACAGAGAGAGCAACATGGACACACATGGGTGTGGAATCATGAACGATAATGAACAGCGCCTCTGTGAACTCTGCAAAGAAAACAAACTAGTCATCGGTGGGACCATTTTTCATCGTAAAGAAATCCACAAGAAAACTTGGACTTCACCGGATGGGGCCACCACCAGCCAGATAGACCATGTTCTTGTCAACAAGAAATGGAGGAGTTCACTGCAGGATGTAAGGACAAAAAGAGGGGCAGATGTGGCCAGCGATCAAACCTAGTCACAGGAACAGTAACCCTGAAGCTGTGGAAGACCAAACGAGGACAGGAGAGGATAAGACAGCTTGACTTGGAGGAAGAACAAGAAATTAACACAGCCAACTTCAATCAAGCAATTCGTGAAGCAGAAGTGAAAGTCCTGGGATACAAGACAAAGAAAAGGAAGGAATGGATGAAGCAGAAGTGAAAGTCCCGGGATACAAGACAAAGAAAAGGAAGGAATGGATGAAGCAGGAGTGAAAGTCCCGGGATACAAGACAAAGAAAAGGATGGAATGGATGAAGCAGGAGTGAGAGTCCTGGGATACAAGACAAAGAAAAGAATGGATGAAGCAGGAGTGAAAGTCCTGGGATACAAGACAAAGAAAAGAATGGATGAAGCAGGAGTGAAAGTCCCGGGATACAAGACAAAGAAAAGGATGGAATGGATGAAGCAGGAGAGAGAGTCCTGGGATACAAGACAAAGAAAAGAATGGATGAAGCAGGAGTGAAAGTCCCGGGATACAAGACAAAGAAAAGGAAGGAATGGATGAAGCAGGAGTGAAAGTCCTGGGATACAAGACAAAGAAAAGGAAGGAATGGATGAAGCAGGAGTGAAAGTCCTGGGATACAAGACAAAGAAAAGAATGGATGAAGCAGGACACTTGGACAAAGATTTCGGAAAGGAAAGAGACCAAATAGCCAATTAATGCAACCAGATCGCAAAGGCTGAAGGACAGACAGAAAAGCAGATATGCTGAGCTGAACAGAGAGGTTAAGAGGATGGCTAAAGCAGATAAGAAATCTTTCATGGAGGAACTTGCAGAGGAGGCTGAGGAAGCAGCTAGAAAACAGGATCTTAAGACTCTCTCTAGGATAACAAAAACACTCAGTGGTGGATTGAAAAACAGTGATGTACCAGTCAAGGATACAAATGAAAACCTTTTTTGAAGTGAAACAGGGAAATTGGAGTGCTAGAAAGAACACTTCCAGACCATCTTGAAAAGGCTGGAGCCAACAGAAAGAGATACCAGAAGCTGAGGAAGACGTGGACGTGAACACAGACCAACCAACAGAGACAGCTCAGATACCAGAAGCTGAGGAAGATGTGGATGTGAACACAGACCAACCAACAGAGACAGCTCAGATACCAGAAGCTGAGGAAGACGTGGATGTGAACACAGACCAACCAACAGAAACAGTTCAGATACCAGAAGCTGAGGAAGACGTGGATGTGAACACAGACCAACCAACACTTGAAGAGGTGAAAATGGCCATAAAAGTGATGGACGCTGACAACTCAGCTAGTGGATCTGGACTTTGCAGATGACATCAGCCTAACATCCCATCGCCTCTCGGACATGCAGTCAAAGACAGAAGAGCTTTCTACTACCGCATAAAATACTCTACTCAAAGCCAGCATAACAAAGACCAAGCACATGAGGCTAAGCATTTGCTACACTAAGAAACATCTGGAAATCTGGGAAAATTTGTCAGAAAACAAAAATACGCCTTTTCAAAAGCAATGTTCTTAGTATCCTCCTTTATGGATCAGAATCCTGGAAAATTACAGACTATCAACCACAGGCTTGAAGTCTTTTAGAACAGATGCCTTTGCAAAATACTCAACATATTCTGGCCTAACACTATCTCAAATGTAGAACTCCACAGAAGAACATCAACCCAGCCCACCACATTGGAGATAAAACGACACAGATGGCAGTGGATTGGCCACGTCTTGAGAATGCCGCAGACAGCAATAGTCCGAACTGCTCTCAGATGGACACCAGATGGAAAAGGGAAGACTGAAAGAAACTTGGAGAAGAATGGTGGAGCGAGAAATGAAAGAATATAACCTGACCTGGGGAAGCTCGAGAAAACATCAAGAGACAGACTGCAGTGGCGTGCTTTGGTGTCGACCTTATGTGCACTTCTGCACGAAGAGGATTAAGTAAGTTAATCAAGTTGTAAGATTTGATGAAGCAAAACAATGCAATAAGTGATTGCAAAATGGAATAACTACAGCATCAGATCTACACAAACTAAACCAACAATTATGTTGCAACTTCACACACATTGCACACACAGATACTACAGCATTTAACAAAAACAAATATCACAACATTTCACAAACTCAACACAGATACCGTAAACACATTAAGGATGACACAACATTACTAAAGTGACATATGTTACTATTAAGAGTTCTAAAGCAAATACTGATTATACTGAAACTTGCTTAGAATGGAACACTGTGTGATACGTCCACCATTTGAAAACACTGTGTGATACGTCCACCATTTGAAAACACTGTGTGATACGTCCACCATTTGAAAACACTGTGTGATACGTCCACCATTTGAAAACAATGTTGTAGTTTGCTGTCATGACTAGGCAGTAATCCTGTGAATCCCACAGAAGTTATGGAGCAGTCAATTATGATGCTGACTGATGACATTCAACAATCACACAGGTTATAATAGCCATGATGTAATTGTACAAATCATCACTATCATCATCACTCATATTGAGGACAATAAAAGGACTGCCTGTGCATAGACAACATATGACCATTTTTATGTAAAAATGTTGGGATATAGATTCAATGATGAAGTCCTTGGAAATTTTTTAAGGATTTTATGATCGCTGTCCTACACAATAATTATTGCAATTCCTTTGCTGGACTTCATGCAACAAATGTACACAGATCTGTAACACAAACAATGATATGCCACCAACAACAGTGGAGACAATGAAACTAGTTATAGCCAGTCCTGGCTAGACAAAGAGCAAATCATTCCATGAATGCCATCTCTAATTCTGCAGCTTGAGCATATAATAAATACATTATTAACACTTTGGTCAAGTATAGCATTTAGTGGGCATTGTGTAGCAAGTAGACTACAGTTATATTAACTCTGTTGTAGCTACAAGAGTAATGGGTGTGAACAGCATCAGTTACCTGCCTACACAGGTACACTAATACAAACTATGTGCACCTTTGTCACTTAAGGGCTTTGTAAATACAAACATCCAATAATCCAAAAACTAATTGGATATGGCTGGGTGAGTTGAGTGTCACTGAGTGTCACAGGAGGCCACACCACACATTGCCATGACAACAGGAGGACACGCCACACATTGCCATGACAACAGGAAGCCACAACTGATAAAGTCTATGGCCAGTCACCTCGGATAAATTCTAAGGGTCTAAGTCTAAACTATGGTTGATATTCCTATGATGCAAGGTGCTGAGACTTGACACAGACCCACAATGTCAGATGACCACTGCAAAAGTCTCTTCTTCTGTGCCCTGTCGGGGACACTTGAACGTCAGTGACTGTTTCTCTCCTTCTCTCCCCTTCTCTCACCCCTCTCCCCGCTTCTCCCTTTCTCTCCATGCCTCTCCCCCTCTCTCCCCTCCTCTCCCCACTTCTCCCATGGCTCCCTATTTGTCGCTTTGGAAGCCCCTAATGGCACGGAAGATGGTTGACAGCTCCTCTAGGATTGTCTCGTAACGGAATGCAACCCGGATGTCTGGGACATTGGTGCGAGCCATGTCATTGCCGGCCACCCCGGGCTTTGTGTAGTTGGGGCCCAGCCAGTGCTGTTTAATCTGCAGCAAGCAAGGCATTGACACCATGTCAAACACAATCAAATCCATGCAGGATTAAAATTAAAGGTTCCTCCTCAATTCTATATTTTTGCTTGTATTATTTCGCAAAAATCAAGCCTGCCTATAGACTAGGACACGCTAACGTGTTTGTGCAAATTTTTTATTTAGTTTTGGGGAAATTATCAAACAAACTATAAAATTATTTGCTACTGGTCGGTTAAAAATGAGTAGAAACTTGACTCCCCTCAATATATCAAAGCATAAGGCAATTCACAATTTCGCAAGTTACCAGATCTAACTTTCAAAATCAATTCTTTCGATGATTTTAATAAACACACACACTTTTCTATTAAACCGACTATGCATAACGCATACACTACTGACACATTACAGATCAGAACATCAACGAACAGCGATGGGCTCAAACATTTCAGGAGCGAGTTTTAAAGTAAAAAAATTAAAGTTAAACCATTACTGAACATTCTTCAGGATAGTTCATTTTCAATTCAAATAACTTTCATTTTACATATCCAAGGTGTGTTTAGTTTCTCCGGAGAATCCGGCACATCAAAGAAGCCATCTGGATCAGAAAAACTAGAACACCCATCAACAGAGACGAGGGCAATTATGAACTGCCTCACGTGTATGATGACGTCATCAAGCGTCATAGGTACTGATGAAATCAACGTGACACGTTGATGAAAGCCTCTACCAGGTAAACTAAACACACCTTGGATATGTAAAATGAAAGTTATTTGATTTAAAGTTAAACCAGTTCTAGACGAGAGGGAACCAAAGATGCAGTGGTACACAAAACTGAGTCGTAACAAACTAAGAGGCCGACAGAAAAACAAATGGGATATATAAAGGCAGACAGTAAAACAAATGGGATATATAAAGGCCGACAGAAAAACAAATGGGATATATAAAGGCAGACAGAAAAACAAATGGGATATATAAAGGCAGACAGAAAAACAAATGGGATATATAAAGGCAGACAGTAAAACAAATGGGATATATAAAGGCCGACAGAAAAACAAATGGGATATATAAAGGCAGACAGTAAAACAAATGGGATATATAAAGGCCGACAGAAAAACAAATGGGATATATAAAGGCAGACAGAAAAACAAATGGGATATATAAAGGCAGACAGAAAAACAAATGGGATATATAAAGGCAGACAGTAAAACAAATGGGATATATAAAGGCCAACAGAAAAACAAATGGGATATATAAAGGCAGACAGAAAAACAAATGGGATATATAAAGGCAGACAGAAAAACAAATGGGATATATAAAGGCAGACAGTAAAACAAATGGGATATATAAAGGCAGACAGAAAAACAAATGGGATATATAAAGGCAGACAGTAAAACAAATGGGATATATAAAGGCAGACAGTAAAACAAATGGGATATATAAAGGCAGACAGTAAAACAAATGGGATATATAAAGGCAGACAGAAAAACAAATGGGATATATAAAGGCAGACAGAAAAACAAATGGGATATATAAAGGCAGACAGTAAAACAAATGGGATATATAAAGGCAGACAGTAAAACAAATGGGATATATAAAGGCAGACAGAAAAACAAATGGGATATATAAAGGCAGACAGAAAAACAAATGGGATATATAAAGGCAGACAGTAAAACAAATGGGATATATAAAGGCAGACAGTAAAACAAATGGGATATATAAAGGCAGACAGTAAAACAAATGGGATATATAAAGGCAGACAGAAAAACAAATGGGATATATAAAGGCAGACAGAAAAACAAATGGGATATATAAAGGCAGACAGTAAAACAAATGGGATATATAAAGGCAGACAGTAAAACAAATGGGATATATAAAGGCAGACAGTAAAACAAATGGGATATATAAAGGCAGACAGTAAAACAAATGGGATATATAAAGGCAGACAGAAAAACAAATGGGATATATAAAGGCAGACAGAAAAACAAATGGGATATATAAAGGCAGACAGTAAAACAAATGGGATATATAAAGGCAGACAGAAAAACAAATGGGATATATAAAGGCAGACAGTAAAACAAATGGGATATATAAAGGCAGACAGTAAAACAAATGGGATATATAAAGGCAGACAGAAAAACAAATGGGATATATAAAGGCAGACAGAAAAACAAATGGGATATATAAAGGCAGACAGTAAAACAAATGGGATATATAAAGGCAGACAGTAAAACAAATGGGATATATAAAGGCAGACAGTAAAACAAATGGGATATATAAAGGCAGACAGTAAAACAAATGGGATATATAAAGGCAGACAGAAAAACAAATGGGATATATAAAGGCAGACAGAAAAACAAATGGGATATATAAAGGCAGACAGTAAAACAAATTGGATATATAAAGGCAGACAGAAAAACAAATGGGATATATAAAGGCAGACAGTAAAACAAATGGGATATATAAAGGCAGACAGTAAAACAAATGGGATATATAAAGGCAGACAGAAAAACAAATGGGATATATAAAGGCAGACAGAAAAACAAATGGGATATATAAAGGCAGACAGTAAAACAAATGGGATATATAAAGGCAGACAGTAAAACAAATGGGATATATAAAGGCAGACAGAAAAACAAATGGGATATATAAAGGCAGACAGAAAAACAAATGGGATATATAAAGGCAGACAGTAAAACAAATGGGATATATAAAGGCAGACAGTAAAACAAATGGGATATATAAAGGCAGACAGAAAAACAAATGGGATATATAAAGGCAGACAGAAAAACAAATGGGATATATAAAGGCAGACAGTAAAACAAATGGGATATATAAAGGCAGACAGAAAAACAAATGGGATATATAAAGGCAGACAGAAAAACAAATGGGATATATAAAGGCAGACAGTAAAACAAATGGGATATATAAAGGCAGACAGTAAAACAAATGGGATATATAAAGGCAGACAGTAAAACAAATGGGATATATAAAGGCAGACAGAAAAACAAATGGGATATATAAAGGCAGACAGTAAAACAAATGGGATATATAAAGGCAGACAGTAAAACAAATGGGATATATAAAGGCAGACAGAAAAACAAATGGGATATATAAAGGCAGACAGAAAAACAAATGGGATATATAAAGGCAGACAGTAAAACAAATGGGATATATAAAGGCAGACAGTAAAACAAATGGGATATATAAAGGCAGACAGTAAAACAAATGGGATATATAAAGGCAGACAGAAAAACAAATGGGATATATAAAGGCAGACAGAAAAACAAATGGGATATATAAAGGCAGACAGTAAAACAAATGGGATATATAAAGGCAGACAGTAAAACAAATGGGATATATAAAGGCAGACAGAAAAACAAATGGGATATATAAAGGCAGACAGAAAAACAAATGGGATATATAAAGGCAGACAGTAAAACAAATGGGATATATAAAGGCAGACAGTAAAACAAATGGGATATATAAAGGCAGACAGAAAAACAAATGGGATATATAAAGGCAGACAGAAAAACAAATGGGATATATAAAGGCAGACAGTAAAACAAATGGGATATATAAAGGCAGACAGAAAAACAAATGGGATATATAAAGGCAGACAGTAAAACAAATGGGATATATAAAGGCAGACAGAAAAACAAATGGGATATATAAAGGCAGACAGAAAAACAAATGGGATATATAAAGGCAGACAGAAAAACAAATGGGATATATAAAGGCAGACAGTAAAACAAATGGGATATATAAAGGCAGACAGTAAAACAAATGGGATATATAAAGGCAGACAGTAAAACAAATGGGATATATAAAGGCAGACAGTAAAACAAATGGGATATATAAAGGCAGACAGTAAAACAAATGGTCTGGAACCACATGGACAGGAAGGCAGACATAATTAGTTCGGAGAAGTGAGGGTGGCTTATAGAAAGGACCTGATGTGACAGAAACAGTTTGGTGGGAGGGTGAGCATAGCATAGTTGAAGGTTTCCAAAAAGACGCAGAGGTTGGGGAAATTAGGGTGGGAGATACAAAGAGTTTAGGAGTGAGGGGGGGCATAATAATAATAAACTTCTATAGTGCCAGAAGGAAACAGAAAGAGGCAGGCCGAAAACAACGTGGCGACGAACAATGGAAGAAGAACTGAAGGCTACTGGGTTGACATGGGGCACAGGAGCAAGGAAAGCCCAAGACTAAGGGGTCTGGCGAGATCTTGTGTGAGCCTTATGTGCCACATGGCATCAAGAGGATATGTAAGTAATACTGCCCATATCGTCAGGAACCTGTGCTCATCAGCACAGCAAACCAGAATCATTAGCATACCTGGTAGTCAGAACAAGGGTCCACCAATGATTTATGGTGGAAATGCAATTTGGAATAAATATGCCAAGTTTTGTTTGGATGGTAGCTATAGTTTCAGATGATTTCAAATTGATGGGAAGGCGCAGCTACAGAGAAAGCACATTTGCCCAAGTTCGGCTTAGTTTTAGGAACAATAAGTTGTGAAATACAGGTAGGTGACCTGAGGAGACAGGAAGCTGGCGAATTGCTGGTGACGACAGTGGTGAAGCACTGACCTTGTGGGAGAAGCTGCTCATGATGACACTGTTCCTGGCGAGCTCACACATATCCACACTGCTGAGTTTCCACACTTGAGCCGCAATACTGTACTCCTCCATCAGAGGCTCCTACACAGTCATAACACACCCATTACAACACATCCTTTACAAGTCACACTTTACAACACACCATTTACAACTCATCCTTTACAACACATCCATTGCAATGCACCATTTACAACACAACCAATACAACATATCCATTACAATGCACCCTTTACAATACACCCATTACAACACACCTACATGGTCTTGTAAGTTCATTCTCTAAAATGTGACTACACATTTTGCAGGACCCCATGTCTTACGATACTACAAGTACCATTACACATTTCGCTGCACATACAAACTCATTCTGTCATTTTCTCAGTCAACTCACTGATATCTTCTTAGCATTTGGAATTATCTAAAATATCTGTGGACGAATCTAAAACGGTGGAATTTTCAGAGAATTGTAATTACTGAGAACTAAAGCAATACCCTTAAATCAAATAAAGTACAATTTATATAACAATTTATATTTGGAACTACATCATGTAGGCTATATACATAAAATTAACTGGAATTCATTAAAGTAATTGTAGTTTAAAACAAGTTTTTTTTGACATGAACAATTTAATTTTCGGCTGTCATGCTATACAGCACTGTCCCCTACCTTGGTGAAGTGGAACTGTAGTGGATCGTCAGTTGAGAGAGACACCATGAGCCCTCTAGCGAGGAACTCAGGCAGCGGGTTGCGGTGGTAGTTGAGGAAGAGGGAGTTGTTGCTGAGAGGAGACATAGCGATCCCAATCTGGGCCAAGTAGAACAGGTACTGCAGCACTGGAGTCTACAACACAGTCATTGCAACACAGTCATACAGTTATTGCAGTACTGGAGTCTACAACACAGTCATACAGTTATTGCAGCACTGGAGTCTACAACACAGTCATACAGTTATTGCAGCACTGGAGTCTACAACACAGTCATAGAGTTATTGCAGCACTGGAGTCTACAACACAGTCATAGAGTTATTGCAGCACTGGAGTCTACAACACCGTCATACAGTTATTGCAGTACTGGAGTCTACAACACAGTCATACAGTTATTGCAGTACTGGAGTCTACAACACAGTCATACAGTTATTGCAGCACTGGAGTCTACAACACACAGTCGTACAGGTACTGCAGCACTGGAGTCTACAACACAGTCATACAGTTATTGCAGTACTGGAGTCTACAACACAGTCATACAGTTACTGCAGCACTGGAGTCTACAACACACAGTCATACAGGTACTGCAGCACTGGAGTCTACAACAGTCATACAGTTATTGCAGTACTGGAGTCTACAACACAGTCATACAGTTATTGCAGCACTGGAGTCTACAACACACAGTCGTACAGGTACTGCAGCACTGGAGTCTACAACACAGTCATACAGTACAGGTACTGCTGCACTTGAGTCTACACCACACAGTCATACAGTTATTGCAGCACTGGAGTCTACAACACAGTCATACAGTTATTGCAGCACTGGAGTCTACAACACAGTCATACAGTTATTGCAGCACTGGAGTCTACAACACAGTTATACAGTTATTGCAGTACTGCAGTCTACAACACAGTCATACAGTTATTGCAGCTCTGGAGTCTACAACACACAGTAGTACAGGTACTGCTGCACTGGAGTCTACAACAGTCATACAGTACAGGTACTGCTGCACTGGAGTCTACACCACACAGTCATACAGTTATTGCAGCACTGGAGTCTACACCACACAGTCATACAGTTATTGCAGCACTGGAGTCTACACAACACAGTCATACAGTTATTGCAGCACTGGAGTCTACAACAGTCATACAGTTATTGCAGCACTGGAGTCTACACAACACAGTTATACAGTTATTGCAGCACTGGAGTCTACAACACACAGTCATACAGTTATTGCAGCACTGGAGTCTACACCACACAGTCATACAGTTATTGCAGCACTGGAGTCTACACAACACAGTCATACAGTTATTGCAGCACTGGAGTCTACAACACAGTCATACAGTTATTGCAGCACTGGAGTCTACAACACATTCATACAGTTATTGCAGCACTGGAGTCTACAACACACAGTCGTACAGGTACTGCAGCACTGGAGTCTACAACACAGTCATACAGTACAGGTACTGCTGCACTGGAGTCTACACCACACAGTCATACAGTTATTGCAGCACTGGAGTCTACACCACACAGTCATACAGTTATTGCAGCACTGGAGTCTACAACACAGTCATACAATACAGATACTGCAGCAATGGAGTCTACAGCATAGTCTTACAATACAGGTACTGCAGCACTGGAGTCTACAACATAGTCATACAATACAGATACTGCAACAATGGAGTCTACAGCATAGTCATACAATACAGGTACTGCAGCACTGGAGTCTACAACAGTCATACAATACAGATACTGCAGCACTGGAGTCTACAACAGAGTCATACAGTTATTGCAGCACTGGAGCCTACAACACAGTCATACAGTTATTGCAGCACTGGAGTCTACAACAGTCATACAGTTATTGCAGCACTGGAGCCTACAACACAGTCATACAGTTATTGCAGCACTGGAGTCTACAACATAGTCATACAATACAGATACTGCAACAATGGAGTCTACAGCATAGTCATACAATACAGGTACTGCAGCACTGGAGTCTACAACAGTCATACAATACAGATACTGCAGCACTGGAGTCTACAACATAGTCATACAATACAGATACTGCAGCACTGGAGTCTACAACATAGTCATACAATACAGGTACTGCAGCACTGGAGTCTACACCATAGTCATACAATACAGGTACTGCAGCACTGGAGTCTACAACATAGTCATACGATACAGATACTGCAGCAATGGAGTCTACAACACAGTCATACAATACAGGTACTGCAGCACTGGAGTCTACAACACAGTCATACAATACAGATACTGCAGCACTGTAGTCTACATCACAGTCATACAATACAGATACTGCAGCACTGGAGTCTACAGCACAGTCATACAATACAGGTACTGCAGCACTGGAGTCTACAACACAGTCATACAATACAGATACTGCAGCACTGTAGTCTACAGCACAGTCATACAATACAGATACTGCAGCACTGGAGTCTACAGCATAGTCATACAATACAGGTACTGCAGCACTGGAGTCTATAGCACAGTCATACAATACAGATACTGCAGCACTGTAGTCTACAGCACAGTCATACAATACAGATACTGCAGCACTGGAGTCTACAGCATAGTCATACAATACAGATACTGCAGCACTGTAGTCTACAGCACAGTCATACAATACAGATACTGCAGCACTGTAGTTTACAGCACAGTCATACAATACAGGTACTGCAGCACTGGAGTCTACAACACAGTCATACAATACAGATACTGCAGCACCGTAGTCTACAGCACAGTCATACAATACAGATACTGCAGCACTGTAGTCTACATCACAGTCATACAATACAGATACTGCAGCACTGGAGTCTACAGCATAGTCATACAATACAGATACTGCAGCACTTGAGTCTACAGCACAGTCATACAATACAGATACTGCAGCACTGCAGTCTACAACACAATCATACAATACAGGTACTGCAGCAATGGAGTCTACAGTACAGTCATACAATACAGATACTGCAGCACTGCAGTCTACAGCATAGTCATACAATACAGATACTGCAGCACTGTAGTCTACAGCACAGTCATACAATACAGATACTGCAGCACTGGAGTCTACAGCATAGTCATACAATACAGATACTGCAGCACTGTAGTCTACAGCACAGTCATACAATACAGATACTGCAGCACTGGAGTCTACAGCATAGTCATACAATACAGATACTGCAACACTGGAGTCTACAGTACAGTCATACAATACAGATACTGCAGCACTGGAGTCTACAACACAGTCATACAATACAGATACTGCAGCACTGGAGTCTACAGCATAGTCATACAATACAGATACTGCAGCACTGGAGTCTACAGTACAGTCATACAATACAGATACTGCAGCACTGGAGTCTACAACACAGTCATACAATACAGATACTGCAGCAATGGAGTCTACAGTACAGTCATACAATACAGATACTGCAGCACTGCAGTCTACATCACAGTCATACAATACAGATACTGCAGCACTGGAGTCTACAGTACAGTCATAGAATACAGATACTGCAGCACTGGAGTCTACAACACAGTCATACAATTCAGGTACTGCAGCAGAAAAGTTTGTTTTTCAGGAGGTTGTAATGGCATATTCAGAATTGGGAGATGATTCATCAAATTGGGAAATTACAGAAATCACGTTCACGTGTATGGAGAGAAGAAGCACCTTGCGCAGAAGCAGTCCGTGTGAGATGTTCTCTGCCAGCATGAAGGACACGAGCAAGTGGTGGATACTGCCAGCCTCACCGGAATGTGGTCGCAATGTGAAGGTGCTGAAGCCACGCTCCCTGCAATCACAACCACAGACATACTCATACGATGTCTTTACAACCACAAACATAATCAGTGTCTTTATGATCACATGAAGTGAAAATATTTTATGCTTGTGCAACCACAAATCTACAAAGTGATAACATTGTGTGTGCAACCACACATGTGCAACCAACCATGTAAAGTGATAACAGCTGATGTGTATGCAACCACAACCACACAAAGTGATAACAGTTGATGTGTGTGTGTGCGTGCGGGCGGGCGGGCGGGTGTGCGTGTGTGTAACCACAATCCCACAAAGTGATAACATTTAATGTGTGTGTAATCACAACCACGCAAAGTGATAAAATTTGATGTGTGTGCAACCACAACCACACAAAGTGATAACATTTGATGTGTGTGTAACCACAATCCCACAAAGTGATAACATTTGATGTGTGTGCAATCGCAACCACACAAAGTGATAACATTTGATGTGTGTGTAACCACAATCCCACAAAGTGATAACATTTGATGTGTGTGCAATCACAACCATACAAAGTGATAACATTTGATGTGTGTGCAACCACAACCACACAAAGTGATAACATTTGATGTGTGTGTAACCACAACCACACAAAGTGATAACATTTGATGTGTGTGTAACCACAACCACACAAAGTGATAACATTTGATGTGTGTGCAACCACAACCACACAAAGTGATAACATTTGATGTGTGTGTAACCACAACCACACAAAGTGATAACATTTGATGTGTGTGTAACCACAACCACACAAAGTGATAACATTTGATGTGTGTGTAACCACAACCACACAAAGTGATAACATTTGATGTGTGTGCAACCACAACCACACAAAGTGATAACATTTGATGTGTGTGTAACCACAACCACACAAAGTGATAACATTTGATGTGTGTAACCACAACTACACAAAGTGATAACATTTGATGTGTGTGTAACCACAACCACACAAAGTGATAACATTTGATGTGTGTAACCACAACTACACAAAGTGATAACATTTGATGTGTGTGTAACCACAACTACACAAAGTGATAACATTTGCATGCAACCACACAAATTATTTACACAGACAATGATAGTAGCATTATATGTAACTCTTTATTATCTAATAAAGAAATCATGTGTAGTGACAAACCTTCTGAAGTTGTTGAGAGACGTCATGTTGGCGTACATGTAGTAGATGTAGTAGGCGTAGGGTGGATTCTCCTCACCCGTCCACATCTCAGGCAGTGGCGAGTCTTTGGTGAACTTCTTCACTTCTGGCTTCGACTCATCATCCACCGAGTCAAATCCAGTCACCTACACAATATTCAAAGATTAGGTGAAATACACTTTTTTATTCCCAAGCTAAATAGAATATACCATAACATTATTTTCCTATTCAAATATTTGTTTAATCCTCTTGGACACCCTGTTCAAGGCCCCTTTTAGTCACCCTTTTGTGCACACAAAACGTTCCAGTTTGTAGCGACATCTAGCGACTGCTAGTGGTGTCCATGATGTCAGTCGATTCAGGCCAAACAGGCCAGTCTTTCAACAAAGTGTCGGAACCAAGAAAAAAATTTAATCTTACGGAAGAATCAGACAATTGGAAAATTTCTGAGGAAGAGGCTGATTTTGAAATTGTGGTGATTTCTAGGTCCATGACCTTACATGCATGAGGAGGCACATGGCAAATGGACAAGGAAGCCATTGCCTTATCGATTTGCTTATCGAGAGTCCAACAGTTATTAATGTGTAGCGATGTTAGCATTTGTACAATCAATAATTAAATTGTTCCCTTCGTTTATCATTCGTTTTCTGTGAGAATGAACATGTTATGATATCTAGTCTATGTTGTTCCTTCATAACCATTACTTCATGTCCTCTAGTTCTTCTACCAACCTTAAGGGAGAAAAAATACTTTGATTAATATTTTCATAACCATTAAATATCTTAAAAACTTTTATTTGATCTCTTCTTAATATATACAGAAAGCATTCAACCAGAGTCAGCTTGTAAAGGTAATGTACCCCTTTAGCCTTAGCAGGGGGATAAGTTGTTTGTTTAAAGGGATTGATGAGGAATATAACTAAGTAGTGGGAGTTGACAATCGGTCAGCTTCGTGGAAAAGGCTATACGAGAACCAGACTGTCCCAGTAGAAGCCTAGGTTTATTCTGAAACATCTATATCTAGAAGTGGATGGTACAGCTATATAAAAACAGTGGAGTGTCTGCTGACCCATCCAAGGAAAAGGTAGCCTAGGACAAGGTAGCCAAGGACTGAGTGCATGCGTGGATTGTTCTGAGTGAGCGTCCAGAACAGTAGTCCGCAGCTGTGACTACCGGTACTCTGAGACTGATGGATACAAATAAGGACAGGTGTTCCCTTGTGGGAGGGAGTGCGCCTGACGAGTAAGAAGACAGGAGAGAGAGAGGAAGGGAGAAGTAAGAAGACAGGAGAGAGAGAGAGGAAGGGAGAAGGAAGAAGACAGGAGAGTGAGAGGAAGGGAGAAGTAAGAAGACAGGAGAGAGAGAGGAAGGGAGAAATAAGAAGACAGGAGAGAGAGAGGAAGGGAGAAGGAAAAAGACAGGAGAGAGAGAGGAAGGGAGAAGTAAGAAGACAGGAGAGAGAGAGGAAGGGAGAAGTAAGAAGACAGGAGAGAGAGAGGAAGGGAGAAGTAAGAAGACAGGAGAGAGAGAGAGGAAGGGAGAAGGAAGAAGACAGGAAAGAGAGAGGAAGGGAGAAGTAAGAAGACAGGAGAGAGGAAGGGAGAAGTAAGAAGACAGGAGAGAGAGAGGAAGGGAGAAGGAAGAAGACAGGAGAGAGAGGAAGGGAGAAGTAAGAAGACAGGAGAGAGGAAGGGAGAAGGAAGAAGACAGGAGAGAGAGAGGAAGGGAGAAGTAAGAAGACAGGAGAGAGAGAGGAAGGGAGAAGTAAGAAGACAGGAGAGAGAGAGAGGAAGGGAGAAGGAAGAAGACAGGAGAGAGAGAGGAAGGGAGAAGTAAGAAGACAGGAGAGAGAGGAAGGGAGAAGTAAGAAGACAGGAGAGAGAGAGGAAGGGAGAAGTAAGAAGACAGGAGAGAGAGGAAGGGAGAAGTAAGAAGACAGGAGAGAGAGAGGAAGGGAGAAGGAAGAAGACAGGAGAGAGAGAGGAAGGGAGAAGGAAGAACAGAAATGTATGAAGAGACAATGAATTGTACTGATGCTGAGATGTCTGAATAAAGGCGATTTTGCTACGATATAGCCAACCTGGACTTCTGTTATACAGGGGTAAGTTTCTCTATTACTATTTACTAGTCAATTGAGTTAGGACTTGGTAAGCTGAATGAAGCAGGTTGATCAGGGAACTGATTTCAATGATTAGAGTAATGGTGTAACTTACGAATGAGGCACTGACAGTTTATACAGAGGGATGTGTTCTGTTCTAGCTGAAGCACTGGCAACTTCACAGCAACGAACACGCACCTTGTTATTCTTGCCGACAAGACACAGTAGAAGCTGTTATTTTCAAGTGTGCACAATTTGATAAAGTATGTACAAACAGCAGTGGCACTGGAAAATGTTTATAAGAAATACCTGAAAAGAACTGAACATACATCAAGGGCCATCAACTGGCACATACTAAAATTAGTCTATGAATAAACAATGAAACATGCTATAATCGTGAAGAGATTAATGAGAGTGGTGACTGTGATATATTAATCTTTTTAAAATTTTCACCCTAAATTTTACATTTTCTCTTTGTAGCATTTCAACAGGTTTAAGGTGTTTTCATCAAACCAGCTACCGTTAGATGGTGGGATTGTAGTCATTGTACGTAGATGCTGTCACTGGTTCTGGTTACAGCTGAAGGCTGCAGCTAGGGGGCCACACCAGTGACAGTTCCAACGTACGATGAGTACCATGCTGCCATCTAGTCAGTATGATGAAGACGGCTTTCGCCGTCGAAGCGATAAAGAAAAGGTAAAATTTACTGTGAAAAAAGAGTAAATTGACGTGGCAGGCACGGCACTGACGTGTTGGAGGAACATGTGCAGCTCTGGGTGACTCTTCGGGTTGTTGGTGACTTCAAAGAGGGGCAGGAACAGGTTGTCCAGCAGCTGTTGGAAGTTCACGATGAAGCCGTTTGACTTGTATATGTCACTGTAAGACGTAGCAATGTGAGAGGTCCCGGCAGTAATGACTCAATATGACAACAACTCATGCCATAATTGGTGGGTTCAGCAGTTGATAATTGTATTTATTACACGGGTAATTGTTATTGATAATGCAATGTATATAGTGATACACGCTGTCTTGCATGGTGTGACGTCCAACGATACACACTGTTCTGCATGGTGTGACGTCCAATGATACACGCTGTCTTGCATCGTGTGACGTCCAATGCAATAAAAACCGGTATTGCACTGTTATGAACAATTAATTAAACTAGTAAATTACATTAAATGTGTTGAAAAGTTAATTTTTAACCCATATAATAAATACCTTGTTGTTTTAGAATTGGGCTCGCAAACTCACTCAATACAACATTCTGAAGCAACTCGTGCATAAAACCCAGTATCATTCAATAACTGTATCTGAAGCATGCAAGGACATATAACATGTAACCAGACCCACACACACCAAAACACAGTATCATTCAATAACTGTATCTGAAGCATGCAAGGACATATAACATGCAACCAGACCCACACACACCAAAACACAGTATCATTCAATAACTGTATCTGAAGCATGCAAGGACATATAACATGTAACCAGACCCACACACACCAAAACCCAGTATCATTCAATAACTGTATCTGAAGCATGCAAGGACATATAACATGTAACCAGACCCACACACACCAAAACCCAGTATCATTCAATAACTGTATCTGAAGCATGCAAGGACATATAACATGTAACCAGACCCACACACACCAAAACACAGTATCATTCAATAACTGTATCTGAAGCATGCAAGGACATATAACATGTAACCAGACCCACACACACCAAAACACAGTATCATTCAATAACTGTATCTGAAGCATGCAAGGACATATAACATGTAACCAGACCCACACACACCAAAACACAGTATCATTCAATAACTGTATCTCAAGCATGCAAGGACATATAACATGTAACCAGACCCACACACACCAAAACAATAACTGTATCTGAAGCATGCAAGGACATATAACATGCATGTAACCAGACCCACACACACCAAAACACAGGTGCAACGTAGGTGACATCAAATAACTGTATACTATCTGAAGCATGCAAGGACATATAACATGTAACCAGACCCACACACACCAAAACACAGTATCATTCAATAACTGTATCTGAAGCATGCAAGGACATATAACATGTAACCAGACCCACACACACCAAAACAATAACTGTATCTGAAGCATGCAAGGACATATAACATGTAACCAGACCCACACACACCAAAACACAGTATCATTCAATAACTGTATCTGAAGCATGCAAGGACATATAACATGCAACCAGACCCACACACACCAAAACACAGTATCATTCAATAACTGTATCTGAAGCATGCAAGGACATATAACATGCAACCAGACCCACACACACCAAAACACAGTATCATTCAATAACTGTATCTGAAGCATGCAAGGACATATAACATGCAACCAGACCCACACACACCAAAACACAGTATCATTCAATAACTGTATCTGAAGCATGCAAGGACATATAACATGCAACCAGACCCACACACACCAAAACACAGTATCATTCAATAACTGTATCTGAAGCATGCAAGGACATATAACATGCAACCAGACCCACACACACCAAAACACAGTATCATTCAATAACTGTATCTGAAGCATGCAAGGACATATAACATGCAACCAGACCCACACACACCAAAACACAGTATCATTCAATAACTGTATCTGAAGCATGCAAGGACATATAACATGCAACCAGACCCACACACACCAAAACACAGTATCATTCAATAACTGTATCTGAAGCATGCAAGGACATATAACATGCAACCAGACCCACACACACCAAAACACAGTATCATTCAATAACTGTATCTGAAGCATGCAAGGACATATAACATGCAACCAGACCCACACACACCAAAACACAGTATCATTCAATAACTGTATCTGAAGCATGCAAGGACATATAACATGCAACCAGACCCACACACACCAAAACACAGTATCATTCAATAACTGTATCTGAAGCATGCAAGGACATATAACATGCAACCAGACCCACACACACCAAAACACAGTATCATTCAATAACTGTATCTGAAGCATGCAAGGACATATAACATGCAACCAGACCCACACACACCAAAACACAGTATCATTCAATAACTGTATCTGAAGCATGCAAGGACATATAACATGCAACCAGACCCACACACACCAAAACACAGTATCATTCAATAACTGTATCTGAAGCATGCAAGGACATATAACATGCAACCAGACCCACACACACCAAAACACAGTATCATTCAATAACTGTATCTGAAGCATGCAAGGACATATAACATGCAACCAGACCCACACACACCAAAACACAGTATCATTCAATAACTGTATCTGAAGCATGCAAGGACATATAACATGCAACCAGACCCACACACACCAAAACAATAACTGTATCTGAAGCATGCAAGGACATATAACATGTAACCAGACCCACACACACCAAAACACAGTATCATTCAATAACTGTATCTGAAGCATGCAAGGACATATAACATGCAACCAGACCCACACACACCAAAACAATAACTGTATCTGAAGCATGCAAGGACATATAACATGTAACCAGACCCACACACACCAAAACACAGTATCATTCAATAACTGTATCTGAAGCATGCAAGGACATATAACATGTAACCAGACCCACACACACCAAAACAATAACTGTATCTGAAGCATGCAAGGACATATAACATGTAACCAGACCCACACACACCAAAACACAGTATCATTCAATAACTGTATCTGAAGCATGCAAGGACATATAACATGTAACCAGACCCACACACACCAAAACAATAACTGTATCTGAAGCATGCAAGGACATATAACATGTAACCAGACCCACACACACCAAAACCCAGTATCATTCAATAACTGTATCTGAAGCATGCAAGGACATATAACATGCAACCAGACCCACACACACCAAAACACAGTATCATTCAATAACTGTATCTGAAGCATGCAAGGACATATAACATGTAACCAGACCCACACACACCAAAACCCAGTATCATTCAATAACTGTATCTGAAGCATGCAAGGACATATAACATGCAACCAGACCCACACACACCAAAACACAGTATCATTCAATAACTGTATCTGAAGCATGCAAGGACATATAACATGTAACCAGACCCACACACACCAAAACCCAGTATCATTCAATAACTGTATACTATCTCAAGCATGCAAGGACATATAACATGCAACCAGACCCACACACACCAAAACACAGGTGCAACGTAGGTGACATCAAATACAGTGCAACACGCTTATAATGAACACGATACGATGAATTGACGGATATAACGAAACAATTTCTTACGTACGGATTGTTTTCCTATCTTTTCCATTATAAGTGTTCACGCATATTGCAAACACGGGTATGACGAATTCACGGTTATTACGAACAACTTTTCCCGAATTTTTTTGGCCGTATAACGAATTTCTGTCCAACTGAAAATCGCCCGGTTGTTTGCAAATACTTCCCGCCCATGACCTGGAATCTATGGCGTGGCCGCGCAGAGTGCCAGTGACAAAGTAATTAGATCAATGAGAAATCATCAAAGGTGATTGTAAGCTATGTTTAAATAAACATTGGTGCATGTAGAAGTGTGAACTACATATAATGTACTCAGCTTATGTGAGCTGATTACAGAATCGCTTTTATTTCATCATCACATCGATTACAATAAAGCAAAGCCAGATTTCACACATTTAGTTCATACAGCGTCTTTGATACAGACTTTGTTACGACAGCTGTGTGTGATATGTGGGATATGTGATTCTGTATAAATAGGCCCGTTTAAAAGTTGTTAATCAGACGATTGTTTGAAAGCCATACTGTTCACGCCGATTTACAATGCCGGGTCAGAAACGGCTAAGATTGCCATAATTCGGTGTGTTGATGATGGATGGCAAAAGTCCGCTGTGGCAGAAGAAAACGGCATTGGCTAAATAAATGTTACGCAACAAACTATCTTTGCGTTTGATAGACACATGGCGAATAGTTTAAAAACTGTCACATAAAACACTGCCACCTAGCGGGTAAACGCGTACATGTATATAACGAATTCATGGATATAATGAACTCGTTAGCTACCCACAAAGTAGTTTGTTATAAGCGTGTTGCACTGTAGATGAATAAATAGTTAGCTTTTACAACATACTGTAAAAAAGTTAACACATAAAAAATATTATTAACATTAGTAGCTTAGATAAAACTGGAAGAAGAGCAGTTAAACTCATGAACGTGCCATTGTGTGCGTAAAATGTGATTGGCAGCTGTCACTCACTAGAGACGTGGTATCTGCACCATCCAACGCACGCTGTCGGAGTACATATTGTGAGTGATGGCCCACTTTGCCAATTTGTCCCACTCGTCGTAACTGCGGCCGTAGATCGACAAACGAAGCTCGGCATTCTGGTACTTGCTGTCTTCAAAGTCATCTATCACCTCCTGCATAGCAATGCCACTGATGAGACGGACAGTTTGAAACAGACTGTAATCATGAGACAGAGGGGGAAACAGACTGACCAGCTGCATCAACATTCCCTGGAACACAGTCACAGCAAATAGACAATATTCATAACACACAGGATACATATCATAACACATAGGACACATATCATGCAGGTAAAAATAAAACTACGGTTGTGGGTCGTGTTTGTTATATCATTGCAATATGTTTGTGACGTCACTGCGATATGTTTGTGATGTCCTTGTGATATGTTTGTGATGTCACTGTGATATGTTTGGGATGTCATTGTGATATGTTTGTGATGTCACTGTGATATGTTTGTGATATCACAGTGATATGTTTGTGATGTCATTGCAATATGTTTGTGACATCGTTCCAATGCATGAAAATGGTACATTTCGAAATTGGTCATAAAAAAAGAGATTGTTTTGCTTAGGTAAATGCGTATGTAGTCAGTTTATTATATGCTGTCGGACGTACACATTATTTATAACATGTACAACACCTGTTGGCTAAGAATGAAACCACGGTTGCGGGTTGTCAAAAAATTTAGTGATAATACGTATGCGTCACGAATATCGTCCAAAGCATTCAGTGGGTGCTTCGTATGATGAAGTAACTTGCATGTGTAGATAGATAATGGCATAATGCAACTTTTCACCAAACTGGAAGCAGTTGTATGTGGATTAACGTATTCATATACCTCACAAGAAACGTCCATCCATTTCAAGATTAAGGTATGTTTTTCTGTCAGGTGAACAGCCAGAAAGACTGTTACAAATACAGCTTCTTTCTAAGAACAATTCCAATATTCAATTACCTCCCTTCTGATGCTGCGGCTGCAGAAGATTAAGTACAGAACTGAAGTAACCAGGATCCTGAACTCACGACATTAAGCACAATTAAACAACCCCTTTAGAAGCATTCCTCTCTTATTTCTACCTACCTGTTCAGCTATCTGCTGTCTTATCTACCTACTATTTATTATTGCTTTCTCTCAACAGAGCACTCAAGTGTGAGCACATAACCTCCGTTTTGTAGGAATTGCTCAATAAGGACTATTGTAAAAAAATGGAAATATAATAAGTTAATTTCAACAACTGTCAGGCTTGGTGATACATAGTAAAGTCAAGTCACCCTGCATGCTCTATGTGAGATTGACATGGGCGTTATTCTTCTGTGCCAGATGTCTAGAGCTGATGAGTTATGTGTGAATATATATATATATAATGTGCTTTTGTATCATATATGAATTGGTGGTGATTGGTGATCATAAAATATGGTTGTTACTGTCATGGAAAGTATTCTTTTTGTAATATTCTATTCTCTTAGACCCTCCGATTTACATACAAGTCCCTGATTTTCCGAGACTACCCGATTTACGTATAAATCCCCGATTTTGTGAGACCCTCCGATTTACGTATAAATCTCCTGGATTGGCATTTCTGAAACTTAACATGTATGTAAACACATGATGTTTAGAATACAGATAACATTGGGGTAGTAGTGGATGGCACAAAACTGATACACAGACAACTATTACAGGATACAATAATGGCTGACACAGCTGTGTGTGCAAGAAATCTCTCAATACCTTAATGATTCGTGCATAGTATTGTCCGCCATTGAAGTTGTCAGTCTTGAGGAAGATCTCTCGCAGTCGGCTCTCTCCCACTGGGTTGTACTTAGCATTGAACTTGTCGAAGCGATGGAAAGTATTGCGGTCCTGTGACACACGTACACACATATCAAAAATATTAACTGATGTGTAAGCCAACAAATTATCCACAAACGTCACATATTTTTATTCATGAAAACTAATGCCAATGTATGTCAAGAATATTAATTTACATGTTAAAAGACATTGACTGGCACATAATGGATAATGTACGACACATAGGCAGGTATGTTGTAGTTGTTCCTATGACATGATACCAACAGGGCAAAATCTGCCTAGGACAATATCCCTCCAGACAATATCCCCTGCTCATAAGCAACAATAAAACAACAGTTAACAGTAAAATTACATTCATATTTATCATACTCTCTACATTCATATTTATCATACTCTCTACATTCATATTTATAATAATTTCTACTCTTTTTAAAGTGTGATACACTGAGTCATGGGTAAACTCAGGAAATCAAAGACGACACAATTGTGTCTTTATGTCTCAAACCTGAGTTTAAAGCATCCAATCTTGTTAAAGAAACAAAACCAAGAAAGTTGAGTATATTGTAAAACTACATTATGCAGTAAAATTTATGTAGATAATTATATATTGATAATTATTATATGAAATTGGATTGCAAATTTTGTCTATGGGGATTTTGTCCGTGGTGATATTGTCTGGGGGGATATTGTTTGGGGGATTTTGTCCAGGGGGATATTGTTTGGGGGGATTTTATCTGGGGGATATTATTTGGGGGGATTTTATCCGACGGACATTGTCTGGGGGGATATTGGTCAGGGGGATTTTGTCCAGGGGGGTTATGTACAGTACATGGGCAGTGTATGTTGTTGCGTATGTCTATCATCTGACAACGGTACTTACTGCGTGCACGTCAAGCATGTCGACACTCAAATCATAGGCCTTCAGACTGAGATGGCTGAACACCTGAACACATGTGTACCAACTTAAATAGATAAACACACTGAGTTATTAAATAGCTTACATAATTTCTTATGTAAATAAATTCATCATGGTCACATTCTGAACAACAGATACAGAATCCTTTATAAACGAGCAGAATATTTAGACAAGGTTGACTTTTTCACGACAACGCTACCTTGTGGTGAAATATCACATACAATGAAACAGATCAGTTGTTAAAATGTTGGTCATTCATAGGAAATAGTGTGAATGATGTACACCAGTAACTGTTCAGGGTTCATATACATTTTTACATTTCAAATTTCATGAATTTCCATGACCTGGCAATGTAAATTTCCATGACCTGGCAATGTAAATTTCCATGACCGCTTCGCACATCTTCGAAACATCGAATGATTTTTTTTACAAAATGACAGTTCACTTCATTTAACGAAGTACTGGCTTGTGAAGTGATGGGGAGGGGGTGACAGTGAGGGGGTGAGAAAGGAGTTGAAGGGAGGGGGTAATGGCCTCCCATTACCCCTCCCTTCATCTCCTTTCTCACAGTGAGGTATGACATGGAGGGTGTGACATGGAGGGTGTGATGGGAAGGGGTAACAGTGAGGGTGTGACATGGGAGGGGTGAAGGGAGGAGGTGTAGGGTGGGGTTGATGGGGTGACATGAGAGGATTATTGTCTTGAGATGTATAATGATTGTGTCCACACCTGACAGAGCGTGAGAGGATGGCCGTCGACGTCCTTGCACACGTAGTCGTCGCTGTGCACCTTCATGGTGCGCTTGATGAATCGCAACAGGTGCTTCTGGTTCATGCATGATGATGCGTGGATGTGAGTGTCAACCTGACACAACAAACAAAAGTATATATATATATATATATATATATATATATATATATATATATATATATATATCAGATGCCATCATGTAATGGTAGGCATACATTGGTAAACTGTGTATTTATTTTGTTTTATCAGTCATGCCATGCATGCTGGTCCACAACTCAACAAAACTTCAGTTGCAGCAACGGGTGGAAAATGGCACTAGGCGTGTGTTGGATTCAAGCCAAATCACAACACTTCGTTGTGCAATGTACACTGGTCAGTCGCACAGTCAGTCATAAAATGTCCACTGACCAGTCACATAGAGTCGTAAAATGTGTGCTGATCTAAGCGCACAACTAGGATATGGAAAATCGATGTTAGTCGTACAATGGTACGATATGAAACAAAAGTTCAGCAATGTACGGCTGGCATTACTCACCACCATCACATCAAAACCATGTCACACACCATGTTACACAATGTGTTACATCATGTTACACACTGTGTTACACACCATATCATACATTGTGATACACATGTTATACACTGTGTTATACATCATGTCACACACTGTGTTATACATCATGTTACATGTGTTACACATCATGTTACACATCATGTTTCACATCATGTTTCACACTGCATTACACATCATGTTACACACCAATACCACATCACACTGCTGTCACAATCATGTCGCAATACATGCCACTATTACGTTACATCTGTTACTTTGCCTGTCAACAATAAACTGTTTCTTCTTGTGCAGTTTAATGTTATCCTGGTAAATGGCTTTGACACCGTGCATCACTTCAGCCCAACATCACTGTTGATGGTTAAACACAAACCAGTGCCAACACTTCACCGTTGATGGTTAAACACAAACCAGTGCCAACACTTCACTGTTGATGGTTAAACACAAACCATTGCCAACACTTCACTGTTGATGGTTAAACACAAACCAGTGCCAACACTTCACTGTTGATGGTTAAACACAAACCAGTGCCAACACTTCACTGTTGATGGTTAAACACAAACCAGTGCCAACACTTCACTGTTGATGGTTAAACACAAACCAGTGCCAACACTTCACTGTTGATGGTTAAACACAAACCAGTGCCAACACTTCACTGTTGATGGTTAAACACAAACCAGTGCCAACACTTCACTGTTGATGGTTAAACACAAACCAGTGCCAACACTTCACTGTTGATGGTTAAACACAAATCAGTGCCAACACTTCACTGTTGATGGTTAAACACAAACCATTGCCAACACTTCACTGTGGATGGTTAAACACAAACTAGTGCCAACATTTCCACATCATTCTGAGTCAATCATTGTTTTGGAACTTCGCGTAACAGAATCAAACTGCTCTGGCCCGATGGGATTCCGTGAATTCCATTGTTTTACATAAACCGTCTCTTCTGCGCTGTGCTCCATGTACACAACATGTACACAACATGTACACAACATGCCACTGTGTAGATGGCAACATGAAAAGTATGTCTTCTCTTATCAAAATGACCTTGCTAATGAATTTTTTTAAATAAAAATTGGGTTTTACTAATTTTTGGTATATCAGGTCAAATTCAGTGACCTTCACAACAAAATAGTGTTCAACTGCCATGTGATTCATATTTGTGGAGAGGACAATGCCACAGCTTTATTTTAAGACCAATATCAGTACTTTAGCACCTGTAGTGCCAAAGTTCCACAACAGGTCCAACATGTGTGTAAAATTTCAGTAAAATCGGAGGGGTCAAGAATATTACTAGTTGATTTCATATGGATTGACCTGATTGACAAGGTTCCTGTTGAGAGATCGGTAGGTGTGTTTGATAACTAGAGCTAGTCCATGAAAACTCACTAGCGGTTGGCCTGATGGTTGACATCTATGGCACAAGTTTCATGTACGTGACTAGTCATAGAAAAATCTCTGTCGCAACAGATGGCCTTGGACGAGTCCGATAAATCTAAATTGAACACACTAGCTACAGTTATACCACCACAGATGGCCTTCACTAGCTACAGTTATACCGCATACAGCAACCATCAAAGACCAGACAAGTCTTTAGTAGAAATACATTCAACAGCTGGACCTGAGTACGATCACAGGGCTGGGGAGACGTGGGAAGTCCTCACCTTCCTGACATTGTAGAAATCCCTGTGCGGTACTTCCTTCTGGGAGACGGACTCCTTGAGTTCATTGAGGAGCACGTGAAGCTGGTACTTGGATGTGAGATAGCTGAGGCGGCGGTAACAAAATGACTTCCTGCAAACATTCCTTCAGAACATGAGTCATGACCACTTCACATGATCACAAACATGTTACTAACTTTTAACATTTAAAAACAATCAGATCACAATTAGTAATTTACTTAAATTAACGTTGGTCGAATATATGTTGACCATAAAAGATTTCCAACAAAGAACTTGTGAAACTGAACATGGATGACTTGTTTCTCACAAGAAGGAGAGGCATCGGCCACATTTTGTGAAGGATAATGACAAAATAAATAACCATGAGATGGACCCCCGTAGAAAATGAAAACGAGGACAATCAAAAACAAACTGTAGAGGGGGAATTATGGGAAATGGACCTCAGCTGAGGCGAGGCTACAGAAGTGGAAGTTGTTTCTGCCTTATGTGCCAGTAGGCACTAAGAGGATTACAAGGAATACTTGGGTCATCGGTCTACACTTTATTATATGTACAACATTCTACGTACATCCCAATAAAGTGATATTCTCTTATACAGGTACAAATTTTAATAAATAGAAAATACAAACATGCAATATTTTTTTTAAATGTTAGTGGGTAAATTAAGAAATCATGGTGGGTGAGGACTGCTTAATTAATTATTTTCTGGTGGTGGTGGGGCCTGAACAAAATGCTTCGTCCTCAGACATGTTAGTTATTTGATCTACTTTGCCAACAGGATGGCCTCGGGTCTTCCTGTATTTTGTATTATAATAGAAAGTAAGATAATGCAAAGATCTAAAAAAATCTACCAAAAATAATGTTAATAATAAATTGTCAGTGGATTGCTGATTAGGAATTAATGTAGTAATAATTATTTCCGTAATAAGAATTAAAATAATTTCAGCTATCAGAATCGGAAATAATTTGGACAGTGCAATCATAACTGCATTTTTTTCAGGGTTTTATAATCGTTATCCAGATGTTTTTTTATGGAACTGAAATGTAATGTATAGTTCCCAACAGATACAGAGTAGTTTCATACAAATGACACAAGCTAACAAATGCAGCGCTAAATTTTTTAACTTTAGTAGTAACATGTGCTATTGTTTACATGGAAATGTTTAAGTACTTTAGTAGTAACATGTGCTATTGTTTACATGGAAATGTTTAAGTACTTTAGTAGTAACATGTGCTATTGTTATCATGGAAATGTTTAAATACTTTAGTGATCTTTACACAGGGTTCTAATGACAATCTATATGTAATTGCTTTTGCGCAGGGTTTTGCTTCTAAAAAAGGAGGTGTGCTTCTATTATAGGTAGTGTTGTTCTATTGGAATCTATATGGTATGTATGTGTTACTCACAGTGGGCCATCAGCCAGGCATGCCAGCAAGATGTTCCTGTCAGTGTGGAAGGTGCTGAGGTCTGGGTAGTGGAAGTCCTTTGGTTCATTGCACTGCATTGCTTCCATATTGTGGTAGACATGAACAACCCCATTGACAGGGCGTAGAAGGTAGCCCATGTCATCCGGCATCTCCGTATAGAAAGGGTTGCCATCCATCGAAGGGGCATTGATAGGGTGATCTGGGTGACATATCAGAATGTTTTCTAAGTGCCTAGGTAGTTTCCAGCACACATTATATTAACAGACTATCCTGTATATACAAGTATGTATATACACATACATGTTGTAGTCATTAGAGATGTTGTAAGGCCACATTTAACTACTTAGATGTTTTCAAAGGTCCTGGTGTGGGATAGTATTTTCATCCCATAGCATATTTACCCCCAGGTGAACAAATTCTATAATATAATTTTAACACACCCTTTAGTATTCAACAGTATGCACAGAGAGAGCCTTTGGAAAATCCTGAGGCACTGTGGAATTCCAGAAAAGCTGGTGAAACTCATCCAGATCTTCTACAAGAACTTCTCCTGTAGTGTCGGAAACTCAACAACCAAATTCACTGTGAAATTCGGCGTCCGACAAGGATGTGTCATATCATTGTTTCTATTCACCCTAGCCATCGACTGGGCAACAAGAAACATGATCAACCAACAGTGGACTGGCATAAGATGGAATCTTTGCTCTTCACTCGAAGATTTAATATATGCAGATGACCTCGCTCTGCCTTCTTACACTCGAGACCAGGCACAGAGGAAAACAAGCGAACTAGAGCATCAAGCCAGTTCCATTGGTCTCTCAGTCAATGCAAAAAAGACAAAAGTATTAACAAACCGCAACCTGACACAGCAACCTGTCGTGATCAACAATCATCGGCTCGAGTACGTCAACAAGTTCACTTACCTGGGCAGCACCACCAGTCTCTAAGGAGGTGCAGAAGAAGACATCAAAACACGATAAGGAAAAGCCAGGTCAACATTTGCAAATCTACAGCTGCTATGGAGATCCTCAGTATACTCCCAAAAGACCAAACTCAGAATCTACCAGAGCAATGTCCTCTCTGTGCTCCTCTATGGCTCAGAGTGCTGGCGCATGACACAACAAGACACCAATAGACTGTCCAGCTTCCATAACACATGCCTTAGGAAGACACTGAACGTGTACTGGACCGAGACCATCTCCAACACCAGACTCCACCAAGCAACAAAACAAGAGAGAATGTGGACATGGCTTGGTCATGTCTACAACAATGAACAACTATCTGCCAGCAAAAACAGCACTAACCTGGATGCCAGAGGCAGGCCGAAAACAATGTGGCGACAAACAATGAAGAACTGAAGGCTGCTGGGTTAACATGGGATACAGCAGCAAGGAGAGCCCAAGACAGAGGGAACTGAAGGCTGCTGGGTTAACATGGGATACAGCAGCAAGGAAAGCCCAAGACAGAGGGAACTGAAGGCTGCTGGGTTAACATGGGACACAGCAGCAAGGAAAGCCCAAGACAGAGGGAACTGAAGGCTACTGGGTTAACATGGGACACAGCAGCAAGGAGAGCCCAAGACAGAGGGAACTGAAGGCTGCTGGGTTAACATGGGACACAGCAGCAAGGAAAGCCCAAGACAGAGGGAACTGAAGGCTGCTGGGTTAACATGGGACACAGCAGCAAGGAGAGCCCAAGACAGAGGGAACTGAAGGCTGCTGGGTTAACATGGGACACAACAGCAAGGAAAGCCCAAGACAGAGGGAACTGAAGGCTACTGGGTTAACATGGGACACAGCAGCAAGGAGAGCCCAAGACAGAGGGAACTGAAGGCTGCTGGGTTAACATGGGACACAGCAGCAAGGAGAGCCCAAGACAGAGGGAACTGAAGGCTGCTGGGTTAACATGGGACACAGCAGCAAGGAAAGCCCAAGACAGGGGGAACTGAAGGCTGCTGGGTTAACATGGGACACAGCAGCAAGGAAAGCCCAAGACAGAGGGAACTGAAGGCTGCTGGGTTAACATGGGACACAGCAGCAAGGAGAGCCCAAGACAGAGGGAACTGAAGGCTGCTGGGTTAACATGGGACACAGCAGCAAGGAAAGCCCAAGACAGAGGGGACTGAAGGCTGCTGGGTTAACATGGGACACAGCAGCAAGGAAAGCCCAAGACAGAGGGGACTGAAGGCTGCTGGGTTAACATGGGACACAGCAGCAAGGAAAGCCCAAGACAGGAGGAACTGAAGGCTGCTGGGTTAACATGGGACACAGCAGCAAGGAAAGCCCAAGACAGAGGGAACTGAAGGCTGCTGGGTTAACATGGGACACAGCAGCAAGGAGAGCCCAAGACAGAGGGGACTGAAGGCTGCTGGGTTAACATGGGACACAGCAGCAAGGAAAGCCCAAGACAGAGGGAACTGAAGGCTGCTGGGTTAACATGGGACACAGCAGCAAGGAGAGCCCAAGACAGAGGGAACTGAAGGCTACTGGGTTAACATGGGACACAGCAGCAAGGAGAGCCCAAGACAGAGGGAACTGAAGGCTACTGGGTTAACATGGGACACAGCAGCAAGGAGAGCCCAAGACAGAGGGGACTGAAGGCTGCTGGGTTAACATGGGACACAGCAGCAAGGAGAGCCCAAGACAGAGGGGACTGAAGGCTACTGGGTTAACATGGGGCACAGCAGCAAGGAAAGCCCAAGACAGAGGGAACTGAAGGCTACTGGGTTAACATGGGACACAGCAGCAAGGAAAGCCCAAGACAGAGGGAACTGAAGGCTGCTGGGTTAACATGGGACACAGCAGCAAGGAAAGCCCAAGACAGAGGGAACTGAAGGCTACTGGGTTAACATGGGACACAGCAGCAAGGAGAGCCCAAGACAGAGGGAACTGAAGGCTACTGGGTTAACATGGGACACAGCAGCAAGGATAGCCCAAGACAGAGGGGTCTGGTGAGATCTTGTGCGAGCCTTATGTGCCACACAGCATGAAGAGGATAAGTAAGTAACCCTTTAGAATATTCACGCTATTACTGCACTATGATAATTCACTTTCATAATAATATCCAATGGCAAAAGTAGTGTGCAATCACTAAATTGGATGCAGTAATAGATGACAACTCATATTAAATAAATTGCAATACTCCTTTAACTACTACTAACCTTCTTCAAATAATTAGCTCATAGTGAAATCATAAAGCAATTCAACTTTAACAAGCCTAGGAAAATGAAGTTAACCGCAATTACCATATAACTATTCACCATAACAACATTAACTAGTGATATGTATAAATAGGCAATGCAATTGTAAATTCTAGCTTAATTATTATTACACAGGGGAGTCAAATCCAATGACAGGGACAAAGATTCTATAATAGAATAATCATTCTGGGGAGAACTTTTAAAAAATTCTCATCCAGTGGATGGAAATTCCTCATTGAGACATCACTACTAAAAATGTGTATTCGATTCAGAACTACATTCCTACCTTTAAAACTCAACCATAAGGAAATCTGTTTTTAAAGAATTTGTGTCACTGATTTGTTTAGAAGTCAGCATGCTACTGTTGTGATTTCTCCCAAATCAGAAGATTAATTATAACATAACAATGAAACATCACAAGTGTCATAATATGGGTCCAACTTAAAAGGTGACATATTTCATGTGCACAAATAAATGGTTAATAAACAAACCCAACATTTTCATGCAACCCATTAGAGAACTGGCTTACATGAACACTTTGTGCTCCAATTGGTTGGATGACAGTGTCGCTTGATAATGCACAGTTAAATTGATGAAAGGTCAAGATAGGTGCACCTGCTGTTAATCACTGATTGGCCCCTACTTCAAATTACCACTGACTGGTCAAATCGGCACCAGCCCCAATTTCACTGACACAATCATAGCCACAGATTGGCCTCTCTAATCGGTCTTACAAGGATGTTTACTTGACCGCTTCTTGCATCACGATACTGTGCAAAACTTCTTGCATCACGATACTGTGCAAAACTTCTTGCATCACGATACTGTGCAAAACTTCTTGCATCACGATACTGTGCAAAACCGTTGACCAACCAATTGGGCAATTAATCACTCATGTAAACTTATCTTTATTGACAACTTTCTGTTTCAGTATAATAATTTACAAGATGTGATAAACATTTTGTTTATATACAGAATTGTACTGGTAGAAAGGAATGCAACTGATTTACTAGAGAACAAAGGCTTTACTTCATGAGTTATATTGCAATATTTGACATGAAGACAATTGTGTGCAGCTGCAGTCGGTTGCTCAGCATGACAAGAAGCCCTGGTGATCAGTGCCGAATACTTAGCATGGTGCACGCACATAAAAATGAACTGGTACAGTAAAACACACTCCACACTGTTCTACAGGCAGCCCAACACCAAGTGTGTTATTGTGTGCAACTGCAGATACCAGTCACTTGGTGACTGGCTGCAACTTAGCACTACCTTCACCACAAGTTTAAAATACCTGAATCGCTGAGCTGGACTTCACCTTTAAAAACAATGCATCCATCTCAGACGATATGACATTTTACTGTGAAAACAGGCTTGACTGACACGTTTGGAATACAAGCGATTCTGCATTTTATTAGAAAGTTACCAAGTGGTGTATGTAAAATATAGATGTATCATCTACACTGTATATATCATATTTTTTAACTATGTAATTTATCACTTAGGTTCTTCACTTTGTGGGGTATTGTGGAGTAGTGGTTAGGACAGCGAGAGAACCTGGGTTAGAATCCTCTTTCTACCATTTTGAAGCTTTGGCAATTTCATTCACCCCACATTGCCACAGTTCACCCACCTGTATAAATGGCTATAAACAGGTGGATAACTGAACAAATATTCTTCGAGCAGTAACTGCAGCATGGCTGAATGTTTCTAAGAGAAGCTGAGATGGCGCGGGAGTGAACAGAACTGCCAGGGGTGAAGTGTAAAGGAACAGGACTGCCAGGGGGTGAAGTGTAAAGTGCTTTGAGCAGTCCCAAGGACTGGATATAGTGCTATATAAGAACATACCTTTACCTTTTAATAACTGAAAACAAATACAAACAAGACAAGAAGCACACACCACACCTTCAATTGACTTCTTTTCACTGAGCGACACAGTGTTGGCGAACTCGGCACTAAATGTCTTCGTTTCATCGACACAGTGCAGGAATTTCGCCGTAAGTGGCGGGAAACTCTGCATGGACGACCCCATGTACTTCTCCCGGATCATGAGAGCCTTGACGAGTTCCTCTGATGCTTCCACCAGACTGTCGAGGGGAACCTACCAGAGCAGCCAGTCAGACATCAGAATGTCAAGATAGAAACAGGGCAAATAACTCTGATCAACTGGTGTCTGTTTAACCAGTAGCAGTTATTCCATGTGTGATTGCTCAGTGACATTATTTTATAATGTAGATAATACTATATTAAGTCATTATATATTTTAATAATTGACTTGTGTGTGCAGTGTACCTTTTCCCTAGTAATCTGTTTATAATATATATATATATATTGTTTTTAGTTTCATATAATGTAGATAATACTATATTAAGTCATTGTACATCTTAATAACTGTTTTATGTGTACCTTTTCCAGTAATCATTGTATGATATATATATATATATATAGTTTCTTTAAAATATATACCAAATGAATATGTTGTATCTGTATTTTTATTCAATTGCAGATTGCAATAAATAAATACATTATTAATTTATTATTATTAAATATATGTTATATAGACTTTGTTAAGAGCAAAACTCCAGATAGAATACTGACGTTAACATGCTGAGATAACTAGCGTCACAGAATATAAAGCCATCACAGGACATACTCTTGTTAAAGGATGTACCGTCAACATCATATTTGATCATACATCATGCTGTCATCAGCTTTCTGAGCCGGCTCACCCCACTCGTGTCCTCGCCACTGATGTTCACCCTCTGGAACTGCACGTGCATGTCATCGTCATCCCGCAGGGTCTCGACGATGGGCGTCGGGGGCGTGGGAATGCTGCGCCTATGGAACTGTTCTGGTGCCTGCTGTGCACCAGGACTGCAACAAGAACTCAAACATGGAGGAGGCAGAGTGGCACTGTGTCATCACACGTGGAGGAGGCAGAGTGGCACTGTGTCATCACACGTGGAGGAGGCAGAGTGGCACTGTGTCATCACAAAAACTAAATCAAAATCTGAATTCTAAGATTATGCCATCCACGAATCTAGGGTAAATATGAGTTCTGACTTTATATCTTGTCTACTGTATTCTGTGGCTATAGTACATAGTATGAATGTATCGTACAACTTCAATCCTTTTCCATCTTTAACTTATCCTTAGCCAAATTCCTTAGCTTCCTCATGTTTCCCCTCGATCTGGTGGTACTTCTTTGAGGACATTACACAGCACACTTAACAGGTTTGTGCAGTGGCATGCTTTCCAGGCTCTGGTTAACATAGCAAATTCCAGGGCTCTCTGTCCATCACTAAAAGCCAAATAGAACTGGTAGTTTCACATGCTCACATGCTATATGGGGCAGGGTGATACTCCATGGGGCAGGGTGATACTCCATGGGGCAGGGTGATACTCCATGGGGCAGGGTGATACTCCATGGGGCAGGGTGATACTCCATGGGGCAGGGTGATACTCCATGGTTCAGTTGTGTTTTGTCAAAGGCCAGTGCAATTTTCCTGTTTGTGGTTCAAGATATGTCTTTGCGGATGTAGCGAGAGATAAACATATCCAGGCAATCTTTCCTATTGTTCATTGCAACGCAATTCAATTTGCACTTGGAACCTGTTTACACAGCGGCAGTTTGCACAGCTCGCACAATTGCAGTGCACAATTTCTTTCTGATCTCCCTGGATCACCAGCTACAAGAGTACCTTGCTATAAACATGATGGATATTATGGCTGACCCTGAATAGCTTCACTGGTGTAATTAAATTTCAGTGTGGCTGAATGCTTTCCAGAGAAGTTGAGTTGATGTTGGAACGAACAGGTCTGCCAGGGATGAAATGGGATGCAATTAGGCCTGATGATTAGCTAGTATGTGCTGTGACTGGAACTCTTACTTTATCTGACAAGCTCATACCAAGTAGTCCAAGTGCATGTTAATCTCATCACCAGGTAACGTTGCTTTTAAAAACCAAATGTGTCTCGGACCCTTCATGAATATTTTCTAAATTCTCTAACCTAGGGGCTAGGAGAATTCTTGCTGCCACATCGTCTCATACCATAAGAGGAAGACGACAAGTACCCGGTACCTTCAGGTGGAACATGAGAAAACATGAAACAAGTACTTGCAGTTGGACACCGTCTCTCAGTTAGTCTTGCCTTTGACCAGCTGCATGGATAAAGTGGATGGGTTGTGGACATCACAGAATGCCCCATGGGCATGATAACAAGCCATTCCCTCACATACAACTAGTAACACTGCGTCAACATAGGGTTCTTAGTGGGCAATACAGGGGGGAGGGGTGTGTGTGGCAATAGTCTCACATTCCCACCCCCATCAATTTTGAGAGTCCACCTTCCACCTCCCACCAATCTCAGCCCCCACCTATTTTTTAAGCCAACATCCCACCTCCCATCATTTCTTAGGACCAACCCGCTCTTCCTGCCACCCCCCTCAATACACCTTAGTCACTGACACACTAGAGGGACAATGACATACCACAGGATGCACAACCAACACATCTAATGACCATGTTAGTTGGAAGCCAAATGCATGCAGGAGATGCAATGTCATGCTGTAGCGTTATCCACTGGTTCTAAGAAAGCAGGAAGTAGTGTATTCAAGCAGGCAAAATCTCATTACCAGAGCTCTACACACACGAGCAGCGTGTTAAATAGCCAGACGGGAACCTGTAATGTCCTCATACACAGACAGTGGTTGCACATGCTGTTTGTACCTGTACCCAGCGATTTTTTAAGCTTTCCTTTACGGTCCCTCGCTTGAACTCTATGGTCCAATGCTCAACACCGTTATTTGATTTTTTTACAAATTTGACAAATCTATGGTTCCGTCTTAAAAATATATGGTCATGTCCTTGAAATCTAGTCTTGATTCAGGAAAGTAGATTGCTTAAAAAAATTGCTGCCTGTAGCACCACATTCTAGGAGTTAAAAAAATCTTAAAACTCAATTCTACAGATATCCACCCAGCCAATTTCTGTTGTTGCTTGCTTGTGGATATTCTACAGATATCCACCCAGCCAATTTCTGTTGTTGCTTGCTTGTGGATATTCTACAGATATCCACCCAGCCAATTTCTGCTGTTGCTTGCTTGTGGATATTCTACAGATATCCACCCAGCCAATTTCTGTTGTTGCTTGCTTGTGGATATTCTACAGATATCCACCCAGCCAATTTCTGTTGTTGCTTGCTTGTGGATATTCTACAGATATCCACCCAGCCAATTTCTGTTGTTGCTTGCTTGTGGATATTGTTTGTTGTTGCTGCGCACTTTATTTCCCAAAGTGAAATTAAGACAAATTGCAATAATAATAATAATTTAATTCAAACTACACAAATTCCACACCAACAGGTGATGCACTTCACAATAAACAGACCTTAACTGCACACATGATACACCTTGCACAGTGTTTAACAGGAGGTGCAGCTGTTAAGTGCTCTTCCATGGTCGGATATGATCTGGCAAGTGTCGCATTAAGCAGTGACATGCAACAAGGAGGCAGTTGCCCCTGAGCAAGGGTATGAGACACACACTATGTGGTGCACATTGCACTCTGTGGGTGTTATTCTACCAGCACTCAGGTGTTAGATGCAGTGCACATTGCACTCTGTGGGTGTTATTCTACCAGCACTCAGGTGTTAGATGCAGTGCACACTGCCAGGCAAACACACACGCCCACTTACATGTCCAGCTTGAGGCCTCCTCCCCTTGAAGTGGAAGACTTGTCATACACCTGGGCCCAGAAGGGGGGAAGTCTGTGGGTAGGATTACACAAGTATTTAACAAGGCTGCCATCCCTTTTCCCTATCCAAAGCTACAAGCTCCTGATGGCAAGTGGACAAGGAAGCTCCTGATGGCAAGTGGACAAGGAAGCTCCAGATGGCAAGTGGACAAGGAAGCTCCAGATGGCAAGTGGACAAGGAAGCTCCTGATGGCAAGTGGACAAGGAAGCTCCTGATGGCAAGTGGACAAGGAAGCTCCTGATGGCAAGTGGACAAGGAAGCTCCAGATGGCAAGTGGACAAGGAGGCTCCTGATGGCAAGTGGACAAGGAAGCTCCTGATGGCAAGTGGACAAGGGAGCTCCTGATGGCAAGTGGACAAGGAAGCTCCTGATGGCAAGTGGACAAGGAAGCTCCTGATGGCAAGTGGACAAGGAAGCTCCTGATGGCAAGTGGACAAGGAAGCTCCTGATGGCAAGTGGACAAGGAAGCTCCAGATGGCAAGTGGACAAGGAGGCTCCTGATGGCAAGTGGACAAGGAGGCTCCTGATGGCAAGTGGACAAGGAAGCTCCTGATGGCAAGTGGACAAGGAAGCTCCAGATGGCAAGTGGACAAGGAAGCTCCTGATGGCAAGTGGACAAGGAAGCCATTGGCTTATGGAGAGTCCAACAATGTTTCATCCATGTATAACCCAGCCTATCCTTTTCAGATATCTGTCAATTTTATTTTTAAACATATATTTACACAGCTAGCATTAACGCAATCATTAGACAGTTTATTCCATTACTTTATCATCCTCTGTTAGAATGAGTACTTTCTCATATCCAACCTACACTGCTGACTTATGCCCTCTGGTTCTACTGCCTTCTTTAAGTTTTAAGGCAACATTTCTATCAATACCTTCATAAAACAAAACAAAATTTCAGAAACGTTTATTTGGTCTCCTCTTAATCTCCAGGTATGCAGTGTTGTCAAACCACATTTTATTACGCATCTTTCATAACTAAGATGTCTCAGAATTTTCTGTAATCAGCTTAATTGCTCTTCATTGTTTTCTTTTAATAAGCAGCCTGATATACAACAGTTGCTTAAGATGGACATTTGAGAAAGATTTAACAAGACCACCATACAAAGCTACAAGCTCCTGATGACATGCACACATGGAAACCATTGGTTTATCAAGACTCCAACATTTTGTAATCTATAAGTGGTGTGTCCCAGTTGGTATCCGGACATTTAGCCAATGGACATTTAGCCAACAGACACTTAGCCAATGGACATTTCGCCAATGGACACTTAGCCAACGGCCATTTAGCCATCATTTGCAGGGGGGGACATTTCGCCAACATTAAAAAAATTATATCTTACATTTTGGATATCTTTATTGTTTTTGATAATGTCCATGATAAGCAAATCTTGATGAATGATTAAACTTGCATTTTCACTAACCTTTTTATTCATTATTTTCCCAAAAGGAAAAAAGTTTATTTGGTAAATCACATGATGGAAAATATGAAGTTTAAGATTGATGTAGTTTAATTATTTATAAAGTGTTATATTTTCCTTTGAAAATGACCTTTCAATAATTACCATCATGATTTAATGCCGAGACCAACTGCTATTCATTATTTCCCCACCCTTTGGCTTAATTGGAGACAATCCCAGATATATGTGGCTTCATGTCAAGCTAGAATGAGCTCTTTGTAAGTGATCAGCTTATCCATCTGGGCTTCAATCTTGATTAGAATAGGCGATCCTCCATCACAATTGGCCCAATTTAATTTCATTCACCTGGAACACATGGCTTCCATGGGCTAATGGGATAAAAGGACTACCCAATATCAGAAATTAAATCTTACACAAGTTCAACCATGGAGATTATAACTACTAGCTGAGGGAAGCAGAAAGTTTGTCTGGAAGGTTTTATGTATACCAAGCAGATAACTTCCAAAAACCAGATTAGATGGCAGTGTGTTAAACACAACCACTGCAAGGGTGTCATATCTACAACTCTTGACCTTAGTCAGGTACTCAATACCAAACCTCACAACCATGATGCAAATCCAATGGAAGTTGCAGTTGCCAAGACCAAAGTCGATATGAAACATTTAGCAGCCAACACCAGAGAACGACCAGCAACAATAGTGTCTGCCAAACTTGCTGAACTTCCTGCTGCTGCCAGGCAGTTAGCTAGTGAGGAAGATGCCATGAAGAAGATGATACGACGCGTACAAAAAGGCCAAGCCCCTCCAGTTCCAGCTTCACTCAGTGAACTTACCATTGAAGGCGAATGGACCCAAACATCAGGCCCTACACCAGAACCATTCCTGATCTACGACAACGGCCAAAACTCAGATTCCAGGATAGTTGTTTTTGCATCCCCACCTGCCCTGCTTACGCTCTCTACAGCTGACACATGGTTCATGGATGGCAACTTCGCTATGGCACCACCTGGATTCCTTCAACTATATGTTATCCGGGTCCCCCTTGGATCCACGACTGTTGGTATAGCATATGCCCTGCTACAACGCAAGACCCAGGACACATATGAGGAATTCCTCCGTGCCTTGTTGGATAAGTGCAGCTCTATGGAACTGTATCTGGATCCCAGAACCATTATGGTTGATTTTGAGCAGGCTGTTATCAGTGCCATTGGAGCAACCCTGGACAATGATGTCCAAGTCAGGGGCTGCTTCTACCAGGCAACCTGGCGAAAGATACAAGAGCTGGGGCTAGTGCCTCAATACAGGGATGACGAGGACTTCAAGTTGTTCTGTGGACAATTAGATGCCCTAGCCTTCCTGCCCACCGAAGATATCCCTGAGGGAATCATGTACCTCCGTGGTAATACCCCTCCTGATGCAGAACCTCTGGTGGATTACTTCGACCAGACTTACGTCACTGGCACTTACCGTCGTGCTGGAGTTCCACGAGATGGTCCATATGGAGCAGCCATTGTTCGTATGAGGAGAGTTCCTCCTCGGTACCCACCTGCCTTGTGGAATGTTCACCAGGCCACTCTGGGTGATGAACCAAGAACTAACAACCAGTGTGAAGGCTGGAACAATCACTTCACTCATTTGGTTGGCTACCAGCATCCCTCCGTGTGGACCATGATAGATGCCTTGAAGAAAGAAGATGCAGTGGCTTGCACTCACATCGCCAAAGATCTAAACGGTCAACCTCCCAAGAAGAGGGTTAGGCGTGAATACAAGGACATGCAGATCCGTCTGCGTACACTGTGTGAAGATCGTGCAGCAGGCAGGAAGACCATCCCTGAACTACTACGTGGAGTGGGTCATAACATACGCTGGAAGCCTGTCAACCGTGAGAATGAAGATTGATTATAAACAGCTGTGGACTCAATATATGCAATGTTCGTGTTTGCAAGTTTTAGACTATGAGACATTACTTTGTGATCGTTACATTTCGTACAATGAATTAAATAAAATACAATTACTTACACTTGTATTGCATTTATTGAAACAACTATATTTATGGTGAAAGCACACAGAAACATAATATAATTTTTTGAATGTTGGCGAAATGTCCCCCCTGCAAATGATGGCTAAATGGCCGTTAGCTAAGTGTCCATTGGTGAAATGTCCATTGGCTAAGTGTCTGTTGGCTAAATGTCCCGGATTCGTCCCAGTTAGATATACGGGTATGTCATTTCTGTTTTGAAACATATTAACATTTACACAGTCAGCAGATGTTTTACAATTGTCACCTTTGAGAATTAGTACATTTTAGAATATCTAACATACATTATCCCTTTCTATGGCTAGTTTGTGCCATATAACGCTAAAGATTCAATCTTCCTTTAAGTCTAAGAAAATTTATAATAGTCAATTTATATCAATATCTTCATAATCATAATTTTGTTTAATAAAATTGTTATATCTCGTTTTGTGAAGCCACATTGTTTTAAGCATCTTTCACAGCTAAGTTCTCCCAGTTCTGCGATACCTTCAACTGTTTTTCTTTATATTATTTCCAGATTATCTATATCTTTCTGATGTAGGCCTACCTGGGTTGGTGTCAAGTACATAAAATCTACCAAGAGTACAATACCTTTAAATGTATCAAGTAAAAGTACATGTACAAGTATATAAGGTCAACTACAAGTACATCTTAAAGTAAAAGTACATGTACAAGTATATAAGGTCAACTACAAGTACATCTTAGTCACAATAATCAACAATACAACATACTATTTCAAGTGCCATTTACTGGTTTTAATAAAATACAGCAACAGGGTACTGATACATTTTTTATCATTGATCATTCATCAAGTAGACTTAAGACTTCAAGTCTTCATACTATTCACAGCATAGGTTACAGGCAATCTATATATTTATATAAATATTTGGATTGAACACTACAATTTGTCTCTCATTCCTGACCCAAACAAAGGGAATTAGCAGGCAGGTGCCCTTAGCCAATCTCTGTAAATAAATTGTGTCCACTGAGAAAAACAATTAAATATGGCCTGAGTAGCCTGGCATATTTGCTTGCTAAGAAAGATTACTAAGCAGCCCATGGAATGTGTCAGTGTGACCACTGTCAGGTTGTGAAAATGTGCTATTTCTGGATAATTATATGCCTTCTACTTACAGATGATTGCACAGAATAATGAATCTGAAAATGGTCTGACAATGTCAACAACACACTCCGGGATAGAACTCAACATCTTCCAGTGGAGAAGGAAATCAAGGTGAGAAAATGGATGTGGATTATCCACACATTATGAGGCCTAAGTATAAACTTTCCAGGCTGATCCCAAAAATGGCCATAAGCGTCTCCTTCACAATGGCCATACCAACTTTAAAAACGGCATATACCAATCAATTACAATTATCCTACCACCATTATTTAGATAAGTTACATGCCATTTATAATATAATTAATATTCTTCAAGTTATTCAAGTAAATGTGCATTGTAATTTTTGTAGGTATATACAAATAATTGTTTGGCAGAGTTTGGTCTTCATAGTAGAAATATGCTAAAACATGACTTAAAGAACTACCCAGATCAGTAGATTTGATTTGCCCAGTCTTCCAGTCCACTGCATATACCATACTTGTCTATAGTTTAATACTAAAAAACATAGAGCCTGTAACCTTAACAATAACTTAAATCTTCACATTAAAGGTAAATCAGTCTACCCTTCAATATCTATACCAACCTGAAAATATTTCACATTACATAAGGGAGGGTCATTATACTTTAACCATAACACAGCAAAGTCCGATACATTTCAGGCAGATTGCAGACTTGTTTACAACTAGGGCAGTGTACAATTTCATTTGTAGCCGGTGTTAGGCAGCTGTGATACTTCTGCTACATGTGGCATGTTATAATAAATCACTTCTAACAACACCGTTAGTGACGTTAAATGGCAAGTCACTTTGTTATAGATAGCCCATCCAGACAGGGGCATCCAGTGGCATCATGTGATAGGCTAACATGAACACACATGACAATTTTGTTGATGGTTAATTGCAGGAGCTAATTATCTAAATGTACTGCTGTTTGTTGGACTTATGATTTCTTTCCTGGAATGCCAGCACACTTATTATTGCATAAATTTGAAGATAATGAATTAAGCATTTTGCATACTGACATAGCATTTGAGCAAGCATACATATGATAAAAATGTCAGGTAACAAACATCCCGTGATAAATAACAAACATCCGTGATAAGTAACAAACATCCCGTGATAAGTAACAAACATCCGTGATAAGTAACAAACATCCGTGATAAGTAACAAACATCCGTGATAAGTAACAAACATCCGTGATAAGTAACAAACATCCCGTGATAAGTAACAAACATCCGTGATAAGTAACAAACATCCGTGATAAGTAACAAACATCCCGTGATAAGTAACAAACATCCCGTGATAAGTAACAAACATCCGTGATAAGTAACAAACATCCGTGATAAGTAACAAACATCCCGTGATAAGTAACAAACATCCGTGATAAGTAACAAACATCCGTGATAAGTAACAAACATCCCGTGATAAGTAACAAACATCCCGTGATAAGTAACAAACATCCCGTGATAAGTAACAAACATCCCGTGATAAGTAACAAACATCCCGTGATAAGTAACAAACATCCCGTGATAAGTAACAAACATCCGTGATAAGTAACAAACATCCCGTGATAAGTAACAAACATCCCGTGATAAGTAACAAACATCCCGTGATAAGTAACAAACATTCCGTGATAAGTAACAAACATCCCGTGATAAGTAACAAACATCCCGTGATAAGTAACAAACATTCCGTGATAAGTAACAAACATCCCGTGATAAGTAACAAACATCCCGTGATAAGTAACAAACATCCCGTGATAAGTAACAAACATTCCGTGATAAGTAACAAACATCCCGTGATAAGTAACAAACATCCGTGATAAGTAACAAACATCCCGTGATAAGTAACAAACATTCCGTGATAAGTAACAAACATCCCATGATAAGTAACAAACATCCGTGATAAGTAACAAACATCCGTGATAAGTAACAAACATCCCGTGATAAGTAACAAACATCCCGTGATAAGTAACAAACATCCCGTGATAAGTAACAAACATCCCGTGATAAGTAACAAACATCCCGTGATAAGTAACAAACATCCCGTGATAAGTAACAAACATCCCGTGATAAGTAACAAACATCCGTGATAAGTAACAAACATCCCGTGATAAGTAACAAACATCCCGTGATAAGTAACAAACATCCCGTGATAAGTAACAAACATCCCGTGATAAGTAACAAACATTCCGTGATAAGTAACAAACATCCCGTGATAAGTAACAAACATCCCGTGATAAGTAACAAACATTCCGTGATAAGTAACAAACATCCCGTGATAAGTAACAAACATCCCGTGATAAGTAACAAACATCCGTGATAAGTAACAAACATCCCGTGATAAGTAACAAACATCCCGTGATAAGTAACAAACATCCCGTGATAAGTAACAAACATCCCGTGATAAGTAACAAACATCCCGTGATAAGTAACAAACATCCCGTGATAAGTAACAAACATCCCGTGATAAGTAACAAACATCCCGTGATAAGTAACAAACATCCCGTGATAAGTAACAAACATCCCGTGATAAGTAACAAACATCCCGTGATAAGTAACAAACATCCCGTGATAAGTAACAAACACCCGTGATAACAGTTCTACACTTTACACCGAGGTATAACTGAAAATAAGTACAACCAGTTTGTAGGGCAAAGAACAAAACATAATAACATTTCACAAAACAGGTGAATACACATTTATAACTGCACATTTATAACTGCACATTTATAACTGCACATCAGGCACACCTCAATGAATATGCAACAATGCTGTTTTTCGGTAGTTTTAACTTGTACAAAATGCAACAGATCAAAATGGCATTTCTACATTTCTACAGCCTTGACATATTAATTTGCCATGAGATTACACTGTGCCAGTGATCTTGGTAAACTGAGGAGACCTAGGCCCATATATTATTATCACCTTGATTACTTCTGTCAGTGAACTATCATAATTAGTCATCAATAAGTTAGTCTCCATGGCAACTAACCAGAGTTTACTTCCAGTATGCTGAACATCCTACTACACCTGATCAATATATGTAATTAAATCCCATTTAATGGAAGCAACAACATGCCTGCTGATGATTTTGATTAGTGAGCATGTAGCAGTCATCTTAGAATAGATCACATGCTAGCAAATTGTGACAAATGTTTATCTTTAGATCTAAGTGTACTACCTCATTCCCTGTATAGGGAATGGATTTGTAAAGATATAATACAGAAGCACAGTAGTGTAGTGGTTAGCACATCCACTTTACATGACAGAGTTCTGGGTCCAAGAACCAAACCAGGCATGTCTGGTGTAAAACCTAGTTCTCAACATTACGGTCTGTGTATCTTTTGTGACTCAGAGTGGGGACGACATGCACCCTGTCAGTGACCACCCTCATTGACCACCCTGTCAGTGACCACCCTCATTGACCACCCTGTCAGTGACCACCCTCATTGACCACCCTGTCAGTGACCACTCTCAGTGACCACCCTGTCAGTGACCACCCTCATTGCCCACCCTGTCAGTGACCACTCTCAGTGACCACCCTGTCAGTGACCACCCTCATTGACCACCCTGTCAGTGTCCACCCTCAGTGTTAGCATAGATGACATGCACCCTGTCAGTGACCACCCTCATTGACCACCCTGTCAGTGACCACCCTCATTGACCACCCTGTCAGTGACCACCCTATCAGTGTCCACCCTCAGTGTCAGCATAGATGACATGCACCCTGTCAGTGACCACCCTCATTGACCACCCTCATTGTCAGCATAGATGACATGCACCCTGTCATTGACCACCCTCGTTGTCAGCATAGATGACATGCACCCTGTCATTGACCACCCTTGTTGTCAGCATAGATGACATGCGCCCTGTCAGTGACCACCCTCAGTATCAGCATAAAAAGGTTGGCTTGGCATTAGAGTCTGACTTCTAAAAAGGCTGACTACAGCTGTAGTTGAACGATTCCTCATATGACTACCATGTTTAGTAAATACAACATAATAAATTATATATATAGACAAGTCAACATTGCTGAGTGCTAAAAACAACTAGAAACTAATTCCAATCATCCCTAACTCACTATACTAACATAAATTGTATTACTGTAAGTTAATAGACTCCCTAGTGCAATTCAATAAACAGCCATACAGGGATTACCTAATAACACGTTCACGTTTACCTGGAGGCTAGGCTAACACTACTGGTGGCCATTTGGGCCATAGGCCACATGGTATTGGATTTGGCTAAACAAACGTTACTCATTTGAGCCAATTTGGCCACAGCATTTTTGTTAAAAAGCATGCAGAATACATGAGCATTTGTTGTTGTCTTGATGCATATAACAATTGATGCATGAACTGTTTTTTTGGGGGACAGCTGCCACCAATCTCTCCAACAAATTCTGGTGTTGAGACAATAAGTATGTAGGTTACAAACCAAAAGTTCTATATATTTGGCAAAAATTTAATTTAGTGACAATTAACTTGTATTTCACAAATTGATGGTTATTAACTGTGCACAAATACATAACAAATCACAAAAGTATTTTGATAATCATGATTCTTTTGAAATGAGGGCAAAATATGTAATCTTTTATGAGCACTGATAGCTTAAAAAAAAATCACCTTATTGGTGGCATTTTAGTTCAACATCATGTATTTGTTGAACATTCTGAATTGATTACAAATTATATTTAATTGACATTTCGACATGTTTATCTAGCAGAGTTTGCAACAAACATTCTGTTGGTATAACAAACGTCAGATACGTATATAAAAAGCAATTTGTATTTGGCTAAACAAAATTAGGGGGCTTTAGCCAAGAAGGCTAAAGAGTTTACAACATCAGAGCTAGCCCAGGGAGGTAAAATGATAATTATACTGTAACGGGATAAAAAATTAGAAAGGATTGCTGTAGCCAGAATTTGTCATAATGAGAATGATTTATCTTGGTTAGACAGGCCAGAGACATATAACGTGTATGAAATTCAGTGTACATGCATGCATCCAGAAGCCTTCAGAATCCATGGTTAGCTACAGTGATACAGTAGAATTAATGTGATCACATATACAGCAAATTGCAAGATCTTGGCAAGGTCAAAGCATAGCATTCTATATCAGGGTCAATGTGGCGTAGAGAAATAAATTATATTTCACATTTTCATTCATAATGATAAATATGGAGCTAGCAGATTAGAGGTGCCTGTAATTGAAGACTGTAACATGAGTGGTCATACTTTTAGAAGAAATTAGGTTAGACAAAAGTAACATTCCTAATCAAGCATTGATAATTGAAAATTGGTAAACTCAGAAGTGTTATTGAAAAGACATCAATATCCTTCCTGTGACCTACAGACAAAGTGAGTATCACAAGAAAATGCTTCAAGCACATGAACAATGTCCACTTACAGACTGGCATACTGCAGCAAGGCTGCCGCAGGAGAGGTTTTTTCACTGGCAGTTTTAGTGAGTTATAAAAACTGATTCGCTTTTTTCGTTAGTCTCATTTTAAATTCATTTTACGAAAAATGAGACCTACCTAGTATGCACTACGACATGCTAGCTCATTTGTGCAGGTTTTGTATGTAGTTTTTCTTTGTGAAATCATCAGAAAAAGTGTTAAATTATTTGACGTTTGACCAAAAATTAAGCGAAGTGAAAATGGAAATGCTGAAAACTCCATATCCACTATTTTGAGCCTTACCAGATGTCCAGAACTAATGTCTAAAGTAAAAAATTACACTTTTTCTTATTAAAATTGACTGCGGATATTACTTAAACTATTTATATATATTTGGGCATTAATGAACTGGATTTGCGATAGATGCCTGTCCGAAACGAGTTCAAGAACTACAACATAACAGCAAGATTTGATACATTGACCCTGAATACAGAGACAGCAGGAGCAGCCTGAGATGTAGAACAGATGACTGTGACTGAACAACACCAGAAGCAGCCCAAGATGTAGAACAGATGACTGTGACTGAACAACACCAGAAGCAGCCCAAGATGTAGAACAGATGACTGTGACTGAACAACACCAGAAGCAGCCCAAGATGTAGAACAGATGACTGTGACTGAACAACACCAGAAGCAGCCCAAGATGTAGAACAGATGACTGTGACTGAACAACACCAGAAGCAGCCCAAGATGTAGAACAGATGACTGTGACTGAACAACACCAGAAGCAGCCCAAGATGTAGAACAGATGACTGTGACTGAACAACACCAGAAGCAGCCCAAGATGTAGAACAGATGACTGTGACTGAACAACACCAGAAGCAGCCCAAGATGTAGAACAGATGACTGTGACTGAACAACACCAGAAGCAGCCCAAGATGTAGAACAGATGACTGTGACTGAACAACACCAGAAGCAGCCTGAGATGTAGAACAGATGACTGTGACTGAACAACACCAGAAGCAGCCCAAGATGTAGCACCCGAAGAAGGAATAGTTGATAGCATAGAGGGATCTGAAGAGATGATAACATGGTATTATACGGACAACAAGCAGGCAACAACAACAACTACGAAGGAAAGATGACTCACTCATTGAATCTGAGGCCTTGTTTACAAGCTCGCCGTCTGTATATCAAAAGGCAGGAGACGAGTTAGAAAAGCTACCAACACATTAGTCCCTATAGGATAACATACAAGAATATATAATAATATATATATACAAGAACAACAAGATTCGGCACATGTAGCTAATGTTTAGCTATTACATTTCCTGTTTTCACACTAGATTCAAAATGAAAAGCCTTTTTAAACCATGTATACAATTATATATCCATCATCACCGTCATCATCATACTCAATCTTAGGGATAGGTCAATCCCTTTTTGGAGGCACACCAATTTTATTTTGGAGCAAATGACACGTTATTTATTTGTAAATTCGGAATCGTCATTCGGAATCGTCATGAATGTAACTACTAGTTTTTGCACAGAAAAGCCACAAGTCCTTCCACATGGAACATGGCTAACTGCAATTTACTTTTATTGGTATCTCACTGCTCACTGACCAGTCACTGCTAGTGTTTGCTCAGAAAAGCCACAGATCCTTTTGAAGGATTAAATCCTTTGGTTTTATTGGCAGTCAGAAGAGTCTTCATATGCTTGGTTCAGATCTGGCCTGGTCATACTTAGACCATGGCTAATTGCAATTTACTTTTACTGATTTCTCACTGCTAGTGTTTGCACAGAATCATACAAACCCTTCTAAAGGATTAAATAAAAAGTTGTGCTGGAGTCAGAATCGGAATAAAAAGTTGTGCTGGAGTCAGAATCGGAATAAAAAGTTGTGCTGGAGTCAGAATCGGAATCAAAAGTTGTACTGGAGTCAGAATCGGAGTCGGGATTGAACTAAGACAACTGGAGTTGGAATCGGAATCGCAAAAGTCAGCTGGAGTCGGAATCAGAGTCGGAATCGAACCGATACAACCGGATTTGGAATCGGAATCGAAAAGGTCTGCTGGAGTCGGAATCGTTGAAGCGGAATCGAACCCAGGTCTGCCTAGTTGATAGCACATTATCAAACCCAGTTAACATTAATATTTACATACTTAGGTAATAGTTCTACTATGCAATAATAGCTGTTTCACACTGTTGCATACTTGTTCAACAGTAATTAATTGGGATTTAATCATTACTACAAGTTCATCCAATGTGCATAAAGAAAGCCATTTTTGTATTATATATACACAAGCATGTCAAGCATACTTTATTTGGCAAAAAGATACTAGAAAATAAAAACATATTTGCATTTCTTGATGAACTGTCAGCAGTTACTAAATAAAAATACCAGCAATTACTGCGATATAACTTATATAACTGATATCATAAGGTAACTGTCAATGGCTCATTTCAGCTGTTCAACTGTTAATATAGCATAGTACTTGATCTCTAAAACTCACTATACAACCTCCCAGTTTAACTGTGGTCAGCTGTAAAAGGAACATCTCATCAAGCATGAAATCTGCAAGACATGACACAGTATTGTATATTGTACAGCAAGGTATTTGGATGTGCCCAAAAATTCTCACACCACTTACTGTGAATAAAGATATTCTTCTCAAACATGAACTGTTTTTTTGGGGGACAGCTGCCACCAATCTCTCCAACAAATTCTGGTGTTGAGACAATAAGTATGTAGGTTACAAACCAAAAGTTCTATATATTTGGCAAAAATTTAATTTAATGACAATTAACTTGTATTTCACAAATTGATGGTTATTAACTGTGCACAAATACATAACAAATCACAAAAGTATTTTGATAATCATGATTCTTTTGAAATGAGGGCAAAATATGTAATCTTTTATGAGCACTGATAGCTTAAAAAAAATCACCTTATTGATGGCATTTTAGTTCAACATCATGTATTTGTTGAACATTCTGAATTGATTACAAATTATATTTAATTGACATTTCGACATGTTTATCTAGCAGAGTTTGCAACAAACATTCTGTTGGTATAACAAACGTCAGATACGTATATATCAATCTTCTCATGGCAACACCAATACCCTGATTACAACTAGACTTTTCCACAAGATCCATGGACACTGAACAACTATGTTACATTCCCAGTTGGACCACTCCATGGTCCCATGTCAGTTCACAAGTAAACAATAAACTCTTTGGGGGGGATTTATTCATTCAAATTATATCCCCCTTAGAGACTTCATTTCCCTGGAATTATACCCCTTCAGTACATTTAAAATACATCAGAATCCCTCTAATGTAGCGATATGTGTTTTTGCGGAAATAAATCAGCATCTCATTTATTGTGTCTTATGTCTACAGTTAACGCTTTCATTGCACCCCGATTTATCGGAAATACAAGACTTCACAGCTAATTACCATACCCCATTTCCACCAAAATTCACCCCCTTTTCAGGGTCTCAAAAAGACTCCTTTTTCATCCTTTAAAAAACACACCTTTCCTTCGTTTTTTTAATGCACATGCGTCCCCAGAAATTTTATGAGTGACCTTCAGGGGTTACTCTGTAGCTACAGCAGCTGGAACACAGCTGAAGAATTAGTCTGCCTCCGGACTGAAAACTTACTTGATGCTCATTTCCCGCTCCATGTGCAGTTTATTCTGTTTCTCCTCTATGGGGTATTGCGGCACCTCAAAGTCATTGCTGCTGGTGTCATCATCACAGTGCAGGAGCTTGTTCTTCACCCCGCTCTCAAACTTCTCATCCATCGGCGAGTGCAGCAGCTTGGGTTGCTTGGTCGCAGAGAAGGGGGATGATGCCGGGGGCGTCACAAAATGTTTGTCACCTGTCAGGGACAATCACATCATTATTAGTATTACTTCTTGGAGATCAGAACTAAAATATTTGCACATTAATCTATAATTTTTTTTTCAATAATACACAATACCACACGGAATTATACTTTTCTTAAAATAATTATACAGTTACTGCTAAATACTGCCAACTGTGTTAGCAAAAAGTTACTTTGAATTTTTTTTTATCAAAAATTCATTTTACACAGCTTTTAATTTTCATGAAGACAGTATAGGCAGACAAGGCTTCAACATACCTGTCCACTATTACAATCATTTTCCTATATGTTTTACACATACCTGTCACCCATTGACCATAGACTACCTACATTTACTGGACATTTTTACTCTTATCTAATGATCAGGTAATCATTACCTACTGTTGGCAAGAATTAATAAATTGTACTGCACACAATTGGTTATTTATAAAGGTAAACTTTCTTTGTAGGCATACACCTTATATTTTCTATAATACAGACCTCTTGACTGATTTATAACTGTTATTATACACCAACAACTACCTGGTACTGGTATGTACGCTACAGATATGCATTTTTGGACGTATCCGTGTGAAATACAACATAAGGCCACTAAGGCAAGGCCACTACCAGTACTCTCCCAACCTGTGCATAGCATTCATCTAGATTTCTTTTCTTGTCATCTGCCACTTCATACTTCACAACCAGTGACTACCTATATTCACTTTGATTTCCTGATACACTTCTGTTGTGCAGCGATAATTCTGAAGTAATCGTATCAATATTATCATCCAAACAATCATCACTGATTGTCACTTTCTTAAGTCCTGTGAATCAGATCTGCCAGCAACCAGCAAGTGCTTATTGCCTTTTGCAATGCAACTGGTGGGTATTGTGTACTGGGAGTACTGTGCTCGAGTGTCCTTCCAAGAATTCTTTCTTCTCTTGGTTTCTTGCAAGACAAAGTCACAAACTTGACATTTACTCCCGGATTTTGTAGTACAGCAAGATGCAAAAAGGCTACTGATGTAGTTGCAAGGCCTTTTCCACTTCAAACGTATCACCAAACTGCTTGCATGACTCATCTACATGTATACATGACTCATCTACATGTACACATGACTCATCTACATGTACACATGACTCATCTACATGTATACATGACTCATCTACATGTACACATGACTCATCTACATGTATACATGACTCATCTACATGTACACATGACTCATCTACATGTATACATGACTCATCTACATGTATACATGACTCATCTACATGTACACAAAATACAGATGAGTAAATAACAGGTCAAAAACTAATTAATGAATGTCAACAAAGAATGTTGTGAAACCTTGCTGTTATGAACTCACAAATTTTCCTTTCCATAAAATGTGTGTATTTGTGATTGTGACAAAACAGCCATCAACTGCTCAATGTGTCACCTGGAAAGTTTAAACATGTACAAAGCCGCTGCCAGATGGCCTGACCTGCAGTCTGGGGAGAGAATATCTGTCTGTGTCACAGTTTGAGTTGCAAATTCTACGGATCCAAACTTTGCTCAATTGCTCAAGAAATCTCAAGAACTTACTTCTCTATTTTGTTTAAACTTATAGATCTATAGTATATAAAGATCAGATCTAATTACAATCGGAGTTTACGCATATATTATCTCAGGTCAAAGATCTTGGATGTATTTGCATCAACATCTTGTCAGTTTTATTATTATTCATCATTTGGTGTACTTGACCCACAGGTCTGCTGTAGGATGGGCCTAAGAATCCTAATGAGTTACTATTTAGTTGACAAATGCACTAGAAATAGGTAAGAATAAGTGCCAGAGTTAACTGATGTTTGTCAAGATTTGTGACATTAAGAGTCAGTGAACACTGAATAAAGATGACACACAACTGAGTTGTAACATCAGTCATTTACCATAGTTTTACCATCAGTTTGAGCCTCCTACTACTTGTAGTATTGCTTAAGTCCTACTCAGAGATGTCAACACACAAAGAAAGGTAGTACTAGTAGCCCCTGTGTTAAACAGCCCTCGATCAAATCAATAAGGAAGACACGAAACTCACTGAATCAGAGTTATAACGTTAGCAATACCAAAGATCCTACTGTTCGCAGCATTGATTATCTTAATCAGGGAAATCGACACAACAGTACCTGCGCAAAACAGCACTCGTACTCGATCAAATCTGTGACATTGCCTCCTCGCACAAATAAGTCGTCCACAATGACTAAGCCTAATAACTGGAAACATCCAGTCAACCCAAGACAGGTATACTGCTGACATGCCCAGGTCCAAAGGCAGACAGCAGCAGTGACCACACATCACAGAATGCTTACACCACCTGTGATTCCACATATTGATTCATTGAACTTCTTCAGCAATCTCAAGGTGGTGATAATGACCAATCGTTCGTACAACTACTTTGCTAATTGAGTATATTAAATGCTAACACACAAGATGCTTGCAGTTTGGAAACTAGTTTCACGAAGCCTTCACATAAAGGTTATCATATATATATATATATATATATATATATATATATATATATATATATATATATATATATATGGTCTGCATTTGTCCTGGAAAAAGGCTGCATGGAGTATACTTCTTCTTCCCAGTATCAACCTTTCAGGCTTACAAACTTGGTGTGTGTGCACATGTACTGATGTGTTGTAAGAACGACTGAAGTTTGGGAGAAAGATAAAAGATGATGGGATGTGTGAATAAATGCAAAAAGAAAAAGTTGATAGCGTGAAAGATGCAGTATGTCTTAATATGTTGCCAGCTGGAGATCCTCTGCTAGAAAATTTCCAAACATAGTACTGTAGCTGTGTCAGATGGCAGGTTGTTCCAGTTGGCCATGGTACGAGGTAGGAAGCTTCTTCTACCGGGTATGAGTCAAGTCACGCCGAAGTTGGATGAACTGTATGAACTGTTTGGTAACCAGAGGAAACATAACCTTGGAATGGGTGTGCATGGTATATGTGTCATCTACATGGCATGAGATGAATGGAAAGATGTCATAACACTATGTTAGCCATAGAAGGGGCTGTTTGGAGTAAACATACACACAATGTCAATGACTCAATGTCAGTAATGTGTACTCTCACCTGTATGTTGAAAATAATCCATCATGCGAGAAGAAAACCAATTTCAAATGGATAACACGTAGGCAGGAACTTCTGACGTTAGCTTGATTTGTGTTATGATGGTTCGTCACGTCCTGGACCTGGGCTCTGCCACTGGTCTTGTAAATTGTAATTGAACTTTCAAGTTTGTGATCCTTTCGATCGATGAACTGACTTAATGACGTCGAGTGTTTGTTGTCATTATGATTATTCCTTACATACCTTCTTCACACGAGTCCGCCAATCTGTCAGGTATCCGTCCCCTGTCTGCCATTGTCGATATTCATTTGATGGCGAAAACGATAGGTTACATTTATTATAGGATGTTGCAAAGCTCTATTATTACAACCCAGCAAGTTTTGTTTTCGCAAGGCAGTGTGGGAAAATATCTCCCATTCGCCCAACAGATTACTGGTTGTGCTTAAATTATATTTTGTTGTTCTATATTGAGCACAACATTTCGCACTTCTTCGAGCGAGTGGCTGTCTTATTTACACGTTCCAATTGCAAGTCGGTATTTATGTTGGCCTGCGATTTACGTTAACCGATTATGCGCATGCGCACATTAAATCACTTTCGCCTTCGCCGCCAGCCGTTCGCTTTCGGTCGGTCTACGACTTCGCCGCAGCCAAACGGTTGCAACACACGTACCGTTGCTACTCCAACACCGTGTCTCTGAAACTTTGCAAACCTGCAAGTGTCATTTGAATACGAAGGCCGTAGCTGTCGTGATCATTGTCAATCTGTCAAAATCAGCTGTACGACGCTGTGTCTGCGATACCAATAGGTGGCAGCACTTTTTTTTTAAAATAAATGGTGCTTCCACCTGGTGAGGATTCGCAGAGACAGTCCACATACAGAATTTTTTTAATTGCCTTTCTTCGTCGAAAATCATATCAGTTGTCTGTCATTTCAACTGGCTTTCCCAGACACCCCCTCCTCAGTTTTCCCTTTATTCGGTCTTCCATCTCCTATTCACTCACAATCATGTTCGTTCCTTAGGAGGCGCATAAAACTCGGAGTAGGCCTAGTAACCTTTAAAACTATTTAATACTGTCATCAACAAGTTTATATATTTTAAGATGTATGTATTAAATGACTGGTCATTGGACGGAACTTGGAATTGGCGCATGCGAACACTGGCACGACATCGCAACTGCGGATCGACGTGAGCGCGTCAGCGCGGTCATACAATTGATGATGACGTCATTGACATTGTGACACGTTGAAGTTTATGAAATCGTTCGGTAATAGGCCAGTTACTTTAAATGTCTAAATCATCGAAATCGGTCGAAATAAAAATGCATATATTTGTCCATCTTCTTGGTTGTTATGGTACAGGTTTGTTTTGTTAACCAATCAAATGGTGCGTTCTAATAGCGTGATGTGCTTTATGTTGAAATATTGATAGAAATATGTTTTTCTCACTCAAGAAGGATAGCAGAACTAGAGGACATGAGGTAAAAATAGTAAAGGATCAATGTAGATTGGACATCAGGAAGCACTCGTTCTCACAGAGGACAATAAATGAATGGAACAAATTGTCTACAGATTGTGTAACTGCTAGCAGCGTGAATATGTTTAAAAACAAAGTTGACACATATCTCAGGAGGGCGGGTTATAAGTAGATGAACATTGTTGGACTCTCGATAAGCCAATGGCTTCCTTGTCCACTTGCCTTCTGGGCCTTTGGCTTGGATGGCACATCTTGTTAAATCTTGTTAAATGTTCTGTACCTAGCAACCAGTTGTACGTTCAATGTCGAAGTGGATGGGCGCATTTCTCGTGACTGGCTCCTTTCAGAAAGCGGCCATAACGACTTCGAGTTCGAGATGTGGACCACAGCGACCGCCATGCGAGGAAGGATTGTTCACGAACTTCGAACGGAAGAAATATGACGTCGGATGCGTTCGAGTTGACGAAACTGCGCGGACTTTGACATTATTCATAATTGTTGTTAATAAGTAAGATGCTGTAAGGTTAGGATCGCTGACGTTGTAATTTATTTTAGGTAGCCATGGTCGGGAAGGGAATAAACTCCTTTCGCTGTTAAGGGCACTCGGTAAATCACACCTCCTCTAACAACTGCAGGGGTTTTGAGATTGGGTGGCCGGCTTGCAGATTTCTTTCATGGCTTACCTATACTGTCTTCAATCGCATGTCATTTTCAAAGTCAGATACCTGTATTAATTGTTTCTATCTGAAGAAATTGACTTACTGATTGCCGGTGTGCCTCTTTCAACATTCGATGTATCACTCACTTCGTGACAAAAATAAAACTGAAAACCAAAAATGTGTTTTATTATTTTACACATGAAACAGTCTGCATCAGTTACGTGCTCAAATGAGGGTAGATAATAAAAACAAGCAAAACAAGCGACGTAGCAATAGTCACACCACGGGTTAATACCATTAGCTTCCGTTCGTAGTTCCGACGTTTCCCGAAATGTTCCGCGACTAAACTTCCGTTGTCCGAATCCTGCGGATGCGGGCTGTAACATTTCTACCGCATACCTCAAAGCAAATGCAGCATGCAATTGTGTGGAGCTGGGATCTAGTAAAATGGCGATCTTTGTGCGGCTCGGTTTCGAGTCCGCTTCTCTTGCAAGCATGTACAATTCGAACCGTTGATGCCATCTTCTCTAATTTTCTGCTGTATTTTGGGGGCTTTGGTTAGTTTCCATTATTGACTAATAATCGATAAATCCCACTTCTGACATCATATTATATATATATTCAACGACTTTATAACGCCATGTGTTGCACGAAAGGGGCGATCATCCAGCTTTATTCTAATTGGCTGATAATTACATGGAGTGCTCTATGGTGCGCCATGCACGTCAAACTAAGATGTAAATAGCTATAGGCCTACTATAACTTAATTGTTATTAAGATTCCGCTGTTGTATCGCAATCGCTTTTGTCACACCCAGTATGAAAATGGTCACGCAGAGGCAATGGCAACGCTGATCGACCGCCCCTACTGTGTGGGCACAGGGGTTTCTCCAATTACCCCGATTCTTTAGAACAAATTGAATAGATCATACTTTGTAGGCCCTACAAATAATAATGCACTAAGCTATTTGTTGTTCACTGTATTTTCGTGATGTTTAGTTCAGTTACTAAACTAAGTAGTTTATAATAATTTTACTAAGCAACTTTACTAAGAAGGGAAGGCGGGGTAAGACGGCCCACCGTCTAAGACTGCCCCCTTCTATTAAGGTGCTGCCGCCTTTTGCTGGTCAGATGCAACGCTTCCGACCTCGCCCTAGCCCGCATGCAATGTAGCCAGGGAGGGGCAAGAAAGAAGAATATATGTATATATATATATATATATATATATATATATATATATATATATATATATATATATATATATATATATATATATATATATATATATATATATATATATATATATATATATATATATATATATATATGCGTCTGCAGGGGGGCAAGTGCCTCCCCATTCCCGCCCCCCGCGGACGCCCATGAATGTAGCATCCCACCACTGATGTCACACGAGGAGATGTTAAGTTGCCGGGGAAATCGAAATGTAGATTTTACTCCCCGCTAATCTAAAGTGAGTGTCGCAACTTCATAAACCGGAATGAAGAATAGCAATCTACGATTGTCTAGACCTTTGACCACATTTGATCAATATTCCCTGGCAGACAGTATGAGTTGCCGTGGATATGCCCAAATTCGTTGAATACGATGCCACGGTAGAGTAAAACGGCCCCCAAAACGGTGGGTAACACGGCGCTCTTGTTTTATCTGACGTTGCCCTTGTTCAACCCGCCGATGTTCACGTTGCCCGTGGTCAATCTGCCGATGTTCATGTTGCACTTGGTCAACCCGCCGATGTTCACGTTGCCCTTCGTGAACCTGCCGATGTTCACGTTGCCCTTGGTAACCTGCCGATGTTCGCGTTGCCCTTGGTCAACCTGCCGATGTTCACGTTGCTCTTGGTCAACCTGCCGATGTTTACGATGTTCACGTTTCCCAGAGTCAACCTCTGTTATGTTTGTCTGTGTGAGACAAGTACTTTGTGCATTGCCGAAAACATTGACAAATGAATATAACTATATTCTTGGCAATTTATTCGATTCCTGATATCGTTTGGACCGTTCTAGTGTAAATCGTATTTTTATTACATTTTGTCAGTTATTAATTAATGTCATTGGGAACCCGACGATGTTCACGTTGCCTAGGGCTAACTTGCCGATGTTCACGTTGCCCTTGCCCTTGGTTAACCTACCGTTGTTCACGTTGCCTTTGGTCAACCCGCCGGTGTTCACGTTGTCCAGGGTCAACCAGCAGATGTTCACGTTGTCAAGGGTCAATTCGTTATTTTGTTCTATGCCCTTCTTTCTGTTAGGTCGCCGTCTTACACCCACCTTCCCCTATTGTTGCACTATACAGTCTAAGGGTACAGGTAATATTATCGACACGTTCCATGCGGTACAATAAGCAATAACATATCCGTGTGGGAATCGGGATGGGGCTGCTACTTTCATGAGAAAACAAGATTTTGTTAAAGGAAGCTGTGGCAGAGTTGTGTCGAACCAATTAAACAGGTGACTTTAGTGCCATTTTTGCGCGGCTAACCTCACCAAACGTCTTTCGTGGACGCCTTTTTGATAATTTCAAACTAACTTACACCGATCAATTTCAAAAAAATTCCGTAGTCGCGCAAAAAATATTTTCCTAAGACAAACACTTAAACAATTGCACAATGTAACTCCTGGGATTTCATTAACAATATAATATTCATTTGCGATGAAAAAATTATTTCACGACACAATGTGCTTTACTTACCTGGGAATCGTTTGGCTCATCTGGAGCTGGGACAAAGTACATTATTTGGCTTTGTTTGGGTCTGGGGATCGTTCCACAATCCCACGTTACGAATTGCCTTTCACTTAATATCAAATGCAGGAGTTATGACATGTCCAAATGACCGTGAAAACTAGTCCATCTCACAGAAATGACGAACATTTTATGTTTTCAAAAAAACGTAAACACTCTGACTATAATGTATATCACTGTCTATGACTATGTCTATGTAGACTATGACTATGCCTGTATTGTCAAGTTGTTGTTGTTTACAGTTTGACAAAACCATTGACATGCAGCATTCAGTTGCTCTAAATAATTATTTTGATTATATAAATAATAACCAACAAATATCACCTTATCATTTGCATAAATGTCGTTCCATAAAATTATCACATGCGTCTTGGTGCGGTCTGCCAGAAACGGAGCTGGCACTAGATGTGATTGCAGAAACAGCGGATATTATTTCACTACACGCTGGGCAGCAACGTCTGCTCTGATACAGTCGTATAGATCGAAGGAGACTTCTAAACATTTGCAAATGTATATAACCATAATTGCGTGATTTATTTAAGTCATAATGTGGCGATGTGAAAAACGGTGCAGAATGACGTCGGATTAAATCTGACAAAGCGGTGAGGCAGCCGGAACCACGTCACCGCCATCAGAGATCGCCGGCACTTTTCCAAGGCAAACTTCAAAGCGAGGGATAACTGGCAATTTTTCGCTGGTGAACACTAGTCTAGAGTTTAGTATATTTACTTTAGCCCAGACTCATTTCGTATGTTTCAGGCCCGTCCTCGGGGTTTTGAGAAAGGGTGGTTCGGACATATACACCAACCAGCCTGGGGCTACTGGAATGATTTCTAAGAAAACATTAAATATAAAAGAATTATCTTAAAAAGGGGGTAAGTTTGAACCCCCGAGCCCTCTTGTCCTTGAGGACGGACATTTGTTTGTATTCAGATTACCAATGCCACTAATTGCTTACACCCTTTTGTTTTTGATGCACCTCTTACCTTGTTTTCCGAGGATTTTGTGCCAAAAAGTTTTATTATTATTGATCAATATTATTGATAAATATTATTGTTATTGTTATTATATGTGCTACATTCGAACATGTCTAACTTCTTCCTTGCCAGCAAGTGTTGATAATCATAAACATATAATATACATCATCTGCCACATTTAAATTAAAACTAGGTGTTCATTTTCGCATTTTGAATACAATATTATCAGAAAGCACCTGCAATCATTTGGCCCTATTCTGCCTTGTAAAAAAATCCTATAACTCTTTTTTTTTAGTTAAGCTCAGTGCATGCCATGAAGAGTACTTGTATTTTCACAGCATGCAAGTTAGGACTTAGATAGATTTATTCTTGATGAAATGACAAATGGTCGATTATATAAGATTATGTTTTTTCTTTCAGAACTGGTCAATAACTTCACTCGAAGGATGATCAAGAAATGCCACGTTTTATATACGTCGTTTGTAAATGGAAGTTTTCCACAGTTGGGAAGTTTTTCTTCTGGATTATGTTTTCTGCTTCTCACTGCGTTATTGAGTTCCTATACTGGTATGACAGCACAGTAGGATTTGTATATTACATATTGCTGTTAATAATGCTGTATAATAATTTCAATAACTGGCTCATAATTATGTCAATAAAATTAACGTAATTCCACCATTTCACCATCAAAGATGCTAGGTAATGTTGTCTTGAATTTATGCACCCAGTAAAAAGTGTGTCGTAATGTTATATTGGACACGGATGCAAACACGCACGCACGCACGCACGCACGCACGCACGCACGCACGCACGCACGCACGCACGCACGCACGCACGCACGTACACTTGAAAACAATTATGCATGTGAAATAAAAACGATTATTTATGCTAACAGTACCGTTCAAAATACACTGTACAATATAGTATATTATTGTATGATAGACTGTTTTCAGACTTGTTGACTCAAATCATAAGGACTGACTCGAGTCGGACTCGAATCGCCCATTTTGACTTGATTTAACCTGACTTGAAATTCAGAGAAATGACTCGAGACTTGACTTGTACGTTATTGACTTGAGATTTTACTTGCATGTGAATGACTTGAGACTTGACTTGAGTTACCAGTTTGTAATAATAATTCTGCTAACGGTGAGCTCGTGTATTTTCACACGTATGAATTCATGCCGGCACAATACTGTATGGAAATTGTATATTAATGAGATCGTTATGTAGTGATTCATGTGAACCATGTCAGCAATCTTGTTATAGCTTCCTGCACCGTGGATCCTTGTCACAGCAATCCATATCAGCATGGCAACTGTTTGTCAACCAGCAGCTCTCAGTGTGACACATGTTATTTTGGATTATATCTTCAAGAAAGTAAACATCATCGAAGCTGCCACAGTTAGTTAACTGAAAAATCATCATGATTTAACAAGACATTTTTCATACACTTTCTCTTGAAAGAGGAATCTGATTATTTTAGAAAATTATTAATAATAAATTTCTCCGACAGGCAACATTCCTGATTGTTATTTTGTAAGTAAATAATTGGTTTAAATGTCAACTTTTATTTTAGACTTCAGGTAATACGCATGCAAACGCAAAACCACACCCAAATGAAATGTAATTGTGAGATGAACTATCATTTATAAACAAAATGGACATTCAATATAAATGATATGCGTGCACACTTGGGATGATCGCACATAATCCATGTTTAGTGATTTCAATGCAGTTTGTGGACATTATCACATCTAACTACACATTCGTTTCCAGAAACGTTGTGTGCCTGTGATAATCGACTTCCAAAAAGCGGATTTCGCTGTCAACCACGAAAATCTAGGATTGGAATGAGGTAAGGTTCGTTGCTGCACACACGATCGAATCTTTGTAACATAATTGTGTCGACTGTGCATATGAAAGTATTTAGTCTCGCAGAGGACACTTAGTTAATGTAACAGAGTATCTACTGAATGTGTAAATCCTAGTAGTGTAAATATTATGTTTAAAACAGATTTGGTAGATATCTGATAATTGATGAACAAATGTGGACTCTGATAAGCGTTGTTGTTTGTATTTATAGATGTTTATGCAACTTCAGTCAGCGAACTTACATTGCCAACGAAGTTGTTTTTAAATTAACATTGAGAGACTCTGAATTGTTCTACCCTTGGCCAACGAGCTGGACCAATCCGGCAGGCAGCGGACGCTATCATAGGGCATTGACCACCAATCCCGAATTGTTCGAAGCAAGTCACACATACAATGATGTCAGTAAGTATTAGTTGTTACGTCGTCGAAAAAACTGTTTAGATTTTAAACCTAATTCATGGAACAAAGATACATTATTATATGTCGTTCCGCTACTAACTTAGCGACATTGTCAATTTGTATGTTACGGTACGTGAACAACCGAACTGATGTATCAGTCGTCTGTAGGGTGTACTACACTGTTTTTATTGTAGTGCACGATACGACGTGCAAAGCAAATCACGGAACCATACTACATGTCAGCCATAACTGTAGGAGCAACGACGGCAACTTGCTCTATCAGTGCGGCTGTTCATGTCTCATTTGTTGATACATTTACAGTAAACTGCACTGGCTTTCGTGACAACATGACACGCTTAGCTCTCACGTACATGTTCAATGTGGATTTCGGAGATCACCAGTGCAGTGGTTATGGTCAGCTTACGACCAAGAAAACCATTAACATTAAACGCAACACATACGATTAAGGTGTCATCTATGGCATATAATGCATTGCGAAGGATATTATTATGTTTTATTCCAGTGACAGTGAACTGTTGTCTAATCATAAAGGAAGCTTTGCAGAGAAGAACCAATAACACTTGGCAGAAAAGAGAAGTGAGTCCTCACAGTGTAATTGTTAAATAAACTGGTAGTCCATTAGGCATGTTAGGCACCACATCGTATTGGATTTACTTTGAAGGTAACATTCGAACTTGATCTAAGCTTTGACAGCGGTTGAAATAATACATGCATTTACAAGGTCTTTCCAAAAGCCACATATACATGCATACTAAGAGAACACGCTGCACCGACCACTGAAGTCACGGAAAGAACTAACGTGTCGTGAGTTGACACAACACGGCAAATAGGTTCCTTGATGTACCCCTGAGTCAAAACAATGACATACCATTGAATGTTTTGATGCACCCCTGAGTCAAAACAATGACATACCATTGAATGTTTTGATGCACCCCGGGGACATATTGACGACTTATTGTGTGCTTCTGACGCACCCCTGGAGACATTTTGGCAGACCAATTTTGACCAATGACTGATATTTTAAAATCAAATGCGTATCATTTATTTACGGACGTGGGGGTCGTTGGGTGTGTCATGCAATTGACGAGTGCATTAATGGTTTCTGGTCAGTTTTATACAGTCAGTTATTAAATTGTATATGGAAGGGAATAAAGAACGTGATTGGTTCAGAACAGCATAACGACAACAGCGCTTTCTTGTAGGTTTTAGCGTCAACATTTTGCAGGCGTTTAAATAAGGAAATGCAAGCTGTTACTGAGAATATTTCCAGAGACGAGACGAAATATCATACAGCTGGAAGAGTACTATTTGTTCAGTGCACAACTAGGTTAGCACCTACAAAACATCTACATTTTCTTATCTATTATTTTGTACAGCACTACAAATGAATATTAACTGATGAATTAGAAACAGTTTGAGTAAGGTATTACTTTGGATTATATCTTGAAACCAGCATGTCTAAATGCACAATCGTTGGTATTGCACACTTTGTTCTACATGGGAATTCAGCAAATGTGAATTTTGGGTACATATTTCCGGGTTGTCTATGAAAACATTTTAAGTATGGATTTTGTATTGGACAACATTTAGTTAGCATTAATATAATTATCATAACTGTTTTTCTTGAGATTCAGAATGGGAATTTTCCAGACAAAAGGGATACTCAATTGCACAGAACACTTAACTTGTCAGGCAACACAAATTGTTGGTTTCATTTGTGATTAATTTACCATTCCGTATCATTGAGCGTACGAACAATGCAGACTTATTAGAATTATTCGCCTAGTTATGGATGGCACAATGTATTTGATACAATTAGTTAATACTATGCAGAAATAATGGTGTAATATTGTATATTCCAGGTTAATTTTAATGGAAGTGATCCAAGTTGTGCATAAAGCAATGGGAGCCACGCAAGTAAGTGCACGTGTCTCGCTTACGTCCTCAAACAGTGCTCTCATTATGTTCTCTGACGGGTGTTGACATTGTTTACTTACTTGAACAATTGTAATATGACACATTTATATTTAGTCGCGTTCTCTTAAAATGTGCATTCATGTTGGTAGTTTCTGTTATTATTTCATAAACGTTTCTTCTGCCAGTGCCTTAAATAATACTGACGGTTTCAAGTCAAAAGTACCTGCAGCACGTGGCAACATATACATAATTACTCAGATTCGTTCGTATAACACTGTCTCATTTTAACCCTGTATTCGTTAGCAACATATTTGGGTAAATAAACGTCACGAGGAAAGGTGAAAGGGAACTGATATAAGAAAGGAGTAGCTGTCCTTACCAGAACGTTGAAATGACATGCAAAAGATGCGTGACATGTTGGCTACACAAGTAATGCCACTGCAAGCTGCGGGGTCATATTGATAAAGTTGATGAATGGACTGCATGACAGACTAAACCGGCATTGTGTTTTATTTGTAGCTGCTAGGCTTGAGAACTGTTGGCATGAATGAGGTGAACACATTGTCAGCGATAATAGCACGTATGATGCCGGGAGAGAGGCCTCTATTGACCAATACGTCATCCATTACATTCTATATAAGGAGTGACTTTCCCAACCGTGCGCGGCAGAAGAAGAGATTACTGTTTGTCAGTAGCAGTGGGCATCTGGGATGGCTAGAGATTCCACCTGTCAATGAATTGACAAGAGCAGCTAATAGTGACATTGTCGTTGTGCAGGTGCGTTGATATTCTTTAGCAAGACCGTGTTGTCAAGATTGCCATCCAATGTAACAAGCTCCAGATGCTATATGTAGACAAGGATGCCAAAGACTGTTAGATAGGCATATTGTTCACTATGTGCCCTCTGAACATACACGTGGACGTAACCATGTATGTATGTATGTATGTATGTATGTATGTATGTATGTATGTATGTATGTATGTATGTATGTATGTATGTATATATATTGAAACTATCCTAAATGCTAGTTTACGATATATAGTTATGCCCCAGTTGGTCGGATGACACCGTATGGCATGATAATGCCGAGGTGAATTATATGGGTGTTTACACCAGCGGCGTGTCTAAATACTGAAAGTGCGACCTATTGACTCGCGCCAATCCCGACACGAGCTTGGCTGCTGCTTTAGCCCCAATTCCAGCGACACAATCGTAGCCACAAATTGGCCTCGCTAATTGGTCTCGCGGGGGCGTTTACACGACCGATTCTTGCACTGCGATACTGTGCGACATCGTATCGGCCGACCAATTGACAAAATAATCACTTGTGCAAAGCGGCCTTATCGTAGGCTTCTTAAAAACGTCTGAGTGCATGCGTGCTTTGAGAATGGTGTTCAGACCTGTTAAGTTTCTGAAATGACAAAACTATAGATTTGTGCGCGATGCAGAACACGAGTCAAGCCACCAAACAACGAATTCGTCGCGCGTCGGTCAAAGGATACACAACTGATCGCGGGTACGCTTATTCTCGCGAACGCTTGATTTGATTTGATGTTTGCAGACCACGTGATCATTTCCACCCAATTAAAATATCTATAACATGATTCCGGTGGCGAGAGAAATAGAAATATGCAACGCCACGAATTTTAACAGTGTTGCTATTCGGAAAGTTTTCGCCACAACGGAAATGGGGAAATATTTATTTCTAAAAACGGAGCGTGTCAGAAAATTTGGGGGAAAACGGTAGGAAACATAAAAAAATGGGAGAAATCATGAAAAACGGGAAATTTCATTTCACGCGCGGGAAAACGAGAGATGGGTCCCAAAAGCTGGAGCCTCCCATCAGAAACGGGAGACTTAACAGGTCTGATGGTGTTCATGTTCAGCATTTGAAATACAAATGAGCGCGTTCTGCATGTACTTCTTCAGGGATTTCATACCAGTGAAAACATCTACCGACGGATATCATCCGCGACTCATGCCAAGCTCAGCGACGGCACTTCGGGTATCCTCAACGACACGATTGAGGTCACTGTAGTGTCTTCTGGCACACAGGTCGACGTACACAATTTGCACACACCTGTTCGTTACAGCCTACCACTACCTCGACACGGTATATAACTGAACCATTTGGAACCATTTATTGCATTTCACGTGACATTGTTTTAATTGTTGTTCACAACAGTTTATTTTCTACCACTTCTAAACATTGTGTGATTATGTGATGCCAGTTGTTTCATATGAGAGTGATATAGTATTTGTGGTAAGACACGAGTATGCAGCACTTGTATGCTATCGAAATACAGTGCGTGGCATTAGAAATCGTGAATCCATTTTCAATTTCGCTAGCAAACCGGAAATCCAATATTTTGCACAACGAATTACACGCAGTGAGTACCAAGCGGGTGCAGGTAAATATTTCTTAGTTTGTAGTAAGAAAGTGATTATCATTTAGCCTTCTGTAGATGACCATTTTTTATAAATCAAAACTCTTTACAATACATACATATACAAATAAAATGAAGGCAAATCCTATGTAATAGCGTAAAGAGAACAGTGGATTTATGCATTTCTTAACATTTAATGTATGTATCCATTTTCCATTGTTCAACCTCAGAGCGTGAACTTCCAAGCATAACGATACCGTCATGTGGACACAGACAAGCTCACGAACAAATGAAGTTTTTCATAACTGAAGTCAGCATGTTGAAGACAAGCTTCATTGTTACGATGTCTGTGGACGTGATGCCTTCAAACGAGTTGCTGCTCGTCATTAAAGCCAACTCACACCCAACACTGGACGACTTTTTCGGGGGCATGTACATCAGTGATACGGCTCAACTGGTAGAGTTGAACTTCCGACCTGGCGACTTCACACCGGTTGTGGATACCCTGCACGCCATGGGCATGCGCTACATAGTCTGCAACAATGGAAGTGTCAGTTTGTTCGTGTTTCCGACGGGTGTTGAGCCACCGCCAACATTGTACTTGGGAATGTGGGCAGGCGAGGCGAGTTTGTGCGAGCTTTGCAAGGAGAAGCACACCAGTGGCGAAGCGTGCATGTTCTGCTTGAAAGAACCAAAGCAATGTGAAAAGGAGTCGAATGTCACCATCAGGTTTGATACTAACGCAGTGGAATGTGTCTACTGGGAAGATACAGTGAAGCGCTGGCAAAGTGATGGCTGTGAGGTACGTGTAACATGAATTAAGACGTCAGTATGTTCCCTTCATATCGAATACAAAATGGGATTTCAAACAAACACAAGTCATCAGCTGACTGGTGCAAATTAAATGGATGTGATAAAAGTTTGCAACCACTGCGAGGAAACGATATTGCATGAAACCAAAAAGTGATGCGTGCGTGTGTTTGCGCGCGCGCGCGCGCGTGTGTGTATGCGTGCGTGCATGCGTCTTTCATTGCAATGCGTCTAGTCATTTATTATGTTTTCTTGTTTTATATGTGCAGAAGTTTAAATAGGTTAGTGTCACCAAAGTTTTTAATGTTATGTGGCTTCAGGTGTCCCCAGAAACGACAGCGACAAACGTCGTGTGCGAATGCAATCACTTGTCGGAATTTTCGACAATGTACAGCACCGAAAACCTTCTGACCTTGACAAATAGTTCTACTACCTCACAACCAAGCATAGAGGGTTCAACAATTTGGATAGAATACTTAATAATATTGCTATGGATCATGTTCATTGCATCCTTGGTGGTTGCTAAGTTGAAGGATCGAAAACATCGCCAGGAGGTATGTAGGGATTGCGTTGGTGGGCTCAATGGAGCATTGCTTATTTTACACGCTTGTCATATTCAGAAAACAGAATTAAACTAACCGAGAACAAAGAAGAGGAGTGGACATGCATGTTAAATGGAATTAAAAATATGAGGAACGGTTATACCAAGTTTACACCAAATATTAAATTTGTACAACAGACGACGACAGGGAAAGGTCAGCAAAGACATAGTTAGCAAGTATATTAGCCTAAATTGTTCTTTTGAACATAAAAACAGCCTTATTCAAGGCTAACGTAGCAATCAAATTACGACTAAATTTTTTGATGGCGCCGTGAAAACGGCAGGTAAAGGCCACCAGGCATTTAATATGCAGCACTTGCAGCAACTGGGTTGACTTCGTCAAGTCCGGGTGTGAGAAGTCCTGGGCTGAGGTTCAGGCGGATAGTTTTAGTTTTGAGTGTAGGCGATGTATGAAGATGAAGGAACTTGAGGTGGAGTTGAGGCTGCTCGTTGTGGCAATGGTGGGAAGGGAGCAGGTGCGTTGTGCCAGTGGTTCCGGTGGGGGGGGGGGCAGCAGATGATAAAGTGGGGGAAGACGACGAGAGAGATGCTAGGGTGAGCTCACCTCAGCCTGGAAGGAGGCTGAGAGGAGGTAAGGTGACAGGACATAGGGAGACAGGACGTAGGGAGACAGGACGGAAGGAGACGGGAAGGAAACAAATGGGAGGGAAGACAAATGGATCGAAGGAGAAGGAGTGGGGGGGGGACAGTAGCGAAGGATATCAGGGGAAGGAGACGATAGTTAAGGCGATGGGAGTGAGGGAGACGGGAGGGAAGGTGTCAGGGGGAAGGCAATGGGAGCGCAAGTGACAGGATGACGGGTGAGAGAGAGAGAGAGAGAGAGAGAGAGAGAGAGAGAGAGAGAGAGAGAGAGAGAGAGAGAGAGAGAGACTGATAACAGGCAGCCAAGTGACAAGGCTGCAGGACAGAGTGTGATGGAAGGGATCGATCGGAAGAGATATTCTGAGGTAGTGATAGAGGGGTGAGAAAGAGAGCGAGGGTGTTTGTGGGGGGACTCAATAGTCAGGAAGACCGACAGAGTCTTAAACAAGGGAGATGACGTGGTGGTTTGTTTGCCTGGGGCCAAAATAGAGGCGATAACTGAGAGGGTAGAAAACATAGTGGGTTCGGGCAAGTGTGGATCTTTTTCATTACACGTAGGGACAAATAACGTAGAGAGGGAGGGTACAACTACAATAGTTAGGAAATACAGGAAGTTGGTCAGAACACTAAAGCAGACGCGGGTTGAGCAGGTAATACTGTCAGGGATTTTACCAGTAATAGGAAGGAGGGGTCACATATATCGAAATTGCTGGGGGATGGCTATTAACATGCTAGTCCAGAAGCTATGTAGGGAAGAGGAAGTTGGATTAGTGGATTTGTGGGGAAGTTTTGTTGGAAGGGTTGATATGTACATGAAGGATGGGCTTCATCTAAGTGGAAAGGGGGCAGTAGTATTTGCGGATGGACTCACAGCAGCAGTAGACAGTGGCATGGGTAGCATAACGAATATTTTTGGTAGTCAACAGTATTTGTAAAATGTAAAATGCTATAAAGGAAATTAGTAAAGGGGAATGTATCATAATGGGAGATTTTAACCATGGACACATACAATGGAAATCTCTAGAGAGTACAGGGGGTGAGGACCAACAATTTCTATTTTTAATTCAGGATAGCTTCCTTACTCAGCACGTGCTAGAACCAACGAGGGGAGAAAATGTATTAGATATAGTTTTATCATCACAAAAAGAATTAGTGGACAATGTAAAAATACATAAACCATTGGGTAACAGTGACCATAATCAAATACATTTTGATATCAATGTAAAATCAGAAAGTAAAAATAAAAAACATAGGAGAAACTGTTTAAGATTCTGTCGGTCTTCCTGACTAAAGATATGAGAAAATACTTAGCAAAGCTAGACTGGAATAACATGCTGATGAATAAGACCGCAATGAATGTTGGAATATTCTAAAATATGAAATTGAGAGTATCATCGATAAATTTGTTCCCTTGACAAAATGGTCTAGAAAGAAACACTTGTCAAAAGAAGCTATTAGAAAAATAGTGTTTAAGCAAACTATGTGGAAGGTTTATAGGCGCACCAGAAAGGATGAAGACTATGCGAATTACAAAGAGGCACTTAACCTAGCTACAACTGAAATTAGAACATCTAAAAGAACCTTTGAAAAAATTTAGCAGGTAAGAGTTTCTATGCTTGTATAAGGAGTAAACGGAAAGTTTGAGATAAGGTTGGTCCACTGGAAAACAACAGTGGAAACATAATTTCAGACGGGTTTCAAATGGCAGAGGTCCTGAATGAGCATTTCAGCTCAGTTTTTACCACAGAAGATATCAGCTCACTTCCAGTTTCATTTACTAAATTTGAGGGCAGTAAATCAGAACATTTAGGGCAGTTATTTGTAACTCCTGAAATAATAGCAAAGAAAATTAAGAAGATGAAAGATAATAAATCACCGGGAGTTGATGGGATACCACCAAAACTGCTTAAGGAAATTGTTGAGCAAATTAGTACACCACTTGCAAAAATGTTTAACTTGTCACTAGAAGAAGGAATAGTTCCTTCAGAATGGAAAGAGGCAAACATTACACCGCTATTTAAGAAAGGATTGAGGAACAAACCAGAAAATTACAGACCAGTGAGTTTAACATCAGTTGTATGTAAATTACTCGAAACATTAATTAGAGACCACATGGTGGAATTCCTTGTAAAACATAAATTAATAAATACATCTCAACATGGGTTCCTAAAAGCAAGGTCATATCTAACCAATCTCTTATGTTTTTTGAAAGAAATTACAAAGTGGGTAGATGACGGGTGACCAGTGGATGTCGTGGTGTAGGTAATGATGTAATCAACTGGATAGAAGAGTGGCTTACACACAGAAGACAGAGAGTAATAGTAGATGGTGAGATTTCAAACTGGAAATCTGTTCTGAGTGGGGTACCACAGGGATCAGTATTAGGTCCTATACTGTTTTTAATATACATAAATGATTTGGAAGATGACATATCTAGCAAAGTACTGAAATTTGCAGATGACACAAAAGTATTTAGAAAGGTTACTAATGTTACAGATAAACAAAGTTGACAGGAGGGTCTAGATAAATTAGTTAAATGGTCAGGAAAATGGCAAATGTTATTAAATTTTGGGAAGTGTAAATGCATACACATAGGACATGGAAACTTGGACGAAGAATATAAAATGGGGGATGCTGTACTAGGTAGAACCACACAAGAAAAGGATTTAGGAGTAACATTTAATGCTGACATGAAAGTTTCAGAGCAATGTGGGATTGCTGCTTCGAAAGGAAATCAAATTCTAGGGCTAATTAGGAGAACTATCACCTATAAGGAGAAACAGCTAATTGTACCCCTGTACAAGGCAATAGTTAGACCACATTTGGAATATTGTATTCAAGCATGGAGGCCGTATCGTAAAAAGGACATAGACAAGCTAGAAAGAATACAAAGAAGAGCAACTAAAATGATTCCAGAATTGAGAGACGTTAGCTACGAAAGCTGCTTATTACAATGTGGTTTGACAACACTAGAGACCAGGAGACTAAGAGGAGACCAAATAGAAGTGTTTAAAATAGTGAACGGTTATGAGGATGTTGATAGGAATATGTTCTTCAAACTTAAAGAAGGCAGTAGAACCAGAGGACACAAAGCAGCATTAGTTAAGGAGCAGTGTAGGTTGGACATGAGAAAGTACTCTTTCTCACAGAGGGTGATAAATGAATGGAACAAACTGCCAAATGGTTGTGTTAATGCTAGTAGTGTGAATATGTTTAAAAATAGAATTGACAGATATTTGATAAGGGTGGGCTACACATAGATGAGAAAATTGTTGGACTCTCGATAAGCCAATGGCTTCCTTGTCCACTTGCCATCTGGAACTTGTTGTTTGGGATGGCAATCTTGTTAAATCTTGTTAAATTTAATTAATATTTTCGTAACAATGAATATAATTTATCGATGTACCTGGCTAATTGATTGTATACGTGTCCAAATCACACGAATCGATAGGCATTGATTTTGTCAAACTCTATTAGAATCATCTCATATTCACAACTTATTATTCGACTCTAATGTTGGAGATCGGTTATTAAATTGTCACATTGGTTACTTAAGTAATAATAAGAATAACATAAACTGTTAGCGGTTAATTGATTTTTTTATACCCAATACCTCTTAATTAGTTTACTAACTTGGTGAAATTCGTGTTAATTTGGGAATACAATCAGTTCCCATCCACATCACATACTCCTCATGCTCGAGTCTGTATACCAGTCAGTTCCTTACTTACCTCCTCCCAGCCTGCATTCCTTGTCCGATGTGCCCGATTTACTGGAGTGCGCTCGAAGGTATGATGGCCGCTCGAAGGTATGATGTAACGAGATGGAACGATGGTTGGAGCTCCAACCAACGATCGAATCGCGCCGTCGCGTTGATACATTCAGCACAGCGATGGCCCTTCTAAATTCTAACCCTCGTAATGTTGAGTTTTGTTAATATCATTGTAATCACTGTTTTACTTCCGAGTTCATATATGGCATGCGAATATACTACCAATGATTTTGAGACAGGTACCTTTTTTTGGCAATTTTTTGCTTCGTATAAAATTATTTTTGAACATGTATATGGCCAATAATTGACGACTACGACACCTTGTGTTTGGACGCCATTTGATGGGGAACATGTTGTTTATTGATTTTCTGGAGAGAAAAAATTACAGAAATGTCTAGCATGTTGATGAAATAATAAATATTGATATTTTTGATTTTCAGAATATTTAAAATGTAAATTTGCGAACAGCATCAAAAAACATTGTCGCCAATGGGAAAATAAATAGTGGCTTTACCCCAACTGACGTGTATTAGCAACTAAGCAAAAGACACGCCAGCGAGCAGTTCTCACTACGCGTTACCTGAATTATACGCCGAATTTCGGGGACTTATCACACAGGTGGCAGTTACACTGGCGACTGACAGTGTATGGGACGCTGGCTACTTCTACGTGGTCACCGTGCTCACTGGCTGGAAAGAATGGGCGGGAACGTCGTCATCCGTCGGCATACGTATCAGTGGAGAGGCAGGCGGCGGTGCAACGCATGTCCTGCACGGTCATCCACAGGAATACTTCCTACGGGGCGGTGAGGATTGGTTTCTCCTAGCAGAACGGTCATGTCTAGGCGACCTCACGGAACTCGACGTGTGGCATAGCTGCACCGGAAACCAACCGTTCTGGTGGGTCATAATGAATCGATGGGTGGCCGTTACATATCGCTTTTACGCTCTTACGATTATGCGTGCGTGTCTATTTTGGCTAGATTCATGAATCACATATATTCACATACAAAATAACATAAATGCGCTGATACGCTCGCACGCACGAACGCTCGCTGGCACGCGCGCACCCACGCACACATTTACGAAAGGCCTTGCTAGTAAGCATGACCATTTGATCAACATTAAAACTGCACGAACGCATTGTAACAATGGATACCACACCATTGAATTATTTAACGTCAGAATCGTATATTTACTTCCCTTTTGTATTTCCTCTCTTATTAGCACATGAAAAATTAATGCGCAATGCGCAACTAAACATATTACACTCAGACACATATCATCATCATCGGCGTCGTCCGCCGCCGCCACTTGTGCCATGTATACCTAGCGCACGACGGCGTCACCTAGCGGATAGTGACTACATCACAGAGAGCCCCATAACAACTTTTGTTACTGGTGGCGCCCCTATTATATAGTATATAAACGACAATTCGTAAAACGGCGCCCCTAGCGCCTAATAACCGAACTAATTTGCATCACCTGGTGGACAGTGACCGCACAACTGAACGCCAGATGGCGACCAGTTTTGACACTGGTGGCGTCCTTGGCGACTAGTCTGCGAACTATTTTTTTTTCTCGTAAAACTGCCCCTAACGCTTAGTAACCGAACTTTGTGTGTTAAAACGTAAATTATCGCCCCTTGCGCGTTTCCGGTGGCGCATGCGCAATACTCCCGCTTTCTGGCCACATCTAGGAGATAGCGTATGTGGCACACACACACACACACACACACACACACACACACACACACACACACACACACACACACACACACACACACACACACACACACACACACACACACATTTCAGTGAAAACATTCCAAAAAGGGGATGGTTTTGTGCCATAAGGTAAAATTACTACCCTAAGGTGGAGCCCAGAGCCACATACAGGACGGTGAAGGGTGAAGGCGCCCGCCGCCACCAAGCCACCAAACAGACAGTGGCGCCACATTCAGGTACCTGGCGCATGGCTCCAAATAACCGCTTTCAGGAATCAGGAGCCCGGCGCCTCGTATGTAATCATAAATAATTGCCTCAAGGCTATTTATGAACTAGATGATTACGTATGTTACGGGGAATGGCAGCCTCTGTATTCTGCTTTGTCGGCGATACACGCGAACATAAATTTCGTTGAGGGTCTACCTGACCTGTCGTCCTTCGATCCTAAAACGAAGAACTTGGTAATCGACGATATTATGTCAGGGTCAACAAACTGTTCACGAAGAAGTGTCATCATTGCAACACGACTGTACTGTATTTAGTGCAACATTTATTTTCGAAAGGTAAATAGTCGCACCGTAGGTATAAATGCACAATATATGGTGCTTTTTAAGAATCCTCGCGACAGTACGCAAGTGGTCAAATTGACCAAACAGATGTATCCGGATCGTGTAAAGTACATGCAACAAACGTTCATAGACGCAACGTCCGTACCACACGGGTACGTGTTCTTCGATCTGAAACAGACCACGCCGGAACATTTGAACTACATGCACCAACATCGTGCCAGAACCAGACAAGGTGCAGTAGGCCTACCTTCCGAAGATATAAAATGGAAACACGTCGTGACACCCATCAATCGACATGTGAAGTGAAGAGGAACGCGTTGTGTCTTTGCCTGCTCGCCAAGGCAGACCCTATATTGGCCAAAGCCATCATAACCAAGGGAAAGCCCGATCTCATACGCAGTTTATGTGAGTGTATGCTGAACATTTTAAAAGGGAACGTGCCACTGAAAAAAGGTCAGAAGAAACCATGGCTTGTATCGTCCAACGATTCAATCGTACTCTGAATACGCGCATGTGGAAGTATTTTACTGCAAACCAGACCTTGAGGTACATAGACGTGTTGCAGCATCTCCTGAATTCGTACAACAACAGTTATAACAAAAGTATCGGTATGGAACCGGTGGAAGTGAACTGACAAATCAAGAAGAGGTTTGGCAAAGGTTGTATGGAAACTTAGACTGCAGTAAATTCAAACCCGTTTTAAAAATCGGCGATCGCGTGCGAATCAACAGTCAAGAGACGGTTCGAAAAGGGTTACCCAACTGGAGCGACGAGATATTCACCGTCAATTTAGTGCATCGTTTCGGCCCACCCATTTATCGTTTGATCGACGTCCAGAACTCGCCAATAGAAGGAACATTTTATGAACAGGAACTACAGAGGATGTCGGTGACGAAAGATAAACTCTATCGTGTGGAGAATGTGTTGCAGCAGCGCAAACGAGGGAGAAACATAAGGGTACCGGTCAAGTGGGTAGGGTATCACGAATCTTTTAACAGCTGGTTGAATAAGATCTCTCGTCGAGTATAAAGGCTAGCACACGCCGGTCGAGTGATCATTCGTGTAATCGACCATTCGCCAGATCCCCGCTTCGAAAACGTTTCGAAGATACCGGAAGTAACAGCAACAATTGAGTGTTGTTTGGAAATACATGTTCAAAATCGGAAATCGTCTTCTTCTATCAAGTGGTCGTTCTGTACACCGTCATAGTGGTCAGTATCTACAACCTGACTAAAGGCAACGGCAACTCCAATCTTTGGACGGCACTGTTGAGCAGTTCTTTCGGCCACCTGTTACCTAATCCGTCGGTGAAACGCAATGGCGACATCGACTGAAAACGGTTTCTACCTGACATCCCAACAATACTTTGACCCGCTACGTAACGGCCTTCCTGCAACGTATAAGTCTGTCCGGTCAATGGGAATGCGAGTTGGTGGAGATCCAATACCCGCGTAGTTGGACGACATGTGGTTCTTCTTCTCTGACAGCCGTAATACCAGTACTCATTCCGTCGGTGGGCATGTTCTGCATGATGGACCACAGGTATAAAACGTTGGCGTCGTAGGCAACGATAGCTTCGCACGAGCGAGCGGCTTTTCCAAATTCGGACTGTTTGATGTTAGTAATGCCCGCTTCGTGGTGTCTATGGAAAATAATAAGGTCCGTCAGTCAGTCCGTTCTTGAGGGTATCGTGTAAGTCTTTGTTCTGTTCGTTGAAAAGATAAAAGTGTACGTCCGGTGGTAATGCAGTAAGCGTGCATGTTCTGTGTTAGCCCGGGAGGGAACGCTGATGCCATCCTTAAACATGTCTATGTTGCGGTTTTTGTAGAAAGAAATTTCAATTTGTAAAGCTTCCTAAAACGGGACCACATCTATATTGTCACTCCAAACGAGGAAATCCCGAAAGGGTTTCATATCGTGGTTCCGCCAGACTTTGTGACAGTAAACATACTTTTCGGCAGTAATGTCTTCGTTTTTCAACTCGCTGTGAAAAGCTTCCATTGGGAGAAGGGTTTCGCAGTCGAGTTTATGCAACGCCGTAGGGAAAAAACCTTTTGGTTGCGTGCATTCGTATGCTTTCATATATTTATCATAATTGAAACCGGGGGCCAAATAGTAGATGATGTCCAAAAATATCAATCTTTCCAGGGAAATTCATGTTACGCATTATGACGAACGAAGCGGAAGTACAGCCGTAGTCAGCCGTGTCGTTGCTTTTGTCGGTGGGAACGAGGTGATGCACGAGCTGTTTCTTAATCAGGTTCAGGTCGTACTTTCCCGAGTTGAAACCAATCACCGGTAATACTTTAACGAAGTTTTCGAAAGCGCCAATCAAATTACCAATTTCGTCCGATTGTTTCCGTGTTTTCTTGTTTAAGAGTCCGTGCCATTTTTCGATTAGGTCGAAATTTTCCTTCTTTATTTTTAATTTCTCAAAAACGTCTTTTTATTTTCTTTAAAAAATGTTGTTCAGCCTCTTTACTTATGGTGTTTAATTCCAGAAGCGGTCGATAAGTTGACCTAGGTCACTGCCGTTTACGAAACACTGACGGGCGGTGTTCCCAGGAACGTTGGAAAAAATGCTTACGCTTAATAATTCGTATAGAGCCAACCAGTCGACTTTTGGACTACTCGCCGGTAGTGAAGAAACGTTGAAGAAACATTCGAAATTAAAGGTAGCCCGATAAGGATAAAATCTACGTTCGTGTTCTACGTAAATTTCCTGATCGTCCAGTGTTTGGCATAAATTTCGATCCACGCGACGTGTTTGTCAAATTAGTTTAGATTGATGGTCTCGGGAAAGTGGCAAAGTGAACGCCTGATTAATCTACATGCCAATAAAGGTAGGTGTCACGTGTGTTGTCGGCGTCGTCGTCAGGTTTGTCGGTGTCACGGTCAGGGTCAGGTTCATGTTCACGTCTCTTGTCCTCGTCGGTGTCGCTGTCATCGTTGTCGTTTTGTATGGTGATTTAATTAACGTCGTCAAATATGTCTTTGTCATCATCGTCGTTGCGGGCATTACGATCAAACAGTCCGAACACGTCGATGTTTACCTTGGAAATAGTCATATTGCTTGTTTATGGTTATTCCTAAAAAATAGCGCATGGGTGTTTTCTTTGGTAAATTATCTTGGTACATATTGTAACAAAATTATACATGCGGTATTGAGTATTGAGGGGAGCTCCCCGACTAAGTATAAGAGCTCTGAAGAAACATTGCCCATGTAAGGATGTTGTCGTGAGGGAGGTTGGAAATAAAATCTTCAAAATCATGCATGTTAAATATCAAGTGGGGCACACCCAAAAACCTACGCGAAATGTTTTGAGATGAATGTAAATAACGAAGTTCGTTTGTTGTCCTAAATAAAGCCGAAATTTTAATGTATTTGAAATGCATTACTTTGCTGCTGAAACATTTTCTATAACGTAGAGTGAAATTAATTTAAGTTGGTTTCTGTTAGCCTTAAATTTAAAATGTCCTAGATGTGCCCCACTCGATAGGAGGTACGAATGTTGTTCTAATGTGACAAATAAAAGTTGTTGCCATCAACGAACGTAGGTGGGGTGACAAAGTCCTCATCGATAGGGTGTGATGTCTGGCGTGGTGGTGACGACGAAGTTGACGACTGTGGTGGAGGGGGCGGTGCTGACGACGTCGACTGTTGTGGCGGTGATGGCGAAGGGACGGCAGAGGTGACAGTGGTGGTGGTGGTGGTGGTGGTGGTTGAGGCTCTCTTTCTTGGCACTGCAACAAACATCAGGTGAACTTAACCGTTTGTCTTGTTGACAATATAAATCTAGACTCTATAGCATCGGCTATCTGAAAGAAATAGGTATTGAAACAATATAATTAAATTAAAACTTACCTCTACGTCTTTAGCTCCCTCAACCGGCCTCTTCAACGTAGAATGGGATAATGGCGCAACATCAGATGGTGATGTTGGTGGCGAAGCTCCCTCAACCGGCCTCTTCAATGTAGAATGGGATAATGGCGCAACATCAGATGGTGATGTTGGTGGCGAAGCTCCCTCAACCGGCCTCTTCAAGGTAGAATGGGATAATGGCGCAACATCAGATGGTGATGTTGGTGGCGAAGCTCCCTCAACCGGCCTCTTCAAGGTAGAATGGGATAATGGCGCAACATCAGATGGTGATGTTGGTGGCGAAGCTCCCTCAACCGGCCTCTTCAAGGTAGAAGGAGAGTATGGCGCAACATGAGACGGTGATGATGTTGGTGCCTCTACTTCATTATTCCCTTCTACGTATTTCTGCAACGTTTTGGATACTACCATTTAACTCTCAACAGCTTCTACCATTTTGTATAATACACAAACTTACTATTATTATTCCTTAGAAAGGATGTGGGGACTGCCATATTGGAAAGCACATGGCGTGGCGACAGACATGTTTTGAGAAGTACGTCATTACGTTTGTACTCGCTATGGACGCTTGTTGGGAAACTATTCTTTGGAGAAAGTCGTTAGGGGCGATACAACTCATATATAATACTTGTACTTGCTAGGGACGCGGATAAATATTCTTTAGAACAAGTCGCGTGACAACTTACATATAATATTTGTGGTCGCTTGAAATCAAAGACAAATTCTGATGAAGATTTTGAGTCTGTGATAACTGGGGTGCCAAGTGCCGACAAACTCATCATTCTTGGTGACTTTAATGCTAGAGTTTGTGCAGGCTACCCTTCATGGGAAGACGTAAATTGGACGAAATGGCGTCGGCAGCTGCAACAGCAATGGCCATCTTCTTCTGAGATCATGTGCTGTAAATGGCCTTTTGATCACAAACACAGTCTTCCGCTTGTCCAACCGAAACAAGACTTGAATGCATCCACGCCGTAAGCATTGGCATTTCATTGACGACATAATTGTCAGGATAAAGGACAGGCAGGATGTACATGTGACCAAGGCAAAGTCCGATACAGAGTGCTGGACTGATCACAGGCTGGTTGCTCCAAGCTCAACATCATAATCAACCCTCCCAGACGTCAACAAGGCGCTAAGGCCCCTAAGCAATTGAACATCTCCAAGCCGAAAAAAAGCAATGTCAAGCAAACTTTTACAGAGGACTTGCCGACTGGACCCTTTGCAGCTAGATCCGCAAAATGTAGAGTCAAACTGGGCGGATTTCATAGATCTGGTGTACTACTTCCAAGAAATCTGTACTCAGCAACATCTGACATACTGTGCAGTGCAAGCTTCGTGTGATGCAGGACTCCTGGCTGAGTAGAAAGGCCGATGAGACCAAATCTTATGATGCCAGGCACAACATGAAAAACTTGTACAGTGCGCTAAATGAAATCTATGGTCCAGCACCGTCAACCCCACTCCTGAAGGGACCGCGCGGATCACGGAGAAAGAGAAGATACTCGTTCACTGGGCAAAACACTTCAACAGCGTCCTCAACCGACCTTCAATAAATGATGTGTGTGTGTGTGTGTGTGTGTGTGTGTGTGTGTGTGTGTGTGTGTGTGTGTGTGTGTGTGTGTGTGTGTGTGTGTGTGTGTGTGTGTGTGTGTGTGTGTGTGTGTGTGTGTGTGTGTGTGTGTGTGTGTGTGTGTGTATATATATATATATACATATTATATATATATATATAACGGGTGGCAATCATCTAGTTGAAAAACGGACCGAGCTCTTCGCTATCATGTGGGATCAGAAAGGCACATCCCAGGACTTCAAAGATGCTTCCATCATCCATCTCTACAAGCGCACAGGAAATCAACAGGTTTGCGACAATCATAGAGGCATATCCCTGCTCTGCACAGCCGGCAAGATTCTTGCTAGGATCCAGCTGAACCGCCCCATAGTTCACCTTCATAAGGGCTTACTGCCAGAGAGTCAGTGTAACTTAAAAAAAAACCGAGGCACCGTCGATACGGTGTTTGCCGCCAGACAGATGCAAGAGAAATACCAGGAGCAACATGTCAACCTGTACACCACCTTTGTTGACATTGCAAAAGCATTTGATACTGTTAGCCGTGAGGGTTTATGGAAGATTATATATAAGTTAGGCTGCCCTGACCAATTCATGTTGATGGTCTGGTAATTTCATGACGACATGCTTGTTCATGTCCAGGACAGCGGTGATTATTCGTTTCACGTCACTAACGGAGTCAAACAAGGATGTGTGCTGGCCCCCGTCCTCTTCAGCCTAATATTATCAGCTATGCTCATGGATGCATTCAGTAATGGCGCTGTAGGTGTTGGTGTCAGATACCGCACCTATGGCGGGTTGTTCAATCTAAGGAGGCTCAAAGCCAAAACCATGGTTGAAGTGGACACTGCCCGTGATCTCCTCTCCCTGGCAACTGGACGTAATTCCTCGGAAATTAAACACTTACTGTGTGCTCTATGCTGGATTGCAGTCAGACATGCAGCACAGCATGGACCTGTTCTCCACGGCTTGTGACAATTTCGATCTAACTATCAGCACCAAGAAGACTGAAGTAACGCTATCCTTGGCTGGTGCCCGCCCCAGGGATAGCATACGCTTAGCCCACCATCACTATCAATGGTCAGAAACTATTTGCAGTTAATATGTTTACCTATCTTGGTAGCACCCTATCTCACAGTACACAGTGATGACGAGGTGGATACCAGGATCGCCAGAGCAAGCGCAGCATTTGGCAGACTTCGCTCAAATGTGTGGGAATGCAGGTGAATCAGCTTGGAGACCAAACTGGAGGTATTCAAAGCGGTCATCCCGACATGCCTGCTCTATGTGAGACCTGGACAGTCTACAGCCACCATGTGAGACCTGGACAGTCTACAGCCACCGTGTGAGACCTGGACAGTCTACAGCCACCGTGTGAGACCTGGACAGTCTACAGCCACCGTGTGAGACCTGGACAGTCTACAGCCACCGTGTGAGACCTGGACAGTCTACAACCACCATGTGAGACCTGGACAGTCTACAGCCACCGTGTGAGACCTGGACAGTCTAAAGCCACCGTGTGAGACCTGGACAGTCTACAGCCACCATGAGAGACCTGGACAGTCTACAGCCACCGTGTGAGACCTGGACAGTCTACAGCCACCGTGTGAGACCTGGACAGTCTACAGCCACCGTGTGAGACCTGGACAGTCTACAGCCACCGTGTGAGACCTGGACAGTCTACAGCCACCGTGTGAGACCTGGACAGTCTACAGCCACCGTGTGAGACCTGGACAGTCTACAGCCACCATGAGAGACCTGGACAGTCTACAGCCACCATGTGAGACCTGGACAGTCTACAGCCACCATGTGAGACCTGGACAGTCTACAGCCACCGTGTGAGACCTGGACAGTCTACAGCCACCATGTGAGACCTGGACAGTCTACAGCCACCGTGTGAGACCTGGACAGTCTACAGCCACCATGTGAGACCTGGACAGTCTACATCCACCATGTGAGACCTGGACAATCTACATCCACCATGTGAGACCTGGACAGTCTACATCCAACATGTGAGACCTGGACAATCTACATCCACCATGCCAAGAAGCTCAACCATTTTCTCCAAAAGAACCTACTCTATGGTGAACTTCTGACAAGAAAGCGTTACCAAGGCGACAAAAAGAACGCTCCAAAGACCCTCTGAAGGCCTCCATCAAGAGCTTTAACATTGACCTGAGATCGCCCTAGATGACGCAGCGTCGTCACCCGTGGCGTTACCATATCTGAGCAGAAGAGAATCAGTGAGGCCAACAGGAGACGTGAACTGCGAAAATCTAGAGAAAGCAACTCTGCTCCCATTGCGACAGACAATTCCTGGCTAGGATCAGCTTTTTCAGCCATATTCGGACCCATCGCAGTATAACTACTTTGGACAGATGATATCGCACCCGAAGGACGAACTATATATATATATATATATATATATATATATATATATATATATATATATATATATTTGTACTCGCTAAGGGAGCTTCATAGGATAAATATTCTTTGGAACAAGTCGCTAGGAGGCGTGACAGCTCGCATGTAATGTTCGTGGTCGCTATGGGCACTTTTTAAAATGCAGAGTCGCCAGGGGCGTTACAACTTACGTATAATGTTCATGTTCGCGAGGAGCGTATATTGGGTCAAATATTCGTTGGACAAAAGTTACTAGGAGGCGTGTCAATTCACATATAATGTTTATGGTAGCTAGGGGCGCTAAATATGGGCCATGTTATTGCATATAGAGGCGCTAGGGGCGTAGCAACTTAAATATGGTCACGTTATTGTGTTTTTGCTCGCCAGGAGCGCTTGTTAATACACATATAGAGTAACTAGGATGCGTGATAACTTACGAATAATATTTAGTGTCGTAGATAGGTTAGCATACACGTTAAATAAAATGCAGAATGAGATTTTATTTTTGGAGAGGAAAGCGTGGGGGCAGCCATTGTGGAAAGCAGTGCGTGGTGTCATCAATTTTGGAAAACAGGAAGTGGGGTAGGACATCGTGGAAAGCAATGCGTGGGGCGGCTATTTTGGAAAGCAATGCGTGGGGCGGCTATTTTGGAAAGCAATGCGTGGGGCGGCCATTGTGGAAAGCAATGCGTGGGGCGGCCATTGTGTGAAAGCAATGCGTGGGGGCGGCCATTGTGGAAAACATTGCATGGGGCGGCTATTTTTGAAAGCAACACATGGGGCGGCGATATTGGTATATTGATAGGAAAAACACTTGGGCTTAGGGAGCTGACACGACAGTTTTTCGGTGTATTATATACATATTTACCGGACTATTTCATTAACTAAATGTGTTTGTTACTCTCCACCAACGCGTTTATTTTTTCCTCCCCTGCATATTTGTTTTGCTTCCTAGGGCAGCGGCCGTCGGCGATGTGGCGGTTTAAATCAGTATGGCACAAGACCAGCCCCTTTTTGCTATGCTTTCACTGAAAAAATATATACCACATAGGCTATCCTCTAGATGTCACCGCTTCAGAAAGCGGGTGGTTAGCATGCGCAACCGGAAAAGTGCAAGGGGCGATAATTGACGTTTTTAACACGCAAATTTGCTTTGTTACTAAACGTTAAGGGTATTGTTTTACAAAAAATAGTTCATAGACTAGTCGCCAATGGCGACACCAGTGTCGAAATTGGTCACCAGGTGGTGTTCTGTAGTGCGCTCACTATCCACCAAGTGGCGTATGCAAATTAGTTCGGTTGCTTTCCGAAAAAGTAGTTCTTATACTACCCGCTAGGACCAGTACCCAAAGTGATCAGCTAGGGGCGCTCTGTAGTATGATTACGCTATGTGGTGCTACCATTCGCTAGGTGGCTCCACCGTAGGCGCCTTCGTTCACCGTACCGCCCTACTACTTACGTGACTCATAATAATTATGATATACGAAGCTAATATATGCGACAAGCGAGCAACTGTATATCTTCTATGATCGACAAGGGTGTTTTGACAGGTACCTTAACCAGATGACAATTCGCGACGTGCAGACAAACACCGTGTGGCATTTTGTCTGTGACAAGTGGCTGGCCGATTCTGAGAACGTCCGACAAACCCTACACGTTAGCACGAGTATCGCCTTCTCCTACAATTTCGCGCTCATGTTTATGCAGAAGATGTTTGACACGCAGATGCTTTTCAGTTTGTTCTCGCGCTCGATAAACTCGACGTTTACATCGGTTGAGCGCGTGTCCTGTGGAGTGACGGCAATCACGATGGCCGTGCTAGTTAACAGTGTCGTCTATAAACAATCCGGCAATATGATCGCCAAGCGGAGTTTCTCAACGAAACAGTCTTCAGTCACGTACGCTATCGGTGACGCGGCTGTCGGCATACTTTCCGCCGTTATCACCATTCCCTTGTGTTACCTCCTCGAAAATACCTTCAGGCGTGCACGACGAACGTTCCACGGTCGTCGTATTGGTGAACACTTCCTCGTGTTGTTACAAACAAAGACAACGAGCACGAAACACATCAAAGAGGAGGAGGATAAATCCTTCGGCGGTAATGTTGAAAACCAACATAGCGTCAATCCCAAATATGTCCTGTCGCCGGGGTCGGAAATCGAGAGAGCAAATGTGCAGCCACTGGTGCGTTCAGCATCAGAAACACCAGCGTCTGAATCATCGGAAGCAATTCTACAGACAGCGTCATCGGAAACATTGACTTTTTGTACATCGTCTTCGTCGTCGGAATCATTGCGATTAACGTCCTCGTCATCAGAAACATTGCGATCAACGTCTTCGTCATTGGGAACATTGCGATTAACGTCCTCGTCAACGGGAACATTGCGATCAACATCCTCGTCAACGGGAACATTGCGATCAACGTCCTCGTCAACGGGAACATTGCGATCAACATCCTCGTCAACGGGAACATTACGATCAACGTCCTCGTCAACCGGAACATTGCGATCAACATCCTCGTCAACGGGAACATTACGATCAACGTCCTCGTCAACCGGAACATTGCGATCAACATCCTCGTCAACGGGAACATTGCAATCAACGTCCTCGTCAACGGGAACATTGCGATTAACGTCCTCGTCAACCGGAACATTGCAATCAACGTCCTCGTCAACGGGAACATCGGAGACATCGGTAGCAGGTTTGAAAGAATCGGCGCCATTGGTACCAAACAGTCAAGACGCACCACAATCCATTGAATTGCAAAACATGAGTAGTGACCAAACCGCAGCACCGGCCCCGGCATCAGAAACCTTCCGAGCAAGTCTACAAACTACAATGCCTGTAGATGCATTGGAAGAGGAGAGCTACCTGACCAGAAGGTAATAGTACACACATTCACCCAGTGCTAGCAACGTGCAGAGGCATATGCTGTTTTGCTGTTATGGATCACTATCTTATTAAGTCTTTGTTTTTTGATACTACAGTAATTGAAGAGGAACAATTTTGATGTTGGGTCTATACACTTATGAGTTCCTAAAGAACCATTTGTAGCTACAATCAAGAATATCACACCAATGGTTTACTAGGAAAACCCTGTTGGACACAGCATCTTAATGTCATGGGCCGCGCCATACTGTTAAATAACCCTACATCACGAGTTCTTGTAGTCTGACAACATTCGCTCACCAAATAAAAAATATATTTGTAAACACCTAGTCTCAATTTATGCAACACATTTGACCTTTATTTATTTCATTTATCCCGTTCTGACTTAGCATCTCTCTTGATTGAGAGTTTGCATTGCTTCGGTGTATCAACGAATTGATTTCGGTCATAAACACTTAACGCATCACAGCGGAAGTCTAACTGCATCAATGTCCTAGAACTGCCAGACGCTGGGTGTTACCAGAATCTCCCACTTTTAGAAAAAATTCTGAGTAAACCACTGGTATGATATTCTAGATTGCAAATGGTTTGTGTTAACTCTTAAGTGCATAGCCACAATACCATGACTTTGATTTATTCATGTTCTTTGTCTCCAAATATTCACGTTGTTATATCTTGATTTTTTGTCTACTGTTATGTCATTAATGATCAAATTCAATTTTTATTTAGATATCGCGACATTTATGTAGGATTAAGTAATTCAAAACATCCCTGATAAGTTTGTACAGTGCACCACAAAACATTTAATTTATTGATTTTACACCCTTTGGTATGTTTAACATGCATGACCGGGTACCGGTATAAAAAAATCATTATTATTATAGTGTTATATAATTATTGTGCTATACCAGATATTTATTTTACAATAATGTTTTATTACCAATAACATTTTAATACATTTATTGAGTTATTTGTTTATTTAGCAATGTTAAACTTTAATCTTTTTGTGCTACATTTATTTTTAAATAATTCTTATTACTAATAGTATTTTAATATATGTATTTGTTTATTAAGCATTCTTGATTATCTTATTAATTTTTCATAATGTTGTGAAGTGCCACGAACAATTTTGCAACTGGCAATGCTACGAAATAAAATATATTATTATTATTAAAAGGTAAACTGTGACATCTTAAATGGAGAAGTAGTGTTAAAGAAACCTATCCTATTGTTTCTGCAGATGGCCGCCATGGTGTGTCTACATCGCCTGGGCAAGCATCGTCTTCATCAACGTGTTAACCTCAATCCACCTCAAGTATCTATCATATGAGGGCAACGGCAAATTGATGGCAGAAAAAATAGCTATATTCACCGGCGTAACGACGATGGTACAAGAGTTCGTTGCGAAGCCAGCATTGCTCACGCTAAGGGCTCTCATAGATATTGTACAATACAAACAACACGTGTCTCCTGTTACAGAATATCGGAGCTTCATTAGACCAGGTATGCATATTTTTATTAGATGCACGCACGCACGCACACACGCATGCATGCAGATTGCAAATGGACAAGGGAGCCATTGACTTACTTGTCGAGAGTCCTACGAGTATTCATATATGCGTGACGAGCCCTTCTGATATATTTGACAAATATTATTTACGCTGCTAACATTTACACAGTCAGCAGATAATATGTTACATTCAGTCATTGTCCCCTGTGAGAATGGGTGCTTTCTGATATCTAATGTTAGTTCGTGTCCTCTAGTACAGGGGTTCCCACACTGTGGTCCGCGGCCCTCGGGTGGTCCGCGGGATGGTTTGAGGTGGTCCCAAGGGACAACGCAATGCCCACGTTAATTGTGTGTAAAAAATCCTTTAACCCATTAGACCCCACAAATTGAATTAAGCGTGTGTTGCTATTCCCCGGGCAACTGAGACAGATTCTGAAAATTATATATAATACATTTTGAATTAATAAAAATGCACATATTCAGTTGTATCAATAATTTGTTTGGCAATGCAATTGGCCTCAGTGGCTTTAGCAGCCCCATGGGTGGGCCTCAAGGAAAAAAGTTTGGGAACCCCTGCTCTAGTTCATGTGGCGTCCTTAAGTGAGAGAATACATACTTCTGTCGATATGTTTATAACCATTCATTATCTTAAAAACTGTTATTCAATCTCTTTTATCTTCTCTTTATATATGGAATGGGCGCTGTTATCACAATGATATTTCTTATAAAAAAAATTATACCTAACAATGATTTGCTGTTTTTGCATTGCGTGTTGTCATTATTTCCCGAGTCTGGGTTCTAGGGTCTGATGGTACACACCGTATGTGTGTGAAATTTGTCGACGCTAAGCCGAAACCGGAGGATTACACGCCGCCAAGTGAAATTTTCGTAGAACGAGTTATGGCTCGCTTGGAAAAAAGACGAGGCATGTGGACCATTGTTACGGATATCGGTATCTATATCATGTTCACAGTCTTGTTACTGACTATTTCTCTTGTCCAGAGGCACCCGAGCACATTCGACCTGACAGATGTTGTAAAAAATATGTTTGTGAAAGCAACCTTCACTGACGGCACAACCTTCAAAGACGTAAGTATTTGTTGCGAAGACTTCTAAAAACATACAAAGGGCTATTTTTTGGTTTGCCAAACATCGCATTTACTTAGAAGAGTTTCATAATCATAAGGTCGGTAATTTCAACATCCCATTGGGCTCTTTTTATATTTATTTAGCATTAATTACATATATGTTGTTTATGTGTTTAATTCGTTTTCACGAATCATATTCAAATGCTATTTAAGATATTCATATTCGAATACTTAAACCAAAATATACATAACATATGTATATAATTATACATTTGATGACAGTAGTTGTGACTATTTAGTAGGAATAGTTGTTGTTATTCAACAGGTACGCACGCCAAACAATATGTGGGAATACTTCGAAAAGACGATGCTACCGTGTCTGTATCATGACAATACATTATTCACGGCTGATAAGACAAACATAATCCTCGGCGCTTTAAGAATCAGACAAGTCAGAAAATCACGAGGTATGTTTGTGTGTGTGCGTGCGTGCGTGCGTGCGTGCGTGCGTGCGTGCGTGCGTGCGTGCGTGCGTGCGTGTGCTCACCCTGGCATAGATACCCAGTAAAAGGGACACACGGCTTTTATATACCGATAAAAACAACATAAAACAGAAGATCCCAAGAACTATGTTTGTTGTAAATGTTAACTCGGACGTGTGCATGCTTGCTTGGTTGATCTTGCTGTTCACACATGCATGCGTGCGTGTTTATGCAACGAGTTGTGTTTATGCGTCAGGGAACACATTATTTCGATTGGTTTGTACAGGAATCATTATGTCCATTTGCCGTTGACCGTTTACTTGTTGCTTTCTGTTTCTGGCAGATAACTGCAAGTTCAGTGAAAAGACTAAGCAAGTCATGAATACGACGTGCATACGTGAATACAGCCTTCTGAGACAAGATAAAGGGTGCTACAACGTATCTTGGGGTCATACGCTGAATCACACAGCCATGTATCAAACTCCATGGGCCTATCAGCATTCGAATAGTATCCTGCCTCCCTTCCGCACCAACCACCACACGTACGGCAGTGGCGGTTACGTCCTCGACATCCGAATGGGCGACAATGTGACGTTGGAGAAGCTACAAGACCTGCAACGACTGCAGTGGGTCGACGACTACACTGCGGTTGTTTTGGTCGAACTCACTGTTTACAACCAGGCCTTTCACTTAGCCAGCGTTGTCATTTTGGCTTTCGAATTTTTGGACGTCGGCGTGATCGAGCCTTACGACCGTGTCCTTACCACGACCCCGTACTTTCGGGTAGGCGTGCAGTGGGGAGTGAAGGGCATAGTGGTCGTCATCTGTCAGGTTCTCTATATGGGTTTTATCGTGTGGAAGACCCACAGTTCGTGGAGGACACTCTGGGAGAAACGCACCGACCGAGCCTATCTGACAAACCTGTGGACTTACGTCGATTGGAGTCACATTATACTTTCCTACGCTGCCATGAGCATAACATACGTGCACCAGAACGAAGCAAGACACATCATGAACATGGTATTAAGGTCCCCGACAGAATTCCACAGTTTCTACGGGGTCGTTCAGTTGGAATTCGTGCTGACTTACCTGATCGCAATGCTGCTGTCACTATCCTTCCTGCACGTGTTGAAGCTGCTCAACTTTAACAAACACGTGTTTCTCGTAACGGTGACGCTGAGCCGTTCTGTCAAGCCGCTGGTCAACTACGTCGTGTTTATGGTCTTAAGCTGCACTATTTTCCTCGGCCTGTCGCTACTTGTCCTCGGGCCGTGGTGCGCCGACTACAGTACAGCCACCAGCGCCATGGCGAACCTCTTCGGGTTGTGTCTTCTTGAGCTCGGCTTTGACCAGAACGAATGTCCCCAGGTACGTACAGGTGCCACACGTCCATCATGCTGGACTTTGTGTTGCAGTATGACATGTCACTTGCATTTATACAATACATGAATACAATACAATACATGAATACAATACAATACAATACAATACGAAAACTTACAATGAGGCGTGTAAGCCAGCTCAGAAAGATGTGTGTTCAGATGACGGCGAAATGTTAATATATTTCTTGTTACCTAACACTAACCGGGAGTGAATTCTAAATAGTGCAACCTAGAAAATCTTAGTTCAAATGTTTGGTCAACCTATGGGTACAAAAGGTAGATAAATATTTGATATGTTTTAATTGACAAAATAATTATGTGTTTGTCATCTGATGTCGATGTGGTAGGCGTCGTTTACCTGGTATCAATAGTAACAATAACGTTTCGCGGGTCCAATATATCAGAACCACTGCAATGTATCCAGGGCGTTTTTTATTGAATTTTCACTGGGGGGGGCAATGTCCTAAAAGGGCACTCCAAATTGTTAAAAAGGGCACCTTACGCATTATTAATGATTATTTACATAACCCTTAGGAATGTATGAAACCTTATATATATATATATTATATATATATTTATCAGTATCTTTTTATCCATATGGTTGCACACTGATGACTGCATCTCGGTATAAAATTTATGTTACACTTATATCCCAGAATTTTTTTTATTACAAACACATGCAGTAGTTAGAGAAACATGACACGTCTCTAGCAACTTGCAAGTCAGTACGTTTGACAGTCGTCTCAATTTTACTAGACGAGCCCCGTTTTGTGGGTGAATTTCCTAACGAATTCACTCGGCCCGTAGATATCCCAATCTGGAGCTCCGCATCTTCTGGTCTTCTCCAGGAATTTTACGACAGCGGGTCGAGGGTCAAAGTAGGCGGTGTCCACACCATTCAGTGCCACCATGGGGCGGGCGTTTCTCGTGTCCTCACCCATGCTGGTGCGGTGATTGTCGACCACGAGGTTGTGGTGGTGGCTCACGATCATTTCGGTCTGCATAGAGTGTGGACTCATGCAAGCCAGAGATGCCAACACCTTCTGAACTGAACCTGTGGTGACTGGCAGAAGTTGCCGCAATCTGACAGTCATCTTACAACCGAGATCACAGCCATCAGGCAGGAACGGCACATTCATCATGTTCTCCCATTGCTCGGCTGCTCCGTCCGCAAAGTCAGATGCCTCGTCTGGAAAAAGACGCCTGACGACACGCACGCCATGCTCAACGAATGATCCCAGGTTGCGTGATATCACCAACCCCTTCATGTCTTTGATGACGTCCTCCTGCTCCGGGTGGATGCGTTCAGAGAGGTATTCGAGGGATGCTTGCACGACCTCCAGCCTGATTGCTCGTGCATTACGGCGGTTCGTACAAACGAACTTTCGCTGTGTTAGGTCCTCACTGGTGCTATCGGTTGGGCAACTCGCTTTCTCCTCTCTTCTTCCTGGGAATGGTCCATCCCTCATCAATCTCAACTTCTTGACGGCAGCGCCAGTCACAGTGAGAAGATCGCTGATGAACAAATCACTCCTTTGCAACTTCTTCTGGAGTGTTTCAAATATCTCCAGGATGTCGCCCATCAGTGAGGTTATCCATTTCTGTTGGTGGTTCCAAATTCTCAGAAACCCTTTGGCTTCAGCCTTCTCCTTTCTGTCGCTGGTACTTTCAGGTGCTTGCATCTGTTCCCACACCTTAATGCAGTCTGGTAGCACAGCATCCACCAGCTGCAGCTCGTGCTGGGCAAATCTGACATCGTGGTGCCGGGGGAACTGTTTGACATTCCCGGCTTGCGCTGACATCTTCATCCTTCTCGGCGTCCGGAAGAATCGTACGAGCCCCAGTAGATTAGACTTCCATATGCCCAGCTCCGGTATGGTGCTGACGACCTACTCAATGGCTAAATCCGACCGGTGAGCAGCACACCAGAAAGTTGCCAGACCTCTCTGCACTTGGTCAGCAAGCAAACGCCATAACCCACCATGTCTGCCAGTGTTTGCCGATTCGCCGTCAGTGGTGACACCGACGAGCTTCGTGTCTTTACCTCCGGTTAGAACCAAAGCTTTGTTCACCGCTTCCAGTAGTCCAGGGGCGCCGTTCTTCTCTGGCGAATGCATGACGACGAACACACACGTTACGCTACCATCACTGTTAGCCATCCGTCCACTTACAAACTTGTAGTCCAACATTTGCCTGTCACAGCTGCCATCAATCTGCACACTGAAGACTGTGCATCGGTTGAACATTTGAGACAGACGCACTTTCTCTAGTTCGTATATGACATCCAGCATCTGCTTATAGTAGTTTGGGTCCCGGATCATGGCTGCTTGATGAACTGGCTATCGGGCGAGAACACGACGAAGGCAGTATCTCTGTAACTGGTGGTAAACTTTTATCTTTGGGAGTGTCATCAGATGTGATGGCAGTGAACGGATCATGGCTGTTTGATGAACTTGTACTCGAGCGAGAGCACGACGAAGGCAGAATCTCTATGACTGGTGGTACACCTTTGTCTTTGGGAGTGTCATCAGGTGTGATGGCAGCGGACGGATCATAGTTCCCTGGCGCATTGTGGGTATTTCTGGCAATGAGTCATTGAGGCTGCGTCGAAAAATTGTGTCTAGGCGTTGACATTTTGCGGCAGATTTCTGTAGCCCTTCTTGCTTTCGTTTTGCTTTTCTGTCTCTCTTAGGCATGACTGGCAGGATATCGACCTGGACAAGTTAGATGGTTAAATGTAATAACTAACTCAGGAAAAGCATGTCTATTTGAAACATTTTTATAGTGGAATTACAATGCGAGCGGCGACATGCTCTAGACTCTAGACATAAATATACTGAAGATATAGGCATAAGGCAGAAAAGAGAGTAATACAAAACATGCATACCACGTCTATCAATCAAATGGTTGGCTAAGTACATAACAAATAAAAATATAGAAAATACGTACTTCCAAAACTGACATGTGCAAATGTTGATTACATTTTTTATGTTAATATGTGGACCACCAACTTTTGAGTAACAATTTTCCAAAGTTGAAGTCCCTGCTGACCGCCAACTTTCCATCTCACATATAGACCACTATCAACTACTCATACATTTTAAAATGTATTTGTTTGGTATGTATACAATATGCTTCTTTGAGTTACCATGCTTAACATTTCGATTTCTCAAAGATGCGGAGAATGAATTGGCTAGGTTACTGCCTCAATAAAAATCTACCCTGACAGGTTTATGGCTGTTGTGATGTTTGTATCATCTTACCTACAAGAGGGATCATTATTAAAATGTGATTATTTTGTGATATTTGTTAAACGTTTCCAATTGCTTTCGTTGGACACTACACACACTTTGCCAGGTTTATTTATTATTTGAACAAAAAAACAGCCGACTGAAAGGTTGTTGATACATCGTTAATCCCCGCCCGCTCGCTCTCGACTAATGGCAATAGCGAATGGGCGTGGTTTAGTCTCGCCTGGTACGTTTCGCAATTTCGCGGCCAGGACACCGGTTTATGTTAACAGCTATTTCAACATTACTGTAAAGAACTGGATTGCACGCGGCTAAATCGTGTAAAATGTGATGGCGGGTCTTGTTGAATTATACACAATTTAAACAAACAGTAACATGCAGGTACACATATTTACATATACATAATCCTTAGCTATTCTAGCACCGGAACACTGACGTCATAAGTAAACACTTCTATGACTATGGCTATGGTATGGGTATGCATTTTCATTTCTTCGCATGAACTGTATGAAGAAGCCATTCGGCAATACGCCACTGTTATTGCTATGATGCTATTACATTCCTCACTCCCTGTCGCATGCATTAACATAAACACACCATAACTCGGGTACTACTGCCTATGTCCATTATATTGCCATTATTCTTCGACTTTCGAGTCGAAATTAAACCTCACCAATCGAGACACATCGAACATGAAAATGGTAACATGAAAATAGTAACCTGGCATCTAGTTATGGAACAGGAAATATAAAGCCTTTTTTGAAAATGTAAGATTCCCCTCGGAGCCATATCAATAAATTGATCTTTTGTAGACATATTGCCCTTCTTTAACTTTGGTACTTTCTTGATTTTGCCACCAGTGAAAATTAACTAAATCACACTAACAAAAAGAATACAAATTATTACCTACATTAATACAAGGGGCTGGTTAAGGAGAATGGGGGCACGCATTGGGGGGGGGGGCAAGTTGGTTTGACTGGGGGGGGGGCAAATGAAAGGGCTTTGTATGTTATGCCACTTTGTATGTTAAAAAACGCCCTGAATGTATCAGAACCACTGCAATGTATCAGAACCACTGCAGTGTATCAGAACCACTGCAATGTATCAGAACCACTGCAGTGTTCCAATATGAAAATAAATCATCAGCACAAACTAAACTCTCACAAATGTGTATTGCAAAGAACTTACAATTCGGAGAAATTTGACATTTTAGTCCGTTTGTTGAACCTGTATTATCACGCGTTCGAAGCCCTTGATATACCAGGTATGTGTATTTTGTATTGAACAAGTGTTGTGAGCGTGTGTTGACTGAGATGATGTTGGCCATGTTGATGAAATATATTTCCTCCTCTGATAGCCAAAGAACACGTCTAACACGCAGTTTCCTGGAAGAAGATGCACACCACAGTCATATGAAGGTTAATGGCCCAAATACGTGCACTAGAACAAACGTACTTGGCAAACTTTATTCGGAAACCATTTACGCACATGATTACAACTCGGTCACGTCGTTAGCCTCGGGACCCATCATTATTTCAGTCGTAGTACAAACTATAACATCCCTCCCTCTTATGATTAAAATGCCCTTAACAACGAATGTTCGTTTATATGTCCTGGTGTATTTCCGGTTAAATTCCACACCGATAATTGACAGGCACTGACAGGCTATGTAATGTTTAGGAAGGATAGACGAGAAAGAAGGGGAGGTGGAGTAATTTTATATATTAAAGAATCTATCCAAGCATATGAAATGACACTAAAAAGTGAAGCAGATTGTGAGGAAGCAATTTGGTGTAACATAGTTAACAGGAACTCAACATTAACAATAGGAGTAGTTTATCGTAGTCCTAACATAGGACAAGAAGATGTAAAATTACAAAAGGCGATAAGGGTGATGGGTATAATGGGTGATTTTAACCATGGCCATATACAATGGGAATCATTAGGGAGTACTGAAGGAGACGACCATCAGTTTCTACTTTTAACACAGGATTGTTTCCTTACTCAACATGTCTTGGAACCAACCAGAGGTGGGAATGTGTTAGATTTAATTTTGTCTTCTCAAAATGAATTAGTTGACAATGTTAAACTACACGAACCTTTGGGTTCAAGTGACCACAACCAAATCCATTTTAATATAAAAGTATAAACAGTGAATACATATAAAAAACAATGGAGGAGGAACTTCAACAAAGGCAACTATAAAGTGATGAGAACATATCTAGCAAATATAGATTGGAATAACTTGCTGAAGAACAAGACAGCAATAGAATGCTGGACTTGTTTAAAATATGAGATTAAGGGCATTATTGAGAAATTTGTTCCATTAAGAAAACAAGGGAAAAAGTCCAGGAAGAAACACCTTTTTTTTCACAAACAGATGCTGTGGAGGGTATATAAACATACTGGAAATGTAGACTACACAAACTACAAAGAGGCACTTAACCTAGCTACAACTGAAATTAGAACATCTAAAAGAACCTTTGAAACAAAATTGGCAGGTAAAAAATGACAGAAAGAGTTTCTATGTTTATGTAAGGAGTAAACAGAAAGTTCGAGATAAGGTCGGAACATTGGAAAACAACAGTGAAAACATAATTTCAGACGGGTTTCAGATGGCAGAGGTTCTGAATGAGTATTTCAGCTCGATTTTTACCACAGAAGATATCAGCTCACTACCAATTCCATTTGCTAAATTTGAGGGAAAGAAATCAGAACAGTTGGGGCAGTTATTTGTAACTCCAGAAATGATAGCAAAGAAAATTAAGAAGATGAAAGAAAATAAATCACCTGGAGTTGATGGGATACCACCAAAACTGCTTAAGGAAATTGTTGAGCAAATTAGTACACCACTAGCAAAAGTGTTTAACTTGTCACTAGAAGAAGGAATAGTTCCTTCAGAATGGAAAGAGGCAAACATTACACCGCTATTTAAGAAAGGATTGAGGAACAAACCAGAAAATTACAGACCAGTGAGTTTAACATCTGTTGTATGTAAATTACTCGAAACATTAATTAGAGACCACATGGTGGAATTCCTTGTAAAACATAAATTAATAAATACATCTCAACATGGGTTCCTAAAAGCAAGGTTATGTCTAACCAATCTCTTATGTTTTTTTGAAGATATTACAAAGTGGGTAGATGACGGGTCACCAGTGGATGTTGTCTATTTAGATTTTCAGAAAGCTTTCGAAAAAGTGCCACATCAAAGATTGTTACTTAAATTAAAAGCCCACGGTATAGGCAATGATGTAATCACCTGGATAGAAAAGTGGCTTACACACAGAAGACAGAGAGTAATAGTAGATGGTGAGATTTCAAACTGGAAATCTGTTCTGTGTGTGGTACCACAGGGATCAGTATTAAGCCCTATACTGTTTTTAATATATATAAATGATTTGCAAGATGACATATCTAGCAAAGTACTCAAATTTGCAGATGACACAAAGGTATTCAGAAAGGTTACTAATGATACAGATAAACACAGTTTACAGGATGATCTAGATAAATTAGTTAAATGGTCAGAAAATGGCAAAATGTTATTAAATTTTGGGAAGTGTAAATGCATACACATAGGACAGGAAAACATGGACGAAGAATATAAAATGGGGGATGCTGTACTAGGTAGAAAAGGACTTAGGTGTAACATATATTGCTGAAATGAAAGTTTCAGAGCAATGTGGGATTGCTGCTTCGAAAGGAAATCAAATTAGGAGAACTATCACGTATAAGGAGAAATAGCTAATTGTACCCCTGTACAAAGCAATAGTTAGACCACATTTGGAATATTGTATACAAGCATGGAGGCCGTATCGTAAGAAGGACATAGACAAGCTAGAAAGAATACAACGAAGAGCAACTAAAATTATTCCAGAATTGAGAGACCTTAGTTACGAAAATCGCTTATTACAATGTGGTTTGACAACACTAGAGACCAGGAGACTAAGAGGAGACCAAACAGAAGTGTTTAAAATAGTGAACGGTTATGAGGATGTTGATAGGAATATGTTCTTCAAACTTAAAGAACTCAGTAGAACCAGAGGACACAAAGCAGCATTAGTTAAGGAACAGTGTAGGTTAGACAGGAGAAAGTACTCTTTCTCACAGAGGGTGATAAATGAATGGAACAAACTGCCAAATGATTGTGTTAATGCTAGTAGTGTGAATATGTTTAAAAATAGAATTGACAGATAGTTGATAAGGACGGGCTACACATAGATGATAAAATTGTAGGACTCTCGATAAGCCAATGTCTTCCTTGTCCACTTGCCAACTGGAACTTGTTGTTTGGGATGGCAATCTCGTTAAATAATTACGTAAGAAATTATGTAAATTGATAAACATAATATGCTATTATTATAACACATGTAAAAACAGGGTAGACTGCCTGTAGTACAGTTTGATCCAGGAATTATTCTGTCCAAATTCTGGATCATGCATTGCACAATTTTATGTCTTCAAAGATCAAGTCTCGGATGAGATATGCATCGAGTGAGGTAGAATAACGATGCACAGGAGTTGCCGACTGGTGTCCATTGTATTCCGGTGTGGTTGATACACATGCAGAATCAAGCTCAACGGTGGGTAGCGGCTGTGTACACTTCACAGGAGATTCCACAGTGTCAGTTGGCTGGGTCTCAGCGTTTGTTGGTTCTGACGTGCTTGAAGGAGAAGTCGGAATGTCAGGTAATATTCGGTGCTCCATCCTCGTAGGGGATGCAACCAGTTCACTGATAGGTTGGTTGCATGTGCGGCTCAGAATACGATCTTGATGACGATGCACGACACGGCCATCGGATAGCTGGGCCATAGACGATACCAGGCCTGTGCGTTGGAGCAGTTCGCAGGTAACCATGTTGGTCCGGGCGCAAGGTTACGCACCAACACACGGTCACCAGGGTTGAACGTGCGATCTTTGGCGTGTTGATAATGCTGCTGCGTGCTCGGACGAATCAAGTCGAGTCTCGATTTTGGACGTCGACGAAGCAATATATCAGCTGGCGAACGATTTGTGGTCGAGTGCGGTGTTAGCCGATACTTTGTGAGCCATCGCGTCAAACGCAGTTGCAATGGTGCAGGTTGCATGCGTTTCATGCCTTTCCTGAATGACTGAACAGCTTTCTCTGCTAAGCCATTCGATGACGGATGGTATGGTTCAACGAAGATATGCCGGATGTCATTGGCAGAGGTAAACTCACGGAACTCTTCACTTGTCAACGTCGGACCATTGTTACTCACAATACAATCTGGCAGACCATGAGTAGCAAAACAAGACCTCAGTCTCTCAACTGTTTTTCGGCTTGTTATGTTCTGCATCTGGAACACTTCCAACCACTTGGTATGCGAGTCAACGATCACCAGGAACATGTGTCCCAGGAAAGGACTCGCAAAGTCCACATGCAGTCGATTCCATGGATTTGCAGTATATTCCCACGGATTCAACTGACACGAATGACAGTTTTTTACTTTAGCTTCTAGATCTGTATCCATTGATTGTCACCACACATAATATCTCGCCAGACATTTCATGCGTGAAACCCCAGAATGTGTCTGGTGTAGTTCTTCCATTAGCACGGAGCGATGGACTCTTGTACCCCATAGGATACACCCATCTTCGCAAGACAGTTCGTTTCGTCGCCTGAAGAACGGCACCAATTCACCAGCTGCATTCTTCTCAGACCAACGTTGTAACACGTACTGCAGCACACGTGACAGAACTGGATCGGTCTTCGTCGCTTCCTTGATCAATGCTGCTGTCACAGGGCCTTCCTCCAGGTATTATAACAGGTTCAGCACATGTTCTGGAAGAGGCAGTCTGCATAGTGCATCTGCATTCGCAATGCTTGTTTCAGGCCGTTAGATGAACTCGTAGTCGTAGCCTTGCATAAGACGAGCCCACCTCTACAAACGAGCAGAGGAATGTTGTGGAAGAGGTTTCATCTCTCCTAGAAGACCCGAGAGGGGCATATGGTCCGTGTAGATCTTGAAGTGTCGACCCCATAGATATTTGCGAACACCACAGATCATTGCCAAAGCCTCTTTTTCTACCTGAGAATAATTATTTTCTGCCGGTGCCATGGTTCTGGAGTGGAACGCATCTGGTTGTTCTTTATCATTGGTTTGATGAGCCAGTACAGCACCTACCATAAGACGATGCATCACAGGTCAGAAGTGGCTTGTTGACATCATGATGTGTCAGGATTTGGGCTTTCCTTAGAAGCTCCTTTGCCATGTTGAATGCTCGCTCTTGATCAGTACCCCATCTGAAGACATCACCTTTCTTCAGCAGTTGGTACAGTGGTTGAAGGATCATAGCCAAGTTGGGTAGGAATCGAAGGTAGGTCAACATGCCCAGGAATGACTTTACCTGTGTGACGTCTGTGGGTGTGGGTGCCTCAACAACCGCTCTAACCCTCTTGTCCAGGGTAGCCAACTCATCCTTGCTGATCCGATGACTTAGGTATTCCACCGCAGCAACGCCGAAATTGCACTTGTCCTTCTTAAGACGCAGGTTTGCCTCAGCAAGTCGACGTAGGACTTCCTTCAGATTTGCTTGGAGTTCCTTCTTTGGAAGCACCAGTTACCAGGATATCATCCAGGCACACCACTGTGTGAGGGATGCCTGCCAGGAGATTCTCGATCACCCGCTGAAAGATTGCAGGGGCTGAGGAGACTCCAGATGCTAGACGACTGGAGACAAATAACCCTCGGTGGGTGTTTATCGTCAGGTACTGTTTACTGTCATCATCGGTGAGAATCTGTTGATAAGCATGTGCCATGTCGACGTTGGAGAACATCACTCCATCTGCTAGTTTAGCAGTGGGTACTGCTTGATATGCGCAAACCTGTTTACCGTAACTTTATAGTCACCACAGATGCGCACTGTGCCGTCAGACTTCAAGATAAACACGATAGGTGTGGCCCATTGAGAGTAGGTCACTGGATCGATGATGTTGGCACTCTGGAGCCGATCAAGCTCGTCATCGACTTTCGTCTTCATTATATATGGAACCGTTCTTGCTTTACAAAACACCGGGTTTGCATCTGGTTTCACATGGATGGAAGTCTTCACATCCGCTTGACAGCAAGAGTTTCTATGCTTATGTAAGGAGTAAACAGAACGTTCGAGATAAGGTCGGACCACTGGAAAACAACAGGGGAAACAATTTCAGAGGGGTTTAAAATGGCAGAGGTCCTGAATGAGTATTTCAGCTCAGTATTTACCACAGAAGATATCAGCTCACTTCCAGTTCCATTTACTAAATTTGAGGGAAATAAATCAGAACATTTAGGGCAGTTATATGTAACTCCTGTAATGATAGCAACAAAATTAAGAAGATGAAAGATAATAAATCACCTGGAGTTGATGGGATACCACCAAAACTGCTTAAAGGAAATTGCTGAGCAAATTAGTACACCACTTGCAAAATTGCTTAACTTGTCACTAGAAGAAGGAATAGTTCCATCAGAATGGAAAGAAGCAAACATTACGCCACTATTTAAGAAGGGATCGAGAAACAAGCCAGAAAATTACAGACCAGTGAGTTTAACATCAATTATATGTAAATTACTCGAAACATTAATTAGAGACCACATGGTGGAATTCCTTGTAAAACATAATTTAATAAATACATCTCAACATGGGTTCCTAAAAGCAAAGTCATGTCTAACCAATCTCTTGTGTTTTTTTTAAGAAATTACAAAGTGGGTAGATGACGGGTCACCAGTGGATGTTGTCTACTTAGATTTTCAGAAAGCTTTCGATAAAGTGCCACACCAAAGATTGATACTTAAACTAAAAGCCCATGGTATAGGTAATGATGTAATCAACTGGATAGAAAAGTGGCTTACACACAGAAGACAGAGAGTAATAGTAGACGGTGAGATTTCAAACTGGAAACCGGTTTTGAGTGGGGTACCACAGGGATCAGTATTAGGCCCTATACTGTTTTTAATATATATATAAATGATCTAGAAGATGACATATCTAGCAAAGTACTCAAATTTGCAGATGAAACAAAAGTATTCAGAAAGGTTACAAATGATACAGATAAACAAAGTTTACAGGATGATCTAGATAAATTACTACGGAACTAATAACTTAAGTTTTAAAACCAATATGCACTAACCGTTTCACATGTGTATTCTGTGACATACAACCGACAATTGGGCGTCAAGAAACTGAAGAAATGTGCTCCAAATAATTATTTATGAGTACTTTTATCGGTGACATAGAAAACATTTCACAATTAGCCGCCATACTGTGCACGTGATGTTGCCTTTGGGTCACATGATCAAACGCGATTTCGTGTAGAATGAGGCCAGAATGGGCCAGCAGCACAGACATAAATAAAACACCCGTTAGTAAGTTAGTAGTTTATAGGGGCATGATTAATGATGTAACTCCATGGCCAGCAGACGGCAATTCTAAGCGTAACCTTATATAGATCCACGGGATTCCCGCTTGGTATTCTCGCTCACAACAACATCCGGTTATATACAAATGTTGGCAAGCACATGCGTTCTGACAAAAAGGTAATAATTTCACAGTTTTACATGGTTATTGTCAGGTAACTTTAGTGATATACATATAAGAATGCATACAGACACGAAAGACGTGTTTATTGATCTGTTTATGGCGTTTTTGTAAGGTTTCACGAAAATACTTAAGCTTTTGATGAACGAGCTCTTCGCCCCTACTACAGGCACAGCAACAGCCAGATAGAAAAACATTGTAGGGCGATTGACTTTGCCTAGGCAACACAAGGTCCGCAAAAGCTTGTACCCCGCGGCCCCAATCCCAATGCCAATGGCAATGCAGCTTAGCAAAACAGCGCGCCAATGTCCATGACATGTCATTCGCATCAAAGAAACACTTTCGACATATTCATATTGCGACCACAACTCCGCACTGTCTGGATTAAACGGTTCGACACTTCCTATTATCGCCTCGTCGGCGATGTTTTACTTTCTGACCTAACCATGAAAATGACCACCTAGAGCACCCAAACTTCTCCTCATATATATACTATACATATACACATGTCACGTGGCCAAAATGTACATTTACTTTCTCAAAACGATCAAAATTTACAAAAGAATTAAACCAAAATACCGCCCTCTCCTACGGCGCCTACGCGTAGCGCCAAAGCTGTCGTAAAATCGATGCACATGACAAGGCGTCGTTCAGTTTCACCAAAACTCTGTGCGGGGGCGCTGCTGATTGAAATCAAACAGTACAATTGTGTATTTGTGTTTTAATTATGCGTGGGTGCGTAAGTGCGTGCGTGCTTCATTGCGTGTAATTATGTATGTCTCAGTATTATTTGTATTTTTGCTATATGTGACATGTCATGTTCTTAGATAATTAGTTTTATTCACATTATCATCATATTGTGTTATATTTTTATATGTATTTTAAGTTTCTCTGAATGGACTTTGTCCAGATTTACGGCGCTATTTTAAGACCTCAATTAAAAATATTATTATTACTTTGTCACAAAATTTGTTACTAGTATGTATCTGCTGATACCACTTATTTCTTTAGAGATCAGCGGTTGTTACCTCCCATACTCAGTATGAAGTTAAACACAAAATAAGACACATGCGTGTACAGCATATAACGCATTCTTCAGGAAAAGTAGCGTGTTTTTATTCAGCATTTTTCAGATTATTAAAACAGCATCACACTCAAACATCACTCAATATTAATACATCACTCAATATTAATACATCACCATTTATTTAATTTCTAAGATTATTAATTTCCTAATAATCTTAGAAATATATATATATATATATATATATATATATATATATATATATATATATATATATATATATATATATATATATTTGCAAGGGTTTATCTATAAAAACTGTCTCTGTGTATTACCTTCCAAAACATATTCCCTTCCAAACATCCTCAACATGGTTCAGTACCGTTTATAGTCCATGTTGATCTCATGAGTCAGTTGGATAAACATATTCACGCCTGGCTTCTAGTTTGCTAACATTAATATGTTGCCAAGTTAAAGTTGCTTCCTCAAATGGTTCAGCCCACCCCGAATCCGGTTCGCTGGTGTCCATATGTAGTGTGTGAATAGCTTATACAACATCCGTAATCGATTTAATAAACAAAATGCCTATATTTTGTTCAAATCATCGAAAGAATTGATTTCAGTCGTTAGAACTGGTAAGGATCAAAATAGTGGATATCCAAAATGGTAAACACTATGCAAGCCAATGCCGATCATGGGCGTGACTTCCATCCTCTCGTCGATCACGTGACAAAGTTACGAAATTTCACCTAGGGTGAAAATCGATTTTTTAGCGTTTCAATTTTCACCTCACCAATGCTTGAACAAGCATTAAGTAATTATTTAATAGTTTGTCTGATGATTTCACAAAAACTACACACAAAAGTTGCACAAACAAGCTAGCAGGTTGCAGTGGATACTAGGTAGGTTTGATTTTTTTTCGCAAGATTAATTTGAAATGAGACTAGCAAAAAATCGAATTGAGGAGGAACCTTTAAGCAGAGGCTTCTCATTCCTTTTGCAGGCGGAGTGGAGGGATACCCACACATAGCTATTGCAAATATACTATTCCATTATCTGATCCCAGTAACCCAGTATGTTCGTTTATTGTCAGGTGGCCCGTATCACTGGACCAGTATTCTTTGTCGTCGTCGGCTCGACCTTCCTGTTGCTCTGGATTCCACTAATCAGGGCTGTTCTTGACTGCGCTCGCTTGGAGACGAAGGCTAACCTGCACCTATTACAGGTGATGTAAATATATTCCGCCATCATGCTCGGTCATAGAATGCAGATTTCGTATTGCGCTATAATCCAGTATTGTGTTGATATCATATTATCATATAATGTTATATGTAATGTGCAATTAGGCCGTCTTGTCATCCATAAGTATTACTTGTCAGTTCTTTTCTTTTCTCCTGGCATGTAATTGTCCATTTTATATTTGTCGTTTGTGTTTCACTGTTCTATGTTTAAGCATTTATATTACTGTTGGTATCAATCTTTGGTATGACCCTTTATCCAAATCTTTCTGAAAATCTAAGTAGTCAACATACAGTTGTGAACCTTCATCTGCCCACTTTGTAATTTCGTCTAAAAACGTGAGAGATATCTTAGACACGGGAGCTTTTAGGAACCCATATTGAGCCAAAAAACGAAGTCCACCACATGCCATCTAATTAAGGTTTTTAATAATTTACTTACTATTGTTGCATATATTCTGATACATTTTAAATGTTGCAGCACTGCCATTTATTCCTATGTAATTATTAAATAGTGTAATTATTAAATAATGTAATTATTAAATAATGTAATTATAATAAATAATGTTATTATTCCTATGTAGTTAGTAAACAGTGTGTTCCATTTATTTATCGTCCACTATGAGAATGATATCTAATCTACAGTCTATACGCAGGGGTCTCAACCTCCCATTTACCACCTGTTTTTTGGGGTCAACCTTCCAACTAACACTTGTTTACGGGGCCAACCTCCAATTCCCCACCATTTTTGAGAGTCTACCTCCCACCTCATTCCAATTCCATTTCCCACCAATATTTTAGGCCAACCTACCACCTACCTCCAATTCCTAGGGCCAACCTGCCTCTTCCTGCTACCCCTCCGCCCCATTAGGCATCTTATAACTAAGGTGTCTCAAATGCACTGTACCACACCCTTGTCTGATTGTATATAGGCCTATGACCAATAAGAATGTGTGTGTTCTTGCAGGGTCAGTTCGATTTGATCGACTTCATACAGCTGAAACTGAAGCGGTTTATCGGCATTCTTGGGTCGGCCGAATATGCGAGACAGTTTCACGATGCGGAGGAGAAAGAGTTGGCCCGACGCCTCAAAGACAACAGGCGCCGGGAGTCCGTCCTACTCAACGAAGTGCTGAGCACACTCGAAAAAAAACACCACAGCACCAGGCGATCGGTTCGACTGTCTGGCCTACGGGACCGCCAGCTCCCTAAGTCTAATGTATACAATGTTCACAACCTCACATCTATGCCACCCCAACTAAGAGATGTCGGACACCGAGAATCTCTGCTTCACCATATGCGTGACGATAGTCCTAACAAGTCTATGTTACCAAATCAACGAGCTGGGTACCTCGAGTCTCTGCTTCAACGTCTACATGACGACAGGCCCCGTGAATCTACGATATCAAATCCACGAAGTGGGCACCGCGAGTCTCTGCTTCAACGTCTACGTGACGAGAGGCCCAGCGAGTCTGTTACCAAATCTACGAACTGGGCGCCGCCATACCCTGCTTGGCCGTCTTCTAAACGATAAACATCACTAGTTGATGCAGTCAAATCTACAAAATGACAGGTGCCGTATCTGTTTGTTATATATTCTTCGAGACGAACAGTGCTGTCAGTTTACACGGCTGAGTCTAAGAGACACCTGAAGTATAAACCACTGAAATAACCACAAAACCCATTTTGTATATATATATATATATATATATATATATATATATATATATATATATATATACACACACACATATGTACATAATATATATATATATATATATATATATATATATATATATATATATATATACACACACACAATATATATATATATATATATATAACATTTGTTCTGTGGTTATTTCAGTGGTTTATACTTCAGGTGCCTCTCGGACTCAGCGGTCGTCTCAAAGAATTGATAACAAACTCACATGGCTATATATATATATATATATATATATATATATATATATATATATATATATATATATATATATACATATACATATATATATATACACACACCATATCTCTCATCAAATGTATTTATAGTGGGTGAATTGTTAATACGTTCTTTGATATTTACCCATGTCTACCCACTAAAATAACCACAGAACTCATTTTGTATATATATATATATATATATATATATATATATATATATATATATATATATATATATATATATATATATATATATTATATACATACATACATCGCACAAAAGAATAGTATTCCATGAACATTCTAACTTGTGACCTGTTTTTGTTTCACATTAATTAAAGTACAAATACACCGTACTACCAATGGCTGCTTTCTTATATCGTACTTAGATGAGGTTTAGATGTTTAATGAAGAAAGATCATGACAATCGAGAAGATACAAGAAGGAGACAGAACGTTAATCACATATTTTACAGCAGAACGTTTTCATGTTTCTGTTAATCATCATTTATTTATAGCAACACAACAGTCATGGTTTTAGGGCAATGCACTTAATAGAGTTACTAACCATTTGCAACTACAATAACAAATATCAGGCTAGTGGTTTTCTAAGAATGTTTTCTAAAAGTGGGAGGTATTGATCAAATCTCCGTTTTCCTGGCGGCTGACATGTTGACCAGAACGACCAATGGCAGTTCTTAGAAGTCGACTTCAGTCGTGACGTGTTAAAACTCATTAAGTGCTTTCGGTCGAAATTGAAGGGCCGGTGGGTACACACAGAAGTAGCTAAGAAGCTGCTAAGTCAGAACGGGATAAGTTTAGTAAACAAAGGTCAAGACATAAGTCGAATTTGCATAAGTTGAGTTTAGACGCAGATAGCATGACCATATCTTATTAGCAGACATAGGACTAGGTGTTTGCAAACAGATTTTCATTTGGCACGAGGGACTTCCCATAAGAAAGAAAAATGTAAGCTTGGGGGGGTCCACATTTTGCTGCATGTGAGGCAACTCTGGTTCGTCTGTGCTAGAACTCAATGGTTTTCGCAGAACTTGATCGATGTCGCAGCAAGAACTCAACGGTTTTTGCAGGACTCTACATCATTATGTTGGTAGTTTAGCTGACTAATTCAGCTCATTCTATTGTCATTCAGTTAATATATGTTAGAAACATCTTAAATCATTCCACTCATATCATTGATGAGTGTGTGTTCTGTGGGTGCCATCTGTTGGGTGTCTGCAGGAATGCCACCAATGAGTGTCTGGTTGAGGCACATTTTACTTCTCAGAATTACATAGCACTGTGTCTGCAAGCGCATTACTCCAGTAACAATGATTTAGACCACAATTTACAATTTAGTTATTTAGCAAACGCTCTTATCCTGAGCGACTTACAACAAGTGATTTCAACCTAAGTTGGTAAAATAATTACAGGTCGCTATGATAGCAAGCACGTCTTTTCACAAAAATAGGTGCTAATAGCCATTACAGTGCATGAAAAGAAGATTTTTTAAGAGTTTTTTCGGGGGAATGACAAATATTTTAGGGGACCCCCAAGAGTCGGTGGTCATTTCGAACACTGGAGTTAAACTATCTAACAGTATGGCGCAATGCTGTATGTTCAACAAGGTTTCAAGGTTTTCCTAGTAAACGACTGGTGTGATAGTTTTTATTGTAGTTGCAAATGGTTATGTTTTAGTAACCATTATTTTTGTTTCGTTTTAAGCTTAATTTTTTTAGTCCTATCGTTGTTAGTCTCCCGTCTTCCTATTATCTCTCAGTCTGCATTTCTGTTCCACATTTCAGGTCTTTGCGTTAAGTTATTCTATCATTCTATTATTTATTATACCTGTCGCCTAGTTGATCACAACCACGTGCATGCACACACACACGCACGCACGCACGCACGCACGCACGCACGCACGCACGCACGCACGCACGCACGCACGCACGCACGCACGCACGCACGCACGCACGCACGCACGCACGCACGCACGCACGCACGCACGCACGCACGCACGCACGCACGCACGCACGCACGCACGCACGCACGCACGCACGCACGCACGCACGCACGCACACACACACACACACACACACACACACACACACACACACACACACACACACACACATTAGTTAGGATGCTCCTAATTTTACTTAAGCTACAACATATTTCATGCTGTCAATCTATCACTACTAAAACAATACCTATGAAATTTCATTGAAATTTATTTACGGATGGCTCAGGTTAAAATCAGTCACAACCCGAAGGATTTCATTCTGAACAAATAAATATTTTAAAAATATGCCAGTATTCTGAAACGTTGTCCTTTGGGCATTTGACCTCCCCTAGTGCTTGCAGCATTTTGACCTACAGGGATCATTGAGCCAAGGAAAGTTGACCAAATCAGAACCTCACTTATGTCAACAAGTATTTCTGTTACTCACAATCATCAAACATTTGTTGAATTTGGAGTACTTCTGGGTTCTTTCCAAGAATTTAAGATCATTCGGTATCATTATATATAGAGGGGAAAAAAGCAAGCGTAGATGTAACAGTGAACAATAGGGTTAGGAGAATATGTAAAGTTAAATGAGAAGACAGAAGGAAGATTTGGAATAAAGAGAAATGATTGGAATGTAGAAACACCCAAGGATGAAGGGAGTGGGGAGGATGAAAGGAGTGGGGAGGATGAAGGGAGTGGGGAGGATGAAGGGAGTGGGGAGGATGAAGGGAGTGGGGAGGATGAAGGGAGTGGAGAGGATGAAGGGAGTGGAGAGGATGAACGGAGTGGGGAGCAGACTGCGATGGGTAGGACACATACAGGGAATGGGTGAAGAAAGAATGACAAAGAGAACATGGAAGACAGAAGAGGGTAGTGGAAGGAAAAAAGGAAGACCGAAATCACGATGGATGGACAGTGTTGAGAGATAAAAAGGTCAGAGGTGAACAGCCAAGAGTGGGAGAAAATGGCAGGTCGCGATGGATGGAGATTTTAACAAGATTTAACAAGATTTGCCATCCAAGCCAAAGGCCCAGATGGCAAGTGGACAAGGAAGCCATTGGCTTATCGAGAGTCCAACAATGTTCATCTACTTATAGCCCGCCCTCCTGAGATATGTGTCAACCTTGTTTTTAAACATATTCACGCTGCTAGCAGTTACACAATCTGTAGACAATTTGTTCCATTCATTTATTGTCCTCTGTGAGAATGAGTGCTTCCTGATGTCCAATCTACATTGATCCTTTACTAATTTTACCTCATGTCCTCTAGTTCTGCTATCCTTCTTGAGTGAGAAAAACATATTTCTATCAATATTTTCATACCCATTCAATATCTTAAAAACTTCAATCTGATCTCCTCTTAACCTCCTTGTCTCTAGAGTTGTTAAACCACATTCTTTCAGGCGTTCTTCATAACTAAGGTCTCTCAGTTCTGGAATAATTTTAGTTGCTCTCCTTTGTATGCGTTCAAGCGTATCTATATCCTTCTTACGATATGGTCTCCATGCTTGTATACAGTATTCTAAATGAGGTCTAACTATTGCTTTATAAAGAGGTATAATTAACTTTTTTCCCTTGTATGTTATGTTTCTTCTAATCAATCCAAGAATTTGATTACCCTTTGAAGCTGCAATACCACACTGCTCTGAAACTTTCATATCAGCGCTTATTGTAACTCCTAAGTCCTTTTCTTTTACAGTAGTACCCAGAACAGTATCTCCCATTTTATAGTTTACATTCAAGTTCCTATGTCCTGTATGTAGGCATTTACATTTCCCAAAATTGAACAACATCTGCCATTTCTCAGACCATTTCACTAATCTGTCTAGATCGTTTTGTAAATGTTGTTTATCACCATCAGTATTAACCTTTCTAAACAGTTTTGTGTCATCCGCAAATTTCAGTACGTTACTTGTTATACTGTCGTCCAAGTCATTGATATAAATTAAGAATAATATAGGTCCTAATACTGATCCTTGAGGTACCCCACTCAAAACCGATTTCCAATTTGAAACTTCTCCATCTACTACAACTCGTTGTCTTCTGTCAGTCAGCCATTGTTCTATCCAGTCAGTTATGCTATCCCCGATACCATGGGCTTTTAATTTAAGTAGTAATCTTTGATGTGGCACTTTGTCAAAAGCTTTCTGAAAATCTAAGTAGATAATATCTACTGGCAATCCCACGTCTATCCACTTAGTGATTTCTTCAAAAAAACATAACATATTTGTTAAGCATGACCTCGCTTTAAGGAATCCATGTTGAGATGAATTTAATAATTTATGCTTAACGAGGAAGTCCACCATATGGTCTTTAATTAACCTTTCTAATAATTTACAAATCACTGACGTTAAACTCACTGGTCTGTAATTCTCTGACTTATTTCTCGAACCCTTTTTAAATAATGGTATGATGTTTGCTTCTTTCCATTCAAATGGAACAACTCCCTCTTTTAATGACAAGTTGAATACTCTTGCAAGTGGTATACTGATTTGTTCTACTGTTTCCATTAGTAATTTTGGAGGAATCCCATCCACTCCCGGTGATTTGTTATCCTTCATTGCCTTTATTTTCTTAGCTACCAATTCTGGAGTTACAACTAACGGACCTAAATTGTCAGATTTAGCCCCCTGAAATTTAGCATCAGCAACTGGTAATGAACTAATATCTTCTTTGGTAAACACTGAACTGAAGTAACCATTTAGGTCTTCTGCCATTAAAAACCCCTGTGATATTATATTTCCAGCACTGTCTTCTAGAGGTCCAACCTTGTCTTGTACGTTTTGTTTACTCCTGACATATGCATAAAAACTCTTGCTGTCATTTTTTATGTTACATGCTAGTTTTTGCTCATAGCTTCTTTTAGATTGTCTGATTTCAGTTGTAGCTGCATTAAGTGCCTCTTTGTATTTTGCATAGTCTTCGTCCTTTCTGGTACGCCTATAAACCCTCCACATAGTTTGTTTTAGCATTATTTTTCTAATAGCCTCTTTTGACAAGTGTTTCTTTCTACACCGTTTTCCTTGTTTTTGGAAGGGAACAAATTTATCGATGATACTCTCAATTTCATATTTTAGAATATTCCAACATTCAATTGCGGTCTTATTCATCAGCATGTTATTCCAATCTAGCTTTGCTAAGTATTTTCTCATATCTTTGTAGTTACCTTTGTGGAAGTTTCTCTTGTACGTTTTCTTATTTTTACTTTCTGATTTCACATTGATGTCAAAATGTATTTGATTATGGTCACTATTACCCAATGGTTCAAATATTTTTACATTGTCCACTAATTCTTTTTGTGATGACAAAACTATATCTAATACATTTTCTCCCCTGGTTGGTTCTAGTACGTGCTGAGTAAGAAAGCTATCCTGGATTAAAAATAGAAATTGTTGGTCCTCAATCCCTGTGCTCTCTAGAGAATTCCATTGTATGTGTCCATGGTTAAAATCTCACATTATGATACATTCCCCTTTACTAACTTCCTTTATAGCGTTTTTTATTTTTGTGTTGTCCTCTTCGTTTATGTTTGGACTTCGGTAAACTAATCCAATGGTTAATTTTGAATTTCCTGAAACAATTTTGCACCAAACAGCTTCATCGCAATCTGCTTCCCTTTCTAGTTTTATTTCATAAGCCTGAATAGATTCTTTAACATATAAAATAACTTCCCCGCCCCTTCTTCCTATTCGATCTTTCCTAAACATTACATATCCTGTCAGTCCTAATTCAGCATCTGTTATATCTATGTTGGCCCATGATTCAGTTATACCAATTATGTGAGGGTCAATATCTTCTACCATAATGTTTAATTCGTTTTTCTTATTTACTATGCTCCTTGCATTTAAACATACGCATCTATAACCTTTTTCAGAGATGTTTTTCGGATGACTTGATATTGGTTTATCTGTGCTAGTGGCCTCTTGTTCTGCTTGAGACACCTCTAGGTAACCCCCCTGCACTTCTAGTTTAAAGAATGTTTACTTCCAAAAATATTTGTCATTGTACCCAAGTCACTATCTACTGCTGCTGAAAGTTTGTCCGCGAATACTGCCGCCCCCTTTCCACTTAAATGAAGCCCATCCTTCATGTACATATCAGCCCTCCCAACAAAACTTCCCCATAAATCCACCTTCCTCTTCCCTACGAGATGACTCGTTGAAAGCATGAAACAGTCTTAGTGGCATGGCCCCCAACCAGAAACGGGCCAAAGGAGGAAGAAGAAGCAAGTGAAGCTGAACCGCCTTACAACATTAAAGGAATTCATCAAATCCATTGTAATTTTTTGCCACGGCCATCATTAAGACATCATCATCTGCTTGACTGAATTGTTGAAGCTAAAGGTCAGATTTGACAACCGTTGTGTTCTATGAAGTAAATTAAATGCACTTCCCCCATTTCATCCTGGATGATGCCGGTCTGATGAAGTAGGTCTCGAACATATTATCTTGGTGGTATTTCATCATCTACAAGTGAGTGATGGTAAGAACTTCTTTTATGGCTTCAGTGATCTTCGATCCAGCCTAGTCTCCCTCGCTTATACGCACAACAGAAGGGCAGGCTGGCGAAGACTGTCAAGGGACGATGTGGAGTAATCTTTGAAGTCAATTTCTATTCCTAACCTTGTCTGAAATTTGGCTTAATAAACGATATATAAAATGTCTTATGAACTTAAAGTGTAAAGTCTTTCCAGAGGACAATCCTGAACACATAAAGTGGCGATATGCAAGACAACCGCTTATCTAGTTTATGTCTCAAAAAGAAGCATGTTACACTCCAGGTGTATGACCTGCATTTGCTGTAAGCCTCGATAGCTGCACACATTGCTCGGCCAGTGGTCTTCCCTTTTTGCAGCAGAAACCGTGATACCGGTACTGCGAGGAACTGGTCGACTCCAGACCCATACACCAACAACAGAAGGCAATATTCTGTTTTAGATATTTTTGCTGTCGAGAAAGCCACTCTGAAATGAAACCAACAGCCCAGGTCTCACCAGTTGTCTTAGCGTGTGTGAGCCATCGTGGACCGACTCCTTGGTCTAGAGTGTGATTGGTATACAGTGCTATACAGTTGTCTTAGCGTGTGTGAGCCATCGTGGACCGACTCCTTGGTCTAAGAGTGTGATTGGTATAAAGTGCTATACACGAACTAATGTACACTTCAAATTATAGCGCAGGCAGAATAAAAGGTCATACAGTGATGAGCTTCCCAATATCTTCCAATTCAAAGAAATTGTCAGTATATATATATATATAATTATATATTGTTATACAGAAAAGGAAGTTAAGGAAAAAAACTAAGCAAACATGTACATATTTACACAGGAATTAAAACCATGCATACAACTACATAGCAGTGTTAGTAATGTAAAGAGAAGGACAGATAATTGAGAACTATGCCTGCATCACACCAATATATTGTATGTATTGTTGTTTAATTTGCTGAGAAGGCACAACTGTTAAATGCCAGCATGTGCATGTAGTAAATCATCCAAGGTCTAATTGTTTTTATAAAATTCAATTAATGCCAGGGAGTTTGTAACTTGAAATGTTTCACAATACAAACGTAATAGATATATAATTGATTAGTGTTGTAATGCCTTCAATAACAAGGTGATTCCTGCAAATACATGCAGCTGTGGAAAAATATCGGTTGGTGCTTCAGAAGTAAGAACATGGACGGTGTTGTTCCAATGTTGTCATCGGTGGAATAAAGGTGCATAATAAAGGTGAAGGCAATATTTTGGTGAAACCCTTATTCATACTATTAACTCAGTATATTGCTTACTAATATAACATTATTAGAAGTGTCAATTGCAGCTACACCAAAAAGAAACAAAACTAATAACATATAATTGTTTCATTGAAGGAAATACTTTCCATGTATGTAAAGAACACTCTCACCAAGTAACACAACTCTCATATGGGTGATTAAAGAACACTCTCACCAATTAACACAACTCTCATTTGTGTGATTAAAGAACACTCTCACCAATTAACACAACTCTCATTTGTGTGATTAAAGAACACTCTCACCAAGTAACACAACTCTCATTTGTGTGATTAAAGAACACTCTCACCAAGTAACACAACTCTCATTTGTGTGATTAAAGAACACTCTCACCAAGTAACACAACTCTCATTTGTGTGATTACATTTATTTGCAACATTGATCTAATCTGTGTAAGTGTATGTACATAAATCACATTTACAATACCAATAATAAACAACTGACATATCATTACAGAAAACCGTTGTGTTAATTATATCTTTGTGTTAGCCAGTAAGAATTATCCACCAAATTATTTCCAGTTATTTCATCAAATGTTCTGATATAATCATATCGAAATTACTAGATATCTTCCAAACCCAGCTGTTTACCCTGATAACCCTTCACTCTGCATCAGATATTTTGAACATCAAATAAATTTCTACACAACGATTGATCCATATATCTCTTTCATCAGACCTGAACATATCAGAAATGTGAACAGGAAAGTATTAGTAAATACATTCACTGACACAACATGACTGCATGTTTTTGCTAACATGCTTGAAATGCATGTACTCCCTTATACATTTTTAATAATTATTATACTTAACTGATTTACAAATCACATATATACACACATATATCTAACACATATACATATATTCATTATATATCAAAATGTATATCATGCAGATCATTGCACCAAATACCAAGTTCTATTATTCAAGATAAACTACATTCTTTTCCCATATGGAAAGTGTACTCATATATGATGTATGTGTCAAGACCTATGGTCTGGTAAAGTTCAACTGCATAGAATAAAATACAATGTTGGCTATATTAAACTGCAGTGAAAAACGTCACCAAAACTAAACTATGGCACATCCCATAATACCGCTATTTGGAAATACCCAATGACACAAACATCAGCTGAGTGACACAGTTGGGAATGCAGAAACAACCAACACCGGTTTAGACGCGACTGCAATATATGCAGTTTGGCTATAAAAGAATGTGCAATATATATGCAGCTGATTTATAATTTTAAGACAACGTCCAATAAATACAGCCTGGGTTACAAAGACAATGTGCAATAAATCCAGTCTGGGTTACATGAGATAACATGCAATACATGAAGCTTTTTTTGCGTAAGATTGTGTGCAATATAATATGCAGTCTGGATTACATGCTCGATTACATGACAACGCACAATTAATGCAGCCTGGTTTACATGCTCGATTACATGACAACGCACAATTAATGCAGTCTGGTTTATATTTTAGACAATGTTGAACTGTTATTTATCCTTGTCATAATAACACAACATTTGCAGATTTATGGTCAGCTGTTCACCTGTATATGTAGATATATAATGTGGATGTAATCATTATTATGAACACAATTCATGTATAGACTGGCAATTGTGTTTACTTGCACCCTGTAAAAACAATGGACATGCACATGTCATCTTGCTGACTTTACACAAACAGAATCAAACATTTTGGGGTGAAATAATCACTGAAGAGAAATTGGGCAGCACGTACTGGTTGCATGACCATACTGCAATATAATGAGATCACAAGGACTTCACCAGGAATCTAGAGTCAGGTGTTCAGAGCTTCTCTCCATCACATATATGCTGTTCCCAACTTTGAGGGAATACAAGAAAGTGAAGCACAACCAAGCATAGAACGACCTCAAGCTAGAATCACCGTAGTGTCTCACTTCACGATAGCCTTTCTGAACCAAAGCAGCCTCTCTCCTTGAAACTAACACGACAGAGAAAGAGAGGTGGAGAAGAGAGTCGGGATTAACAGACATCATAACCAAGAATGCCGTCCCAGACTTGACTTTTCTTGACGCCAGTGGACCACCATCAAATGCATCAGAACTCTGCATGGACGAAGTGGGCATCTGCTGACCAAATGGCACGTCAAAGACACTGCAAGATGCGGTCATGATCAACAAACTATTGACCACGTTGTTAACCACTGTCACATTTACTGGATGAATCTCCAAGATCCACAAAGATCCACAAAGATCCACAAAACTTCTCCTGAAGGATCAAGTGGATGAACCAACTAATCATTCAACTGTAACCTGTTGTACCATATGACAGAGGAAGATGTGCCTACTATTTGTTGAGCACATGGATTTGTGGTTGGGAACTAGCACATTCTCAGCAGGTCAACTTATGGAACTGTATATCTTGTGTGAGCAGATAACGATATACTACTTGAAACGCAGACCAAACATACACAATTGTGATAACAACATAACAAACATAACAAACAGGCAATCACGTCTCAACAATACTGTTGGCTATAAACCAATAATGTCATTTCAAATGCATTTACGAAAGAAATTCATTGCATTTTAGTATTTGCATTTTTCATCAAAATAATTATTACTTACTTATTAAAATTGTATCCGATAATTAGTTTAGTTTCGCAACATTTTATTTGGAACTTAATTATTGTTTTGTAATAATTACTGCGGTTTTCCTTTTTCTAAATTTATACGTGCTTCTACAAAGGCATAGAGCATAAAAGCTATGTAGATACTTAGGGTTTCAGGTGTAGTCAGTATAGGCTCTATCTAAATAAGCTCAACATGGGATAATCTTGACCCAGTTAAAGTCCATCATGAAAACAAAGAACAATCAGCTTTAACAAGCCAAACAAAAATAAAATCACTGCATGAAACTCAAGATCCTTCCAAGAAAAGTGATATTAAAGAGAATTGTCAATCCTTGTCTGAACATTGAAGCAGCTGCTTATTAATTATTTTGCGTATATATCTAAAATATTTAGAAAATACTGTGTACTTCATAGATTGTGGAAACAGCCACGATGACATCGATGGATTCCTATGATATATGCCAAGGAATGATACATACGTGCTCCAATGGGGTGACACGTCTTGCAGAGAAACTAGTACTCCTCTATGTTTGGTCTACACTGTATATATGTACAATTTCCTCTAACAACTAGTAATCATACAATAATCAATTCTGTACAATGTTATAAATTGCACAACTCGGGTATTTGTTTTACAAAAATGTCTTAACATAATCTACAAAACATCAAGCCAACTGACGACTAGGTGTAGACATACAGACTGACACACTGAATAGAAGCAAGCAGCGAAGATCACCTCCATTTCACATCATGATTTAGTTTGTGTACATGGCAGTAGACAGCCAACTGATGCACATTTACAGTGCACCATTCTGTTGAAATACAGTCAAATAAATATGCATGACACATATTCTTCTCTAAGCAACAGACAACACAGCTATAGCAATATAGATACACCTGATTCATCCTGTTTAAAATGTCACATATGATGGTATATCTTACCAACACACATAGATCGTTAAAATGTTGGTGGTATATCCACAAATACCATATCGATGTAGTAATATATATGATACGCCGCATCAGTATGGATCGCAAGGTACGCTCACTCATTTTCAGGAAAAGCCATAAAACACTCGCATAAATTTTTGGATCTTTGCAATTTTAGAAACAAACACAAATTTACTAACGTTTTTAATTAAACAATTTGTAAGTTTACCACATATTTAAAAAGTTCTTTTAACGTACCTGTGTAATGCCAAATTGTACCTTTTAGTCTGAACTGACGGGATGTGTCACATATTTTGACCACAGACTAGACCACTCGCACAATACATAACTTATCAAAGTCACTTTCAGCTATATAGCTATATTGTTGATACATTCTATTTCTGCCATACTTCTCTCTCCAGGTGAAGTGACTTATTAGTGATATACATACGTACATGAGAAACCTCAGTCATAACAATGAATAATAAATAAGCTACAAGATATTCAAGAAACCATGCTCATGAGATCTCATGTCGTGGTGGGCTGGCAGCTCAGTTCATGTCACGGAATTTGATGTCACGTAATTTGCCCAGGAAGCCCTCTGGTGTCAGAATGTTGGTAGAACCTATTAAATGAAAGTAGATGGACATATATTAAGATCTCAACATGTGTACTTAACTAACAGATGTTAGAAAACATACTTCTGCCAGAAACACATGTCAGGGGGCAAGCGGGGCAGGGGGAGCACTCAATACGTTGAAAGTACACCTTCCTTGAGAATTTATCTAAATGACCCCCCAAACACGTTTTAGACATGGTGTCAAAGCTTCACCCTTTACAAGTTTGCCAGTGCACCATCCTTGAGAATTTATCTAAATGACCCCCGAAACACGTTTTAGACATGGTGTCAAAGCTACACCCTTTACAAGTTTGCCAGTGCACCATCCTTGAGAATTTATCTAACTGACCCCCCAAACACGTTTTAGACATGGTGTCAAAGCTACACCCTTTACAAGTTTGCCAGTACACCATCCTTGAGAATTTATCTAACTGACCCCCCAAACACGTTTTAGACATGGTGTCAAAGCTACACCCTTTACAAGTTTGCCAGTGCACCATCCTTGAGAATTTATCTAAATGACCCCCCAAACACGTTTTAGACATGGTGTCAAAGCTACACCCTTTACAAGTTTGCCAGTGCACCATCCTTGAGAATTTATCTAACTGACCCCCCAAACACGTTTTAGACATGGTGTCAAAGCTACACCCTTCACAAGTTTGCCAGTGCACCATCCTTGAGAATTTATCCTGACCCCCAAACACGTTTTATACATGGTGTCAAAGCTACACCCTTTACAAGTTTGCCAGTACACCATCCTTGAGAATTTATCTAAATGACCCCCAAACACGTTTTAGACATGGTGTCAAAGCTACACCCTTTACAAGTTTGCCAGTGCACCATCCTTGAGAATTTATCTAAATGACCCCCCAAACACATTTTAGACATGGTGTCAAAGCTACACCCTTTACAAGTTTGCCAGTGCACCATCCTTGAGAATTTATCTAAATGACCCCCCAAACACGTTTTAGACATGGTGTCAAAGCTACACCCTTCACAAGTTTGCCAGTGCACCATCCTTGAGAATTTATCTAACTGACCCCCAAACACGTTTTAGACATGGTGTCAAAGCTACACCCTTCACAAGTTTGCCAGTACACCATCCTTGAGAATTTATCTAACTGACCCCCAAACACGTTTTAGACATGGTGTCAAAGCTACACCCTTCACAAGTTTGCCAGTGCACCATCCTTGAGAATTTATCTAAATGACCCCCCAAACACGTTTTAGACATGGTGTCAAAGCTACACCCTTCACAAGTTTGCCAGTGCACCATCCTTGAGAATTTATCTAAATGACCCCCCAAACACGTTTTAGACATGGTGTCAAAGCTACACCCTTTACAAGTTTGCCAGTGCACCATCCTTGAGAATTTATCTAAATGACCCCCCAAACACGTTTTAGACATGGTGTCAAAGCTACACCCTTCACAAGTTTGCCAGTGCACCATCCTTGAGAATTTATCTAAATGACCCCCAAACACGTTTTAGACATGGTGTCAAAGCTACACCCTTCACAAGTTTGCCAGTGCACCATCCTTGAGAATTTATCTAAATGACCCCCCAAACACGTTTTAGACATGGTGTCAAAGCTACACCCTTCACAAGTTTGCCAGTGCACCATCCTTGAGAATTTATCTAAATGACCCCCAAACACGTTTTAGACATGGTGTCAAAGCTACACCCTTCACAAGTTTGCCAGTGCACCATCCTTGAGAATTTATCTAAATGACCCCCCAAACATGTTTTAGATACTGTGCCAAAATTATACCCTTTACAAGTTGGAATTTCACCAAATATATACACTTTAATATGCAAAATTTGCATTGTTCCATGATATACAATATATATTAATTCACTAACATATTTTATTCAAAGATTAATATTCACTAAAATTACATAAAGTTGTCCTGAATTCACGTGTACTTGTCGAAAGAACAGTCCAAAGCAACGACATACCTTACTATACCAATACCATGCCAATAACGTTAAGTCGGCAGGAAATGTACTAAACATTTCGCCGTTAACTACCCACCTGTTTAAACTCGCTTATAGTTCTCAGCTAGTTGGCATTTCCATATAATTAAAATTGCCTCGATCCTTGGAACTTTCGATTTCTAAAGTACATCTACATTGACAATGTAACAGTATTATTAATGTTTTAATATTTATTTACCTTCAGAAATTGTATAAAATGGGAATTTGAAAATGCTGCATCACCGCCGAGTCTCTGACTCGATCGGCCTTCCCATTCGTCGATCGACATAATTGTTCAGTGTATTTATCAGTATTTATAACATATTGGTAGGTTAAAAATAATATCCATACTCTTGTTGCAATTGAATAAATACTAAGTGGTCCGTTACTACACTCCGTACAGTAGACTCAATGGCACCGTGATGCTAACAGCTTATGTCGAATAAGTGTATCACTTCGAATTTGACACATAAACATTTCCCTGGCGACGTATATTGAGTTCCCCCTTCCACCCCCCCACCCCCCGGACACTTACCAATGAGGACCTCCCAGTTCTTCATGGCCGATGTCACCTCATATGCACACCTCATCTCAGAGTACGTCATGCCACCCACGATGAAGATGAGTAGACGCGGTCCACTCTTGTAACTGGCTTGACCGCGGTCCTTGTGCCACTGACCGTAACGGGCACTGCAACACACGGACATAGAGAATGGACACAGGACACTGTAACAGATACATGTGTATGGAAGCAAACACACTGCGTATGCAGAGTCCCGCCCCAGGTGAAATGAACTTGGCCAAAAACTAGTGTTGTTCTGATTAATCGATTTTGTCAATGATTGGTTGGTTCATTCTTCCAATCAATTAGTTGATCACAATCCTGTGTTTGATTATTTTCGATTACATAAAAATCATGCTGAATTTCATCCATTCCCGAGTTATCTGGATGAGCCGGAAATCTTGTGTGCGATAAAACAGTCGGGCACTGTCAAAGAAGCTGACAAACTATTTTGATTATTCCATACATGTTAAGTTTCAGAAATGCAAATGCAGGAGATATGTGCATAAATCAGAGGGTCTCAAAGAATTGTGCATAAATCGGAGGGTCTCAGGGTATACGAGAATTGTGCGTAAATCAGAGTATTTCACATCCTCGTCATGCATAAAAATTACACTAAGTCAGCTTTTGTTCCCAATACATTGCATTATGTACTATTAAATGGTACACTGACATGTACACATGTACTATTAAATGGTACGCTGACATGTACACATGTACTATTAAATGGTACGCTGACATGTACACATGTACTATTAAATGGTACGCTGACATGTACACATGTACTATTAAATGGTACACCGACATGTACACATGTACTGTTAAATGGTACACTGACATGTACATATGTACTATTAAATGGTACCCTGACATGTACACATGTACTAGTAAATGGTACACTGACATGTACACATGTACTATTAAATGGTACACTGACATGTACACATGTACTATTAAATGGTACACTGACATGTACACGTGTACTAGTAAATGGTACACTGACATGTACACGTGTACTATTAAGTGATACACTGACATGTACAAGTGTACTAGTAAATGGTGCACTGACATGTACACATGTAATAGTAAACGGTACACTGACATGTACTTTTAAATGGTACACTGACATGTACTATTAAATGATACACTGAAATGTACACATGTACTATTAAATGGTACACTGACATGTACACATGTACTGTTAAATGGTACACTGACATGTTAATATAAATATTGTGGCAGCCAAAAATGTCCTTGTGGAGTAGTAATTATAAAATAACATGTTTACTACTCAGATGTTCTAGGAATAAAACAAGTTGTTCTACTCCTGAAATATATTAGCGTATAACAAAAAACTCTTACCTGATTGGCAGTAGCCTACATATTTTATTACACATGCAGCTAACATAATAATTAGTGGTAGGGCTAGAACTTAGACAATTTCTTTTCTTCAAAGTTTGTGACCATGGGTGATGAAGGCATTTGAGACCATAGGTGATGGAGGCATTTTTTATTTGTGAAACCTATTTTTTAAATGTTTTTTCTTCATAATATGCTCCGATTATGACAATTAGCAAACATATATGAATTAAATAGAACTCGTAGAAAGTGGAGATGTATTGATGGGCACTATTTGATGGATTGTACATTGATGAGCGATAATGGGGGATCGTTCCCTTAATGCATATTATAAACAATGCAACATGCAAGCTCCCGTTGTCCAGTCTGCACAAAACGTAATTGAAATAACTCTTGCTGTTGTTGTGAGCGTGAGTAAAAGGAGGGATTGATGATCTTTTGTTAACTGAGGCCACACAAAAATATTTTTATTTCATTAGAAATCCGGGAGATTTGTTAGATTTCCGGGAGACTTAACATATGTTATTCCACATAGTAACAACGGAAAGTCTGTGATTGGCCTATACACCTACATTGACATCAGTTAATTTATGAAGTTAGTTAATTCAGCAAATGATAATCGCAAATTGAAATGTGTTATTGACCTCAGATCTGTCCAGTCACCGTTTCGTTTTGCAATGTTTTGGTCTGTTTGTATTATCTTAAGTTTCTGCATGAATATTTCGGCAAACTGGCAGCCAATATTACCGTGTCAGGTTATTTATATATATATATATATATATATATATATATATATATATATATATATAATAGTTCAGACAGATAAAATGATTTTGCGGTCTTTTTCAGGTGAATATTCAAGGATTTCGTGCTGTTGCCGGCGCTGGCACAATAAACAACTCAATGCGATGAGCCCCTGCCTAAACCACCCTTGTCCGGTGAAAATAAAAAAAAATTATATTTTAAACATATTTGTATAATTTTTCCTCTATTATGTCAGCTAACATGTATAGCTACATTTTCCCTATTGGACATAGGGACATGCAACGAGTCAGTAATGATCTGGTGGATTGTTTTATTCTGACAATGGTCACCTGCTAACTGATTATATAATCGAAAAGCACAGGTCTTGCTAGAGGTAGATAGTTACCTGACAGGGGCAGAAGACCCTCCAAGACCAATGCCACGTGCACCGCCAGAGAGAAGTGGATACCGCTTCATATCAAGCTTGTCTTCTATGGCATCCTGTGAACACAGCAAAGCAGGGTATCAGTTCTACGTAGTACACAGCATAAGTCCAGGACAGTGCCACGAAGGAGTCACACATCAACAGAAGTGTATGTTGTAGTCTTCATGAGGTGGATTGTCTTAGAGAGGCCCTCACATCACTTGACTTGAGTGCCAGGTGCCACAACTTCCTGTCACAGACTTCATGGTTGTTTCTAAGGAGACCTAACACATGGAATCAATGCCTGACTTGCTGATGTTTCAGTTGAAAAACTAAGGTGACAGCGCAAGTCTAGCTGCATCGATTTCCTAGAACTGCCAGGCGTTTATTGGTCGTCATGGTCAACATGTCAGCCATTATGAGAACTGAGATGTTACCAGAATCTCGTTTTTAGAACATATATTGAGTAAACCACTGGCATGATATTCTTGACTGTAGTTGCAAATGGTTAGTTTTTATTAACTGTTTTAGGTGCATAGCCTCAAAACCATGACTTTTGTTTCGCTTTAAAGGGAAACAAAAGTCATGGTTTTGGGCCTATGCACCTATAAGAGTTACTAAGACATAACCATTTGTAACTACAATCAAGATATATCACGCCAGTGGCTTATTAGGAAAACCATGTTGAACACACAACATGTTAATTTCATGGGCCACACCATACTGTCAGATAACACTACATCATGAGTGTCATAGTCTCACAAAATTCACTCGCCAAATGAAAATCTATTTTGATATAAGTATGGCTTAATATGTCAATCTTAGTCTAGATTACCCGATTTCATAGAACTGAATCAGTCGCGAAGGTTAACATGTCAGCCCTCGGTCAGCCGGAGAAATGACTAGAATCTCTCACTTTTAGAACACATTCTGAGTAAACCACCTGCATGATATTCTTGATTTTAGTTGCACATGGTTCGTTTTTATTATCTATTTTAGGTGCATGGCCCCAAAACCATTCCTTGAATGTCAGCATAAATTTTACATCATTGAATCATTTTAAAGCATATTAAAGGAAAACGTTGTTAGAAAGTTATTGCAAACAGAGTGAATGATGACTGTATATGTATGTATAATATTATGTATGTATACATGTGTGTATATGTGCATACATGTAATGTACTAATTATATGATTTACCTGTCTGTGCAATTTTAGTAATTAATAGGACGGAGCTACCTATTTAACATTGTAGACAAGTGAGTAAAATGACATTATAAGTATTCTACTTCAATGTTACTCCTTTCAAACCTTTCACTTTTATTCTATTCTATGTACTTTGCTTAATAATTTGTCTGATTTGTCTGAATAAATGCTTTTGATTTAAAAAAGTAGGAGGGAGAAGAAATAATAGATTCTTCTTACCTCCATGATGTCTTTGAGAAATGGGGTCCATCGAGACATCTGGTATGTGTGCTCAGAGACCCTCTCTCTGCGTTTCTCAGGTTGGTAGTACTGTGGCATTCGGCGACGGCTCCCCTACCACACCAATAACAAACTTTCATCATGGCTCCCTACCACACCAATAATAATTTCTACCAATGAAACATGTGGTCATAAGTTGGGGCAGTATTTCATCTCATCTGCACTTGCTTAGCTGGCCATGATGAAATTACTACATTCATGCTATCAATATTACCTTGTGCCATTGCCAAGCACTTGAGCAAACAGAAGCAGGGCAGACTGAAACTACTCAATATTCCATTGGAAACTTTTAGTTCATAATATTTGAAGTTACATAACAATAAGGACATAATAATTTGTAAAGAATTCCTTGTCCATTTGCCATTTGGGGGATTTGTTTTGGACAGCAATCTTGTTAAATACATGCAAGTTTATCCTACAATAAATTATTAATATTTCGCTTTGTCACCATGTTTATGAAAGCAAGATACAAAGCAAATGTGAGACAACTGGCGTGGCACTGCAATAAACTGACTGTGACACTCACATCCTGTATGATAGGAACTGGTGTGGCACTGCAATAAACTGACTGTGACACTCACATCCTGTAATGATAGGCACTGGCGTGGCACTGCAATAAACTGACTGTGACACTCACATCCTGTATGATAGGAACTGGTGTGGCACTGCAATAAACTGACTGTGACACTCACATCCTATAATGATAGGCACTGGCGTGGCACTGCAATAAACTGACTGTGACACTCACATCCTGTATGATAGGCACTGGCGTAGCACTGCAATAAACTGACTGTGACACTCACATCCTGTATGATAGGCACTGGCGTGGCACTGCAATAAACTGACTGTGACACTCACATCCTGTAATGATAGGCACTGGCGTGGCACTGCAATAAACTGACTGTGACACTCACATCCTGTATGATAGGAACTGGTGTGGCACTGCAATAAACTGACTGTGACACTCACATCCTGTAATGATAGGCACTGGCGTGGCACTGCAATAAACTGACTGTGACACTCACATCCTGTATGATAGGCACTGGCGTGGCACTGCAATAAACTGACTGTGACACTCACATCCTGTATGATAGGAACTGGCGTGGCACTGCAATAAACTGACTGTGACACTCACATCCTGTAATGATAGGTACTGTCGTGGCACTGCAATAAACTGACTGTGACACTCACATCCTGTATGATAGGAACTGGTGTGGCACTGCAATAAACTGACTGTGACACTCACATCCTGTAATGATAGGCACTGGCGTGGCACTGCAATAAACTGACTGTGACACTCACATCCTGTAATGATAGGCACTGGCGTGGCACTGCAATAAACTGACTGTGACACTCACATCCTGTATGATAGGCACTGGCGTGGCACTGCAATAAACTGACTGTGACACTCACATCCTGTATGATAGGCACTGGCGTGGCACTGCAATAAACTGACTGTGACACTCACATCCTGTATGATAGGCACTGGCGTGGCACTGCAATAAACTGACTGTGACACTCACATCCTGTATGATAGGCACTGGCGTGGCACTGCAATAAACTGACTGTGACACTCACATCCTGTAATGATAGGCACTGGCGTGGCACTGCAATAAACTGACTGTGACACTCACATCCTGTATGATAGGCACTGGCGTGGCACTGCAATAAACTGACTGTGACACTCACATCCTGTATGATAGGCACTGGCGTGGCACTGCAATAAACTGACTGTGACACTCACATCCTGTATGATAGGCACTGGCGTGGCACTGCAATAAACTGACTGTGACACTCACATCCTGTATGATAGGCACTGGCGTGGCACTGCAATAAACTGACTGTGACACTCACATCCTGTATGATAGGCACTGGCGTGGCACTGCAATAAACTGACTGTGACACTCACATCCTGTATGATAGGAACTGGCGTGGCACTGCAATAAACTGACTGTGACACTCACATCCTGTATGATAGGAACTGGCGTGGCACTGCAATAAACTGACTGTGGCACTCACATCCTGTATGATAGGCACTCCCAAGTGCTGCATGTTCTCAATGATACACTTCTCCTCCATGGGAATCTGGGCGTGCTGCACAAGTTTGGCCAAGTTCTCCTCGCTGATTCCTGCAACAAACATCGTAATACAGAGTCAGTCAAAGAGTTGTTTTCAACTATTAAAAGTACATTTGATATTTTTCTGAACAGCTTGGCATAACCTAGTTTATTTGTTAGAATTTGGACTAGCTGCTGTTCCTAGCAGAGCCAGCGTCGGTGGTCCTTCGGAAGGAGCCTCATTCGTCTACTGCAAGCATATCTTAGAGCGGTGGGGCAGGAGATTCAGTACAATTCTCCACCTCATTCAGTACGCAGTCTGTCTCGAAGTAGACCATTGTTTGGTGTGTTGTCCAGCACCAAAGTGAACTAACGCTGCCTTGCCTTGCAGAACAAAGTGAACTAACGCTGCCTTGCCTTGCAGAACAAAGTGAACTAACGCTGCCTTGCCTTGCAGAACAAAGTGAACTAACGCTGCCTTGCCTTGCAGAACAAAGTGAACTAACGCTGCCTTGCCTTGCAGAACAAAGTGAACTAACGCTGCCTTGCCTTGCAGAACAAAGACTAGCTTTCTACTTTGGTAATTACCAGGTGATGAATGTCACAAGACTAAGTATCCAGCCCCTGTAAGTGAAGAGCAGTTGAAAGTGAACTCACCCCCCTTGTGAATGATATAGAGCAGAATAATGCGCATCTTGTTGTACGCCGACACTTCCTGGTCCAATAGAATGGGCACTATATTGCGCATGTGATCCTTTATCTTCTCCCCTTCCACATTTGTGCCCATTGCAAGGTCCTGTCAATAACACCAACTTGTTTCACAGAACAACACAACATGTGCACTGTGTATATGTCCAGAACCTTTCTGCCTACAGCAGTGATCAATTATTATTTTTATTAGTTGGTTCACAGATTTTCTTTAACACAAAATGGGTCAGTTGGTCGAAAAAATATTAAATGGTAATCCAAATATGTAACGCCTACTTTATTTAACATAAATTAGCGTCATGAAATCAGTGTTTGCGGTAATGACATTCTGACTGATATTATGCATTTTTTAAATTTCAATGCAGCCTTCAGGTTAAATTTTACAGCAGTTTGAAGTTGCCTCTAGGCCACGGTTAGAGCAGGTTGTTATTCTATGATTACAAAAAATCTGACATAAATGCAAATTAAGTTGGTGACTAGACTAACAGAAATGTATTTCATAATGCATTGTCAGCAATTTTCTTCATAATCTGCTTTCGATGAATTTGGTGGCAACACCTAATGAATGAACAGTGAAATAGTGCCACTGGGCCCACACAAATCAAAAGGACTATTTTTGAAAACTATCTGATTAATCACAGGCTCATCTTTGAACACAATAAACAGATGTTTCATGTTAAAGTACGACTTGATGAAAACAAGGTAGTTAGTAATTCATGCAAATGTGTTATTTAACAAAGATGTTTCATGTTAAAGTACGACTTGATGAAAACAAGGTAGTTAGTAATTCATGCAAATGTGTTATTTAACAAAGATGTTTCATGTTAAAGTACGACTTGATGAAAACAAGATAGTTAGTAATTCATGCAAATGTGTTATTTAACAAAGATGAAATGGTCCAACAAATTATTAAATCAGCTCTGACAGAACCAAAACTCTGCAGAAAAAGGTGACAGCAAACTTTTCCCGATCTCATTGAAGCTATTCACTTTTGCAAGTTTCCAAATCTAATAATCAGTTAATTCTATCAATGATTTTACCTCAAAGTAAGCACTCTTAAACCGACTGAACATATTACTGAAACTATTCACACACTAAATATATGAACATCAACAAACCTGTTCTGAGGTGGACTAAATGATTTGAGGAGGGAGCTTTAAATGTAGCGCCCTAACTTTGTCTTCATTTGAATGCTCACCTGTTCCACTTTACAGAGTTTGTTGACGGATCCCTGATAACACTTCATGCACGCCTCGGCCAGGTGAAGATGGATGGAGTAGCGACTGAGCTCCTTCTGGTACTGGGGCATCTTCTTGATCATTGAAGACAGGTCCCTCATTGTGGCCGTCTTCTCGCTACTGCGGATTCGCTTCCCTTCTGCAAACTCCTTCAGTTTGGCAGTCACCTGTCTGGAAGCACAGTGACAAATGTCTGCAAATATTGGCATCATTCTACAATCACAGCAGTGCAAGTCTAGAGACAAACTAGGAGACAAAGACTATATATACATATTTTTTACTTGGAGACTACGGCTAAGTCACATACTATGAGACAATGGCTACATCAATTACTGTTAGACAGTGGTTACGCCACTTACTAGAAGACAATGGCTACGTCAGTTACTGTTAGACAGTGGTTACACCACTTACTAGGAGACAATGGCTACGTCACTTACTGTTAGACAGTGGTTACGCCACTTACTAGGAGACAATGGCTACGTCACTTACTGTTAGACAGTGGTTACACCACTTACTGGGAGGCAATGGCTATGTCACTTACTGTTAGACAGTGGTTACACCACTTACTAGAAGACAATGGCTACATCAGTTACTGTTAGACAGTGGTTACACCACTTACTGGGAGGCAATGGCTACGTCACTTACTGTTAGACAGTGGTTACGCCACTTACTAGAAGACAATGGCTACGTCAGTTACTGTTAGACAGTGGTTACACCACTTACTGGGAGGCAATGGCTACGTCACTTACTGTTAGACAGTGGTTACACCACTTACTAGAAGACAATGGCTACATCAGTTACTGTTAGACAGTGGTTACACCACTTACTGGGAGGCAATGGCTACGTCACTTACTGTTAGACAGTGGTTATGCCACTTACTAGAAGACAATGGTTACGTCACTTACTGTTAGACAGTGGTTACGCCACTTACTAGAAGACAATGGCTATGTCACTTACTGTTAGACAGTGGTTATGCCACTTACTAGGAGACAATGGCTACGTCACTTACTAGAAGACAATGGCTACGTAACATACTGTTAGACAGTGGTTACGCCACTTACTAGGAGACAATGGCTACGTCACTTACTGTTAGACAGTGGTTACACCACTTACTAGAAGACAATGGCTACGTCAGTTACTGTTAGACAGTGGTTACACCACTTACTGGGAGGCAATGGCTACGTCACTTACTGTTAGACAGTGGTTACGCCACTTACTAGGAGACAATGGCTACGTCACTTACTGTTAGACAGTGGTTACACCACTTACTAGAAGACAATGGCTACGTCAGTTACTGTTAGACAGTGGTTACGCCACTTACTAGGAGACAATGGCTACGTCACTTACTGTTAGACAGTGGTTACACCACTTACTAGAAGACAATGGCTATGTCAGTTACTGTTAGACAGTAGTTATGCCACTTACTAGAAGACAATGGCTACATCACTTACTGTTAGACAGTGGTTACGCCACTTACTAGGAGACAATGGCTACGTCACTTACTAGAAGACAATGGCTACGTAACATACTGTTAGACAGTGGTTACGCCACTTACTAGGAGACAATGGCTACGTCAGTTACTGTTAGACAGTGGTTACACCACTTACTAGAAGACAATGGCTACGTCAGTTACTGTTAGACAGTGGTTACACCACTTACTGGGAGGCAATGGCTATGTCACTTACTGTTAGACAGTGGTTATGCCACTTACTAGAAGACAATGGCTACGTCACTTACTGTTAGACAGTGGTTACGCCACTTACTAGGAGACAATGGCTACGTCACTTACTAGAAGACAATGGCTACGTAACATACTGTTAGACAGTGGTTACGCCACTTACTAGGTGACAATGGCTACGTCAGTTACTGTTAGACAGTGGTTACACCACTTACTAGAATAGAAGACAATGGCTACGTAACATACTGTTAGACAGTGGTTACGCCACTTACTAGGAGACAATGGCTACGTCACTTACTGTTAGACAGTGGTTATGCCACTTACTAGGAGACAATGGCTACATCAGTTACTGGAAGACAATAGCTAAGTCACTTACTGGGAGACAATGGCTACGTCACTTACTGTTAGACAGTGCTTACTAGGAGACAATGGCTACGTCACTTACTGTTAGACAGTGGTTACGTCACTTACTAGGAGACAATGGCTACGTCAGTTACTGGAAGACAATAGCTAAGTCACTTACTGGGAGACAATGGCTACGTCACTTACTGTTAGACAGTGCTTACTAGGAGACAATGGCTACGTCACTTACTGTTAGACAGTGGTTACGTCACTTACTAGGAGACAATGGCTCCATCACTTACTGTTAGACAGTGGTTACGTCACTTACTAGGAGACAATGGCTACATCACCTACTGGAAGACAATAGCTACGTCACTTACTGGGAGACAATGCCTATGTCACTTACTGTGAGGTGATGGCCATGTCATTTAGTGTGAAACAATGGTTATGTCACTTACTGTGAGACCATGGCTATGTCACTTACTGTGAGACTATGGTTATGTCACTTACTATGAGAGTGGCTATGTCACTTACTGTGAGATAATGGTTATGTCACTTACTGGGAGACAATGGCTATGTGTTGGTGACGAAGTTCCACCCACAGGTCGTCATTCTCATCAAGCAGAGCCTCCTTTGACAACTCTGCCTGTTCATACCTGTAGACATGACATGGCCTCATTTATTATGTCCACACCTGCTTAGTTACAATTAAACATCAGTAAAGCCCCATTTGGTCTGATTATGTTGTACGACACTGTGTTGTTTGGCATAAACCGACCAAAATAGCTTGTTTGAACACACTCACGAGACCCATTAGCGAGGCCAATTTGTGGGTACGTTTGTGTGGTTGAACTGGAAATGGTTACAACTGTACGACAATCGGATGAGTTTTGATTCAGTGACCAATCAGCGACTACAATCGTTTTCTCATTACGCTTTTATGCAGTTCCACAAAAAAAATGCCCTTCTGGGTGCCATCCTTGCTCCCATTTCTGTGGGACGACAAAATGTGTATGTCATAGTAGCATGTACCAATACCTTGCCAAACTGGTATCACTCTGACAAACCAAGCCACTTTCATGACAGTTCTGGGACAGATAAACTCATCTAACAATAAACTCACTTGTAGACATCATTCTCAACTTCGAGAAGGTCGTAGGCCATCGCCTGGAATGTCAACTCATGGAGAAGGGGCGTGACAGGGTCAAACCCGCGATCCAGGATGATCAGCTGGGTGCGATCTTTCTGAGGTCCCTGACAAAACAACACACATTCATTAGTAATCTGACAAAACTGGGACAATAACCAAGGTAAAATCCATTGGAAGTTACAGAATCTAATAATTTTTTCATGTAAAACCATGTTATTTTGTATAAACTATATCCATTGTAACATGTTGACCACTTAAACATGTTTTAGTGAATCACAGTTTTTAAATATTATTTGATCTTTATCTGTTCAATTTGAATGTTTCACCCCAAACACCATGTTTACATGGCGTGCTGAAAGGCAAGGTTGATATTCATAAACAAATTATTAAAACAAATTGTGGATCATTAAAATGGATTTGGGCAGTCAAGATGTTAGAACAGACACAGTTTATACTAAAAAAAATTATTTTACAATAAAAACAATCAGGCTCTGTACCTATAAAGGGATATAATGCTACTAATAACTGCATCACAGGGGCTTATTCCCAACTGGATTGATGGGTGTCGACTGGATGGGTATCGACTGGATGGGTGCCGTCTGGTCATATAATGTGAATCATACAGGCCGAATTCCTACATAATAATTCTGAATATGAATAACAGTATAGAAATCACACTAAATTCTTTCATAAATATAATTTTTTTAATCTTATGATCTTACACTATCTGACTTGAATTCAGTGTTACAGACAAAAGCACATGTGTTTTATTTATTAATACATCTAATACAGACATCACGGAATATTAGAAACAGAAATATATATAGCTGACATTGTTGAAATATGGGATTTTTTATGTCACCACTTCATATTGTCCACGCTAAAAAAGAACACCTCAAAAACAGCCTTGCAGCGAAACACAAACTTAGAATTTGTGTGACAAAATGATTAAACAAAGATAACGCAGACAATACAATAGAAGTGTGAGATACCTGGCCCATGGTGTGGTCGTCAGCCTTGTATGCGTCCAGCTTCTGCTGAATCAGCTGTGCGAATTCACCATTGCGATCAAACTCACTGAAATGAACACAAGCAAGCAAGGGAGTTACACATTCACCATTGTGATCAAACTCACTGAAATGAACACACGCAAGCAAGGGAGTTACACATTCACCATTGCGATCAAACTCACTGAAATGAACACATGCAAGCAAGGGAGTTACACATTCACCATTGCGATCAAACTCACTGAAATGAACACATGCAAGCAAGGGAGTTACACATTCACCATTGCGATCAAACTCACTGAAATGAACACATGCAAGCAAGGGAGTTACGCATTCAGACGACCAGACGTGAGTTTGCAAATGTTTCTGAAAGTATCTAAATGCAAATATTTCATATTCCATCAAATGCAAATGCTTCCCATAATGCTCTTTAAACCAGTTCATGGATTGTCTCCATGATACCACTGGATGAATGACAGCAGATTAAAGTTAAATGCAGATAAAACAGTTTCTTATTACAGTGTATTGGTACACAAAAGCAGCATGGTAAACTTGATTGTTTTTTTTCCCCGACACCTATGCTGAATCAGAATTTCACACCGGCCGTCACAGCACAGAATTTAGGAGTCACCTTTGATAATAATTAAAATTTTACACAGCATACTTCACAAAAACTTGTCGTTGCTGCTTTTATCACATTCGTGATCTTTGTTGTATTCGCTGGTATGTCTTTTGCTGTCGCCAAAACCATTGCAACTGCTCTTGTTAGCAACAAACTTTACTATTGTAATTCCCTTTATCACAATATTGCTCTCAAGTACTATTGTAATTCCCTTTATCACAATATTGCTCTCAAGTACATCTTGAAACTTGAACGTGTGCAAAATTGTTTGGCAGGGGTAGCTACCCAGTCTCCTCATTTTTCTCACCCAGTACCACTTCCTAAATCATTGCACTGGCTCCCTGTCCGATATTGCATTATTTATAAGATCAGCACAGTTACCTATCAGGCACTTTCATCTAAGCAACCAGCATATTTACATTCACTGCTCACTCCTGCAAGCAGACTAGACAACTTTGATCATCTAATTCTAATCTAATTGTTGTTCCCAGTGTTAAGACAAATGTTGGAATTAGATCTTTTTCAGTTGCTGCACCGACTCTGTGGAACTCACATTAGTGTTAAGTCTGTAGGAAATATAGCTACATTTTGCTGTAAATTATAAACCCATCTTTTTAAACTTGATTACCTCCCATAGCTCCTCAGCACACCAATCCAACTGCTTACAATACAACTGTAACTAATTATCGATTAGGAACTGCTTATCCCTTTTTTTTAGTGAGCTGGTGAGCTTGGGTTTCCCCGAAGATTTTAGCTCAATAGAATTATCTGACTGACACTGCTGTATTAAATATCTGACTGACACTGCTGTATTAAATGTCTGACTGACACTGCTGTATTAAATGTTTGACTGACACTGCTGTATTAAATATCTGACTGACACTGCTGTATTAAATGTCTGACTGACACTGCTGTATTAAATGTCTGACTGACACTGCTGTACTAAATATCTGACTGACACTGCTGTATTAAATATCTGACTGACACTGCTGTATTAAATGTCTGACTGACACTGCTGTACTAAATGTCTGACTGACACTGCTGTATTAAATGTCTGACTGACACTGCTGTATTAAATGTCTGACTGACTCTGCTGTACTAAATGTCTGACTGACACTGCTGTATTAAATATCTGACTGACACTGCTGTATTAAATATCTGACTGACACTGCTGTATTAAATATCTGACTGACACTGCTGTATTAAATGTCTGACTGACACTGCTGTACTAAATGTCTGACTGACAGTGCTGTACTAAATGTCTGACTGACACTGCTGTACTAAATGTCTGACTGACACTGCTGTACTAAATATCTGACTGACACTGCTGTATTAAATATCTGACTGACACTGCTGTATTAAATATCTGACTGACACTGCTGTATTAAATGTCTGACTGACACTGCTGTATTAAATGTCTGACTGACACTGCTGTACTAAATGTCTGACTGACACTGCTGTACTAAATATCTGACTGACACTGCTGTATTAAATATCTGATACTGCTGTATTAAATGTCTGACTGACACTGCTGTACTAAATGTCTGACTGACACTGCTGTATTAAATGTCTGACTGACACTGCTGTATTAAATGTCTGACTGACACTGCTGTACTAAATGTCTGACTGACACTGCTGTATTAAATATCTGACTGACACTGCTGTATTAAATATCTGACTGACACTGCTGTATTAAATGTCTGACTGACACTGCTGTACTAAATGTCTGACTGACACTGCTGTATTAAATGTCTGACTGACACTGCTGTACTAAATGTCTGACTGACACTGCTGTATTAAATGTCTGACTGACACTGCTGTATTAAATGTCTGACTGACATTGCTGTATTAAATATCTGACTGACACTGCTGTATTAAATGTCTGACTGACACTGCTGTATTAAATGTCTGACTGACACTGCTGTATTAAATGTCTGACTGACACTGCTGTACTAAATGTCTGACTGACACTGCTGTATTAAATGTCTGACTGACACTGCTGTACTAAATGTCTGACTGACACTGCTGTATTAAATGTCTGACTGACACTGCTGTATTAAATGTCTGACTGACATTGCTGTATTAAATGTCTGACTGACATTGCTGTACTAAATGTCTGACTGACACTGCTGTATTAAATGTCTGACTGACACTGCTGTATTAAATGTCTGACTGACACTGCTGTATTAAATGTCTGACTGACATTGCTGTATTAAATGTCTGACTGACATTGCTGTACTAAATGTCTGACTGACACTGCTGTACTAAATGTCTGACTGACACTGCTGTATTAAATATCTGACTGACACTGCTGTATTAAATATCTGACTGACACTGCTGTATTAAATGTCTGACTGACACTGCTGTATTAAATATCTGACTGACACTGCTGTATTAAATATCTGACTGACACTGCTGTATTAAATGTCTGACTGACACTGCTGTATTAAATATCTGACTGACACTGCTGTATTAAATGTCTGACTGACATTGCTGTATTAAATGTCTGACTGACATTGCTGTACTAAATGTCTGACTGACACTGCTGTATTAAATGTCTGACTGACACTGCTGTACTAAATGTCTGACTGACACTGCTGTATTAAATGTCTGACTGACACTGCTGTATTAAATGTCTGACTGACATTGCTGTATTAAATGTCTGACTGACATTGCTGTACTAAATGTCTGACTGACACTGCTGTATTAAATGTCTGACTGACACTGCTGTATTAAATGTCTGACTGACACTGCTGTATTAAATGTCTGACTGACATTGCTGTATTAAATGTCTGACTGACATTGCTGTACTAAATGTCTGACTGACACTGCTGTACTAAATGTCTGACTGACACTGCTGTATTAAATATCTGACTGACACTGCTGTATTAAATATCTGACTGACACTGCTGTATTAAATGTCTGACTGACACTGCTGTATTAAATATCTGACTGACACTGCTGTATTAAATATCTGACTGACACTGCTGTATTAAATGTCTGACTGACACTGCTGTATTAAATATCTGACTGACACTGCTGTATTAAATGTCTGACTGACATTGCTGTATTAAATGTCTGACTGACATTGCTGTATTAAATATCTGACTGACACTGCTGTATTAAATATCTGACTGACACTGCTGTATTAAATATCTGACTGACACTGCTGTATTAAATGTCTGACTGACACTGCTGTACTAAATGTCTGACTGCCACTGCTGAATTAAATGTTTGACTGACACTGCTGTATTAAATGTCTGACTGATATTTAAGTATGTTGGGGCTACTTCTATAATTCATAATAAAGCAAAATACATTTGGTTGAAAATCTTTAAATGGAAATACAGTAGTACCTGCCTTCAACGGACCCTCCTACAAGGGGGACACTTGCTATGTCGGGACACTTTCTCAATGTACAGACTGTTTTATTACATTAATGTCCATCTGATGAGGGGACAGCTGGTGAACGCGGCATATGTCCCTGCTAAGGTGGACAGCAATCATTAGTTTCATGATTTTGTTTAGAAAATGGCAGACAAACAAAACAGTGTGGTGTGTGGCTGGTTATCACAATTGCACAGTGCAAGAAGTCGCTAACTTCGATGACCATGCAACAGAGTCTCAACTCGCTCTATTCCTCTTGTTTGTCCAAACAACTTAGAATAGATTTGATGATGGTCAATAAACTGTGCGTACAATGAATGTGGAAATGAAGTGATGTTTGTTGTGCGTTTGCATGAATGAACAGTGTTGCACCAGTGTCCATGGCTTTCCTTCATCTTCGACAGTTTGATCTAGTCTGGGGCCAGTGACTTGTAAATTGCAATTGAGATCCACAAATGTGCCTTGCACAAGAATCAGTGAAATAGTTTTAAATGCAGTTGAGTAGGCAATACCAATACAAAACTGTGGTGAAATGACAAGGAAAAAAAAAAATATTTCCGTTGATCATAAACATTTATAAGGCAGAGTGCATTGGTGCGTGAAACTATGAACTGGTCACCCGCATATTGAACAGTGAATCCCAGATGCTTCGACATTGGTTCAACGACGAAGAGAAACAATTATTGACTGTATCTATTGTCGTTTTTAATGTTTAATCAACTTTCACAGTACATACGTCAACTTAAATACATCTCCGGCTGCTTATCTCCAGGTTATTATTTTCGATTCACATTAGCTGGTGACATCATCATAATTTCGTAAATAACTTACAAATTAGTGATAAAATATCTTAGCTGAGAAAAGTCCTCCGAGAGTATCGATTTATGAAATGTTGCAGCTAAGATGTTTTCCTGCCATGTTTGCATTAATTCTGACAATATGCAGCAATTTCTTTGAGAATACGGGTTCAGTTGCGTAGGCCAATGCTATGTCTGTGTGTGGTTAGATCGTTAGAATTCGTTCAGAAAGGACGGACATTATGAGAGAGCAGGAGTCAGGCGGACAGTAGGTGACTCAAGTGTTTGAAATGTTGAAAGATGGTTTATGAAGAACTGAACAATCTTGTGTGGTAATGTTTGTGTCATGACTCATATGAGTCGGAGCATGGAGGTGTCACATTTTTGGGAGTGGTACTGTATTGACAAATTTGTGTAAGAAATTTGATTTTTGTAGGTAAAAAAATATTTAAAAACTTATTTTGTAGTACTCACAGTAATATCATTATTATACAATATGTGCATGTTTTAATTATTAATATATGTCCTGACACATTTCTATCATGAAGTACTGAACCCTCCATTCCAACATGCCTGTCCCTCCCATGAGGGGACACCTGCCATGTAGGGACACCTTTGCTTGGATACAGATGTGTCTGTTGAAGGCAGGCAGTATTGTACTTCTAAAACTGTACGTAAATACATTTGTATTTGACCTCATGTGTGGAACATACTAAGTTGGCCACTACACCAAATTATTTCTACTCTCAAATGAACTTGTCATGCACATGTCAAGTTAGTGTGCACAATTGCAACTTTCTATGCATGCAGCATCAAAGAAAACCTGCAAGCAACCTGATCACTTTGACCGACAACGTGATGTGGACTGTATAACCTTTCTCTGGTTTTTTCTTGGAGTTTAACAAAAGACTCTGATGGGGAACCAGAGGGTGCCCAGTAAGAGGCAGGACATCCAAATATGTGTGCAAGGTACAGAAAAATGTGGCAGGGTCTTCAAGGTGCAGCAGTGAATAGGACACTCTACAAGTAGAAAGTGCACTCAAACGTTGAATAGGACCCTCTACAAGTAGAAAGTGCACTCAAACGTTGAATAGGACACTACAAGCAGAAAGGGCACCCAAACGTTGAATAGGACACTCTACAAGTAGAAAGGGCACCCAAACGTTGAATAGGACACTCTACAAGTAGAAAGGGCACCCAAACGTTGAATAGGACACTCTACAAGTAGAAAGGGCACCCAAACGTTGAATAGGACACTCTACAAGCAGAAAGGGCACCCAAACGTTGAATAGGACACTCTACAAGTAGAAAGGGCACCCCAAAATGTATGTACAGAGCAAATACTACATAGTACAGGCGCATCATTTTGAACCTCACCTGCGGTATCTGACTGAGGGGTACTCCCCTAGGGTGGCACACAGAGTAGCAATCTGTTCTGCACATCTCTCCAGGTTCATGATGCAACCCGCACGCATGTTGGGATTATAGTAGAATTGGAATGTATCACCAGAGTCTAGTGAATACACCTGAAATCATATATTGTTATAGTAACACATGGGGCATGGTGGAGCAGCGGTTAGGATGTTGTTATAGTAACACATGGGGCGTGATGAAGTAGCGGTTAGGATGTTGTTATAGTAACACATGGGGCGTGGTGAAGTAGCGGTTAGGATGTTGTTATAGTAACACATGGGGCGTGGTGGAGTAGCGGTTAGGATGTTGTTATAGTAACACATGGGGCGTGGTGGAGTAGCGGTTAGGATGTTGTTATATATAACACATGGGGCGTGGTGAAGTAGTGGTTAGGATGTTGTTATAGTAACACATGGGGCGTGGTGGAGTAGCGGTTAGGGTGTTGTTATAGTAACACATGGGGCGTGGTGGAGTAGTGGTTAGGATGTTGTTATAGTAACACATGGGGCGTGGTGGAGTAGTGGTTAGGATGTTGTTATAGTAACACATGGGGCGTGGTGGAGTAGTGGTTAGGATGTTGTTATAGTAACACATGGGGCGTGGTGGAGTAGCGGTTAGGATGTTGTTATAGTAACACATGGGGCGTGGTGGAGTAGTGGTTAGGATGTTGTTATAGTAACACATGGGGCGTGGTGGAGTAGCGGTTAGGATGTTGTTATAGTAACACATGGGGCGTGGTGAAGTAGCAGTTAGGATGTTGTTATAGTAACACATGGGGCGTGGTGAAGTAGCGGTTAGGATGTTGTTATAGTAACACATGGGGCGTGGTGGAGTAGTGGTTAGGATGTTGTTATAGTAACACATGGGCGTGGTGAAGTAGTGGTTAGGATGTTGTTATAGTAACACATGGGGCGTGGTGGAGTAGCGGTTAGGATGTTGTTATAGTAACACATGGGGCGTGGTGAAGTAGCGGTTAGGATGTTGTTATAATGACACATGGGGCGTGGTGGAGTAGTGGTTAGGATGTTGTTATAGTAACACATGGGGCGTGGTGAAGTAGTGGTTAGGATGTTGTTATAGTAACACATGGGGCGTGGTGGAGTAGCGGTTAGGATGTTGTTATAGTAACACATGGGGCGTGGTGGAGTAGTGGTTAGGATGTTGTTATAGTAACACATGGGCGTGGTGAAGTAGTGGTTAGGATGTTGTTATAGTAACACATGGGGCGTGGTGGAGTAGCGGTTAGGATGTTGTTATAGTAACACATGGGGCGTGGTGAAGTAGCGGTTAGGATGTTGTTATAATGACACATGGGGCGTGGTGGAGTAGTGGTTAGGATGTTGTTATAGTAACACATGGGGCGTGGTGAAGTAGTGGTTAGGATGTTGTTATAGTAACACATGGGGCGTGGTGGAGTAGTGGTTAGGATGTTGTTATAGTAACACATGCGGCGTGGTGGAGTAGCAGTTAGGATGTTGTTATAGTGACACATGGGGCGTGGTGGAGTAGTGGTTAGGATGTTGTTATAGTAACACATGGGGCGTGTTGAAGTAGTGGTTAGGATGTTGTTATAGTAACACATGGGGCGTGGTGGAGTAGCGGTTAGGATGTTGTTATAGTAACACATGGGGCGTGGTGAAGTAGCGGTTAGGATGTTGTTATAGTAACACATGGGGCGTGGTGAAGTAGCGGTTAGGATGTTGTTATAGTAACACATGGGGCGTGGTGGAGTAGTGGTTAGGATGTTGTTATAGTAACACATGGGGCGTGGTGGAGTAGTGGTTAGGATGTTGTTATAGTAACACATGGGGCGTGGTGAAGTAGCGGTTAGGATGTTGTTATATATAACACATGGGGCGTGGTGGAGTAGTGGTTAGGATGTTGTTATAGTGACACATGGGGTGTGGTGGAGTAGCGGTTAGGATGTTGTTATAGTGACACATGGGGAGTGGTGGAGTAGCGGTTAGGATGTTGTTATAGTAACACATGGGGCGTGGTGAAGTAGCGGTTAGGATGTTGTTATAGTAACACATGGGGCGTGGTGGAGTAGCGGTTAGGATGTTGTTATAGTAACACATGGGGCGTGGTGGAATAGCGGTTAGGATGTTGTTATAGTAACACATGGGGCGTGGTGAAGTAGCGGTTAGGATGTTGTTATAGTAACACATGGGGAGTGGTGGAGTAGCAGTTAGGATGTTGTTATAGTAACACATGGGGCGTGGTGGAGTAGTGGTTAGGATGTTGTTATAGTAACACATGGGGCGTGGAGAATCGGTTAGGATGTTGTTATAGTAACACATGGGGCGTGGTGGAGTAGCGGTTAGGATGTTGTTATAGTAACACATGGGGCGTGGTGGAGTAGTGGTTAGGATGTTATTATAGTAACACATGGGCGTGGTGAAGTAGTGGTTAGGATGTTGTTATAGTAACACATGGGGCGTGGTGGAGTAGTGGTTAGGATGTTGTTATAGTAACACATGGGGCGTGGTGAAGTAGTGGTTAGGATGTTGTTATAGTAACACATGGGGCGTGGTGAAGTAGCGGTTAGGATGTTGTTATAGTAACACATGGGGCGTGTTGAAGTAGCGGTTAGGATGTTGTTATATATAACACATGGGGCGTGGTGGAGTAGTGGTTAGGATGTTGTTATAGTAACACATGGGGAGTGGTGGAGTAGTGGTTAGGATGTTGTTATAGTGACACATGGGGCGTGGTGGAGTAGCGGTTAGGATGTTGTTATAGTAACACATGGGGCGTGGTGAAGTAGTGGTTAGGATGTTGTTATAGTAACACAGTGGGCATGGTGGAGTAGTGGTTAGGATGTTGTTATATATAACACATGGGGCGTGGTGAAGTAGCGGTTAGGATGTTGTTATAGTAACACATGGGGCGTGGTGGAGTAGCGGTTAGGATGTTGTTATAGTAACACATGGGGCGTGGTGGAGTAGCGGTTAGGATGTTGTTATAGTAACACATGGGGCTTGGTGAAGTAGTGGTTAGGATGTTGTTATAGTAACACATGGGGTGTGGTGGAGTAGCGGTTAGGATGTTGTTATAGTAACACATGGGGCGTGGTGGAGTAGCGGTTAGGATGTTGTTATAGTAACACATGGGGCGTGGTGAAGTAGCGGTTAGGATGTTGTTATAGTAACACATGGGGCGTGGTGGAGTAGCGGTTAGGATGTTGTTATATATAACACATGGGGAGTGGTGGAGTAGCGGTTAGGATGTTGTTATAGTAACACATGGGGCGTGGTGGAGTAGTGGTTAGGATGTTGTTATAGTAACACATGGGGCGTGGTGAAGTAGCGGTTAGGATGTTGTTATATATAACACATGGGGCGTGGTGGAGTAGCGGTTAGGATGTTGTTATAGTGACACATGGGGCGTGGTGGAGTAGCGGTTAGGATGTTGTTATAGTAACACATGGGGCGTGGTGGAGTAGCGGTTAGGATGTTGTTATAGTAACACATGGGGCGTGGTGGAGTAGCGGTTAGGATGTTGTTATAGTAACACATGGGGCGTGGTGAAGTAGCGGTTAGGATGTTGTTATAGTAACACATGGGGCGTGGTGGAGTAGCGGTTAGGATGTTGTTATATATAACATATGGGGAGTGGTAGAGTAGTGGTTAGGATGTTGTTATAGTGACACATGGGGAGTGGTGGAGTAGCGGTTAGGATGTTGTTATAGTGACACATGGGGTGTGGTGGAGTAGCAGTTAGGAAGTTGTTATAGTAACACATGGGGCGTGGTGGAGTAGTGGTTAGGATGTTGTTATAGTAACACATGGGGCGTGGTGGAGTAGCGGTTAGGATGTTGTTATAGTAACACATGGGGCGTGGTGGAGTAGCGGTTAGGATGTTGTTATAGTAACACATGGGGAGTGGTGGAGTAGCGGTTAGGATGTTGTTATAGTAACACATGGGGCGTGGTGAAGTAGCGGTTAGGATGTTGTTATAGTAACACATGGGGCATGGTGGAGTAGCGGTTAGGATGTTGTTATAGTAACACATGGGGAGTGGTGGAGTAGCAGTTAGGATGTTGTTATAGTGACACATGAGGCGTGGTGGAGTAGCGGTTAGGATGTTGTTATAGTAACACATGGGGCGTGGTGGAGTAGCGGTTAGGATGTTGTTATAGTAACACATGGGGCGTGGTGGAGTAGCGGTTAGGATGTTGTTATAGCAACACATGGGGCGTGGTAAAGTAGCGGTTAGGATGTTGTTATAGTAACACATGGGGCGTGGTGGAGTAGCGGTTAGGATGTTGTTATATATAACACATGGGGAGTGGTGGAGTAGCGGTTAGGATGTTGTTATAGTAACACATGGGGCGTGGTGGAGTAGCGGTTAGGATGTTGTTATAGTAACACATGGGGCGTGGTGGAGTAGTGGTTAAGATGTTGTTATAGTAACACATGGGGAGTGGTGGAGTAGCGGTTAGGATGTTGTTATAGTAACACATGGGGCGTGGTGGAGTAGCGGTTAGGATGTTGTTATAGTAACACATGGGGCATGGTGGAGTAGCGGTTAGGATGTTGTTATATATAACACATGGGGAGTGGTGGAGTAGCGGTTAGGATGTTGTTATATATAACACATGGGGCGTGGTGGAGTAGCGGTTAGGATGTTGTTATAGTGACACATGGGGTGTGGTGGAGTAGCAGTTAGGATGTTGTTATAGTAACACATGGGGCGTGGTGGAGTAGTGGTTAGGATGTTGTTATAGTAACACATGGGGCGTGGTGAAGTAGCAGTTAGGATGTTGTTATAGTAACACATGGGGCGTGGTGAAGTAGCGGTTAGGATGTTGTTATATATAACACATGAGGAGTGGTGGAGTAGCGGTTAGGATGTTGTTATAGTAACACATGGGGCGTGGTGGAGTAGCGGTTAGGATGTTGTTATAGTAACACATGGGGCGTGGTGAAGTAGCGGTTAGGATGTTGTTATAGTAACACATGGGGCGTGGTGGAGTAGTGGTTAGGATGTTGTTATAGTAACACATGGGGCATGGTGGAGTAGCGGTTAGGATGTTGTTATAGTAACACATGGGGCGTGGTGAAGTAGCGGTTAGGATGTTGTTATATATAACACATGGGGCGTGGTGGAGTAGCGGTTAGGATGTTGTTATAGTAACACATGGGGCGTGGTGGAGTAGTGGTTAGGATGTTGTTATAGTAACACATGGGGCATGGTGGAGTAGCGGTTAGGATGTTGTTATAGTAACACATGGGGCGTGGTGGAGTAGTGGTTAGGATGTTGTTATAGTAACACATGGGGCGTGGTGGAGTAGTGGTTAGGATGTTGTTATAGTAACACATGGGGCGTGGTGGAGTAGCGGTTAGGATGTTATATATAACACATGGGGCGTGGTGGAGTAGCGGTTAGGATGTTGTTATATATAACACATGGGGCGTGGTGGAGTAGCGGTTAGGATGTTGTTATATATAACACATGGGGCGAGGTGGAGTAGCGGTTAGGATGTTGTTATATATAACACATGGGGCGTGGTGGAGTAGCGGTTAGGATATTGTTATAGTAACACATGGGGCGTGGTGGAGTAGTGGTTAGGATGTTGTTATATATAACACATGGGGCGTGGTGGAGTAGCGGTTAGGTTGTTATATATAACACATGGGGCGTGGTGGAGTAGCGGTTAGGATGTTGTTATAGTAACACATGGGGCATGGTGGAGTAGCGGTTAGGATGTTGTTATAGTAACACATGGGGCGTGGTGGAGTAGCGGTTAGGATGTTGTTATAGTAACACATGGGGCGTGGTGGAGTAGTGGTTAGGATGTTATATATAACACATGGGGCGTGGTGGAGTAGCGGTTAGGATGTTGTTATATATAACACATGGGGAGTGGTGGAGTAGCGGTTAGGATGTTGTTATAGTAACACATGGGGCGTGGTGGAGTAGCGGTTAGGATGTTGTTATAGTAACACATGGGGCGTGGTGAAGTAGCGGTTAGGATGTTGTTATAGTAACACATGGGGCGTGGTGGAGTAGTGGTTAGGATGTTGTTATAGTAACACATGGGGCATGGTGGAGTAGCGGTTAGGATGTTGTTATAGTAACACATGGGGCGTGGTGAAGTAGCGGTTAGGATGTTGTTATATATAACACATGGGGCGTGGTGGAGTAGCGGTTAGGATGTTGTTATAGTAACACATGGGGCGTGGTGGAGTAGTGGTTAGGATGTTGTTATAGTAACACATGGGGCATGGTGGAGTAGCGGTTAGGATGTTGTTATAGTAACACATGGGGCATGGTGGAGTAGCGGTTAGGATGTTGTTATAGTAACACATGGGGCGTGGTGGAGTAGTGGTTAGGATGTTGTTATAGTAACACATGGGGCGTGGTGGAGTAGCAGTTAGGATGTTGTTATAGTAACACATGGGGCGTGGTGGAGTAGCGGTTAGGATGTTGTTATAGTAACACATGGGGCGTGGTGGAGTAGTGGTTAGGATGTTGTTATATATAACACATGGGGCGTGGTGAAGTAGCGGTTAGGATGTTGTTATATATAACACATGGGGCGTGGTGGAGTAGCGGTTAGGATGTTGTTATAGTAACACATGGGGCGTGGTGGAGTAGCGGTTAGGATGTTGTTATATATAACACATGGGGCGTGGTGGAGTAGCGGTTAGGATGTTGTTATATATAACACATGGGGCGTGGTGGAGTAGCGGTTAGGATGTTGTTATAGTAACACATGGGGCATGGTGGAGTAGCGGTTAGGATGTTGTTATATATAACACATGGGGCGTGGTGGAGTAGCGGTTAGGATGTTGTTATAGTAACACATGGGGCGTGGTGGAGTAGCGGTTAGGATGTTGTTATATATAACACATGGGGCGTGGTGGAGTAGCGGTTAGGATGTTGTTATATATAACACATGGGGCGTGGTGGAGTAGCGGTTAGGATGTTGTTATATATAACACATGGGGCGTGGTGGAGTAGCGGTTAGGATGTTGTTATAGTAACACATGGGGCGTGGTGGAGTAGCGGTTAGGATGTTGTTATAGTAACACATGGGGCGTGGTGGAGTAGTGGTTAGGATGTTGTTATATATAACACATGGGGCGTGGTGGAGTAGTGGTTAGGATGTTGTTATAGTAACACATGGGGCGTGGTGGAGTAGCGGTTAGGATGTTGTTATAGTAACACATGGGGCGTGGTGGAGTAGCGGTTAGGATGTTGTTATATATAACACATGGGGCGTGGTGGAGTAGCGGTTAGGATGTTGTTATATATAACACATGGGGCGTGGTGGAGTAGCGGTTAGGATGTTGTTATATATAACACATGGGGAGTGGTGGAGTAGTGGTTAGGATGTTGTTATAGTGACACATGGGGAGTGGTGGAGTAGCGGTTAGGATGTTGTTATAGTGACACATGGGGTGTGGTGGAGTAGCGGTTAGGATGTTGTTATAGTAACACATGGGGCGTGGTGGAGTAGCGGTTAGGATGTTGTTATAGTAACACATGGGGCGTGGTGAAGTAGCGGTTAGGATGTTGTTATATATAACACATGGGGCGTGGTGGAGTAGTGGTTAGGATGTTGTTATAGTAACACATGGGGCGTGGTGGAGTAGCAGTTAGGATGTTGTTATAGTAACACATGGGGCGTGGTGGAGTAGCGGTTAGGATGTTGTTATAGTGACACATGGGGCGTGGTGGAGTAGCAGTTAGGATGTTGTTATAGTAACACATGGGGCGTGGTGGAGTAGCGGTTAGGATGTTGGACTCTCCATCAAGAGAACTTGAGTTAGAATCCTCTTGCTGCCATTTTGAAGCTTTGACAGTTTTGTTCACCCCACATTGCCACAGTTCACTCAGCTGTATAAATGAATATCTGGCTACAGACAGAGGTGGATATGTGAACAAATAGTCTTTGCGCAGTAATTGGAGAATGGCTGAATGCTTCCCAGAGAAGTTGAGACTGTGTTAAAATGAACAGGTCTGCCAGGTAATTATGGTAACATTTATCATGTAGAACACATAGTTATGGTGACATACCTCATGTGGAACTGGTAGTTATGGTAACATACCTCATGTGGAACTGGTAGTTATGGTAACATACCTCATGTGGAACTGGTAGTTACGGTAACATGTCTCATGTGCAACTGGTAGTTATGGTAACATATCTGATGCGCAACTGGTAGTTATGGTAACATATCTGATGTGCAACTGGTCGTTATGGTAACATACCTCATGTGGAACTGGTAGTTATGGTAACATACCGCATGTGGAACTGGTAGTTATGGTAACATACCTCATGTGCAACTGGTTTCTGCGGTAACACAGATATCTCACCTGGCTCTCGTAGGGCAGGAATGCAATGTTGATCTCCTTGAGGGTTTTTATGAACTTCGACACCGGCGACTTGCACAATTCACTGAACAATTCATCAGGACATGCTGCAATGGAAGCATTAGTTGTTTACTGTTATAATTTATATAATTCAATTATAACAGCCATTTGAAATTAACCTTGCTGAAATAAAGTAGGTCCAACAATACATCCAGTGCTTATTTACAATTAAAGAGAACAAAAAACAAATGCAATGAAAGTCGACACTTACAAAATACTTATATTTACTGTATGTTAACTTTAAATGAAACATCTGCTGGGAAATGACCCCTATGTTGACACCATTTAATGCTGCTTCCTCACTTCATTTAGCCCATCACGAATCAGGTTTGTGGATGTTCATACAGCTCGACAGTGTGTGAATAGTTTAAATATGCATAGAAAATGTGAATGACCTTGTTATAGTACAGAGGCATACCATACATAGCCACTTTCTATTTTCAGCCAAACTAAAATCAACTTAAATAGTTTGTCCCAATGATTTCACCTTTCATAAATAACACTTTTACACAAATGGGCTAGCATGTCATAAACTCATAGTCAAAACTAGATAAGCTTGATATGTTTTGTCAGAAGAGACTGACGTAAGATGAGTAAAAAAATCTAAGTGTGTTGGCTACTGTAAGTGATGGGTGCACAAATTCTACACAACAAAATGCATCTCACCCAAAAAGCCTTACAGCAACTGGCACAACACTCACCCTCAGTGAAGAAGACATGGGCCAACCGATACATCTGGTTGTGTGGATTCTGAAAGTCGCTCTCCAATGCTCGAATAGACTGAAATGTAATAAAACTTGATGCTGTAATAAATAGTGGTAATATATTTTTATTGTTGCTGTTCAGCAATCAAATTAAATTGATTTGCCACTACACAAGAAACATGATTATTTGGCTAATTAAGACTAGTCAATGTAGCTATATTAAACCATAATTTATTTTATCAATCTGAATATGAATCTTACTTTCTAATAATAATAATTAATACAAATTCTATAAGTGCCTAAATCATCAGAGACCCGAACTCATGTCAGATACTTGCCGACTGTTTCATGATGAAGCATAACAGGTCTTGATTTTCAAAATTATAAATGCTTATTTATTTCACCATGTAGCAAACAAGTAAAATGGAAGAAGGTTGAAGTAGAGTGGCGTGCTCTGGTGATCATGTTTACCACCCTTTCTATGATTCAAATGGAGCCACTCCATATAGTCAACTTGCAGGAGAATGATTTTAGTTGGCTGAATATTTCAGTGGTCTACAGTTGTGACTAAAAATGTGAACAAATAAAAGAATGAAGTGCACAAAATAAAAATTATCTTTCAATGTGGCCATTCCAAAAATTACATTAAAATTTTTTTCTTGGACATTTAACACACCCACCCCATGCAATGCTGGATCGAACCCCCCTACATAACACTCAACATCTACTCCCTCATAATCATTGAACTGGCCAAGCAGAAGTCAGAACGAGTAGGGTGTCCATAAATCGTGTCACAAGTTGTGAAAATCTCCTAATTATCATTCAGTCGATTTTTTGGATGTTACTAAATGCTTTGAACTCCGATAATGAGGAATTTCCGACTCGTTTCTGTACCGAAAAAAATTCTTTGATCTTGTGAAGTGATATACATACCTTGGTAGTGTTACATAACAGTACTATAAACACCCCTCCTCCGTGTGACGCTCCATAATGTTTATTCATTTACCCCCATCCCCTCATAATCTTTTAATGGCCCCTTTTTTGTTTTTAGGATGGTTTCATTACTGTATGTATCTCATTTAAGCATCCTGACCTTGTCTGTTGGAGTGATCAGATAGACAGCCTCAAGAGAAGGCAATGGTTCACGGCGCTTGGTAATGTCTTCAACCACTGCAGACACAAAGTATATCAACCTTGTCAACAGTTGTCCACAGTATATAATTTAAATATTCTATGAATAAAGATATTTTATGAATGCATTGGTAGGGCAGACATTATAGAGAGAAAACATATTGTATGTATTGTAATTGAATGTTTTACCTCCCAGTGATAATGTTGACCCATGTGGTGATAATTTAAACTGTACTTTAGCAAAGTGCCTAATTCTAGCAGGTGTTCTAAATAAAGATATTACCTAAAATTATATGAATCATCTTGCCAACTGCCAAGTCTAAAAAGACTACGTAATAGAATTCAAAAGTTGTATGGTTTTGTCACTTTACAATTCTTCCATCCACATAAATTAACTGCAACATTTTATACGTGAACATTTGCTCAGAGGTTGAATATAAAACAATGCAAATGTTTTTTATCTAAATAAACATACAAGGTGATGTAGAGGTGCCAGGACAAACTCGGGTTCAATTACACTGTAAATGGAATGAAAATGCCAATTCCTATTCCAGAATTCGAATTGGTGTTTTGTTTTAAAAAGTAATTGGAATTGGTGAAAATAGAAAAACTTTTTCAATTACATCATGTAACTTTTTAGCCCAAATTATTTGCTGCAAATAATCAATAAAGTAATCATGTTGTATAGATTATATAGATGTTTGCCAATGTGTACCAAGATATGCAGAAAATGAATAAAGCTGCTCTAAAATAGGTGTGATTTTTTGGTGATGAATATGTCTATGGTTGCTCTGTTAGCATACTTTTATTTTAATATAGAATTGATAATTGGAATTTTTCAATTGGAATTGGAATTGGAATTTTTTAGGTGGAACTGGAGTGTGTAATTGGTATGTAATTGGAATTGATATAATGTAGTTCACTCCAAGTCTGGCAGGGACTATGCACCACATCTACCCAGCACATTGGTAAAACTTCCTACTTACGCGTAATTCCATCAGACATGATCTCTGTCATCTTGCTACAGGCAGAGATCATTCGCATACTCAACTGGTCAACAACGAGCACCTTCCAGTCCTTGCCCTTGACTGCTTTAATCACATCGGTCATGATCTCTGCAAGATAATTCCCAGATGAGCTAAACTCATAGAGAATCTCAGATGTGGCTATAACTATGTAAGATTTATTCACCATTTATTGATTTTGTTTTATTTATGTAACAACATGAAAATCCTCATATCAAGGAATAATGATATGTCAAAATGTATTTTAACCTAACGTTTGTGCATTAGCAATGCCATATGTGGACGGGTGGGGGACTGCTAACTCTTGTTTAATCACTACCTTTTTGGTTTTACATACAAAATCTTTTATGACTGCATCACATGAAATATTACAGTGCCAATGTTACTAATCTACTGACATACATTGCTGTTTAATTGGATGCTAGCTGTTATAAAGTAAAACCCATGGTTAGTTCGCTGTTGATATCGATACGTCTTGATGGATCGATCGATTGTTGTTTACATGGCCTAGGCTAGGAATAACAGCTGTCAATCAATATTTGACAGCAATATGACAGGAGGACCCAACGTTAGAATGCCACAAAACAGTTGACACCGCTTATACAGTTTACATTGGAGCCAGCCAACGTAGAACGAAATGTTCAAGTACATTATTATTAACAAGTGTGATCGGTGGCTTAAATACAGTATCAATACAAATCAATTTATATTTGACTCACTATCGTGAACTGCTTGCTTGAGCGCCATCTTGAATAACTATAATACTCCTACACACCAGATGTTTCTCGATTTACTGAATTTAAAACCACGTCAATATTTCTGGGGTTAGCTAATTGCCAATGTCTATGCATATTTTCTTTGAAAAGGAACCATGACTAATAATGGGGTCACACAAACACGCGCAATTGTGGATCCTCGATTAGCAACTGGCTTCATTGTTAACACACATCGATCTGAAGCGTGTTGCTTTGGATGACTATGTTGAGTTGTTACAATTTCCGTGTCACAGAGAGAGCCTATTTGACAGAGGAAGCACTTACTAAATAATCTCGAGGGAGTTTGAAGGAATTCTTGCATGACAATGTGAATTGTATTATTTAGATGCACATTAAATTGTATTTTTTCATTCTGTACAACTGGTTTTCATAAATCATTAATAAAGCTCTCGGGTCGACATAATGAATACTACTCTCTTTCTGAACCCCAAGCCAAAGCGCCCTCTATCGTGAACTATATTTACATCTTAGACTTAGGTCAACGGAAACGGATTATTAGCAGGGGTGTGTTTATCAGCGTCGTTGTAAAAATTATGCTATGTAAATCAAAGTGTTCACACCCTCTGCACATATACAATGTAATATGTCAACAAAAGGAGAAAAATGCGGTAAGTCAGTTGTGTTCTCGGAGTGACGAGTGACAGCCCCTTGCTTTAGCTTAGCCTGGGCTTGGTCCTTGGATTCCTTCCCCAGTCGGGAGGATTCCCCAGGCCCAACCCTGCCTCCTCCACTCCGCCCGGCCTAGATCTGAGGCAGTTTCTCAAGACGACGAAGTAGGAAGTTCTTTGTAGACGTCTTGGATCGCGACGCAGATCTTATTATCTATGAAAATCATGCAACATTGTCATTGTAATTTCTACATAATAATTTTATGTAAATATATATGTCAAGTTCTTGGCAGTAGTTAAATGTTTAAGTCTTAAATTGGGGGGTTGATGTAAACGCCCACCACCTAAGGCTAAGCCAGTGCTATGCCATAGGGCATAGGCTATCCAAGGGCTAGGCCTAGGGAGAGACAACTAGTAAGTAGCCCAGCAGGGTCGGAGTTCCACCAGCTTAAAAACATGTTTTCAGAGCCAATAAAGGGTTGATAAACACGTACTTCATGTGCAGTAATTTTGTTTTATACGACTGTCTTGCATAAGGAGGCAGTAATGCCTATATATAGGGTGAACAAGGCAGGCAATAATTACAAGGATACATAATAGGCTGTTGCTATAGGTCCGGATCCGGACGTAGTGCAAAAAAAAGCTATTGGTCCGGCACTTCATGTGCGCATGCGCAATGAGAACTTGCCGGTAAAAAACGGCAGCAGTTATAGTTCCGCTGTAAACCAAGCTAGAATAGGTCCAGCACTAAAACATTGCAACACTAACGGCCGCCCATCTCACGTAGGCGATAATAAGGCCTATGTCTTGGTCTTCAAAAGATCAAGGCATATTTGTATTGCTATATTAGAACATCATTGTTGTCAATTATATATACGTTCAAGCGCAGTTATGAATAAAACCATACTCATTGTCAATCATCGAAGTATGAAGATATACCTGCCTAAACTAAAGATGTCTCTTAATACTTTTGATCTCGTTGAAGACGAGAAGAGACCTATCCTAGCTATACTTTTCAAATAATTGTATGTATCATTACTTTGTCAAATTTGAGCATATCAGATAATATTCCAGTGCTTAACACCTGGTTTATTAATGATTTGTTGACCGTCTGCATGCGCACATTATATGCCGCTAGGTATAAGTGCACACACTCACTGCACATACAAAGCAGAAAGAGTGCCGGACCAATAGCTGTACAGTTGTGCTTACGGGTCCAGAGCGCTAGCCACTTCGTGCATAATATCTACACACTTCCTCTTCAGATGCGTTGTTGTTACTGTTGTTGCGTTTCGTACATTGTGATTTCTTTTAACAAATACAAAATAAAGGCTAAATAACAACTTTATGTTTGTAGAATATTACCAATTGTTCAAATGTGCAGCGCCATTGCTCAGTTGCACTTGTTCATAGGTGCTATTTCTCATCGACTCGTTATAAATTCTTGCCATTTGAAAACCAACAAATAATGATCTAGATCAACAGCTTAATATTAATAAGAAGCACAATCAAACTGAGAGCAGACCAGAGTAGTTGCAGACCAGAGAAGTTGCAGAGCAGAGAAGTTGCAGACCAGAGTAGTTGCAGACCAGAGAAGTTGCAGACCAGAGAAGTTGCAGAGCAGAGTAGTTGCAGACCAGAGAAGTTGCAGACCAGAGTAGTTGCAGACCAGAGTAGTTGCAGACCAGAGAAGTTGCAGACCAGAGTAGTTGCAGACCAGAGAAGTTGCAGACCAGAGTAGTTGCAGACCAGAGCAGCAGTTGATTGATTTAAAACTTTTTATGTAATCACTTGGCTAACTGAAGTTTTTCATTGTTATTGTCACATTGAACACAATTACCATACAGCAAGGTGAGGAGTTTGTTGACTTTGGTTGTGTTTTATCGTAATACTTGGTTTGAACTCAATTTGTTTGACATTGTGTGTTCGTTGTATTTGAATCTTTCTATTGAACCAACATTAGAGATATAGCTGTTGCCTTACAAATATTGTTTGCTGTACGATTATATCACTTCCGTGTTTTGTTAACAATGCCACTAATAATAATATATATTTTTTTCATTTGCAATCATAACATTGGAAAGGGTTAGAAAATAAAAATCAGTGCATATTTAACATAAAAGAATGATTAGAAAAAGTACCCATTTTTGTTCATGTTATCAAAAGGCTAGCACTTTCTGAAGCATTCAACCTTGTTGCGTTTGCACATACATTGACATTGTACAATAAATACAGAAATCACGTTTCACGTGTGGGCAGATCCATGGTGTCGGATGTACTGACATGAACCTGAATTTTCCACCTGAGTAAGGCGGTGTCCAACTCTCTGTGATGTGTGAGGGCATACTGGAAATGTTATGTTATATGTTGATAGGACAGGAGTTCATCTCTTGACTAGACCCAACAAAATGGTGTGTCTGTTGTACACTGAAGAAATAGAGACTAATTTGTCTGGTGTCAGACATGCATTTTTTTGGTGTTAGACGTATCCGTGTGAGATACAACATAACAAGTAGATAAAATACAACATAACAAGTAGATAAAATTATGTCTGTATTTTTTAAATACAGTAGTTACAATGACAAAACACACTTTTGAGCTTAGATTGAATCTTCTATATAAATACTGACAATTAAAATCCAAAATATTGATGCTGTCTACTGTCCAGACAATGGCAGATAAGACCTTAGATAAAATGTATCAGAACAAACTGCCAGGACTGCCAACTACAGTTGGTGCATCAATCAACATTCAACTTGATTTCTCTACTTGTGTTAAAAAATCTGCGACCTCACCATGGAAATCTGCCCCTTCAGACTTCACAACAAATATGTCACCTATAGTGACTTTGATTTCCTGATGCACTTTTATCGTGCATCCACAATTTCAATATTGTAATGGTATCAAGTAATGGTATCAATACTATCATCCAAAGAGTCATCATTAATTGTTACTTCTGTTAAGTCCCATGAATCAGATGTATCAGCAACCAGCAAATGCTTATTGCCTCTTGCTTATATGCATCAACTGGTGAGTATTAGCTACTAGGAGACAAACTTGACATTCACTCCTGGATTTTGTAGTACAGCCATATTAAAAAAAGGCTACTGTTGTAGTTTGCACTGCCTTTTCCACTTCGAATGGAGCAACAAACTGCTCACATGACCATTCCACCATTTCCATCTATAATGCCCTTGTCATGTGATGTTGCTGAAAAATTCCAACTTAATGGCATTCTCTCCTTGCCACAGGTGGAGGTTTGAGAATAGGAATCTCTGTTTAAGAACTCCATCTGAGAATGCTGAAATCATGGTCTTGATATAAATTTGGATACTTAGCCTTCAAATGCATGAAGAGTGTATCCACAAACACTTTAAGCTTGGTGTGCTGTAATTCACCCGAGACAATGGCATAGCTCTCAGCCTCAGTGATTCCACTACTTGTCCATGCATAGACAGTATAGAGTGTGGCTTGGGCATAATTTGCCAATTCGCACATGGCAGAAGAAAGATGGCCACTGCCCACCAGATTACAGGAAATAATGTCAGAGAGCAAAGGCTAGTGATATAAAGTTTTAGAATGGTTATTGCTGCTTCAAACCCATTTACACAGTGTACTAGGTTTTTAATGTCTAATTTAATGGTCTTTTGTTGTGCCCCAATTGAATTTGAGTTTAGTATGTGTAATTAGTTCCAAATGTTGTGCTAATCCAATTGTATGGATTAGGAATGACTATGACATTTATAATGTTTATTAATATCACAAAGAAATTACATAAACACTTATATTTTGTTAAAATGTTGAATCCAGTCAGAATGGTGTATGGTGTCAGATGTATGGGGTGTCGGACGTACATTTTTTACATAAACAACTGGTGGTTAATTATTGCATAATCAATAAAAATTTTGAATTTGTTTGTTCAGACAAATAAAATTAACATTATATATCAGTAAAATCTTGCAACCATCAAACATCAGTGGAAGTTAAAAAAAATTACGTTTTTGGTGTCGGACACACATGAGTAACATACTCATTACTAATTTAATTAAGTCAGTTTAAAATTTACCTAAACATTTTATATCATGTAAATTAACTAAGTATATGTCTGGGATTAAACTCCATAAAAATTAATAAACCTACTTATAAATTAAAGTAGATATAGTGAAAAAAAATTAATGGAATTTTTCATAAAATATTTTCGTTATCATTGTAATGTCATTAGTTGCATTATAAATGATTATATAACATCGGTTGAAAATGGATTAATGGGACGTCTGAAACTATGGAATATTACCTTTCAAATGATACCACACTTGCCCCATTTGAACCAGTTTCTAAAAACATGTTGATTTACCTGAGTGTAGAACTGCCCTAGTGTGTATATCGGGGCATGTACTGATAACTAGTTATCACTTAATAATAATAATTGTATTTCATATAGTGACAGATCCATGATAGCATGGTCTAAATAAACAAATAAATAAATAGCTTAAAATACTAGTAGTGATAGCTATTATTTTAAAATAAAGTTTTTAAGCTATTGGTACCACCTAACGTGAATAAAATTACAGAAAACATTCATTATTAAGTTTGTATGAGTAGAGCAATAACAGTCTGCAATATATACTACTAAAATGTCTTTATCAATACAATCCCAATTTAAGGACACACATACACACACTTGCAAGTTACATCATAAGAATTAGTAACGAGTTGATGATATATAGTGCCGCTAGCATTATGAAGATGAGTGATAGCACTGCACAACTGAAAGAGTGGTAAAAAAAGTATATTATATAACGCGGTATCCAGTCCATTGGGCTGCTCAAAGGGTTAAAACACCTTATACTTCGCTCCCTGGCAGACCTGTTCATTGTCATCTCGACTTCTCTGGGAAGCATTCAGCCATGCATCAGTTAATGCACAAAGACTCATTTATACAGCTGAGTGAACTGTGACAATGTGGGGTAAACGAAATTGCCAAAGTTTTGAAATGGCAGCAAGAGGATTTGAACTGGGTTCTCTTGATTGAGAATCCAGAGTATGTACATCCATCACAATGTACACAATGTACACAATGTACATGATGTACACATGCACAGAAAGCAGTAACAGTAATGCATGTGAAGAGGGAGTGTGTAGATATCGTGCATCTTTGTAATTCTTACCAATCCTATTTAGGTGGCCTCAGGCTGACATTCATAAACACACAGTTGAATTTTGCTGACTTGAGGCCAGCTGTGGTCTAAAATGTGTCTCTTAGACTATGAAAATTACTCAGTAACAATGGCTTCAAAAGGAGTATATATTATTACAAATTTGATTCCCATCTAGGTTTCTGTACAACTTTCACTCTTTGTCTAAGACCTGGCCCTGCCCAGTGCCAAACAAAGCCTGGCTTTCAGTTGATAGTTGACATAATGCCCAACTATTTACAGTTCTGGTTGGCTTGTGTGTAAACAAGTTTTAAGTCTAAACAAGTCTTAAGTGAATCCGGTAATGATTGAGTCCATTCATTGTGATGAATGGCTTTGAATGTAGATAACATGAGGCTGGGGGGGGGGCATACCAATTACCATGCTTTGCATGAAGAGAGAAGAAATAGTAGACAGTTATTTATACTGTAAATATCCTAATTGTGTGTACACTATACTTGCACTTGACCCAGCATACCAACACAGAACAATAAGCAGTATTCACGACACGTGTGACACCTAAGAATAAAACATGCAATGGTTGTGGGACATGTTTGCGATGTCATCGCAATATGATTGTGATGTTACTGCAAAGTCTAGAACTAGTATATTTTGAAATTGGTCATACAAATATTATATATTTTTAATTTCCAAAAGTGGTTGTTTTACTTAGGTAAATTCATATGTAGTTAGTTTCATTATCGGTGTTGTAAAATATAATTTTTTTATAAAGTGTTCAGCACCTGCGGGCTTAGAATGAAACCACAGTTGTAAGACATAAAAAATGATAGTGCTAATGTGCATTCGTTGTGAATATCGTCTATTGTCTGCATTTTACCCTGAACCATAACAAACTAAATGCAGCCTTCTATTTCTGAATGAAATCAGCACTGTGATGTGAAATACTGGTCCCTTTCTTTCATCACAGTGAAGAGACGAGGGAACTGTGCTACACTTATATATACACAGGTTCCGTGTTAAATCAACCAATGGTCAAAAAGTTGATGTCTCAGGTTTTGCTTAATTTTAACCAATGAATACCTGAGCACTCCTGCAGAAAAATTAAGGATTTGCTATCAAATTGCAAATTGTGCCTGCAGCGCCCTATAATGTAAACAGGGGTAAGCGCCCAAAAATGCACCCATTATTTTAATCTGTTTTCAGGTGCTTCTAACTTAAGAAGTTTACAAGCTACATATCTGAAGTTTGCTGAGTATTCAAAATTCAAAAATGATAGGACAAAGGACAATGGGTATACCGGGTGCACGAAAATGGAAACTAACATTTAACAACATTTCTGAGAAGGATTTCAGCAGTCTGTATTTCATTGTTGTATTACAATACAGGGTCCAAATTGATACCATACATTGTCTGGTATACTGGCAATAACCTATTAGTATTACTTCAGTAGGCTTCTAGTTGACATACTTTCAGAATAATTAAACTTTAACTTTTTCTATATTTTTTTAATTTCAGCACCCAAAATTAGAATGTCGGACAAATCCTATGACTACCATTTTTTTAACTGTGCGTAGTCCTTTATTAGGTAAACAATATCAACATTTCAGGATGGTGTTCTACCACTTTTATTATGGGTATTTTTGGTCAATTTCAACTGCAATATAAATTAAACGAGACAGAACACCATCCTGAAATTTTAATATGTAGTTTACCTAATAAAGAACTATGCACAATTAAAAAATTGTAGTCACGACCTATATTCTCATTTTAGGTGCTGAAATAACGGGTGCGTTTTTGGGCGCATTGACATCATAGGGCATTACATACACAATTTGCACCTAAATACTTGGTTCTTTTGCAGAAATGTTCAGGTATAGTTACTTAATCAACTTTTTAAATTTCCAGAAAATCGGTTGATTTGACGTGGAATGACCCAGTCATTAAAACTCCATCCTCAATCCAGGGTTCAATCTAGGACACGCCTCTGCGCCATTGATGCAATATTTTAAAAGTTGGCTCAACCAAATCGCATGAGCGTAAATGTGGCATTTGGCATGCAAAAAATTAGTTGATGCGCCCAAACAAAATGTAATTCTACATTAATTGATGGAAATATCCCTCCAATTGTTCGACTGTTTTGGAGCTATCCTGTAATTTTGTGCAGAATAGCCCAGACTCCACAGCAAATGAAACATCATTATTACAGCCAATGTATCTGTGCCATTATCAGCCGATTCCACGCTAGCCTGCTAGTTGCGAAATGATCTGCTAGGTGGGGTCACTGGAAAGTAGTCACGTCGAAAAGCTACTGCTCTAAAATACTATGAAACAATGATCAAAAACTCAACAAACAATTTTTCTAACAATTTCTTAGCACTCAACTTATTAAACTATTGTTATAATATCAATCTCTTGGTTTCTGAATTTTTTGGGTAAAAATGGCATATTCTCTTTAGTATAGCAAAAATTGCCCCAACCAGTATAAATTAATTTGCATGCACTTTTAATTAGTTATATTTTATGCTTTTCACATGGATATAAAATTAGTTCAATAATTTTACATTTAATTTCAGATGACATTTTAAAACTCTACTCACAATGCCAATGCCATCGAGAAACAATGATGGTGACATTTTATAACTAATTTACTCACAATGGTGAGAAGCAATGATGTTGAATATAATTTGAATTAATTTATATTATTATTCAAGTGCCATATTGGGCCTCATGCTGGTATACATGGCTTTGGATTGATACAATTTGCATGATTAAAGGCAACCAGAACCTGATATATATCACAAGAATGTCATGTGAAACCATTTGGATAGAGTTTGTGTTGTTTTCGTGTTGCAAGACTAAGGAGCTTTTGTAAAATGTTTTATATATACAGTAGAACCCCTCTAAAGAGCGACTGAGATAAAGTAACCTGATAAAAGGGCTGGCCTGATTACATAGGTTAGTTAGATCATCTACAGATATGTAGATCTGGCAAAAAAGGCTGTGATAGAGTGGCTTTTTTCGAGGGGTGGCTGCTTGGAGGGGTCCTACTTGTACTGTAATTGATCTGCAACCAATCACTGGCATGCCGCACCATTGGTGCAATGTTGTCCAAAAATGGCCCCGTTTTACAACTTGAATGGCCAGGATGGACCATTGGCCCACTTTTCTAAGATCCTAGATTGAACCCAGCAAATCCGGTTCGTTGACGTCCAGATATGTAGTTTCTGAATAGTTTAAGTAATACCTGCAGTAGATTTAATAAAAAAGTACATATTTTTGCTAAAATTGTTGAAACAATTTTCTTTAGTCATTAGATCTGGTAACATGAAAAGTCAGTACATAGCTGACCCATTGAACGTGTTCGCAAAAGTGAGGAGATTCAACAACATAAATGGTGAAACACATGTAGAGGTCTATTATCGGACCATGTGTGAAGTTCATGGGTTTTCCATTTTCACTTCAATTAATGTTTGACCAAGTATCAAACAATTTAGTAGTTTGTTTAATGATTTCACCAAATACACTGCCAAAAATATATACATAAAAAAGTTGCACACAGAGCTATCATGTCGTTGTCAGGGAGAAGTCAAAAAACAAATCATAAATAAAATTATTTAAATCACTTTAAAACAAAAAAATTATTTATGATTTTTTTTAATACTTTTTTTAATCACTGATTTATATGAATTTAACACAAATAATTGTTTACAAGCATCGAGATCAACACAGTTTTGTATGTTTTTTAATACGAAAGCACAAAGTGCAAAATACAAAAGCACACACTTGTGTAGTTGTATTGTCACCAGATAGCCTGATAGTCAAATATTTTATGACATTGTGTATGTTTGAGCTATTCCCTTTCTGAATGCAGTGAAGCCACACAAACTTGTCTTCAAGTAAGAAACCCTGAGTTAAAGTCCACTTAGAGCTTGTGCTAGTTGTTACCAATTCAGTATGTTGACTCAAGTGAGACAGTCTGGGCTACAATTGTTTAATACTGTATTAGTTTGCAGTCTGGTTGGAGACCCTTAGAGTACACAGAGCCCTGGACAGGTGCTAATCCACCCTCTCAGCAAACAATAATTAGCACTGCTACAGCCACAGACATACAGCATGCTTTCCTTTCCAAGATAGATTATGCAACTACTAGGGCTGGGGCCTTGTGGACATTGTCTAATGTCTTTATATATGCAAAAATCATGTACCCTCTGTTAAGACAAGTACCCAAATCGATTTGAATAGAACACGTTTGAAAGAGTTTGTAAATATAAACATCTAGATAAATGTTTATATACCACATTAAAAAAAAAATCTGATTAAAATTTTTTTAAATAAGATTTTTTTTATTTTTATTTTTTTCAACCCTGGTTGTAGTGGATACTAGGCAGGTTTGATTTTTAGCAAAACTAATTTGAAATGAGATTGAATTGACAAGGGACCTTTAAATGCCTATCATTGGTTGCAGAACAAACGCTGTCACCTAAGTCACGTGTCCTCAAGAAAGCAAGGTCGTTCCGTGATGACATCCGCTCCAAGATGGCACGTCGATCGTCCGGTACCAGTTCAAGCAGTATGCCATCGAGTCCGAGACCGATGGGAAAGTCACCGAGACACCGACGCAAAGCTGTGCACAGGGTGGGCAGCTTCGTGGATGGCCAGCCGCCAGAACTACACCCGGCTACACGCACTGTAAGTAGTACTAAGTACCAGTGGATTCTACCATGTCTGGTATATGTATATCCTATATGTAAAAATGTCCACGTTGGTAGATATATATATATATATATATATATATATATATATATATATATATATATATATATATATATATATATGAGAAACAATTTCTTCAAACCACAGCTATTGAGATTATTTACTCTAAACATTTCGGCTGCCATTAGCAGCCTTCATCAGTAATTCTGGGATGAGCAGAAGACAAACTAATCGTCCCAGAATTCCTGATGAAGTCAGGCTGCAGATGACAGTTGAAACATTGAGAGTAAGTATTCTCAATAGGTGTGGTTTGAAGATTTTTTTACTCATAAACGATCTCACCTGTATCTTTTCATAATAGTGCTAATATTCCATATTGTTGCCAACAGAAGCGCACTATCTAATAGAAACATATCCCCCTTTTCAGAAGTGGATTTGGAAAAAAACATAGTTTTTCCAGAGTTAAACACAAAGGACATCACTGTTGCTGCTGGAACCACCTTGCAGATACTATTTAGATAAATTACGCTGCATGTGTGCTTTTAGCTGCTAAGTGCGCGTCATGTTGCTGTTTGTCTGGAATTAGCACAAACACGAATGAATGATCTGTCTATCTCATGTGTTCCTGTCATGTGTTGATCGATCGTCAGTTGGTTTGGTAGAAGTTCTCAATCTGTGCCTTTGCTAAGTGTTCCTGGTGTGGAGTTGCACAAGCGTGACATGACTTAAGTTTGTGTGTCTTCCCACTCCAACTGTTTGTGTCACTTGAGAAACTAATAGAACCTCTGCACTGGTGACTTCTCATACTCTGGGACTTCCCACATACCGTGGTCACAACCAGGTAAAACCTTGACCAACTTCATAACTAGATGTACTATGTTCGTAAGAAATAAAGGTGTGATCATGGAGCACTTTAATTCTAGTGAAATGGGCCCCTGCACCAGAGTTCGGATCAAGTACCACACATTGTCAAACCAACACTTCTACTTCCCAACTATCTGCTAGGTGTCAGCACCTGCAGTGCTGTCTTCTCTGGTTGGCGGGAGAGGGATCAGATGAGATTGCCCTAAGTGGTTATCCAGGTTCCATGATGTAGCGCCACAGTTTGTCGCTCTCTCTAGACTCGAATAGAACTGCTGTTTTCAATGAACATTTGTTGTGTTGTTGTGTCAAGAAACATGGGGATCCAAATTCTAAAAAGGGGTGTCCAGTTTCCCAACAGGACACCACGAGACAGCACTTCAAATGTCCATGCATTTTATTATTTATTGATTATTGGATAAGCTCAATAATCTTAGTAGACATGCCACTGGGCCACTGGCCACCTCTTAATGAGAACACTGCTGTCTGTTGATAATCATGTGTGAATCTATGATCACTGACAATGATAAGAATCACCTTGAGGGCTCCTGGACACTCTGTGCTATCAGTGTGTGCATAGAAATAAGGTTGTTTGTGTTAATTATTTATTGAAACAGCCATTATGCGTGAGATTTACAAATAACTTTGTCATAGCGTGGGATGGAATCCAGATGTTTGAGTTTCACGCCAAATGTGTTGACTGGGTAGCTCTGTTGGCACAACTAACAAAATAACATATAAGATACTGTTTGTTTTTATTTTTCGTATGACTGTCAGAACAAATCGTTTATGCTAAAGATTCTGTAGCAGAGTATTTGTGGTACAGAGCATTGAATACCATGACAACTGGTCACAACTTGAGTCGTATATGATGTGCTCACTGACCACTTTAAAAACCCTTTCCAGACAGATCTCGTCCACTCAACTACAGTGCCAGTGGAACCCCTTATTTAAGACCGCATACAAATCAAAAGGAATGGTCGTAAAAGAGGGGTGATCTGTCAGTAGAGGTTTTACCACTTGGGTGCTATTGTAACTATTATAAGGTTGGTGCCTAAGGCAGTATTTTGTTAATTTAGTCAAAAAATCATCTTTATTTTTCTAAACCATTTCACCAATACATGTAGTGTTGCCATGCACTGATGAAGTGGCCACTCATTATCTCATTTCCATGGTTCAGATAATTGAATTCCCTAGCTATATGATTGTTCCATAACTATATGATTGCTCATCATTCTCTGTTTTGTTTATGACAAAGCCAACAAATTATGGGAGTTTTTGTCACAGTGACATTTCAAATGCATCGATGTAGGCAGAGCAGATTGGCAGACAAGTGTTCTCTGCGTTTGGCCTCTAGTTCTATCTCTGATCACTGGTAGTAGTTTTCTTATTTTATTATGGTAAATTTTAAAGACTCATTGGATTTATGTAGACAGCTGAATAATCTTAGTTGATGTCCCACTGGGCTGTAGGCCCCCCTTGATGAGAATGCTGCTAGCCAGATGCCTTCAACTTCATAAAGGTGACTCTGGTACAAAATAACAAAGTTTTGGTTTGCAATTTATTAATCATAATCCATTCAAACATAATTACTTGCAATGAAATGATTTCCCATAATGGGAATAATGCAATAATTGCAATGGAAATTACCAGTGATGGTACTAGCTAGAGTTGCCATAGCTGCACATTATCCCTGGCTACTGAGCTAAGCTGCAATTACTGTGGAATGTGTGTTCACCTTGGCAGTGTGGGGGTCACTTGTGGGAGGCAGACCCGGCTTAAGCTGCTTTCAGTCAGGAAAGTTTGTCCAAGTTTACCTAATTCCATACAACTTCTTGATGTGTGCACTAGCAAGTTAAGTGGTCAATTCAGAATTATTTATATTTTTTGCTATTTAGTTTAATCTTCCTACTTATACACATTGATGATAATTGGTCAAATATATATTCTTCTTCAATTGGTATATCCTGTTCAGAATTTTGCTACCCAAATTTTTTTTAAACTGATTTCTTCTGCCAGCTGCTCTTAGTACTCTACCTCTCGCTGCTCTACCTCTCGCTGCTCTACCTCGCTGCTCTACCTCTCGCTGCTCTACCTCTCGCTGCTCTACCTCTCGCTGCTCTACCTCTCGCTGCTCTACCTCTCGCTGTCATCGTTCTGAAGACACCTGAGTTGTCCTTCTCCTATCTTTGTTGTGGCTTGCTTTGATTCGTTTACTTGCAACAATTCCATCCAGTATCATATTTTTCCTTTTACTCTTAATGTGACCAAAATATTTCAGTTTTTGGCATTTGACAGAATTGCAGTTATGCAGTATGAGTAGTTTGCTCAATACTGATACATTGGTACGCTAATCAGGGTATCCGCAGTATCTTGTGGTAACATTTCATCACCCACCCCTATAAATAAATAAATGTATATATTTATATACCCCTGGGTATATAATAACACCAAACTATCTAGTCATGACCAAACATTACAAAACGAATACTTTTCTTTCAGGTAAAAACCCATATACATACAAATATGCATTAAAAATAATATTTTTAAGAATTAAATATAACTATATTATAATTATGTTAAAATATAAATAATTAAGTTAAACAAATAAATAAGTTAAAAATATAAATACATTTGAAGTACAAGCTAAATTCCTGAGATAGTATTACAAATGGGGGATATAATTGAGACAACTATTAGTTTTTTGTCCTACCACGAAGCAGTGGAGGGGAATTTGATAAACAAGCTGAGTGTAAACAGACTGACAGGAAGTCACAGCCTGTGGTGTGGAGGTGGGGCAGTGAGAGAGACAGTGTTTTTGTTGGTGCATGTGACAGATTGTTGGGAAGAGGGAGTGACAGAACAGTTGTCCTGTTGGGACTGTGGGAGTGAGTCACAACAGGACTGGTGTGTAGGTGTTGTGTAAGTCTACCAGGACTGTTGTTGCCAGTGTAGAGAGAGCGCTAGAGAACACAACAGGACTGGTGTGTAGGTGTTGCGTAAGTCTACCAGGACCGTTGTTGCCAGTGTAGAGAGAGCGCTAGAGAACACAACAGGACTGGTGTGTAGGTGTTGCGTAAGTCTACCAGGACCGTTGTTGCCAGTGTAGAGAGAGCGCTAGAGAACACAACAGGACTGGTGTGTAGGTGTTGTGTAAGTCTACCAGGACCGTTGTTGCCAGTGTAGAGAGAGCGCTAGAGAACACAACAGGACTGGTGTGTAGGTGTTGTGTAAGTCTACCAGGACCGTTGTTGCCAGTGTAGAGAGAGCGCTAGAGAACACATCAGGACTGGTGTGTAGGTGTTATGTAAGTCTACCAGGACCGTTGTTGCCAGTGTAGAGAGAGCGCTAGAGAACACAACAGGACTGGTGTGTAGGTGTTGCGTAAGTCTACCAGGACCGTTGTTGCCAGTGTAGAGAGAGCGCTAGAGAACACAACAGGACTGGTGTGTAGGTGTTGTGTAAGTCTACCAGGACCGTTGTTGCCAGTGTAGAGAGAGCACTAGAGAACACAACAGGACTGGTGTGTAGGTGTTGCGAAAGTCTACCAGGACCGTTGTTGCCAGTGTAGAGAGAGCGCTAGAGAACACAACAGGACTGGTGTGTAGATTTTGCGTAAGTCTACCAGGACCGTTGTTGCCAGTGTAGAGAGAGCGCTAGAGAACACAACAGGACTGGTGTGTAGATTTTGCATAAGTCTACCAGGACCGTTGTTGCCAGTGTAGAGAGAGCGCTAGAGAACACAACAGGACTGGTGTGTAGGTGTTGTGTAAGTCTACCAGGACTGTTGTTGCCAGTGTAGAGAGAGCGCTAGAGAACACATCAGGACTGGTGTGTAGGTGTTGTGTAAGTCTACCAGGACCGTTGTTGCCAGTGTAGAGAGAGCGCTAGAGAACACAACAGGACTGGTGTGTAGGTGTTGTGTAAGTCTACCAGGACTGTTGTTGTCAGTGTAGAGAGAGCGCTAGAGAAGCCTGTGATGTGGCCATCTGCCGTCCTTGATAACCGACACAGAAGTCTGTCGCATGATGCTCTCACTTACTGCAAGGTATTTTTTTACAGTAAAACCACTATAAATTGGCCACATAAGTAAATGAGATAAAGTGGCCTGATTACAGAGGCTGGTCAGATATACAGATCTGGCATGGCCACTTTGAGGGGTTTGCTATATTGGGTATTGTCAGTGGTATTCTTGTGCATTTAGTGGGGCACAGTAGGGCAGTAATTAGAACATTAGACCCTCAATCGAGAGGACCACTCACCAGGGTTCAGATCCACTTTGCTGCCATTTCGTAGCTTGGGCAATGTAATTCAATCTGCCAGGAGTGAAGTGTAAAGGAACAGGTCTGCCAGGAGTCAAGTGTAAAGGAACAGGTCTGTCAGGGGTGAAGTGTAATGGAACAGGTCTGCCAGGGGTGAAGTGTAAATGAACAGGTTTGCCATGGGGTGAAGTGTAAAGGAACAAGTCTGCCAGGGGGTGAAGTGTAAAGGAACAGGTCTGGCAGGGGTGAAGTATAAAAGAACAAGTCTGTAAGGGGGTGAAGTGTGAAAAAATAGGTCTGCCAGGGGGTGAAGTATAAATGAACAGGTTTGCCAGGGGGTGAAGTATAAATGAACAAGTTTGCCAGGGGATGAAGTGTAAAGGAACAAGTCTGATAGGGGGTGAAGTGTAAAGGAACAGGTCTTCCAGGGAGTGAAGTGTAAAGCACTCTGAGCTGTCCCAAGGACTTGGTGCCGTGCTATATAAGAACTTTCGTTTTCACCTGAGTATAGTCCATAAATGGCAGTAGTTATGACATCAGCATTGAAGGTTTTAATGTTTTTTAGTTCTGATTTTTATGAAACCCTAGAAAATAGCTGATATAATTGCTGTGATCTGGAAACCTTTGGTTAATTTGTTTTCTTCAAGTTGATTTGGGACTGCTTGTTGATCTTGCATTTTCTCTTTCTATTTTGCATCGTCTTATATATCCTATAACTGTTGATCCTGCTTTTGATGCATGAAACTAAGAGACTAGTGCTACTGTTTGGATATTTGCTCTGGTCTGGCAGGACCTTGCCCTGTTTCTGGGTAAACTCAAGAGAGTGCTGTGCTTGTTTTATCAGCATATGTATCCATGTTTCTATCTGGATCCTCTTCTTTATCTGATTAGCATAGTTAAATTGTAATTGTTTTGCCTGAAATTTAGTATCACTCCTGCCATAGAACCACCACACTGCATCATGCCAGTGAACTATTTAGCAGACAAAATACTGATCATGTGAAATATTTATTTTCTCTAAATTCATGTAATTCATTTTGCTACATAAATTGATGAAGAATTTGTTTTGATGTTTAATCTGCAGTGGTTCAAATTGCTACATAGAGGTCATTATGTCATTTTCATGTCCTTGTTATGTTTACGATACAGGACACATTACAAGGAACTAAAATGTGTTCATGGAACAGGATATGGGTCACCAGACTATGGAATAGTAGTTGTTGAGTGACACGTACTCAGTGAAGTCATCCCTGTGTCTGATGTGACACATATTGACGTACTAGAACCATCGAAAGCTTATTTAAACCCTCATCTTTCAGGTTTTTACAGGTGGCATTTGCAGGCTTTAGTTTGATTTATATCAGCTGCTGGGAGAATGTCACCGTTGTATGTAGCATGACAGTGTCTCCTGCATATGGTGGGGACAAACTAACCAGTTTAGTAGGGCAAACAGGTGGTGGATGTTTTGGCAAACTAAGTTACATTTTTTCTCTTGTTTTATCAAATGTTCTTTGTTTACATGTTTTTTCTTCCACCGAGAAGCCACAGTGGGTAACCAGGATAGTCAGGCATTTCACCCATATATTTTTAAGATTTAAAATAAATTAGTTTCTGAATATATATCTGTGTGCAGCTATGTTGACTCTTAAGATAGGCGCCTACCCTGAAATCAGAACAGTGAAACCTTATATATTAAAGGTTGTTTGAAGTCCATTTGATCCCAAAAGCCCCAAGGGGCAAACAAAGTTGATGGTTCTGTGCACATTTATGAAATATTTGACATAGCATCGGCTACACCATCAGCAAAATTAGCAATCAGTCATAACAAGATATTTATTTTCTAATCCAAATATAAAACTTGCAGGAATATTATAATTTAATATGTTCATATTACACATTTATCTATATAAAGCATAATAGAAAGTATTAAAAAAAAAAAAAATTATTATTTTATAAATTTTTTAAAAACTGCTTCCTCAACTGATTCAGCCTATCGCTAATTCGGTTCATTGGAGTTCAAATATGTAGTGTGTGAATAGTAATGTCGAATTAATAAAAAATGCCTATTTTTGTTAAAATTATTGAAAGAATTGACTTTAGTCGTTAGATCTGGTAAGGATCAAAATAGTGGATATCTAAAATGGTAAACACTGTGTGGGTCAATGCTGATCATGGACGTGACCTCCATCCTCTCTCCAATCACATGACAAAGTTACGAAATTTCACCAAGGGTGAAAAGCATTTCGATTTTAACTACTGTTTGAATAAGCATTAACAAATTTAATAGTTTGTCTGATGATTTCACAAAAACTACATACAAAAGTTGAGCTAGTATGTTGCAGTGGATATTAGGTAGTTTTTTTTTTCAAAATTAACTTGAAATGAGACTAGCAGAAAAATCTAATTTATTAAGCACCTTTAAGTAAAAAAAAAATATTTCAGCTCAATTTCAACAATATGTTCAATATGTTATTTCAGTAAAAGTTGGCCGAAATGTTTATTCATTATTTTTCTCTATGCACAAAGAAAAACATAGCAAAAACAAAAAAATTAGGTTCTGCTATCTTGAATCACACTCCCAAAAAAATGTTCTGTCTCAATAAATATATGAAGAAGACATCAGACCCACAACTAGTTTTTACCCCAGTTAAATTCCTACCTTAGTCCAACAGGTAGACCAAACTAAAGGTGCATAGTGCACATCGTGGTCCAATGACCCCTCCCTGTCATTTGACAAGATTTGCCATCCAAGCCAAAGGCCCAGATGGTAAGTGGACAAGGAAACCATTGACTTATCGAGTGTCCAATAATTTTTTCATCTACGTGTAACCCGCCCTCTTGAGATATGTATCAACCTTGTTTTTAAACATATTCAAGCTGTTAGCAGTTACACAATCCGTAGACAATTTATTTCATTCATATATTGTCCTCTGTGAGATCGAGTACTTGCTGATATCCAATCTGCACTGATCCTTTACTAATTTTACCTCATGTCCTCTAGTTCTGCTATCTTTCTTGAGTGAAAAAAACATATTTCTATCAATATTTTCATACCCATTAAATATCTTAAAGACTTCAATCTGATCTCCTCTTAACCTCCTTGTCTCTAGAGTTGTTAAACCACATTCTTTCAGGCTTTCTTCATAACTAAGGTCTCTCAGTTCTTGAATAATTTTAGTTGCTCTCCTCTGTATTCGTTTAAGCATGTCTATATCCTTGTTACAATCTGTTCTCCATGCTTGTATACAGTATTCTAAATGAGGTCTAACTATTGCTATAGGTATAATTAACTTTTTTCCTTTTATGTTATGTTACTCCTAATCAACCCAAGAATTTGATTACCCTTTGAAGCTGCAATACCACACTGCTCTGAAACTTTCATATCAACAGTTATGTTATTTCTAAGTCCTGCTAACTCTGCCAGGGAAAGTGTGTTCTACCTGCTAAAGGGGTTGGGCTAGTTCATGTACTGCTGCACTGCCCCACCTGTTAGCCATGGACAGCCTTCTCCCTTGCAGCCATTGACAGCCTTCTCCCTAGCAGCCATGGACAGCCTTCTCCCTAGCAGCCATGGACAGCCTTCTCCCTAGCAGCCATGGACAGCCTTCTCCCTAGCAGCCATGGACAGCCTTCTCCCTAGCAGCCATTGACAGCCTTCTCCCTAGCAGCCATGGACAGCCTTCTCCCTAGCAGCCATGGACAGCCTTCTCCCTAGCAGCCATGGACAGCCTTCTCCCTAGCAGCCATTGACAGCCTTCTCCCTAGCAGCCATTGACAGCCTTCTCCCTAGCAGCCATGGACAGCCTTCTCCCTAGCAGCCATTGACAGCCTTCTCCCTAGCAGCCATTGACAGCCTTCTCCCTAGCAGCCATGGACAGCCTTCTCCCTAGCAGCCATGGACAGCCTTCTCCCTAGCAGCCATGGACAGCCTTCTCCCTAGCAGCCATTGACAGCCTTCTCCCTAGCATCCATTGACAGCCTTCTCCCTAGCAGCCATTGACAGCCTTCTCCCTAGCAGCCTTCTCCCTAGCAGCCATTGACAGCCTTCTCCCTAGCAGCCATTGACAGCCTTCTCCCTAGCAGCCATTGACAGCCTTCTCCCTAGCAGCCATTGACAGCCTTCTCCCTAGCAGCCATTGACAGCCTTCTCCCTAGCAGCCATGGACAGCCTTCTCCCTAGCAGCCATGGACAGCCTTCTCCCTAGCAGCCATTGAGAGCCTTCTCCCTAGCAGCCATTGACAGCCTTCTCCCTAGCAGCCATGGACAGCCTTCTCCCTAGCAGCCATTGACAGCCTTCTCCCTAGCAGCCATTGACAGCCTTCTCCCTAGCAGCCATTGACAGCCTTCTCCCTAGCAGCCATTGACAGCCTTCTCCCTAGCAGCCATTGACAGCCTTCTCCCTAGCAGCCATTGACAGCCTTCTCCCTAGCAGCCATGGACAGCCTTCTCCCTAGCAGCCATGGACAGCCTTCTCCCTAGCAGCCATTGACAGCCTTCTCCCTAGCAGCCATTGACAGCCTTCTCCCTAGCAGCCATTGACAGCCTTCTCCCTAGCAGCCATGGACAGCCTTCTCCCTAGCAGCCATGGACAGCCTTCTCCCTAGCAGCCATTGACAGCCTTCTCCCTAGCAGCCATTGACAGCCTTCTCCCTAGCAGCCATTGACAGCCTTCTCCCTAGCAGCCATTGACAGCCTTCTCCCTAGCAGCCATTGACAGCCTTCTCCCTCTGCATGCCATCTTTAGTGTGCCTAAAAGAATGCGGTTTAACCACCCTTGAGACAAGGAGGTCATATTTAAGTTTTTAAGATATTGAATGGGTATGAAAATATTTATAGAAATATTTGTTTCTCACTTAAGAAAAATAGTAGAACTAGAAGACACAAAGTAACATGAAGTGAAGATTCAGAGCAGATTGGATATCAGAAAGTACTCGTTCTCGCAGAGGACAATACATGAATGGAACAGATTATCTACAGATTATGTCATTCCTTGACCACTTGCAATCTGGATTTTTTTTCTTGGATGGCAATCTTGTTCAATCTTCCTCCAGGGAAAGTAAAGAGGGATAAATGTATAACGTGTCTTTTACTAAGACAGCTATGCTCACGTGTGTGGGATGGAAATAGACACACAAGGATTCAATGTACATACACAAAGATGCTGACTCTGTCATGGTCTCTGTCTTGCAGGATGTTGAGCGCCTGGATCAGAAGAGTCACAAGGTGTTCCAGTCACTGCATTATGTGCAGGATGCCGTTGACAAGGGCATTCTGGAACTGTTGCCGGGGTCGATCACCATCGTCCTGGAGACTGTCATGGAACTCAACCAGTTGCTAGGCAACTACTTTATCGACCAGGACAGGTGTGTATGTATAGAACAGTGGCAGTTTCCCCATGGAGCACTTCAATAAACCCGTATTTGAACACGTGGAAATTTTTTTTTTAGAAACGTAGCAGTTTTAAATCAAAGACAGATGCTATAGACAGATAAATTGTCTTGGAGGTCAGTGTACTCGTAGAGGTCAGTGTACTCCATAGGGGTCAGTGTACTCTGTAGAGGTCAATGTACTCCGTAAAGGTCAGTGTACCCTGTAGAGGTCAGTGTACTCCGTAGAGGTCAATGTACGTCATTGTATGTGCATGTATTACAATTACATGTTTATGTGGCCACAGGCCCACACAACACTTATGTGATTAAAGAATACCTAGTAAAATGTGGATTGTGGCTTTTTTATTATTTTATATCACTTCTGTAGTTTATAATATTATTATATAAAACATCGGTGGAGGCATTTTCCAAGGAACCAAAAAAATGCTATGATTGCTACCAATGGCAGAAACTAATTGTGGTTTAACTCCCTGTATATGTCATGGGTTGGCAGTACTGTGATCTAACACTGTATGTACTATGTGCTGTGTGTTGGCAGTCCTGTGGTCTAACACTGTATGTGCTGTGTGTTGGCAGTCCTGTGGTCTAACACTGTATGTACTATGTGCTGTGTGTTGACAGTCCTGTGGTGTAACACTGTGTATGTACTATGTATTGGCAGTCCTGTGCTCTAACACTTTGTATGTGCTGTGTGTTGGCAGTCCTGTGTCTAAGACTGTGTATGTGCTGTGTGTTGACAGTCTTGTGGTCTAACACTGTGTATGTGCTGTGTGTTGGCAGTTATGTAGTCTAATACTGTGTATGTGCTGTGTGTTGGTAGTCCTGTGGTCTAACACTGTGTATGTGCTGTGTGTTGGCAGTACTGTGATCTAACACTGTGTATGTGCTGTGTGTTGGCAGTCCTGTGGTCTAACACTGTGTGTTGGCAGTCCTGTGGTCTAACACTTTGTATGTGCTGTGTGTTGGCAGTCATGTAGTCTAATACTGTGTATGTGCTGTGTGTTGGTAGTCCTGTGGTCTAAAACTGTGTATGAGCTGTGTGTTGGCAGTCCTGTGGTCTAAGACTGTGTATGTGCTGTGTGTTGACAGTCTTGTGGTCTAACACTGTGTATGTGCTGTGTGTTGGCAGTCATGTGGTCTAAGACTGTGTATGTGCTGTGTGTTGACAGTCTTGTGGTCTAACACTGTGTATGTGCTGTGTGTTGACAGTCTTGTGGTCTGACACTGTGTATGTGCTGTGTGTTGGCAGTCCTGTGGTCTAACACTTTGTATGTGCTGTGTGTTGGCAGTCCTGTGGTCTAAGACTGTGTATGTGCTGTGTGTTGACAGTCTTGTGGTCTAACACTGTGTATGTGCTGTGTGTTGGCAGTCCTGTGGTCTAAGACTGTGTATGTGCTGTGTGTTGACAGTCTTGTGGTCTAACACTGTGTATGTGCTGTGTGTTGACAGTCTTGTGGTCTGACACTGTGTATGTGCTGTGTGTTGGCAGTCCTGTGGTCTAACACTTTGTATGTGCTGTGTGTTGGCAGTCCTGTGGTCTAAGACTGTGTATGTGCTGTGTGTTGACAGTCTTGTGGTCTAACACTGTGTATGTGCTGTGTGTTGGCAGTCCTGTGGTCTAAGACTGTGTATGTGCTGTGTGTTGACAGTCTTGTGGTCTAACACTTTGTATGTGCTGTGTGTTGGCAGTCCTGTGGTCTAACACTTTGTATGTGCTGTGTGTTGGCAGTCCTGTGGTCTAAGACTGTGTATGTGCTGTGTGTTGACAGTCTTGTGGTCTAACACTGTGTATGTGCTGTGTGTTGGCAGTCATGTGGTCTAAGACTGTGTATGTGCTGTGTGTTGACAGTCTTGTGGTCTAACACTGTGTATGTGCTGTGTGTTGGCAGTCCTGTGGTCTAACACTTTGTATGTGCTGTGTGTTGGCAGTCCTGTGGTCTACGACTGTGTATGTGCTGTGTGTTGACAGTCTTGTGGTCTAACACTATGTATGTGCTGTGTGTTGGCAGTCCTGTGGTCTAAGACTGTGTATGTGCTGTGTGTTGACAGTCTTGTGGTCTAACACTGTGTATGTGCTGTGTGTTGGCAGTCCTGTGGTCTAACACTGTGTATGTGCTGTGTGTTGGCAGTCCTGTGGTCTAAGACTGTGTATGTGCTGTGTGTTGACAGTCTTGTGGTCTAACACTGTGTATGTGCTGTGTGTTGACAGTATTGTGGTCTAACACTGTGTATGTGCTGTGTGTTGGCAGTCATGTAGTATAATACTGTGTATGTGCTGTGTGTTGGCAGTCCTGTGATCTAACACTGTGTATGTGCTGTGTGTTGGCAGTCCTGTGGTCTAACACTGTGTATGTGCTGTGTGTTGGCAGTACTGTGATCTAACACTTTGTATGTGCTGTGTGTTGGCAGTCCTGTGGTCTAACACTGTGCATGTGCTGTGTGTTGGCAGTACTGTGATCTAACACTGTGTATGTGCTGTGTGTTGGCAGTCCTGTGGTCTAACACTGTGTATGTGCTGTGTCTTGGCAGTCCTGTGATCTAACACTGTGTATGTGCTGTGTGTTGGTAGTCATGTGGTCTAACACTGTGTATGTGCTGTGTGTTGGCAGTCCTGTGGTCTAACACTGTGTATGTGCTGTGTGTTGGCAGTCCTGTGGTCTAAGACTGTGTATGTGCTGTGTGTTGACAGTCTTGTGGTCTAACACTGTGTATGTGCTGTGTGTTGACAGTATTGTGGTCTAACACTGTGTATGTGCTGTGTGTTGGCAGTCATGTAGTCTAATACTGTGTATGTGCTGTGTGTTGGCAGTACTGTGATCTAACACTTTGTATGTGCTGTGTGTTGGCAGTCCTGTGGTCTAACACTGTGCATGTGCTGTGTGTTGGCAGTACTGTGATCTAACACTGTGTATGTGCTGTGTGTTGGCAGTCCTGTGATCTAACACTGTGTATGTGCTGTGTGTTGGCAGTCCTGTGGTCTAACACTGTGTATGTGCTGTGTGTTGGCAGTACTGTGATCTAACACTTTGTATGTGCTGTGTGTTGGCAGTCCTGTGGTCTAACACTGTGCATGTGCTGTGTGTTGGCAGTACTGTGATCTAACACTGTGTATGTGCTGTGTGTTGGCAGTCCTGTGGTCTAACATTGTGCATGTGCTGTGTGTTGGCAGTCCTGTGATCTAACACTGTGTATGTGCTGTGTGTTGGTAGTCATGTGGTCTAACACTGTGTATGTGCTGTGTGTTGGCAGTCCTGTGGTCTAACACTGTGTATGTGCTGTGTGTTGGCAGTCATGTAGTCTAACACTGTGTATGTGCTGTGTGTTGGCAGTCCTGTGGTCTAACACTGTGTATGTGCTTTGTATTGGCAGTCCTGTGATCTAACACTGTATATGTGCTGTGTGTTGGCAGTCCTGTGGTCTAACACTGTGTATGTGCTGTGTGTTGGCAGTCCTGTGATCTAACACTGTGTATGTGCTGTGTGTTGGTAGTCATGTGGTCTAACACTGTGTATGTGCTGTGTGTTGGCAGTCCTGTGGTCTAACACTGTGTATGTGCTGTGTGTTGGCAGTCATGTAGTCTAACACTGTGTATGTGCTGTGTGTTGGCAGTCCTGTGGTCTAACACTGTGTATGTGCTTTGTATTGGCAGTCCTGTGATCTAACACTGTGTATGTGCTGTGTGTTGGCAGTCCTGTGGTCTAACACTGTGTATGTGCTGTGTGTTGGCAGTCCTGTGATCTAACACTGTGTATGTGCTGTGTGTTGGCAGTCCTGTGATCTAACACTGTGTATGTGCTGTGTGTTGGTAGTCATGTGGTCTAACACTGTGTATGTGCTGTGTGTTGGCAGTCCTGTGGTCTAAGACTGTGTATGTGCTGTGTGTTGGCAGTCATGTAGTCTAACACTGTGTATGTGCTGTGTGTTGGCAGTCCTGTGGTCTAACACTGTGTATGTGCTTTGTATTGGCAGTCCTGTGATCTAACACTGTGTATGTGCTGTGAGTTGGCAGTCCTGTGGTCTAACACTGTGTATGTGCTGTGTGTTGGCAGTCCTGTGGTCTAACACTGTGTATGTGCTGTGTGTTGGCAGTCATGTAGTCTAACACTGTGTATGTGCTGTGTGTTGGCAGTCATGTGGTCTAACACTGTGTATGTGCTTTGTATTGGCAGTCCTGTGATCTAACACTGTGTATGTGCTGTGAGTTGGCAGTCCTGTGGTCTAACACTGTGTATGTGCTGTGTGTTGGCAGTACTGTGATGATGTCGATGAACAAGCACATGTACCAGAGTCTGGCCCATTTGATTCGCTGGGCTGATGACCTGCTGTTGCACAACAAGATTGACCTGGACAAGGTGGCAGCCACGGAAGTCATCAAAGCTGTCACTGATGGCATTCAGGTAGTCCAGATGTCCCTCCCTCCCTCCGCATAGCACACACACACTCACACACACAGGCATGCATGCGCATGCTCACACGCATGCACGCACACACATACACACACACAACTTATAATAATTACGTGTGTTGTCACGGTTCCAGTTTTCATGGGTCGGTTTGGTTCTCAGTTCTCGATGACCATTTAGTCGCGGTACGGTCGAAGTTGCCTAGGCCCTACTCTTGGAAGAAGGGAGAGAGAAACGCTCCTAATATTGTTATATGCACTGAACTGAATCTAGCAGTCTTCGTTGGTGGAATTACTTCACTACGAGAAATGTCACATTGCAAGAAACTAGGTCAGTTCCTTCAAGGAGATGGTTATATGTTGTTATAGGACTTGGTGCGACTGTCAACAGACAAGTTACAGAAGAGAGACTCCAAGCCAGCCAACATCAAGACTAGTGTTCCTGAAACGTGAGTTGACGTGACATTGATTAGCTTAGCTTAGTGGGGACCATAGGGTAGTGGGGACCATAGGGTAGTGGGGACCATAGGGTAGTGGTTAGAACGACAGACTCTCAATCGAAAGAACCCAGGTTCAAATCCTCTTGCTGCCATTTTGAAGCTTTCGCAATTTCCAACATTGCTCCAGTCCACTCGGATGTAAATGAGTACCTGGCTATAGACTGGTGGATGAATTAATAGTCTTCAGGCAGTAATTGCAGTGTGGCTGAATGCTTCTCAGAGAAGTCAAGATTGTGTTGGAATGAACAGGTCTGCCTGTGAAGAGTGAAGCACTTTGAACAGTCCTAAGGACTGGATACCATGCTATATAAGAACGAACTGTTTTTAACTTGATCTCAACAGACAAGTCATTCAATAAGCTACATAATGTTAAAGGTAGATAGTATGATAATTTATATCTAACATCTTGACTGCACAAATATGTTTTAATGAATAAACATTTTAAAATATAATTTGGCCGTTATCTTTTTGTAATTATCAACCATGCCACGTAAATGTGATATCCGCGGCAAAACATTCAAATTAAAAAGGTAACAATAAAATTATTTTAACAAACTATTGTTCATTAAGCTATATTTGGGTGGTCAAGATATGTATAGTTTATAATATATAAAATTATTTTACGATAAAATTTACCTTTTACCTGGAAATAGTCATATATTTAATGGGAGAAACAACTCGCAAGTTCTCCTTGAAATCTCCCAAGTCTACACCATGTAACACATCCCTACCTCTTTCAGGCCTCACAGGTCTTCCCTGCCTGATATCCCACTGACACCGCGGGAAAAAGAAATCCTAAAAGAGACAAGTGTTTTTCCCGCAAATAACATTTCCAAGTCTAGCGAGGACATCGTTGACAATGGTGACATGACATTCACCAATAGTGATGAGCCGCCTCCGAAGCCACCCCGACCCGAACATCTGCAATCACTTTTTGCCTCAGCCAGGTCTGTTATGATTCATTGGTCACACTCAGAGAGCAGCTTTCCATCAAATCTTTCCTATTTTCAAACTTTCTTATGGTAGGGTCTGGAATGAACTCCCTATCACTTTGAAAACATCTGAAACTATTGCTATTTTCCGAAAAAACTCAAGACATCTATTCCAAATTGCATTTCCACCATAAATCTTCGGTTGCACCTCGCTCTGAGAATGACTTTTGCGCGTCCCTGTTCACGATTATGCTTAATGATTCTGTTTTGTTGCGCCTCTGAGCTCAGGTTCTTGAGGATATAAGCGCCATAGAAGTTAATTATTATTATTATTATACACAAACTTGTCAGCTGGCTGGAACTTTCAGGCTTACGGTTATTCCAGTTATAAACATCAGGTGGGAATTTTTTTCAAAAGACATGGCAGTTTGTCTGGTTCTGCAGCACACTAGCTGACAAGGCCTGATAGAACGTCTTGAAATCTAGCACATGGGTTAGTAGTCATTAAGTAGCGCTATGTCCCACATGTGTATGGGTTAGTAGTCATTAAGTAGTGCTATGTCCCACATGTTTATGGGTTAGTAGTCATTAAGTAGCGCTATGTCCCACACGTGTATGGGTTAGTAGTCATTAAGTAGCGCTATGTCCCACACGTGTATGGGTTAGTAGTCATTAAGTAGCGCTATGTCCCACACGTGTATGGGTTAGTAGTCATTAAGTAGCGCTATGTCCCACACGTGTATGGGTTAGTAGTCATTAAGTAGCGCTATGTCCCACACGTGTATGGGTTAGTAGTCATTAAGTAGCGCTATGTCCCACACGTTTATGGGTTAGTAGTCATTAAGTAGCGCTATGTCCCACATGTGTATGGGTTAGTAGTCATTAAGTAGCGCTATGTCCCACATGTGTATGGGTTAGTAGCGCCTTCAGTTGTACACATGTTTTATCAAGTAAATGTAGATTGTTTGTATCATGCTGTAAACTCTACATGAATATGGCATAATGGATTCAGTTAGTGATCCTTCACTAAGATAAGCACGTCGGCTTAGAATATATAGAAGCTTACCTATAAAAGCTTACATAAGCTGATAAATATGCCAATGTTCGAAAACAATTTGCCTATATTATACCAAGTTAATGTAATTTACCAAAATTAAACTGACTTTTTGCAAATTTAAAGTGTTTTTTTTTTCTGGTTTTATCCTGTTACTTTTTTATCGTCTTTAGCGTAATTCAAAGGGAATTTTTAGCCAATAAGGGTAGTTTCTCCTGGCAAGGCAATTAAAAACTTTGGCATGAAATGGTAGAAAAATTGTCAAACCTCTACTCATGTCACAGATCTTGTTAAGGACATGTATAACTCTCAAACCAATCTTTTTTATTGTATCTCCTAAACATATGAAATTTGTGGCAAATTATACAATAATGTCAGAAACAAAAAATATGAGACCCAATTGCGACAAATTACATGATCCAAGATGGCCATCAAAGACAAATAAGATATTTTCAAAACACTATTTCTAGAGATATTGTGCTGAAATTTTAAAAATGTGTTGCCAGTAAGCTATATTTCAATCTAATAGAACTAAAAGAAATCATAACAGATCAGTTTAACAACAAATATGATTTTTTTATATATAAACATTACAGAAAAATTACACTAAAATGACATATTGATAATTTTATATTTATAAGCCTCGTATACTATATGATAATGTGAAGTCAGTCATGTGAAAAAATCCCCAGTTTGCATGTTTGTTAAAAAAATTCTCTAATCTAGGGGTTATACCTGCCTTTAAGCTCTGAGTGTGTCACTGTGGTGTTTATGTATGCAGACTGCAAGAGGACCCAGGCGTGCCACCTCCACTTCCAGCCAAACAGCGCAGCGCCAACGTGTTTGTCTTTGACACCAACAGTCATTCAGATCTCAGCGGACAGTCTACACCCACAAACATGTCTTCCCCACATCATTCGGCACTGGTCGCAACATCTACGTCAGCAGATACAGCGCCATCTGATGGCCTGCAGATTAGCACCAATCACAGAAGTGTTACGAAAACAACGATGGATTCTAGGTACTCACAATATGACAATTTCAATGCTGTGAGTCTGCGGGGCGGTGGTGCAGGTATTCATGACTTGACAGCGAGAATAGAAAAGTTGACAAGCGACATAGACCTGCACGGACGTAGCAGCACTGGGGTTGATGTCACTGATTCGGCATTATCGCCCCCACCCCTTCCCACTAAGAGGACATCCAGGAACCAAGAAAAGGGGATGGTACCCCATAGTCGCGTCACCTCTGCGTACGACAACATGGACGATGCTGTTGCCACGGCAACCCATTCTGTTGCCAGGACGACCCAGTCGAGCCCAGCTCTTGCTAACAGCAGACATGTGACGTCTGCAACATCAGGTGTCATGACGTCTGCATCGACGGGTGTCATGCGTTCTTCACGCAGTTTGACGTCACCTGGATTTCGAACCGTCCTGCTGTCATCGTCATGCACTACAACTATGCAGGTGACAGTGTCTAAGGAGACGTTCTCCAGCACGGAGACGTTCTCGTCTATGGGCACTGAGATGTTTGGTTCTAGTGCTGAGAGTCTACAAAAACCTCCACCTCTTCCTCTGAAGAAACGACATGGTATGTCTACACATTTTCAGGAGAGCGCGCTGATGGCAATGTCTTCATTTTCATTAATGTTTATTATTATCTTCCAGTATTTAATTTCAAATTACTGATCTAATGATGATTGTTTACTTTCTGACTAAGTCACTGACAAAGAAGCGATCTATAGTTTTGTTCTCACATTTCTCAGTCATTGATATATCGACCCCAAGGCTGAGGGTGATTGGGCGTTGTTCTTTGTGTGCAGTCGAGGCATACATGCAGATGTTGGGTCACTACATGGGTCCGGGCAGTGCCCAAGAGTTCAGCCGCCATTCCGTCCACTCCGTCAACTTCTACCATAGTCAGTGGCAGCGCCACCAGATGGAGCTCTTCCAGCCGTTCCACGCGACGCGCTCCAACACGATAAGTGTTTTGTCAGACTTCTCGAACCACAGCTCCGACAAGTACTCGACAACGAGTGGTAGTTCCAGTGATGACAGTCAGCTGGCGCTGCTGTCCTGGAAGCCACTGCGACTGACGGTAGGCCGAGTCTCAACTTTGTCTTTCCTCCATGTTTTTATACTGATAGTTTTGATAATGATCTCTTCTACAACCATGCATCGCATAGCCTCATATAATACCTCAGCTCAGAGGTTAGCCTCATATAATACCTCAGCTCAGAGGTTAGCCTCATATAATACCTCAGAGGTTAGCCTCATATAATACCTCAGCTCAGAGGTTAGCCTCATATAATACCTCAGCTCAGAGGTTAACCTCATATAATACCTCAGCTCAGAGGTTAACCTCATATAATACCTCAGCTCAGAGGTTAGCCTCATATAATACCTGAGCTCAGAGGTTAGCCTCATATAATACCTCATCTCAGAGGTTAGCCTCATATAATACCTCAGCTCAGAGGTTAGCCTCATATAATACCTGAGCTCAGAGGTTAGCCTCATATAATACCTGAGCTCAGAGGTTAGCCTCATAATACCTCAGCTCAGAGGTTAGCCTCATATAATACCTCAGCTCAGAGGTTAGCCTCATATAATACCTCAGCTCAGAGGTTAGCCTCATATACCTCAGCTCAGAGGTTAGCCTCATATAATACCTCAGCTCAGAGGTGCAACATACCAGAATCATTAAGCATTATATCATAAACAGCGCAAAAGTAATCATCAGAGCGAGGGACTACCGAGCATTTAGGGTTAAAATACAATTTCGAACAAATATGTCTTCACTTTTTGTGGAAGAGTTTCAGATGCTTTTAAAGTGATGGGAAGTTCGTTCCAGATTTTGGGTGCAGCTACAGAGAAAGCACTTGCCCAGGTTAAACTGTCATGCCATCAGTGCACATGAGTAGATCAGTCTGGGATGTACCAACATCACTCTACATTTACTAGATACTAGACTACTTACCCTGTGTGGCAAGTGATGTTTTGTGGACTTAGCAAGGAAGATCATGTGTGCTGTCCTTCAACATCAAAATAAAAATTAAACTAAACCACATTCACATCAGACGACATCACTACGATGATGTAATTTTAATGTAATAACTCCTATAACATGATCATCTAATGACCTAAAAATCATCGCCTTGAGTAGATGCAGCTGAAGCATTTTTAGTCACTCTACGTATATCTATTGGTTAATTATAATAGATGATATTTGCGATGCATGTACATTAAGCACTAGTTTTTTTTGACGATTAACAGTCGTGGTTTAATTCTTAAGGGCTGTACGTGTTATAAATAATGTTTATTGTACGACAGCAGGTAAAAAAACTTACTACATGTGAACTTACCTAAGTAAAACAACCTGTTTAATTTTAATAATTTAAAAATATACAATACAAATTATATATTTCAAAATGTACTACTTTCAGGCATTGCAGCGATGTCACAAATATATTGCAATGACGTCATAACCATATCGCAGTGTGGTCACAAACAGGATGCCACAATAACATATCATAAACATATCGCAGTGTGGTCACAAACAGGATACCACAATAACATATCATAAACATATCGCAGTGTGGTCACAAACAGGATGCCACAATAACATATCATAAACATATCGCAGTGTGGTCACAAACAGGATGCCACAATAACATATCATAAACATATCGCAGTGTGGTCACAAACAGGATGCCACAATAACATATCATAAACATATCGCAGTGTGGTCACAAACAGGATGCCACAATAACATATCATAAACATATCGCAGTGTGGTCACAAACAGGATGCCACAATAACATATCATAAACATATCGCAGTGTGGTCACAAACAGGATGCCACAATAACATATCATAAACATATCGCAGTGTGGTCACAAACAGGATGCCACAATAACATATCATAAACATATCGCAGTGTGGTCACAAACAGGATGCCACAATAACATATCATAAACATATCGCAGTGTGGTCACAAACAGGATGCCACAATAACATATCATAAACATATCGCAGTGTGGTCACAAACAGGATGCCACAATAACATATCATAAACATATCGCAGTGTGGTCACAAACAGGATACCACAATAACATATCATAAACATATCGCAGTGGCGTCACGAGCACAACCTGCAAACATAGTTTTATTTTTAGCTGGTAGGTGTCGTGCATGTTGAGAATATTGTCTATTGCAAGCAGGAAGATAAACAAGATGTTAGATTTACATTAGGGTGTAATCACCATTTGATGCAGGGTTTATCAATGCTGTCTGCGGTCGAGGCCGACCCATCCAGCCGGGTTTCTCTGTATGACAACACTGGCCACCTTGAGACATCTGACAACAATCAGAACGAAGACAGGTGGGTACATGTTGATGCTCCTCACAGGTAGACAATACCAGGCAGTTATAGGTGTCAACATTACCACTTTCATGCAGGAAATACCACATTTCTACTTCAACTTTCCCGCTTTTTTGACAAAATTTCTTGTTTTTGTGACTTTCATAGTTGTTCTTTTTATGATAAAATCATTATATTTGTTGCAAGAGAGGTCATTCGAGGCATATGTTGTTTGTGTAATCTCAAGTGATTTCACATTTTGTCACGTATGCGTTCACCAGAAACGGCAAATCAAAATGATAACCAGCAAAGACACATGAGTTAAAAATGGAAGAAAGTTGAATGGAGGAGGCGGGAGGTGTGAACATCTGCTTTTCCGTGAACAGATGTTGACAACTCTTAAAAGCAACCCTGCCAAATCATCTGGCAGTGGTAGGCAATCAATCTCATGACATTTCGTTGTCCTGTTCATTTTAGAAGCCTTCCATAACTGCTGTACTAAATATCATCAAAATTCTTCTTGTTCATTTCGTAGCAAAGTATTTTGTATTTTTACATCCGTTCTGTCTGAATCACTACTGATTTACTTTTTACATGCATGCACCACACATGCATGCACCACACATGCATGCACCACACATGCATGCACCACACATGCATGCACCACACATGCATGCACCACACATGCATGCACCACACATGCATACACACGCACAAACTTGCAATACGCATGCGCATGTGCACATGTACTCACACACTATATACTGTTGTATATAATCATCTGGAGCACATGCTGTATGCACAATAGTTGAATTATATACTGTTGTATATAATCATCTGGAGCACATGCTATATGCACAATAGTTGAATTATATACTGTTGTATATAATCATCTGGAGCACATGCTGTATGCACAATAGTTGAATTATATACTGTTGTATATAATCATCTGGAGCACATGCTGTATGCACAATAGTTGAATTATATACTGTTGTATATAATCATCTGGAGCACATGCTGTATGCACAATAGTTGAATTATATACTGTTGTATATAATCATCTGGAGCACATGCTGTATGCACAATAGTTGAATTATATACTGTTGTATATAATCATCTGGAGCACATGCTGTATGCACAATAGTTGAATTATATACTGTTGTATATAATCATTTGGAGCACATGCTGTATGCACAATAGTTGAATTATATACTGTTGTATATAATCATCTGGAGCACATGCTGTATGCACAATAGTTGATTTATATACTGTTGTATATAATCATCTGGAGCACATGCTGTATGCACAATAGTTGAATTATATACTGTTGTATATAATCATTTGGAGCACATGCTGTATGCACAATAGTTGAATTATATACTGTTGTATATAATCATCTGGAGCACATGCTGTATGCACAATAGTTGAATTATATACTGTTGTATATAATCATTTGGAGCACATGCTGTATGCACAATAGTTGAATTATATACTGTTGTATATAATCATCTGGAGCACATGCTGTATGCACAATAGTTGAATTATATACTGTTGTATATAATCATCTGGAGCACATGCTGTATGCACAATAGTTGAATTATATACTGTTGTATATAATCATTTGGAGCACATGCTGTATGCACAATAGTTGAATTATATACTGTTGTATATAATCATCTGGAGCACATGCTGTATGCACAATAGTTGAATTATATACTGTTGTATATAATCATCTGGAGCACATGCTGTATGCACAATAGTTGAATTATATACTGTTGTATATAATCATCTGGAGCACATGCTGTATGCACAATAGTTGAATTATATACTGTTGTATATAATCATCTGGAGCACATGCTGTATGCACAATAGTTGAATTATATATTGTTGTATATAATCATCTGGAGCACATGCTGTATGCACAATAGTTGAATTATATACTGTTGTATATAATCATTTGGAGCACATGCTGTATGCACAATAGTTGAATTATATACTGTTGTATATAATCATCTGGAGCACATGCTGTATGCACAATAGTTGAATTATATACTGTTGTATATAATCATCTGGAGCACATGCTGTATGCACAATAGTTGAATTATATACTGTTGTATATAATCATCTGGAGCACATGCTGTATGCACAATAGTTGAATTATATACTGTTGTATATAATCATCTGGAGCACATGCTGTATGCACAATAGTTGAATTATATACTGTTGTATATAATCATCTGGAGCACATGCTGTATGCACAATAGTTGAATTATATACTGTTGTATATAATCATCTGGAGCACATGCTGTATGAACAATAGTTGAATTATATACTGTTGTATATAATCATCTGGAGCACATGCTGTATGCACAATGGTTTAATTATATACTATTGTATATAATCATCTGGAGCACATGTTGTATGCACAATAGTTGAATTATATACTGTTGTATATAATCATCTGGAGCACATGTTGTATGCACAATAGTTGAATTATATACTGTTGTATATAATCATCTGGAGCACATGCTGTATGCACAATGGTTGAATTATATACTGTTGTATATAATCATCTGGAGCACATGCTGTATGCACAATGGTTGAATTATATACTGTTGTATATAATCATCTGGAGCACATGCTGTATGCACAATGGTTGAATTATATACTGTTGTATATAATCATCTGGAGCACATGCTGTATGCACAATAGTTGAATTATATACTGTTGTATATAATCATCTGGAGCACATGCTGTATGCACAATAGTTGAATTATATACTGTTGTATATAATCATCTGGAGCACATGCTGTATGCACAATAGTTGAATTATATACTGTTGTATATAATCATCTGGAGCACATGCTATATGCACAATAGTTGAATTATATACTGTTGTATATAATCATCTGGAGCACATGCTGTATGCACAATAGTTGAATTATATACTGTTGTATATAATCATCTGGAGCACATGCTGTATGCACAATAGTTGAATTATATACTGTTGTATATAATCATCTGGAGCACATGCTATATGCACAATAGTTGAATTATATACTGTTGTATATAATCATCTGGAGCACATGCTATATGCACAATAGTTGACTGCACATACGATATCCTGTCATCCTTCATCAGGAACTAAACAACCACCAAACATCAAGAAAATTGATGCAACTCCATTACAAATATTTGTGTCACCTGTCACACAGACGATTACTGTCATATATTTGCAGGCCGCCAATCAGCGTTGGCCCGATGACAGCCATCACCCCAAGACAGTCCCTCCTGTCTGACGGCAGTCCATCACAATCTGACCTTCAGAATGACAGTGATTCGGACTTCTCTGAAATGTCCACTCTTGATGACATCGATGTGTCTGACCAGCTCGTCAGGAAACAACATGTGAGTCAATGAAGGGTTATGCAAAACTTTTGTGACGAGTTGCATGAGTATGTGTCTTAAACTGGATCAGTCTGCAAAGCACGCTGGTCTGCAACTCAACAGAACTGTGTTGTGTTGATTTGGCCGGCCCAACAGCTGTTGAATTAAACATAACAATAAATGTTTTGTAATGTGTGCAATGTGCTGGTCCGCAACTCAACAATGTATGCTGGTCCGCAACTCAACAATGTATGCTGGTCCACAACTCAACAGTGTATTCTGGTCCACAACTCAACAGTGTATTCTGGTCCGCAACTCAACAATGTATGCTGGTCCACAACTCAACAATGTATGCTGGTCCACAACTCAACAATGTATGCTGGTCCACAACTCAACAATGTATGCTGGTCCACAACTCAACAGTGTATTCTGGTCCACAACTCAACAGTGTATTCTGGTCCGCAACTCAACAATGTATGCTGGTCCACAACTCAACAATGTATGCTGGTCCGCAACTCAACAATGTATGCTGGTCCACAACTCAACAATGTATGCTGGTCCACAACTCAACAGTGTATGCAGGTCCACAACTCAACAGTGTATGCTGGTCCACAACTCAACAGTGTATTCTGGTCCACAACTCAACAGTGTATGCTGGTCCACAACTCAACAGTGTATTCTGGTCCACAACTCAACAGTGTATTCTGGTCCACAACTCAACAGTGTATTCTGGTCTGCAACTCAACAATGTATGCTGGTCCACAACTCAACAATGTATGCTGGTCCACAACTCAACAATGTATGCTGGTCCACAACTCAACAATGTATGCTGGTCCACAACTCAACAGTGTATTCTGGTCCACAACTCAACAGTGTATTCTGGTCCGCAACTCAACAATGTATGCTGGTCCACAACTCAACAATGTATGCTGGTCCGCAACTCAACAATGTATGCTGGTCCACAACTCAACAATGTATGCTGGTCCACAACTCAACAGTGTATTCTGGTCCACAACTCAACACTGTATTCTGGTCCGCAACTCAACAATGTATGCTGGTCCACAACTCAACAGTGTATGCTGGTCCACAACTCAACAGTGTATTCTGGTCCACAACTCAACACTGTATTCTGGTCCGCAACTCAACAATGTATGCTGGTCCACAACTCAACAATGTATGCTGGTCCACAACTCAACAGTGTATTCTGGTCCACAACTCAACAGTGTATTCTGGTCTGTAACTCAACAATGTATGCTGGTCCACAACTCAACAGTGTATTCTGGTCTGTAACTCAACAGTGTATTCTGGTCTGTAACTCAACAATGTATGCTGGTCCACAACTCAACAGTGTATTCTGGTCCACAACTCAACAGTGTATTCTGGTCCACAACTCAACAGTGTATTCTGGTCTGTAACTCAACAATGTATGCTGGTCCACAACTCAACAGTGTATTCTGGTCTGTAACTCAACAATGTATTCTGGTCCGCAACTCAACAGTGTATTCTGGTCCGCAACTCAACAGTGTATTCTGGTCCACAACTCAACAGTGTATTCTGGTCTGTAACTCAACAATGTATGCTGGTCCACAACTCAACAGTGTATTCTGGTCTGTAACTCAACAATGTATGCTGGTCCGCAACTCAACAACTCAACAGTGTATGCTGGTCCACAACTCAACAGTGTATTCTGGTCTGTAACTCAACAATGTATGCTGTTCCGCAACTCAACAACTCAACAGTGTATGCTGTTCCACAACTCAACAGTGTATGCTGGTATGCAACTCAACAATGTATACTGGTCTGTAACTCAACAATGCATGCTGGTCCGCAACTCAACAGTGTATGCTGGTCTGTAACTCAACAATGCATGCTGGTCCGCAACTCAACAATGCATGCTGGTCCGCAACTCAACAATGTATGCTGGTCTGTAACTCAACAATGTATGCTGGTCTGTAATTCAACAATGTATGCTGGTCTGTAACTCAACAATGTATGCTGGTCCGCAACTCAACAGTGTATGCTGGTCTGTAACTCAACAATGCATGCTGGTCCGCAACTCAACAATGTATGCTGGTCTGTAACTCAACAATGCATGCTGGTCCGCAACTCAACAGTGTATGCTGGTATGCAACTCAACAATGTATGCTGGTCTGTAACTCAACAATGTATGCTGGTCTGTAATTCAACAATGTATGCTGGTCTGCAACTCAACAATGTATGCAGGTCTGTAACTCAACAATGTATGCTGGTCTGTAATTCAACAATGTATGCTGGTCTGCAACTCAACAATGTATGCTGGTCTGTAATTCAACAATGTATGCTGGTCTGCAACTCAACAATGTATGCTGGTCTGTAATTCAACAATGTATGCAGGTCTGCAACTCAACAATGTATGCTGGTCTGCAACTCAACAATGTATGCTGGTCTGTAACTCAACAATGTATGCTGGTCTGTAATTCAACAATGTATGCTGGTCTGCAACTCAACAATGTATGCTGGTCTGCAACTCAACAATGTATGCTGGTCTGTAATTCAACAATGTATGCAGGTCTGCAACTCAACAATGTATGCAGGTCTGCAACTCAACAATGTATGCTGGTCTGTAATTCAACAATGTATGCAGGTCTGCAACTCAACAATGTATGCAGGTCTGCAACTCAACAATGTATGCTGGTCTGTAATTCAACAATGTATGCAGGTCTGCAACTCAACAATGTATGCTGGTCTGTAATTCAACAATGTATGCAGGTCTGCAACTCAACAATGTATGCAGGTCTGCAACTCAACAATGTATGCTGGTCTGTAATTCAACAATGTATGCAGGTCTGCAACTCAACAATGTATGCAGGTCTGCAACTCAACAATGTATGCTGGTCTGTAATTCAACAATGTATGCAGGTCTGCAACTCAACAATGTATGCAGGTCTGCAACTCAACAATGTATGCTGGTCTGCAACTCAACAATGTATGCTGGTCTGTAATTCAACAATGTATGCTGGTCTGTAACTCAACAATGTATGCTGGTCCACAACTCAACAAAACTCAGTTGTGGCAACGAGACAATCAAAGCACATTTTTGTCGATAGTTATCCCGAAAATAATGCTACGGTTGCAGCAATGTACACTCGAGTTGTCACAACGATTGTTGTACAGTGTACGCTGACCATTCACATAGAGTCCTGTAATGTATGCAGACAGTTCACATAGAGTTGTGTAATGCGCGCTGACCCAATCAGCTATCAATTATGCCTAAGACATTTAAATAGGGCAGCAGGCAAATCATTTAAGAAATGTATACATGTTGGTACAATGTCTGCAATTATGTGTAGTTAGCCATTGTGTAAACCATATTTGTTGGTAGGGTGAAGACGGTCCAGAGCTTCGTGGGGGTACAATTGACGCCCTTATTGTGCATGCGACAACGGCTGGCAAACATGGTCTGTGCTAATTGGTTATTTCTATGTCCTTGTTCTTCACCGACAGTTTCTAGGGACGGCATCAGTTGCACAGCTCATCAGTTTATTGAAACATCAACAAAACATATACTGTACTCAACGTAAGAAGTGTACAATTCGTTTAAGAAACAATTCGGTCATTGAAAAATGTTTCTCTAGACAATAAGGTAACTAATTAAAAAAGGGGGTGTATGCTTAATAGATCGAATATGGTATATGTAAAAACCGAACAGTTATAGAAACTATAAAAACATATGTTACTATAGTAGTTTACATTTTAGTGTTTGGGTGTTCCCCAAATGAGTAATTGTTTACATGAGAATGCAACAGTAAAATACAATAATTAAATACTTGAGAAATTCTAAATGATGTGTGTTTCTCATGCATAATTTATTATATAAATGAACCATATACAGGGCTGTATAAACAAAAACAATATTTGGACGCCACATTTTAAATTTTTTTCATAATTGCGATGGTGCCATTGTTTTGCAAATGGCTGTTCCAGATATGAATATATGAGAGGGGATACATAATATGTGAGAGGGGATACATAATATGTGAGAGGGGATACATAATATGTGAGAGGGGATACATAATATATGAGAGGGGATACATAATATGTGAGAGAGGATACAGAATATATGAGAGGGGATACATAATATGTGAGAGGGGATACATAATATGTGAGAGGGGATACATAATATGTGAGAGGGGATACATAATATGTGAGAGGGGATACATAATATGTGAGAGGGGATACATAATATATGAGAGGGGATACATAATATGTGAGAGAGGATACAGAATATATGAGAGGGGATACATAATATGTGAGAGGGGATACATAATATATGAGGGGATACATAATATGTGAGAGGGGATACATAATATGTGAGAGGGGATACATAATATATGAGAGGGGATACATAATATATGAGAGGGGATACATAATATGTGAGAGGGGATACATAATATGTGAGAGGGGATACAGAATATGTGAGAGGGGATACATAATATGTGAGAGGGGATACATAATATATGAGAGGGGATACATAATATATGAGAGGGGATACATAATATGTGAGAGGGGATACATAATATATGGGTAATGTATATATTATAAAAATTATTATTGAGAGTCGTGGGATCCTGAAAAAGTGCCCCACACCATATATTTATTTTTGTGAGATAGCTATATAAAAACAAGATTATGATTCCCATTTTTTTCTTGCTGCTGGCGTAGCTATTACAATGGTTGCTGTTTGTTGACAGATTTCATGTTCCAAGAAGCGTTCCTCACAACTTACCGAACGTTCATCACGCCCCGCCTATTGCTGCAGAAACTGTTGTATCGCTACAATCGCTTCAGTCGCATCAATGACCCCATCAAGAAGAAGCTGTCGCGGAATGCCTTCTCTTTCGTTATCCGCATGCTCGACGAACTCTGGTGAGACTTGGTCTTCAAGCATGTTTATGACCTATCTGAGTCAGTGTCACCCGGGGAGAAAGGCTGTCCTAAGGTGACAGGTGATGCTTCAAGAAACCTAAGAATGATTACTTACAGGAATTTATATGTATTAAACAATGTTTTATTGTATGGTGTATGGATATGAAAGTGTCAGAGCAATGTGGGATTGCTGCTTTAAAAGGTAACCAAATTCTAGGGCTAATTAGGAGAACTATCACATATAAGGATAAACAGCAAATTGTACCTATGTATAAAGCAATAGTTAGACCACATTTGGAATAGTGTACACAAGCATGGAGGCCATATCATAAGAGGGATATAGACAAGCTAGAAAGAATACATTTGGAATAGTGTATACAAGCATGGAGGCCATATCATAAGAGGGATATAGACAAGCCAGAAAGAATACATTTGGAATAGTGTACACAAGCATGGAGGCCATATCATAAGAGGGATATAGACAAGCTAGAAAGAATACATTTGGAATAGTATATACAAGCATGGAGGCCATATCATAAGAGGGATATAGACAAGCCAGAAAGAATACATTTGGAATAGTGTACACAAGCATGGAGGCCATATCATAAGAGGGACATAGACAAGCTAGAAAGAATACATTTGGAATAGTGTATACAAGCATGGAGGCCATATCATAAGAGGGATATAGACAAGCCAGAAAGAATACATTTGGAATAGTGTACACAAGCATGGAGGCCATATCATAAGAGGGACATAGACAAGCTAGAAAGAATACATTTGGAATAGTGTATACAAGCATGGAGGCCATATCATAAGAGGGATATAGACAAGCCAGAAAGAATACATTTGGAATAGTGTACACAAGCATGGAGGCCGTATCATAAGAGGGATATAGACAAGCTAGAAAGAATACATTTGGAATAGTGTACACAAGCATGGAGGCCGTATCATAAGAGGGATATAGACAAGCCAGAAAGAATACATTTGGAATAGTGTACACAAGCATGGAGGCCGTATCGTAAGAGGGATATAGACAAGCTAGAAAGAATACATTTGGAATAGTGTATACAAGCATGGAGGCTGTATCATAAGAGGGATATAGACAAGCCAGAAAGAATACATTTGGAATAGTGTACACAAGCATGGAGGCCGTATCATAAGAGGGATATAGACAAGCCAGAAAGAATACATTTGGAATAGTGTACACAAGCATGGAGGCCGTATCGTAAGAGGGATATAGACAAGCTAGAAAGAATACATTTGGAATAGTGTATACAAGCATGGAGGCCATATCATAAGAGGGATATAGACAAGCTAGAAAGAATACATTTGGAATAGTGTATACAAGCATGGAGGCCATATCATAAGAGGGATATAGACAAGCTAGAAAGAATACATTTGGAATAGTGTATACAAGCATGGAGGCCATATCATAAGAGGGATATAGACAAGCTAGAAAGAATACATTTGGAATAGTGTATTCAAGCATGGAGGCCGTATCATAAGAGGGATATAGACAAGCCAGAAAGAATACATTTGGAATAGTGTATACAAGCATGGAGGCCGTATCATAAGAGGGATATAGACAAGCTAGAAAGAATACATTTGGAATAGTGTATACAAGCATGGAGGCCATATCATAAGAGGGATATAGACAAGCTAGAAAGAATACATTTGGAATAGTGTATACAAGCATGGAGGCCGTATCATAAGAGGGATATAGACAAGCCAGAAAGAATACATTTGGAATAGTGTACACAAGCATGGAGGCCGTATCATAAGAGGGATATAGACAAGCTAGAAAGAATACATTTGGAATACTGTACACAAGCATGGAGGCCATATCATAAGAGGGATATAGACAAGCTAGAAAGAATACATTTGGAATACTGTATACAAGCTTGGAGGCCGTATCGTAAGAGGGATATAGACAAGCTAGAAAGAATACATTTGGAATAGTGTATACAAGCATGGAGGCCATATCATAAGAGGGATATAGACAAGCTAGAAAGAATACATTTGGAATAGTGTATACAAGCATGGAGGCCATATCATAAGAAGGATATAGACAAGCTAGAAAGAATACATTTGGAATAGTGTACACAAGCATGGAGGCCGTATCATAAGAGGGATATAGACAAGCTAGAAAGAATACATTTGGAATAGTGTACACAAGCATGGAGGCCGTATCATAAGAGGGATATAGACAAGCCAGAAAGAATACATTTGGAATAGTGTATACAAGCATGGAGGCCATATCATAAGAGGGATATAGACAAGCTAGAAAGAATACATTTGGAATAGTGTATACAAGCATGGAGGCCGTATCATAAGAGGGATATAGACAAGCTAGAAAGAATACATTTGGAATAGTGTATACAAGCATGGAGGCCATATCATAAGAGGGATATAGACAAGCTAGAAAGAATACATTTGGAATAGTGTATACAAGCATGGAGGCCGTATCATAAGAGGGATATAGACAAGCCAGAAAGAATACATTTGGAGTAGTGTACACAAGCATGGAGGCCGTATCATAAGAGGGATATAGACAAGCTAGAAAGAATACATTTGGAATACTGTACACAAGCATGGAGGCCATATCATAAGAGGGATATAGACAAGCTAGAAAGAATACATTTGGAATACTGTATACAAGCTTGGAGGCCGTATCGTAAGAGGGATATAGACAAGCTAGAAAGAATACATTTGGAATAGTGTATACAAGCATGGAGGCCATATCATAAGAGGGATATAGACAAGCTAGAAAGAATACATTTGGAATAGTGTATACAAGCATGGAGGCCGTATCATAAGAGGGATATAGACAAGCTAGAAAGAATACATTTGGAATAGTGTACACAAGCATGGAGGCCGTATCATAAGAGGGATATAGACAAGCTAGAAAGAATACATTTGGAATAGTGTACACAAGCATGGAGGCCGTATCATAAGAGGGATATAGACAAGCCAGAAAGAATACATTTGGAATAGTGTATACAAGCATGGAGGCCATATCATAAGAGGGATATAGACAAGCTAGAAAGAATACATTTGGAATAGTGTACACAAGCATGGAGGCCGTATCATAAGAGGGATATAGACAAGCCAGAAAGAATACATTTGGAATAGTGTATACAAGCATGGAGGCCATATCATAAGAGGGATATAGACAAGCTAGAAAGAATACATTTGGAATAGTGTACACAAGCATGGAGGCCGTATCATAAGAGGGATATAGACAAGCCAGAAAGAATACATTTGGAATAGTGTATACAAGCAGGGAGGCCGTATCATAAGAGGGATATAGACAAGCTAGAAAGAATACATTTGGAATAGTGTATACAAGCATGGAGGCCGTATCATAAGAGGGATATAGACAAGCCAGAAAGAATACATTTGGAATAGTGTATACAAGCATGGAGGCCGTATCATAAGAGGGATATAGACAAGCTAGAAAGAATACATTTGGAATAGTGTACACAAGCATGGAGGCCGTATCATAAGAGGGATATAGACAAGCCAGAAAGAATACATTTGGAATAGTGTATACAAGCAGGGAGGCCGTATCATAAGAGGGATATAGACAAGCTAGAAAGAATACATTTGGAATAGTGTATACAAGCATGGAGGCCGTATCATAAGAGGGATATAGACAAGCCAGAAAGAATACATTTGGAATACTGTATACAAGCATGGAGGCCGTATCATAAGAGGGATATAGACAAGCTAGAAAGAATACATTTGGAATAGTGTATACAAGCATGGAGGCCGTATCATAAGAGGGATATAGACAAGCCAGAAAGAATACATTTGGAATACTGTATACAAGCATGGAGGCCGTATCATAAGAGGGATATAGACAAGCTAGAAAGAATACATTTGGAATAGTGTATACAAGCATGGAGGCCGTATCATAAGAGGGACATAGACAAGCCAGAAAGAATACATTTGGAATAGTGTACACAAGCATGGAGGCCGTATCATAAGAGGGACATAGACAAGCTAGAAAGAATACATTTGGAATAGTGTATACAAGCATGGAGGCCGTATCATAAGAGGGATATAGACAAGCTAGAAAGAATACATTTGGAATAGTGTATACAAGCATGGAGGCCGTATCATAAGAGGGATATAGACAAGCTAGAAAGAATACATTTGGAATAGTGTATACAAGCATGGAGGCCGTATCATAAGAGGGATATAGACAAGCTAGAAAGAATACATTTGGAATAGTGTATACAAGCATGGAGGCCGTATCATAAGAGGGACATAGACAAGCTAGAAAGAATACATTTGGAATAGTGTATACAAGCATGGAGGCCGTATCATAAGAGGGATATAGACAAGCTAGAAAGAATACATTTGGAATAGTGTATACAAGCATGGAGGCCGTATCATAAGAGGGATATAGACAAGCTAGAAAGAATACATTTGGAATAGTGTATACAAGCATGGAGGCCGTATCATAAGAGGGATATAGACAAGCTAGAAAGAATACATTTGGAATAGTGTATACAAGCATGGAGGCCGTATCATAAGAGGGATATAGACAAGCTAGAAAGAATACATTTGGAATAGTGTATACAAGCATGGAGGCCGTATCATAAGAGGGATATAGACAAGCTAGAAAGAATACATTTGGAATAGTGTATACAAGCATGGAGGCCGTATCATAAGAGGGATATAGACAAGCTAGAAAGAATACATTTGGAATAGTGTATACAAGCATGGAGGCCGTATCATAAGAGGGATATAGACAAGCTAGAAAGAATACATTTGGAATAGTGTATACAAGCATGGAGGCCGTATCATAAGAGGGATATAGACAAGCTAGAAAGAATACATTTGGAATAGTGTATACAAGCATGGAGGCCGTATCATAAGAGGGATATAGACAAGCTAGAAAGAATACATTTGGAATAGTGTATACAAGCATGGAGGCCGTATCATAAGAGGGATATAGACAAGCTAGAAAGAATACATTTGGAATAGTGTATACAAGCATGGAGGCCGTATCATAAGAGGGATATAGACAAGCTAGAAAGAATACATTTGGAATAGTGTATACAAGCATGGAGGCCGTATCATAAGAGGGATATAGACAAGCTAGAAAGAATACATTTGGAATAGTGTACACAAGCATGGAGGCCGTATCGTAAGAGGGATATAGACAAGCTAGAAAGAATACATTTGGAATAGTGTATACAAGCATGGAGGCCGTATCATAAGAGGGATATAGACAAGCTAGAAAGAATACATTTGGAATAGTGTATACAAGCAGGGAGGCCATATCATAAGAGGGATATAGACAAGCTAGAAAGAATACATTTGGAATAGTGTACACAAGCATGGAGGCCGTATCATGAGAGGGATATAGACAAGCTAGAAAGAATACATTTGGAATAGTGTACACAAGCGGAGGCCGTATCATGAGAGGGATATAGACAAGCCAGAAAGAATACATTTGGAATAGTGTACACAAGCATGGAGGCCGTATCATAAGAGGGATATAGACAAGCCAGAAAGAATACATTTGGAATAGTGTATACAAGCATGGAGGCCGTATCATAAGAGGGATATAGACAAGCTAGAAAGAATACATTTGGAATAGTGTATACAAGCAGGGAGGCCATATCATAAGAGGGATATAGACAAGCTAGAAAGAATACATTTGGAATAGTGTATACAAGCATGGAGGCCGTATCGTAAGAGGGATATAGACAAGCTAGAAAGAATACATTTGGAATAGTGTATACAAGCATGGAGTCCGTATCATGAGAGGGACATAGACAAGCCAGAAAGAATACATTTGGAATAGTGTATACAAGCATGGAGGCCGTATCATAAGAGGGATATAGACAAGCTAGAAAGAATACATTTGGAATAGTGTATACAAGCATGGAGGCCATATCATAAGAGGGATATAGACAAGCCAGAAAGAATACATTTGGAATAGTGTATACAAGCATGGAGGCCGTATCATAAGAGGGATATAGACAAGCTAGAAAGAATACATTTGGAATAGTGTACACAAGCATGGAGGCCGTATCATAAGAGGGATATAGACAAGCTAGAAAGAATACATTTGGAATAGTGTATACAAGCATGGAGGCCATATCATAAGAGGGATATAGACAAGCCAGAAAGAATACATTTGGAATAGTGTATACAAGCATGGAGGCCGTATCATAAGAGGGATATAGACAAGCCAGAAAGAATACATTTGGAATAGTGTATACAAGCAGGGAGGCCGTATCATGAGAGGGATATAGACAAGCTAGAAAGAATACATTTGGAATAGTGTATACAAGCATGGAGGCCATATCATAAGAGGGATATAGACAAGCCAGAAAGAATACATTTGGAATAGTGTATACAAGCATGGAGGCCGTATCATAAGAGGGATATAGACAAGCCAGAAAGAATACATTTGGAATAGTGTACACAAGCAGGGAGGCCGTATCATGAGAGGGATATAGACAAGCTAGAAAGAATACAACTAAGAGCAAATAAAATGATTCTAGAATTGAGATACCTTAGTTATGAAAGCTGCTTTTTAGAATGTAGTTTGACAACACTAGAGACCAGGAGACAAAGAGGAGACCAAATAGAAGTGTTTAAAATAGTGAATGGTTATGAGGAATCGAGGATATTGATAGGAATATGTTCTTGATTTTCGTGCTTGGTTGATAAATTGAAGTGGACTAGATCACACATCCTCTGTGTAGTGCCACCTGTGAGTCTACCTGTCACTTGACGCTATAGAAAACCTTTGCTGAAGAAATGTGTAGATGTGAGATTACATATATTATCACTTTACAGTTGGTATGTGCAGTGGCCTTCGTCGTCTGTTCTAGAACTGAGTTGTACGAGGGGATCCTGTGATCTGTCATGGACCTTGTCGTAGAACTGAGTTGGATGAGTGGATCCTGCGAACTGTCACAGATCTTGTCTGTTGTAGTATTGAGTTCTACGAGGGGATCCTGCGAACTGTCATGGATCTTATCTGTGTTGTAGTACTCAGTTGGACGAGGGGATCCTGCGAACTGTCATGGATCTTATCTGTGTTGTAGTACTCGGTTGGATGAGGGGATCCTGCAAACTGTCATGGAACTTGTCTGTTGTAGTACTGAGTTGGACGAGGGGATCCTGTGATCTGTCATGGACCTTGTCGTAGAACTGAGTTGGATGAGTGGATCCTGCGAACTGTCACAGATCTTGTCTGTTGTAGTATTGAGTTCTACGAGGGGATCCTGCGAACTGTCATGGATCTTATCTGTGTTGTAGTACTCAGTTGGACGAGGGGATCCTGTGAACTGTCATGGATCTTATCTGTTGTAGTACTGAGTTGGACGAGGGGATCCTGCGAACTGTCATGGATCTGGTCTTCCAGCTGCTGTGTGATGGAGAACTAATGCTGGCACGCATTCTGCGTAACAAAGTGCTTGAGAAGTGTGAATGTAGACGTCATTTGCAGCAAGCCATTCACAATGTTATCCTGCTGCCATCCTACCAACTCACGATGAAGTAAGTAATTGTTCATGTGGAGTCATCCTACCAACTCACGATGAAGTAAGTAATTGTTCATGTGGAGTCATCCTACTTCTGACTTCTAGCAACTGGCTTAATGTGTACATGCGAGCATGGTCATCGTGGTGTATATATGTAATAATATATGTACGTATAAATATATGTTTCTTCATATGTACAAGAGTATATAATACTTATGTACAAATTTATGTATGTATATAATATATTAAGTTTGTCATTTCTGTTGTACATTGTAATGTACCCGGTATGCACATCGAAACAGAATAATTATATCACATGTTTATTTCGTATAAATATAGTTCTCCAGTAGTCACTGTTAACAATGTTGTGTGCGATTGCAAAAGCACCAAAATTTGCATAGGTATAATTACATGTTATGATTATGGAGCTACAGAACAAATTTAAAGGTTCATCCCCAGAATGATTTTTTGCTCGTCTCATTTCAAATTCATTTTGCTATAAATCAAACCTACCTAGTATCCAGTACAACATGCTAGCTCGTTTGTGCAACGGTTTTATGTAGCTTTGGTGATATCATCAGACAAACTATTAAATGATTTGATGTTTGACATGAATTCAAGTAAAAAAACACATGAAACTTTGATTATACCTTTACGCGTGTTTCACTCTTTATGTGACTCTACTTGGTCTCGTGAAAGACACGTGCCAACAAGTTCAGTCTGTTGAAGGCTATGGGTCGGCTCCTGAATTTACAAGTCAGCAACCTAAGTCGATTCTTTCGACGATTTGAAAACAAGCCACAAACCCAATTTTTTATTAAATTGCCTACAGACATTACTTATACTTGATTCGCGATGGGCTAAATCAGTTGAGGATGGAATTTTAACAGGCTGCAAAGGGAATGTTGTGACACCAATGTTTCACTGTATGCCTTTCTTACTTATGTCAGAACACACCGACTGATGGACTTCAAGTCGGAGCAGGTCGCCGAACAGATGACGCTACTTGACGCTGACCTCTTCCACAAGATTGACATTCCCGAGGTGCTGCTGTGGTCAAAGGAACAGAGCGAGGAGTATAGTCCCAACCTGGCCAAGTTCACGGAACACTTCAACAAGATGTCCTACTGGTGGGTCAGTTGTTCTCACTTGCAAGAAAGTCTGTTTTTCTGGGGTGTGATATCACTGCAGTTAGAACACCCAACTCTCAATCAAGACAACCCAGGTTCAAGGTCCTCTTGCTGTCGTTTCAAATGGATATGTGAACGAATAGTCGTGCAGTAATAGTCGTGCAGTAATAGTCGTGCAGTAATTGCAGCAGAGAAGTCGAAATGGCATTGGAATGAACGGGTCTGCCAGGGGTGAAGTGAAAAGCATTTTGAGCAGTCCCAAGGACTGGATACTGCACTATATAAGAACTTACCTTTACCAAATCTACTTTTGTTTGTGATTCAAAGGTATGTGGTTAGGTGGTGCACTTGAAGTCCTGAAGCCAGACGCTTGCAGTTTGGTCCAGCTCGACCAGGTCCCAGGTACACTGATACAGCGTACACTCACTGGTGACGTCATTTGCCTTTCAAAGGCACACTCATACGATGCTGATGATGCAAGTCCTATTTGGTTCATCATGTGATTGAACTGTCAGCATCCTGTTCTTATCCAGTTGAGGTGCGCCACTGAGGCTATTGGGATAATTATTTGACAGTTATGCATTTCTGGTCAACCCTGCCATGAGTATGATCTTAACATTCTCTCCACTCATCTCATTTCAGAATCATTTCACGAAAAGAAATGAAACCTACCTAGTATCCACTATATGACATGCTAGCTCTAGTATCCACTATACGACATGCTAGCTCTAGTATCCATTATACGACACGCTAGCTCTAGTATCCACTATACGACACGCTAGCTCTACTATCCACTATACGACACGCTAGCTCTAGTATCCACTATACGACACGCTAGCTCTAGTATCCACTATATGACGTGCTAGCTCTAGTATTCACTATATGACGTGCTAGCTCTAGTATCCACTATACGACATGCTAGCTTTAGTTTCCACTATACGACGTGCTAGCTCTAGTTTCCACTATACGACGTGCTAGCTCTAGTATCCACTATATGACGTGCTAGCTCTAGTTTCCACTATACGACGTGCTAGCTCTAGTATCCACTATACGACGTGCTAGCTCTAGTATCCACTATATGACGTGCTAGCTCTAGTATCCACTATACGACGTGCTAGCTCTAGTTTCCACTATATGACACGCTAGCTCTAGTATCCACTATATGACGTGCTAGCTCTAGTATCCACTATACGACGTGCTAGCTCTAGTATCCACTATATGACGTGCTAGCTCTAGTTTCCACTATATGATGTGCTAGCTCTAGTTTCCACTATATGACGTGCTAGCTCTAGTATCCACTATACGACGTGCTAGCTGTAGTATCCACTATACGACGTGCTAGCTCTAGTTTCCACTATACGACGTGCTAGCTCTAGTATCCACTATATGACGTGCTAGCTCTAGTATCCACTATATGACGTGCTAGCTCTAGTATCCACTATATGATGTGCTAGCTCTAGTATCCACTATATGACGTGCTAGCTCTAGTATCCACTATATGACATGCTAGCTCTAGTTTCCACAATATGACGTGCTAGCTCTAGTATCCACTATATGACGTGCTAGCTCTAGTATCCACTATATGACATGCTAGCTCGTTTATACAAATTTGTTATTTAGTTTTGGTCACATTTTATGATTTTGAAGTGTTATACAACTTGCAAGTTGTTGTAAAGTAGAGGTACGTTCCGTTGTTAGGTGTCGCAGTCGTATCCTGGAGCAGGAAGACCCGAGGGAACGCGAGAGGTACTTCATCAAACTCATCAAGATAATGAAGGTTTGTTCATATCACTGACCCACAACCACTAAAAGAGACCTGCATGATTGCACTGTGTTGAAACAGTTGTGTCTCTAGTAGAACAATGTAACAATAAGAACAAATACACTTGTACAGAGCAGCAAGTCTGGTGGACAGAGTCCATTCAGAGGCACCTAAAATACATAGGTGAAAAAATTAATGGGTTAAATATTTGATAATAAAGAATAAAAACATGATACACATGCACGCACGCACGCACGCACGCACGCACGCACGCACGCACGCACGCACGCACGCACGCACGCACGCACGCACGCACGCACACACAAATAATAGTAAATTAGTTAAAAACATGACGTATATATATGTACTACTCTGTAATCATATTGACCCAGTTTGTTGGCATATGTCTTTAAATAAAGTAAATAAATAAAATTCCACTTACATAGTTGGGATCAAATAATTTGTAACTGCATGTGTGTCTGTTGACATTGGCTGTCCAGTAAAAAATGGGGGAACAATAATTCTTACAAATGGTAGTAAAGTGACAACTAAAAATGTTTTCATTTACAACCTAGAGAATACACAACCAAGCTTGTAATTTGAAAATGAAAATGTTGATAGAGATATTTTGTATAAAACTAATGATCGTGTGTTTTTAAAATACCAGATTCTGATTGAGCTGTGCAAAGTAACCATGAAAGAGTTTGTAATGGTTGATAGCCCTGGTCTGTAGCTGGTGGCTGGTCAATAGAAGATATTTGTGTGTGCACAAGCAAAAAAATTTGTTGACGACCCGCAACCGTGGTTTCATTCTTAGCCAACAGGTGTCATGTATTATATGTAATGTTTATTATACTACCCTCAACTGTAGTTTTAGTCTCATCCGATAAGTGTCATGTGTTATGAATCTATAGTGGACAGTTCCTGCTTGAACCCAGCCAATGTAAATATCTGTGTGAACTAAATGATTTCTTTGTCCACAGCATCTGCGGAAGTTCAACAACTTCAACTCATACCTTGCAATCCTGTCGGCCGTTGACTCTGCTCCTATCCGCCGTCTTGAGTGGCAGAAACAGAACCTAGAGGTAGGACATGCACTCACATGTACTGTGTATCAATGAAGTTGTACTTTCTTAAACCTCTCCGTGCCTACTGGCGCACAAGGCAGAAACAGAACCTAGAGGTAGGACATGCACTCGCATGTACTGTGTATCAATGAAGTTGTACTTTCTTAATCCTCTCCATGCCTACTGGCACACAAGGCAGAAACAGAACCTAGAGGTAGGACATGCACTCGCATGTACTGTGTATCAATGAAGTTGTACTTTCTTAATCCTCTCCGTGCCTACTGGCGCACAAGGCAGAAACAGAACCTAGAGGTAGGACATGCACTCGCATGTACTGTGTATCAATGAAGTTGTACTTTCTTAATCCTCTCCGTGCCTACTGGCGCACAAGGCAGAAACAGAACCTAGAGGTAGGACATGCACTCACATGTACTGTGTATCAATGAAGTTGTACTTTCTTAATCCTCTCCGTGCCTACTGGCGCACAAGGCAGAAACAGAACCTAGAGGTAGGACATGCACTCGCATGTACTGTGTATCAATGAAGTTGTACTTTCTTAATCCTCTCCGTGCCTACTGGCGCACAAGGCAGAAACAGAACCTAGAGGTAGGACATGCACTCGCATGTACTGTGTATCAATGAAGTTGTACTTTCTTAATCCTCTCCGTGCCTACTGGCGCACAAGGCAGAAACAGAACCTAGAGGTAGGACATGCACTCGCATGTACTGTGTATCAATGAAGTTGTACTTTCTTAATCCTCTCCGTGCCTACTGGCGCACAAGGCAGAAACAGAACCTAGAGGTAGGACATGCACTCACATGTACTGTGTATCAATGAAGTTGTACTTTCTTAATCCTCTCCGTGCCTACTGGCGCACAAGGCAGAAACAGAACCTAGAGGTAGGACATGCACTCGCATGTACTGTGTATCAATGAAGTTGTACTTTCTTAATCCTCTCCGTGCCTACTGGCGCACAAGGCAGAAACAGAACCTAGAGGTAGGACATGCACTCGCATGTACTGTGTATCAATGAAGTTGTACTTTCTTAATCCTCTCCGTGCCTACTGGCGCACAAGGCAGAAACAGAACCTAGAGGTAGGACATGCACTCGCATGTACTGTGTATCAATGAAGTTGTACTTTCTTAATCCTCTCCGTGCATACTGGCGCACAAGGCAGAAACAGAACCTAGAGGTAGGACATGCACTCGCATGTACTGTGTATCAATGAAGTTGTACTTTCTTAATCCTCTCCGTGCCTACTGGCGCACAAGGCAGAAACAGAACCTAGAGGTAGGACATGTACTCGCATGTACTGTGTATCAATGAAGTTGTACTTTCTTAATCCTCTCCGTGCCTACTGGCGCACAAGGCAGAAACAGAACCTAGAGGTAGGACATGCACTCACATGTACTGTGTATCAATGAAGTTGTACTTTCTTAAACCTCTCCGTGCCTACTGGCGCACAAGGCAGAAACAGAACCTAGAGGTAGGACATGCACTCACATGTACTGTGTATCAATGAAGTTGTACTTTCTTAATCCTCTCCGTGCATACTGGCGCACAAGGCAGAAACAGAACCTAGAGGTAGGACATGCACTCGCATGTACTGTGTATCAATGAAGTTGTACTTTCTTAATCCTCTCCGTGCCTACTGGTGCACAAGGCAGAAACAGAACCTAGAGGTAGGACATGTACTCGCATGTACTGTGTATCAATGAAGTTGTACTTTCTTAATCCTCTCCGTGCCTACTGGCGCACAAGGCAGAAACAGAACCTAGAGGTAGGACATGCACTCACATGTACTGTGTATCAATGAAGTTGTACTTTCTTAAACCTCTCCGTGCCTACTGGCGCACAAGGCAGAAACAGAACCTAGAGGTAGGACATGCACTCACATGTACTGTGTATCAATGAAGTTGTACTTTCTTAATCCTCTCCATGCCTACTGGCACACAAGGCAGAAACAGAACCTAGAGGTAGGACATGCACTCGCATGTACTGTGTATCAATGAAGTTGTACTTTCTTAATCCTCTCCGTGCGTACTGGCGCACAAGGCAGAAACAGAACCTAGAGGTAGGACATGCACTCGCATGTACTGTGTATCAATGAAGTTGTACTTTCTTAATCCTCTCCGTGCCTACTGGCGCACAAGGCAGAAACAGAACCTAGAGGTAGGACATGCACTCGCATGTACTGTGTATCAATGAAGTTGTACTTTCTTAATCCTCTCCGTGCCTACTGGCGCACAAGGCAGAAACAGAAACTAGAAACTAGAGGTAGGACATGCACTCGCATGTACTGTGTATCAATGAAGTTGTACTTTCTTAATCCTCTCCGTGCCTACTGGCGCACAAGGCAGAAACAGAAACTAGAAACTAGAGGTAGGACATGCACTCGCATGTACTGTGTATCAATGAAGTTGTACTTTCTTAAACCTCTCCGTGCCTACTGGCGCACAAGGCAGAAACAGAAACTAGAGGTAGGACATGCACTCGCATGTACTGTGTATCAATGAAGTTGTACTTTCTTAATCCTCTCCGTGCCTACTGGCGCACAAGGCAGAAACAGAAACTAGAAACTAGAGGTAGGACATGCACTCGCATGTACTGTGTATCAATGAAGTTGTACTTTCTTAAACCTCTCCGTGCCTACTGGCACACAAGGCAGAAACAGAAACTAGAAACTAGAGGTAGGACATGCACTCGCATGTACTGTGTATCAATGAAGTTGTACTTTCTTAAACCTCTCCGTGCCTACTGGCGCACAAGGCAGAAACAGAACCTAGAGGTAGGACATGCACTTGCATGTACTGTGTATCAATGAAGTTGTACTTTCTTAATCCTCTCCGTGCCTACTGGCGCACAAGGCAGAAACAGAACCTAGAGGTAGGACATGCACTCACATGTACTGTGTATCAATGAAGTTGTACTTTCTTAATCCTCTCCGTGCCTACTGGCGCACAAGGCAGAAACAGAACCTAGAGGTAGGACATGCACTCGCATGTACTGTGTATCAATGAAGTTGTACTTTCTTAATCCTCTCCGTGCCTACTGGCGCACAAGGCAGAAACAGAACCTAGAGGTAGGACATGCACTCGCATGTACTGTGTATCAATGAAGTTGTACTTTCTTAAACCTCTCCGTGCCTACTGGCGCACAAGGCAGAAACAGAACCTAGAGGTAGGACATGCACTCACATGTACTGTGTATCAATGAAGTTGTACTTTCTTAATCCTCTCCATGCCTACTGGCGCACAAGGCAGAAACAGAACCTAGAGGTAGGACATGCACTCACATGTACTGTGTATCAATGAAGTTGTACTTTCTTAATCCTCTCCATGCCTACTGGCGCACAAGGCAGAAACAGAACCTAGAGGTAGGACATGCACTCACATGTACTGTGTATCAATGAAGTTGTACTTTCTTAATCCTCTCCGTGCCTACTGGTGCACAAGGCAGAAACAGAACCTAGAGGTAGGACATGCACTCACATGTACTGTGTATCAATGAAGTTGTACTTTCTTAATCCTCTCCGTGCCTACTGGCGCACAAGGCAGAAACAGAACCTAGAGGTAGGACATGCACTCGCATGTACTGTGTATCAATGAAGTTGTACTTTCTTAATCCTCTCCATGCCTACTGGCACACAAGGCAGAAACAGAACCTAGAGGTAGGACATGCACTCACATGTACTGTGTATCAATGAAGTTGTACTTTCTTAATCCTCTCCGTGCCTACTGGCGCACAAGGCAGAAACAGAACCTAGAGGAAGGACATGCACTCACATGTACTGTGTATCAATGAAGTTGTACTTTCTTAATCCTCTCCGTGCCTACTGGCGCACAAGGCAGAAACAGAACCTAGAGGAAGGACATGCACTCACATGTACTGTGTATCAATGAAGTTGTACTTTCTTAATCCTCTCCGTGCCTACTAGCACACAAGGCAGAAACAGAACCTAGAGGTAGGACATGCACTCGCATGTACTGTGTATCAATGAAGTTGTACTTTCTTAATCCTCTCCGTGCCTACTGGCGCACAAGGCAGAAACAGAACCTAGAGGTAGGACATGCACTCGCATGTACTGTGTATCAATGAAGTTGTACTTTCTTAATCCTCTCCGTGCCTACTGGCGCACAAGGCAGAAACAGAACCTAGAGGAAGGACATGCACTCACATGTACTGTGTATCAATGAAGTTGTACTTTCTTAATCCTCTCCGTGCCTACTGGCGCACAAGGCAGAAACAGAACCTAGAGGTAGGACATGCACTCGCATGTACTGTGTATCAATGAAGTTGTACTTTCTTAATCCTCTCCGTGCCTACTGGCGCACAAGGCAGAAACAGAACCTAGAGGAAGGACATGCACTCACATGTACTGTGTATCAATGAAGTTGTACTTTCTTAATCCTCTCCGTGCCTACTGGCGCACAAGGCAGAAACAGAACCTAGAGGAAGGACATGCACTCGCATGTACTGTGTATCAATGAAGTTGTACTTTCTTAATCCTCTCCGTGCCTACTGGCACACAAGGCAGAAACAGAACCTAGAGGTAGGACATGCACTCGCATGTACTGTGTATCAATGAAGTTGTACTTTCTTAATCCTCTCCATGCCTACTGGCACACAAGGCAGAAACAGAAACTAGAAACTAGAGGTAGGACATGCACTCGCATGTACTGTGTATCAATGAAGTTGTACTTTCTTAATCCTCTCCGTGCCTACTGGCACACAAGGCAGAAACAGAAACTAGAAACTAGAGGTAGGACATGCACTCGCATGTACTGTGTATCAATGAAGTTGTACTTTCTTAAACCTCTCCGTGCCTACTGGCGCACAAGGCAGAAACAGAAACTAGAGGTAGGACATGCACTCGCATGTACTGTGTATCAATGACTTTCTTAATCCTCTCCGTGCCTACTGGCGCACAAGGCAGAAACAGAAACTAGAAACTAGAGGTAGGACATGCACTCGCATGTACTGTGTATCAATGAAGTTGTACTTTCTTAAACCTCTCCGTGCCTACTGGCACACAAAGAACGAAACAGAAACTAGAGGTAGGACATGCACTCGCATGTACTGTGTATCAATGAAGTTGTACTTTCTTAAACCTCTCCGTGCCTACTGGCGCACAAGGCAGAAACAGAACCTAGAGGTAGGACATGCACTTGCATGTACTGTGTATCAATGAAGTTGTACTTTCTTAATCCTCTCCGTGCCTACTGGCGCACAAGGCAGAAACAGAACCTAGAGGTAGGACATGCACTCGCATGTACTGTGTATCAATGAAGTTGTACTTTCTTAAACCTCTCCGTGCCTACTGGCGCACAAGGCAGAAACATAACCTAGAGGTAGGACATGCACTCACATGTACTGGTTATCAATGAAGTTGTACTTTCTTAATCCTCTCCGTGCCTACTGGCGCACAAGGCAGAAACAGAACCTAGAGGTAGGACATGCACTCGCATGTACTGTGTATCAATGAAGTTGTACTTTCTTAATCCTCTCCGTGCCTACTGGCGCACAAGGCAGAAACAGAACCTAGAGGTAGGACATGCACTCGCATGTACTGTGTATCAATGAAGTTGTACTTTCTTAAACCTCTCCGTGCCTACTGGCGCACAAGGCAGAAACAGAACCTAGAGGTAGGACAGGCACTCACATGTACTGTGTATCAATGAAGTTGTACTTTCTTAATCCTCTCCGTGCCTACTGGCGCACAAGGCAGAAACAGAACCTAGAGGTAGGACATGCACTCGCATGTACTGTGTATCAATGAAGTTGTACTTTCTTAATCCTCTCCGTGCCTACTGGCGCACAAGGCAGAAACAGAACCTAGAGGTAGGACATGCACTCACATGTACTGTGTATCAATGAAGTTGTACTTTCTTAATCCTCTCCGTGCCTACTGGCACACAAGGCAGAAACAGAACCTAGAGGTAGGACATGCACTCGCATGTACTGTGTATCAATGAAGTTGTACTTTCTTAATCCTCTCCGTGCCTACTGGCGCACAAGGCAGAAACAGAACCTAGAGGTAGGACATGCACTCACATGTACTGTGTATCAATGAAGTTGTACTTTCTTAATCCTCTCCGTGCCTACTGGCACACAAGGCAGAAACAGAACCTAGAGGTAGGACATGCACTCGCATGTACTGTGTATCAATGAAGTTGTACTTTCTTAATCCTCTCCGTGCCTACTGGCACACAAGGCAGAAACAGAACCTAGAGGTAGGACATGCACTCGCATGTACTGTGTATCAATGAAGTTGTACTTTCTTAATCCTCTCCGTGCCTACTGGCACACAAGGCAGAAACAGAACCTAGAGGTAGGACATGCACTCACATGTACTGTGTATCAATGAAGTTGTACTTTCTTAATCCTCTCCGTGCCTACTGGCGCACAAGGCAGAAACAGAACCTAGAGGTAGGACATGCACTCACATGTACTGTGTATCAATGAAGTTGTACTTTCTTAATCCTCTCCGTGCCTACTGGCACACAAGGCAGAAACAGAACCTAGAGGTAGGACATGCACTCGCATGTACTGTGTATCAATGAAGTTGTACTTTCTTAATCCTCTCCGTGCCTACTGGCACACAAGGCAGAAACAGAACCTAGAGGTAGGACATGCACTCACATGTACTGTGTATCAATGAAGTTGTACTTTCTTAATCCTCTCCGTGCCTACTGGCACACAAGGCAGAAACAGAACCTAGAGGTAGGACATGCACTCACATGTACTGTGTATCAATGAAGTTGTACTTTCTTAATCCTCTCCGTGCCTACTGGCACACAAGGCAGAAACAAGACTTCTCCACTTCTGTTGGTATGCAGCTTGTTTGGCAGTCTGGCTCCAGCTTAAGTGTATTTCATGTAATTCCCCCTTTAGTTTTCCTTCAGGTTGTTTTTGGTCATCCTCATTTTTCTTTGGGTGTCCACCTCAACGTTGTTTTCACTATATTGTCATCTTTTCGTAAAATTTGGCCAATCCATCTCTGTCTTCTTGTGGTGAGCAAGTCATCCATGTTAATTTATGCAGTTAGTTTCAGAAGTTCTTTGTTGGAAATCTTTTGTGGCCAGAATATTTGCATGATGTTTCGAAGGCATGTTGTATGGTTGAAAATTGTTTCAGATCTGTTTCAGTCATACGCCAGCATTTTGAACCATACTGTACTAGAGTGGACAGATCAGTAAGCTGGCTTTGTGTTGACTGTTCTACTGTGTTGCAGGTGCTCCGAGAGTTCTGCCAGTTGATCGACAGCTCGTCATCCTTCCGTGCATACCGACAAGCCTTGGCAGAGACAGAGGCCCCCTGCATCCCGTACATGTAAGCACACACCCCTGTAATGCTCATATATAAATGTACTAATGTTATGCACATATCTAAATGTTATGTAAGCACTATACACATCATTATCATTACCCTGAATAACATCTAAATACCACCCGTTGCACATTCCCCCACACAGCAAGCTACTGCATCTACTGATGCCGGTGTTGTCTGTTCACAGTGGACTGGTGCTTCAAGATCTGACGTTTGTCCATATTGGAAACCCGGATGTACTTCTCTCTGACGACTGTGTCAACTTTGCCAAGAGATGGCAGCAGTTCCAGATCCTTGACAACATGCGCCGCTTCAAGAAGTGGTGAGTCAAGTCAACCTCAACATAGCATCTTACACATGAGGACACATGAGGACACATGTTTGGGTGGTTGTTTCTTTAGCTGTGAGTAAACACAGCAACTTATCCCTTGTCATTTTTAAGTATACCCCTAGCAATTTTATGTAAAGTGCCAAAGTGCATTTTTATTTGTCTTCAGGTGCTATATAAATTCCTATTATCATAAAATGTATGTTTCTCTATAATAGCTCTTCATCTTGTTGCTAGTATCTGTAGAAAATTAATATTTACCATCAGCATATGCTTTAGAAATAAGTACAAGTTTTAATATTTTGTACTCATTGTGTTCCTATTACACAGCTTATTCTTATTAAACAACTTATTCTTATTACACAACTTATTCTTATTACACAACTTATTCTTTTTACACTTCTTATTCTTATTACACAACTTATTCTTTTTACACAACTTATTCTTATTACACAAATTTTTCATTATTACTCAGCTTATTCTTTTTACATAACTTATTCTTATTACACAACTTATTCTTTTTACACAACTTAGTCTTATTACACAACTTTTTCTTGTTACACAACTTATTCTTTTTACACAACTTAGTCTCATTACACATCTTATTCTTATTACACAACTTATTCTTTTTACACAACTTAATCTTATTTATTACACAACTTTTTCTTGTTAGACAACTTAGTTTCATTACACAACTTATTCTTATTACACAACTTATCCTGTTTATACAACTTATTCTTATTACACAACTTATTCTTTTTACACAACTTAGTCTTTTTACACAACTTATTCTTATTACACAACTTATTCTTTTTACACAAATTATTCTTATTAAACAACTTATTTTTTTTACACAATTTAGTTTCATTACACAACTTATTCTTATTACACAACTTATTTTTTTTACACAACTTAGTCTCATTACACATCTTATTCTTATTACACAACTTATTCTTATTAGACAACTTATTCTTTTTACACTTCTTATTCTTATTACACAATTTATTCTTTTTACACAACTTATTCTTTTTACACAACTTATTCTTTTTACACAACTTATTCTTTTTACACCACTTATTCTAATTACCCAACTTATTCTTTTTACACAAATTATTCTTATTAAAAAACTTTTTTTTTTACACAACTTAGTTTCATTACACAACTTATTCTTATTACACAACTTATCCTGTTTATACAACTTATTCTTATTACACAACTTATTCTTTTTACACAACTTAGTCTCATTACACATCTTATTCTTATTACACAACTTATTCTTATTAGACAACTTATTCTTATTAGACAACTTATACTTATTACTGTATATTTTCCCCACAATGGCTTAGACCACCACTAGTAACTGCTTCTGTGGCCTCAATTTATCAGCCTTGTGGCATTGTTTGGTCATAACCACGTCTCCCCTCTGCACTGTGGAAATATATTTGTGCACTTTTTCAGCAACTACGAATTCAAGAAGAATGACAAGATCATTGCTTACTTCAACAACTTTGATGACTACCTCTGTGAGGAATCACTTTGGCAGATCTCAGAGGCCATCAAACCACGCGGACGCACTCCCAAGAAACAACATGACTCATGAGATTGTGCAAGTGGTGTCAAGACACAACATGATTCATGAGATTGTGAAAGTGATACCAAGAAACAACTCATTAAATTGTGGTCATGATATCAAGAAGAAACATGGCTAGCAAGGTTGTGGATGTTGTGGACATAATCAACATGACTCATGAAATTGTTTATGTGATGCCAAGAAACAACATGACTCATGAGATTATCGTCATGATACCAAGAAGAAACATGACTCACAAGGATGTGGAGGTTGTGAACATAAGCATCATGACTCATGAGATTGTAGAAATAGATCTTAGAATCGTGATATTGTCTTAGTGATACAAGAAACCAGCATAATATATGAAATTCTGATAGTGGTGTTTAGATGGAACATGGAATAGGAATGATAATATATTGGTGATGAGACTGGTGTTGATGTCATGAAGCATCATGACACAAGACTGGTGTTGATGACATGAAGCAACATGACCCACAAGACTTTGGTGTTGTTGTCATGAAGCAACATGACCCACAAGACTATGGTGTTGATGTCATGGAGCAACATGCAACTGTGGTGTTGAGACTGGTGTTGATGTCAGGAAGCAATATGACCCACAAGACCAGTGTTGATGTCATGAAGCAACATGACCCACAAGATCATGGTATTGATGTCATTAAGCGACATGACCCTCAAGACTGTGGCATTGATGTCATGAAGCAATATGACCCACAAGACTGTTATTGATGACATGAAGCAACATGACCCACAAGACTTTGGTGTTGATGTCATGAAGCAACATGACACACAAGACTGTGGTGTTGATGTCATGAACCAGCATGTCCCATGAGATTGGTGTTGATGTCATGAAGCGACTTGACCCACTAGACTGGTGTTCATGTCATGAAGCGACATGATCCACAATACTGGTGTTAATGTTATGAAGTAACATGACCCACAAGGCTATGGTGTTGATGTCATGAAGCAATATGAAACTGTGGTGTTGATGTCATGAAGCGATATTACTCATGAGACTGGTGTTGATGTCACGAAGCAACATGACCCACAAGACTGAGGTGTTGATGTCATGAAGTGACATGACCCACAAGACTGGCATTGATGTCATGAAGCAACATGAGACTGGTGTTGATGTCATGAACCAACATGTTCCATGAGACTGTGGTGTTGAAGTCATGAAGCGACATGACCCACAAGACTGGTGTTCATGTCATGAAGCAACATGACCCATAAGACTGGTCTTGGGGGGAGGTGCATGCCGAAACAAGGAAACTACTATTGAGACTTGTACATATGACAAATAATCAAATGTGATAGACATGCAGCAAAGGTTATAAAAGAGATTTGTTGGCATTCTACATACTTATTTGTAGTGAGGAGAGGAGATATAGATGAAAGATGAACTGTGCACCAAACATATGAACTGTGCACCAAACATATGAACTGTTCACCAGACATATGAACTGTGCACCAGACATATGAACTGTGCACCAGACATATGAACTGTGCACCAAACATATGAACTGTTCACCAAACATATGCAGGAACTCAGAAGTGATGCATTTTCTGTAACTTCAATTATCTGCCAACTGTTATGCCTGATATATTTTATGTTTTAATACCCTATTTGCATTTGCTATGAATCGTAGGTTTTGTTGTGTCAAATATGTGTATAGGGTATACAGTTACAACTGTTTTTAAACCTTTGTGGTTTTACTGTACATATCCAAGAATATGTATCATAATGAATCAGCATTTTTGTTTTTTATAACCACATCTATATACACCTATATTATCACCCATAGAAGATGTTTTACAAAAATGGCTCTCCATCGGGGTGCTGTTTCATTACGATGTTCAATTACATTTGCACAGCAACATAAAAACTCATTTATAACTCAAAAAAATACAGTTAAATTAAAGGGTCAGTTGCAATAGTTCATAGTTTTAGTGCAACTATATTGTATTATAATATATAAAGAGAAGATTACATGTGGCAGTATGGCTCACTTTAACAGGGTTTTATGTGAATTAAAAGGGTTCTAAAAAATCTTGTTAATAATGAAAAAATTATGCAATTACAATATAACCCAATCTGCAATCATATAGTCACTCTGACTTGGTACTTCTCAAATGTAGGCACAATGGTAAGAAGCAGAACCATTATACCATAAATTTGTTTGCTAGTCTCATTTCAAATTAATTTTGTGAAAAATCAAACCTACCAAATATCTACCAAGTACTTCTTCCTCATTGAAAGCTCAGACAGGGACTCCAGGGACTCCAGGGACTCATATGGAGGTCGTTGTGCGCCACAGATCCTCCAGTAGGCCATAGATCTTTTCTTTCACTGGAGTTTCTGTAGGCCACGTTGCCTTCCTCTCTTTTTAGTGTGTAGTACGATCTAGCAGGAGGTTTCCCACTGGAGCCATGTCACAAGGACACATGTCACTGGAGCCATGTCACAAGGACACATGTCACTGGAGCCATGTCACAAGGACACGTCACTGGAGACATCCACTGCAACAAGCTAGCTTGTTTGTGCAACTTTTATTTGTAGTTTTTTTGTGAAGTCATCAGACAAACTATTAAATTACTTAATGTTTGGGCAAACATTAATTAAAGTGATAATGGAAATGCTGAAAACTCAGTCACGCCCATAATCGGCATTGACCCGCAGTGTTTACCATTTTTGATATCAACTGCAGATGTTACATAAACCATTCACACATATTTGGACATCAACAAATGGAATTTGTGATAGGCTAAATCAGTTGAGGATGTTTGAGAAATGTCGAGAAATTTTATTATTTGAATGTTATCTCCCAAGATCCTCCAAAACACAGCCGTCATTTAATATTGGCTGTAAAATTGTAGATACTAATAACCTACTTGTTATTAGTGATCTAGGTAACTTCCAATTGAGGTACAGCTCCAGGAAAACCAAACCAAACAATGCTGTGTACTATTTAATGGCATGATTCATTGACAATTATTATTGGATTTGTATGGTAAAAATCCATGCCCTGCCTTGCAGTTTGTAGACTTTTTATTGTTTAAGCAGGGCGTTTATACGATAAACAATTTATGGCACTGTTGCAATATTGTTTTGTAAATGTTTTGTTTTATGTTAAGGAAATAATGAACAAATGTTTTGTAGTAGAATGTATATTACATACTTTATTATGCATAAAAGAAGGCATTTCATATCATCAATATGAACAGCTATTGTGTTATAAATGTGGTATGTTTGAAATATTGCAGCAGATGTATAAAATATGTATAGAATTATGTATAAATATAACAGAACATATAGTTCAACAATGTGATTTGGACAAAATCAACGTTTTATCTTGCAAACCAAATGAAGCAAACCAGTTGAAATGTTAGAGATTTTGAAATAACAAAACTGAAATTTATGTGTTTATATATATATATATATATATATGTGTGTGTGTACATTGATGGATCCATCATGACATTTTACCTAGCAACTTCAGCAGGTCCGCCAAGCTTTCAATAAACATGGCCGCAATAGTAACGCTGCCACTCCAGCATGTGTCATTTAATTTTTGGCTTTATGTATGCAGAGGTGTGATCGAAAGTCTGAACTGCTGGCAAATGTGTGCCACCCCAGAACATAAGTTGACATTGCGCGCTTTGGTGCAAACATAGGTGTGTTTAGTTATTGTTTCCATTGGGCTCATTATGACATGGGGCGACCAGGGAACTGTTTTGGGAGCGGCAGAAAGCTAATTCAGGGTATTTTTAAACTCGGGTTATAGCAGCCGAGACAATGTCACACGTTCATTTGTTATAATGATGTGATGTCACTCTGGATCCATCAACTGTAAATGTTCTACCATTTGATAAAGGAATATTCAAGAAGACAAAGTGCATTTAAATTTGTAAATATGTGTAGAGAAAACAAACATAAGTGTGTAAAACGGAATTGCAATATTTGTCATAACTCATCATATGCATGTTTGTACTGTACACTTCTTGGTTAAATAAGAAGTGACGTTCTAACAGTTCAGTAGAATAAAGCAATGAAGTAGTTGGAAACCCAAACATTTACATGTTCACTGGTGTTTTCTGTTTTAACTAATTAAAACCAAAATTAATAAATTTTCAGGTGGCACACTTTGTTGAGATTGTGACTTTCTTGTCTGTTCGACCTGCAATTGTTGATTTAGTTGTTGGTGATTTGAGCTGTCCTGCCCAGCTTTCTGTTTTGTCCGAGTTTGGTTCATGGCTTGAGTTGCGATGGGTATTTGCGTTTTTAGTTAACAAAGTTGTACTAATATATATATATATATATAATATTAGGGTGGTCCAAGAATGTAAACGACAAATGTCAAGTCTTACATTTGGTGCCATTGGCAGGAAAAACCATGCCAAAGTACAGTGCCTATTTGAATAACATTTAGAGGTACCTCCATCATTTAGAGGTACCTTCATTTAGAGGTACCTCAATTTAGAGGTACCTCCATCATTTTGAAGTTTTGTCACTAGATCTTCATAAACCCTCCCCCCACCCTAGGTCTTCAGATGTCTTCAATTTGTTTTATGTGATTAAAAGATCTTTTCCAAATACCCAAAGTTTAGCTTCCTACTGCTAATAGTTTCAGAGAAAAATTATTTTGTGACCTTAGGTGCATGTTACTCATTTTTGCTTAAAACATACTGGCGTCATCATTTTGGCAAAGTTTGAGGTCCAATAACTCAGTAATGAGTAGGGCAATTTTCTGATCCACAGACAGAACATCCGCTTTGACTTCATTCATACATAAGCCTGAACTCTTTCTTGTAAAAAGCAAATAACAAACAATTATCAATCACACCAAAGCACACGGACAAGATATATGACAAGTATCTTTACTCTGTGAAATAACCTTCTCATCTGAAATGTCACACTGCAAACCTTCTAGCATTAACACAGCTGAATTTTGCAGCACGCTGAATACATAAGTCAGCACATTTTCACAATTCTTCTGTAAGTCGTAAACCACTGCCAGTACAGCAGTTGATAGGTGCATCATTAGCCCTTCAGTTCAAACAATCCTTAGTTTGTCAGTGTAGTGTTCTCCATGGCAACGGGGGCGTCTTGGGCAAGTGTGGGCACAGGAGCCTTGTTCTGAAAGGACAAGACGCCCAAGAAACATCAACATGTGTCATTTCATCATCATTTGTGAGGGTCAATGACAACAGATGACAACAGATGACAACAGCGTTCCCATAGGACATTATGACATTTCTTTGGCTCCTTTGAAAATTTGCCCTACGATTTTCTTTAAACTTTCACAGCACGTTAAATGTCGTTTAACTTGCTTCCTATGTAAAATGAGTGAAAACTATTTTTTTAAACATTCGCATACCAGCAAATCTCAAACTAAATCTTATTTTGATGACAAGAACTGCAATAATTCATGTGAAGTATAAAGGCTATAATCATGCTATTGTCAGAAATTGTATGTTACAATAGATTGTCTTTATGTGAAATCTAATCCAATAATTTTGCCAGTTGTATAATGATGCCACTTTGATGTGCATTGCCACTTACCAAGTTGTATAATGATGCCACTTTGATGTGCATTGCCACTTACCAAGTTGTATAATGATGCCACTTTGATGTGCATTGCCACTTACCAAGTTGTATAATGATGCCACTTTGATGTGCATTGCCACTTACCAAGCTAGTTGATCTTTCACACAGCATTTCGTAAGCCCAGTAGTGGATCTGAAGGACATTAATGGAAGAACAGTAAGGCACTGAGGTGATGATGATGATGTATTTGTTTCACGTCTGTACAAAAGAGACCATCCGCTGGTTATAGTGCTCGTAAAATAGAGCAGTCACACGTGCATAATTACTGGTTTTGTGAAAAATTTTAATAAATGCACAAAATAAATTACCATATGACTGCTTTCCGATAGAAATTTGGCTTCTAGGACCTCAAAACATGACACTGTATCATTTAACCTCAGACCCCCCTGCCCCCTACGTCAAACTTTTAATTATGCAACGTAAAACTGCCTGAATGTGCTTAAGTTATCGCTCTTATGAATTGTGATAAGAAAATAATTGGTTTTGTGAAAAAGAAAAAAGTACTACACCAAATCAGCTACTAACCCCCCATGACACCAATTTTGTGTACTGTCTTACATGTTTTGCGGTGATCCCCTTATTATTTGCAGTGATCCCCTTATTATTTGCAGTGATCCCTTATTATTTGCGGTGATCCCCTTATTATTTGCAGTGATCCCCTTATTATTTGCAGTGATCCCTTATTATTTGCAGTGATCCCTTATTATTTGCAGTGATCCCTTATTATTTGCAGTGATCCCCTTATTATTTGCAGTGATCCCCTTATTATTTGCAGTGATCCCATTATTATTTGCAGTGATCCCCTTATTATTTGCAGTGATTCCCTTATTATTTGTGTGCCTGGTCATTTGAAGGTTTTACTTTTACATCAACATGACTAAGTCATTATTACCGAGACTGAATTAAATTATGCTTGACAGATTTATGTAATCATCACTGTTTACCACTCGTAACCCCTCAACGGATTTTAATGGTTCAATTTCTATAATTATGGTGTTCATCTTTACAGTTTTGTTGAAGTATCAGTCTTGGCGGGGTTTGAATGACAGAGGTAGACAATATGTGTTTACAATTACCTACCGGCAGTTGCCTAGGAATGGCTAGGCCCTGAATTCTCTTCAGTGTACCAAAGTCTGGACTGTCGATGTTGATCACCTGTAAACAAGACAGGATCACATGAAACTTGTACATTGGACACAGCTGCAAGGAATTCTTTTGTATAAAATGCAATTTCTAAATGCACTTTCAACTTCCACCAAAGATGTTAGATTTTACCAATCTGCAGGGGTTGCTTCTGTCTTTCTCATATCCAGTCGTCAACAAATGTAATCTAGATTGGATATAACATCTATTCACTCGCATAAATAACAGTAAATGGTTGGAAGAAATTATCTGCCAAATGTCAACAGTATGAATATGTTGAGGTTGAATATTACACTCGGGTACAAAAGTAAAAAATTTATGACATTAAATACAATAAATTCATAGAGCATTTATGAAATAAACAACACAAGTCCAATGTAACGGTAAGAAAAATTTAATGGGAATAATGGGAATGTGAGCTCATCTTATCACGCAGCCACTATGGGGAACAAGAATAATGGGAATGTGAGCTCTACTTATCACGCAGCCACTATGGGGAACAAGAATAATGGGAATGTGAGCTCTACTTATCACGCAGCCACTATGGGGAACAAGAATAATGGGAATGTGAGCTCTACTTATCACGCAGCCACTATGGGGGACAAGAATAATGGGAATGTGAGCTCTACTTATCACGCAGCCACTATGGGAACAAGAATAATGGGAATGTGAGCTCTACTTATCACGCAGCCACTATGGGGAACAAGAATAATGTGAGCTCTACAATACAAACCAGATATAATAGTGAGCCTCTGCATACAAATAAAGTATGTGATATAATATAAAAAGGTGTAAGCATAAAACAAACAAACAATACAATATTGACATAAAAGTATCAATACCACTTGGTTATGTACAATATATATATATATATATTTTATTAATATTAATTACTATATAGGTACCCCTTAGAAGCACTTAATTCTTATACACACGGATACATAATACACAGCCATGTGCCGTAACTAACGAACTCACCGCTGTCACATTGTATCTAGAGATGTGCTGTGTTGAGGACATTAGAGGACCGCGTGTGATGTCAATGTGGTCTCCCATCCTGTAGATAGTCACTGAGCTGCCAGTGGGAGACTGGGCTGCTATTGCGGGGATCTGCAACGTCTTGAACCTAGACAGGGAAACACTGGGTACAGTGTGTATTAGCACTAGATTTTTTATCACCCGCAAACTGTGGTTTCATTCTTAACGATTGGTTATGGTAGTTTATATATAGTATTGTCAGTCCATTCAGTTGTATCAATAAGTAACTGGCTACAGGCAGTGGTGGATTTATGTGAATAGTTTTCACCCAGTCATTGCAGCATGGCTGAATTCTTCCCAGAGAAGTTGAGTTGATGTTGAAATAACACATCTGCCATGGGGCAGGGTAGTGTTTTCATACAACTTGCAGGCCAACAATTTTGTGTGTTACTTACAACGTAAGTACATGTATACTTTGATGTTGTTTGGGGTCATACACCAGATTTACCTGTTGTCTTGAAACATTTTGAGTACCACAGAGCTGTCAACGTCAAGTCGTTCAAATCTGGTGTCATTATGCTGCAACTTCGCCCCGATGCGACTCAAACAGTTCAACTCTGCCTGAAAACAACACAACAGACTTACACTACACCGAAAACCTTGAGAACCCGAGTTCAACAACACGTCAAAACCAGTGATGTTAGGGAGTCTAAAATTGGTTTACAATATCAAGTCGTCAATAGTTGAATAAGTTTGCTGAGGAACTAAGGACGGTAGCAATCCACAAACATTTTATTTTTTAAATGCCAATCAAATGCAGACATAATTGTTTAAATAAGTATTATTGTTAGATTCTGCACTTAATATATAGTTTTATAGTATGAATGAATGAATGAAGTTTATTTCAACACAAACAAACAAGGCAGACAATTAATTGAGTTATATAAAAACAAAATATTTGAATTTTTTTATTGATAAAATGTTTTTTATTTTTGTTCAAATCATTGAGAGAATTGACTTTAGTTGTTAGATCTGGTAAGGCTCAAAATAGTGGATATCCAAAAATGTAAACACTTTATGGGGTCAAGGCCGATCATGGGTGTGACTTCCAAAGCAATTTCACCAAGTGTGAAATTGGTGAGTTTTCAGCGTTTCCATTTCAATTAATGTTTGACCAAACATCAAGTAGTTTAAACAGTTTGTCTGATGATTTCACCAAAGTGACATACAAAAGTGGCACAGACGGGCTAGCATGTTGCAGTGGATTCTAGGAAGGTTTGATTTTTTACAAAATGAATTTGAATTGAGATTAGCGAAAAAATTAAATTGAGGCTGCACCTTTAACAAGCCACCAACTAGCTACACTCACCGATGTCGGCTTCCAATCGGGTAACTTGAGATCCGCATCATAAACAAAGCTGCCACTTCGAACTGAAAAACCAAGTAATTAAACTAGTTATTTCCAGCTAGGGAGGAACTATTGACAATGCTAGTGTGAATTAGTATTAGTGGTGTTAACAATTGATATTTGGTTTTTGCACTCATTTACGATTCTGTAATTATTGTTTTGTGTTTACAATTTCAATCAGTGTTTAAGAATATTTGTTACATCGCAATACCAATGACTCACACTTTATGTTCACACACGTAGAATGATCCATTATTATTCATAATATCAGTGTTAGTTAGTTAGTTAATGAAGTAGAAGTAACTATATAACTGTCATGGTAGCCTGTACGCCAACGATCATTCAGGTTTTAGTGCTGGTCTCCGTGGATCAATCAACATTTTATTTACAATTGTTATACATTATAACTGCATTCTTATGTTCATGATCTGATTTTAATATATATTATATTATACATATATATTTATATAAATAAACTTCTATAGCGCTTATATCATCAGGAACCTGAGCTCATGGGTGCAACAAAACAGAATCATTAAGCATAATCATGAACAGAAGCGTGCAAATCTCATTAACAGAATGAAGGACCATCAAAAATTGATGGTAGAAACGCAATTTTGAATGTTTTCAAAGTGGTGTGGACTTCATTCCTGATCCTAGGCGCAGCAACAAAAAAGCATGTTTGCCCAAGTTAAGATTTAGGAACAACAAGTTGTTGTGAAATGGATGATCTGAGCTGCCTAGGGATATTTGAAAGATGCAGGAGACTAACCAAGTAGGGTGGTTGTTATGTAGATAGAGCACGATATGTAAGAGTGCATAGTTTGAATTTGATAAGAAACAGGAAGCCAGTGTAACTGTTTAAGTAGTGGTAGTGATGGCGAAAAACGAGGCACCCTGAATACAACATGTGCAAGACAATTTTGTATGCGTTGGGGTTTAGCCAAGTTTCTTTTAGCAATGTTATTTAGTAGTGAATTGCAATCGTTGAGGTGATGACTAATTAGTGCTGTTGATATTGTTTTATATATATATATATATATATATATATATATATATATATATATATATATATATATATATATATATATATAAAACAATATCAAATATATATATATATATATATATCTTACTTACTACAACTACTAGTAAGAAGATGACAGACAACAGACAGGCAGCTGTCACTCACCATTGGGTCGAGGGAAACTGCATAACTCAACATGAATGTCATCCTTGAAGGCTCGCTCAAGGATGTAGCCAAGGATAAACGAACACGACCTCCAGAACACCTGCAGCACAGACAGGGCACGTTTCTTTTTTTTCTTTTTTTATACTGAAGTTCAGGGGCCTGGTGGTACCATCAAAAGATGAAAAGTGGCCCAAAGTTCAGGGGCCTGGTGGTACCATCAAAAGATGAAAAGTGGCCCAAAGTTCAGGGGCCTGGTGGTACCATCAAAAGATGAAAAGTGGCCCAAAGCAAAGCTTAGCAACATTGCACTAAAAACGAGATAAAACATGGATGGATCAATAAAAATATATACAAAAGAAAAAAAAAAATAAGTAAAATTATTTATCTATCTATCTGGTGGCCATGGTAACCAAGAAAAAACACTACGCCCTACAAGATCTTTGGCTTTGCAACTTAGAATATGACATAACAAAACTCCTTTCCCATGTTATTAATCAACCTTAGAATTAGTTATAATATACTCCACAACTGAGGGCTTAGTGATCATCAATCCCTTGTCAGCAATATCATCACTGGTTGGCTGGAGCCAGTGTCAGATAGAATATGGACCCCCATAGAAAACGGACCCCCCCGGGGGTTTGTCAAACATTAGCTGAGAAGTTAATTTATATTTTTATTGATGGTGTGCAAAGTTATCACGCAATTTGTTTACTATGAATATCAAATGTTGTTCTTGTTCTGTGTAATTAACTGGTGGACAATGCATAGATAAGATTTATTTGTATTTATGTGTATTTAGCCGAGAAGACAAAAAAGATTTATTTATGTATTAGTTATGTTTATTAAAACATCCCAACAAATGGGAGAGACACAAGATTAATATTCACACGTATAGCAATTTATAGCATACAAACTCAATGATGACTGGCATTTTAATGTAAAGGGTGGTTAAAATAAATAAAAAAATTCATAGGAATGATGGTTCTGACATTCAGGTTACAATCTGCAGAGTGCATTATATTATCTGATCAATGTTGCACTTTTTCAATCAGGGGGTCCACATTCTATGGGGGTCCAAATTCTACAATAGAATACGGACCCCTGGATCCTATTTTTACGGAGGTCCAAATTCTATCTGACACCAGAGCATTGACAGAAATGTTGGTTGTTCTTTAGGGATGGAAGGTCAGTCACTTCAACATCAAGGTTTTCATAGATCAGTTTGGTGTACGTTTTTCTTTTTTCTCTCTGTGATCTTGCCAGGAGTGGGTGTCCACTGCCATGAGTGGGTGTCCATTGCCATGAGTGGGTGTCCACTGCCATGAGTGGGTGTCCATTGCCATGAGTGGGTGTCCATTGCCATGAGTAGGTGTCCATTGCCATGAGTGGGTGTCCATTGTCATGAGTGGGTGTCCATTGCCACGAGTGGGTGTCCATTGCCACGAGTGGGTGTCCATTGTCACGAGTGGGTGTCCATTGCCACGAGTGGGTGTCCATTGTCAGGAGAGGGTGTCCATTGTCATGAGTGGGTGTCCACTGCCATGAGTGGGTGTCCATTGTCATGAGTGGGTGTCCACTGCCATGAGTGGGTGTCCACAATAATGTTTAAAGTTGGCAAAAACACAACCTTGATTTACCAAACCCTGGTCACATGATCAGCCACCATTTCCCAACTCCCAGTGCCAATACCTGATTAGGAATGTCTGGTACATCGTCTTTAAAATGTAGGAACTGGAGTTCACAGTCTTCTGTGAAGGGCTTGTGCATGTCCCATGGTTCCCCGTTTACAAGGGCAACCACAGATCTGTTCATGAGAAGTTCACCAATGTCTACAACATTAATAACAGAACAAGTGACAGTTAGTTACAGAAGTGATCTTTTGCAACATTTACTGGACAATTCTCTGCTTCTTTTTAATTAGCAAAATGTCAGTTTTTAACATACAACTGATGACATTCCCTGAATAGGTTGTTGGAACGTACTATTACAAACTTGTTGAAAAACTGTATACGACAACTCCAAATATATATTTAAATGAACGAACATCAAACAATTGCACCATTTGGAATTGAAACTTTAAATTCCTCAGAATTCACACACTATGTCAGCTAGAGTTGAAGAAAATTGGCACATCTCCTAGTGCGATACATTCATGAAACAACATCATATATGGGGCATTCCATATCAAATCAATAAAGAATTTACATGACTGTCTTCGATTTTGATGAAACTTGGTGTGTTGGTATGTATCCATGTTACCAAACAAATTTCAGTTCAATCTGACCTTCCTTTCCATAGAGGTCATCAAAGTTTGACCCGACCTTGACTACCTAACGACCTTCCAGGTGTTATAACTCCTCTCCTAGGTAACCTACAGATGTGACGTTGGTGTCATTTTAAAGCTATGACAAATGTCTATCTGTGTAGACAATTAAACACAAACAAGAATTTGAAAAACTTGTTTTTTGTTTAATCTTTGACCTGACCTAGCAAAAATAATGTAACCTCAGATTTTGTTGGTTTTTTATGTCGAAGCAAACCTATTCGGCAATAATCAGTGAAAGTTTGATCATGTGTGTTTAGAAGTTATATTGTGTTTTATAGCATACAAAGATAGACACTTGTGTCTACCTTTGTTCACTATAAAACACTAAATAATGTGGAAAACATATTTCAAAAAAGTATTACTTTTGACTTGATCTTGCAAAAGTCATGTAACCTCAGATTTTCGTAAATTTTTATATATTGCAGCACACATACCTGGCAATAATTGTTGACAATTTGAACATGCACATTCCAATACTTTGACAGCAATTCCCTTTTCTGTGACAGTGTTCAAGACCACAAATTGATAATTTTTATGTATTGTCAACAATTTATGTTCTCACCTTTTCACACAAATAATGAATGTGTGGTTTCTCTGTTCTACCGTTGAAGTCATTCCTCCAGTGCATTAGACACTTGTGCCATGTGCTCTTTCTTCAAAGTATATATTCTTCCAGTTGTTATGGTAGGGTGAGCAGTGGTTAGGATGTCCCCCATGCCTACCACATGGTTATCAGGTCGCTCGGGGTAAGTGAATGATCTGGCTGGTCCATGAGGATGGAGAAAGTTAATAGCCACCTCTCTTTCTCTCTGATTCAGGGACATGACCATTCCAAGCCACCACCATCCATACTGAACTGTGACGTAACCCTCCACCTCTTCAAACCTGATGACATGTTTTTCAGCTGTCACGGTTTCTTGTCGGGTTTGTGTACTTGTCGAGAATTGACTCACTTTTACTTTGAACAATGACACAGGACAGAAGCAATGCAACTGTCGGGTCCCGGCACTGTCCACACCTTTGCAAAGCTGCTCTCAAGCAGTTTCCCCTCGGCTTCCCAGTCTCCGACAGTGAAGTATTCAACATTTAAGGACGGAACATTTTGCTTTGCCAACTCGTACAGCTTGTGAGGTGTCTGGATCTGGTCTTAATCAGGCCTCTGTAGACTAGCCTTTGTTGCCATCCTCTTCAGTAATCCCCCAACACCATCGCACGGCCCCTTGCCATGTGAAGTGACATTAAAATGCCATTCAGCTTCAAATCCAAAGTCCACAGAATGGTGGCACAAGTTCATGAAGTTCTTACAGTTCTTGTATTGACCTGCACAACCAACTGAGAAATAGAACACTTTGTTTGGCTTCTCTCCGAACATCTCCTCGAGGAACCTCAGAAGATGTTGTTGAAACAGATGGACTGTAATGGTGTCATGTGTCAGGCAGAGACAGCAACACATGACACATACTTTGACACTCCGTTCTCCAACCAGTAACAAACAAATGGGTGGATGGTATCTTGAGCATTGTTCTAGTGATATGACTGGACCTCATCTTGCATTACAAAAGTGAAGTTCTCAGCAAAATCACCCACAACAAGTACCTCCTTTTTACCCAGCATGTTGTCTCACAGGTCTTGATAGTATGATGCTTGTACTTTCTCAATGAAATCATGAAAGATGATATGTTGGAGACATTCAGTGAAACTTAGAATGAATTCATCAACTGACTGAGGGATGGTTTCTAATGTTAATCTGTCAGTTGCGGTCCACTTTCGGTATTCAATTTCATCAAATGCATTGAGCATTGGGCAGCAACACATGGACACTGATTGCACTTCTGGAGGAGGCAGTCCAATGAAGTATCAGGTACATATGATTTACCATAAAAATCAGGTATATAAAATGTTATTTTGATGTCTCCGCTAGCTACAGATCATCATACTATTTATACAAATATTAAGTATACCAACAGATAATTACCTAATGAGCAGACCTGGGGCCAAAGCACTCAGTACTCATGTACTCGTGTACTTTGAAATACACGTAGAAATTATGGTCATGTACTCGTGTTCAATGTACTCAGATTTTACGAGTACATTACGAATACATCCAAGTACTTTTTCAATATGATACTGTGAAAATTATTGAATTTCTTATTATCAAATCATTAACAACTACAACAATGTCAAAAAGTATTGTAGCAAATTGTATTACCTGGATATGAATCAAATGTAAAAAAAATGTATGTTCTTGCATGCATCTCAGCTGAGTTATATATGTTTTCTAATACAGGATCATTAAAAACACTTTTATTATGTCAATTCTATTCTACTCATGAATATGTACTCAGCCCCAGGTCTGCTAACAGGCAGAGAACAAAACACAGCACATTCTAGGAAGGCAGCCCCCATTTGCATACTGAAAGATCATGTGACTAATCTAGTTACCACACCACTAGAGTGACTGGAGATGAAGGTGCATTTAAAATGCCATTACTCTAAAGTATAGCAATCCGCATGATAAAACGTCCAGTGATTATTGCCAAATATGTATGCTTCAACATAAAAAAAAATCAAAGAAATCTGAGGTTACATAATTTTTGCTAGGTTTTGCTAGGTCAGGTCAAATATAAAAAAAACATGTTTTTAACATTCTTGTTTGTGTTTTACTGTCTACAGACATTTATCAGACCTTTAAAACAACACCAACATCTGTAGGTTACCTACAATAGTTATAACACCTGGAAGGTGGTTAGGTAGTCAGTCGGGTAAAACTTTGATGACCTCTATCTCTGGAAAGGAAGATCATATTGACCTAAAATTTGGGTGGGAACAATGACTCATGAACATAAACTAACACACCAAATTTCATCAAAATTGAAGGTGGTCATGTAAATTTCACTCTTTTGATTGATTTGGCACGGAATGTCCCATATATATCTTTAACATATCATATTTAAACGATTCGATATACAGCCCAGACATCTCAGTACTACTCACGCATAGCCACATTGAATGGAGTAGACAGATTTTTGTTCATCAGCAACGTGCAATCCTCGGGCGGACCATGATGCACCACCTGCACCTTCTCAATTCGGGTGATGAGCGCCATCTGCCGGGCTTTCTCTTCATTGAATAGTGCATTGCGTTTACGACATATCTCACTGTTAGTTAACTGTTTTGCTCGACTGCAAAAATCTGAAACATGTAGCAACTTGGTTTATTTTCCAGCAAAATATAATATATGTTAGAAAACAAGGAAGATGGTGTTCTTAATTTCTTTCCTGTTTTGAATGTAAATAAAAAAAATTACTAATAGACATACAGATGATATAACATGATACAAGCATGCAGTGTGCATCATCTCATAGCCCAACTCAATGAATTTATATTCACAGAGGATTTTCTTCATGTGTTTCTCCAACGTAAGCCGGAAAATGGACAACATTATTGACCATGCAAGAAAAGACTCAATGCTTGGCTTGCAGAGACCAAGTCAGTAACTGTGGTGCAGCGTAATTACAGATGGCATCATGGCAGTATGGGAAGGAACCATCGTTGAAACAAACTATGCAGAAGTAGTCGAAGAAGTTCTTGGAGACCGGCAGTGTGCTACAGCGACGGGGACCCCCCCCTGCTGGCGATGAGCTGCATCACAATCAATGACTTGGTTTCTGCAAGCCATACCATGTATCGACATTTCTCTAGCACGGTCACCATACATCGTTTTTTTGGCTGTGCTCTGCTTGCTGGAGAGAAATCTGATGAGAAAAGTGTGTAAATATAAACTCTTTGAGTTGGGTTATGCACAATATACTAAATGTGGTGCAAACTGTATTCTTGTGAGCAACGATTTTCTTCAAAGCACAACTATTGATATTACTCTCAACATAAACTCTCGAGGTTGAGAGAAAGTAATCTCAATAGTTCAAGAAAATCGTTACTCATGCATATCTACATCTACCAACTTGATGAACATTTCCACGAATGTTTGCTCGTATCTTAGTTGTTAGTTATTTCTGTATTTCAATGTATTAACAAACAGGACATGTAACTTAGGAACACTTTGTACTTAATTGGTTTGAGTACAGTTGACAAGAGAGTAACATTACAACATTCAACAAAGTCAACAATACTCAGGGTTGGATTCAACTGTAATTGCATAGTGTAATGATTACTACTGAATAATTGTAATTGATTTTAGAACACTGTAATTGTAACTGATTTTTCTTAACAATGTTATTGTACATTTATGAAGCTGTGTAATTGTAACTGACCATTGTAACTAACAATTGCAAATGAATGTTCACAAGCAGTAAGAAATTTAATGCACAAATTCACCTAAAAGTTAATAAAACCCTGCTTAAAAGTAGTGATACATCTAATCTTCCTTTTATCAAACACTGTTGTTGTACTTGTACTCAACCTACAAACTATTGTCAGTTATGAAGCATTCAGCACTGTCATTTATTTTTTAAGCGCTGTAATTGTAGTTGATTTATGTTTTTTGAAGTGATGCAACTAATTGAACGTTTAGTACATTGTGTAATTGTCTGATATATAGATATATAATATCTATTCTGATATATAGATATATAATTTGAGGCTGTACTGTCTGTATCCATGGAGAGATCAGTACACTTGCATGTAGGTTTTAATTATTTGTTTTCTTACACTGCTGACAAATGTTTAGGAATTTATTATTTAAAGTTGCCTCATATCCCGGGGCATGTAGGATCTACTCATATCAACAGATGACAATAACAAGCATACTCAATTATATGATATCAATTTGAATTACAGCATCAAAATACCCATTCAATACCGAAATAACAGTACGGGAAGGCAGTGTTAGTTGAGCCATTCTTCATTCTTTTTGATGTCTAGGGCACAAATATTCATAACTCAAAATTGTTTTTACTCACATAAACTATGATTATTAGTAGATCATTTTATACCAAGATAATATATCTAGTATGCATAGATAATTATATGCAGCTGATTCAAATAGGGTTGGTAAGGTGGCTCTTGGTGTGGGGTAAGTTGAGCCACAGTGTAGCTTATGTTAGGTAAATGCTTTATTTGCATAATTTACGTGGGTCTTGAACTAAAATTTAATAACAACTCAGCCAACACATCTACCCAGTGGGTACAGCACATCTCTAACAAGTCTACATGCTTAATTAATAAGTCGACACACAATTAATAAGTCAACACACGTATTTATATCCTTCTTATATATCGTAAGAAGGATATAGATACGCTTGAACGCATACAAAGGAGAGCAATTAAAATGATTCCAGAACTGAGAGACCTTAGTTATGAAGAACGCCTGAAAGAATGTGGTTTAACAACTCTAGAGACAAGGAGGTTAAGAGGAGATCAGATTGAAGTTTTTAAGATATTGAATGGGTATGAAAATATTGATAAATATATGTTTTTCTCACTCAAGAAGGATAGCAGAACTAGAGGACGAGGTAAAATTAGTAAAGGATCAAGGAAGCACTCGTTCTCACAGAGGACAATAAATGAATGGAACAAATTGTCTACAGATTGTGTAACTGCTAGCAGCGTGAATATGTTTAAAAACAAGGTTGACACATATCTCAGGAGCGCGGGTTATAAGTAGATGAACATTGTTGGACTCTCGATAAGCCAATGGCTTCCTTGTCCACTTGCCATCTGGGCCTTTGGCTTGGATGGCAAATCTTGTTAAATTGGTGTAAACTTATATGCCAATCGCAACTAATGTAACTAACTGCTAATATGTTGCTTTGTAGCTATCTGATATCCCAATTTGCTTGGAAAATGAATTAATGTATTTTGGGTAAAGAACACTGGTCTTGGTTCTTTAATCACTGCTCAACTAACCCTCCCTTGGGCTTTGGCTGGTTCAACTAACCCTCCCTTGGGCTTTGGCTGGCTCAACTAACCCTCCCTTGGGCTTTGGCTGGCTCAACTAGCCCCATTTTAATAATTAAGCTGTTTTCATTAACTTCTCATTAATGTGGAAGTAATGTAAATGAAGTCTGGTCACATGTGTAGATAGCTTACAAACCAGCAGACAGTAATCACAATCACAAAACGTTTCGAAAAACATCAACAAACATACTTTTAAATCACATTTTCTTATCGTTGTGACAAATGGCACTTATTGTACGTTAACCGTGTTCTAATAACATGTTCAATCACTGGGTGATACCATGTAACATCACTGCCGTAGATTCCTGGGAAACCCCATTGGCTCAACTAACACTGCCTTCCCCTATGTGAACAGAGCAGAAACCATAAACATACTCAACGCCAAAAGACAGCACCCAATTTTAGAGCAGCTTAATTTAATTTCTGCATATTATGGTATATAAATATAATGTAGGCACTTTTGCATAGAACTTGGATACACCTTTACAAAACACTTTCAATTTTGTTTCTATGTCAAATAGATCAAAGGTTATGACCATTTTTTAGACTGAAAAAAAATGTGTTTTTGTAAGGATAACATTAGGCAATTATTTCTCCATTATTTGTGACCAGCAAAGCCTGATAAAACTATTCACAACTTTGTCAATAAGTGTTTTTTAAATAAAACAAAGTGCAGCATGGAACTTGAATAAAGACCCCTTTTTGTTCAGTTGGGCAATTATAAATTTATCAATGTCTGTACTCTTTAGTAGTAAAAAATCTTTATAAATAAAACCTATTTACTGTGCAAGATATGAAAAGCACACTAGTAATAAATGTTTAGTAAATTTATTTAGGTCAGTAACTGAAGTTTTTTTCAATTATGAAAAGCATTACAACACAGAAATGCAATTTTTTAAGTGTCTCAGGTTTTTATTTATTAAAAATATATCATATTTTTATATTTCCCAAACGCAATTAGTGTATTTCTTGTAAGTTTTATTTTCAGAATATATACATAAATTATTGCTTTTAAAGTGTATCTTTGATACCATTTTGCAAATTACAAAAGAAAATAAAGAAAACTAGTCCATTTACATGATTTATTTTTAAGAACAGAACTATACTTGCTACTGCTTACAGCCTTCAGCCATGACAACATGCCCAATGCCTGCAACGTGGATTTGCATAACTTCCGACACCAAATCAAACCATTTAGAAACATCATACTTCATCACTTGATAAATTATTATCTTGCTTTTGAGTATTAATAGTTGTGCTGTTGCAGTCTTATGACGTTTGACATGGTGAATGGTACTTAAATTGGGTAGCCCTTAAATTGACCGTGTCTCCGAAAGTACTCAATGTAGGAAATCCCTTCGAAAATGAGGCCGAAGAATGGAATCTCCTTTTTGTATTGGCTAAATTTCACGTTATAGGAAGAGTAATTGCCAAAAATAGAAGCAGAATTGTACGGGTATCCTAACGCCAGATAGGTGTGGCAGCACACAAAAATGGCGTTTATTTGCAGCAACAAAGCAGCACGCGCTGATCGTGGCTTTTGCCTGGTGCATACACAAAAATGGCATACAAATCAGATATGATGCAACTAATGAATATAACACATGGTATATTTTATTGATTATTTGTAGCAAACAATTTGAGCTAAACAGATCCATGATATAATTGAATTACATTTTCACCAGTTCCAATTATTGTAAAAAATTAAACACCAATTCCACCGTGATTGACCCCTAGGCTAGTAACAAGTCACAACCCTGGTTGTCACCCCTGTGCAGTCACCCCTGTGCAGTCACCCCAGTCCTCCACGGATCATGGACACCGGCTGATGATGTAACGCCAAAACAGCAGACGTACTGTCCGGGACCCATTTCTAAGACTTTAAATGACTAATTAGTCGTGTCTTCAACAGCACACCGAGGAACAAATCATGTGCATTTACAAAATGCATACATGTTGAAATTAAACCCTTACTTTTACAACCACTCCGGGCAAATGTCATAGTTCCTTGGAACATGTTTGCTAACTTCTTACTCCGGATCCGGAAATATAAATCGGTTGCGTTAAAAGACGAATCGGGTGCCCACGAATCGGTACCCCGGTAGCAGTCTTCGCGCTCATGCTACAAATTGTACTATTCGTTTTTTTTATCAAAGTGACCAGCTGATAGCCAAAGCGGATACGGTGTTGTCAATAGGTAAAGGCATCAAAGGCGGATCTAGGCTTGCTGGCAGGGGGTCTCAGTCAGTCATAGTCATGTGTCATTCTACTTACGAACCGGGGATGGGGGGTGGGGGCGACATGTTAACAACCACATTGGAGGTCGACAGTCTGAAAACTAATCCAAAACGATTCTGGTCATTTATTAAGGCAATTAAACAAGAAAACATTGGCATTCCCACACTTCGAGTAAACGACCAGCCAATAATAAATGATCGTAATAAAGCAAATGCCCTAAACAACCAATTTAGCTCTGTATTTACCCAAGAAAAGCACCCCATCCCCCAAATAGCCCCCTCTATACTTACCCCAACATCCCCCTTCTCGAAATTGGCATAGATGGCGTAATAAAGCAGCTGGAAAATCTAAACCAGAACAAAGCTACAGGCCCAGATGAACTCCCAGCCAGAGTCCTTAAAGAAACAGCAAAGCAGATAGCTCCCATCATCACCCAAATTTTCCAACAATCATACAACACAGGTAAACTTCCTAACGACTTGCTACAAGCATTAGTAACTCCTATACACAAAAAGAGCCACAAATCTGACCCTGCTAACTACAGACCCATATCACTAACCTGCATCTTCTGTAAAGTAATGGAACATATCATCCTAAGCAATATGTGGAAACACCTGCACAAGCATAACATCATTCTCCACTTCCAACACGGATTCCAGTCGGGACTGTCTTGTGAATCTCAACTCATTGAGACAGTCCATGACTGGATGACTGTTATGGACAACAAGACCCAAATTGACACAATCCTGCGTGACTTTGCCAAAGTCTTCGAAAAAGTGCCTAACCTACGTCTTCTATCAAAATTTACCTCCTACGGAATCACTGGAAACACTCAAAATTAGATCAAATCTTTCCTATCCAACCGCAAACAGAGAGTCTCAGTTAACGGTGCCCTGTCGGACATCACAGATGTCACATCTGGTGTCCCACAGGGTTCAGTTCTAGGACCTGTCCTCTTCTTACTCTACATAAATGACATAAATGGGAACATCAAATCTTCTATACGCCTTTTTGCAGATGATAGTATTATATATCGTAACATTTTTTCCAAAACAGACCACGAAATTCTTCAAACTGGCCTAAACCAACAAATGACAAATGGAATTTAATGTATCTAAATGTGTCCACCTTCCAATAACAAACAAAACTAAACCCAGCCCACACAAGTACTCGCTTTCTGGCCAGCCATTATCCACTGTATCCAGCCACTCATATCTCGGAGTAAAATTGGATTCCAAATTAACCTGGACAAATCACGTCACTGACATAACTTCAAAATCTTCGAAATTTTTAGGCATGATTAAACGAACTCTTGGCCCATGTAAACCCGAAGTTAAACAAACAGCCTACAACATGCTAATCCGGCCAAAACTCGAGTACTCTTCACCCATATGGAATCCCCACACCTTTTCACAAGTTAACAGCCTTGAAAGAGTGCAACATTCTGCTGCCAGATTTGTTAAAAATGATTACAGACGGAACACAAATCCAGCAGATCTAATTACCGCCCTTGGATGGCCAACCATCGAACGAAGACGCATCATTAAACAAGCCACAACCTTCTACAAAATTATAAATAACATTATAGAGATCACCATTTTATCCCCGAGCCATTCGCATATGGAATATGATTCCACCAAAAATCACCAACATAAAAAACCCAAAATCATTTCAAGAAGCTATTATGGAACTCCCTTTCACCACACCTCCTCACCTAAACTGCCTTTAAAACACAGTGCTCAGCGTAAACTTATCCATGGTGTGGGTATGGAGAAAAATTTCCATAAATCCCTCCGCCAGTTAAACTCTAAAAAATGAACTGTTTCACAGCCAATAGCTTCTGCAAACAAACCTGTGAATATTCTTGCTCAAAGGCACTCATGTCACATAATATGAATTTATTAAGTTCCCATTTCACAATTTCATAAGCCCTACATTCGTAGGAATATCAACTGTGGTCTTACCCCTTCAGTCTTTACATTGAAACTAGTTCCGATGTAGGAAATCTATGATATAACAAGAACAATGGCGGGGAAAAGAAGAAATCCTTCAAAACCAGTGAAACACAGAGAAGGAAGAACATTAAACAAGGAAGCGGAGCAAATATCAAGATGGGAAGAACGCTTCAAAGAAATCTTCCACATAGACCCACCAGCAGAAAGATCAGACATACCAATAGTAGAAATGTTATTAAGTGTTAATTAACACAAATCCACCTTCGAAGGCTGATATATAAGTAGAACACTGAAGATATTAAAGGAAGGAAAGAAGCCAGGACCACCAGAGGCTCTGAAAGCAGACCCGATAACAACAACCATCTATTCCAGAATGGAAAAATAGAAACTGCCAAAGAAAGGTGCCTTGGGAATGTGCAAGAACTGGAGAGGAATCACACTCCTATCCGTACCAAGTAGTCTTCACACACATACTATTGGACAGAATCACACTCCTATCCGTACCAAGTAGTCTTCACACACATACTATTGGACAGAATCACACTCCTATCCGTACCAAGTAGTCTTCACACACATACTATTGGACAGAATCACACTCCTATCCGTACCAAGTAGTCTTCACACACATACTATTGGACAGAATGAAGGGAGCACTGGATGAAAACAGAACAATCAATTGAGTGGCACTCACCCCTATTAATTTCATAGTCATCGAGAAAGCTTTTTATAGTGTAGACAGATACGTTATCTGGATGTTGATGCATCACTGTGGAATGCTCCACGTGCCAAGCTAACCATAATGGAACACTGCCTGAGACATTTGAAATAAAGACTGGCGTAAGACAGGGGTACATCCTATCACCATTAATGGTGATAGACTGTATAATGAGAGAGACTGTGAAATATGGCCCAAATGGCATCCAGTGGACATTCACTAAACAATTGGATGATCTAAATTATGCAGACGACATCTGGCTACTATCAAATACACACAAACAAATGCAAAAGAAGTCCAGCAAATTGACGTAGGAAGTAGAAACGACAGGCTTAAAAATAAACATACAGAAAAAAAATTACTAAGTGACCAGTACACAACTAGCTAAGGTGTACAGCTGAAGGGAAAAGATATAAAGGAGGACAACAAATTCAATTATATGGGAAGTGCATTGACATACAAAGGAGGAACATATGAAGATGTCAGAAACATGATTGGAAAGGCCATCATCTTTCTCAACACGAAACAAGATCAGAATCTTCAATACCAACGTGAAAAGTGCGCTGCTATATGGCGCTGAGAAATGGAGATCAACAAAGACAACAATTCGAATGCTACACACATTCAGTTACAAATGTCTGAGATACACCCTGAAAACCAAATATGGCAAGATAAAACCACAAATAAAGAAATCTGGAGGAGGACAGACCAACACAGCATCAGGAGAGATTGCAAGAAGAAAATGGACATGGATAGGACACACCCTCCGAAAACAAAACAAAAATGTCACGAGACAGGCCTTCGACTGGAATCCACAAGGAAAAAGAAAAACAGGCAGACCCAAAACTACTTGGAGAAGATCAATAGCCGAGGAAGTAAAGAAACATGGAACCACCTGGAAAGAGATGAAGAAAGCAGCAAATGACAGAGTGCGTTGGAAAAGAGTCATTTCGGCCTTATGCTCCACCTTGAGTGAAGAGGATTAAGTAATTCTGTTCCGATGTAGTCCAACATACGTGTTTCTTTACCATAATATTTGCGACAGACACAGGGGGGTCTAAGACCCCCTCCATGGCTTGGGAGGTCTTGAGACCCCCCTGGATCCGCTGCTGTGGCATATATACACCTGTACTGCATTAACTGACACTATATGTCGGCGTCGGAAGCTATGGAGGGGGCAATGAAATTGCTAGCATTTTGTCCACTTACCAAAAACAATTACATAGATTTATATAGATTTCCATACATTTTGCATATATATTTTAAACAGTTTTTAACAGATATTTTTAAAGATTTTTTAACGGATTTTCTATACATTTTCTAAATGAGAATCTAGCTGTAACTCCGCGGACCGCATGGAATAGCTACGTTAGCCCACTGTAAGGGCCGACCGCTGGGGAATGGGCGAATTATACACTGGTGGCAAGTAAGACGTTCAACAATCTGATTCAATAAGATTGCATATAGGCAATATATATGTGGACAAAGACACCCACTGGCATAATGTGAGTCTGCAAATATTCTAATAATTAATTGGTATATATATATAATATATATATATATACAGGCATGTATACATATATGTATGTATATATATATATATATATATACCCCCTAGCGAACGAAATGTCAATTGACTTGTTGGCGTTACCAGCGAGAAGCTACAAAATGTATATAAAAATATATATCACAAGTCACACATTTATCGTAAAATATAAGTAAATTAGTATGAACAAATATGTTCAACAGTCCCATTGCAATTGCATTCTTACTCACGATGTTACACGTTTATGTAATGTCTTGGGGAGTGTCATATAATTTTATATACATAATATTATTATATATATATATATATATATGTATATATATATGTATATATATATATATATATACATATATATATATATATATACATATATATGTATATATATATATACATATATATATATATACATATATATGTATATATATCTATATATATATATATATATACATATATATATATATATATATACCAATTAATTATTATAATATTTGCAGACTCATTACGCCTAGTTGGTGTCTTTGTCCATTGTCATAATTATATATGTATATATATATATAATTATGTATAACAAAATTATATGACATTTCGTTCGCTAGGGGGCGAAGCAATCGCATGCGCGTTGCTAATGGTGAATGTTTGTAAATACTGTACTTTGCGCATGTATACGAAAGGCAGCTAGGGAACTGCGAATTCCATGGTTATTGTACAGAAAACAGCATAAGTGGTTCTTTAATAAGCATGGTAAGGTCATAGCATGTATCGTCATCATTTCTGCAAAAGGTGTAAGTGTCACGGTTAATTGTATAAAAAGGAAAAACTTACCGGCCGGAGTGTGTTGCGGTCCGACCATGCATGAACTGGCTAGACTGTCGATCGTCGTGTACCGTTTCTACAAGTGTTGTGATTGATTTACATACATTTTCTTTTGTTGGTGTATTTCAAGTGTCCCGCTCTGTCAACGTTACATTTACACGTCTGGTGTATATATAGTTTTTTTAATGATATAAAGTTTGTAACTGTTAAAAGACACCTAACAGTAGAACTTTGAAGTAAACACATTTTGGTTTTCAATGAATAGACCCTATGATTTGTCTCAAGTTATTTATTTATCAAGTGTACAATTTGTTAAAATATTAGCCTAGATACGTACCTTACTTCCGAACTCTAAAACACGTTGCGCCACTACATGCATTCATTGTAAACTAATGTGTGACTATAAGCTTGGCCTCCTTTGGATTGATTAATTTAACTTTAAGGGTCCTGCTAAAGTATCCACTGTTTTTAGGTAAGGAAGGTTCTGGTCAGTTCAACACATCACATTACTGCCAATGTCTGCTTTTATCACATTACTGCCAATGTTTGCAATGCATGAGCTTAATGCTGCGTTCCAATGTGCTCATATTTACTGTGAATACAATTTCACGAAACATGTATAAAATTTGGGCACCTGTTTTCTTTCAAGTTCATAACTCGTGAACTCTTATTCATGGTACATATGAGCACACTAGAATGCAGCATTATACTGTATATATTCATAGGGGGATTCAGAGGGTCCGATGTATCCTTACTGAACGCTGCAGTACTGTTCTTACTTCTTACACCATAAAAGGGGGTGGGGCAGATCTAGGCTAGGGGGGGTCCTGTATAAAACAAGATTTTTTTTCTGCTTAGATGGAAGCAATTACTTTAAGATTTCCATTATCTCAGTGGCGGCAACGAGCGGTGGTCAGAAAATGAGTGAAAAAATGCCTAACCTGTTGCAATGATTCAGTAAGACACTTTCAGGATTGCATGATATAACTTGATTATAACAGGATTGAATAGTTGATTGTTCATTGCTGCAACAACTGTCAAAGGTCTTCCCTGGTTTCGATGTTTGGTAAAAAAAAATTTGGTTGTTACATAATACTATCCAGCTAACACTTGAATCTTGACACTGACATTAGTTCCAATGTAAATACATTGTCCTTTACTGTAATCTATGCCATGGACAGTGGAGTTCTAAGACCCTTCTGTGAAGCATGGGAGGTCTTGGGACCTAACTCTAAGACCCCCTGGATTTGCTGCTGGCACATGCCTACATTTCTGTGACTTGTTGAGGAGGTTCATTGATTGTTTGTTTGTTTCTGTTGCTGCAGCCTGGTAGTGCTGTGAGTTTCGGTGGCAGTCAGACATCAAGTGGGTCCCGCCGCGCCCGCACCCGACAATACCACACCGTCGCAACAACCTCACAGGTGGATGAGTCCCTCTTTGGAACCTCGGCGAAGAAACCAGGCCAAGGACAGGGCGATTCACTGAACATTGAGAGACAAGCCGAGGCACGCATCACCAAGCGCAAGTCTTCCAGTGGACACAAACGAGAAGTCGTCCAACTTGTCACAAAAGATCTCATCAGAAACCTTATGTAAGTGTCTGTAGCCATCATGTAAGTGTCTGTAGCCATCATGTTATTATAATTGACCGTATGTTGTTTGTGTGTTTGTGTGTTATGCTACTCTTCCTATAGATGCCTTGCAGCTCGGTTGCCAAACTTTCGGGGGTTATCTACGGTCCTACTGCCGGGTCGTCTCAGTTTTATTTTGTTGAAATTCGCACACTATTACCCATTCTATGGCAAATTGGATTACCCCTTAACATTTCATCAATTGTCCTAAGTTACGCAATTCAAGGGCAAATCATCGCTAGACATTACTATTACTACCAGTATTGTGTCACAATTTTTGAGAGCTGGATTTCCAGAAGCTATCAAGATATTGACTGGCAGCAATTAGTACCAATGCATAGATGGATATTTCTGTGAAATTTTTTAAATGTTGTTATCGTGGCAGTCTCTTACAAACTACCAAGTTATCCTGTCCAGAGGATGGGAATATTTTTTAGTATTTGTGATGGTTCTGCACTACAGATTTTATCCAGGACTAGTCCAGGACTGTCAAACTCCTATGCTTTATCTCATGCTAACCAAGATAAACTTTCTTTGCTTGTTTCAAGACTTAACTAAAGACACATCTCTAGAAACATGCATTTCAGGACTATTATGTCTTTATAAATGCAGCAGTTATATGACCATTAAAATGGTAGTTTTAAAGCTGCTTCCTCAAATGGTTCAGCCTATCACGAATCTGGTTCACTTATAACCAGAAGTGTAGTGTCTGACTAGTTTAAGTAATGTGCACAGTCTGTTTAATAAAAAAAATTATATTTTTGTTCAAATCATCTAAAGAGTTGACTTTAATCGTTATATCTGGTAAGGATCAAAATAATGGATATCCAAAACGGTAAACACTGTGTGGGTCAATGCTGATCATGGGCGTGACCTCCATCCTCTCGCTGATCACATGACAAAGTTACAAAATTTCATCAAGGAAAAAAATCGTGATTTTTTCAGCATTTCGATTTTCACAATGCTTGAACAAGCATTAACTAATTTAATAGTTTGTCTGATAATTTCACAAAAAACTACATACAAAAGTTGCACAAACGAACTAGCATGTTACAGTGGATACTAAGTAGGTTTGGTTTAAAAAAAATTAATTTGAAATGAAACTAGCAAAAAATTGAATTGATTAAGCACCTTTAGCTAATTGTTTTGGTTCAAGACATACCTACAAGAATCTTCTTTGAGCTCTTGAACATGTAGAAATATTGATAGCTAGTTCTGGGAATACTGCACTTTTGCATGCTCAACAAACACATGTGTGTGCATACTGTATAACAAAACATACCTTTTCCAAGCATACATAAAACAAATCCAGCTGTTTTTGTGTTGTGATGTCATGAGTTCTGTACTGCATTTACATGTTAATTTCTTTGATACAACACAGATATAAAGATAGAGACATCTTTCACAGTAAAGCAAATATCAGGGTAATATTTCAAGGATGAGTATTTTAAAATTACTAGTACCTGATGTACTGGTGACCATCTTACCATGATGATGATACATGTCTCACCATGATGATGATACATGTCTTACCATGATGACGATACATGTCTTACCATGATGACGATACATATCTTACCATGATGACGATACATGTCTTACCATGATGACGATACATGTCTTACCATGGTGATGATATATGTCTTACCAGGATGACGATACGTCTTACCATGATGATGATACATGTTTTACCATGATGACGATACATGTCTTACCATGATGATGATACATGTCTTACCATGATGACGATACATATCTTACCATGATGACGATACATGTCTTACCATGATGACGATACATGTCTTACCATGGTGATGATATATGTCTTACCAGGATGACGGTACGTCTTACCAGGATGACGATAAATGTCTTACCATGATGACGATACATGTCTTACCATGATGATGATACATGTTTTACCATGATGATGATACATGTTTTACCATGATGACGATACATGTTTTACCATGATGACGATACATGTCTTACCATGATGATGATACATGTTTTACCATGATGATGATACATGTTTTACCATGATGATGATACATGTTTTACCATGATGACGATACATGTCTTACCATGATGATGATACATGTCTTACCATGACAGTGATACATGGTTGCCAATATTTAAAGAAAAGTAATGCACAGACTAACTTGAAATTTGAATAACGCTGGGAAGTTGTGAAATTTTGCCGGAAAATCATCATATGCATGTGATTGTCAGATAACATACATATATATGCGTGCATAAGGCGTGTTTAACTTTGTAGATGCGTAGTCTAGGCACCACTGATTATATAGAATTTGTATACATATCACATATGTAAAAAATTAGTATTGTCACTGTTAAAAATATTTGATGTTGGTCATGCACAGTGTATATTTGTGTGTGACAAATGGTGACACTTTACTGCAGGTTACGCGCTAGTGAAAGGTGAGTAAAGCAGCGGCAGTTAAGGACATTATGTCAAGAACATGAGCCTGGAGTAACTTGATACACTACATATGTTTGGTTAAGTTTTAATATCATTGGTTATTCATTACATGCATGACTGTGTGTATGTGTGCGTGTGTGCATGTGTGTATGTGTGCGTGTGTGCATCTAGAATATGTACATTCAGGCATTGTGCCTTGTCTGTGTCTTGTGTTTGTTTTTCTTCACAAATAGCTTCAGCTCGTGTGAATGTGGATATATGTGGGCTTGGTTGTTAATTTAACAATGACTAGGATAAAAGATTTAGTCAGTTTGAAGTTAACTAGCTACTTTCTTTTGTTTAAGATAATTATTTAAGAACAACTTAAAATTAATAACAAGGGTTAGTTTGTTATTTTTTTATTTATATTATGTCAGTTCATTTTGGTTTTAGTGTTTGTTCCAGTTGTGGTTTATTAATACCATTGTCTGATTCTTTAAATAGATGTTTCTGCCAATTTATGGCCATGTTATCTTATGTTTTGTCAATGCAGTGAACAATATATATATATATATATATATATATATATATATATATATATATATACATATATCTATGCATATATATATATATATGTATATATATATATATATATATATATATATATATATATATATATATATATATATATATATATATATATATATATATATATATATATATATATATATATATATATGGATGCTCGATTTTCTAAAATTATAGCACATTTTGAAAACTTCCTATGAAAAACAGAAAGACTCACATGTATAAGGGTTTGTTGGCTGACAGACATGGTTTGTTGGCTGACAGACAGGGTTTGTTGGCTGACAGACATGGTTTGTTGGCTGACAGACATGGTTTGTTGGCTGACAGACATGGTTTGTTGGCTGACAGACATGGTTTGTTGGCTGACAGACATGGTTTGTTGGCTGACAGACATGGTTTGTTGGCTGACAGACATGGTTTGATTAAAACCTATCTTGACACAGGTGTCAGTCAACACATTGCAAGAAACAACACATGTAGTTATTTCTTCATAGCTGAAACCATATTTCTTTGCGGCAGCCAGGTTTTAGTGAATCTAAGTTGAAACTGATTCAATGAACGATAGCATTATACACACTGGTACAATTCGCACAAAGCTGGTTCAGTTAAAGTATCTTTAAAATATTGTATGCATATTTTAGAAATTTAGAAAATCGTTTGCTGTGTCCAGTCATGCACTGTAGACAACCATCAAGTTTGGCTGTTACACAGAATTCCCCAAGAAGACCCTTCTGGTGACAGTGTCATCCTACGTCGCGGCGAGTTTGAGAGGATTCGCCATGAAGCACGGGTGGTGACTGCCGAGGAACGAGCGGCAGCTGAGGACGCCCAGAAACAGGCAAAAGAGCAAGCTGTGGTACGTCAAATTCAAGACTTAATTGTCCTGCATAACAAAACAATCATGTTAACATGTCTAATTGTTGAATCGATTGGTCAACCTAGATGCTGTTATACAACCAACAGGGAGCAACCAACAGGGAACTACCAACAGGGAACAACCAACAGGGAACAACCAACAGGGAACAACCAACAGGGAACAACCAACAGAGAACAACCAACAGGGAACAACTAACAGGGAGTGAGACATTCTGGGTCACAGGAGTCACTTAATAAGATATTATGTGTTGCAGGAGTCACTCAGTGAGATATTCTGTGTTGCAGGAGTCACTTAGTGAGACATTCTGGGTCACAGGAGTCACTTAATAAGATATTATGTGTTGCAGGAGTCACTCAGTGAGATATTCTGGGTCGCAGGAGTCACTCAGTAACACATTATGTGTTGCAGGTGTCATTCAGTGAGACATTATGTGTTGCAGGAGTCACTCAGTAAGACATTCTGGGTCACAGGAGTCACTCAGTGGGACATTATGTGTTGCAGGTGTCACTCAGTAAGACATTATGTGTTGCAGGAGTCACTCAGTGGGACATTATGTGTTGCAGGTGTCACTCAGTGAGACATTATGTGTTGCAGGTGTCACTCAGTGAGACATTCTATGTTGCAGGAGTCACTCACTAAGACATTATGGGTCACAGGAGTCACTCAGTGGGACATTATGTGTTGCAGGAGTCACTCAGTGAGACATTATGTGTTGCAGGTGTCACTCATTGAGACATTCTGTGTTGCAGGAGTCACTCAGTAAGACATTCTGGGTCACAGGAGTCACCCAGTGAGACATTCTGTGTTGTAGAAGTCACTCAGTAAGATATTATGTGTTGCAGGAGTCACTCAGTGAGACATTCTGTGTTGTAGGAGTCATTCAGTAAGACATTCTGGGTCACATGAGTCATTCAGTAAGACATTCTGGGTCACAGGAGTCACTCAATGAGACATTATGTGTTGCAGGAGTCACTCAGTGAGACATTTTGTGTTGCAGCAGTCAATCAGTGAGACATTCTGTGTTGCAGGAGTCACTCAGTAAGATATTATGTGTTGCAGGAGTCACTCAGTGAGACATTCTGTGTTGCAGGAGTCACTCAGTAAGATATTATGTGTTGCAGGAGTCACTCAGTGAGACATTCTGTGTTGCAGGAGTCACTCAGTGAGACATTCTGGGTCACAGGAGTCACTCAGTAAGATATTATGTGTTGCAGGAGTCACTCAGTGAGACATTCTGTATTGCATTAGTCACTCAGTAAGATATTATGTGTTGCAGGAGTCACTCAGTGAGACATTCTGTATTGCAGGAGTCATTCAGTAAGATATTATGTGTTGCAGGAGTCACTCAGTGAGACATTCTGTATTGCATGAGTCACTCAGTAAGATATTATGTGTTGCAGGAGTTACTCAGTGAAACATTCTGTGTTGCAGGAGTCACTCAGTAAGATATTATGTGTTGCAGGAGTCACTCAGTGAGATATTATGTGTTGCAGGAGTCACTCAGTGAGATATTATGTGTTGCAGGAGTCACTCAGTAAGATATTATGTGTTGCAGGAGTCACTCAGTGAGATATTATGTGTCGAAGGAGTCACTCAGTAAGATATTATGTGTTGCAGGAGTCACTCAGTAAGATATTATGTGTTGCAGGAGTCACTCAGTAAGATATTATGTGTTGCAGGAGTCACTCAGTAAGATATTATGTGTTGCAGGAGTCACTCAGTAAGATATTATGTGTTGCAGGAGTCACTCAGTAAGATATTATGTGTTGCAGGAGTCACTCAGTAAGATATTATGTGTTGCAGGAGTCACTCAGTAAGATATTATGTGTTGCAGGAGTCACTCAGTAAGATATTATGTGTTGCAGGAGTCACTCAGTAAATTATTATGTGTTGCAGGAGTCACTCAGTAAGATATTATGTGTTGCATGAGTCACTCAGTAAGTTATTATGTGTTGCAGGAGTCACTCAGTAAGATATTATGTGTTGCAGGAGTCACTCAGTAAGATATGTGTTGCAGGAGTCACTCAGTAAGATATTATGTGTTGCAGGAGTCACTCAGTAAGATATTATGTGTTGCAGGAGTCACTCAGTAAGATATTATGTGTTGCAGGAGTCACTCAGTAAGATATTATGTGTTGCAGGAGTCACTCAGTAAGATATTATGTGTTGCATGTGTAACTCAGTGAGATATTATGTGTTGCAGGAGTCACTCAGTAAGATATTATGTGTTGCAGGAGTCACTCAGTAAGATATTATGTGTTGCAGGAGTCACTCAGTAAGATATTATGTGTTGCAGGAGTCACTCAGTGAGATATTATGTGTTGCAAGAGTCACTCAGTAAGATATTATGTGTTGCAGGAGTCACTCAGTGAGATATTATGTGTTGCAGGAGTCACTCAGTAAGATATGATGTGTTGCAGGAGTCACTGCACGAGAGGAAGAATTACATGAAGGAGAAGGACATGGAACGGATGCAGAATGAGAAGCTGAATGACCTTGAAGAGGAGGAGCGAGAGAAGAGTGACCATCTGAAGGCCAAGGCCATCTTCATGCTTCAGGAGCAAGAGGATGAGATCAAGCACTTGAATGAGGTGAGGCACTTGCAGCTTAGTTGCTCGCAGCAATGCTGATGTCAGTCTCTCATTAACATAAAACTGAACACTTTTGGGGACATTTAATGAATCGTGAATGTTACTTCAGCAAGTATGATGTCAGATGTGCCACTCAATGAAATCTTACTACCATATGCTGCAAGGAATGTGTTTTAACTTTAGCAATACTGTAGGGATGTTTTCGCTTTTCCTGAAGTCCAAGGTGATGCTGGCATTGATACTGCTCCTAAATTTTTGGTTTCCTTCTCCTTCCATCACTGATCCTGTTTCACTGCCGTCTCCACCACCCATTTCCACTCCCCTTAGTTTCACATCATTGCTCTCCCCTCCCACTCCTACTCCCACTCCCACTAATCTCTCTTCACACAGTCCTATCTCAATCGCGGTCTGAAGTTATTGACTCACATGTAATAGTCCTGTACACCTCTTCAGCACCACTAGTAGAGTTAGTAGAGTCTCTGTGATATATCAATAAGTCACTTATACCGAAGAGTCTTTATGATAGCGTGTTTACCATCTTGACAGTTGCAGTTGCTTAAAGGACCCTCCTCAATTTGATTTTTTTCATGAATCTAATTTCAAATTAATTTTGCAAAAGATCAAACCTACATAGTATCCACTGCAACATGCCAGCTCATTTGTGTAACTGTTGTATGTATTGTTTTGTGAAATCATCAGACAAACTATTAAATTACTTAATGTTTGGTCAAACATTAATTGAAGTGAAAACGGAAATGCTGAAAACTCATGACATTTCACCCTTGGTAACTTTGTCACGTGATTGGTGAGAGGGTGGAAGTCACGCCCATGATCGACATTGACCTGTGCATTGTTTACCATTTTGGATATCTACTATTTTGTGTAATGACTAAAGTCAATTCTTTCAATGATTTAAGCAAAAATAGGCATGTTTTATTAAATCAACTGCAGGTGTTACTTAAACTATTCACCTACTGTATATTTGGACATCAACAAACCAGATTTGTGGTGGGCTAAATCAGTTGATGATGAAGTATCAAGTATGCAGATGTATCCATTTAACCATAATATATGTCACAGAAACATATCAAAATGTGATCTGCATGGCTGTTGCAGCTGATCCTGAATGCCAAGTGTCAGGCGATAAGAGATGCACAGCTACTGGAGAAAGACCAGATCACACACGAACTGACCGACGAGGAGAAGCGTTTGGACGACATGATGGAGATTGACCGCATCAATGCCATCCGTATGGAGGAGGAGATCCAACGCAAGATCAGACAGGAGCGCCTCATCGGGGCCAAGAAGATCATGGATCAGATTGCAGAGAATGAACAGGTATGTGTGGCGGTGTTTGGTAGCTTTGTCTTAGGTCTCGACCGCTTGGGTCGAACCATTGCAACCAATAAACGTGCCACAATATAGTTGGATACCTCGTTTATCTGCACATTTCAGTTCCCAAGGTTTGGTGAATCACAGAATAATGAAAGAATTTACAGTGTGGCGAGATTTGTTCACAAAAAACATATGGATAACTTAATAAAGTGGATCATTGAAGAACAGACTGACAAAGTTTCAGTGTATAATGTTGTCTGTCCAAGTCTGTCCATTTCTGTGCATGTCTGCACTAATATTGCTTATATGTGTAGTTGACATTAATTTTTTCAGCATTTGCTGGAATAAAACGCTCGTCTGGGGACTGATTTCTAAGGATTTTAAGGCTGGAAATTGAAAACCTGCAAATTGGGGTTTCAGAATATTACAGTTTTTAGAGAAAAACAAAACGTAACTTTTACTGTGATAAATGTTATGCTGATTGGCCGTCATGGAGTGTTCTTCGTCGTTGTACAGGACCGTCTTCTGACACTGGAGCGCAAAGACCAGGAGAACCGGTTGATGCAGAAGTATCTGGACAAGCTGTGTGGGGAGGACATGGAGAAGCTGCAGCGGAGACGGGCGGAGCAACATCGACTCTACGAGGAGCTCAACTCATGCAATTCTGATCTGCTGTTCCGCAAGGAGTACGCAAAGGAGCAGGAGCGGGTTCTTGACCAGAAAGTGCTGGCTTACCAGAAAGCTAAAGCGGTCAGTGTTTTAACACACATATGACATGTATACATATATCAATGATACACACATGCACGTAAGCACACACGCATGCGTGATTGATCAGACTGATCAATCACTAATGCACTAGCATGCTTCTTTATATAATACAAATATAATAAAAACATTTGTTTAGCCAAAATCGTCGGGACCCTGACCTCAGCTGCGTATCCAAACCAATTGGTTAGGTAATCTCGAAATTAGTATGCAGTGTTAAAGTTGTCAACAGATGATTACGCTGAGTAGCAAAGTTACAAAAAATAAGTCTAGATGACATTTGTGGCTTGTTGTAGGATCGCGAAATGGCGTTCGAGAAGGAACAGGAGAGAATCCGCATAGAGAAGGAGAAGGAGGTAGCTCGGCTACGGGCACTGCAGGAGCGCCAGCGCGACGAGCAGGCTGAGCGAGACGCGCTACGTGCCAAGCGAGCCCAAGAGGAGGCCGAGAGACAGTGGCGTCGCAAGGAAGCCGAGGAGGCGATGAAGAAGGCCGAGACGATGGAAATGTTGAAGAATGCCCGCTCCAAGCAGCAAATGCAGAAGGAACACTTTCTGTCCGTGCAGGCCCAGAGGGAGAGATCAGACTTCGAGCGTGTTCTCAGGTGGGCAGCATTGGCAATGTTTGTTTGTTTGTTTGTTTCAGTTCCATCAGGTCCGAGGACCCAGCAGTAGGACTGATTGTTTAGTTCAGAGTGTCCTTCTCTAGAGTGACACCAGGTAGAAGGGCCCAGCAACGTTTAGTGTCTTGTCCGAATGACACAGGCAATGTGTCTGTGCAAACATTTTCAGTTGTCTCCAGGGCGTAGGAACTACTATGGGGTAACAACGACCGTCGTATTTTTTAGGCAACATTTTATGTCTTCTTGTTCATGAATTTGCTTTCTATGCTAGCTGAACAACGTTGTCGGTGAAACGAGCAATACAATTTCGGTGATTAGCAGGTGTTTTTAATGATACGTACAGCAAGATAGTTTTGGGTGCAACGATACACTTGTTTGTTTCAGGGCTCAACAAGAGCTGGTTGTGAAGGAACAGCGCGAGGAAGTGACGAGGAAGAAGAAAAACCTAGCATACGCCGATGACGTGCGGGGTCAGATCCGTGAGAAGGAACATGTCCGCATCGCTGACCGCAATGCGTTCTTCCACGAGGGCGTCAAAATGGAGGAGGAGGCCCGAAAGCGAAGGATGAAACTGGATGAGGTGAAGGCCAGGAAACTTAATGAGCTCAGGTGAGTTGCATTGTGTGGTGCAATCAGTAATGGCAGTTCATAGCTGTGGTATTTGCAACGAAGAGATGGTGCATCTGGGGGGATCCATTGGAAGATTACTATTTTCATTTAAATGAAAGACCAATAAAGATTCTGTTTTGGGTTTGCGTTTCCAGTTGTTTCCATCTACATCCTGCTTTATCACCTGTGTTTCTTGTTATCTGCGCCTCGTGTTTCTTGGTCTGTTCCATTTGCCTAGAATATCCGTATGAAAGATACCAACTGTGCTTAATTAGTTTACTCCAATTCTAAGAGGAATCCCCTTTAATCTCTTTCCAAGCATATATCATGGTATATACCATCTCCAGATAACCAATCCTTTTGATCAACTGGTTTTTTCGTAAAGAAATAAAAACGCACGCATAATCGAGCACGTACACACACGCAGACAATGTCATAAAAACCTTCTCAGACCCGTTCTAGAAAAATTGGAATATTTCTGGCGTTTCTGAAAGCTTTAGCCACGTTAGCACATTTCCTGTCTTTTTTCTATTCTGGACCAAATATTTATTCTTTGTTACAGGAGTGTTGGAATCAACGAAAAATACCTTGCTCAAGTCGAAAGGAAGGTTCACAAGCCAGAAAACCCAATGGTGTAACGTGACAGCCGTCACGTGACACCCGTCACACGCGTTATCGCATACAAACAGAACGTATGGTTGATTTCAGCGGGCGATATTTCGTACTGGTCATGCTGCTGAAAAAGAACGAATATTATAAATTAGTCTGTCGCCAGCTTGCAAAGTTTTCATTGTCAACTGGGAACTTTTCATCCGATGGTAGTCAATGGACGTAATGTATCATATGTAATAAATTATTAGCAGCTGGTTTATCGTTCATATGCAACTTCCGACAACTGATGGATTGTGGAGAGATGAACATATTTGAAGCAGTAACAATACTTTGAGACTGCGGATGCTCACTGCATTATCACAGCACCAAGGTGTCAGGAAAACGTGTGATATCATGGTGTAAGTAGAATTAAGGGTTACCTGATGGTTATACATCGCAGGGAATTATATATTGGCACATTAAATAAAGATAAAACAGTTGATTGTTTGTCTATAGCGGAAATATTTTGACCTCGGCTCGAGCAGCTGATACGGGCATCTCTTTTTATAACTTCTATGCTGCCGAAATAAGAAGTGGTGCTTTAGTCCAGTATGTCTATTTTCCCTTAGGCGATTGGACTACAACTCTTCCACACACAGGCTGGCAGTATCAAACGTGAAAACATGACAATTATTTTGGTACATTTATTTTTCGGGTGTGTTCTGATTTTGTTTGTTCAACCAAGACAACTAACCGCAACACGGTGTCAATTAACTTTGTTTTATCACTAATATATACTGCAAATTATTATCAGTGTTATTGGGCATTTGTTTCCATTGGACATATCTTTAAGCAGAAGAACGCTTAACGTTGTCCTAGCCCCCGGGGTGCGGGTGTAGCATTTTTTCTTCCTGTGTAGCCCAAGCCTCGGTTAGGCAGTTGGCGTTTCCTTGTGATTTAACCACTTCGTGTTGTTGATGTTGTCAATCCAGCCCATTTTCTTCTACCTCTTGGTTTTTTCCTGGAAGTTGGTAAGTTCTGTGCTGAGAGTACCAGCCTCTCTGGTTTTCTTTTCCAATGGCCGTACTTAGCCAGCTTTCTTTTCATGATGAAACACAGCAGACCTTCTTCCTTAACCCATACTTGACCTCTGACCCAGAGTTTTGTATTTCTATGTGTCCAGCTTATCCCGAGCAGTCCACACCACACCACACCCACATCTCGGATGCGTGTACACATTTCTAATCCAGCTTATCCCGAGCAGTCCACACCACACACACATCTCGAATGCGTGTACACATTTCTAATCCAGCTTATCCCGAGCAGTCCACACCACACACACATCTCGAATGCGTGTACACGTTTCTAATCCAGCTTATCCCGAGCAGTCCACACCACACCCACATCTCGAGTGCGTGTACACGTTTCTAATCCAGCTTTATATTGCATCATTTTCAAACAAATAGAATAATAAAACTTCAAAAGAAAGCATTGAGAATTATTACCTTAAGTAACTATAATTCCCACACAGAGCCACTCCATAAAAAACTCAGCATGTTAAAAGTAGATGACATTCTTAAATTACAACAATTAAAATTTTATTATAAATATTTACATAATTTACCAGTTTATTTACAAAACTGGAGGATAATCTTCAACTATGACATACATAATTATGATACACGAATCAAGAATGAAATATATACTTATAAAACTAAACACGAATTTGCAAAGAAATGTCTTCTGCATAATTTACCATTTTTACTTAATTATGTTAAAACTTTGTGTTTTTCTAACAACTCCAGATGCTATATAGGGAGAGAGAGGGGGAGGGAGAGAGGGATCGAAGGAGAGGGGGAGACAGGGAGACAAGGAGACAGAAAGACGGAGAGACAGGGAGGGAGAGAGGGAAAGAGTTTCAAAGGAAGTTGATGAGGAGGTTGGAAGGGGCGGCTAACGAAGAGAGAAGATGCGCGGGTCCGATCCAATTCCATCATTTTATCCTTATCCGTGCTGATCTTCTTTACTTCGGTTTTGATTCGGATATTTGAATTTCAGCTTCCGTAACCATAGCTATGACCGCAACACAGTTGGAGGTGAGAGTGAGTGGTCTACGGTTTACTGGCAGGCTACAGTTGGAGGTGGGAGTGAGTGGTCTACGGTTTACTGGCAGGCTACTGTACTTACTTACTATTTAAATATACGACAAACGCCAAATGGGAATGGGATAAAATTCAAGGAAATGTGGTGCGGTGTCATTGCGGATAAGCCTGAATCGGAGAAAATGTCACTTTGTATACATATCAAGCAGTAATCGATTACCTGTCAAGTAGACCAATTTGCGGATAGCTGTATATATTAATGACCTTCTTGTAATAGACGTCAATTGTATGTACCACACAATTGCCATCAATTTCCTAAACAAAAAAGCTGCACATCCAAGCAGTTACACACAGGCGCTACTTCCAAAAGAGCCCATGCCGATCAGTGTAATATCGTTCTGTCCGTCTGTTTTAAAAAGTTGGTAGTATAATGGTGCAAGAATAATATACAATGTTATCAACCGGTAGCGTGCAACGGCTGTAGAAACGTTCACATGGATAGGAGCACAGTTTATTCAGTAGACCACTGATGTTTATGTACTGAACTAGTGCTTTGCATTACAGCACTTGCGACATTGTCAATAGTTGTTGGACGATGCTGTCTAGCACTGGAGTAAATGTAGTTAACAAATTCCCTCGCATTGTTGCTTAAATTGTGTTGTTTCGTGGGATGTATGCACGGCGGGTTCATTTCTTCCTTGTATGGATCTCGTAGTCGTAGGGGGGGCAGGCGAATTCACCAAAGATCAGTTTTTGCCGATAAGCCTACTGGTATATGGCTCATGAAAACGCCGATCAGTGGTTTGTGATCCGTGAGGATCTTGCATTTTCCATGTTCAATATCTACGACGATTCGTCGGCGACAGTCCTACATCGTCTGCTGACATCATCTACTGACATCGTCGTGCAGTGTGCGACACTCGACGACGAGAGGTACTTAGCCAAATAATGTAATTAATGCCTGTCGTTAAGTACCAATTTTACAGCCCATTGAACTAGGTCAGCGGGCTGTGAGAAATAACACAGGCGCTTTCTCGAGATTGGAACACCAATGCACTGTCGGAAATTAACCAGTAGTGCTGGCGGTGAAGCGTTGATAAAAAGATGGAGCGATACGACAACATCGGTTCATATCTTCGTGCCATCGTTTCATCGCGCCGTCGTAGCGATAACCCCTCTGCCAGCGGCCCATTGCAGAATCTACATCATGGCATACGAGCAAATTCACCCTGGACATAATCCACCTGGAAACCCCCTCACAAAACTAAAAAGAAGCACACATATTATAAGTTATAGCCTTTTATGTTTAGTTACATAGGTTTACGAATGTGTGACAGTGTCTCTTGAATGAGCAGTTATGTGAAATAAAATACGGGCATCATCAGGGATCTGGTGAGATCATTGTCTGCCCGCCTGTAGGCAACCGTCCCAGTAAGGGCGGAGAGCGAGGCCCTTCAACACGTACGTTTTCAGAGCCAACTTGGTACCGTATAAAATGCTATAAACAGAGCAGTAAATACGTATTTCATGTCCTTATCCATTCTTATATGTATATGACTAAAGTTACTTGACAATAACCATGCATAAATGTAAAATTGTGATGAAAACCATACCATCTTGTGACGTCGTGCGCGGGTTGATTTACGAAAATACTGCCCACTAGTCACGATAAACATACTCGCAATCGGTTATTTGGAGTATAATACTTTCGCTTCTTGACGCCAATCTGCATATTGTATGTCTCGGAATACGCATGTGAAACGTTTAGTGCGTGTCAGTTTTAAATAATTTAAAGTAATTTACTTCCGAGTGTGTCACGGCCTCAATTGTCTGCACACTTAGCCAAGGCAGTATGGTCTTGTTCTACTGTGGCGCGAAGGTTTATGTGTAGTGAATCCACCTTTATGACGGAAAGTTCGCCTGTGTGGATACACTCGAGCGGTGGTCTAATGGTTAGAGCACCCGCCTGTCGATCGAGAGTACGGTGTGTGTGTGTGTGTGTGTGTGTGTGTGTGTGTGTGTGTGTGTGTGTGTGTGTGTGTGTGTGTGTGTGTGTGTGTGTGTGTGTGTGTGTGTGTGTGTGTGTGTGTGTGTGTGTGTGTGCGCGCGCGCGCGTGTGCGTTAGCATGCACGTGTGTGTAAATCTTAAAATAGTAAATAAATAGCACACAACCAACAACAGGTTTTCAAAATTAGCACTGTAAACACTGTAAACACTGTAAATGTACTGGTTTATAATTATAAAGGAACGCGAGAAAATAACTTACAGATGGCCCAGACAAACTGCCTATGTTACTCAGCGCAGACAGAAACATTTATATTCATTGTTTGGCCTGATGGTGTAGGTCTCGTAATGAAGTTAAAGTTTGCCATATAAGCCTACATTTAGCTCAGGAAGCCCGTAACGAAGTCGTGATTGATCTGAGATACCATCTAACCGCCGTCTACAGCCACTTGATCATACCGTTTCCCTAGCCGTATCATACAAACTCAACATGTGATCTCCAGGTCCATGCCATCACCGGAATAACCGAAACAGGAAATATTTATTCGTCCCAAAGACAGAACAAAAAAAAAATATTCAATACAGAAAGCATGCAGTATAATAATTTTTAAGAAACGGGGAAAAAGAAATGATAACAATATATAAAAATGAAACATAATGTCACACAAGGGACGGGAGACTCCTACTAAAACTAAATTTAATCGCTGTCGTAGGAGCTAATTTGAACAATTATTTCAATTTTGTAAAAACATATTCCATAGTTACATGAGTGCATCAATGCTACAAAGGAAATACAAAAAATAACAATACAATTGACCTAACATTGAGTAATTTGTAACCGAGGAGGTTCACTGACAAAGTCAGTCATGTTGGCAGATATAACAGTTTCGGATTGCACATTGTTCAAGGTATGTTTGTAAATAATAATGCTTGATATAAATTGCCAAACCATGTAAACTATGAGTGGTGATCTTATTTTTAAATAACCAGGAGCATTATTTATGGTATGTGGCAAGCTGAACCTGAGACTTCGCTTAGCAAATTCGTGTTGAACCCTGATTGTATGTATGTAATATTGTCCACTTGTGTTAAAGTTGTGAAAACTATTGTTTAGATCAAGTGGTGAGTTTTGTAGGTAGGCACGTGGTTTATTGTGCATAAATTTATGATAAATTATAAGTTTAGTTCCTGCAGTTTTGGAATATGTTCTACCTTTAAGACCTTTGAATAGTGGATCGGTGTGAGCATTTAATTTGCCTAAACATATAATTTTTGTCTTGATTGTATTGTGTGAAACAATATATGGTATTTAAAGGGGGGGTCGTCGACGTACATAATAAAGTTGATTTAAAAGGGGGGGGTCGTCGACGTACATTATAAAGTTGATTTAAAAGGGGGGGGGGGTCGTCGACGTACATTATAAAGTTGATTTAAAAGGGGGGGGGGTCGTCGACGTACATAATAAAGTTGATTTAAAAGGGGGGGGGGTGTCGTCGACGTACATAATAAAGTTGATTTAAAAGGGGGGGGTGTCGTCGATGTACATAATAAAGTTGATTTAAAGGGGGGGTGTCGTCGACGTACATAATAAAGTTGATTTAAAAGGGGGGGTGTCGTCGATGTACATAATAAAGTTGATTTAAAAGGGGGGGGGTGTCGTCGACGTACATAATAAAGTTGATTTAAAAGGGGGGGTGTCGTCGACGTACATAATAAAGTTGATTTAAAGGGGGGGGGGGTCGTCGACGTACATAATAAAGTTGATTTAAAAGGGGGGGGTGTCGTCGACGTACATAATAAAGTTGATTTAAAAGGGGGGGGGTGTCATCGACGTACATAATAAAGTTGATTTAAAAGGGGGGGGTGTCGTCGACGTACATAATAAAGTTGATTTAAAGGGGGGGGGTCGTCGACGTACATAATAAAGTTGAATTTTTGACTAGACTGGGCAAAATCATTAATGTAGATTAGAAACAGCAAAGTGTAAAGATTTGAAATTTGAGGTACGCCTGTTGAGATGTTAAGCATATTTGATTTGCTTCATCAATTTCTACCTACTACTTCTATTTGCTAAATATTTTTTTAATAGATCTAAAACGACCCCATTAACGTCATAACACTCTAACTTAGGTCCAGGGTGTCAAATACTTTTGAAAGGTCAAAGTATTTTTATTCACACTTGTTAACATTCTATCAATTAATTCTAGAGGGGCTAATTCTGTTGAATGTTTCTTTTGAAATCCAAATTGGATATTGTACATTAGTTGTTGTGTTTACAAAAAGAATCGAGCTGGTTGTAAATAATTGTTTCAATTACTTTTGAAATGGTTGGTAAGATTGATATTGGTCTGTAGTTACATAATTTGGCATCGTCACTCACTTTTTATAAATTGGGATTACTTTGGCAGTTTTAGGTTTGTCGAGAAAGATACGTGTAGTTAATATTTAGCTTGTAATTAAAGTTAACAATTTTTTTAAAGCTGGTTCAACTGACTTTAATAACTTTGAAGAAATACCGTCAAATCCGCAACTTGTTTTTGGGTGCATGTCATCTATTATTTTAGAGGTTGTTTCTTCATAAACAAGTTGAAAATTGATTATATTGCTATTTTTGTTCCATTTAGGGAGAACAAAGAAGTTTTATTTGTGGGATATTGTATTTGGTTAGCTAGATTTGGGCCAATATTGGTAAAATATGCATTAAATGCGTTTTCTCTGCTATGGTTTATTCGTTATAAATAAAGGAATTAGGGGGTGTTTTCTTTCTGTGTATCCTAGAAAGCATACCATTAATTGTTTCCCATGTTTTTAATGTTATTTTTTAATTTGTTGCTAACTAGGGTTTGGGACATTGGCATCAAGTGATGTCCAAAGGAGACCATTAATTAACTAAGTTATATTTTACGACTTGATTTATACCGATGATAGGGCAAAATCTGCTCGTTTCTTTGATTAATATAATACTAACGGTATCAATATTTTAGCTAAGAAAGTAAGTTGCATAAATTGTAACTTAATATGTGCACTACGTAAATGATAACTTAATATGTGCACTACGTAAATGGTAACTTAATATGTGCACTACGTAAATGGTAACTTAATATGTGCACTACGTAAATGGTAACTTAATATGTGCACTACGTAAATGGTAACTTAATATGTGCACAACATAAATGATAGCTTAATACGTGCACTACATAAGTGCATCAAACGATTGCATTTTAAGTAATACTTAGGAACGTTGTACATCGATGAAATTTACTATACTTAAATGGTACAGAAAAGAAATTGTAATTAATGATAGTAAATTAAATCGTTCGAACCCCCCAGAACGGATTTAATTAATTTTCATTGTTTGATCTTTCACCAGAATGTTTCCACTGTGTGGATCAGCAGTCCGAAATTTTGTCGGCTTTCTTGAAAGCTTTCTCTGTCATTATAACAGCTCCGGGCGTCGTTTAGTTAAATCTTAATTTACGAAAATACAATTTGAAGACACCGATGTTGCATTGCGTGTCTTCAAGTCGCCCCGACATTTGTAGATGACGTCACGGCGACGCTCACACCTAATATCCAATGTCCCCAAAATGTACAATTGGCGTTGTAGCAGGTCAAACAATAAATTAATTATTAAAAAAACCTGAGTTGTATATATATGATGAAGTATATTTTCCATAAATATCAAACTCTAATATGAATAATTTTTTATAACAGTGAAGTCGAACACGTTACTTTGGGTATAGTACCTACATTGCTTTTTCACTTTACTTTTTTACTTTACTTTTTTACTTGGAAATGCCTTCTTTCAATTACTGCAGTTCTTTCATACAAGTATTGTGAATTGTGTTCGACACATAATCAATAACTTTTGATAAATAATCTTTGACCGTAGCATCTGCCGTATATGCCCAAGGATTGGAACATGGCAAAATATGAGCTAGAAAATTACTGACATTGATGACACTGGAGACACTATATCTTTAATAAGTTTATATCATTATCCGTCATCATAAAGTCGAAAATATCCAGGAAAACTACTTAAAACATGTTGTGCCATACAAACATGGAATCTTTATTGTTTATATATATATATACATATGTATATATATATATATATATATATATATATATATATATATATATATATATATATATATATATATATATATATATATATATATATATATATATATATATATATATATATATATATATATATATATATATATATATATATATATATATATATATATATATATATGTATATATATATATATATATATATATATATATATATATATATATATATATATATATATATGTATATATATATATATATGTATATATATATATATATATATATATATATATATATATATATATATATATATATATATATATATAGATTCAACTTCATGCAATTTTCTTAATTTCATATGTTTAAGGTATTTTATTTCAAAATATTTAATATCAACTCGTACGGGAGATAATTGATGTAAACCCATATAATGCTTGAATGTCTGGTTTACAAAGGGTTGACCAAGCAAGGTATAACCGCCAAGAAATCAACACATAGCATTCCAAAATAGGCATCATTTGACTTTTAGCAACTGGTGACGCTGGACACTCTGCGGCGACGCTGGACACTGGTTGACCCAAAGATAATTATGTTTACTTACAACTAATTAAAAGTAACTTATCGTGAAGTATTTGTGAAGGTTCCTTCACCAGCACGTGAGAGCACAGACATCGTACAGCTGTCATACCATGGGATAGGGGCTTCTACAACCCTCCGGTGGCGATGTAGTGGTTACAATTACCTAACTTCGACACCTGGCGGCGGTCCTTTAAACCAGCGGTTCTCAACCATTGCCTCCAAGGCCCCCTGTGTCCAATACAGAATTCCAGGGACCCCCCCACATAAAATATGGCGCCCCCCGCCTTTTCGCTAAAATTACGTTAAAGGTTATTGCTTTTAAAATGTATGTGTTTATTAAACATTAAAAGAAAACGTGTTTGCTGTTGCTAGTGCCATTACACTGCTTGTTAACTATTACTAATCCAACAAACATATTTAAATGAAATAAATGTCACAGTACATATATATGTCAGCTTGTATTTACTGGCTTGTTTTGAGGAGGATGGACAAGTAATAGATTTGTCCATTTTCTTCTCCGTTTAACGATGCACAGCACCAAAAACTTAGCCGCAAAGCTCCACAATGAATCCGCAAGAGGCGCCGCTTATAGTAGCACCTGGCGGACTCACTGTGAAACTATTGCGAAAGCTTTGTGTTTAGTTTTCATTTTTCGATCACTATACGGCAGTAAATTTATGGTTTCGTTAACATGATGTGTGTATATATGTATAGTAGATACACGAGGAGAAACTGGCGGCTATATGTGGTCGCTTTCATAGTTAGATTAGAAACTTTAATTTAGTTTAATTTTACCAGATAATTTAAAACTATAATTTTCCCCTGCCATCTCGCGGACCCCCGGCAGCTCTCTGCGCCCCCCAATGTTTCACGCACGGGTAGCTGGTTGTCTGCATTGTTAGTGGTAGAGTGAACTAATACCAGACGTTATCACATCTCCCAATCTGATACCTCATCTCACGCATGGTTCATGTCCTCTTTACTGACAAAAACGTAGCGGGTCCACTCATTCATGCCGCAGACATACTTTTCCGTAATGTCCAAACGTACAGTTACAAACGTTGCTGGCCGGTGCAATATACTTTGATCTTGCCCGGCAGAAGAAGGGGATACATTTTTGTAACTGGATTTTCTTCACCGAATTAAACATGCAGGTATCAACGATAGTTAGTTAAATATATTTCGCTCCTTCTTCTTTCTATCCTTCACTGCATGCTTCTTGTATGGGAGGAATATATAGTTATCCGCCATATTAATCAACTCATTCACTTATAACTGCAGACGACCGGCCTTCAAACGTTGTATTGTGTTTTGTCCCGCTAGCTGCTGCACGTCTTAGCGTCCGTGTTTCTTGTCCGATTTACCTTCATGTGATGTCCTGTGAGGAATGTTTGCCTAGTCTTGGTTATTCATGGGCAGAGAGGCCTTTACTCACTTCATGTTGTTGAAAGGCTATGTCACACTTTCCTCAGTATTACGTCACCACGCCGTACTGACATTGGTAGTGAGTAATGTCAGTCCTGTCTGTCAGACTCATTCTTCCTGATTGCATGTGTTGTACTGGAGCTATTTCTCGAAAGCCCAGACACGTTGTTACAGAACCTCTCCGTGTCCTTCCTCAAACCAATGACCTTCTTTGAGGCCTATTATGTCCTGTTCACGGGGCGTCAGCAGTCGGTGTGACATCTGTAACGCCGGCACTTCAACCCAGTGCTGCTGGTGGATGTAGTTGGGATTAATTTTCACGAGGAGGTTTTCATTAAAGGAAATAGGCAAGCACAACTGAGAGCTCTCATGCAACAGAAATTGGTCACAAAGAAGTTTTCTTTTTACCAGTAACAAGCAAGTGTCCAGCATCACAACGTTTTGTTCGGAACATATTTTTTCTTACTAGAGTATGTGTTAATTTGCTTTCATATATAGGTTCTCCCGCCAAAGACGCTGGACACTCAGTGACGCTGGACACGCCCCAAATGCGTTTTTTCCTGCCAGACCAGGAACTATCTTGAATATTGGTACTGCCATCGAGGCAGTTGTAGCAGGATATTTGCTTGTATGTATGAAATACTTAACAAAACTTTATCTTTCGTATTTTTTTGGAGGTAGGCCTTTCTGTCTGTAACGCAGGACGCTCACTTAAAGCACTATTCCATAAGTTTGAACTTTAACATACCATATTTTGTCTTATATTTAGCCCCATACTTTTAAGAATAAACAAACAAGGCGACAACAGTAGTTACTCGTCATCGCATCAGAAATAATTTTTAATCCTTTCAAAGAAATTTTTTATATTGTCATGACGGCCATTTTGTTTTTCACATGTTGGAGGTCAGAAAATCAAATGTCGGGTTTCAAACCATTATTTTGTGACACGCAAGGGTTACATTGATATGAAATAGTTAGCCACCTATATTCGCCAAAGTTAAGCAAAACGTACCTTAATAAAAAACTGTTTTCGCAAAAAATAGAACCAGAAAAGATGACATCGGGTATACAGGGTGATTGTGTTTAAACCCCCTGATGCTACAACATTCAGACAACATTGCCGACAGTATGAAACAAGTAAAACAAACAAATATGTTTTAAAGCCTATAATTATGTTATCGGTGATGGTCATGGCGTATTTTTGTGTAGAGTGGGGACATCGAACTCAAAGTGTCAGCTTCGCCACTCGCCTACATAGGTGTTGCTTGTGGCACGACTAGACAGTTTGCTAAGACGATACTGCAACGTTGTTTTAACTCCCTGAAATTTTATTTTAATGCAAGTGCTCGCTAAGGACGTGGATACTTAGATGTTTAAATTACTGGTCATGCAAATGACTGAATTCCGGAATTATAGCGATGTTTTGATATTTCCGAAGCATTGTATACAGACAGTGTTAAATGGTGAATCCTCATTTTGCATGCGATCCCCAGGGGACCTTGAGAACAAATTCTGGTTCAGCTGAATGTGCATTTCGATCGATGATGACGTTGTGTCCTTCTAGTGTCCAGCGGGAGCGGTCGAAAACTGGGCCATCTCTACACCGCGTCTTGGTGATGCCGCTCGTGATTACGTTAGCCCTCCCCCTGTCCGCACTAGACCTCAGCGGCAGTGTCGCCGGTGCTTCGTGTTCTGACGACCCATACTTGTCCAATGACTCGCAATCAGTTGTGCTTGGTTGTAGATCGATCGCGTTAGACTTGGAGCCCAGAGATGTTATTTATGTAAACGACGCCAAAAGGTTTGACCCCATGGTGGGGGGGGGGTGCCCCTAAAACCGCCCGTCAAACGTGGTTGCTGGCGGGGGGAGGCCCTAACTAAAATTGCTGGCATTGGTCATTCCATATTCAGGGATCCCACGGGAACATTTTACACCGTTTTTATCCTTAGCATCATTCCATTAAATAAAGCGTCATTCCATTAAATAAGTGCTCCCTTTCTCACCCTTTGGGGTTGTTGGCGGGACAACAATTGTTGGCATTGGTCATCCCGTACTCAGGGAACCCCGAGGAAAGATTTGACACTGTTTTTAGCATCGGTGTCATTCCCGTAGATAAATACCCCCGTTTTCGCACCCTTTGGGGGCTGTTGGCAGGGGGAATCCCCCACCTATAATTGCTTGCATTGGTCATTCTATACTCAGGGAACCCCAATGGAACATTTGGCACTGTTTTTAGCCTCGACGTCATTCCCATAAATAAATGTACTTTTTTGATCCCTTCGATGGGCGATTTCCGGGACAACCCACCACCCTGACCCGGCAGCGCACATTTTTTGAGATGTCGGGGTGGCCCCTTCAGTCCATGGGGGTCAAACCTTTTGGCGTCGTTTTCATAAATAAAAGCTCTATGCTCCCGGTCTACGTGGCTCGAGAGAGTTTATCCTGTTTGCTCGACAATCTGGCGCCGGCCTGTGTTGAAACGTGGCGGGAATCTAATTATGTTGACACAATCTGCTTCGGTTCATTCTCACTAGGTGGCGCGAATGCTTCGTCCGTGAACAGCGTCCAACTACTTCCCACTTCAATTTTGGGAGGTGTCTTAAGTTTGGATCCTAAACGACATGCCGAACCAGAGCTCAGCGTTGTTACTAAAATAGAAATGAATACAAACTTGCCTGTGACCAACTTTGTCCTTTAAACTGAGTACGATTTTGTCGCACACCTTTATGTACACCAACATATACAACCATGGCCATGGGGGAATCATGACATACTGCAATAACTTATTTCAAGGCAGAATTTTATCTAATTAATTAATTAGCTATACCTTGCTTTTCTTAAGAGAACTATGTGGTATAATTTTATTTAAAGCTATTGGTAACCTTATTTTAAAAATATTGAACTAGTGTCTTGTTGTTTTAATTTAAAGATTTTGTTGTTGCTAGATAACCATAGCAACGGCACTGCACCATGTGTACGTGGTGCACCATGTGTACGTGGTGCACCATGTGTACGTGGTGAACAAAGTAACTAACCGCTAAATTGTTTTCGGAAATACTTAGTAAGTTTTATTTCGAATCTGTCGGACTTGTTTTTTCTTTCGGATTGTTTAGTGCGATTAGAGACCAAATGTCATAGTAAACCATCCGTAATGTTCCTTCAGTCGATGTTTTTGCATATCTATAGACGTTTATTTAGCATGGCAGTGTATTGTGAAAGTGCTCTACAAGACTTATGAGGTTGGGACGGTGGAGTAGAGCGGGTCATACAGTTTGTCTTCTGTCCAGTCAGGAGTCATCTAGACGGCCCCCAAGAACAACACAGCTACTTTCCCCACTGTGTTTTTCCATCGTCGCTCCCTTTGTAAACGGGTGAGGCTACTTCGTGCACTGCCCCAGCTGTTTTCCTTCCCACTTCTCCCTATTGGTCCCCTTCTTCCTTCACTTGTCAGCCTCCTCCGCCTTTCTCACATCCCACTAAGCCTTTGTATGTAAATATATGCTTTTGTTGCTGTCTGGTGAAAGCAGTACAGATACTGTATAAAATCGGTAGGCGGTAGAAGGTACTTTACATCGATAGCCTACCTCCTACATATGTCGGGTTGGCATGTATGAGGAAGTGTATGTAATAACTAATAATTTAGTATATAATTTCAGAAATCTCTGAAGGAGTCTTGGATCAGCGATCACACGTGGGGACTGATTGGGCAAAGGAAACTCCTGCAACATAAACGATCAAATGAGCCCAACAGCACTTCTTTCTACCGGGATTACACCAAGAAGGACAGGGAAGTGAAGCGCAGAGCACAAAAGGCCAAAGGCGAATGGTTCGACAGACAGGCACAGGAGGCTGAGGACGACAGACAGGCACAGGAGGCTGAGGACGACAGACAGGCACAGGAGGCTGAGGACGACAGACAGGCACAGGAGGCTGAGGACGACAGACAGGCACAGGAGGCTGAGGACGCAGCAGCCCGAAACGACATTAGACAGAAAGAAAATCACTGGCAGTACAAAGGCAAAACCTGGGCCGACCAGGGCCAAATATGAATCTTGAATATCGAAAGGAAAGGACAAACTAGAGAGATGGGAAGAACACTTTAAAGAAGTCCTCAACAGACCTGCACCTAACACACCGGCACAGACCGTCAGCTCTCAGAACGGGCTCCCAATAGACACAGAGGAGTTCACCGAAGATGAAGTGAGGAAGGCCATTCGACACTTAAGACAAACAAGTCACCTGGCGTGGACGGAATCACAGCTGAAATGATGAAAGCAGGTGGTGAAACAATTGTACAGTGGACGTGCGGACTATGCAACCAGATCTGGGACTCTGGCATCATTCCTGTGGACTGGAAAGGCGGTGTTATGGTCTGTTTCCCCAAGACAGGAAATTTAAGTGAATGTGACAACTGCAGAGGCGTGACACTGCTGTCAGTGCCAGGAAATGTACTGTCAGATGATACTAAACCGAATACGAGATATGGTAGACGGCGAATTGCATGAGGAACAAGCAGGCTTTAGGCCGAAACGCTCTTATGCTGAGCAAATATTCATACTCAGACGCATTATAGAGAAATATCAAGAATACCAGTTACCCCTCGCAAAGCGTTCGACAGCATCCACAGACCATCCATGTGGGAAATCTTAATCACATACGGAACCCCACGAAAGATTGTATCAACAATCGAGAAAATATCTGAACAATCGAGATGTTGTGTAAAAACAGTAGATGGCTACAATGACTGGTTCCATGTGGTTACTGGTGTCAGACAAGGCTGCATTATTTCCCCCTTCTCTTCGCCATCGATTGGGTCATGCGACTGGCAACCAGAGACAACGAGGGGATTACTTGGGTTAAGGAGGAGCGTTTATCAGACCTTGACTTTGCTGATGACATTGCCGCCCTCTCAAGCACCACCCAGGGCCTACAATGTCTCGTGGAATCAATCAGCAGATACGCTGATGGTTTGGGACTTGTAATCAGTGAAAAGAAGACTAAAACATGCTGGCAGGCGAACATCAACTATCCACATATGTTCTGATCAACCACAACAAAGTGGAAACAGTTGAAAACTTCACCTACCTTGGTAGTTCCATCAACAACCAAGCAATCATCGATCACGAATTAAACTGCAGAGTGGGGACAGCTGAGGAATATTTGGAACAACAAGAAATTGACCCTAAACTCTAAACTCAGCTTCTATAATTCAAATGTTCTCCCAACTCTACTATACGGATGCGAATCATGGCAACTAAAAACAAGCCAAGAATATATATATATATATATATATATATATATATATATATATATATATATATATATATATATATATATATATATATATATATATATATATATATATATATATATATATATATATATATATATATATATTTATTTATTTATATATATATATATATATATATATATATATATATATATATATATATATATATATATATATATATATATATATATATATATATATATATATATATATATATATATATGTATATTCTTTCTTGCTCTTCCCTGGAAAAATGTTTGCGGACGCCACTGCACCATAGTTCCTTTGTGTACCTGTATTTGTCTTTAAATATAGTTGAGGTGAGTAGGAGTGGTGAATGGAAGCTTCACAGTAGCTTCTTCAAAAGGTGAGGGACTTTTTATGTTGTGTACCAGGAACAGCAAGAATGCTCAAATTTCAATGATGGGTTGCAAGTGTAGAACAATCGTCCGTCTGATCCAGGAGACCCAGCGAAGACAAGAAGACAAGGAGACCCAGCGAAGACAAGAAGACAAGGAGACCCAGCGAAGACAAGAAGAAGAAGAAGAAGAAGAAATGTTTTTTATTTGACCCTTCATACATTTCACATAATACATATATATCCATGTTAAATTATAATTTTAAATAATACAGGTGTATATGGTTGTAAGTAAACATGGTATATATTAAGGTAAACAAACAAATAGGGTCAGGAGACTCCTCTAAGACTTTGATAGTCGCTATCGAGGAGCCGCCTTGCTAAATAAAATTAAATTAATTCAGTTGGTCAAACATATATAATTTTTCTAAGAGAAGAAAAAAAGAGGAAAAAAACACACCATAATAACCATATGATATCTGATTGTGTGTGTATGAGTGTGCGCGTGCATGTGCTTGTTCGTGTGCATGTGCGTGTTCGTGTATTACTATTCTCGCTTGATTATGTGTGTTTGCAGTTTAGATGCCTTTTAGTATAAGGTGACAGGTTGTTGTATTTTTTTAATGTTGCATACATATATAGCAATTTTGCCTTGTGCATGAATCTTGATAATTTTGTAAAACATAAAGTTTTGCATACTGAGCAAATCCTTGTAAGCTGTGTATATTAAGCTTTTCCTTAACTATAGTGGGAATATTATTAAGTTAAAATGGTAAATTATGCTGAAGACATTTCTTTGCAAATTCGCGTATATATTTCATTCTTGATTCGTGTATCATAATTATGTATGTCATAGTTGAAAATTATCCTCCAGTTTTGTAAATAAACTGCTAAATTGTTATGTAAATATTTATAATAAAATTTTAATTGTTGTAATTTAAGAATGTCATCTACTTTTAACATGCTGAGTTTTTTTATGGAGTGGCTCTGTGTGGGAATTATAGTTACTTAAGGTAATAATTCTCAATGCTTTCTTTTAAAGTTTTATTATTCTATTTGTTTGAAAACACCAAGCCATGATGCAATAATTAATGTGTGGTACAATTAATGAATTATATAATAACGTTTTAATTTGTTGTGATAACACATGTTTTAATTTACACAGACAGTCCCACCTTTCTTTCAAAGTATCGCTCACACAGACAGTCCCACCTTTCTTTCAAAGTATCGCTCACACAGACAGTCCCACCTTTCTTTCAAAATATCGCTCACACAGACAGTCCCACCTTTCTTTCAAAGTATCGCTCACACAGACAGTCCCACCTTTCTTTCAAAGTATCGCTCACACAGACAGTCCCACCTTTCTTTCAAAGTATCGCTCACACAGACAGTCCCACCTTTCTTTCAAAGTATCGCCCACACAGACAGTCCCATCTTTCTTTCAAAGTATCGCTCACACAGACAGTCCCACCTTTCTTTCAAAGTATCGCTCACACAGACAGCCCCACCTTTCTTTCAAAGTATCACTCACACAGACAGTCCCACCTTTCTTTCAAAGTATCGCCCACACAGACAGTCCCATCTTTCTTTCAAAGTATCGCTCACACAGACAGTCCCACCTTTCTTTCAAAGTATCGCTCACACAGACAGTCCCACCTTTCCTTCAAAGTATCGCTCACACAGACAGTCCCACCTTTCTTTCAAAGTATCGCCCACACAGACAGTCCCATCTTTCTTTCAAAGTATGTAGACATATATCATATCTAAAGTATATCATATCTAAAGTATATCATATCTAAAGTATATCGGCATAGCTTTCGCCAGGAAAGATACATTTTAGGGCTCTTTTCTGTGTAATTTCAATATTGTCAGATAAGTAATTCTGTAAATTGGTATGCCACACGGGGCATGTATATTCCAGTACAGGTCTCACAACACTTACATATACAGCGACTAGATCACTATTGCTAATACCTGCTCGTTTTAACTTGTACAACATATATAATATTTTCCCAGCTTTTTTCATGATATTCTCCAAATGCTTGTTCCATGTTAAATCATGAGAAATTATAAGGCCAAGAAGCTTAGCATGGTCTACTTTATCTACACCCATCCCATATATCTTTATGTTCAGTCTGTTATTTCGAAAATTCCCATCTTGTGCATAACTGATGATCGTTTCTTTCGATTGTCCTGAATTTATTTTCATATCATTTTGCATCTAGCGGCGATATAAACTGATTCATGGATTACAGAAATACCTTTTCTATCACATACTTCGAATAACAAACTGTCGTCCACATACTTATATAACGGAACAGGTGTTTTTAAATCGTTTATGTAAACTAGGAAACATTTGGGTCCAGACGGGGTTCCCTGCAGTACTCCCCCATTTGGGCGGCCAGAATGCGAGTATTCATTTCCTATTTTTTACCTGTTGAATTCTGTCTAATAAAAATGTTGCCACCCATCTTATAATATGTGAGGGCATATTATACAGTCGTAGCTTTTCTAATAACAAGTGATGATTAATGAAATCAAACGCCTTGCTAAAATCTCAGCATTACAACTCGGACATAAGTATCCAATTTTTCAGTCGTTTCATACCATTTGTGTATCAGTTTTACGAGAACGTCAGTTGTCGACGTTCCGCCAATTCCGCCAAATTGCATAGTCTAATTCTCCGTCAATTATATCATCCATTCATTTCATTATTATTGACTCAAACACCTTTGCAGCTATTGACGTTAGCGATATTGGTCTAATGTCTTACTCAATCAACTTGGGTGGGTTTATTTTCGACCACGGTATTACGTTCGCCACCTTCCATTCCTTAGGAAGTGCGCCTTCGCGCAGTGAAATGTTGACAATTGCAGTTAATGGAGGAGTGAGGATATTTGCACGATTCCTTAATACCCAAGCAGGAATATTATCAGGCCCTGTGGCCTTATTCGCCTTACCTTTCTGTAGGGCTCTGATGGAATATTGATCTGGTAGCTTAGAAGGGACTGTGTGGAGAACAAACACTCAATACTTTGTTTATTTTGTATTTCTTTGTGTTTGCTTTGTTTGCTTTGATGAGTTATTGAATGGGTGATTGGCCGTGCATGTGGGAAGCGACCCGTGCATGTGGGAAGCGACCCGTGCATGTGGGAAGCGACCCGTGCATGTGGGAAGCGACCTTCTTCTTCCATTTAAGCTCACAACCCTATGTTAAGCCCGCAGCACACTAGCCGATTTTTCGTCGGGGGATAAATAATATTCAGCTGTCGGCTAGTGTGCTGCGAATTCCAACAAGATCGGGGCTTGTCGGATAATATCTGACACTGCCAAGACGTCCTGACGGGTCTTATCGGATAATATCTGACACTGCCAGGACGTCGTGACGGGTCTTATCGGATAATATCTGACACTGCCAGGACGTCGTGACGGGTCTTGTCGGCTACACAAACGTCATTGTAAACATGGCGGCCCCCAGTGCCAGGGCCCCCAATGCCACGGCCCCCAGTGCCACGGCCCCCAGTGCCACGGCCACGACGACAAATGGGATCATGCCTCAGTTAGACTTCCTGGTGTGTTACACACGAATGTAGGGCATAATCATTTTAGATATGTGTAATTTTCAAAACATCACATCATATGACATAACTGCATTTGAGCAGGCCCATTGGCAGGTTTGCTGGTATAATATGTTGACAGTGTAACTGTGGATTTTTAGATGATTTCAATAGGCGGAAGGATTTTGTTTGTTTGCTCTTCTGCGTCTCCTTATCCTCCGTAGCATAATCAAGACGAACGAAGCTAACTTCTGTCTTCTTCTCCGCATCGCCGCCACGTGTGGTGTGAGCGCCGCCACATGTGGTGTGAGCGCCGCCACGTGTGTGAGCGCCGCCACGTGTGGTGTGAGCGCCGCCACGCGTGGTGTGAGCGCCGCCACGTGTGGTGTGAGCGCCGCCACGTGTGGTGTGAGTGCCGCCACGCGTGTGAGCGCCGCCACGTGTGGTGTGAGCGCCGCCACGTGTGGTGTGAGCGCCGCCACGTGAGGTGTGAGCGCCGCCACGTGTGTGAGCGCCGCCACGTGTGGTGTGAACGCCGCCACGTGTGGTGTGAGCGCCGCCACGTGTGGTGTGAGCGCCGCCACGTGTGGTGTGAGCGCCGCCACGTGTGGTGTGAGCGCCGCCATGTTTGCTTAATTCCAAATTCGCAAAAAGAGTCGCGACAAAATATCGGCTAGTGTGCTGCGAGCTGATGGCCCGACACATTTAACCCCGATGAAAAATCTGCAGTCCCCCGATGAAAAATCGGCACGTGTGCTTCGGCTTTTAGCCACATATAAATGTGGCTAGAGTATTTTCTAGCCGTGGTCACTACTGCGTGGCCGCGGGTGGTGTAGCGTTGGTTCGGGTCCGTGTTGGTCAGAATAGGTCTTCTCTGCGTAGTTTAGCAATACACCAGTGCAGGACTATATGATATATAATAATAAGGACTATATAATTGTTATATGTTGGCATGGTGAGAAGGTACTGTCTAAACTTTTTTTACGGACGGTTGGTTAACTAATTCGTGTGTACTCTTGTTCCACAGTCTGACGGCGCTGGGGAGGCACGAGTACTGGTAGGCGTCAACGCTGGTGACAGTCTGGTAGAAGCGTTAAGCGCTGCCTTTGGTGCGTGCTCTGGCGGCGAGTGACTTCGTTGTCACATCAACCAGTTTGTGGTTGATGCGGTATAGCATCACCAACTTGGCATCAGCTCGTCTTCGATCTAGTGACTTCCATTCCAAAGTCTCAAGCATGTTCCCTGCTGCGTCGCCGAATGTCGTTCATTACGAAGCGGGGCTGCTTGTCTCTGGACATTCTCAACAATTTTTTTTACTTTTCGGTAGATGGGTCCCCTACAGTCGACGCATACTCCACTATAGGCCTTACGAAGTTCTGGTAGCACCGCGATTTTGATGGCTTGGGGGCAGCTGCTGATGTTGCGCTGTAAGAAAGGCCTTCTTTGTTATGTTGGCGATATGATCATTCCATGTTAATTTCCTGTCGACGGCTACTCCAAGATACTTGGCGCCAGTGACCTCCTTCAGGGCTTTCCTGTGGATCGAGTAGCAGCTGTCATCAGCAAATAGACGTGCAGTGGAGGATACTTGGTCCAGGAGGTCATTGATGTAACACAGGAAGAGGAAGGGGCCGAGAACTGTGCCCTGTGGAACGCCTAAGGTGACAGCAGCGGTAAATGACCTTTTACCTTCGAGAACTACTTTTTGGGTACGATTACCCAGGAAGCTTAGGATCCAGTCCAATGTATTTTCTCGCACGCCGTAGTGATATAATTTAGCTGCCAGATGGGGATGAGACACGAAAAAAATCCAGCAGCACAGAATCGATCTGTCCAGCATCATGGAAGCCCTTGGCTAGGTCATCAACTGTTTGGATTAGCTGAGTTTCGCAAGATCTACCGAAGCCATCCTGATGGTCATTTAGTATATTGAGGTTTTCCAGGTGGTCCATGAAGTTGCTGTGTATGATGTGCTCCAGGGTTTTGCAGGAAATGCTCGTTAGAGAGATAGGTCTTTAGTTTGATGGTGAACCTCTAACTCCCTTCTTGTAGACTGAAATAATCCAGGCATGTTTCCAATCTACCGGCACAGTGGCTTGATCAATGGATGCCTGGTAGATGAGCGTCAGCACTAGTGGAATTTCAGCGGAATAGTCTTTCAGGAATATTGCAGGAATCGCATCAGGCCCAGTGGCGTTGTGGGGTTTAACTGCTTCGCGAAGTTTTCTCACGCCTGTTTTACATACTGTGACTCTGGCAAGACACTGTATTTGCTAGTTCCAAGGTTTGGCACATTGCTCTTGCCTCCTTTCGTGAAGACTGGTGAGAATTGGGTGTTAAGAATATCAGCTTTAGTCTGGCTATCGCTGTGGACAATGTCATTCTTCTTGAGTGGGGCTACTCCGTTGTTGTCGTTTTTCCTGCTGTTGATGAAAGACTAAAACGTCTTCAAATTGCCCCCATTCTGGTTACGTTCTCCGATCATGGAGTTGATGTACTGGTAATACGCCTTGTGGCACTTCTGATTCACCATGTCCTGGTCAGACTTGGTTCGCTGGGCGTTCTTTTCTTATCTTGCCGTTGGCCCAGTGCTGGTTGTAGCGCTGGGAAGACAGTTTTGTTGCAATGTGATTGGCTAATACGCTTTGGAATTTGGCTGTAAATAATGCCCACAATGTTTCCACAGGTGTGTCCGGGTTGTATCGGGTTTGCGTCTTTTCAGCAGCTAGATCTTCCGTGATCGGTTCAGTGTCTGCTTTTTTCCATGTGTGGATCTTCCTCGGGACAGGTCTTTGTCTTTTTGGCCCGATGTCCGAGTTTACGTAGACTGCTGCGTCATGATCACCAACCCCAGGAATTAGCTCGCACCTGTTGACAAGAGAGGGTCGATTTATTAGGAAGACAGCTAGGGTGTTGTAAAGCCTTGTCGGGAAGGTAACCATCTGTGATAAACCCAACATGACAAATATGTCGATGAAGAGTTCATTTATCCGTTTAGTGTACTGGTGTTTCCATATGGTATTTGTTTGCCAAGTGACATCTGGGAGGTTTGTGTCTCCTGCAATCCACAGGGGCTGTTTGGGAATTTCCTGGCTATGCTTGATATGGCATCACACGTACAGTTTGTGTAATCAGAGATGTTTTCTGTTGGCCTGTAAACTCCGAGTACTACAAGAGGGTATGGCTGTGCGGTCTGAATTTTCACTCCTATCATCTCGCACGGTGACATTATAGATATGCGTTCCGCGACAAGTCCAGTCTTGATGGCAATCATGACCCCTCCATAACCTTCCGCTCTGTCATTCCAGAAAGGAGGGCCATACCCTGGTGGCAGGAATTCGCTACTATTGATATTAGGTTTGAGCCAAGTTTCACATGCAACTATGATGTCAGGTTTTGCGTCCTCGACCATATACTGGAATTCAAGCTTCTTTGCACTGATTGACTGTGTATTGACATTAAGCAGACTTATCCTGGGTTTCCAATGTTATCTTGGCGTTTGAGACATGACTAGATCATGGTATTCCCAGTATCGTTGTGAAGCTAAATGGGTCTTCGAGTGGGTGTAAAACTAAAATGACGGAATAACTAAGATAAGAACGTCTAAACACGTACTAAAATTAGTATTATTATATTAAAACAGGCAGCTCTATTTTTTATAAATAAATAATAATAACAATAATATTATATAAAATCGGAATGACTACAACAAGGTGTGAAGCAGCCCGGTCTGTGCTGCGTCGAAAGGCTAATAATCTCAGTCATTTTGATCATCACAGGTTGACATGTATGAAAACTAAAAAAAATGTAACTGCCTTTTACGTCTATATACTAATTAGGTGTTTAATTTAACAAGATTTGCCATCCAAGCCAAAGGCCCAGATGGCAAGTGGACAAGGAAGCCATTGGCTTATCGAGAGTCCAACAATGTACATCTACTTATAGCCCGCCCTCCTGAGATATGTGTCAACCTTGTTTTTAAACATATTCACGCTGCTAGCAGTTACACAATCTGTAGACAATTTGTTCCATTCATTTATTGTCCTCTGTGAGAACGAGTGCTTCCTGATGTCCAATCTACATTGATCCTTTACTAATTTAACCTCATGTCCTCTAGTTCTGCTATCCTTCTTGAGTGAGAAAAACATATTTCTATCAATATTTTCATACCCATTCAATATCTTAAAAACTTCAATCTGATCTCCTCTTAACCTCCTTGTCTCTAGAGTTGTTAAACCACATTCTTTCAGGCGTTCTTCATAACTAAGGTCTCTCAGTTCTGGAATCATTTTAGTTGCTCTCCTTTGTATGCGTTCAAGCGTATCTATATCCTTCTTACGATATGGTCTCCATGCTTGTATACAGTATTCTAAATGAGGTCTAACTATTGCTTTATAAAGAGGTAAAATTAACTTTTTTCCCTTGTATGTTATGTTTCTTCTAATCAATCCAAGAATTTGATTACCCTTTGAAGCTGCAATACCATACTGCTCTGAAACTTTCATATCAGCGCTTATTGTAACTCCTAAGTCCTTTTCTTTTACAGTAGTACCCAGAACAGTATCTCCCATTTTATAGTTTACATTCAAGTTCCTGTCCTGTATGTAGGCATTTACATTTCCCAAAATTGAACAACATCTGCCATTTCTCAGACCATTTCACTAATCTGTCTAGATCGTTTTGTAAATGTTGTTTATCACCATCAGTATTAACCTTTCTAAACAGTTTTGTGTCATCCGCAAATTTCAGTGCGTTACTTGTTATACTGTCGTCCAAGTCATTGATATAAATTAAGAATAATATAGGTCCTAATACTGATCCTTGAGGTACCCCACTCAAAACCGATTTCCAATTTGAAACTTCTCCATCTACTACAACTCGTTGTCTTCTGGCAGTCAGCCATTGTTCTACCCAGTCAGTTATGCTATCCCCGATACCATGGGCTTTTAATTTAAGTAGTAATCTTTGATGTGGCACTTTGTCAAAAGCTTTCTGAAAATCTAAGTAGATAATATCTACTGGCGATCCCACGTCTATCCACTTAGTGATTTCTTCCAAAAAACATAACATATTTGTTAAGCATGACCTCGCTTTAAGGAATCCATGTTGAGATGAATTTAATAATTTATGCTTAACGAGGAATTCCACCATATGGTCTTTAATTAACCTTTCTAATAATTTACAAATCACTGACGTTAAACTCACTGGTCTGTAATTCTCTGACTTATTTCTCGAACCCTTTTTAAATAATGGTATGATGTTTGCTTCTTTCCATTCAAACGGAACAACTCCCTCTTTTAATGACAAGTTGAATACTCTTGCAAGTGGTATACTGATTTGTTCTACTGTTTCCATTAGTAATTTTGGAGGAATCCCATCCACTCCCGGTGATTTGTTATCCTTCATTGCCTTTATTTTCTTAGCTACCAATTCTGGAGTTACAACTAACGGACCTAAATAGTCAGATTTAGCCCCCTGAAATTTAGCATCAGCAACTGGTAATGAACTAATATCTTCTTTGGTAAACACTGAACTGAAGTAACCAGTTAGGTCTTCCGCCATTAAAAACCCCTGTGATATTATATTTCCAGCACTGTCTTCTAGAGGTCCAACCTTGTCTTGTACGTTTTGTTTACTCCTGACATATGCATAAAAACTCTTGCTGTCATTTTTTATGTTACATGCTAGTTTTTGCTCATAGCTTCTTTTAGATTGTCTGATTTCAGTTGTAGCTGCCTTAAGTGCCTCTTTGTATTTTGCATAGTCTTCGTCCTTTCTGGTACGCCTATAAACCCTCCACATAGTTTGTTTTAGCATTATTTTTCTAATAGCCCCTTTTGGCAAATGTTTCTTTCTACACCGTTTTCCTTGTTTTTGGAAGGGAACAAATTTATCGATGATACTCTCAATTTCATATTTTAGAATATTCCAACATTCAATTGCGGTCTTATTCATCAGCATGTTATTCCAATCTAGCTTTGCTAAGTATTTTCTCATATCTTTGTAGTTACCTTTGTGGAAGTTTCTCTTGTACGTTTTCTTATTTTTACTTTCTGATTTTATATTGATGTCAAAATGTATTTGATTATGGTCACTATTACCCAATGGTTCAAATATTTTTACATTGTCCACTAATTCTTTTTGTGATGACAAAACTATATCTAATACATTTTCTCCCCTGGTTGGTTCTAGTACGTGCTGAGTAAGAAAGCTATCCTGGATTAAAAATAGAAATTGTTGGTCCTCAACCCCTGTGCTCTCTAGATAATTCCATTATATGTGTCCATGGTTAAAATCTCCCATTATGATACATTCCCCTTTACTAACTTCCTTTATAGCGTTTTTTAGTTTTGTGTTGTCCTCTTCGTTTATGTTTGGACTTCGGTAAACTAATCCAATAGTTAATTTTGAATTTCCTGAAACAATTTTGCACCAAACAGCTTCATCGCAATCTGCTTCCCTTTCTAGTTTTATTTCATAAGCCTGAATAGATTCTTTAACATATAAAATAACTCCCCCGCCCCTTCTTCCTATTCAATCTTTCCTAAACATTACATATCCTGTCAGTCCTAATTCAGCATCTGTTATATCTATGTTGGCCCATGATTCAGTTATACCAATTATGTTAGGGTCAATATCTTCTACCATAATGTTTAATTCGTTTTTCTTATTTATTTACAGCTACTAGTGTAGGCAAAAGTTACACACAGATATGTACTTGCCATATTTCTCATGATACCACTGGCGATATGCTAGGCGGCTTTGAAGCCAATCTTCACTTGGTCTTGGTGGGTCTTTGTTCAACTCGCTGCAGTAAATGGAATCCCGAAACGCTGGGGTGCTTTTGGGCATATGTCGGGGTTCGGTTTAGGGTGAACGACCACTGACACTAAATCGCTCATTTACAAAAAAACATTTATTCCAAAATGAAATTCTGATAATGTGCGTATGCTTCTGTGACAAGGTGCAACCACTAATAATGTGCGTATGCTTCTGTGAGAAGGTGCAACCACTAATAATGTGCGTATGCTTCTGTGACAAGGTGCAACCACTAATACTGTGCGTATGCCTCTGTGACAAGGTGCAACCACTAATAATGTGCGCATGCTTCTGTGACAAGGTGCAACCACTAATAATGCTGTCGTGAGAACAAATGCACACTATTAACAACACTGCGAAGACATTCACAGAACGCCATGTATAAGTCAAACACGGTAACAAAAACCTTACCGACATTCGCTCTCGGCGGTCTTGAATTAAGAATTCAATTCTTTTGGCATGTGCTATAGACAGTGACGTCTGAATGCTGGAATAGCTAACTCATGCATTGTATTACTGTGGTCAGCCAGTGCAGTGTGGAGCGCTTTCTGGCGCAGGTGCGCCGTCGGAACTTTCCATAGCACCATGCTCTAAACCTCTGGCTTTTAGCTTAAGTAACACTATATTTATATTTGATGTGACACTTTGATGGCGCTTTTCTGTGGTAATACTATTACTTTGTCAATTATTGAATAATCTATTTGTCGCCATATTAGCTAGCTTGTTCTGGCCAGCTTTGGCATCGCAACTGTCGTCGCCTTTGCGGGCACGCTGATGCGTGTAGCCGCTGGTTGGGCGCGCTGGGCGTTCATCCGCGAGACGCAACACTGATTTGTAGTCGTTCCACAGTTGCCATTACTCAGCCGGTGGCTGTCCGATTAACCGTGGCACCACCGCCGTCATGCAGCACGCCACAGCATGTCACGTGTAATGTCGAATCTCGCGTTCTCGCTCAAAGTGCCACTTCGTCTGAGCGTTAAGAGGACACGAATCGATATTGGCAGGCGCGTAAACCGATCGATACGGAAGAGATAATGTCTGTTTGAAATCGTGTACGGAAGGATGGTAACAATGGAGTCGAGGTCTTTCATTGTTGCGCAGATTGATGGGTATTATAAGTGCGGAGTGCAGCTCTATGTGGTGAATGCGACTCACTTTACTACCGCTCGCTGTCTCTCGGTGTAAGATGAAGTTATTGTGTCCGTGGGCAAATAGCGAGCGTGAAATATCTCTAACTTAATCCATATGTCCTTTATGAAGCACACGATATTGCTGAAGAGCTGTGCGAAAGCAGAATATAAAATAAATCCCTATCTGAATATGTTTATTTGAATGACGTTGAGAAAAAGATTTGACTGTCGTTGAGAGAAAAGATAGGAAAGCCGAGGTAAGTTGGAATGAGACGAGTATTAGTCCTGTCATAATAGTGTCCACGCACAAACAACTACCGAGTAAAATGTTGCATTATTGGAGAACCCTACGCATGTGTAATTAGGAATATAGCGATATTACATGTTTACCTGGAGGTGTAAGAGGCACTTTGAACGTGACACCGTTGTGAATACGACGCCAGCCCACCGGTTCAAAGCCCTCGCAGGTCTATTGGGTTTGTATTCTCCGAAGTCTTACGCACTTCTTAATTTCCACGTTGCGTAACTCAGATGCTGGTGGCAACTTTAGGATACAACGAGCATACGCACTTCATAATATTTGCAGAATACATAAAACAATATGAGTATAAATTTCACGCGACGCGTTAGAACGGTGTGCTTTTCGCTATATAGCAGTACATATTCCATGTAGAGCTATTCAACAATATATACAGCACTACAAAAGAGTGTATATTCCATGTAGCGCTGCACAACGATGTGCATTTTGTTTGCGTTCTACAACAATGTAGATTTTGTACAGCGCTACATAACATTGTATATTTCAGGTAGCGTTGCACAGTAATGTACATTCCGTGTAGCGCTATCCAACAACGAACATTTCATGTCACGCTACATAGCAGTGAATATGCATGCAGCGCTGCACAACCATGTACACTTCATGTCGCGCTCCACTACAATGTAGGTTCTGGGCAGCGGTGTATATGTCATGTTGCACTACACAACAGTGTATATTTCGTGTTGCGCTACACAACGGTGTATATGTCATGTTGCGCTACACAACGGTGTATATGTCATGTTGCACTACACAACGGTGTATATGTCATGTTGCACTACACAACGGTGTATATGTCATGTTGTGCTACACAACAGTGTATATTTCGTGTTGCGCTACACAACGGTGTATATGTCATGTTGCGCTACACAACGGTGTATATGTCATGTTGCACTACACAACGGTGTATATGTCATGTTGCACTACACAACGGTGTATATGTCATGTTGTGCTACACAACAGTGTATATTTCGTGTTGCGCTACACAACGGTGTATATGTCATGTTGCACTACACAACGGTGTATATGTCATGTTGCACTACACAACGGTGTATATGTCATGTTGCACTACACAACGGTGTATATGTCATGTTGCACTACACAACGGTGTATATGTCATGTTGCACTACACAACGGTGTATATGTCATGTTGCACTACACAACAGTGTATATTTCGTGTTGCGCTACACAACGGTGTATATGTCATGTTGCACTACACAACGGTGTATATGTCATGTTGCACTACACAACGGTGTATATGTCATGTTGCACTACACAACGGTGTTTATGTCATGTTGCACTACACAACGGTGTATATGTCATGTTGCACTACACAACGGTGTTTATGTCATGTTGCATTACACAACAGTGTATATGTCATGTTGCACTACACAACAGTGTAATTCTTTTTGTGATGACAAAACTATATCTAATACAGTATCTCCCCTGGTTGGTTCTAGCACGTGCTGACTAAGGACGCTATCCTGAATTAAAAATAGAAATTGTTGGTCCTCACACCCTGTACTTTCTAGAGATTTCCGTTGTAAGTGTCCATAGTTAAAATATCCCATTATGATACATTCCCCTTTACTAACTTCCTTTATAGCATTTTGTATTTTGTAGTGTCCTCTTCGTTTATGTTTGGACTTCGGTAAACTAATCCAATATTTAATTTTTAATTTCCTGAAACCATTTTGCACCAAACAGCTTCATCGTAATCTGCTTCCCTTTCTAATTTTATTTCATAAGCCTGAATAGATTCTTTAACATATAAAATAACTCCCCCTCCCCTTCTTCCTATTCGATCTCTCCTAAACATTACGTATCTTGTCAATCATAATTCAGCATATGCTATGTCTGTGTTGGCCCATGATTCGGTAATACCAATTATGTGAGGGTCAATATCTTCTACCATAATGTTCAATTCGTTTTTTCTTATTTACTAGACTCCTAGCATTTAAACACACGCTTTTATAACCTGCTTCAAACCTGTTTTTAGGACATTTTGTTATTGATTTGTCTGTACTAGTGGCCTCTTGTCCTGCTTAAGGCATCTCTATGTAAGCGTGTTTGTACCGTTTCGTGATACAACATGGAACACAGATAATATAGCACAACATGATTTCTTCCTTTATTTGAGACGTACGCATGCATGCTGAATTTTGAACACCGGCTGAATTTTGCTGGAATATTGCGCTGTCTTTGCACAACAAAGTCTGAACGGTCTACAGTCTGTGTAACAGCGACACGTAGAATAGTCAAACGGAGGTGAATGTAACGTGTTCAAGCAGACCATTTGAACAACTAGTTTTATCTCCACAATCGAAGCTGCTATCAACATATATGTGCACGCTACCATATTTACAGTGTGCAGTGCACTCTGCGCGATGTCGTAAACTCGCTACATGCATATTACATCTTAACCACTGCACGTTATTGTATGTTCAAAGTTCCTTTTATGAAAGGTTGAGGCTGACTAATTCGTATACAGCTGCACTGACTTAGTTGTTGTTCTGTTCCACTGCTCTCTATCAGCTTCTTTCCCCTGCACTTTTCAACCTCCGCCTTTCTTACATCCCCATCCCTCTTAAGGCGGGATTACACGAGTGATGTGTGTCCTGGTTTATCGGGCGATAGAATCTCACAATAACGGGCAAATAAATCGTGTGTGCGTTTAAGCAAACAACGTGTCTAGACACAGCAACCTAATATTGACTCGAGCCACTCCCGCCTTGAGCCTTGATGAAAGGTCATGACTGGTTCACTAGCGGTCGGTGATTGGCCACTGCTTCGGAATCTCCCCGACACAGCTGTTCAAACAATTACACTACCGATTCTTGCAGCGCAATATCGCGCGACACTGTGTCTTATTTATATAATATAATGGGCGTTCGGACGCTTCACGGACAGACATTAGTTGAACGGACCTTTTTTCACGGACTAGAAATAATTTACTACGTCATCAGTTCGTATACATGTCAATAAGTGTATTTGCGTGAGGGGTGAAATGGTATTCTTGCTTAGGATAAAGCTATGTGTTTGCCTACTTATAAAACGATATTTACAACATCGGATTACATTAGGACAGGGAGAAAATCGTTCCTTGTACTTTCCTGTGCTTTGCGCTGTATACGGTGCGTCAGCTGGATATATGAAACGTCTTGTACCCGGCTTCTATTATGCGTATTGTTGTGTCTATGCACTCGGTTAGCTATACGCACCATGAACACATTATGTATGCAAAGGTTACAACACTAAGCTACACCTCTATAAGCCCTATTATTGACATTGTGTCTTGCAATAAAATAATATCTCGCTATACGTTGCACAGTTAGTTATCTTATATAAACTATGTGGATCTACATGTTATACACAGTACATGTCATGTACCGTATAAAGCTACTTATTTAAAGCAGTAGATAACTGTTTGGATACCACGTTCGTAGTGTGTGTGTTTCTTCATATTCACTTATGCTCTTTGTAACAGTGCATTCTGTGAAATCAAAGTAGTTTTATGTGTCGGTGTAGTAGAGTCATGTCCTGCGCAGGTAATACATAGATGAGACATTGTTGGAATATGGCTCTCAATGGCTTCCTTGTCTCTTTCCAGCTGGTGTTTGTTGCCTTGGATGGCAATTCTGTTAAACTCTTGTTCAATATCACTCGTGAAAATGTTTGACGCTGCTTATTTCTGTGTGTTTTAAATCGCGCCCTGTCTCGAGTGTGCCAGCAATCTCTGCTCCAAATCGCGACAATTTGTGTTCCGAAATCAGTACACATGCGCAGTTCGCAAAAACAATCTAAACACGTGACATGTAGCTGGTGTCGCCACTTAGCGAGACTCGTCGTCGTCGTCATCGTCGCGATATTTCATGGACGTCTTTAGCTGGATTCCGTTGTCGCGAATGGCGACCCGCGTCTCTACCGTCAGGTCGTCCGCGCGACTGGTGCTGCCTCCAGCGGCGGCGCGGCGACAACAAATCACCTTGCGGAATCTCTCACGGAACTCCTGCGACGCGAAGTTGTAGATGATGGGATTGACACATGAGTTGAAGTAGGCGAGACAGTTCCACATGACGCTGATGCCCTGGTAGGCGGCCGAGTCGGGCAGCTTGCCGAAGTAGGCGACGAGCAGGTGGATGTGCACGGGCAGCCAGAAGAGCGCGAAGATGACGACAACGAGGATGATGAGACGACTCGCCTGCCGCTTCTTGTGCTGCGACTTCGTCTTCTTGTTGATCATAGCGGGCCGCTGACGCTGGATGTGGTGCAGGATGAAGACGGACAGTACCCCGATGACGCTCAACGGAAGCAGGTAAGCGAACGCGAAGAACGTGGCGTAGAGCCGCTGCGCCACGAGACGGCCGTAGTTCTCGCATTCCGGGATGCCGGGCGGGATCTGCTGCACACCGTACGAGCGCAGGATCGGGACGTTGACGACGAGCATGACGACCCAGATGGCGCAGATCATGAGCACGACTCGCGGCTTCGTGCGCAGCGTGGCCGTGCGTACGTTGTGTACGATCGTCATGTAGCGGATGGCGGATATCAGCACGAGCGTGTACACCGTCACGTACGCCGTCACGTTCAGCAGGTAGTGCATCAGCTTGCAGACTACGTCCCCGAACGGCCAGACGGCGGTGACGAACTGGTGCGCGGTGAATGGCGGGCAGATGAGCACGAACGACAGATCGGCGAAGGCAAGGTTCAGGAGGAGTAGATTCGTCACCGTGCGCATTCTGTTCTCGGAGAGGATCACGTAGATGACGAGACTGTTGCCGAGAGTTCCGATGAGTGTGATCAGGCCGAAGAGAATCGGAACGATAATGGTGTAGAGCATGAAGTCGATTTGACTACGATGGTACACGTCCGTCACATTGTACGAGATGTTTAGGCCGTCACGCACGAACGTGACGTTGTCCGTCCCATCAAGTTTAACAACACTCATATTGATAATGTCCTCACGAACTTTAACGCGTGCACTGATTGTAGCAGTTTCGCTGAGGACAACGCTGCCGTTGCGCTATGAAGACGGAAGCGCTGTAGTCGACAGTATCACTGTTGTCGACAGTATCACTGCTGTCGACAGTAGCGCTGTCGTTGACTATTTCAGAACTGTTGCAGACGGTCGTGCTGTAGCAGGCGGTAGCGCTGTAACAGACAGTAACGCTGTACCTGACAATACCGCCGTACCTGACAGTAGCGATGTAACAGACAGTGTCACTGTCGCTGACGGTTGCACTGTCACTCACGGTAACGCATTCATTGACCGTAAAGCGCTGTCGTAGACGGTGTCGTTGGAGCAGAGGGTAGCGCTGTAGTTGACGGTAGCGCTGTAGTTGACGGTAGCGCTGTAGTTGTAGCGCTGTCGCTGTAGCTGTAGCGCTGTAGCAAACGGTAGCGCTGCCCGTAGACGGTAGCCCTGCAGTAAATGGTAGCGCTGTAGCTGACGGAACGTTGTAGCAGATGATGGTGCTATTGTTGATGTTGTCACTATCGTTGATGGTTTCTCTGTCGTGGATGAGAGCACTGTTGTTGATAGTGTCACTGCAGCAGACAGTAGCGTTGTTGTAGACACTGGCGCTGTCACTACCAGCTGCGCTCTTTCACGACCACTGCCGTGTCGTTAACGACCGTAGCCTTGTGACTGTCAGTGAGGCTATCGCCGGGGCTGGTAGTGTTGGTACTAGTGATAGAACCGTCGACAGTAGCACTACCACGGGCACCAGCGCTGTAACACTGACAGTTTCACTGACGATAGCGCTGATACTTACGATAGCGCTGATACTTACAATAGCGCTCTTGCCGACGCTTGCGCTGTGGCCGAAGGTATTGTTCTAGTTGGCGCTAGGTAGCGCTGTCGCCAACTGTTGCGGTCTCACTGACGCCAGCACCTAACAGGCGGCTCCGTTCCTGTTAGAAAAAACAAACAGCGCACTGATTGAATTTTGCAATCCGATTGAATGTCAGCTTTCGTACTTTTTTACTGCATTAAGCAAATAGTAAATTAAACAATTCGTTTCACGGTAGTTTTAAATTTCACTCGAACAAACAACTGCCGTGATGGAAACTAAATATGTTCCGTGGCGGCGACGGTTGCGAAGGTGGCGGCGGTGGTGGCGGTGGTGGCGGTGGTGGTGGCGGCGGCGGTAGCGAGCCGATGTATTGGCTCGACGACAGGTAGAAGGCTTCCTGGATGCTCTTGGTCACTGCAAAACATCTACACAAATCAGACCTTGGATTATTAGACACTTCGGTGGACAGCATGACGAGAGCCCAGAACTGTGTAACAACTGTGCCGTCGCGACCATGTCACTAGTAACGAGCAAGGCTACATAGTAGGTTCGCGCGTACATCGCCAAAGGCTTCGCTAATTAATAGACCGATGATACTCTCTGATCAGGAGCCACTTGGAGACGATGTCGACTCCAAGCTCACCGCCGACAACACATGTGACAACTACAGCAAGAATCGTCGGATGACGTAAACCAGGAATTAATTGGCCCGGCGGCTGTTTGGTGATTGTCGAGTACGTTCCCAGATGTACGTGCGTGCATGCGTGTGTACGCGCGCGCGCGCGAGTGCATTGTTACATGGCATTACGCCTGTCACACTGGCACACAGGAAGACGTTGCAATTAGTAAGACAAGCAATATGGCACGTTGTCTCAATGTCGGACGGACTCGTGTCATTTCTACCCATTTCATGCTGCACTGACCCTGTTTTTCGAATCGCAAATACTCGACCCAGTGTAATAACAATTCAATGTTATAACAACTCACTGTTATAACAACCCAGTGTTACAACAACTCAGTGTAATTACAACCCAATATTATAACAACCAACTGCAATAACAACACTGTGTAATAACAACCCAACATAATAACAACACAGTTTAATAACAACACAGTGATATAACATCCGATCGTAATAACAACCGAATGTTATAACACCCGGTGCATATCAACTCAACGTAATAACAACCATGGTTGTTATTACGCTGAGTTGATGCATGCATATTTAAACCTAGTGATGTAACAAACATGTGTAATAAGAACGCGGTGGACCAATAACCCAGTATTATAACAACGCATCAAGCTCTCCGTTAATTTCAGGAAAACATTTGACAGCATTCATCTTGGTAAAATGAAGATTATTCTATATGGGATTCCTCCGCCGTTTATCCATCATGGCTGTCTACGAATAAAACGTTTGTCCTGTCTGCAGATGGTGGGACTGAGGCGTTTAACATCTCGGCCGGCGTCCTGCAAGGTGACACACACACACACACTCGCAACATACCTGTTTGTAAATGTGTTGAATTATGCATGAGAACTGTCAAAGGCGAAGATGACACAGTACTAGATTCATGATCGCACATCGACAGAGAAGAAGTCATCCTGCGTAGGCCCTAACTTGTACTGATTGTGTTGATGACAGCGCTCTATTCTCTAACACAATCAACTAAGCCCAAGAGCGTAGGCCCTAACTTGTACTGATTGTGTTGATGACAGTGCTCTATTCTCTAACACAGTCAACTAAGCCCAAGAGCGTAGGCCCTAACTTGTACTGATTGTGTTGATGACGGCGCTCTATTCTCTAACACAGTCAACTAAGCCCAAGAGCGTAGGCCCTAACTTGTACTGATTGTGTTGATTACAGCGCTCTATTCTCTAACACAGTCAACTAAGCCCAAGAGCGTAGGCCCTAACTTGTACTGATTGTGTTGATGACGGCGCTCTATTCTCTAACACAGTCAACTAAGCCCAAGAGCGTAGGCCCTAACTTGTACTGATTGTGTTGATTACAGCGCTCTATTCTCTAACACAGTCAACTAAGCCCAAGAGCGTAGGCCCTAACTTGTACTGATTGTGTTGATGACGGCGCTCTATTCTCTAATACAGTCAACTAAGCCCAAGAGCGTAGGCCCTAACTTGTACTGATTGTGTTGATGACGGCGCTCTATTCTCTAATACAGTCAACTAAGCCCAAGAGCGTAGGCCCTAACTTGTACTGATTGTGTTGATGACGGCGCTCTATTCTCTAACACAGTCAACTAAGCCCAAGAGCGTAGGCCCTAACTTGTACTGATTGTGTTGATTACAGCGCTCTATTCTCTAACACAGTAAACTAAGCCCAAGAGCGTAGGCCCTAACTTGTACTGATTGTGTTGATGACAGTGCTCTATTCTCTAACACAGTCAACTAAGCCCAAGAGCGTAGGCCCTAACTTGTACTGATTGTGTTGATGACGGCGCTCTATTCTCTAACACAGTCAACTAAGCCCAAGAGCGTTGAATCAGTATATAATTCAGTTGGACTCCGTCTCAACTCTTCCAAAGGAAAGTATGTTGCACTCACCATTGAAAACAACCTTATCCAAACAACGTCTGGTCAGAAACGTGAACCAGAGGACGACTTCTATTATCTAGGTGCATGGATTGATAACAGTATAACATAGCTAAAAACAGAATGGCAAAAGCCTGGTTTACGGACGATGTAGAAATACAGTTTAACTGATAATCTTAACGGGGATTATTTAAAGCAGTTGTTGAAAGAGTCTTAATTTAACAAACATGGACGATAACCAAAAGTATGTAGGATCGATTGGGTGGATGCGACACAGGACTACTATTGAAAGCATTCGATACCTCGTGAACATAACAAAACTCTCCCTGTTTATTGTCCGCACCTCCGTGTAGCAACTACGTGTTTAGCGTAATGTCCACACCTATGTGTAGCAATAACACACCTAGTATAATGTCCACACCTAAGTGTAGCAATAAACAGCGCGGTTGATTAAAGGTCAACTTGTCTGCTTAATGTAACAGGACACGCGGAAGATTGCCCGACAGAGATCCCATTACATATTGTGACCGACCCAACCTAGTGTATGAAGCGTTTCTCGTACAAATTACAATCCACTTCCTGTGTGTAATTTGTACTATCTAAGTTGTCGCTCGAACCTGTGTTCTAGTTCTAGTTGCTTTCAGCACTCGACAACGGTATATTAACTGACTAGTCTGTATGTTGTGGTTACTAGGTTTGTTACTAGGTTTGTTCTAGTTCTAGTTGCTTTCAGCACTCGACAACGGTATATTAACTGACTAGTCTGTATGTTGTGGTTACTAAGTTTGTTACTAGGTTTGTTCTAGTTCTAGTTGCTTTCAGCACTCGACAACGGTATATTAACTGACTAGTCTGTATGTTGTGGTTACTAGGTTTGTTACTAGGTTTGTTCTAGTTCTAGTTGCTTTCAGCACTCGACAACGGTATATTAACTGACTAGTCTGTGTGTTGTGGTTACTAGGTTTGTTACTAGGTTTGTTCTAGTTCTAGTTGCTTTCAGCACTCGACAATGGTATATTAACTGACTAGTCTGTATGTTGTGGTTACTAGGTTTGTTACTAGGTTTGTTCTAGTTCTAGTTGCTTTCAGCACTCGACAACGGTATATTAACTGACTAGTCTGTATGTTGTGGTTACTAGGTTTGTTACTAGGTTTGTTCTAGTTCTAGTTGCTTTCAGCACTCGACAACGGTATATTAACTGACTAGTCTGTATGTTGTGGTTACTAGGTTTGTTACTAGGTTTGTTCTAGTTCTAGTTGCTTTCAGCACTCGACAACGGTATATTAACTGACTAGTCTGTATGTTGTGGTTACTAGGTTTGTTACTAGGTTTGTTCTAGTTCTAGTTGCTTTCAGCACTCGACAACGGTATATTAACTGACTAGTCTGTGTGTTGTGGTTACTAGGTTTGTTACTAGGTTTGTTCTAGTTCTAGTTGCTTTCAGCACTCGACAACGGTATATTAACTGACTAGTCTGTGTGTTGTGGTTACTAGGTTTGTTACTAGGTTTGTTCTAGTTCTAGTTGCTTTCAGCACTCGACAACGGTATATTAACTGACTAGTCTGTATGTTGTGGTTACTAGGTTTGTTACTAGGTTTGTTCTAGTTCTAGTTGCTTTCAGCACTCGACAACGGTATATTTACTGACTAGTCTGTATGTTGTGGTTACTAGGTTTGTTACTAGGTTTGTTCTAGTTCTAGTTGCTTTCAGCACTCGACAACGGTATATTAACTGACTAGTCTGTGTGTTGTGGTTACTAGGTTTGTTACTAGGTTTGTTCTAGTTCTAGTTGCTTTCAGCACTCGACAACGGTATGTTAACTGACTAGTCTGTATGTTGTGGTTACTAGGTTTGATGGTGTTACGAGGTCTCATTAAACTAAACAGCCCTTTTCAGAACATTAATGCCAAGGCGACCTTCATGCGCCGACACAGAGGAAGGTCACTGCCAGGGTGCATATCGTCTTCAATGGTTCCTATACGTCCCCAATTAAATGAGACGTGTTCACCTCAGTCAAAGTCCGGGTGTGTAAATTCGTGGGCGGAGGTACAGGTGGATGATTTCCATTTCGTGTGTAGGGGGTGTAAGACAGTGAAATATCTGCAGGAGCAGGTGATTGAGCTAAGGCATGTGATTTTGATGATGACAGGGCAGGGTGAGACAGAAGTGAGCAGAGGTGGTGAGAATGATGAGAGCAGAGGTGGTGAGACCGAGGAGAGCAGAGGTGGTGAGACCGAGGAGAGCAGAGGTGGTGAGACCGAGGAGAGCAGAGGTGGTGAGACCGAGGAGAGCAGAGGTGGTGAGACTGAGGAGAACAAGGAGAGCAGTGACAATGTGAGGGAGAAAGCTGGTAAGAAGAAGAAAGATGACAGAAGGCAGATAATGCAACAAAAGAGAGGTAAGCGGGTGAGTGCAGAGGGATTGCCAGGTGGTAAGACAGTAAAGGTTGATGATATGAGAGAAAGGGGGCATACTAGTAGTGTGCAACAGGAAAGGAGCTTTGCTGATGTAGTATCACAGGGGAAAGCGAGGAAAGCCCGGGTATTTATGGGGGATTCCATCATTAGGAAAGTGGATAAAATTGTAAATAGAGGAGATGACATAACAGTATGCCTACCAGGGGCAAAAGTAGAGGATATAGCAAAGAAGGCAGGACAGGTCATGGGTGATGGCACGGGAGGTGCTGTTCTCGTGCATGTGGGAACGAACAATGCAGAGAAGGAGGGAACGTCAGCCATCGTAGATAGTGTGGAAGCAATTTGGTGTAACTTAGTTACCAGGAACTCAACATTAACAATAGGAGTAGTTTATCGTAGTCCTAACATAGGACAAGAGGAAGATGTAAAATTACAAAAGGCGATAAGGGAGGTGAGCAAGGGAGAATGTGTTATAATGGGTGATTTTAACCATGGCCATATACAATGGGAATCATTAGAGAGTGCTGGAGGTGACGACCATCAGTTTCTACTTCTAACACAGGATTGTTTCCTTACTCAACATGTCTTGGAACCAACCAGAGGTGGGAATGTGTTAGATTTAATTTTGTCTTCTCAAAATGAATTAGTTGACAATGTTAAAGTACACGAACCTTTGGGTTCAAGTGACCATAACCAAATCCATTTTAATATAAAAGTAAAGACAGGGAATACATATAAAAAACAATGGAGGAGGAACTTCAACAAAGGCAAATATAAAGTGATGAGAACATATCTAGCAAATATAGATTGGAATAACTTGCTGAAGAACAAGACAGCAACAGAATGCTGGACTTGTTTAAAATATGAGATTGAAGGCATTATTGAGAAATTTATTCCATTAAGAAAACAAGGGAAAAGATCCAGGAAAAAACACCTGTCAAAAGAAGCTATTAGAAAAATTGCTCACAAACAGATGCTGTGGAGGGTCTATAAACACACTGGAAATGTAGAAGACTACACAAACTACAAAGAGGCACTTAACCTAGCTACAACTGAAATTAGAAAATCTAAAAGAACCTTTGAAAAAAAATTGGCAGGTAATATAAAAAATGACAGCAAGAGTTTCTATGCTTATGTAAGGAGTAAACAGAAAGTTCGAGATAAGGTCGGACCACTGGAAAACAACAGTGAAAACATAATTTCAGATGGGTTCCAAATGGCAGAGGTCCTGAATGAGTATTTCAGCTCAGTTTTTACCACAGAAGATATCAGCTCACTTCCAGTTCCATTGACTAAATTTGAGGGCAATAAATCAGAACATTTAGGGCAGTTATTTGTAACTCCTGAAATGATAGCAAAGAAAATTAAGAAGATGAAAGATAATAAATCACCTGGAGTTGATGGGATACCAACAAAACTGCTAAAGGAAATTGTTGATCAAATTAGTACACCACTTGCAAACTTATTTAACTTGTCACTAGAAGAAGGAATAGTTCCTTCAGAATGGAAAGAAGCAAACATTATGCCGCTATTTAAGAAGGGATCGAGGAAGAAGCCAGAAAATTACAGACCAGTGAGTTTAACATCAGTTGTATGTAAATTACTCGAAACATTAATTAGAGACCACATGGTGGAATTCCTCGTAAAACATAAATTAATAAATACATCTCAACATGGATTCCTAAAAGCAAGGTCATGTCTAACCAATCTCTTATGTTTTTAGAAGAAATTACAAAGTGGCTAGATGACGGGTCACCAGTGGATGTTGTCTACTTAGATTTTCAGAAAGCTTTCGATAAAGTGCCACATCAAAGATTGTTACTTAAACTAAAAGCCCATGGTATAGGCAATGATGTAATCAACTGGATAGAAAAGTGGCTTACACACAGAAGACAGAGAGTAATAGTAGGTGGTGAGATTTCAAACTGGAAATCTGTTTTGAGTGGGGTACCACAGGGATCAGTATTAGGCCCTATACTGTTTTTAATATATAAAAATGATTTGGAGGATGACATATCTAGCAAAGTACTCAAATTTGCAGATGACACAAAAGTATTCAGAAAGGTTACTAATGATACAGATAAACAAAGTTTACAGGATGATCTGGAAAAATTAGTTAAATGGTCAGAAAAATGGCAAATGTTATTCAATTTTGGGAAGTGTAAATGTATACACATAGGACATGGAAATATGGACGAGGAATATAAAATGGGGGATGCTGTACTAGGTAGAACCACACAAGAAAAGGATTTAGGAGTAACATTTAATGCTGACATGAAAGTTTCAGAGCAATGTGGGATTGCTGCTTCGAAAGGAAATCAAATTCTAGGGCTAATTAGGAGAACTATCACATATAAGGAGAAACAGCTAATTGTACCCCTGTACAGAGCAATAGTTAGACCACATTTGGAATATTTTATTCAAGCATGGAGGCCATATCGTAAAAAGGACATAGACTAGCTAGAAAGAATACAACGAAGAGCAACTAAAATGATTCCAGAATTGAGAGACCTTAGTTATGAAAGTCGCTTATTACACTGTGGTTTGACAACACTAGAGACCAGGAGACTAAGAGGAGACCAAATAGAAGTGTTTAAAATAGTGAACGGTTATGAGGATGTTGATAGGAATATGTTCTTCAAACTTAAAGAAGGCAGTAGAACCAGAGGACACAAAGCAGCATTAGTTAAGGAGCAGTGTAAGTTGGACATGAGAAAGTACTCACAGAGGGTGATAAATGAATGGAACAAACTGCCAACTGATTGTGTTAATGCTAGTAGTGTGAATATGTTTAAAAATAGAATTGACATATATCTGATAAGGGCGGGCTACACATAGATGAGAAAATTGTTGGACTCTCGATAAGCCAATGGCTTCCTTGTCCACTTGCCATCTGGAACTTGTTGTTCGAGATGGCAACCTTGTTAAATCTTGTTAAATCTTGTCTTGACGGCTGTGTCGTTCTAGTCGCGCCAAATCGCCGGGTTGGAGGCAGACGACGCGCATAGCGATTGGTTCATACATAGATGATGCAAAATTATTATAGTGATACTTTTGCATAGCCTATATACGGACAAACTGCTGCCAGTGATCTGGTCTGAACGGGTCGACTTGGTTGAAGTGCCAGTTTTTGAAGGGTGCTCTTTCCTTATAAGGTCGATTTCGTAGGATTCGCAAGAAAGGGAATCTATAGTTTATCGACATACACGTGATTAAAAACATCATACACGCAATATCCGCCAAGATGAATACCGTCGTGTAACGCATGCACGCACGCATACACGCACGCATGCACGCACGCATACACGCACGCACAATTATATATATATATTTTCACCGGTACATGTGTGACGAACAGGATGCCGATCCTGTATATTATTTTATTAATATAGTAATTAATTTACCAACGGGAAGATCGGCCAGGATACGCCAGGTCAGGATACGCCAGGTCAGGATATGCCAGGTCAGGATACTTCTCTTTTTCTTATTTCTTTTTTTTTAACTATTATTGTTGCACATACAGCTTTGGTGACAGCTGTAATGACATGCTACACAACATGCTACACAACATGCTACACAACATGCTACACAACATGCTACACAACATGTAGGATGGATTACTATGATAAAAATAGGCTTTTTGTGTGCAGTAGATAGTCGGCTATAAATGCATATTTTTCAACCGCAGTTACTCATTTGAACAATCAATGTTAGGTACTAACATTAATTATTTATTTCGTACACCACAGTTAAACGAAGCAACTTATTCGATATTCAACCAATACGTCATTCCCTATATTATGATCTTGACAACTTTAAATTGTTGGCAGAAACAAATAACGAACGTTATAAGTTCTAATATAGTATCTATGAATTAAAAATTCTGTGAAATAGAAGCCTTCTTAGAAGAAGATAAAATAAAACAATTTTTAATATGCTTACAGGAAAGTTGGCTTTCGGATAATGCGGATTTATCACTTCTGCAGATCGGGGGATATCGGTGCATTACACATGTAGCAACAAAGGTGGGCTAGTCATTTATTGTTAACACATTTAACAACAAAGTAATTTTGTTTCTAAATCAGTTTCAACATTACGAAGAACAATTTGTAAAAAATAACTGGTGGTGGGCTCTTAAAAGATATAATAATCGGAAATATTTACCGACCCCCAAGAGATCTCAACGAAAATTATAAATAGTTTTTGTGAATTCACACCAATTTTCTCATCATTTGACAAAACAATTGCAGGTGATTTTTATATAAACCTTCTTAAAATAAATGAAAAAGAGGTTTTAGATTATTTATTTATATATATATTAATATCTTTTAGCTTTTATCCCCATATTACACTTCCAAGGTTTTAAAAAAATAATGGAACTCTAATACGTAACCTTTTCTGTAAATTAACTTACTCTACAATAAAACCTAAGTAATGTATTCTAACGAAACAATTATCGGATCATCAGCCGTATTTGACCTTTCTAAATACAGTTCATGAAATAATCTCATCAAATAATTTCATCATACGTTTACAATAAACTTAATCGCTTTCTGCTGACCCAAACATCAATTATAATATCATAGATGAATCAATTAAATGCAAAAAAACACATGGTATATAAAAAAGCTTAGTTAAAATATAAGCACAAAAAAATCAACATGGGTTACACTAGGTTTGCTCAAATCTATACGATACAGAGACAAGTTATATAAGAAACTCAAGACGACGCAGTTTGGTTCACCTGAACACTTTACAATTCGGATTAACCTGACAACGCATAATGACATTCTTAAAAGTATACATAAATACAAACAAATGAATTATAAATCTTGTTTTAACAAATAAAAAATAATTATAAAAAAATATTGGAAACTATAGATAATATTCTTTCTAGAATACACGAAAAGAAAAATTTCCCTAAACCATTTATAAATAACGAAGAAGTCGTAACAAGCAAAAGACGGTCATTGCACTACATTGCAACATTGGCACAAATCTAGCTAAACAAATACGGCTGTCCGCAATTCCATAAATAAAACTTTCAGATACTCCCTGAAAGAAAAAAAATACAAATTCAATTTTAAACATATTGATTAAGAAACAATTTAAACAAAACACATTAGATAATATGAATCCAAAAAGAAGTTATGGGTATGGTGGTATTTCTTCATGATTATTAAAATTAGTGAAACCGGCACTGATAAAAATACTAATTATAAACCAAATATTAGCTACTGGTATCTTCCCTGACACACCAATTTTTAGAAAAGGTGACAATAGTCAATTTGGGAATTCCAGACCAATATCTCTCTTACCAGTTATTTAACAAATAATTGAACATATAATTTACTCCCAGCTAAATATCTTTTTAAACGCATCTCTTGTTCGATAACCAATATAGATTCAGAACGGAACGTAGCACTTACATTGTTGCTCTTGAATGAACCGATAGAATAATGGCACACATGGATAAAAATTAAATATATTTACTTGGACCTTTTCAGAGCATTCGACACACTGGATCATACGATATTATTAGAACAGAATTAGAATATTATGGCGCAAAGGGAGTAGCTTTAAATTTAATTAGAAATTATCTAACAAATGGAAACCAGTATGTGGAAATAGAGGATGCCAAATCAGACATGCTTAATATTTCAACAGGCGTACCGCAAGGCTCGATTCTAGGCCCACTATTGTTTATTATGTACATTATTAACTTTGTCAATACCAGTCGAAAGTAAAATTGTATAATGTACGCCGATGATGCCCCTCTCTCAAGTACGCTTAATTCATTTTCCACGTACCAGGGTACAACACGGAGGTACGAAACAAGACAATACAGAACACATACAAGCAGGGTACAACACGGAGGTACGAAACAAGACAATACAGCACACACACAAGCAGGGTACAACACGGAGGTACGAAACAAGACAATACAGCACACATACAAGCAGGGTACAACACGGAGGTGCGAAACAAGACAATACAGCACACATACAAGCAGGGTACAACACGGAGGTGCGAAACAAGACAATACAGCACACATACAAGCAGGGTACAACACGGAGGTGCGAAACAAGACAATACAGCACACATACAAGCAGGGTACAACACGGAGGTACGAAACAAGACAATACAGCACACACACAACCAGGGTACAACACGGAGGTACGAAACAAGACAATACAGCACACACACAACCAGGGTACAACACGGAGGTACGAAACAAGACAATACAGCACACATACAAGCAGGGTACAACACGGAGGTACGAAACAAGACAATACAGCACACACACAACCAGGGTACAACACGGAGGTACGAAACAAGACAATACAGCACACATACAAGCAGGGTACAACACGGAGGTACAAAACAAGACAATACAGCACACACACAACCAGGGTACAACACGGAGGTACGAAACAAGACAATACAGCACACACACAACCAGGGTACAACACGGAGGTACGAAACAAGACAATACAGCACACACACAACCAGGGTACAACACGGAGGTACGAAACAAGACAATACAGCACACACACAACCAGGGTACAACACGGAGGTACGAAACAAGACAATACAGCACACACACAACCAGGGTACAACACGGAGGTACGAAACAAGACAATACAGCACACATACAAGCAGGGTACAACACGGAGGTACGAAACAAGACAATACAGCACACACACAACCAGGGTACAACACGGAGGTACGAAACAAGACAATACAGCACACACACAACCAGGGTACAACACGGGGGTACGAAACAAGACAATACAGCACACACACAACCAGGGTACAACACGGAGGTACGAAACAAGACAATACAGCACACACACAACCAGGGTACAACACGGAGGTACGAAACAAGACAATACAGCACACATACAAGCAGGGTACAACACGGAGGTACGAAACAAGACAATACAGCACACACACAACCAGGGTACAACACGGAGGTACAAAACAAGACAATACAGCACACATACAAGCAGGGTACAACACGGAGGTACGAAACAAGACAATACAGCACACACACAACCAGGGTAGAACACGGAGGTACGAAACAAGACAATACAGCACACATACAAGCAGGGTACAACACGGAGGTACGAAACAAGACAATACAGCACACACACAACAAGGGTACAACACGGAGGTACGAAACAAGACAATACAGCACACACACAACCAGGGTACAACACGGAGGTACGAAACAAGACAATACAGCACACACACAACCAGGGTACAACACGGAGGTACGAAACAAGACAATACAGCACACATACAAGCAGGGTACAACACGGAGGTACGAAACAAGACAATACAGCACACATACAAGCAGGGTACAACACGGAGGTACGAAACAAGACAATACAGCACACATACAAGCAGGGTACAACACGGAGGTACGAAACAAGACAATACAGCACACACACAACAAGGGTACAACACGGAGGTACGAAACAAGACAATACAGCACACACAACCAGGGTACAACACGGAGGTACGAAACAAGACAATACAGCACACACACAACCAGGGTACAACACGGAGGTACGAAACAAGACAATACAGCACACACACAACCAGGGTACAACACGGAGGTACGAAACAAGACAATACAGCACACACACAACCAGGGTACAACACGGAGGTACGAAACAAGACAATACAGCACACACACAACCAGGGTACAACACGGAGGTACGAAACAAGACAATACAGCACACATACAAGCAGGGTACAACACGGAGGTACGAAACAAGACAATACAGCACACATACAACCAGGGTACAACACGGAGGTACGAAACAAGACAATACAGCACACAAACAACCAGGGTACAACACGGTACGAAAAATGTATATGATACACTTCGCCACATACATCAACAATGCATCTGATTTAGGAAAAAATAAATCTACACTCACAGCTTACACAGTTTTGCAACTTACGTTAAATATCATTACATACATATATAGCTCTGTGTACACTCCGAAATTGTTACATTTGTCAATATAAATGAATAGTCAGTTTGTCTTGTACCTCGTTGGATGAATAACCATTCAAATCAGCCATAAGGACACGGCGCATAGCCTTGAATGTGTCAGTCTGTCCACCGATATGCTACTATTTGTATACGCCAGGATTACATTTTTTTATTATACTTGGGTGGATCATGTGACAGCGGTTATATTTTAGCCTTAACGGGAGTCTTTTGGACCCTTATTTAATAGTTATATAATATTTTATTTCTATGCTTTTTATAATAAAAACTTTATTTTGCACATTAAAAATGGCAATTGTACAATATTTAAAATACAGTTATTTCAGTAAAGACTTCGTTAATATCATCACGGCTAAAAGTATCGAATGTTTTTAGACCATTTCTAATTTCTATAATGTCAGATAGAACACTCACTTCAGATATCCTTTCGTCAGACACGCCCGCCTGCCAAGCGCGGCCAATATCACTAGCAGACACGTTCTCATGCTTATTGTATTCGCAACGTCTATGACAGCAGCTACCACCACAAAATACTCAATTGTTGAAAGATATGTATGCATATGGGTCAAATAAAGTACAATAGTCTGTCTGTATGTATGTCTGTATGCACGTGAACCCTTTTCATTTAGTAAAGGGCACAACGCGCTCTTAGTGCATTTCATAAGTGCAACACATTTTTGTGACAAGCGAAAACAATCTAACGCGACAGTAAAAACAATCTAACGCGACAGTAATCGGGTGTGGCAAATGCGAAGGAGAAAATAGGAAAGTAAAAAAGCAATCAGAACGTGCAATACAATGTGATACAATGTGATACAATGTGATTGACTGTGACAAAATACTTTTATCAGTTACGCGAAATTATCATAAGAAAGCTCAACTGTCTAACTAATGGACTTTAAGTATGATTAAATTGCGCTGTGGTGTTTTAAGTAAATGTAGTGGCCTGGATTGGCGTAGGAACCTTGCATAGACGTTGGTAAACAACCTGGCATTAGGCGCTTTCATCTACGTTAGAAAATGATCGACACATTGTTAAAGGCGTCTAGACAGAATATGTTGCGTCTGTTTCCATGCGAAACTGTTTCGCCAATTACTGGGGTCACACTAGTGTCACGTGGTGTGGGAAACCTTACAAATAATACGTAATCCGCCATATCGGTCTTACCGCCAGAATCTCCGTTCTGCGCCAAGTTATGTAATTATTACTCAACATCAGTAGTCGTTTCTCAAGGTTTGATGTTTTACAACAAGTAAAATCATCGGAATTAACAAGAAATTCCAGATCATTCGCAATTAAAATCTGAGCTACAAATACACATCAAGTCTTTCTGAGACCAGCAAGAAACAACCTGTTTTCCTGACATAGTGTATTGGTCTCATTTGATAACCACCAAATACTGGTCAAGCGGTTACGATTATGCGTATAATTATAGCCAAGGTGGTTTGAGCCCAGGCCGTGGTTTGAACCAATCTAAAGGATTCTTACATTTTTCTATAAGAATATCATAACACCCGCTAATATTGCGTATGTTTGGTGTAGTATGGCGTGGTGTGTGTGCGTATGTGTTCGTGCGTGCGGGCGTGTGTGTGCGTGTGTGCGTACGTGTGTCCGTGTGTGCGCGTGTGTGTGTGTGGAGAGAGAGGGGGCGTATGAATTTAAATGAAGAAAGTCTTCCTTTGTGTCTAGTATCACCGCACATCAGTGAAAAGTGACAGCTACTAAGCCAATGAATCAACAGTAATTAATCCTTCTGTTCGACCGTGAAATCCATTGTGAATGAACACATGTCAGAACAGAGTCAAGCTATTTTTTATTAGCCTTGCTCAAAATCAATTCCCGAAACGCGACATGCTGCTGCGCACTCGACGCGCGCGGAGGTTGGCGAATGCATCCAGTAACACACACGGACATGCAAATCCGCAATTGTACGAGAGTTGAGAAACTGTAATTGGACGGTTGGAGAGCCGTGTGCCTAGACGCCAACTTGGAGCAGATCGATAAGTCATAGAAGCGACGTGTTGACAGCAGTCATACGACACACTTTAATGAATCATCGCGAAGCCAATGACACAAGCTAAACCCTTCTCCATGACCAATTTATGTCGATGTCTATTCTGGTCAAGGCCGGCTAATACCCGGGTGCTGGCTGGGTTAGGCCATTTTATACCTTCGTTTTTGCTCTTAGCCAGCCAATAGTGCATCCACAAGCCCAGATGACATGCCAGATAGCTTGCAATATCTCGTAGTTCATCTAAAACCCACGTGGATATAGAGGGTATTAGAGAGATGTAATGTGAAAGTAAAACATATCCCGACGGAAGACGAGCTGAGTGGTAGGACGCCGACTAAGGCGCCCAATGAAGTCAGTCATAGATCAGCAACGGGGAAGAGAATCTAACACGTGTCCGGTGATTATTTCAGTTCAACGTAACATTACGCTCCGTTCACAATTGTGTGTGTGCGCGTGTGTATGTGTGTGTGTGTGTGTGTGTGTGTGTGTGTGTGTGTGTGTGTGTGTGTGTGTGTGTGTGTGTATGTGTGTGTGTGTGTGTGTGTGTGTGTGTGTGTGTGTGTGTGTGTGTGTGTGTGTGGGGGGGGGGGGTGGGGGGTGGGGTGGGGTGGTGGTGCGTGTGTGGAGTTAAACTTTAGACACCTTAATGCAGGAGTAAGACAGTTTTTGTTACTTTAAGTTTTGTCTGCATATGTAACAGTTTGGGATTATATATGTCTCGATGTGTTTGTAAAAAAATTGTGTTTGGCGTAGTCTGCAAATCCTTGTAGACTATGTGTACTAAGCTTTTATTTGACTGTATCTGAGATGCTATTTAAGAAGTGTGGTAAGAATTATAAACTTCGTACGGTAAATGTACGTACTGGGTAAATGTACGTACTGGGTAAATGTACGTACTGGGTAAATGTACGTACTGGGTAAATGTACGTACTGGGTAAATGTACGTACTGGGTAAATGTACGTACTGGGTAAATGTACGTACTGGGTAAATGTACGTACTGGGTAAGTGTCGACTCTTGTGAACGACGTTTTACCCGACTGTTCTCTTAATTTCACATCAAAAGGATACGTTCCTATACAGCGCGGTGTCCAGTCCTTTGGAGTGTTCAAAGCGCTTTACACTTCACCCCCTGGCGGCAGACATGTTCATTCCAACGTCAATTCGACTTCTCTGGTAAGCATTCAGCCACGCTGCAATTCCTGTGCGAAAACTATTCGTTCACATATCCACCGCTATATGTTGCTAGGTACTCATTTATATAGCTGGAAGAATTTGAGCAACGTGGAGTGAACGAAATTGCTCGAGTATCTAGGCGGCAGCTAGAGGGTTGGAAAGCGGATTCTCTCGATTGAGAGTCCGATGGTCGACGCACCGCGCCCCCCGTAGTCACGGAGTGAGATGATGTTGGCCCTAGGCTGGAGCTTGCAGAACGGTGGAAATAAGAACCTGGCTATGGAATGCGGTGGATATGTAAACGTGTAGCCTTCGCGCAGTAATTGCAGCGTGGATGAATGCTTCCAAGAGAAGTCGGGTTGGTGTTGGAATGAACAAATCTTCCGTTGGTGAAGTGTACTGCACTTAGAGCACTTAGAGCACTTAGAGCAGTCCCAACGACTAGATACAGCGCTATGCAAGAACGTGCCTCTATCTTTGTGCAGTAATTGGTCTTCATCAGCCACCTAATCGACGGGTGCAAACTGAGATGACTGATCTGCCTTCAAACGTTGAGCTCATTGAAATCATCTTTTTGGCAGTAATGGCTACGAGAACAGATGAGCGATTCGAAGAAAACGTATTGACGACATCGGGGATAACATTTGCAATGCAGTCAAATGAACTGGAATCGAGACGAAAGACCGATAAACGCAACATTTCCACTCAGCGCTGTGGAGATTTGCGATAGGCTAAATTAGTTGAGGATGGAGTTTGAATGTTTTTGATACTGCCTTAAAAATACACACTATGCTACATTCTACAGTTGCCTTTTTGGTGCCGCTTACTCCATTCACAGCTGGCGCCTCTTCGTACCTAGCACCATGTCTACATGATGTCTACATGCCTGATGTCTACATGCCTGATGCACACAGCTAAAGAGGTTGTGCGCTTTGTGCTGCCACCGTATGTATCGTCTCGTGTCTACCTAATTTATTGATAGTTATTCTTATATGTACTTTTAGTTTTTTAGTTCTATATTGTACGTGAACTGTTGGATGGTGCGTTGATGCGATTTTAGTGTTTTTAAACTGCTGTGTTAGTAACTGTTCAACCGTGACGCAGTGCATCAGACACGCCTGCCAGGTGACGCAGTGCATCAGACACGCCTGCCAGGTGACGCAGTACACCAGACACGCCTGCCAGGTGACGCAGTGCATCAGACACGCCTGCCAGGTGACGCAGTGCATCAGACACGCCTGCCAGGTGACGCAGTGCATCAGACACGCCTGCCAGGTGACGCAGTACACCAGACACGCCTGCCAGGTGACGCAGTGCATCAGACACGCCTGCCAGGTGACGCAGTGCATCAGACACGCCTGCCAGGTGACGCAGTACACCAGACACGCCTGCCAGGTGCCGCAGTGCATCAGACACGCCTGCCAGGTGACGCAGTGCATCAGACACGCCTGCCAGGTGACGCAGTACACCAGACACGCCTGCCAGGTGCCGCAGTGCATCAGACACGCCTGCCAGGTGCCGCAGTGCATCAGACACGCCTGCCAGGTGACGCAGTGCATCAGACACGCCTGCCAGGTGACGCAGTGCATCAGACACGCCTGCCAGGTGACGCAGTACACCAGACACGCCTGCCAGGTGCCGCAGTGCATCAGACACGCCTGCCAGGTGACGCAGTGCATCAGACACGCCTGCCAGGTGCCGCAGTGCATCAGACACGCCTGCCAGGTGACGCAGTGCATCAGACACACCTGCCAAACGTTGAAGATGGGTTGTCAAACAAGTTTACGTCGTCGTTGCCTGTCTTTGACAAAAGGTCTGCATGAATAACTTTGGTAGGAACATGCCTATTACTTTCTTATTAGTAAATCAGTGTTGATGTTTGACTTGTGCTTGTTTCACGGGTCATGAACTGCGTGTCATTGGGGTCATGGCAATGATAAATCATAAAAAAATTGGATCTGGTATATTTGTTCCGTCGAAGACCCCATTGAGGAAACACAGCCGGAATAAACCACCTTTCTTCGATCCCGACTGCAATCGCATTTGATGGGAACTTTCCTAAAGCTGCACTCTCTGGCACCAATTGTATTAACTACGACAATATTACACGTGTACCGTTGGTATCATCATCATCATCATCTGATCAACGTGAACCTGGCGTCGAAGTCATGGGAATTTCTCCATTCACGCGTCGGTGCAGGGCTCGTCGTAACAAGCAACAACACACTCGTCGAATAACAGGACATTCACCTATCTTTGCACTTGTATGTCTGCAACACAGTGTCAACAGTGTCAACACAGTGTCAACAGTGTCAACACAGTGTCAACAGTGCGAACCTGGCACCTCTAAGAATCTCCCCTGCTACGCCACATGATGCGTCCTTCGTCGATGTTACTTACTTAGGCCCTTAACTCCTCCACAACATTTCTCCAGCGCCTCCTGTCTTGGGCAATCCTCTCCAGTTGTTGCCAGCCATTCCCTGTTTGCTCGATGTCTGCCTCGAGGTCACGTCGCCAGCTGTTTTTTGGTCTCCTCCTCTTTCTTGGGGATTCCACGTCAGGACCTGTCTGGTTATGTTATCCGTCGACGGGGCATTACTAACTGCTCGTTCTGTGTGTAGCTAATCAGATCAACGAATACCTCGTTGAACGTGGGACGTTTTAGCAATAACCGAGACGTGGTTGAGGAAAACGGATGACGAAGCTGTGATTGCTGAAGTGGCTCCACCCGAGTTCCTCTTCCAGCAGGTGGCGCGGTCATCTCGTGGTGGTGGTGGTGGTGGTGGTGTTGCAATCTTGCACCGCGACATATTTTTTTAGGAAGATTATTTCTAGTCTGCATTTGGATACCATTGAACTTCTCCGACTGCAGTTCTCTTCGGCTCATTCTATGACATTCAATATGTGGGTAATCTACCATCCGCCTGCTTCAAGTAAGTCATCTGGAACTTCATCTGACTTCTTTGATGCATTTGAATGCTTACTTACGGAAGCATCTGTCTCCATTATACCAATGATCATTGTTGATGACTTCAATGTTCATTTTCACGATGAGACGAAATCAGAGCCGCTTCGTAATCTCCTCGAATCATTCAGTCTGTTGTAACGCGTCCATTCACCGACCCACACAACCGGACACACATTGGACCTGGTGACAAGTCACGACAGAAATAACTTGGTATCTTCTGTTGTCGTTTAGCTAGACTCGATATCGGACCACTACTGCATAGAGCCGTCAGTGATTGCCAAACGCAACTTCCACAACATGGATACTACAGTGTTCAGTGATGACATTAAATCCGCTTGTGCTGGTTTATGTGCTCAGGCTGACGGTCAACAAGCGGAGGAATTAGTAACGTCCTACAACACCTGTCTCTCGGACTGTTTAGACAAACACGCTCCTTGGCGCAACGTTCGCGTCAAGAACAACTCGCCACATCCGGGGTACGACACATCCGGGGTACGACGCTGAGGTCGATGATGCAAAAGAGAAGAAGCGCAAATGGGAGAATCTGTGGAGAAGAACGAAACTTGAAATACACCGCCAAGTAAACGTCACTGCTCGCGACGACTGCTCCACAATAATACCTGCTAAGAAAACTGAATACTATCGCGGACAATTACAGAACGCTAATAGCAGAAACATGTTTCGCATTCTGAAATCACTCGATGTCAACCAAATGCAGCTTCCTGAACGAAGGAAGGCTGTGATTCATTTTCACGTTTCTTCCAAGACAAGATCGTTTGTTTTCATCATTATGCGGATGATCTGCAGTTGTATTGTTACTTTGATCTCACTACAACAGCATTGGGTGCTACTCTGTGACGTATGGAGGACTGCCTTGATGTCGTCGAACAGTGGATGACATCAAATGGCCTGTGCATGAAAGACAGTAAAACGGAATATCTCCCCGTGGTACCCAAGACGGCGGCTGCGCTCGTTGTTGACAGTGTAATGCGCGTAGGTGATGCTACAATTACTGCTTCACGACATGTTCGTAACCTTGGTGTCATCATAGATAGACACCTAGATTTTAAGAAACAAGTGTCAAACATCGTCAGTGTGTGCGCTTTCCACCTCCGCCATATTAATCAGATGAGCCGTTATCTCCCAACAACGACGAAGGAGCGTGTCGTCAGTGCCATTATTACATCGCGGCCTGACTACTGCAATTCGCTTCTATACGGCACTACTGTTAACAACATCGCTCGACTTCAGAGAATGCACAATTCGGCGGCTAGATTAAGTGTTAGTGTTTACATATAAAGCTGTGCACGGTGACGTCCCAAAATACCTGTCCGACCTTGTGTGCCCAGACACACCAGCAAGAGCCCTGCGCTCTGCCAGCGATAACATGTTAACTGTTCGGCGGACGTCAAAGCTGGGGACAGCTCGTTTGCGGTCGCCGCGGCGACTTTATGGAATATTCTGCCTAATGACATTAAAATGTCGGACACTCTTTCTATTCCCAAGGCAAGCCTAAAAACTCATATGTATCGACTCGCATTCTGGTTCAACAGGGTAGTTCCTGCACTAATTTATTTATCTTATTATTATATTAACCTATTTATATATTTATTTATTTATTATAACTTCATGTACATTATTTCAGTTATATATTTACATAGTGTTATTTCTACACAATATTAACACTATTGAGCTCTAAATATGAAAACTATTTTTTAGTATATTTAATTACTGTACTTATCTGTATTTTATTAATATTAATTCATAAAATTTTAATTAACTTATATATATATATATATATATATATATATATATATATATATATATATATATATATATTAAACTAATATATGATTATTATGTTATATTATATTTTGTTACACTAGATCATTGCGGAAACCAATAAAGGAACACATCATTCGCGACGGATCAAACGAATCCCCGTATCAGATCTTTGCGGAAACCAATAAAGGAACACATTCGCAACGGATCAAACGAATCCCCGTATCGTATTTTGACACCATACTCAGATGAAGCTAAGTCTTCTCGGTCAATGGCATTTTGCACGAATGCGGAAACAGCCAGTAAAATCATACGACACCAATAGCGTGATTGACGAAACATCAATGCAGACCATGAGTTGTTCTATGTTGGTTTCTACCTTGGGTTAGCAGCTGCAGAATGACACCCGAACACGGAATAGGACACAGACTTTCACCAATAGATGCCTGCGCAGAAATAGGAATTTGACATGGTCTGACGAAGTTAGCAACACCTCTCTCTGTGAAAGGACCAAATAGCTTAAACAAGTTTAAAAAAAAGAAAGCAAAAAGAGTAAATGGAGGTGGACTGGTCGTAAGAAAACCTCCAACCAGCATCACCAGACAAGCCCTAATATGGAACCCCCAACCAGCATCACCAGACAAGCCCTAATATGGAACCCCCAACCAGCATCACCAGACAAGCCCTAATATGGAACCTCCAACCAGCATCACCAGACAAGCCCTAATATGGAACCTCAAACCAGCATCACCAAACAAGCCCTAATATGGAACCCCCAACCAGCATCACCAAACAAGGCCTAATATGGAACCTCCAACCAGCATCACCAGACAAGCCCTAATATGGAACCCCCAACCAGCATCACCAGACAAGCCCTAATATGGAACCCCCAACCAGCATCACCAGACAAGCCCTAATATGGAACCCCCAACCAGCATCACCAAACAAGCCCTAATATGGAACCCCCAACCAGCATCACCAGACAAGCCCTAATATGGAACCCCCAACCAGCATCACCAGACAAGCCCTAATATGGAATCTCCAACCAGCATCACCAGACAAGCCCTAATATCGAACCCCCAACCAGCATCACCAAACAAGCCCTAATATGGAACCCCCAGGAGAAGAGGAAAAGAGACCGGTCCAGAAACACGTGGCGGCGAAACGTGGAAACAGAACTGAAGAAGATGTACTATACCTGGATAGAAATAACATTGCACAGAACAAGCCACAGTGGAGAGCTTTTGTGGATGGCCCGTGATCCCAGTGAGAAAAGTAAATAAGCAATTAGCAGTTATCCCACGCCACTATGGGGTCGTGCTGACAACAGGAACCATGGAAGATGTCAACTTTCTTCTTGAAATGTTTCCTGTCTTTGATGGTAACTACGCATTCTGGGACTTCATTTAAGAGGCGGCTGGCGGGCGGTGTGTCGTTCTGTTATGACCAGCTGTGTTTGAGGTTGGACTTGCCACGATCGCTGTGTGGTGAGATATTGATGTCCTGCTGGCTCTTCGCTCTCTTCGCTACCCAGGAGGAGGTGGTATGCATACTGAGAACAGGCAGATGACATTCGAGGGATATTTGTTTCAATGTAACGCCGCACATGCTCTCGCCGTTCAAAATAAACTGATTTATGCTTTTCGGCAGCAAGTTCTGTAACCGTTTCACAGCACATAGCTCCCGCCTACTGATGAAACCTATTTTCACCAGTTTGAACTTGTGATTATATGGAGTTGTAGGATGATTTCACTTAATACCTGTCTGGTATGCCTATCGGTCTCTCTGTTTCCCTGTTTCCCTGTTTCCCTGTTTCCCTGTCTCTCTGTAAACCTGTTTCCCTGTCTCTCTGTATATCTCGCTCTCTCTGTCCAGGCGGGCGGGCGGGCGGGCGGGCGGGCGGGCGGGCGGGCGGGCGGGCGGGCGGGCGGGCGGGCGGGCGGGCGGGCGGGCGGGCGGGCGGGCGGGCGGGCGGGCGGGCGGGCGGGCGGGCGGGCGGGCGGGCGGGCGGGCGGGCGGGCGGGCGGGCGGGCGGGCGGGCGGGCGGGCGGGCGGGCGGGCGGGCGGGCGGGCGGGCGGGCGGGCGGGCGGGCGGGCGGGCGGGCGGGCGGGCGGGCGGGCGGGCGGGCGGGCGGGCGGGCGGGCGGGCGGGCAGGCAGGTATTGTGTCCGCTTGGTCAAAAATTAAGCTTCCGGCTCGGTATATTCTGTTTCCGTTTCCGCCAATTAGACTTCAACCAAATATATTATTCTGGTTGATAGTACAACCAGCAGTATCAATGTCGTTGTATGTCTAGGACTCGGATTCTAACCATAATGGCCAGCCAGCCAGCCAGCCAACCAACCAACCAGCCAGCCAGCCAGCCAGCCAACCAGCCAGACAGACACACAGACACACAGAAATACAGACACACAGACAGACAGAATCACAAAATACTTTACGGTATAGAAACAAATTAGGAAACGATTAATGCTGCGTTATTAAGTGTTCGTCCGCGGTTGGAATAAAGGGAAACCGTAGAACACAGTTGAGACATATATCAAGGCAACAGACAGTGAAGCTGTGAAGCAGCCACTGCAACGAAGTTATGCCATATGGAACGTGGCAAAATAGTCAAACACACCGGTGGAAATGAATAGACACAGAAAGGAGGGAAAGTGTTACTCAGAGATAACGTCACAGGTCAAACCCGGAAATTGGCTTGATGAGAGGAAAGCTGGAGTGTTTATTGGTGAATCAATAACGATGGGAGTTTGTCAAATGACGAGAATGTCAGAGTGCGCTCGTTTTGACTGTTTCACAACAAAACGTTGATAACGTAATTGGGCCTGGCAAATGTTAGCCCATTATTATCGTGTAAGTATGTACTATGCAGGGGTAGGAGTGTCAACATTGCGCGAAGATGGCCATTAACGCACGGGTACAACAGGTGTGCTGAGAGGAGACGTTGCATTTAATAGAGTATGTGACAGTTTTGTTGGAGATAGAGAGAGTTACCGTTCCCGGAGATGAACTTATACGAGATAATGACATTGGCGGCATCAATAATTTAAACTAGATGTGCAGGGGCAATCTTGCATATTTGTCTCAGGGTGAGTTAAGCATCATGGTAGAGTATAGTGACACTTATATAATGACGTATATATAGGACACAAGAATGGGACTGAGCTAAACGATGAAAAATGATGCTCGAAATCGAGCAGACGGCCGAATGAGCGGCGTGGGTAGTACTTGATCCTGGACCAACACAAACGTAACTGATACCGTGGGATTCACGGTTTGGCAACTTTAGGGAATATTGAAGAGGGCAGAGGGGAGGTGGTGTTATTATACATGCAGTGGTGTATAGGGAGGCAGGGGGTGGGGCAAGCTTAGTTACCCATTAGTTTATTATCCTACCATGTAGTATAACAACAGGTTATATACGAAAGAAAATAAATAAATAAAGCAAAAAAAGGGGCCATGAGTCAATGGCCCCCTAAGTACGTCACTGTTTCTATGTATATTACATAATGTGTTCAGGATTTAGAAACATAACTTGGAAAGGAAGTGGATTACGATGAAGCAGCAGGTGGAACGTAGGCTCTTATATAGTGAGAACTTAATAATAACCATTGGAAAAAACATAACCAATCTAACCTGTACACAGGATCTTAGAGAACTCTACCCACGTTGTTATTTAATTATGTGCCATACACCTGCATAATAACCGCACTAGCACGCACACGAGCACGCACACGAGCACGCACACGAGCACGCACACGAGCACGCGCACGAGCACGCACACGAGCACGCACACGAGCACGCACACGAGCACGCACACGAGCACGCACACGAGCACGCGCTTCCGATTATAAGGTGATGCAACGAACGCAGTTTACATTCTATCGAGCGGTCGCACGAACTCTGGCGCCTGAAAGCGAGCGCACCGGCTGCTACTCTGCTGGGTATGTGGGATTTGTACACGAGCGAAGACAAATTAGAAGGCATTAATTGTCAAGGCACGCTCCGGAAATGTTCACACTCGACTGGAAGCATGGTCTGCGTGCACTGGCGTGGTGCTGCCAAACCCACTCTACATCATAACATTTGCCCATCATGGAGAAACTGCAAACATTTTGTGAGACGCCACTGAGATTTTCTCGTCTTAGGCGAAAGGCGAAATATTCCGGTCCAGGGTTCAGGGGCCGCAGGCCGCGAAGTCCCCCAGCTTATAGACCAAAGTGAATTTCAAAGGCATTTGGAGACGTATGAAGGCACTTTATATTGAATAAGTAGAGTAAAACTTATCTTCAACACAGCCTAAGCTGCTTTCGAACAGGGAATCTCATTGGTTGATGCTCAGCTGTTGACCGATCACACAACATTCACTCATGATTCTGTAAAAGGCGGATATTACCGGTACAATTAACACACACAGATATATTCCCTGTCTAATTTTCGTAAAAAGGAGGACTTGCCATTGTTAAAGATTTATAGTGACATTTCTGGCCTTTGCCGTGAGACCGTGCCATGTATTGTAAAACTGTGAGTCTCACGGCTTACGCGTGGCAGTTGACACGCGTGAGAGTTGACAGGTATGGAAGCGTCTTTGGTGCGGCTCGAAACATTCTACTAATTAAACAGACTGTACAAGGAAACGAGGAAACGAGGACACGAGGAAACGAGGTAATGAACCGAGGTGGTGCAGGCTTCCGACCGCGCACCCACTGATTGTCAGGCAGAAACATTTGACAATTAGGCAATTCTGATTTACACTGCGGAAACGGCAGCTGTCACCATTTGGCGCCGTAAAAAGGCAGATCGCTGTAAAACAACCAACCACATCATATCGTAGTCTGCATCTGGCAACAGGACTTGCAGTCCGTCTGAAGCGAGACAACGCAAGGGAGAAACGACGATAGAGGAGACCGGCTGCCGGATGTCCAACGCCGAGACGTATTGGTCTCACAGCTACCAAACCGATTACGGCACGACCGACATGTTGATTGTTTATTGTCATAAAAATAATCACATCTTTATCATTGACGCGTCTGACATTTGATGGACTCCGGTGAATTCGCTTAATAACGTCTCGCTGGTGAGAGCATTGCGACGCCATTTAATTTATCGACACATTCGACAAATGTGACACCGACATTTCCGTTACATATTCACACATTTTTTTGTTTCTCAACACAATGTGCAATACGTTTTATTCAGTCCACTCGATTATGTTATACATTATGTATTTAATGATGTAATCATTATAGTAAATGCTGTAATCATTACAGTAAATGTTATACGTTATGTATTTAATGCTGTAATCATTACAGTAAATGTTATACATTATGTATTTAATGCTGTAATCATTACAGTAAATGTTATACATTATGTATTTAATGCTGTAATCATTACAGTAAATGAACCGGAGTTCTCCTTCGGATAAAAATCTCACATACGTGGCCCACTTGCATTCTTCTCTTGAAAGTCCTGTCTCGTAGTCGGTCTGGCTGAAAATTCCCAGTTTTATTTATTGATTTAACATCTTTTTCGAGGCATGAATTACTGTGAACCAGTGCGCGACCTTTCATGTTATTATTCTAGAAAACCGGCGATGTTTATGCTTTATGTTCTATGTTCTATGATCACCGCGCAGCCCTGATTGTTCAAACGTCACTGATTGTTGTCGTCGTCTCTCATCTTATCAGCCAGTGTCTTAATGATGGGGCCGCAGTGGATCGATGCCGTGCCTCCAGGGCCCCACACGTACACACGCAAGTGTTGGTATTCACAGTTTCTCATGCACTGGGCACGTTATATTAACTGGGAAAAATGTGCGTGTATGGGTGCGTGTCCTTGCGCATGTACATGCATGCGTACGTGCGGTTATATATGTGTGTGTGTGTGTGTGTGTGTGTGTGTGTGTGTGTGTGTGTGTGTGTGTGTGTGTGTGTGTGTGTGTGTGTGTGTGTGTGTGTGTGTGTGTGTGTGTGTGTGTGTGTGTGTGTGTGTGTGTGTGTGTGTGTGCACGCACACGCACGTACGCATGCATGTAATCATTATGTGGTTACCAAACAAAGATGGTGTTATAAGGTCTAACTAAACTAGTCAGCACTTTGCAGGACATTACGCCATCCAATGTTCCATCCAGAAATGCACTTCTCGCAGACACTGTAGGCCCCGCCCCGAGATGACGCCTCGTGGGAAAGTGGAATAACGCCACCTGATGTAATGCTTCATCACCGAGTGACCATCTAATTGTAACGGCAAATGTCACGCGGTTACCCTTGGAGGCAGAACCACAAATAGCACCCGCAGGTGAAACAAAGGAAGGAGGAGCAAAATAAAGCCCGGGGAGATCAATCGATGGGAAACTAAGCGACGCTAATAGCTCGTGAACAGACATAAAGAACATATGCGTATCCGACGAAGATGAGTTGCCGGGTGTCACCTGTTCCAGCCGGGGGAAGTGGAACAAGCACGCACGTAAGCACAGCGAGCCATGTCGCCCGACGGAGACCAGAACCAGTCTTCCCTGCTCATTTGGTGCGACCTGCGGTGCATTGGGATGCGGCTAGGGTTGTAGCAACACCTCGACCTGTCGATGCACCGCGATAGTCGATGTGACGATGCAGTGATATCGATAGTAAATTGACCTATCGATATCTATCATCGATAGTACATTGAACTATCGATAGCAACGATAGTTAGCAAAACAGTTCAGAAGGGCTACTCGTGTCATTGGGTAATAATAAACGTGTTTTTTGCATACTTTTATTTATTTATCGACTTAACGTTAACAATCGTCGATTAGACCGGAATGACCAATGTCGTTATAGACCTCTTCTCTCCCGCAGCACCTGTGTCTTAATAGTACGTCCATTCCAGCCATCTGTATGTGCTGGCTTACGGTGTATCCGGTGTATCCGGTGTATCCGGTGTAGCCGGTGTAGCCGGTGTAGCCGGTGTAGCCGGTGTAGCCGGTGTAGCCGGTGTAGCCGGTGTAGCCGCATATATTCAGCGCAGTTAAGCCCCAAGGAACACGTCGCCGACATTAGCTATAACTAATTTATCAAACGTTTGTCTTTCATAATGCATTTGATGTCATTTGGAGATAATGGACAATTTCATCGTCCGCCAAGATCGTGCATGGAATATTCCTCGAATCATTTCGAACTAAATATTCAGGAGAATTGGAAACATCCGTTCTGTTTGGCCAAGCACGGAAGTCGACCTTTTCTCCCGCTGTCCCTCGGGATCCATAGCGTCGCTGCCAGTAGATCATTTATCCTGTCTTTATGGATGACGGGCTTCAACCCGTACAGTTCCTTGGTACCGTTACGGCCACACATGACGAATATGATCGAGTGTCTCCTCGTGCGTCAACGAATTTTTATAACACAGGTGCTGAGAGACGTCGAGACGACGGGGCTGCTTGTAAGTAAACGTAGAAAGGTCGCTCACATAATTATGCAGTGCTCTCACGTGCGAGTAGAAAGGTCGCTTGCTGTGAACTGCCAAAAACTGTCGCCACTAACACATTATTGGCTGGAGCAGGTAAACCTAGACGAGTCAACAATACGTGCAAGTCGAATGAATTCCAGCGATGTTCTCTTGGGAAATAAGCATAAACACCCTGAAGCAAGAGCAATGTTGCATCAGACTGTATCATTGTTATGTTAAGCGTGGTGTGGGTGCGGGTCCGGGTGCAGGTCCGGGGCCGGGTGCGGGTCCGGGTGCGGGTCCGCGTGCGGGTCCGGGTGCGGGTCCGGGTGTATATGGAAAGCGGTTAAGGTCAGTCATTCAAATGTCTTACGCATCTGTGCCACTATTCACAGATATTGTAGGTTCCTTAGCACTGCTTCAACTGTTAACTCGCCAAAATCAGATATCGGACCATCGAAGCGCCCAGGGTGACGAAGCTTTGAATTCGCGCAAACACGCGTAGATCTACGCCCACTGCTCATTTGTTGGCACATTCATGGGTGGGTGGGTGGGTGGGTGGGTGGGTGGGTGGGTGGGTGGGTGGGTGGGTGGGTGGGTGGGTGGGTGGGTGGGTGGGTGGGTGGGTGGGTGGGTGGGTGCGCGCTTTTCATCTGTATAACGCGCACTGTTATGTGGATACCTTTCGAAAAACTAGAAGAATACAGTTATCGGCAAAGACTGGCAATATTAATGGGACTTGTCTCCTTACTAGGCGTTAAAGCGTTAAAGTGTGTTAAAGAACCCGATTGTGGACAATTGTTGTAGCATGAAAGAATGAGGAAAGAAGCGTGTGATAGGAAATTGCAGAAGGGAAACTGGTGGAAGCACGTGTGGTATCCACTTGGGTTCGAAACACTGCCATTGTTAGAGGGAGATGACGAGGCGCTACAATGAAGCAGAGAACTACTAGGTCAGAAGAACTTGTAGATTGAAGCAGGATAACAGAAGGAACATGGTTGAATTGAAGCAGGATAACAGAAGGAACATGGTTGAATTGAAGCAGGATAACAGAAGGAACATGGTTGAATTGAAGCAGGGTAACAGAAGGAACATGGTTGAATTGAAGCAGGGTAACAGAAGGAACATGGTTGAATTGAAGCAGGGTAACAGAAGGAACATGGTTGAATTGAAGCAGGGTAACAGAAGGAACATGGTTGAATTGAAGCAGGGTAACAGAAGGAACATGGTTGAATTGAAGCAGGATAACAGAAGGAACATGGTTGAATTGAAGCAGGGTAACAGAAGGAACATGGTTGAATTGAAGCAGGGTAACAGAAGGAACATGGTTGAATTGAAGCAGGGTAACAGAAGGAACATGGTTGAATTGAAGCAGGGTAACAGAAGGAACATGGTTGAATTGAAGCAGGGTAACACAAGGAACATGGTTGAATTGAAGCAGGGTAACAGAAGGAACATGGTTGAATTGAAGCAGGGTAACACAAGGAACATGGTTGAATTGAAGCAGGGTAACAGAAGGAACATGGTTGAATTGAAGCAGGGTAACACAAGGAACATGGTTGAATTGAAGCAGGGTAACACAAGGAACATGGTTGAATTGAAGCAGGGTAACAGAAGGAACATGGTTGAATTGAAGCAGGGTAACACAAGGAACATGGTTGAATTGAAGCAGGGTAACACAAGGAACATGGTTGAATTGAAGCAGGGTAACAGAAGGAACATGGTTGAATTGAAGCAGGGTAACAGAAGGAACATGGTTGAATTGAAGCAGGGTAACACAAGGAACATGGTTGAATTGAAGCAGGGTAACACAAGGAACATGGTTGAATTGAAGCAGGGTAACAGAAGGAACATGGTTGAATTGAAGCAGGGTAACACAAGGAACATGGTTGAATTGAAGCAGGGTAACAGAAGGAACATGGTTGAATTGAAGCAGGGTAACACAAGGAACATGGTTGAATTGAAGCAGGGTAACACAAAGAACATGGTTGAATTGAAGCAGGGTAACAGAAGGAACATGGTTGAATTGAAGCAGGGTAACAGAAGGAACATGGTTGAATTGAAGCAGGGTAACACAAGGAACATGGTTGAATTGCGAGAAAAGACTGGGATGAAGAAACAACTGAAAATTATTTTAGTCGGGCACATATTGCGATGGGCAGGACACGGCCAGATATTGGTTGATGGGAGATTGTAAACAGTAACACGGAAAGCAGAAGAGGGCGATAGAATGTGAAATGGAAGACAAATACTACGATGCCGTGACTTCTGTAAAAAAGACAGTTATGGAAAGCACAGCATGAGCGATATGTACAGAATAGCGACTTGGCAACAAGGTATAACGAGGCCAGAGGAGGTATACTAAGGAATTTGTTATGTGCCACCCACCAAGCAGGAAGGACGTAGAAGACGAAGGTTTTAAGATATTTAGGGAGGACATAATTGTTGTAATTTACTTTCTAGTGTTTTCGCACATACAAAAAGGAGAATAGCTTGAAAATAACGCGAATTTCGGTCCGGTATTTGTATGCCATAACACCGTGACCAGTATACAATCCGAATGGTTTCGGCGAATTGCATGCGGAAACTATGGTCTCGTCCGTCACTGGAGAGAATCGTGCAACATTAAACGGTCCGCGTGTATCACATAAATGAGACCCTTTGTACGAATACAAATTGTCCGGGGTATGAATCGCCATGTGTGCGTAGTATCCTTTGTGTACGTATTCTCTAGGGTTCAAATCGTTTGGGTGTTAATTATCCTGCCCCAAATTTGTGAGGTCTGTCGTTGCCAAAGAATACCATAAAATGCATCCGTGGTAACATGGGCCCTAGATATGGTAATTTCAAGGCAGCGACAGTGCATTCAACTTTAAAACAAATTAACACTAAAACAAATTAGAATTGGGTGACAATATATTGACATTATGATGAAATGCCACGTAATTGTCTTTTGCCGAAGCTCTACTCTAATATATTGAAACGTGTGAGTTAATTTGATTTTGTAGTGTTAAACATGAAACAAAAATCGTTTGCAAAAGATAACATACTCTCTCATTAAAAGAAGATGATGAAATATGTAGAAATCTCCAGGGTAAGCGACCGTAAACAGCGACTTATATCGGATGTTGTAGAATAAAAATCGAAATAAAACTCGTTTGCAAAAGATAAATCTGTCCGAATGATGTCGCCCAAAGAAGATGAAAACATTGGAGCAGAAATCTTCAGGAGAAGCGATCGCCGACTCACCTCGTGCCGAGGAGAAGATGTTCCGTCGATGGTACCGTCGTCTGTGCACGCACGCACTCCTGGCGTCCTACAGCCGTACTGACAGCTTGCGACGATCCGTGATAATGACGAGCCGCTCCGACCTGTTGAAGATATCGACGGGAATCAGTACTCGATCACGATCGTCATGCCTGATGGCCGTAATCGTTTTAGCCAACAGTAACGATTGGCGTGTGGCCGTCGCGACCAGCAAGTGTTCGTGGCAAAAATAATTATACCGTGGACAAACAGGTGTATTTCAGGCTGTTTTTAATCTAGCATGTTATGCGCTACGCGGGGTGCGCGAAAATGACGGTTGTTAGGCGCAGCGACACGACAACGTTTGCACAAAGCCTAACCATGCTCATTACGCCTCTTGAAACAAATGTCGGCGACAGCGTGTCACGTCTACCGACATATGTCAAATACACCGACGTCCCTAGCATGCCCACGACCGTAACAGTACTTGCACATGATTTGCACATGCCGACGTTTTTAATCCAACGGCCGTCAGATATTCACTGCGTCCATAACAACGCGTGTTACATAACGTTGATTAGTAGTGAATTCAACGGCCGTCAGATTTTCACTACGTATGTAACAACACGTGTTCCGTAGCAACGTCTCCTGCTTTGGGAAGGATATCTCCCTTTTTGCCAATGTTGTGACATTTTCTTTTTCGGCTTCCGTTTTGAAACGTACTTAATCAGACAATGGTGAATCAACGTGTACCATAAACTACAAACGACATTTTCTTTCGAAATTTGCAAACCGGAAAACGGTAAAAGAAATAAACGCTGTGTTTTAGTTTCCGTTGTAGAAACCACGGACCGGAAGCAGCTGGGACACAGGCCTGCTGCTACTACTACTAATGCAGCTCTCGTGCACGCGTATGGCTTGTCGCATCTGGCGCCATAGACTTGTTGCAGGAGCGTTCGCAGGAACATCCGGCACCAGTTATTTACAGTCAGTTCACCTGCGCCGCATTGAACGCGTGACCGTTTGTCGTACCGAGCCACCGAGAGCGAGCGTCAACAGAACTTCGGTTGTTAAATGTTGCAGATGAAGTATTAGGTCCGCTTTGTCAACAATTAGGCTTCCGTTTCGGAGAGTCGTATCTATTTCCGTTGGCCTGTTTCCAATATCGCACTGGCCCTGCAATCAATCTATCTGATCGATAATAGACAGGCAGACACACAGACAGACATAGAATCCATTTTCAGCCAGCCAGCCAGTCAGTGCACTAGTCAATAAACGAATCAGTGATTGCTTCTTTATTGACTCAACTATAAATGCAATATTAATTCTTATAGTAATAAAACAACGGATACCATGTCATGTCATATACGTTGTAGCCAGTGATGCGTTGTGTATATGGCATCCATCACTATTTAAAACAAACATGTTGTACATGAACAAATATCATAGGTGTTCGACACACTGGTATATGCTAACATTTCCCCTTGTACTGAAAGCTCTCTACAGTTTTGCTATTATTAATAAAAAAAAAAAAATATCAACGCATACGAGTGCAGACGGACACTTTAATGCCAGCAGTTCGCGTGTTTAGTGGCTATACATAGAAACTTTGCCAACAGACAGCTGACGAAAATAGAACGAGAAGTCGTACGACGAGGTTATTTAATGGCCCCAGATGATGCTAATTACAAGTGTCTTTCTAAAATGTCATGGTGCAATTATAGTAGTGATTGAATTAATGTTGAACTGATTAAAATTGCCTTGAAAGGAAAAACAGTTACGGTAATGTATATTTGTGATGCTAAACGGCGTATTTCCCCGTGTGGTACGTGTGTGTGTGTGTGTGTAATTTATGAAATCGATTTGGCGCATGTCAAAGAAATGTGTCCACAATACGGAATGACATATTTCTGATGACCGCATTAAAATTGTACACAGAATATGACGGTAGTAGCTAAACATTCGTTTAACATCTGTGTATGCGTGCATAATTGTGGGTTTGTGCGTGTGCTCATGTGTGTGTGTGTGTGTGTGTGTGTGTGTGTGTGTGTGTGTGTGTGTGTGTGTGTGTGTGTGTGTGTGTGTGTGTGTGTGTGTGTGTGTGTGTGTGTGTGTTGTGTGTATGTATGTGCGTTTGTGCGAGTGCGCGCATACGTGCGTGTGTGTTTGTGCGTATGTGCACTTGTGTATGTGCGTGCGTGGTTACGCGTGTGTGCGTACGTGCCTGTGTATATCTGTTGTACGGCGAACGGCTTATAGACATCAATGATGCGAATAATGGACTTTGATGAATAGTTTTGGAACATTTCATTACCCAGCGCGTTTTTCAGCAATCGCATTTATGCCTAATATGAATTCTAGCCAGACCGTATTTAATTCCTCTATTATTTGATTGATATTGTTGGCAATGACAGGTACAGTCAACCGCATTCGATATACATATATGAATATATATATATATATATATATATATATATATATATATATATATATATATATATATATATATATATATATATATATATATATATATATATATATGTGTTAAGCCAAACTGTGTCTCCGTCAATTCGAGAAATGCCTGAAAACTTGGCATTGGTATAGCTTTGACCCCAGGTTTCAAACATAAACTCACAATTGCTTCTTCTTTGATTATTGAATTTACCGGGGGAATATTGTACTATGGGGATTTTGTCCTAGGGTTATATTGTTGGGGGGGGGATTGGCCGTTGCATATTGTCTGCGAGGATTATGTCCTGATATCTTTACGACACCAACAATTATTTAGCGTCAAACCACCTGTGCCGCGTTGAACGTGTGGCCAAGAGCAAGCGACCAAGAGCAAGCGGCAGCAGAACTTTGTTTAATAGCATATTGTGTAATAACAATTTACAACTTTTGTTTTTAACTTTAATTATCATTATTTTTATTACTCTGACATTCTCTTTACTCAAATAGACTTTCCCATATTGATATTTGAACACAGCAATTTCGTTTGCAAATAGCCGCATTTTAATGATATATTAATATATCCATCCAAGTGTACAAGACTCTAACACATCCCCTCTTTGACTGTTTGACAACTCTCTCTCTCTCTCTCTCACGCTCTCTCTCTCTCTTTCTCTCTCCCTCACTCACTCACTCACTCTTTCTCTCTCCCTCCCCCCTTTCTCTCTCTCTCTCTCTCTCTCTCTCTCTCTCTCTCTCACACACTCTCTCTCTCTCTCTCTTTCTCTCTCCCTCACTCACTCACTCACTCACTCACTCTTTCTCTCTCCCCCCCCCCTTTCTCTCTCTCTCTCTCTCTCTCTCTCACGCTCTCTCTCTTTCTCTCTCTCTCTCCCTCTCTCTCACGCTCTCTCACTCTTTCTCTCTCACTCACTCACTCACTCACTCACTCACTCTTTCTCTCTCTCTCTCTCTCTCTCTCTCTCTCTCTCTCTCTCCCTCCCTCCCTCACTCACTCACTCACTCACTCACTCACTCACTCACTCACTCACTCACTCACTCTTTCTCTCCCCCTCCCTCCCCCTTTCTCTCTCTCGCTCTCTCTCTCTCTCTCTCTCTCTCTCTCTCTCTCTCTCTCTCTCTCTCTCTCTCTCTCACTCTTTCTCTCTCCCCCTCTCTCTCTTTCGTCAGGGTATGTCGTGAATCAACTACGCATTTCGCAATTCAATTAATGATGCATAGATTATCACCATGATTGACAAATAGTCGTCATGCAGTCATTCATCAACATCTATGATATGCATAGAGATAATTACCGTAACTTCTTTACATTGTTAAAGTTGCTATTACAGTATGTTCTCGATATGTCATTTTAGGTAGGTGGGCTCACTCCATCTCATTTTATTGTTTATTCATTAGTTAAATGTTATTGTTTAGTCATTTAGTTAAATGTTATTGTTTAGTCATTTAGTTAAATGTTATTGTTTAGTCATTTAGTTAAATGTTATTGTTTAGTCATTTAGTTAAATGTTATTGTTTAGTCATTTAGTTAAATGTTATTGTTTAGTCATTTAGTTAAATGTTATTGTTTAGTTATTTAGTCATTAGTTAAATGCAGTTGTTTTCTTAGCCAACTTTCTTTTTCATTAGTCAACTTTGGCTATTAAAGTCATCACGTTTTATTTTAGCCAAAAATAATGCGCGTGCATGCGTGTGCGTGCGGCGTGCGTGCGGCGTGTGTTGTACGGCGAACGGCTTAGTTAGCTTCTGTCGAGACACGAGTGATACGAGTAATAGACATTGATGAATAGTTTTGGAACATTTCATTACCCGGCGCGTTCTGCCGTAGTCGTGTTTATATCTAGTATTCATTATGGCCAGATCGTATTTAATTCCGCTATTATTTGATTGATGGCCTGTCTAAACAAAACCATATTTAATTCCTGCCAGCTTTGTTCTGAGACAGCATCAATCAATTAATAGCAGAAGTAAGTCAACATCTTTTCCCACACGGCCATATACCTTACAGCTATATTTTTCGCAGCCATTCTTAGTCTTATATTAAATTGGTATTCCAAACCGTGGCCAAGTCGGTGGCAGATGCGTTTTGTTTATTAAGCTGTCATCGGTAAGAAGTTGAACACGGAAACCGAGAGATGCCAGTTGGAACGTGTTGGGACTATGTGTGTGAGATGGTTCCTCACAAGAGGTTCATAGATTTTATTAACAAGCAATTTTTTTACAAACGGTTAAATGGACTTCATTTGTGAAGTAGCGCACCCTTCATCAAACTCATGCAATTGCAACAACCAATATAGTATGTGCTTCAACGGCTGAACAACGGACGATTACTTCGACGCCGTTGCAGCCAGGCAACGCAGTAGTCAAGATAGATGCGTGAACGCCTTTATGCAGCAAACCGTTTATCTACAAACATTCTAATTAATATATTCATAACTCTATGAGCCAGCGTAAAATATTTGTACTAATTCGTTACACTACTGTGATTTATAAATACAACCAAATTAAAGGGGATAAGCAGGAAAGTCAGGATAAGAAGATGGAACTGAATTAGGCAGGTCCTGAGATGGATGAATGTAGCCACTGCCCGACGGCTTTAACTTGAACGTCTGAAACGGGCGGAAAGTGGGTCATCTGAAGACAACGTCGTGAAAAACTGTGGAAAAGCTACGAGAACTGGGTGGAAGTCTTCGGATGAAACCAGACATGTGGCCAAAGACAAGAGAGTGCGTTAGAGAAAGTGCACTATGGTCCCAAGGGTCACTAGGCCTGAAGAGGGTAAATAAAACCAAGTGACTTCGTGTCAGCGGGTTGCAATACATTGTTTACAAATCACCGTCAATCGGTTGTTGTATTATATTGTGATAGATGTTCGAGTAAGTGTTTAATCCTGCAATGTAACATGATGAAAAGGTTAGCACGCCAGTAGTCAATGATTAATTAATTGGAACGAGCTTCCAGTCGGTTGTTGTGAGCTTATCAGTATGTTGATACAGGGGTTCTTTGGCATCCATCTATCTGGAGAGATAAGATGTTTTGGCGGGCGTATGGCGGACAGACGTATAACGTGTTGTGGAGCAACAGCTTTGGAGAGGTGATTTCCGGAAATAAACTTCACGTCCGGTACTAACGAATAACGTATGCAATTTAACAAATTACCTTGTATGAATTATGCATACAAACGATATGTAGATTAGAGTCTGTAGAGCAGCGTATGATGTGACTGACACGGCCGATCCTAGAGTAGCTGTCTGTGTCACAGTTGCTACAGGTGGATGTGGACGCATGACCGGCGATTACCTTTATCTTCTGCTGACCCTTCCAGATTCCACTCTGCATAACCTATCTCATTTTATCACGATCTGCTGCAGTAGATCCCCAGATCTCAACGCTGATCTGAGTATACGTCATTTCTCGTTTGCATGCGTGTTTGAATCTCAGAACTGGACGGCCGACATATCTTGCGCCAGAAGCACGCTAGCAGTAGAGAACGTCCTTAGAGGTATGCCCGTCCTCCATGCGGCAGACACGGCAGAGCCAAGTCAGACGCCGCAGACTCAGCAAGGCAAGAACATTGGGGATGTTTGCGCGCTCGAGAACATCCTTATTTGGTATATGATCCTACCTGCCTTCTTGCCTCGCAGGGTATGCATATATTTTCCCTTGGGTTATTTCTACGTCTTCCGCTGGATAATATAACAATTCAGTTCCATGATGACGCCATGTGGTAGGCGTCGCGTGAGATAATCGGCCCCCTGAAAATGCACATATGCGAATGTCAACTACTCAGCAGCGGGCTGTGTGCAGGTAGACGTAGAACGTGGTGTGGAGTAACATCCTAGCAGAGGTAAATTCCGGAAATAACCGTCATGTCCTATTATACTAACAAATAAAATATGCATCTTAACGAAAATCATATATGAAATGTATATACAAACGAAGATGATGAAGAATACTATATTTACTAGTATCGGACACAACTACACATATAATTAAATGATGTCCAGTATTCGCATTCGCAAACACTTATATAGATCATTTGCAAACGATATTAGAATGTTTGCTAGGCCGGATTTATGACAAAGAGCCCAACATAAATCAAACCAGACCTACTCAGTTTACCAGCATCGCGCGCACGCGAATGCATCTGGTGGTCACGACATATCTCGTAAAGAGTTCACACAAAACCATTTACAGAGAATACTATTTTTAGAGAAGCTGCACAATTGAAAGAGGAAATAGCAAACAGCGTTGAACTTGCTGACGAACTAGTATATCATACGTGTATGTCTACACCGACCAAATGCCGCGCTCGTACGTTATAATCCACAACCACGCAAGCACGGAATGTCGGTGTACAAACAATGACTGGGGGTTGTTGAGTAACGGGATTACACTGCTGCTGTCGCCGCCGCCGCCGCCGCCGCCGCCGCCGCCGCCGCCGCCGCCGCCGCCGCCGCCGCCGCCGCCGCAGCTTCTGCTGTTGTTGTTGTTGCTGCTGCTGCTGCTGTTGTTGTTGTTGCTGCTGCTACTACTGCTGCTCCAACGTTGTTTACGTTGTTTACGTTGTCGATGCAAAAATGCAAAAAAAGTTGTTATTGCCCGAAATGCAAAACAATTTGGGGGGTCCCGTGCACATTTGTGAAATATCTAACATAGTAACAGCTACGTCAGCAGCAAAAATAGCAATTTTTTTTATCAAAACCTATATTTGATCGCAATGAGTAAAAGTTGGCCAAATATTAGTTTATTATCTATCTATGTATGCTTCACGTGCCAGGTAAATACAGGTTTTGCTATCTTGAAAACAAGAATCTAACCAAATGTTCTTGTAAAATGTCATATTATGGTACCATTGTTATCAAAACCCAAATTTTAAATAAAGGAATAACGTCGTTTCAGTAACAGCTGAGCAAAATGTAATTTCTACACGCATAGAAAACAATAATGAATATCCGGACAGAAAAAATGATGTTTTGCTATCTTGAAATCACAAATCAACATTTTCTGTATTGATTCCACAACAGAATCTTCTTGGCAGACATCTGTTAACCGATTTGAAGTTGAGATAATGCATGTCAGGAATCTAGATCCAGATCATTCTCAACTGGTGGTCGAAGTTCCAGACGTTTTCAGGGAAGGTCTCCGAGAACTGAAGGGCATGAACGTTAAGATTCACGTGAAAGACGATGCCACCCCTCGTTTTCATAAGCCAAGACCAGATCATTATGCGTTGAAAGAGAAAGTCGAAAAAGAATTAACACGACTGCAAGAAACTGGTATCATCGAACCGGTCCAATTTTCAGAGTGGGCAGTGCATATCGTTCCTGTCTGCAAGCCAAGTGGACAGATCAGGATATGCGGTGACTATAAAGTGACGATCAACCAAGGCGTTGATGAGGATAAGTATCCGTTACCCAGGGTCAATGACCTGTATACAGGTCTGAATGGAGGAGAGACCTTCTCAAATCTAGATTTGAGACAAGCCTATCTGCAGCTGACGCTTGACGCTACTGAATGGAGGAGAGACCTTCTCTAAGCTAGACATGAGTCAAGCCTATCTGCAGCTAATGCTTGACGAAGATCACGTCACTATCAACACGCACAAGGCGGTGTTTCGCTACACCAGATTACCATACGGTTTGGCAGTGACGCCATCTATCTTCCAAAGAACGCTGGAGTGCGTGCCTGCTGGCATACCACGGATATGCATTTCCTGGACGACATTCTTGTAACAGGAAGGACTCAAGATGAACACGTAGTGAATCTCCGGTTGGTGTTGAAGGAGTTGGACGAGGCAGGACTCAAACTAAACAATGAAAAGTGTCAGTTCTTCAAACCGTCAGTAGAGTATGTGGGCCATCAAATCGATCATGAGGGTCTGCACCCTACGAATGTGAAGGTCTGCACCCTACGAATGTGGAGGTCAAGGGCGATACAAGGTGCGCCTAAACCGAAGAGTGTGAAAGAACTGCGGTCATGACTGGGGTTGTTGAACTACTACGGTCGGTTCTTGTGCAAGTTGGCGACAACCCTGGCACCATTGCATGTGCTTCTCAGGAAGGAGACCATGGGGGAAAGACCAAGACGAGGCATTCCAAGCAGGAAGGAATCTCATTCAGTCAGATACACTGTTGGTGCATTTTGACCAGGACAAGCCACTCCTGCTCGCATGCGATGCATCACCGTACGGCGTCGGAGCGGTGTTGTCACACCAAATGCCAGACGGATCGGAGCGACCGATTGCACTCGCAGCGAGGAGTTTGTCGCCAGCTGAGCGAAATGACTCCCAGTTGGACAAAGAGCTTAGTATCTAATTCCATCAATATATATATATATATATATATATATATATATATATATATATATATATATATATATATATATATATATATATATATATATATATATATATATATATATATATATATATATATATGGAATGAGATTTGTTCTAATTACCGATCGCCGGCCTTTAATCGGGTTGTTTAATGAGCAACGACCTATGCCTCATCAAGCGTTGAGTGGGCTTCAAACCTGGGCTCTCGCGTTAGCAGGTTATAAGTATATCATTCCTTGCCGCAGTGGCGAGGCACATGGGAAGTGCGATGCTTTATCACTTCTGCCTTTGCCAGCTCAACAAACGAAGACACCTGCACCTGAGGAATACGTCCAACTAATCCGGCAGTTGGATGATTCACCTGTGATATCGGGACACATACGAAACTGAACACGACGTGATCGCGAATTCAATGATACATGCTAACAGGCTGGACAGAATGTGATCCACTAATGCACCAATTCTACAGAGTGCGTCAAGAATTATTGAGCATCCACGAAGGGTGTATGGTGCATGGTGTCAGAGTAGTTGTACCTCCACCAGGTCAAGCTACAATGTTGCAGCTTCTCCACAGCAGCCACAACGGTGTGGTGAAGATTAAACATTGGCACGCTTTTATACCTGGTGGCCAGGTGTTGACCAACATATTGAAAACATCGCCCAACAATGCGAGCAGTGCGAGGAAAATGCGCGAAATCCGACTAGAGAACCACTTCGACCTTGGTTATTTTCACAGAAGCCTTGGTCAAGGGTTCATCGGAACTATATGGGTCCAGTTGAGAACAAGATGATCCTGGTAGCAGTCGATGCTTACTCAAAATAGATCGAAGCAAAAGTTGTGCATTCATCAACAACTCAGGTGACTATTGAACAAATGCGTGGATTGTTCGCGACACATGGTTTGCCAGAGACTATTGTTGTGGACAATGGCACTTGCTTCACCAGTGCCGAATTCCAGCAGTTTGTCGAGAGAAACAACATGCAACACATCACGTCACCAGCCTATCATCCATCTTCTAACGGTCTCGCGGAAAGGGCGGTGCAACTGGTGAAGACGGGATTGGTGAAGTTGAAAGATGGATCAATGGATCAATGGAGACTAGATTGTCTCGCTACCTGTTGACCTTCAAGGTGACTCCTCACAGCAATACGGGAAGCGCGCCGAGTGAACTGATGATGGGCCGCAAATTGCGAACGCTGTTGGACGCGCTACATCCTAGCATCAGCTGTAAAGTTTTTCAACATCAAGAAAAGAAAAACATACTGAATACTACAATAAGAAGTGAAAGGAGCGATGCTTCAACCCAGGCGATGCGATCTGCGTCAAGAACCATACACAGAGCGCACCTCAGTGGATTCCGGCTGTTCTGCGAGAACAGAAGAACAAAGTCATGTTGTCAGAGACAGCTGATGGTCGCTACGCGAGACGTCATAGTGATCACGTGCGCTGACGTCATGCATATGTTACAGATAACCCAGTGGAGCAAGAGATTGTTGCTGTACTGGAAGCAGGTATCGAACGACCCGAGCCTGGAGAGAATGAAATGAAGAGAGACGTAGCTCCAATACTTGATGGAGCTATTGGCAACAAAACACATGTAACGCAACCATCTCCTACAGTGTCATCTACAGATGGGACCCCTACTTCTGCTCGCAGATCGGAGAGACTCGGGAAAGCTCCGGACAGATTAACTCTGTAGTCAGAGTAGCACTACATAGTACCTATGGGGGATAATAATCCCCGGTACCACAAAGAAGGACAGGACAGTCTACCATGAACCTTAGTTTTAATTCTTTAGCTAGAAGTTCTCTCCTGGACTGACTATGGACTTTAAAAACTGGTGAGGAGGAGATTGTAGAGTACGCATAATGCTTGGAAAGAAATAAGCAGTGGGGTATTCCTGGCTAGTCGGGAGACAACGTGTGTCTGTGTGTCGAGTGCTAAGAATAAACATCTAACTTTTTTGTACATCGTCTTCTAAATACCAAAATGAGTATATAACAAGGGCATATTAGTCGACTTCAATAGTTGTGGGATAAGAATATATTTTATAAGAATATTAGTAATTAAAACTGGAAAGTACTCTCGACTTCTCAAACCGTGGTCAAAATTATGGAAAAAACACCAACTGCTTATAAGTTATAAATTGTTTTCCGTAAGACAACCCGATCAGCATGAACATGTTCAACACTGGTCACTGAAACAACTAACTAATCGCTTGTCAAACTTTGTATGTATTGATACTACGTAACATCTACAACAAAATCTATTCCGCCCACCTGAACAGGCAGTATGTAACCGTGAAGAAATATCTCCTTATCCAATCGATTCAGTCCTAATCGTGAACATGATTTCCATGAACGTCCATTTCACAAATTACCCCGGGGAGATATTACTCAATGGTTGCGTCTGTATCAGTGATTAATCCTAAATCCAACATTTGTGACCTCGGGCCGCGAGACTGGCTCATTACACAACATCAGCTGCGCAAGGCTGAAGCCAAATGTGAGATAAGCTACACTCGTAATTGATTGAAACCAACTGTGACAGCACCTGTGCAACTGTAGTCGGAAAATACAGTGCTAATATACTCAAAAATACCAAATTTGCTCTCTGATATTGTAATCAATTCAGATATAAGTGGACTTAAGTTACCGGAGGAAGCACATCCATATGTATGTGATGTCTGGGGGTCACTCATCATTGGACAACTTTATCTATGCTGAAGGCAATGATGTCATAACTAGTGTGTATGTATTATATGGTACTGTTCTGTCTGACCATACCATTGTTGCAGCTGACATTGGTTTACAGTTGGCTCCTGACTTAGATCGTTGGTCAGACCAGGGTGATGATGCAATTTATAAATATTGTGTAAACTCAGAAATGCTTCTGAGAAACGTAAACGTTGAGATACCCACTGAAGACTACAACTGTGCTTAGGCTTAGGTGGAACATAAAGAAACCTTAAACAAATACTACGATGTGTGCAGTGACACCCACTGAAGACTGCAACTGTACTTAGGCTTAGGTGGAACATAAAGAAACCTTAAACAAATACTACGATGTGTGCAGTGACACCCACTGAAGACTGCAACTGTGCTTAGGCTTAGGTGGAACATAAAGAAACCTTAAACAAATACTACGATGTGTGCAGTGACACCCACTGAAGACTACAACTGTGCTTAGGCTTAGGTGGAACATAAAGAAACCTTAAACAAATACTACGATGTGTGCAGTGACACCCACTGAAGACTGCAACTGTGCTTAGGCTTAGGTGGAACATAAAGAAACCTTAAACAAATACTACGATGTGTGCAGTGACACCCACTGAAGACTGCAACTGTGCTTAGGCTTAGGTGGAACATAAAGAAACCTTAAACAGATACTACGATGTGTGCAGTGACACCCACTGAAGACTGCAACTGTGCTTAGGCTTAGGTGGAACATAAAGAAACCTTAAACAAATACTACGATGTGTGCAGTGACACCCACTGAAGACTGCAACTGTGCTTAGGCTTAGGTGGAACATAAAGAAACCTTAAACAGATACTACGATGTGTGCAGTGACACCCACTGAAGACTGCAACTGTGCTTAGGCTTAGGTGGAACATAAAGAAACCTTAAACAAATACTACGATGTGTGCAGTGACACCCACTGAAGACTGCAACTGTGCTTAGGCTTAGGTGGAACATAAAGAAACCTTAAACAGATACTACGATGTGTGCAGTGACACACACTGAAGACTGCAACTGTGCTTAGGCTTAGGTGGAACATAAAGAAACCTTAAACAAATACTACGATGTGTGCAGTGACACACGCAGGTCAGAATACTATAAAGATACCCAAACCAGTTAAGAATATCAACCGTCCGGGTTGGAAAAAATTTGCCTCTGATCTGATATGTCTCTAGAAACATACCTCTTCTGGAAATAGTCTGGTAGTCCTGCACAAGGAATGCTTTTTAATATGAAAAACAAAGCTACGGCTATGTTTAAATGTGCAATGAGATTTATCAAAAACAATGAGGATACATTTAGAAAGGAACCACTTGCTAAACAAACTTCTGTGTAAACTGACAAAGCATTTTGTAAAGAAATAAAGATAATGAAAAACAGTATTTTATTACTTCCTAATGTTTTTCATGGCGTGACAGGGTCAAACAACATTGTTAATATGTGGAAATCTCATTATGGGGATCTGCATATTGTCTAAAGATCTGTCAATGTTGTTGTCTGTTTGTTTGGAATATGGTGTAAAACATGATATCAAATACAACAGTACCAACAGTAATACTATGATTTTTTGCTGTACAAAGTTGAAGGATATAGATATTACAAACATTGTATTAAATAATGAGCCATTGTCAAGAGCTGATCAATGGAAATACCTTGGACACTTTATGAGTGAAGACGTCTGTGGTGATGTTGATATGTCTGGACAGTCCAAAAGAATGTATTTTCCGGGTAATGCTTTAACAAGACAATTTTCTACGTGTCTTGAGTCTGTAAAAACTACTATGGTCAGATAATTTTGCTCCGTATTATACACATGTCAGTCATGTCAGTCATGTCAGTCATGTCAGTCATGTCAGTCATGGTGGAACTACAAATCAGAATGAATTAGAAAACTCTGTGTTGCATATAATAATGTCTTTAGACTGTTGTGTAATGAACCCAGAAACTGCAGTGCCAGTCATATGTTTGTGTCACGAGGATTACCCACTTGCAAAATGCTGATCAGGATTTGTTTTTAGTTTTATGAAATCTGTATCCAATCCATGTAATGCAATACTACACATTATTATCATCACTGGAGAGATATGCTTTATGGTTTTATAGGTTTGGGTCACTAATATAAAGTCTAGTTAATATTTTATATGGATGTAATATTCTGAAATAAAGACAATAAATTGAATTGAATAAATTAACCTAAAGTAGCTGGTCTTAAATAAATGTAAATGTAAATGTTTATTAATTTTTATAGCACCATATCTATACAATGGTATTCTATGTTGCTGTACAGTAAAAGAAATGGTATAGTAAAAATGTCAAAACAGTAAAAACAAATGCAATAATACAAATGATTATGAAACGTAAAGCTATTTAAATGACTAGAATTAATAAGTTAGTTATGCTAAAATAGTGGGTCTTCAATTTTCTGTTGAAAACACTGACATCACTGCTACTGCGCATGTCTTCAGGTAGGGAATTCCATAGTTTAGGTGCAACCACTTTAAAACCGCGATCCCCATAGTTGTGCGCATTGTCCATGGTATATTGAAGGTCAGAGCCTCGTGAGATCTCATTCCGTAATGGACGTTTCTAGTAGTCAACATTTCCGACAGACACTGTGGATCACGACCATTTAGTGCAGTAAAAGTCAGCAAACATATCTTGTATTTAATGCGAAACTGAACTGGCAATCAATGAAGTCGTTTGAGTGTAGGAGTTATGTGGTCAAATTTACCAATTCTACACAACACTCTGGCTGCGGTGTTTTGCACCATTTGTAATTTCTTTATGATGTATTTTGGCAAACCGATCAGCAACGCATTGCAGTAGTCAATGTGACTAAGGACCAAAGCATGAATTAGTTTTTCTGCACTCTGATGATCAAGATACTTTCTGATCTTTCCGATATTATACAGTTGTGCATAAGCTGCCCGACATTTGGATTTCATATGTTGTTCCATGGACATGTGCTTATCGAAATAAGCACCCACATTTCGCGCACAATCTGATGCATGCACTACATTGCCCCTGATGTTAATAGACGTGTTGCGAGTTGTTGTGGAGTACCGATTAGGATGTACTCAGTCTTGGAGTAATTAATTTTCAGTTTAATGCTCTGCATCCAGCTGCTGATATCACTGATACACCGTTCCATAGACTCATAGTCGCTATCCATAGAATCAGGGTGGAAACTACAGTATACTTGATGGTCATCAGTGTAGGCGTGCCCCAGTTTCCCTTGCTGATTAATGCCATAGAAAACGGGGCTAGAGTACTCAACATTCATCAGGACCTAGATTGGTCCTTGCGGTACTCCCTGGTTAAGGTGAAACTAGTCAGACACCGTACCATTGATAGTAATACCCTGCGATCTTGACTGCAGATAGGAGGAGAACCAATTTACTGCGGTGTCTGATACTCCAAAAGTGTAATTCGTGATATTAAACAAAATGTCATGGTCCACGGTATCAAAAGCCTTCGACAAATCAGGTAAAACCAGTTGTGGTACTCTCTGTTGGTCCATGTTTAGAAAAATGTCGGACTGAACCTTAACAAGAGCAGTTTCGGTAGAATGCCCTGCTCTGTAAGCAGACTGACAAGGGGGCTATGGAAATCCACATTCTGAATGAAAACAAAATTGGTTTACGACAGCCTGCTCAGTTAGTTTGGACACATGTTACAGATATCACACAGGGCGATAGTTTTTCAGAATAAGATCCATTCCTATTTTTTAAGCAGCGGCACTACAAATGCAGTCTTCCATTCGTGTGGAAATCCCCCACTGGCAATAGAGCGACTGATGATGTGCGTAAGGAGTGGCAATAGAGCGACTGATGATGTGTGTGAGGAGTGGCAATACTTCCTCAATATACTCCTTCATCAACTCAGGTTGGCGCAGGGCCAAGAGCACAGCTGGTAGTCTTAGATGTTATAACCAACTTGCACACATCATCCTCGTAGACCAATGCAAAAGTATCTATAAGTTATCACACACCCTCTCTGGATGGTATAAAGGGTGGTTCGGTAACACCAATATTCATCCGAATTGCATGTATTTTATCATTAAAAAAGTTACCAAATTCGTTGGCAAGGTTTTCCACAGAATCATGTTAAGGCAATGGATTACTCTGCTTCTTATCACACAGGATGTTTACTAGGACAAATAATTTCTTTGAATCACCCCTAGTTTCCGAGATTAAATGAGAAAGATGGCAGGTTCGTTTGTTAGTCAGTGCACTGACGTACGTGTTCCTAGCGCGATGGAAGACAGCAAAGCGCTGTGGTTTTTATTCTGCCTCCAGATCTGTTCAGCTTTCGTCTTTGTGACTTTAGTGTGTTGAGTTCGTCATCGAACCAGGCACCAGGTGGCCTCACTACAATAGTCTTGATGGGTGCATACATATCCATCAACTGTCTCAATTCTGTACTGTATTCTCCAACTAGCTGATTGATATCATTGATACTCAATAGTCCATTAACCAGATCTTTTAACTTGGTGCCGAAAGCACTGTTATCAATTTGCTTCAGTTTCTTATACGATATGGTACGTGCCTCTAAGGAAGGTCTGGGCATGTTCACTCGGTAACGCACAAACATATGGTCCGAAACCATGTAATCAGCCACAGGGTTACTAAGGAAGGTCTGGGCATGTTCACTCGGTAACGCACAAACATATGGTCCGAAACCATGTAATCAGCCACAGGGTTACTAAGGAAGGTCTGGGCATGTTCACTCGGTAGCGCACAAACATATGGTCCGAAACCATGTAATCAGCCACAGGGTTACTAAGGAAGGTCTGGGCATGTTCAGTCGGTAGCGCACAAACATATGGTCCGAAACCATGTAATCAGCCACAGGTTTAGTAACCAGAAGTTCAAGATTACACCTGGTGATGATTAGATCCAGAGTGCGTTGGAACACTGACATATTGTGTCAAATCATACATACTTAGTGCATCAAACATTATAATCGTATCAGCATCAATATCAACATCATGTGAATATTAAAATCACCAACTATCAAGAGCTAATGAGGGGTCTGAGCTGCATGCGACAGATAGATCTGAAATTCCTCAAAGAAAGTAGCAATAGTGACAGAGTGTTTTTTTTTAATATGGTGGTCGATGCATCACATGCACATCTAGTTTCGTCTTTTCAAACAATAACTCATAGTTACCTTACACTAAAAGGAACTGAGTTCACCAGATGACAGCACTATACACCGAATACCCGTCTTGAACAGTATACCAATCCCAGATGGTCTCGGATAATCGTTCAGACCACAGCCATCGGACTTCAGTTCAGCACGTTTAACCGCATCACCAGATATTAGCCAAGTCTCCGTCGTCAGAACATCAGTGTCAGTTGTGACTATACAGTAGCTAATATCAGTTGACTTATTCCGCACAGAACATGGATTAACCAGCGCGTGTTGGAGATCCCTTGTCCGTCGTGATGGTGTTTGACTCGCTTAACACGTATCAGATTGTCCAGATTAATTCCAGTGTCGATGTGTGTCTGGTCTGGCGCCACAAACGTTAATTACACCGTCGTTCTCTGTTGTTGCTGCAGTTGCAACATTCGACACTGGGTAATCACGTTGCGTAATCGAAGTAGTGCAGCACAGCGAGCCAGTGTGAGGGGTAGTCATGGAACTGACACAGCGAGCCAGTGTGAGGGGTAGTCATGGAACTGACACAGCGAGCCAGTGTGAGGGGTAGTCATGGGACTGACACAGCGAGCCAGTGTGAGGGGTAGTCATGGGACGGACACAGCGAGCCAGTGTGAGGGGTAGTCATGGGACGGACACAGCGAGCCAGTGTGAGGGGTAGTCATGGGACGGACACAGCGAGCCAGTGTGAGGGGTAGTCATGGGACGGACACAGCGAGCCAGTGTGAGGGGTAGTCATGGGACGGACACAGCGAGCCAGTGTGAGGGGTAGTCATGGAACTGACACAGCGAGCCAGTATGAGGGGTAGTCATGGAACTGACACAGCGAGCCAGTGTGAGGGGTAGTCATGGAACTGACACAGCGAGCCAGTGTGAGGGGTAGTCATGGAACTGACACAGCGAGCCAGTATGAGGGGTAGTCATGGAACTGACACAGCGAGCCAGTGTGAGGGGTAGTCATGGAACTGACACAGCGAGCCAGTGTGAGGGGTAGTCATGGGACGGACACAGCGAGCCAGTGTGAGGGGTAGTCATGGGACGGACACAGCGAGCCAGTGTGAGGGGTAGTCATGGGACGGACACAGCGAGCCAGTGTCATGGAACTGACACAATGATTGCTCCTGAACACAGACACTATCACTTGAATTGGTCTGCGCAACTATGTTCCGCCTCGCATGCCCCTTCTTGTTTGCTGTGTTCTGGAAATGCCATTGAGCCTTCCGTAGTGGCCTGCTGGCTGGCTTTCCTAGGACACACCCTGGTGGTGGAGAGCCTTGGCAGAATAGTGCAATGCAGACGTCATGGTTGACTGGCCAGCTACTTCTGCTGTTCAAATCTAAGAAATTGCCGCAGTATTTCTAAAAAATGATGATCTCTCGTCGTTCACCGTACTTTCATGGCGTAATGTGCGGAAAGTGACATGTAAAAGTACATTTAAAACGTCAAAGTATGAAGTTGATAGTTCAGTAGGCTGCCATGTAGGCGCACAATGACATCATCGAATAGATGGTACTTCAAGACAAGAGGTGGCACATATTATATTCCATGCGATTTTGGTGTAGCTTAATAAAGGTAAATCTAACTGCGATCGGATGTGTGGGAACGTTATTAATGGTACTGGAAATGGAACTGAAACTGGAATTTATTTATTCGACAAAAACAAATACATACGATATTTTTCTTGAACATAAAAAACTGCCAGGACACTAAGACATAACATATGCCGTTAGCGTGAGAGCCACCTACAATGGTTGTTTTCCGTGTGTATACATTGCCTACAACTTGTTTTACATCAACGTCAAAGTTTATTGTAACAGTTTATCGGAAGACAGGACATGGTAATCATTTGTAGCCCAAGTGCATATGCAGCCGTTAGCGTTGGTGCAGGAATTGTTTGTAAAGTGTTAGTAGGTATTGCTTGGTGTATGTATAAAAACCGTAAAGACGTAAGACTATGCGTATAAATGTTATCCACAATGCATGGTGGCATTTTTCTAAAGTAAAGCTGGTAAGTGGTATCTAATACATTTTATGGCTCTCGAGGTACGACTGTTTGGGATAGCGATTTGATGACATTGCCTTGAGGGAATATCATGATAAGCAGCATTTTGCAAAACTAGTGATTGTAAAAATATAGGAACGCGTTTATAGATACATTTATGAAAATATGTCAAGCATTGACGCGTGAAAATGTCTTAAATTTTTAGTAGGTTGAGAGATTTCATTATGGGTTAGTAAATAACGATGCGATGTAAATTTGGTGTACTACGTTCATATGCAATTGACATCATGTCACGTTGGATAATATCTTCCTTAATAACAATAAGACACATTAAAGAAATTTCTCAAACATTAAAGTGAGAAATTATGACAAAAATACGTCTACAGTGGATATGTTCAAAACAATACGTTGCGTCATGTGCCGAAATGTACTAAGGATTTCCAAAATGTTTTCGTAACAAATGATGTATGTTGGACGTCTATGTGCACTGTCATGTCTTCTAGTCTCCTTCATAGGTCACATAAACAACGACACGAAAGGAAAGTGTAAGAGACAATACACAAAAACAACTTAGACGTAATAAAACATCACATAAAACAACCAATGAAAGAACATACCAACATAATGTATGCTCCAAGACATAACACAGAAAAAACATAATGTATGCTCCAAGACATAACACAGAAAAAACACCTTAGCTCGGACAGTCTAACCAACAGGCTGCTGTAGCAGAAACCTTTAGATAAACTTGAACAGATCGGTTCTGGACAAAAGATGCAGCAGTCAAATGGGAAATGCTGAATTAATCAAAGGTGCTCGTGTGGAGAAGCAGTGTTCTGCTCCTGAGACGCGTCAGCCGTTGCGCGCGATCAGCTCCAATGACAATCATAAATTCCTCTGCCGAAAGTCACGAAGTGCGGCTTTTACTGTAAATGATTTTCTGCCGCCCACTGATCGTTTCAAGTGTAAGCAACGCCTAAACGACTGTGTTCCGGCGTCAGCATTCTTTCGTTTGGCTTTTCCAATTGATTTACTGATTTCTCACTAAACGCCAGATCTCTATGCAAACGTTCTGTTTGCATTATATTGTTGATTGCTGTAGCAAGTGCAAGTAGAGATTATATTGACGACGGAAATAACCGAAAGTGTCTAAGCGAGAGAGAATGCATGGACGACACGGGGTAACGATCGATCACGTTCACTATTCATGTGAAATAGGGCACATTTAGCTTTCTTTGAAATACATTTATGCAGAGGACACGACTAGAGCCCGCTCAAGCATTTGATCAGATAAGGCGCATTCAGCTTCCTCTGAAACATATTTATGTAGAATACACGAATAGAGCCAATTGGAAGTTGAATTTGATCATATAATGCACATTTGGCTTTCTGTAAATACATTTCAGTGTACAAACAGTACCGCTACGTGTAAAGTTAACAGGAACGGTGCATTTGGTTAAAGACATGTTAAACACTCAAACGGATCGGGCGTACTGTGCATAATATAATCATGTTTCGCTGTAATATATTCTAATATCTGCTCTTTTGCTTCAGTTTACTCCAGATGGATAGGATGCATATTGCGGAGTGCAATGGATGTGCATTGTTTGAGGTTTATTTTCAACAAAATGCACTTATTTACTGAAAAACGTGCCGAAACGCCTCGACATTTATGTTAAGGAATGAGACTCTTCGTTACTGTGCAGCTCCACGTAGAATAACGACCTTGTGTACGAGCTATGTGGCGCGGTTATGTGGCGCGGTTATGTGGTGCGGTTATGTGGCGCGTATATGTGGCGCGGTTATGTGGCGCGGTTATGTGGCGCGGTTATGTGGCGCGGTTATGTGGCGCGGTTATATAGTGCGGTTATGTGGCGCGGATATGTGGCGCGGATATGTGGCGCGGTTATGTAGTGCGGTTATGTGGCGCCGGACTGTAGATCGAGAGGACCGGGGATCAAGTCCACCTCGTTTCGAAACCTGGTCACTTTCGTTCACCCCACCTTTCGTTCACCCCACCTTTCGTTCACCCCACCTTTCGTTCACCCCACCTTTCGTTCACCCCACCTTTCGTTCACCCCACCTTTCGTTCACCCCACCTTGCCTGTGTCTTTCGGAAGATACACTATAAGCTGCAGGTCCCTTCTACCTGGTGCCTAGGTATGGGGAGTAGAGGATTGCACACAGGGAATTGGAAAAACCCGTCCTGAATGTTATTTCCCGATGGCGAGTGTGTGTCTTGTCTGAACAGATCGTCAGAAACTTGTCTGAATTGATCGTCAGCAACTTGTCTGAGCTGATCGTCAGCATCTTGTCTTAGTTGATCGTCATCATCTTGTCTGACTGGCTGAGCTAATCGTCTCAGCTTGCTTAAAAGGATTGTAAAGTTTTTATCTGAGCGGACGGTCAACATCTTCACCTAATATATTGAAATGTGCCAGGTGAGACGGCTTATTGTCAGGACAAATCATTCGTGTCTAATCAGCAGTGTACAGAATACCTTGTTGTATTCTGCTGCGAATTGAAGGGGCTGACTGCCAATCTAGTCAAGGAATGTCAACACAAATCTAAAATAGGGACAATGGAAGAATAAAAGGTCTGCTGTGTGTCATCAAAAGAAGAAAGTTGGCTATGTACGGTCATTGGCAAAGAAGACCCGACAACCTGTACTTAGCAGCACAAAAGGCGAACAGCCACAAAAACCCGAAAAAATGGGATGGAGCATTGTACGCATGGACGGATTGATTGACGACATGAAGCATTGTACGTATGGTGGATTCGAAGTGGCTAGAGAGATTGCAAGGAGACGCCAACGGCCTAACGAAGGCTATTGCTAACCAAGAACACCATTCCTACAGGGGACCGGCTCTCCACATTTCCACTACTACACAGCCTTTTATCTGGTACTTTGCCGCTTGCCACTTTGCTCGGTGTCGATGGCCTCGATCAGCCAATTCCGACACCGAGTGTGTTCTCTGTAAAATGAATACTCTATCTATCACAACGTGTGTTTGTTACATCCGGCTAAGTCCCTTGAGCATGCTTTCAGTGCATCTGACATATCGCTGTTATATCTTCGGACAAAAGGTCAAAACAACGCCTGTTTTACTGAGATGATTAATCATCAACGATGCAAAGCAGGCGGTTTTTCTTCTAGGTCTAGTCCAACTGAGGCCTAAGGAACACAATCGTTACATGCTGGACTAAAGCACCAAAGTTGGCGCACTTGTCCTTTGGGCCACACATAAACTATAAGAAGAGGGGGTGCCGTAACATAGGTCAAGGTCAGACCAACGTTAGCCAATGTCAAGGTCAGAGACTTAAATGCGCAGGCCACACTGACCCCTAGCTGTCCTCCGCTCTGCTGTCAACAACGGGTGCCCAGACCACTCTACCTCGTCAGTGGCCTTCCTCTATTCCACTGTTCTTTGAAGTCATGTTTGTATGCGTGCCTAACGATATTATATCTTTGCACACAACAATCGTGCCCAAATCACCTGAGTCTACTATGTCTGATGACATATGTGATTGATTCTCTCTATCCTCTCTGATCTTGATATTTTGTAGTCTTTCAACCCTGGTAACACCTCTAATAACCCGCAGGAAGCGTATCTAAAAACCCTCCAGATATTGTGTCTCCTGTGATCGTAGCGTGCAAGCCTCCGCACCATAGACTGCTATCGGCAGTTTAAGGGCATATAATCTGTCTTTTAGTCTTGTTGAAATGCATGGCTCTGTTGGAAAATATGTCATTTCTGAGTCTACCAAAGATTGCCGATGCAAGGCTTTGCGTCGACTAACATCTCTTTCTCTCTCTCTCTCTCTCTCTCTCTCTCTCTCTCTCTCTCTCTCTCTCTCTCTCTCTCTCTCTCTCTCTCTCTCTCTTCCCCTTTCTCTCTCTATCCCTCTCTCCCTCTCTCTGCCCCCTCTCACTCCCTCTCTCCCCCTCTCCCTCTCTCCCTTTCTCTCCCTCTCTCCCTCCCTCTCCGTCTTTCCTTCCTCTCTCTCCCTCTCTCCCTCTCCACCTCTCTCCCTCTCCCCCACTCTCTCCCTCTTCCTCTCTCCCTCTCTCATGTGGCATGAGGCCCACCATTGGACAAAGCGCTCAGATGTGGGCGTTTGCAATAGTATATTTTATCTCCCCCCTCTCTCCCTCCTTCTCCCTCTCTCCCTCCGCCCTCCCTCTCTTCCTCCCTATTTCACCCTCTCTCCCTCTCTCCCTCCCCTCTCTCTCTTCATCTCTCTCCCTCCCTCTCCTTCTCTCTCTCTCTTTGTTTTTCCATCATCAGAATCACATCAACTCAAACATATTTACCAAATATAAAAATCAAACCAACAACGTGTACAGTAAGGTGGGGTAACGCCCAGGGTTTGGAGACATCGGATGCTGGAAAGAATCCTTTATCGACTATGTGTTAGGAGTAATTTAATGCATTATATTAGGTATATACTGCATATTGACATTTTGGCGTAACTAGTCTCTGAAAAAACGATGTTGTAATTATAGCTGATATCCTATCACGTGGCATGAGGCCCACCCATTGGACAAACCGCTCAGAGGTGGGCTTTTGCAATAGTATAATTTTTTTATTTGAATATTTTTCTGATATATCGCGCGCAACCAATATATTTATACCACTACTATAATTATATTTCCCTATTCTATACATTCACTTCTTTTGCATCAATTTCCCTTGGCATCAATTCCCCTTCCCACAGTATCATTGCATCAACTTGACACAGTCCCATTGGGTAAACTTGACACAGTCCCATTGCATCAACTTGACACAGTCCCATTGCATCAACTACCATTAACACAGTCCCACTTTGATAAGAACGATTTGTATAACCGTGGAGCTCAACTGTTGATGTATATGTAATAATACTTTTATTTTTCCAACATAATGAGAATATATACAATCATTGTGGTACATAAAACACTTATTTTGTCAGAAAAAACTTACTGCATATTTTGCTTCTGCTGCACACGTACAGTACCAGATGTACGTGATGACAGAACGAGCTGCTACGTCTGGCGATCTCGAAAGTCTTATTATCGAACCTTATAGCTACATACGGGAGGGCGTAATGCCCCCACATGAGGGTTTTGTCCCACCCTACTTTATGCGTACGTCGGTGTGTTCGAGTAAACATGTCTGGTGGCCTGATTAACGAGATGAGTGCGTACTTGCTCGTGAATGACGCCAAGTTGATGGTCTGCATGGATACACGCCCTCAGCTAATTCACACCACGTTCCAATGCGCTCATATATGATCTAGAATTGATAGACACAGTGAACAATTTGCACTAGTCCGTAAAGCCGTAGTCATAGCATCACACACTACGGTAGTTTTATAGTGTATTTATCAGCTAATACTGAATATATGCCTCTTTGTAACTGTGATTCCCATTCTTGCTAGCGATGAAATTAATACGCCCGTTGAAGGTGATATGTATCAAATTTACAGCATCATTTCCCTTGCAGTGTTCACGCGTTATTGGTTTTATTGCAGTTTCATGGCTTGCGTTTGCCCGTTTCGACTGGGAAATTTGTCTGACATTTCAACAGCAATCGCATCAATTTGCATACAAATGGTCTATCTGACAACAACCACGTTATATGAGTGTGATTGCGTGTAAGACAGATTTCTGTCGCCAGGGAATATATGTTTCCAGTGAGCATCACAAGATAAGGCTAAACAAGACTGAATGACCTGTTGGCGTAAGACGGTTTATTCCTGAATACGGACAACGGTTTAATCCTGAATATGGACGACAGCTTAATCCTGAACATGAACGACTGTTTAATATTGAATATGGACGACAGCTTAATCCTGAATATGGACGACGGTTTAATCCTGAATATGGACGACGGTTTAATACTGAATATGGACGACGGTTTAACGCATCGTATTTTATAGCACTCATTTTATTGTAGAGTCGTGCCCTTAATGTATAAATATTGTAGAGTCGTGCCCTTAATGTATAAATATTGTAGAGTCGTTCCTTTAATATATAAGTATTGTAAAGTCGTGCCCTTAATGTATAAGTATTCTTGCAACACCACATTGCATTGTCTTCTCGCTCAGCCCCGGTGAATATAGGTTTCTCGTAATATCCTTACTAGTTCGAAAGTACAATCACAAAAATGATAGACCGTTTCGCTTGTACGCACGCACGCACACACGCACGCATGCACGCACGCACGCACACACATCACACGATTCAAATGCACTAGGTGTTGCACCAGTTCTAAATCATCTGTACTTGTTAGCCACATATTTATTTGTGGGCGATCAATACGCCAACCCAATTTCACACATCGTGCATTTGGTCATTTGTTTATACAGACGAGGATTTAGGGCCATAAATATGCAAATGTCGGCCGGAGTGCTCATCAACTTAGAATTAAAAAGTGTAAGCACAACCAGTGGTCTGCATTTCAGAAATATCCCTCAGCTATAAACAACAGGAACATATAGCAACATATAACAACATATAGCAACATATATAGCATCCCCGGCTACAAATCCATGCCCCTAATAAAATCCTGGATACATGTGCGTATGCATACATACATGCATGCAAACATAAATACATACATACATACATACATACATACATACATACTCGCGTACATACACACATACGCCCGTACACACACACACACACACACACACACACACACACACACACACACACACACACACACACACACACACACACACACACACACACACACACACACACACACACACACACACACACACACACACACACACACACACACACACACACACACACACACACACACACTGATATACGGACGCATGCACGCTCGCACGTTCGCACGCACGCACGCACGCACGCACGCACGCACGCACGCACGCACGCACGCACGCACATGATTAATGACAAATAATAAAAAAATATAGGTCTGATAGGTTCAAGCGATATAGGATAACCTGGGGCAACACGGCCCCTTGAGGTAAGACGGCCACCTATCACGTAAGGAAAATATGACTCTGAACGTCAATATGGTGCAAAATTAAGCTAACTTCTATCTGATACCCACCCCGATATATCAGCAACGCGAGACAGACGTAATTAAATCAGTGAGTTTTAAAACTATTATATGCACTGATCTAATATTTTGCCAATAGTAAAATGGTGAAACTCACTATATACCGGTGTGAATCGTGAACTTTATTGGTGATATGATAATATTATTAATAAGTTGACAGGTCAAACAATATAAGATGGGCAATAGTATGTTGTGTTTTGTATACATCGTGTTAAGACACACGTTGTGTCTGTGGGGCAAGACGGTCCCCATGCATGTGGGGCAAGACGGTCCCATGCATGTGGGGCAAGACGGTCCCCATGCATGTGGGGCAAGACGGTCCCCATGCATGTGGGGCAAGACGGTCCCCATGCATGTGGGGCAAGACGGTCCCCGTGCATGTGGGGCAAGACGGTCCCCGTGCATGTGGGGCAAGACGGTCCCCTTGCATGTGGGGCAAGACGGTCACCATGCATGTGGGGCAAGACGGTCCCCATGCATGTGGGGCAAGACGGTCCCCATGCATGTGGGGCAAGACGGTCCCCATGCATGTGGGGCAAGACGGTCCCCATGCATGTGGGGCAAGACGGTCCCCGTGCATGTGGGGCAAGACGGTCCCCGTGCATGTGGGGCAAGACGGTCCCCTTGCATGTGGGGCAAGACGGTCACCATGCATGTGGGGCAAGACGGTCCCCATGCATGTGGGGCAAGACGGTCCCCATGCATGTGGGGCAAGACGGTCCCCATGCATGTGGGGCAAGACGATCCCTGTCTTATCCCACACGTACATGACCACAATGTATCAAATGTATTGCACATGACCAATTATGTTTAATATATTTAATCAAATATGAACATTGCACTTTTTTTTTCGATATATTAGCATATATGCTGTTATCATGATGAAATATTACTAAACCAATATTATATTACTCATGGATTGCAAAGTATTTATTATATGTTATGGTCGAACTATCCAAGGCCGAAACTGGTGGACATCGGATCCAACGTGTCCCCAGGCGAAACTATTGGACATTGAATCCAACGTGTCCCCAGGCGAAACTGTTGGACATTGGATCCAACGTGTCCCCAGGCGAAACTGTTGGACATTGGATCCAACGTGTCCCCAGGCGGAACTGTTGGACATTGGATCCAACGTGTCCCCATGCGAAACTGTTGGACATTGGATCCAACGTGTCCCCAGGCGTAACTGTTGGACATCGGATCCAACGTGTCCCCAGGCGAAACTGTTGGACATTAGATCCAACGTGTCCCAGGCGAAACTGTTGGACATTAGATCCAACGTGTCCCCAGGTGTAACTCCGGCATCGAAATGCCCGAGATCGAAACGGCCGAAGCTGGCTGTGCTTCTGTTCAAAACTGTGTCGGTCTGAACACTTGTACATTCAATTCAATTACACTTCCCCAGCCGAAGTTGTCATAAATGACACTTCCGGGTTTGTTTGCAGCCGGCTGAAGGTATGGGGAAATCGATTATCCTATGTTTCGTGCACGTTTTCCCAGGTGTAATAGTAATAGTATGAATTAGTAGCATACAGCGGGTTATTTGTACCTTATTAGAATGACGACCACCTGTGGCAATAAAGGATCGGCGAACTAACTGGATGTTATATCAGCAATTGACTGGAAACCACTCTCATCGTCCTGCAGGCTCACACCCTAGCAATTGCTTAAACTCGTGGTGAATGCCGGTAGGAATTTGCTGATGTTATTACAAATTAATAACAGTGTGCTGCGAACCGGTATGATGCCATCGTATAACAAATCACCTTTCATAAATTCGTACTGGGATTTGAAGGTGTATTTCAGTTGGGCTCGGGAAGCCGCATGCATTAAAAATAGTATCATATAAAACCATCCAATGCATCTTAGCCAACGAAGGAAATGATCGAACAATGTTTACAGTTACTACATCACATGTTTACAGTTACTACATCACATGTTTACAGTTACTACATCACATGTTTACAGTTACTACATCACATGTTTACAGTTATTACATCACATGTTTACAGTTACTACATCACATGTTTACAGTTACTACATCACATGTTTACAGTTACTACATCACATGTTTACAGTTACTACATCACATGTTTACAGTTACTACATCACATGTTTACAGTTATTACATCACATGTTTACAGTTACTACATCACATGTTTACAGTTATTACATCACATGTTTACAGTTACTACATCACATGCAGCGTCTGAATACTGATGGATGTAACCATTACGTAGAATGTGAAATCTCTTTATTCCTCGTGAAAATGTTCATAGAGTTGGTATATAATATAATTAGTTAGTAAATCAATGGACGTGGTTAGATGAACATCGTGATTCATATCCTTTATTTCTCGTTTAAGGTACACATATTTTCTTTGAAAAAAGAACAAACTGGATTTTTTACACACGGACGCTAAATACGATATGGAGCAAAGATCTTGTTGTGTGAAACAAGGTCGCACTGACAATTCAAACGCATCATTCACCGGTCGCAAACGAATTGTCGAAGCAGTTTGAATAGGCCTCTGCTAATTGAGAAACCGTGTCTTCTGAAGGAGCACATCACAGAACCATCGTAAAACTGGTCTCTTGACGAAGTCTCGAGCAGCGAACCTAGACGTACGCATTGGCGTCGGCTGAGAACGAGTCGTGACGATCCATCACCAGTGAGACGCTTATGCATACACGCGCTCAAACAGCAGCCATGCGGAATCACGAACACGGAGTCTAGTTACAACCCTGATGTCAGCATACTACGCTTGTGTTTATATAGGCACTACTCGGATTTTGTAAATCCGAGTAGTGCCTATATAAACACAGATAGTAACATAAACACTGGATAGATTACAAACGAGTAATAGAACAGGATTGCACGGCTAATTCGTTGCATGTGATTGCTGCCGAACTGCAAATAATCGCTGTCTAGTGATACTTGGATGAAACAAACATAGCAGTGCACTAAATATCATTAAAATCCGCGAACTTGAAGCTAAAACTACAGGAGGCAACATACCGGATGTCTTCGTTCGGTGGAATTACAAATCGGGGTAAACTGTTCACTGTGAAGATGTCTCAACACATGCACAACTGTTCACCGTGAAGATGTCTCAACACATGAACAACTGTTCACCGTGAAGATATCTCAACACATGCACAACTGTTCACCGTGAAGATGTCTCAACACATGCACAACTGTTCACCGTGCAGATTTCTCAACACATGCACAACTGTTCACCGTGCAGATGTCTCAACACATGCACGTTCACCGTGAAAATGTATCAACACATGCATAGCTGTTCACCGTGAAGATGTCTCAACACATGCACAACTGTTCACCGTGAAGATGTCTCAACACATGCACAACTGTTCACCGTGCAGATGTCTCAACACATGCACAACTGTTCACCGTGCAGATGTCTCAACACATGCACGTTCACCGTGAAAATGTATCAACACATGCATAGCTGTTCACCGTGAAGATGTATCAACACATGCACAACTGTTCACTCTGAATGTGTCTCAACACAAGCACAACTGTTCACCGTGAAGATGTATCAATACATGAACAATTGTTCACCGTGAAGATGTCTCAACACATGTAAACTGTTCACCGCGAAGATGTCTCAACACATGCACAATTGTTCACCGTGAATATGTCTCAACACATGCACAACTGTTCACCGTGAATATGTCTCAACACATGCACAACTGTTCACCGTGAATGTGTCTCAACACATGCACAGTGGTCCACGGAGGCTGATCAGAAATCCAATAAAATAATAATGTTATAGAAGTGTCGTCATCAAAAGTTGAATAATTATATATGATGCAGTAGATTACAGGAGTCAAATATCGCGTGCCGTGTGCTTGCAGTGTCATCTGAGCAGATTATCTTCTTACATACACGGGAAGGATTAAAGGCACGTGCAGTAAGACATTGATATCAGGGAAGAAGACCCCATTATGATAACATAGTTAACCAGATCCTCTTCGGATGTACCAAGCGTTACAGTCCTTGATAAAGGCTACGATATGTTTTTGAACAGTGCTGAAAATCGTGAACACTACTCAAAACGCTTCGTATCTCATCCTTCATGTGTTCATTCGAATGCCAACTCGCCTTCTCTTGAATGCATCCAGTCACGGTGCATATATAAAGGCATTCGGCGAAATACGGCAATTTCTTCAACAACCGCGCCCGGTCGTTGAACGCGACAGCATAACCTGGCTTTCGAATGCTTGGCCAGCTGCGTAATCTTATTATAATCGACCTTGAGCAAGTGTATGTTTGTATGTATGTTATGTTTGTATGTATGTTATGTTTGTATGTATGTTATGTTTGTATGTTTGTATGTATGTTATGTTTGTATGTATGTTGTGTTTGTATGTTTGTATGTATGTTATGTTTGTGTGTTTGTATGTATATTATGTTTGTATGTATGTTATGTTTGTATGTTTGCATGTATGTTACGTTTGTATGTTTGTATGTATGTTATGTTTGTATGTTTGCATGTATGTTATGTTTGTATGTTTGTATGTATGTTATGTTTGTATGTATGTTATGTTTGTATGTTTGTATGTATGTTATGTTTGTATGTATGTTATGTTTGTATGTTTGTATGTTTGCATGTATGTTATGTTTGTATGTTTGCATGTATGTTATGTTTGTATGTATGTTATGTTTGTATGTTTGCATGTATGTTATGTTTGTATGTATGCTATGTTTGTATGTTTGCATGTATGTTATGTTTGTATGTTTGTATGTATGTTATGTTTGTATGTATGTTATGTTTGTATGTTTGCATGTATGTTATGTTTGTATGTTTGCATGTATGTCATATTTGTATGTTTGTATGTATGTTATGTGTGTATGTATGTTATGTTTGTATGTTTGCATGTATGTTATGTTTGTATGTTTGTATGTATGTTATGTTTGTATGTATGTTATGTTTGTATGTTTGCATGTATGTTATGTTTGTATGTATGTTATGTTTGTATGTTTGCATGTATGTCATGTTTGTATGTATGTTATGTTTGTATGTATGTTATGTTTGTATGTTTGCATGTATGTTATGTTTGTATGTATGTTATGTTTGTATGTTTGCATGTATGTTATGTTTGTATGTTTATATGTTATACTACTCCTCCTAGACGCTTTGCATCTCGGGCGCCAAACTTTCAGGGGTTCAACTACGACCCCACGGACAGGTCGGCACAGTAAATTTTTTTTAGATTCACCCCGCTATTACCCTTTCTGTAAACAATCGAATTACCCTTTGTAGTTATTAGGTACAATTGTCCGCAATGCTATTCGAACAGTTACGCTTAATTTTTCATAATGTCATGCGTGGTTTCTACTATTGTCCGACGTTACGTATAAAAAAGGCAAAGCGTAGCTAAACGTTGCTGTTACTGCCAGTATTACGCAACAATTCTGAAGTAACAAGACATAGATGAGATAACGATATGTATCTTAACATTGTAAATATTGTTATTAGGACATTCACTTAGGAACTAACACGTTATTTTTGTCAGTACTAATAATTCTTGCCGGTCCAAAGCCCGGGTGTGAAAAAAGGATTGTTACGAAACAGATTGTTACGAAAACATCGACCAAAGGAACTCTACTGAACTTGGGAGAGGGAGGGCCTCCTATGGAGAGTATGACGTCATATAGTGAAAGCCGAAAGGAAGCTACATCATCGATGTCCTTCTTATCTTCCATGAAAACAAATCGGAACATGGAATGTGAGAGGCGTGTACGAAACAAACATGGAATGTGAGAGGCGTGTACGAAACAAACATGGAATGTGAGAGCCATGTACGAAACAAACATGGAATGTGAGAGGCGTGTACGAAACAAACATGGAATGTGAGAGGCGTGTACGAAACAAACATGGAATGTGAGAGGCGTGTACGAAACAAACATGGAATGTGAGAGGCGTGTACGAAACAAACATGGAATGTGAGAGCCATGTACGAAACAAACATGGAATGTGAGAGCCATGTACGAAACAAACATGGAATGTGAGAGCCATGTACGAAACAAACACAGCAGCCCAAATAGCAAGTGAACAACGTGGCTACAACACCACGGTACTAGGACTGTGCGAAACAAGGAGGACACAGACAGCACAAATCAGACTGAATACAGGAAAGATGATACTGTACTCAGGTTATGAAGAGGAAGATGACCATCATACAGAAGGAGTTGCATTTATGTTGACACAAGAGGCACAGCGCGCCCTCATCAGCTGGGAAGCAGTAGGACCAAGGATCATCTATGCCTCGCTCAAAACAAAGAAAAACAAAGATCATACAGTGCTGCATACCGACAAATGAGAAGGATGAAAAAACAAAGGAGGTATTTTACAACAGACCGCAGACAGTGCTCGACAAAATGAAGGAGAAAGACAGGACAATACTAATGGGAGACTTCAATGCGAAAATCGGAGCGAATAACACAGGATATGAAGACGTCAGACAAGGACACGACGAACGAGAATGGCCAGACAGGATATGAAGACGTCAGACAAGGACACGACGAACGAGAATGGCCAGACAGGATATGAAGACGTCAGACAAGGACTCGACGAACGAGAATGGCCAGACAGGATATGAAGACGTCAGACAAGGACTCGACGAACGAGAGTGGCCAGACAGGATATGAAGACGTCAGACAAGGACACGACGAACGAGAATGGCCAGACAGGATATGAAGACGTCAGACAAGGACACGACGAACGAGAATGGCCAGACAGGATATGAAGACGTCAGACAAGGACTCGACGAACGAGAATGACCAGACAGGATATGAAGACGTCAGACAAGGACTCGACGAACGAGAGTGGCCAGACAGAATATGAAGACGTCATACAAGGACACGACGAACGAGAATGGCCAGACAGGATATGCAGACGTCAGACAAGGACTCGGCCGACGAATGAGAATGGCCAGACAGGATATGAAGACGTCAGACAAGGACTCGACGAACGAGAATGGCCAGACAGGATATGAAGACGTCAGACAAGGACTCGACGAACGAGAATGGCCAGACAGGATATGCAGACGTCAGACAAGGACTCGGCCGACGAACGAGAATGGCCAGACAGGATATGAAGACGTCAGACAAGGACTCGACGAACGAGAATGGCCAGACAGGATATGAAGACGTCAGACAAGGACTCGGTCGACGAACGAGAATGGCCAGACAGGATATGAAGACGTCAGACAAGGACTCGGCGAACGAGAATGGCCAGACAGGATATGAAGACGTCAGACAAGGACTCGGCCGACGAACGAGAATGGCCAGACAGGATATGAAGACGTCAGACAAGGACTCGGCCGATGAACGAGAATGGCCAGACAGGATATGAAGATGTCAGACAAGGACTCGACGAACGAGAGTGGCCAGACAGGATATGAAGACGTCAGACAAGGACTCGACGAACGAGAATGGCCAGACAGGATATGAAGACGTCAGACAAGGACTCGGCGAACGAGAATGGCCAGACAGGATATGAAGACGTCAGACAAGGACTCGACGAACGAGAGTGGCCAGACAGGATATGAAGACGTCAGACAAGGACTCGACGAACGAGAGTGGCCAGACAGGATATGAAGACGTCAGACAAGGACTCGGCTGACGAACGAGAATGGCTAGACAGGATATGAAGACGTCAGACAAGGACTCGACGAACGAGAGTGGCCAGATAGGATATGAAGATGTCAGACAAGGACTCGACGAACGAGAGTGGCCAGACAGGATATGAAGACGTCAGACAAGGACTCGACGAACGAGAGTGGCCAGACAGGATATGAAGACGTCAGACAAGGACTTGACGAACGAGAATGGCCAGACAAGATATGAAGACGTCAGACAAGGACACGACGAACGAGAGTGACCAGACAGGATATGAAGACGTCAGACAAGGACTCGGCCGACGAACGAGAATGGCCAGACAGGATATGAAGACGTCAGACAAGGACTCGACGAACGAGAGTGGCCAGACAGGATATGAAGACGTCAGACAAGGACTCGACGAACGAGAGTGGCCAGACAGGATATGAAGACGTCAGACAAGGACACGACGAACGAGAATGGCCAGACAGGATATGAAGACGTCAGACAAGGACTCGACGAACGAGAGTGGCCAGACAGGATATGAAGACGTCAGACAAGGACACGACGAACGAGAATGGCCAGACAGGATATGCAGAAGTCAGACAAGGACTCGGCCGACGAACGAGAATGGCCAGACAGGATATGAAGACGTCAGACAAGGACTCGACGAACGAGAATGGCCAGACAGGATATGAAGACGTCAGACAAGGACTTGGCCGACGAACGAGAATGGCCAGACAGGATATGAAGACGTCAGACGAGGACACGACGAACGAGAATGGCCAGACAGGATATGAAGACGTCAGACAAGGACTCGGTCGACGAATGAGAATGGCCAGACAGGATATGAAGACGTCAGACAAGGACTCGGCGAACGAGAATGGCCAGACAGGATATGAAGACGTCAGACAAGGACTCGACGAACGAGAGTGGCCAGACAGGATATGAAGACGTCAGACAAGGACTCGACGAACGAGAGTGGCCAGACAGGATATGAAGACGTCAGACAAGGACTCGGCTGACGAACGAGAATGGCTAGACAGGATATGAAGACGTCAGACAAGGACTCGACGAACGAGAGTGGCCAGATAGGATATGAAGATGTCAGACAAGGACACGACGAACGAGAATGGCCAGACAGGATATGCAGACGTCAGACAAGGACTCGGCCGACGAACGAGAATGGCCAGACAGGATATGAAGACGTCAGACAAGGACTCGACGAACGAGAATGGCCAGACAGGATATGAAGACGTCAGACAAGGACTCGGCCGACGAACGAGAATGGCCAGACAGGATATGAAGACGTCAGACGAGGACACGACGAACGAGAATGGCCAGACAGGATATGAAGACGTCAGACAAGGACTCGGTCGACGAACGAGAATGGCCAGACAGGATATGAAGACGTCAGACAAGGACTCGGCGAACGAGAATGGCCAGACAGGATATGAAGACGTCAGACAAGGATTCGGCCGACGAACGAGAATGGCCAGACAGGATATGAAGACGTCAGACAAGGACTCGGCCGATGAACGAGAATGGCCAGACAGGATATGAAGACGTCAGACAAGGACTCGACGAACGAGAGTGGCCAGACAGGATATGAAGACGTCAGACAAGGACTCGACGAACGAGAATGGCCAGACAGGATATGAAGACGTCAGACAAGGACTCGGCGAACGAGAATGGCCAGACAGGATATGAAGACGTCAGACAAGGACTCGACGAACGAGAGTGGCCAGACAGGATATGAAGACGTCAGACAAGGACTCGACGAACGAGAGTGGCCAGACAGGATATGAAGACGTCAGACAAGGACTCGGCTGACGAACGAGAATGGCTAGACAGGATATGAAGACGTCAGACAAGGACTCGACGAACGAGAATGGCCAGACAGGATATGAAGACGTCAGACAAGGACTCGACGAACGAGAGTGGCCAGGCAGGATATGAAGACGTCAGACAAGGACTCGACGAACGAGAGTGGCCAGACAGGATATGAAGACGTCAGACAAGGACACGACGAACGAGAATGGCCAGACAGGATATGAAGACGTCAGACAAGGACTCGACGAACGAGAGTGGCCAGACAGGATATGAAGACGTCAGACAAGGACTCGACGAACGAGAGTGGCCAGACAGGATATGAAGACGTCAGACAAGGACTCGACGAACGAGAGTGGCCAGACAGGATATGAAGACGTCAGACAAGGACTCGACGAACGAGAATGGCCAGACAGGATATGAAGACGTCAGACAAGGACTCGGCGAACGAGAATGGCCAGACAGGATATGAAGACGTCAGACAAGGACTCGACGAACGAGAGTGGCCAGACAGGATATGAAGACTTCAGACAAGGACTCGACGAACGAGAATGGCCAGACAGGATATGAAGACGTCAGACAAGGACTCGACGAACGAGAGTGGCCAGACAGGATATGAAGACGTCAGACAAGGACTCGACGAACGAGAGTGGCCAGACAGGATATGAAGACGTCAGACAAGGACTCGACGAACGAGAATGGCCAGACAGGATATGAAGACGTCAGACAAGGACACGACGAACGAGAATGGCCAGACAGGATATGAAGACGTCAGACAAGGACTCGGCCGACGAACGAGAATGGCCAGACAGGATATGAAGACGTCAGACAAGGACTCGACGAACGAGAATGGCCAGACAGGATATGAAGACGTCAGACAAGGACTCGACGAATGAGAATGGCCAGACAGGATATGAAGACGTCAGACAAGGACACGACGAACGAGAATGGCCAGACAGGATATGAAGATGTCAGACAAGGACACGACGAACGAGAGTGGCCAGACAGGATATGAAGACATCAGACAAAGACACGACGAACGAGAGCGGCCAGATAGAATATGAAGACGTCAGACAAGGACTCGGCGAACGAGAATGGCCAGACAGGATATGAAGACGTCAGACAAGGACTCGGCGAACGAGAGTGGCCAGACAGGATATGAAGACTTCAGACAAGGACTCGACGAACGAGAATGGCCAGACAGGATATGAAGACGTCAGACAAGGACACGACGAACGAGAGTGGCCAGACAGGATATGAAGACATCAGACAAGAACACGACGAACGAGAGCGGCCAGATAGAATATGAAGACGTCAGACAAGGACTCGGCGAACGAGAATGGCCAGACAGGATATGAAAACGTCAGACAAGGACTCGACGAACGAGAATGGCCAGACAGGATATGAAGACGTCAGACAAGGACTCGACGAACGAGAGTGGCCAGACAGGATATGAAGACGTCAGACAAGGACTCGACGAACGAGAGTGGCCAGACAGGATATGAAGACGTCAGACAAGGACTCGACGAACGAGAGTGGCCAGACAGGATATGAAGACGTCAGACAAGGACTCGACGAACGAGAATGGCCAGACAGGATATGAAGACGTCAGACAAGGACACGACGAACGAGAGTGGCCAGACAGGATATGAAGACATCAGACAAGGACACGACGAACGAGAGCGGCCAGATAGAATATGAAGACGTCAGACAAGGACTCGGCGAACGAGAATGGCCAGACAGGATATGAAGACGTCAGACAAGGACTCGGCGAACGAGAATGGTCAGAAGAAGACGTCAGACAAGGACTCGACGAACGAGAATGGCCACACAGGATATGAAGACGTCAGACAAGGACTCGGCGAACGAGAATGGCCAGACAGGATAGGAAATAACACGGGATATGAAGAAGTCATGGGCAGACATGGACACGACGACCGAGAATGGCGAGATGTTTGCAGACCTTTGCGCACTCAACATATTGATAATCGGAGGTAGTGTATTTCCACACAGAAGAATACACAAGGAACCTGGATATCACCAGACCATAGAATTGAGAACCAGATCGACCATATCTGTATAGGAAAAAAAATCAGGAAATCAATGCAGGGCGTAAGAGAGGAGCAGTTACGGCCTGAGACCACCATCTATTGCTGGCCATAATGAAGATGAAGCTGAAGAAGAGAGAGATAAAGAGGAGCATCAGAACAAGATACAACGTGGATGTCCTAAAGGACAGAGAGGTAAGGGAGACATTCCGGCTCACAATCAACAACAAATATGAAGCGTTACAAGACCTTCTCGAGGAAGAAAACATGGACATCGACACACACTGGCAACATAAAAAGGAGACAAAGTGAGGAAGGAAAATAAATGTGTAATTAACAACTCCCGAAATAGAGCAGCTAAACCAGCAGCCCAGAAACAGTATGCAGAGGCAAACAGGACAGTAAAAAAAGCCTAAAAACAGACAAAGAAAACTTCATAGACAGCCTTGTCAAGGAAGCAGAGAATGCCGCAGCCCAAGGAAACATGAAACAACTGTACGACACAACAAGAAAGCTAGCGGGAAAGTACAAGCAGGCAGACAGGCCTATCAAAGACAAGAATAGCGACGTACTCACCAGTGATGGAGATCAGTTGAAGAGATGGGGGAACAGTTTGAAGAACTGCTAAACCGACCAGCACCAGAGAACCCACCAGACATCCAACCAGAGAACCCACCAGACATCCCACCAGAGAACCCACCAGACATCCCACCAGAGAACCCACCAGACATCCCACCAGACATCCCACCAGCAGAAGAAGTACTCCAGGTCAACTGCGAAAGACCAAGCAAGGCAGAGATCGAAAAAGCCATTCACCACCTGAAGAGAGGGAAAGCTTCGAGCCCGGACGAAATTCCCGTCGAGGCAATCAAGGAAATCAAGGCAATCAAGGCAGACGTGGAGACCTCCACAGAGATGCTGCATGATATAATTGGGAAAATATGGGACAAAGAAGAAATACCGACTGGATGGAAAGAAGGATACTTTGTCAAGCTTCCAAAGAAAGGAGATCTGCAGGACTGACAAAACTACAGAGGAATAATGCTCTTGTCATTGCCCGGAAAGATCCTCAACAGAGTCATCTTGGATAGACTGAAAACAGTGGTGGACGCCAGACTCAGAGACAAGACCGGATTCCTTACAGTTAATAATGCACCGACCACACAGCTACGCTCCGAATCATAGTTGAACAATCCATGGAATGGGACGCATTCTTGTATATCAACTTTGTAGACTATGAGAAGGCACTTGATAGCCTCGAGTGGGACACACTATGGAAGCTTCTACAAAACTATGGGATACCAGAGAAAATTAGTTCTTTGATACGAAGTACCTACGAAGGCATGACGTATATAGATTCATTTATGGTGAAGACAGGAGTGAGGCAAGGATGCCTTCTGTCACCTTTGCTCTTCCTGCTAGCCATAGACTGGATAATGACGAGGCCCACACAAAAATGGTATCCAGTACACGCCTTGGAGCCAGTTGGAGGACCTGGAGTTTGCAGATGACTTCGCGCTCCTGTCCCATAGTCACCAACAGTCACCAACAGTCACTAACAGTCACCAACAGTCACAAACAGTCACCAACAGTCACCAACAGATACAGGAAAAACAGACCTTCTAAACACAGTGTCAACACAGATAGGGCTCAATATCAACAGAAACAAGACAAGGATAATAAAAGCCAACACGAAGAACAACAACACAGTCACTCTTGGAGGGGAACCACTGGAAGAAACAGACTCCTGGGCAGCAGCATTAACAAGAGTGGAGGAACAGAAGAAGACGTCAAAGCAAGGATACAAAAAGCCAGAGTTGCATTCCTTATATTAAGGAAAGTTTGGAAGGCAAAACAAATCAAGCCTAACATCAAACTGAGGATATTTAACTAAACTGTCAAGTGACTGTTACTCTACGGCTCGGAGACATTACACAAAAAACACTGAAAAGAATACAGACCTTCATCAACAAATGCGCAGAATCTTACACCTAAAATGGTCAGACAAGGAATCCAACACTACGCTGTGTGAAAGGATCAAACAACTGCCAGTAGAAAACGAAATAAAGAAGAGAAAATGGAGGTAGATAGGACATACAATGGGGAAACCAGCAATAGACATCACACAACAATCACTTACACGGAAGGGAAAAAGAGGAAGGCCGAGAAACACCTGGCAGAGAGACACCGAAAACGAAAGAAAGAAGATACACCGGGAAAGAAATGGAGAAAATGGCCACAGACAAGTGTGGAGGACGATGGTTGTTGGCCTCTGCTCCCAGCGAGCACACAGGCCAAAGTAAGTCATTCATTCTTGCAGAAGCCTTCATTCTGTTCAGTCTTTCTAACATATTGGCATTCTTTTAATTTTTGCGCACGTTCAACGTGAGTGGTTTTAATTAATGCAGTTTGTCTCCAAACGCTACAAGAGGTAATCGCCTGCTCTGCTTCCTGTCAGTGACCTGTCTAGATACGGTCCTTGTGATCATCAGCTGTCAAACACCGTTGCAATGCTGTAGTACAACGAAGTAAGATTCGTACAACCAAGCAACGAATCTTACACCTAAAATGGTCAGACAAGGAATCCAACACTACGCTGTGTGAAAGGATCAAACAACTGCCAGTAGAAAACGAAATAAAGAAGAGAAAATGGAGGTAGATAGGACATACAATGGGGAAACCAGCAATAGACATCACACAACAATCACTTACACGGAAGGGAAAAAGAGGAAGGCCGAGAAACACCTGGCAGAGAGACACCGAAAACGAAAGAAAGAAGATACACCGGGAAAGAAATGGAGAAAATGGCCACAGACAAGTGTGGAGGACGATGGTTGTTGGCCTCTGCTCCCAGCGAGCACACAGGCCAAAGTAAGTCATTCATTCTTGCAGAAGCCTTCATTCTGTTCAGTCTTTCTAACATATTGGCATTCTTTTAATTTTTGCGCACGTTCAACGTGAGTGGTTTTAATTAATGCAGTTTGTCTCCAAACGCTACAAGAGGTAATCGCCTGCTCTGCTTCCTGTCAGTGACCTGTCTAGATACGGTCCTTGTGATCATCAGCTGTCAAACACCGTTGCAATGCTGTAGTACAACGAAGTAAGATTCGTACAACCAAGCAACGAAGCTCGTATATTAGTTTTAAAATAACACGCACTAAACGCACACATTACCTGTTTCTCCAAACAGTTACTTGACACGATTGTTCTCGTCCGTAAATCTAGACGCCTGTTTCCCGAGCGACGCGTTGGACGCGCTGCGCTACCCGCTAACCAGGTTTCACAAAGGCAGGTCTTTCCGTTGACTCTCAATGTCGCGAACGAACGAAGTCGCCGATACGCATCTCCGTCGATTTAAGATAGGATTCTTTTCCAGTACTTTGCATTTTCCGCGCTGAACGAGTCCAAATTGGAATCGATATAGCGCCACAAAGTCGTTCAAACGCCTCGACTGCGCGAAGCATAATCTTGGCCCACGGGCAAACGCGGCGAATTGTGTGCACATTTAATTTGCCCAGTGCAGCGCACTTGATCAATAAAAGTCGGCTCTGCCATACGGAAAGCTGTCTCAGCGTAAGACGACAGTTCGGCGCCGGATTGTGCTATTATCATAGACATTACTTGATTGAACCAGTAGTGATAATGCGATTGTTGGCAATTGTTTCCACAAGGGGAAAACGCAACACCCGAAACAATTAGGCAACCGCCACTGTGTAGACTCCCAGGCTGTGTATATAGCACCAGACTCCCAGGTTGTGTATATAGCACCAGGCTGGGTTGACTTCAGTGTAGCATCACACTGAAAATTTAGCGTAAATTCCCGTGTTCCATACTGGGTATCAATTTCGTGTGTGAATCTCCACAACCCGTCCACGAACCACTGCCCGGTTACCACGCATGTGCTCCGGCCTCTATATTGTGACCACTTGATCTCTTGTGGATTTTCTGGGGAGCCATTTTTTATCAAACACATAGGTGCAATTTACCAGCAAATCTAACGGATTTTCACAAATGTGACGGTCTTACGGGCGTGGAAAACATTCCTTACGGTTTTGTGCGTTTTGAACAAAGCTTTTTAGCATTTGGGGTATAAACTGCTTTTGTCAGGCGATCTCATTTGATGCAGGCACGGCACATACGGGTTCGTTTGCGATTTTATGGATTTATGTTACGAGTTTTACAGGTATGCACCACTCAGGGTTGGTACCTTTGCAAACATCAGCATCAGCATATTTGTTCTATATTTTCAAAGTTATATAAGTTTTCGAAGATTGCTAGGAAACTATGAACAATTATTTGGCGCTGATTTATCTTTTCAGTTTCATAACATTATTTAATATTTTACTGTATTTTTTTTAAAGAAATCAACGGCTTGACTAGTTTTGTCAGCGGTTGTCATCCATATTTATTTGTTTCTAAACTTTCATGGACATGAATGTTTTTCTCATAAAATATGTTACAATGCCTCGGCTGGTTTCATACTTGAACAAACGCAGATAATTGCCCAACGAAACAGCTGCAGCGGACGACAAAACAACAACCATTGCTGTTGTATTTCACATAATATTACGCTTTTACAGAGATTCAAACAAACAAACAAACAAGCAAACAACGCGCCAATTCCCACATAAACTACGATTCATCATCCAACACGGCACTTCACTACGAAAGTGTTTGCCCGTCGAATGAGATTTCGTGACGCGTGGGTACTTTCCGGAAAGCGATATATTGCAGAGCTCGTCAATCGTGAATTGCCATTTTAGCCGTTACCATAAATCACGGGCGTATTAAGAGCATGTCAGCGTCATCAAACAATTTGATTACAAAGCTACCAATGCGGAGCTAAAGAGGTAAATGGTGTTATGCTGAAACATTATAATTACGAACCGCCGGAGTATTGGGATATGGGGGCTCGTAATTATGAGGACTCTGTTCATGTCAAGAGGTAGTGATATCATTATTTGCACTTATTATGCTAGCCGCGTGCGAGGGCTAGTAAATGAAGTCAATTTTATCGCTCGTTATAGTCCACAGACCACATAACTTGTGCCATATGAAATTGGGAAAACGTGCTTTAATATTGAATAAAAAAACGACACCAGTACATGTACTGTTCAACTTAGTCACCATTTCTCTCAGTTTAACCACTGCACCGCCCTTACACTTTCAGTTTAAAAACTACTGGGGACTCTTTCAGTTAATGGCAGCACTGTTCTTTCAGAGCAATAACCACACAGCCATTCTTCTACAAAATTCTAAATAACATTATTGAGATCACCCCCCCAGGCCTACTAACCCGCTCTCGAACCCGTAGACAATACGTAGCCCCCATGTGTCGTATAAATGCAATAGTCTTTTTATTTTATCCTCGCGCCATTCGCATATGGAATATGATTCACCCAAAATTACCAGCATAAAAAACCCAAAATCATTTCAAGAAACTATCATGGAACTCCCTTTCACCACACCTCCTCACCTAAACTGCCTTTAAAACACAGTGCTCAGTGTAAACTTATCCATGGTGTGGGTATGGAGACTGTCTATGTGTGCGTGTGGCAAGACAGCGACAGTATCCATACACATAACCAACCTATTAAACATTTTCGTTTAACATCATATACATAAAATAAATAAAACTATAAGATAAAAACCATTTCAGCAACATTAAAGATACTAGTCTTTTAGTTGTATGTACCACCCACAGCGCATGCGCACAGTCCACCACAAACTCCTGCGTTAGCCCAAGTTTGGAGTATAACCACTCGAGATATCAGTTTCCTACTACGTTATCCTTTCACTTTCAGTTTATTTACAGCACCACCCTTTCTCTTTCAGTTTAACTGCTGCACTACCCATTCTCTTTCAGCATGATAGTTGTAGGACCCTTTCACTTTATTCAGTACACTGTCCTTTTGCTTTCTGTTTAACTGCTGCACCACTAGTTTTTTCCTTCAATCTATTTGACTATGCTTTATTAGTTCTTATGGCTGTAACTTTCTGTTATGACGATTATCTAGATCCAGCAAGCAAACCTCTCTGGTAAGCTGAATACTATGGGAAATGACAAACAACACAACTATATTTTACATTTATTATGAATATGGAACAGTAGCTATTGGGGTATTTAAAAAATCTTGCACTAAGAATAAGCGACCTCGTGAGGCAGTTCACTACGCTAACAGTACAATATGACTAGAGACACCTACTTTGTAATGACAATGGCTTGTGCATCCACATTTCTTTTAACAATTACACTAAAGATAAGATCACAGTTAATCACTAGAATGAATGTAATGTGCGTGTCCACATATATAAGTGCCCATTTGTGATGAGTACCGTTTTGTGGCAGATATCAATTAAAAAAGTACACTCTGTGAACAGATTTCTAGAAGAAACTGGTGGCTATAAGTCTGTCTGACAGTTGAACAACAAAGATGATGCTTCGAGCATGCCGATTACGCCATACTGGATATTGCATTGGCTTCACAAACTATTATTAATTCCCAGCATGTTCTGTGTTATGAACGAAGGTCTCACAAATGTGAAAAACCTGTTGAAATTGATCGACTGCATATAACAAACCACGATGTCTGTTCACAACAGGAAACAATCATAATTCAACCACTGCCTGCACACAGGAGTGGCATGTCTTGCCCAGACCACTGCCTGCACCACACAGGAGTGGCATGTCTTGCCCAGACCACTGCCTGCACCACACAGGAGTGGCATGTCTTGCCCAACCACTACCTGCACACAGGAGTGGCATGTCTTGCCCAACCACTGCCTGCACACCAGAGTGGCAAGTGTTGCTCAACCACTGCCTGCACACCAGAGTGGCAAGTCTTGCTCAACCACGGTGCAGAATGCCTGTTTCTTTTATGAATTAACCAATACCACTACATGATCAACCTTATCTTTTTCTCAATGCACTTAAGTCAAACTTTTACATCTAATAAATGTGCAATACACTTATTAAATGTCGCAAAATTTACAGCATTATTTAATAAAAAAAATGTATTCTCTACTGGAATCGTACACATGCAACCACCTAATTAAGAGATAAGTGAGAAATTAAAGTTTGAAGAAAAATTTCTCTAAAAGCTAAATGGAAGACTCATCATACAAAATGCAGACATGGCACATTAGTTCAAAGAATTGGTCTGTTTTCATGGCATGCTCGCTCATTTTCCACAAAATGACAATTCAGAAACCCAAACTGATTAGACTGCTATCACAACTGGTATGTTTTTGTACAAAACATTCCTTTTCAAGGAAACAATCACACACGAGCCATATTTTTCGATAGTCTTCTTTTATGTCCTAGTATTTGCCATATCTCATTCACGCTAACATGGTTACCATCGTACATGACGGAGCAATACCTAGGCAGCTGGCAATAAAATCAGTCATGCTCCAGTGGTTGCATGGCTTGCTGTGAGGGGGCGACACTGTTCATTAGCACCGGTTGAGTGAGGATCACCGTGGCAACACTAGGCTGGCCAGCCACGTTGTACGGGTGTGTCTGTAGTTGGTTCGCCGCATTGCCGAGTGTCAGGTTGGTCGTTGTAACTGGAGGAACACTCGTGCTCGACAAACTGGCCGGCATCGTACCCGCACTTGTCGTCCCTTGTCCGAGCATCACTGTTGGCGACAACAGCGAATTGTTGCTAACAAGCCTGGAGTTTTGCATGGAAACCATCTGTACGGAGACACTCGGCAAACTCGACGGAGGATTAATCCGCTTCTCTTTCTGTCGCCTGTTACAAAACCAGACCCTTACGACCTCCTTGTCCATCTGCAGATTATCGGCCAGCATCGTCACTTCTTCTGAGGTCGGCTTTGAGTTCATGAGGAAGCTTTTCTCCAGAGACACGCGCATTGTCGTCTCGATGCTCGTTCGTTTCTTTCGTCGCCTGCTGCTGCCATCTGGTGACACCTGGGATGAACTAAGAACGTTGGGATTGGCTGTTACGCTGTCGGCATCTTCCAGCCACTTCTGAAGAAGTGGTTTTAGTTTGCACATGTTCTTGAAGCTGAGATTGAGTGCCTCGAAGCGTGATATTGTTGTCTGGCTGAAGTCGTTGCCATACAGCTTGCCCATTGCCAGCCCAACATCTCCTTGTGTGAAACCTGAACAAGACAGAAACGTAAAAGCACTGCTGTGGAACGTCAGTGCAATAACCATCAACATAACTAAAATATGCCTAACAACATGAAATCGTGTTCAATAGGAGAATTAGGAACAATTATGAGGAACAGATTTGCCAGTTATATGGAGTGTTGCATGCATGGATATCAACACAGGGGATAAATCAAAGGTTGGAAGTTTTCTAGGTGATGATTAGAGAAAGTCAGCTCAATGGAAGAAGAAAGTAGTTCTGACTTTAATGGAGTTGGAAAGAACTACGTTGAACATGATCTAAAAAAGAATTGCAGTTGAAGACATACTGTCTACTAGGTAGCGTCAACGAAAACATATTTCAGACAAATGCAGCATTGAGAAACCAAATTAACAGTAACATCAGCTTACTATCTGATGACCATAGATGGAAATATAAAGTAATTCCTACCAAGTTCGATCCGCCTCCTTTTGAAAGTCTTAGCGAACTGTTCCAGTTCTTCCAAGTCTATATTTTCTTCAGCCTGAAATCAAAATTTTGTTAACCACAGGACAGAAATGTCTAACTGTATCGCTATACATTCACAATAAGTGTATCGCAGTGCTATACATTCACAATAAGTGTATCGCAGTGCTATACATTCACAATAAGCATTGTGGATATACAACATACAAATAAAAAAGGAAACAAATCAAATCTGCACCACCTGCCTCCTGCACCACCTGCCTCTTTACATTCTCAGTGAATACACATCAACTACTAGCTGCATGTGCCAGGTAATAATTTGTAGTAGTATTTTATACAGTTGAGAACACTGGAGCAATGTGCAATGAACAGAAGGTGTTAATTAGGATAGCAACAAGTGGATTCAAACATCCATCATCTTGACTGAACCCAATACTCTCATCATTATGAAGCTTATTAAAAATTGTTTATTCCACTGCAAAGTTAAATGCAAATGTTTTGATACTAAATTTGTAAATGTAGATTTTATATTCATGATGAATCAGAATCAAATAACTACATGTGGTGCATATTATGAGGCTTATTCAGCAGAAATATCAAATCAGGTTAAGAATCTAACAATAATTATTATTCCAAAATTCCAACAATTATATATGTATTTGAAAAAACAAATGTTTGGGGGTCATATTCAAGTGTCTTTGCTGCTGTCAATGTCTTTGCTGCATTTATTGAACATTAAAATGCTGAACATTCAAAAGCACATGCATTTGTTAGCACGTCTAAGCTAAACGAGATAGTGTGCATGATGCTAACTTAAAAAGAGATCAAGTACATGATGTTAAAATGAGACAATGCATGTGATTTTATTTTAACTTATGAGAAAATGTGCGATTTTAACTTATAATGAGTAAATATATCTAATTTTAACTTAAAACAAGATACTGTATATGATTTTCACTTATAGTGGGATAATGTATGTGATCTTATAATAAAATTTTATGCGATTTTAACTTACGTCTTGCAACGGCGCTATCGTGATTTGTGTCGGAGTTGTTGTTGTGGTTGTGGCCGATGTCACTGACGTTGTCACATCCTTTGACACGTCAGTTGCCGACAGCAGTGTCGGCTGACCTACAAAACTTTGTTGCAACTGCAGCTGTTCAGGCTGCTGCTGTAACTGTTGTGACTGAAGCTGCTGCTGTAGTTGTTCTTGTTGTTTCTGCTGCTGTTGCTGCTGCGCTTGCTGCTGTTGAATCTGTTGCTGTTGAAGCTGCTGTGTTTGTTGCTGCAGCTGCTGTGCAGACTGCTGTTGTTGCTGTATCTGCAGTGCTTGCTGCTGCAGCTGCTGCAGCTGCTGGGTGCCTGCTGCCTGTGGTACAACTTGGAGCTGGGACGTGGGTCGGGCGACCATGGCTGTGGGCAAGACCTGCTACACAACCAGATGTACTCAGAACATATTTTACACAAAATTGTAAAGAGACTAAAATGTAAATTATATGTTTATCTAATGTATCGACTTAATTTAGTTGTTTATTTAACTGATTTACTTAACTTATTTATTTAACTAAATATAACTTATGCCTACTTGTCTTTCTAACACGTTTTATTTTAACTTTTATACATATGTAAAATTAACTTAGTATTATCTTATTAGTGCCTTGGAGCAGGTTTTTAACCCAAATACATGACACGTAACAAATGTATAATAATAAATAGCAGGGCTGCCTACTTCACCACCAAAAAAATCTATAATTCCTCCCGTCCGCTGTGATGTGGCTCAGTCAATTCTGTTAACTATCTCGCATGGGGAGTCTTTGAGGACATGATTCAATGAATGAAAAAAAGTGTAAATGTAGTATATTCATATGTGACTGTCAGACAATGTGCTGGTATTAGATTGTTGATTTTGTTTCACAATCTTGCTTTTATTAAATCAATTCCTTATTCACGTAACCCCTAGAGCTAGTTGCTATAGATGACAATCTTGTAAACAGTGGCTGGCACAGTAACTGGCGCCATCTGGTGAACAAGTAGTATTTAAGTTCAGTTTTGGTGTAGGCCAAAGCGAATACAAACATGTTACCTTACGGTATAATAATACCAAAAGTGATTAATCTGTATTAACAATAAAGAGCTTATAACATTATAAAAGGTCATAGCATTGCATAAGTGTTACATTATTTGTCTAAATTTGTTCTGTGCTACATTTTTAAAGGAGACACAAAAGTGGTTATTGTAAGTGTAAAAATATTCTTACAAAGACCCATGGTAATAGAAACTTGTATTTAGAGAGCTAAAGAAATCATATTATATACCGTTGCAGGATGACTACAAAAATATAATTATCTTATTTTGCTTTCCATAAATAATACAATCTCCTAAATGGAACAGCCTTGGCACTGACTGGTAGTCCGTTGCCTGTATGTACATTAAAACACAAATAGGGTTTCTAATAAAATGGGTTGATGTTCCAGGGCTTCTTGGAATTTTTATTTTGACATAGTTTTTACCTCTCAAGAAACTGTGGTCCCAGTAGGTGTTGCATGTGTAGTGAATATTGTCTATACAAGTTTTTTGAGAGGTAAATAAAATGTCAGTTGTAATGATGACATAGTTTTTATCTCTCAAGAAAGTGAGACTGTCGTTTAATATTTTGATTGAATCTCTTGGCCTTCATAGGGCATGTCACATGACAGTCCACCAATGAAGACCGAGATTTGGACAAAACATTTGAAGACCGAACCACAGAGTCTTGAGAGGTAAAACTACGTCAAAATTACAGCTAACATTTTATTTACATCTCACGAAACTTATTTGTATAGACAGTATTCACAACATGTACGTCACCTAGCAGCTAAGAATAAAACTTATTTGTATAGACAGTATTCACAACATGTACGTCACCTAGCAGCTAAGAATAAAACTTATTTGTATAGATAGTATTCACAACATGTACGTCACCTAGCAGCTTAGAATAAAACTTATTTGTATAGACAGTATTCACAACATGTACGTCACCTAGCAGCTAAGAATAAAACTTATTTGTATAGACAGTATTCACAACATGTACGTCACCTAGCAGCTAAGAATAAAACTTATTTGTATAGACAGTATTCACAACATGTACGTCACCTAGCAGCTAAGAATAAAACTACGGTTGCGGGCCATGTTTGTGATATCATTGCGATAAGTTTATGACGTCAATGCGATGTGTTTGTGACGTCATTGCAGTGCCTGCAACTGCCATTGCCATATGTTTGTGACATCAATGCAATAAGTTTGTGACATCAATGCGACGTTTGTTATGTCACTGCAATGCCTGAAACTGGTAGATTTCAAAATTAGTCATATAATGTTGTTAGCTATTGGTCATAAAATGTTGTTAATTATTGGTCATAACATGTTGTTAATTATAATTTATAAAAGCAGTTGTTTTACTTAGGTAAATGCTTATGTAGTCAGTTTTATCTGTTGTTGTACAATAGACATTATTTATAACACGTACGACACCTGTTGAATGAAACAGTGGTCGTGGGACATCATAATATATAGTGCTAATGCGCATGCATCACGAATATCATCTATTCTCTGAACTTGGACTACAGGTGTGTCACATGAATCACACGGGTGACGTTGCCATGGCAATGGCAGTCTGCATCAAAGGCCGAATGAGTCAGCCGAAATATTTGGAAAATACAAACAAGTTTCTTGAGAGGTAAATAACATGTAAAATGCTACAATCCAAGAAACCTGAACATCCATCCTTTCAACTGTGCCAAAACTGTTGCTACTATAGTGGATGCTGCTTAACAGAATCAGCCATTTAGTAGAATCAAAGTGGCTGGGATGGCGTCACTCCCTATTCCTGCTACAGATTAAATTAAACTTAACTGTTCATTCACTTCCACATCAACGTAACTATTCATTCACTTCCACATCAACGTAACTATTCATTCACTTCCACATCAACTTAACTATTCATTCACTTCCACATTATTGTGAGTCCATTGTTTTGGAAATTTGTTTAAGAGAATCAACCGCTGCATAGAAACAAATTGCTGTGGCCTGAAGTGATTCTATAAAGTGGAGTCCACTGTACTAAATGGCTAAATAAATGTGAGTTTTCCACATCTGTAGACGACATTACCTGGTTAGGGAGCAGAATGGGCTGCTGTAGAGTGGCAGAACTCAAGAAGACCACTTGTTGCTGGGGTTGGATGTGGCCGACTGACTGCATGGCTGATGTGGCTGGAATCAGATGTTGTACATCTGGCAATACCTTGGCCTGTTTAACCTGCAATAAAAAGAATACATCTTCAGCTTAAAGTAGTTTGTGACTCAGTATGTCTGTATGTTCCATATCTCTGTCAGTTTCGCAGGCTGACATTTTTGTAGGCGTGCCCGGGGGAGGGCCATGGTGGTGGTTTGCACATTAAAAAATTGCACAGGGGGTGGGATATTACGTCGAAGGAACCAATGTGGACATTAGAACAATAGTTACATGCAATTGTTAGCGTAGATCGTGTAACCATTGTTAAGTGATCTACCTCAAATGTCCACCGAACGCTTCGTGAAACTAGGAGTTGTACATGACTCTTGTGGCACAATGATGTCATTGCTGGCATTGATGTCAATGATGTCATTGCAAGTACCATGTCAAAGGACTATATCCAACAAACAGGCAGCCAAACCTGGTCTGGGGATTAGTTTTATTCAAAGGGGACCAATTGTAGCAGCCAAAATCAGTGTGGGTGGGCCAATTTTAGCGGCCAAAATGTAACAGCCCAGATCAACTTTGGTAACCAAAACTGGTCTGGGGGCACTAGTTTTATCCAAGGAGGACCAGTTTTGGCTGCCAAAGTCGGTCCGGGGCGGATACATTTTGGCCCCCAAAGCAGACCAGTTTTGGCGGCAAAAACACACATACACATTTAAATCTACTGATGTGCAAACATCTGCAGTTATAATGAGTAAAAATACACTAAAATGTTTATCTGTGTAAATAGTTAACATCAGTAAACACAAAAATAAAAGCTATACATTGAAAAATAATATATATCCTTATTTAAGGTCACAATGGTTAAAATAGTCTAAATTTTATATTATCCTAAACAGTTCTGAAAGAGGACAAAGAAGAGAAACCTGGGCGTCGGTTGAGCCAGTTACTATCTGTGCCGACTGCAGCAAGGATTGTGGCAGCACTTGTATTGGCTGTACTTGCGGCTGCGTTCCGACCACAGCTGTTGCCATGGCCTGCTGCTGGGCAGGATCCAGCTGCTGTGGCACAGCTTGTTGTTGCTGCTGCAACAGCTGCTGCTGGGATGCCAACTGCTGCATCAGCTGAAAAGGGAAAGTTTGTACAATGGCAGATAGTTGCATGCTTGTTTCTTACAAATCGTTTGGACAAAGATAATAAAAATTTATGACATGAGAACAAAAGTCACAGGTGTGTGAGAGTACATGTATATTTCTTTTTTATTAAAATTAATAATTGTAATGACCTCTTGAATGTCCCAGGAGACGGTGGAAGGGCAATATCAAACAGTGGACACAACCTGTGGACTTGGACCTCACAACAAGCTGAGGCAAAGGATAGTAAACAGTGGACACAACCTGTGGACTTGGACCTCACAACAAGCTGAGGCAAAGGATAGTAAACAGTGGACAAAACATGTGGACTTGGACCTCACAACAAGCTGAAGCAAAGGATAGTAAACAGTGGACACAACCTGTGGACTTGGACCTCACAACAAGCTGAGGCAAAGGATAGTAAACAGTGGACACAACCTGTGGACTTGGACCTCACAACAAGCTGAGGCAAAGGATAGTAAACAGTGGACAAAACATGTGGACTTGGACCTCACAACAAGCTGAGGCAAAGGATAGTAAACAGTGGACAAAACATGTGGACTTGGACCTCACAACAAGCTGAGGCAAAGGATAGTAAACAGTGGACACAACCTGTGGACTTGGACCTCACAACAAGCTGAGGCAAAGGATAGTAAACAGTGGACAAAACATGTGGACTTGGACCTCACAACAAGCTGAGGCAAAGGATAGTAAACAGTGGACACAACCTGTGGACTTGGACCTCACAACAAGCTGAGGCAAAGGATAGTAAACAGTGGACAAAACATGTGGACTTGGACCTCACAACAAGCTGAGGCAAAGGATAGTAAACAGTGGACACAACCTGTGGACTTGGACCTCACAACAAGCTGAGGCAAAGGATAGTAAACAGTGGACACAACCTGTGGACTTGGACCTCACAACAAGCTGAGGCAAAGGATAGTAAACAGTGGACACAACCTGTGGACTTGGACCTCACAACAAGCTGAGGCAAAGGATAGTAAACAGTGGACACAACCTGTGGACTTGGACCTCACAACAAGCTGAGGCAAAGGATAGTAAACAGTGGACACAACCTGTGGACTTGGACCTCACAACAAGCTGAGGCAAAGGATAGTAAACAGTGGACACAACCTGTGGACTTGGACCTCACAACAAGCTGAGGCAAAGGATAGTAAACAGTGGACACGACCTGTGGACTTGGACCTCACAACAAGCTGAGGCAAAGGATAGTAAACAGTGGACACGACCTGTGGACTTGGACCTCACAACAAGCTGAGGCAAAGGATAGTAAACAGTGGACACGACCTGTGGACTTGGACCTCACAACAAGCTGAGGCAAAGGATAGTAAACAGTGGACACAACCTGTGGACTTGGACCTCACAACAAGCTGAGGCAAAGGATAGTAAACAGTGGACACAACATGTGGACTTGGACCTCACAACAAGCTGAGGCAAAGGATAGTAAACAGTGGAGGAGGCTTTACTGATGGTTATTTAAAGGTTCCTTCTCAATTTGATTCTTTCGCTAGTCTCATTTCAAATTAATTTTGCGAAAAATCAAACCTACCTAGCATCTACTGCAACACGCTAACTATTAATTAACTACTTAATGTTTGGAAACGCTGAAAACTCATGAATTTCATACTTGGCGAATTTTTTTAACTTTGTCATGTGACCAGCGAGAGGAAGGAAGTCACGCCATTGATCGACGCTGACCCGCCAGTGTTTACCATTTTGGAACTCCTTACCAGATCTAATGACTGAAGTCAATTCTTTCGATGAACACATATAGGCATTTTTTATCAAATCAACTGTGGATGTTACTTTTCACTATTCACACACTACATATATGGACATCAACGAACCGGATTTGCGATAGGCTAAATCAATTGAGGATGGAGTTTTAATGGGCCTTGATATTTTTTGTCACGAGAAGAAAAATTCCTTTTTCAAAATGTTAAAGGAATAACAACAAGGCACTAGTTAAAATGCTTTTTCTGTACACAAAGTTTAATATTGTATGTACCATACTACATGGCAAAAAAAATTAGGAAAAATTAATTTATAGGTAAAATTAAATGTTTAATGTGCAAAGCATGCGTAAAATTCGAAGTTAATGAGATGAGTGATCATGTGGTTTGGTGACGTCAATGGTGACATGAGTTTACATTCAGTCAGTGATTTCTATGCAATGCTTCATTATAGTTTCAGTCGCGTTACTGTAGCGAGTGATGGTGATATAAATTTTTCAGAATAAAAAGTATAATGTAATGATTTCGTACCACTAGCGGCTAGTGATACCACAGAATCATCTTCGACTTTGGCTCTTTTGGAGCAGTTTAGCAACGCCAGTAGCCTTTGAATTTGAACTTATTTACTTTTTGACCGAACCGTGAAAACGACCATACAGAGTTGGCAAGCTTCTCCTGATATATCTATCATACGCATACACATGTGACGTGGTCAAACATTACTCATACTTCCATATAAAGATCAAAATAAACAAAACCTTGTCATCTCCTATGCCTAGCTTCAAGGAGCTTTTGTTTTTGTAATTTGTTATTGTTACATGGAAATAAGAGTAATATTTGACCATGTGACATGTGTATTATATATGGTAAGAGAAGTTTGGCGGCTCTAGGTGGTCGTTTTCGTGGTTAGGTCAGAAAGTAAACATCACAATAGCAAGAGCAGCGCTGACGGGTGGTGGTGATTTCGGCTTTCGGAGAATTTGGCCCCACTGCTATGTTATTTCGGCTTGGTGAATAAGTGACTGATGTGACCCGCAAGATCTACTCAGTTCTAGCTAGTAACTGATCAGCCTTCACTTTAAAGGTTTGTTATTCCTGTACTTATCATCAAAGGGATGCCAAGTTTAACTAGACACTGTTGAAGTACACTGATATGTCTGTTTTGTACAGTGAGCAGGTGTGAATAAAAGACAATGTTTCACATTCAAAATGAACTGACGAAAAACACTGTATAGATCAAAGACCATATGCAGGTGGCTCAATTGTATTCACAATACAATAATCGGTCATCACTGTCATTGCTCTGTATGATTTAATAAAAAAAAATCGGGGGAGAATTTCCCCTGATATTATGATAATTGTAATTTAATAAAATTATTCAACTGTATATAATATCATATTTTTGTGTGTAATGTATTAATAAATGATATGAATTTTAAGGATACAACGAATTGTATAAGTTCTAATGACCGTCTCACTGACTGTGTGTTAAAATGGAAAAAATATAGCGATGTATTTATGCGAAAGGAAGCGAAAGCTACAAAAGCAGTTACAAAGTAACAATTTCGGGTTAATGTGGAACAAAATCAATTAACAAATGAGAATAAATAGTATGCTTTATTCACAGTAAGACACACGCTTAACTTCATGTGCTCGCTACACAATTGTTTGGATCACTATGCCCATTTTGCTCTGAGGCTGAAGTTACCAGAGTTGCGGGCTGAATTCTCAAAAAAATGCTGTCCGAATTCACTGCGCTGAATTCACCACAAGCCGACATCACATGTATCCGCGCTGACAGTTTTACTTCGATCCTAGATGGACCGTGGTCATTGACTTCTATGGATTGGTGGCATCGACATAGCTTCCACTACTGGGAATAATGAAGGCAAATCATCTTTTTTTAAAGAGATTTTGCTTCCTTGACGTTTGGTTTTTTTAAACAAAATTGGCTCCGTAGGGAACTTAGACCAACTACATGCTACTTTATTCTTACTACTGTTTTCATTACAATAAAATGCCGCACAACAACCATTCTGACGCTCACTTCTAAACAAACTCTATTGATGTCAATGGTACAGTGAATGAATGGAAAATCCCAGTCTCGTAGCACTTCCTTATCATCATTGTCGTCAAACTGAAGCTTGCCGATAAGCATGGAAAAAATATGCATAAATGAGACAGGCCGGTCGAACAGAGTATTATTTGGAATTATTAATTAATGGAATTTTAATTAATTTTTTGGTGTTGTGAAAATGGAAATATACTACAAGATGTAATATGATTTCAAGCAATAGTTGTTGTTATTCCCTTTAATGCCAACTCCTTATCAATACTGTATGTGCCCGGGTAAGTAAAATATCTCAAAAGTAAACATGTTGTGGACTGACAACCATATGACTATGATAAATATCAAGTTATCCACCAGATGTGACAATTCTGAATTAATCCATAATGCTTTAAATGGGTTGGACATAACCTTTTTTAGTGTAAAAGAACCACACACAGAGTAGCTGCTTTCAGGGTTGGGTTTTCCTGAGAAAAAAATGGTTTTGGACAGGGCAGTGGGAAAAACCGGGAAAAACTATAAACTGGGAAGAACTGTCCATTACTGAGATTAAATTGTCTAGTCCACTGGGAAACATAGTTAATATCCATCTTAAGCAAACAGTTGTACTAAATATCCATCTTAAGCAAACAGTTGTACTAGTTACCAAGTCCAGCTATAATCCTTTTATTAGTTTAAAGCAGGAAGTCAGTGTCATGAAAGTGTCATTCTTCAGTTAGCCATAAAATGCCTTTGTTACTCTCACAAGGACAGTGCCAAGTATTGCCTACTAGTTACCAGTATTGCTAATGGAGTCTTCTTCTGAAGAGGTCTGGTGACTCAAATTAGACAGATGGCACCAGTATTGTCTAGTGCCAATTTGCAGCCTGGTTACAGTGCAACTGGGATTTTGAGCCCTGGACATTGGTAGGTGCTAACCCACCCTTTCAGTAAATAGTAGCTTGGTCAGTATGTCTGCCCACAAGTCTTGGGCTAAGGAACTACAGACAGTTGTGGACATTGTCTGGATGAGCCCAACATCAGCTCCAACTTAATCCAATTTGCATGACCCAGTAGTGTGCTGGGAAACCATGTACCTTCCCAAATGTGTATATAACATGGCCTCCATCTCCCAGTCTCAGCAGACATACACATGTTATACTAGCAGCACTGAAAATAAGCATCATGAGCAATAGAGGTGGAAGACCTGTAGATAATATCTGGCAGTTCATTTTGTAGTTATGTAGTGGATAAATATCTGAACTTACTGTTAAACAGGAAAAAGTTCCTAAGAATTTAAGGTTATTGTATCGACAGCATGTGTAAGTTGTAGAGTCAGTAGACAGTTGACTGCTCTGACAAAATATATTTTAGAATGTAATTTTTGTAGCTGTTTTTTAAGTCAAACTATATTATAATTGACCAGAATCAATTATATTTTCATTCTGGTAATGTTACATTAGCTTTTATTGCAATACAACTTCAAATACAATCCCTTTGAGGGTTTTTCCCACTATTGGGTTTTTTCGCAGGGTGGTATTTACCGGTATTTACCACCTGGTAAAAACCGGGGCGGGAAAAACGTGGTAACCCTGGCTGCCATGTTGTTGCAGAATCAGAAATGGAAAAAAGGTGACAATTGTATCATTTATTTTATTTGACGGATTAAACATGTACCTTTGGTATGTCTTAATTACCGTCACCCCCTTTTAATCACTATCCATAATTATTGTAATTTGACTAGTGTGGAACAACTGAAAAGTGTCAACCCATGGTGTTAAACAGTTGGCACCACTTTTCAGTTGTTCTACATTAGTCACCAAATAATATTGAACACTTACCTTATTGTCTAGAGAAAAAAAACGTTGGTTATAAAAACAGATTCTTTGACATTTTTCCATGGCCCAATTTTTTTTCAAGTGTACTGTGGGCTTATTATGTAAAATACGGTAATTTATTTGACAGGACCTACATGATGGGTAACAATATCTAAACTGACAGACTCTAACTTAATTTATTTGACAGGACCTACATGATGGGTAACAATATCTAAACTGACAGACTCTAACTTAATTTATTTGACAGGACCTACATGATGGGTAACAATATCTAAACTGACAGACTCTAACTTAATTTATTTGACAGGACCTACATGATGGGTAACAATATCTAAACTGACAGACTCTAACTTAATTTATTTGACAGGACCTACATGATGGGTAACAATATCTAAACTGACAGACTCTAACTTAATTTATTTGACAGGACCTACATGATGGGTAACAATATCTAAATTGACAGACTCTAACTTAATTTATTTGACAGGACCTACATGATGGGTAACAATATCTAAACTGACAGACTCTAACTTAATTTATTTGACAGGACCTACATGATGGGTAACAATATCTAAACTGACAGACTCTAACTTAATTTATTTGACAGGACCTACATGATGGGTAACAATATCTAAACTGACAGACTCTAACTTAATTTATTTGACAGGACCTATATGATGGGTAACAATATCTAAACTGACAGACTCTAACTTAATTTATTTGACAGGACCTACATGATGGGTAACAATATCTAAATTGACAGACTCTAACTTAATTTATTTGACAGGACCTACATGATGGGTAACAATATCTAAACTGACAGACTCTAACTTAATTTATTTGACAGGACCTACATGATGGGTAACAATATCTAAACTGACAGACTCTAACTTAATTTATTTGACAGGACCTATATGATGGGTAACAATATCTAAACTGACAGACTCTAACTTAATTTATTTGACAGGACCTATATGATGGGTAACAATATCTAAACTGACAGACTCTAACTTAATTTATTTGACAGGACCTATATGATGGGTAACAATATCTAAATTGACAGACTCTCACTGGCCTAGGATATTTTACATGTGACAGTGTTTTTAACCCGTGATGATACCTTTGAGCCTGGGGACAATTGATAACATCACTATGATTAAGAAGAGAATAGTTTGGGCTAATACAATGCTGCCTATGATTAAGAAGAGAATAGTTTGGGCTAATACAATGCTGCCTACGCAGGATTGTTTCAGAAAACCGCCAGATTGCCTATATAAAGCATGAATGTAGGAAAGAAAGTAACAGGAAATAAACTAACGGACAAAAAGTAACAGGTTATTTTGATTATTATTACTATTTTATACATTATAAAATTATTACTGTGTTACAATATTGTGAATTTTGAAAAGCATATGTATGATATGCATATATTTATTTAACAAAATGATATTTGTTCTTGTTGGCTTCTCTGGTATGTGGTCTAACGATCTTCCCAGTGGCTTCCATGATTGTCAATGGAATGGGTTTAATAACTTGCCTACCCCACAAATCAGTAATAAAATATAAATTGTGTAACTTAACAATGAATGTCAGTTTCCAGCAAACTGTGTTACTTACTTTCCTTTTTTCCTGTTATTTTTTTGGCAAATGTGTTACTTTTTTGCATTACGTTTTTCCTGTTACATTCTTTTTGATTACCATTACCCTATGTCACAGCCCACCTGTGCCTGCTGGATCTGTTGACTGAGTTGCTGCAAGTCTTGTGCCGTCAGCTGAAGTCCATGTGGAAGCTGCAACAGTCAAACAGTCGTGATACATGCGCATTAACATTATTATCTTTTACATCCCTCAACCTTAACCAACAGGTGTTGTACGTGTTATAAATGATGTCTACTATACGACAGCAGATAACATAACTGACTACACACCCATTTACCTAAGCAAAACAACCGCTTTCGGACATTATAATTAAACAATTTAAAATATTTTTATGACCAATTCCGAAATCTACCAGTTTCAGGCATTGCAGTGATGTCACAAACATATTGCAATGACGTCACAATTCACAGACATATTGTAATGACGTCACAATTCACAAACATATTGTGTTGATGTCACAAATGTATCAAATGATATCACAAACATGACCCACAACTGTAGTTTCATTCTTAGCCGATAGGTGTCGTACATGTTGTGAATATTGTCTATTACTGGTATCATGTGCCTGTTATGTTGTGTGTGTAAGCCAGCACCATGCATACTCAAGAACTGGATAAATTACAAAAATTTTGTTTACTTCTCTTCTCTTCTCTGTCTACATATCTAAGGTGCAAGGTTGCTAGTAAATACTGGTTGGATATTTCCTGAGTGGGAGATACCGGTACTACCAAATTCAGTACTGACTGAAGTGGAAAGTGTTACGAAAATACAAAGAAGAAATGATGATAAATCGTTATGTACACCACTGTTAAGATAATATATAATATAAAATTTAATTTATGGAAATTGAAAAGTTTGAGTGGAATGGGACTTTGCCTATTTGTCACACACAACTTACCTGTAGAAGCTGCTGTCCAAACTGTCCTTGGATGAGGAAGCCAGTCGGGGATTGCGTCACCTGGGGGGTGAGGGTGGGGGTGAGGGTGGGGGTGAGGGTGGGGGTGGGGGCAGCCATGGGAGCTTGCAGGACATGTATCCCTGTCATCAGAGGCTGTGTACCGAGATTCCCAATCTGTGACACACACCGCTCACAGTCAGTTTATTTGACATGGTTTGAAAATTTAAATAATTAAAAAAATTCATGGTAAGCTTAGAGAGACTCTCATTAAGACAAGGGATGTTGCTAGCATGGGAGCTGCCTTTGTAAAGAAAATTAAAACATAATGTGATCAGCTTGTAAAAATGCATAAACAAATATATTTACAAACACACTTATAAATGTATATCCAAATACACTTTTGTATATACTATATGCATTATATATGTATATATATATATATATATATATATATATATATATATATATATATATATATATATATATATATAAACACACACACACACACATAAATGTAAAAATGTATTTATTTTAATTTAAGATTGAAATTTTTTTTGGGGAATAAGTCAACATGATTAATAATTCCTGCTTGTTTATACAATTTGAGAGTCTCTGGTAGGGCCTGTTCATTAAGGTGAGACGTTCATTAAGGTGAGACACCAATTAAGGTTGATAGGATTTAAGGACATGCATACACGAACATATGCCTTGATAAGAATTAATAACGAGTTGCAACACTGCTGGGGGCAATTCCATTTAATCAATTCCAATTCATTTCAATTCAATCAATTCCAATTAAATTTGTTCAATTCAAATTCAAATTCTAGCTAAAATCTTTCAACTCCAAGTCAATTCAAATTCCGAATTAATTCTACGGGAGTTTTTCCAATGCACATGCATGGGATAATAGTAAAATGTATTTGTAATAGAAATTTTTTCCTGTAATAGTAATACTAATAGAACGTTTTTCAAAAGTAATAATAATAGATCCTAAAGTAATAGATAATAGCAGGCATGGGATCAATTCCATTGGAATTGATTTTTTTTAATTACTAACTTGATACTGTTAATCTTTACCCCTTAAATTTACTATTAAAATCATATTTGTCTGCTATTAGTATGTCACCCTAAATCTGGTACCAGCCAGGGAGCTGTCAACATTACAGCATAGACACTGTCTACTCTGTTATTGAAACATTGTGAAAACAACAATATAATCAAGCATTTGCATCAAAAACAAATACTAAGTTACTGTAACAGACAGTAAAACCAAAAGTCAGACCATTCAGGCCTTATCTTATTTTCTTTCTCAGTGGACAAGGGTTATTTCCCCACGGAGAACACATGTTGGTGATTAGGATGTTGAAAACTCAAAGTTTACAGTAAATTTGATGAAACATCAATGATACCACAACTGGTATAAATAGGGGGAAACTGTTAAAAATTCAGATTAACAACAATTTGTTAATCATATCTGATTAAATATGATTGCGCACACAAGATTTCAAGTACAAATAAAACTGTGTTAAAACGAAATGCATTAAAATTTTTGCTTAGCCTAGGATTTTAAAAGTTGGAATTGGAATTGACAATTTGGAACTGAGAAAACGGAATAGACTTTAGAGCAGGAGCTGCTGCAGCTTGTATGTAAAGTAAGCTCATTACACCTCACCATAGTTTGATTTAAGCAGAACTTCTGAGTTGTCGCACAGACCCTCTGTTCAAATGTTCTCACCTCAATATCTTCAAATGGTGTACAAATGTATGTTTAGCTGCTACAAAGACTTTGAGTTCATATACAATTCTAGGGTTGGATTGAGGACCACATTGGAAATAAAACCAGATCGCACCAGCACAAGAAAATGAGGTTCAATTAATTTTCTTTCCATTCCAATTCAACTTACTAAAAATCTTTCAATTAAAATTCCGCTTTGTGAAAATCTTTCAAGTCAAATTCAAATTCCTGAATTGATTTGAAATGAATAATTCCAATTCATTTTTTAATTCACCCCAGCCCCGCGAGTTGATGAGAAATAGCATCATTACTATTATGAAGATTGAGCGAATGCATTGCACAACTGAAAGATCAGTAACATGATTCATAATTCCTGCTTATTTATACAACTCGGGAGTCTCTGTTAGGGCCTGTTCATTAAGGTGAGACCCCAATCAAGGACAGGATTAAAGACATACATGCACGCACACATGCACGTTACACCATGATAAGAATTAATAATGAGCCGATGAGAAATAGCACCGCTACCATTATGAAGATTGAGCGAAAGCACTGCACAACCGAAAGATTGGTAACATTCTACAAATGTAAAGTTGTTATTTTGTTATATATTTTTTAATATTGGTAAAAGAAATCACAATGTACACATGCAAGCATGAAAAGAAACAATACCAACAATGCTGTGAAGAGGAAGTGTGGAGATACCATACATCCTTGTCATTCTTATTTGCCCTGTCCACCCACCCTTTAGGTGGGTGGACAGGTGGGTGTACATATAACTACATCTGACGAGTTTGCAAATGTTAAAGTAAACATTTTACATGTTACCTATATGCACGTTACAGTAACAGTTTGTATTGTGTGTATGCATGTTATAGTAACATTTTCTATATTACATGACATGCATTTTACCATAACCCACCTACCTGAACAATAGATGGCGGCACCTTGGGGTTGCTTGCGAGGTTGAGGGCTTCAGTCTCGGGGCTCTTTCCTGCCACATTTCCTTTCTCCTCTTTAATAGCTGTGAATATAACAACAATGATGGCAAAAAGAACTAATATAAATATAAACCTATATATAAAAGAACTATTTTAAAACTGCTTCCTCAATTGATTTAGCCTATGGCAAATCCAGTTCAATGGTGTCCAAATATGCAGCGTGTGAATAGTTTATGTAACATCCGCAGTCGCTTTAATAAAAAATGCCTATTTTGTTCAAATCATTGAAAGAATTGACTTCAGTCGTTAGATCTGGTAAGGATCAAAATTGTGGATATACAAAATTGTAAACACTCTGTGGGTCTATGCTGATCATGGGCGTGACTTCCATCCCCTCTCCGATCACATGACAAGGTTATGAAATTTCACCAAGGAAAAAAATTGTGATTTTGTCAGCATTTCGAGTTTCACTTTAGTTAATGCTTTTTTTTGTGGTGCCCGACCCAAAGCACCTTCATGTTCTCAAGACTTCCTCTCAGTCCATGTCGGCCAAAGATTTCGTTCCACTCTACCAACCGTTTTTGAAGGTCTGCATCACTGTCCACTACTACTGCCAGGTCATCTGCATATATCAACTTGCAGAGAATGTCCCTCGTACTTGCTTTCCTGCTGATCACCTCCACTACTGCGATGAACACCAGTGGGCTTAGCGCACTTCCCTGCCTCAGACCGGCAGCCACCCTGAATTCCTCTGATATTCCCAGTCTGCACACTACTCTACCTTTTGTCTCTTCATATGTGGCTTTGACCATCGTCACCTCTACATTTGGGACACCCAGTCACCTCAATGTGGATATGGCCATCTCTCTCGGAACCGTGTTGTATCCTTTTTCAAGGTCTATGAATCCCAGAGCCATATACTCCTGTCCCTCCAGTCTCTTCTCCACCAGCTGTCTCAGAGTGAACACCCTGTCCATCGTATCTCTTCCTCTTCCAAAACCTTGTTGTTCTTCTCCCATTTTGCACTCCACTATCCCCTTTAATCTCCCATCCAGAATCCTCCGAACGCCGTCACAACATCACTCAACAACGTGATGTCTCTAGAATCCTCCTAACACCGCCACAACATCACTCAACAACGTGATGTCTCTGTATTTTCCAGGGTTGTGAACATCTCCCTTTCTTTTCCACATGTATAAGTAAATTTTTTATTATAAAAAGTAAAATGCATTACATTACATGCATTTAATTTAGGAGCAGAATAAGAAATATAAACGTTTATATAAGTTTAAATTTAGACTTTTATACAATAATAATATGGTATAAAATCCTATTATTAATATATAATTAATTATTAATTAATAGTAATAATACTACGGTGGCAGCATGGCTCTATGTTTTAACTATCTAATAATTTTTTTTTTTAAATTACTAAGAAAATTAGATAACAACTTAAATAAGAAAACAATATGCGTCTCTGCCAGTCTTTGTGTTGTGACATATTTGACAGAATCTTCCATTTGACATCACTACGACTACGAACTTTTAAGTTACATTATAAAATTATGGCTCCGCTAGAAGGCTGCATAATAATTTATTTATACCACCTGGCGCCTAGCTCATTCACCAATTACGCTAAGATTAAGTTTGGGGATCTTGTACTGCCACTGCACTTAGTCACACAAAATCTAGATCTGCACGCCGCGCTATATGGCTATTGCTATAACCTCCAAAGTATAGATTTGTACATATTAAGCGGAAGAGCCGTTTACTCGCATTTCACTCGCACACGATATTTGTTACTTTCCTATTCATTAAGAATATAATATGCAAATATGCGATTAGTACAACGCAACAAAACAACAACGGTTGCAAATGAACGGCCCCAAATGAATATGCATGTCTTTCTGGTTTGTCCTCGTTGCAGTCTGCGCCTAAAAGTACCTACTATATGCTACATGGCTTATCTAATGACTTTTATTAAACATTACGTTCGACTATAATATAATAAGACCAACGAACATTAGGTAGTGTTATACATTATGCTAAAATTGAAATATGAATATGTAAAAATCTTCATTATTACCTTGCTTTTCATTTGGGGAGGCAACGCCTTCCGCCATTTTGAATAATAAAATCTATCAATTATTCTCCGGATTTTTCCGAAAATTAATGAGATTGTTCTATGCAATACGGAAACTCGTAATTTGTGTAGCGGAAGTATGTACTCCCTCTAGCATATACAGCCTTTGCCACATCGTTCTGCAAAAGCACTCTAAAACAAATGCCATAGTTTACATATTATAATTTAGATCAACTTTCTTGTTGTAGCAGGTGCCCTTCTGACGAAAATCTCCGACCTATTCCGAAAATGTATTCACTAGGTGGCGCACCAGTTTCCATTCGTAACAATTGGCTGGTTTCAGGCCCACAGGGTGACGCCACTGTTGTTGCCACGACGAGGATGGTCGAATTTACCTTGATTTACCTTGATCTTCCTCTTCTACACAGTTGCTGCAGGAGATAACGAGGAAGGGAGTCAGACGCTGACTCGTATAATCCTCCGCCCGCCCTATTCTTTAAATAGTTGTCAATGTGACCCTTAAATGTGTTAATATCATTAGACATACTCGCTGCCTCTGGAAGTTGGTTCCAGTCATTTACTATTCTTTGAGTAAATTAATACTTCCTTAAATCTAGTCTAGAGTGGATTTTCGTGATTTTAATTGGATTACCTTGTGTTGCATACCGTGCGTAGGTCAAAGAAGTCAGCAGGCAGAATACCTTCTAACCCGTGGAAAATGTTGAACACCTCTAGTAGGTCAGCTCTCAATCACCTCTAATAGGTCGGCTCTCAATCAATTCTAGTAGGTCGGCTCTCAATCGCCTCTAATAGGTCGGCCCTCAATCACCTCTAGTAGGTCGGCTCTCAATCGCCTCTAGTAGGTCGGCTCTCTATCGCCTCTAGTAGGTCGGCTCTCAATCGCCTCTAGAAGGTCGGCCCTCAATCGCCTCTAGTAGGTCGGCCCTCAATCGCCTCTAGTAGGTCGGCTCTCAATCGCCTCTAGTAGGTCGGCTCTCAATCGCCTCTAGTAGGTCGGCGCTCAATCGCCTCTAGTAGGTCGGCCCTCAATCGCCTCTAGTAGGTCGGCCCTCAATCGCCTCTAGTAGGTCGGCCCCGAATCGCCTCTAGTAGGTCGGCCCTCAATCTTCTCTAGTAGGTCGGCTCTCAATCGCCTCTAGTAGGTCGGCCCTCAATCGCCTCTAGTAGGTCGGCCCTCAATCGCCTCTAGTAGGTCGGCCCTCAATTGCCTCTAGTAGGTCGGCCCTTCTCTAGTAGGTCGGCTCTCAATCGCCTCTAGTAGGTCGGCCCTCAATCGCCTCTAGTAGGTCGGCCCTCAATCGCCTCTAGTAGGTCGGCCCTCAATCGCCTCTAGTAGGTCGGCCCTCAATCGCCTCTAGTAGGTCGGCCCTCAATCGCCTCTAGTAGGTCGGCCCTCAATCGCCTCTAGTAGGTCGGCTCTCAATCGCCTCTAGTAGGTCGGCCCTCAATCGCCTCTAGTAGGTCGGCCCTCAATCGCCTCTAGTAGGTCGGCCCTCAATCGCCTCTAGTAGGTCGGCCCTCAATCGCCTCTAGTAGGTCAGCCCTCAATCGCCTCTAGTAGGTCGGCCCTCAATCGCCTCTAGTAGGTCGGCCCTCAATCGCCTCTAGTAGGTCGGCCCTCAATCGCCTCTAGTAGGTCGGCTCTCAATCGCCTCTTGTAGGTCGGCTCTCAATCGCCTCTAGTAGGTCGGCTCTCAATCGCCTCTAGTAGGTCGGCTCTCAATCGCCTCTAGTAGGTCGGCTCTCAATCGCCTCTAGTAGGTCGGCTCTCAATCGCCTAGTCTCAAGAGTAGTGATGTTTAAAACTCGCAGCCTGTTAGGGTAGTTCATATGCCTCAAGTCCGGTATCATCCTGGTTGCCCTTCGTTGTACGCTCTCTAATAAGTTTATGTATTTTTGTTTGAATGGACGTCATGCCTGAATGCAGTAGTCCAGATACAGTCTAACTAGGGACTTGTATAATTGTAGCACTACTTCTTTGGTCTTGTATTTGATGGCTCTGTTAATCATGCATTGCATAGCATTTGCCTTCTTTTGCGCTTTAGCACACTGCTCGGTAACTTCAAGTTTGTCTGTTATAATCACACCTAAGTCTTTTTCTTCATATGATGTTTGATTTAATGGGGTCTTCGCCAATAAAATAGTCGTACGTAATGCCTGTTATTGTATCATCAGTGAATTTGAGAAGATTGTTACACTCTCCCTCATCTATGTCATTGATATAAATTACAAATAGAATTGGTCCCAAGACTGACCCTCGGGGACACCGCTCTTAACATGTGACCATCCCGAACTTGTTCCATTTATAACGACACGTTGTGCTCTACCTAATAACCATTCCGTTATCCATTTACGTCTCCTCCAATTCCATGTGTACTTAGCTTCATTGCCAGCCGGCGTTGTGGAACCCGGTCAAAGGCTTTGCTAAAATCTAAATAAATAGCATCGACTGGCAGCCCTTCGTCAATATAAGTAGTAATCTTATCTAGATATACTAAAAGGTTTGTTAGACATGATCGTCCCTTCATAAAGCCATGCCATGCGATGTTTTAATTAAGTTATGAATCTGTAGGTGTTCTACAACCGAATCTCTGATGATTGATTCCATAATTTTTGATATCTGTGATGTTATACTTACTGGTCTATAATTTCCAAGTTGGGATTTACTACCGTTCTTCTAATACAATGGGGTCAGGTTGGCACACTTCCAATATTCCGGTACTTCCCCTTTGCCAAGCTCTCTGTAACAATCTCACTCAGTGGGTATGCAATAGCTGGGGCCACTTCTCTGAGTGTTGTTGAATTTAAGTTGTCCACCCCAGGGGCTTTAATTGGTTTTAGGTGCGTCAGCTTCTTCATTACCACATCAGGTGTGAACTTGACCTGTAGTAATGCCTCCTCCATGTTATTTTTAAATACCTTAGCCTGTTCAAGCAAGTCATCAACATCTTCATCCGGAAACACTGAGGTGAAGAAGTCATTTAGTACATTTGCTGTCTCAGATGTGTCCGTGATCACATTACCTTCGTTATCAACAAACGGGCCGACGCTGTTTTTTGTCGTAGTTTTAGATCTAGTGTACACGAAGCATGACTTTGGATCTTTCTTTATATTGCCCGCTAGCTTTTTTATAAACATTCCTTTATGCAATAACCAACACAAGTCTGATGTAGTAGAGATTGAAAAGGGCCAAATAAATGACGTTTTATTGCAAAGTGGACTGCTTATCACGCAGCCACTTTGGGAAGAACATTAACAGGAATGTGAGCTCCTCAAAGCAAACCAGACAGGAACTGAACACATGTACAGCCCCGTCCGGCAAGTTTCTCAGAGCCCACATTCCTACAGGCATGACGATAACATATATACATCAAGAAGTCGTCATGAACATGTAATGCAAAGAATACAGACATTCCACCACCAATACACAAATTTAATTACAAACAGGTGGGGCCATTTCGCTAACCTATATAAACATAAGCCAAGAATACCGATGAAGAAACAGGAAGCCTGTCTGCGCAGAAAACCCCATGAACAACAACTACTAGGGAATAAACCCCTGTGTTCATCTAGTATAAAGCGAAAAGTGGGGAAAGCGGTTTCGACATCTTCCAACTTCCTATTTCATCAACGATGTACAATCGCATTTTACACTAAGTATTGAAAATAAGGAAGGAAGGTTGGGAGGAGGGCGGATTTCGAGAGACACATTTTCTAGACACAACTTCGCGATGCAGAGACTGGAACAGGAGTGAAAGATTCCAGCTGCTGGCTCTGGTTTGAACTGGTTTCCGTTAAGCCGTGATTGGCTGAATATCGTGGAGTAATACAAATTATTTGGCCAAATAGTTCCGGTGTAGTCTCGGACACCAAGGGCAAGACTTGCCTTGGTTATCTCATAAAATCTGTTATGCAGCTGTAAGTTGCATAAATCCATTTATGCAAAATAACAACACAAGTCCAGTGTAGATTGAAATAGGCCAAGGAATGACATTTAGATTTATTAATTAAGTAGCATGAAATCAGGCAAGCATACATCATCAAAATAAGATACATCAAATAATCTCAGCAAGCATGCCGGCCCCCCGAAGTGTTTATACATAATTAGTATCTCATGCCTATCAGCTACCGACTACCAGTACTATCTGTACCACTACTGTCTTCAATACAATTCACATGATATCGGTGGGGGTCACTCCGCCACTAACACATCAGACCAAGAGGTAAGGCCAAGGGCCACACTATATGTACTACTAACAAGTACTCGCACTAACAACCCTGTGTACACTACCGAAAAACTCAGTGCCTGATTAGGGAAAAGCGTTAATGCACACGTTGTGTACCGAGCTACAGGGAAAAGCGTATTCAAACTCTTTGTGAAATACCTCTCAGTCTTCAATGTTTATGGTACCAGGGAGGAGGGTGGGAGCAAAAATATCTGACAAGATTGAACACGATAAACTGAACAATAAAACGATCTTGCAATATCATCAACAAATTCAACAATAACGATTAACCAGTAACAGCAGAAGTTCGGAATTATTTGCAAGCGCAAAGGTCTCACAACGACACAAGCTAGCTTGGAAATCGAGTGAGGCCGGATCTGGGTACTGCGGCTGCTTATATAGCCCAGTGTATCTCTACGCGTGTCTGAGTAAATAGGCTAATACCCTCGCCCTCAGAACATGTCTAACCTCGAACCACCTTCATTGTCTTGTTATTTCGCATAAAATCCTTTATGCGCCGCTGTCACATAAATTCATTTATGCAATAACCAACACAAGTCAGATGTAGTAGAGATTGAAAAGGGCCAAATAAATGACGTTTTATTGCAAAGTGGACTGCTTATCACGCAGCCACTTTGGGAAGCACATTAACAGGAATGTGAGCTCCTCAAAGCAAACCAGACAGGAACTGAACACATGTACAGCCCCGTCCGGCAAGTTTCTCAGAGCCCACATTCCTACAGGCATGACGATAACATATATACATCAAGAAGTCGTCATGAACATGTAATGCAAAGAATACAGACATTCCACCACCAATACACAAATTTAATTACAAACAGGTGGGGCCATTTCGCCACAAGGTCACCCACAAACATGTGACCACCCCACCGCGACCTACCTCATTACGGGTTCTATTCAGTTGCCGCTTATATGTTCATACATATGGTACTCTCCAGTTTCTCTACAATCTCTGCCATATGTGGTAAATTTTTTCCTTGCAAATTCTGCTCTTTTTGTCATCCATCGGGGTTTCCTCTTCATCTTCCTTGTTGCCAGAGGAACAAATTGTCGCACTGCGGAGTGATATACAGATTTGAAGATGTAAAATTTTGCATCCTGAAATGGTCGTTTCCAATCATACTTCTCTAAAAAAAATTTCATTCTATTATAGTTCGCTTTCTTAAAGTCATATATAGTAAGTTTCTCTCCATTCTTTTGTTTGTACAGATACTACAATGTCACATATCACAATGTTGTGGTCACTGAATGATTCTCTTATTCTAATATTGTCGACCATATTCGGTTCGGAAAAAAAAGGTCTAGTGTATTATGATCTTATCGCATTGTGGACATGTGTTAGGAAAAGGTCTTGTGTGAGGTCCATGAATCGTCTTCCCTTAGGTTCCGCCTGCAGCTGGGTCTAGTCAATAGTTATATAGTTAAGATCACCTACTATTACTACACTGTCGCATGACGTAGTTCACGGAGTGCTAGTTCACTTTCTAGATCTGCAGACGTGCTGTGGTAACATACCCCTAGTAGTAGGGACCCTGTATTCGTAATGATGCTACACCATATCATATATCATATCATATATCATATCATATATCATATCATATATCATATCATATATCATATCATATCATATCATATCATATCATATCATATCATATCATATCATATCATATCATATCATATCATATCATATCATATCATATCATATCATATCATATCATATCATATCATATCATATCATATCATATCATATCATATCATATCATATCATATCATATCATATCATATCATATCATATATATATATATATATATATATATATATATATATATATATATATATATATATATATATATATATATATATATATATATATATATATATATATATATATATATATATATATATAGCCTCCACCCTTTCTTCCATCTCAGTCATTTCTGATCACGTTGTGTCCTTCCAGGTTTTGTTCTGCGTCTGATATGTCTTTGTGCGCCCATGTTTCCGTTACACACATTAAGTCTGGGTTCTCCTCAAGTGCGACATATTAAGTCTGGGTTTTCCTCAAGTGCGACATATTAAGTCTGGGTTCTCCTCAAGTGCGACATATTAAGTCTGGGTTTTCCTCAAGTGCGACACACTGCATCTCGTCCAGCTTGTTTAGGAGACTTCTTGCATTTATTGATATTATTTTGAGTTTTTTTTATATTAATATGACCAGTGCTCCCTTCTCCTTTAGTGTTCCCGCCACCTTACCTCTGCTCGTTTGTGCTCTTTGTGTTTATGTACAGATTAGTGCTAGTGCTATCCTCTCTTGCCCCTACATTTACTTTGTTGGCTGCTCCTCCTGGAGGGTGCCATAATTGACTGACTGCCCCTCCTGGGGGTGTTGCTTCTGACTGGATGCCCCTCCTTGGGGGTCCTGGTGAGGTCTGGCTGACTTCTCGCTGGTAGTGTTTCGTTGCTGTCCTGCCTGTGGGGGGGGTGACCTTTTTGCCGTGTCCTTTCCATGTATTGGCTGGGTGTCTTGCCTCTTCGTGTCCCCGGACTCTACAATGTACCCCTGTTGGACAAGTAAGTTTGTCATCTTTCTCCCGCCTTTCCCTCAGTTCTTTTCTGAGTTGATAATGTTTCTCCCGCTCCCTGTTCGTCTGGCCGCACTGATGACACACGTGCTTCCAGTCCTCTTTTTCTCGCGGTTTCTTTGCACTTCCCTCTCATGCTGCTGTTACGGAGTGCTACAATCATTACTCTCTTCCTATCATCTGCTTTTGTTTCTGGGATTCTAGTTGCTAATATTACTTCCACTTCCGTCTGATCCACTTCCACTTCCGTCAGATCCACTTCCACTTCCGTCAGATCCAGCACATCATGAATCAAATGTTCCACTAGATCTTTGTCATTTTCCATCTACCTTCCTCATCTTTTTTCATCCAGATTTCTGATGACCACATTTGAGCTCTTTGACTCCTTTTCTCTAAGTTCATGTACCTTTTCACGTACAATTTTACATACTTTTTCTTTATGTGTTCCTCTCATTTCTGATATTTCATCGACTTTAATGGTAAGTTGGTCTACCTTTGATTCTAGTTCATCATGTTTATCTTTAAGCCCTTGCACCAGTTTTAACACTTCAATTGCTTTAGAATTGCATGCTTTTCAAAACCAATACAGTTGTTCTTCGTGATTATCGATACATTCATATTCCACCTCAGTGACTCCTTCACATTCAACATGAAACCATATCCCGCAGTTTTCGCATTGTCAGATGTTGCCACATTTCTTTTACATAACCCACACTTTACTTGTTTCTGTGACACACACACACGCACGCACGCACGCACGCACGCACGCACGCACGCACGCACGCACGCACGCACGCACGCACGCACGCACGCACGCACGCACGCACGCACGCACGCACGCACGCACGCACGCACGCACGCACGCACGCACGCACACACACACACACACACACACACACACACACACAGACACACGGTTGCTGTCTGTATCTGGTGGATGAATACAATACTGCCACCTGGTGCTTATTCTCTCCAAAGCACACGCATATGAAACAGATGGTTAAGAAAAAAATACTCATCTAAAGTTTTTCTGCACGGCTGAAGTAAAAACTTTATATTTGCAATGCTGTATAGAAACGCACATATCACGCTAAACATCGATAGTGCAGTTATTTTTATATTTATAATTAGCGTATACGAGTCCATCTAGTATTATAAAATATAGGCGATAATTAGTATTAAATCGGGAATTAATATATGTTGCGGAAAGATCTGTATACATAATTGTATTTATAATTGCATATATATTGTACTAATTACCAAAGCTAGCCGCATGGCGACGATACAGCTTAGTTTTGTAAGGTGCTGCTACTTTGACCTTGGACATGGATGAATAAACAGTAGCACGTGTATACAGATTGCTCCGTGTTCTAAAGCCCAGGTAAGTCGTAGCGACCCACGGTAGAACTCCGCAATCTGCAATAACAGCTAGTCCAAGAGAAACAAAATGATGCAAGTGTATGTCAGACGTTGTACCACAATGTGTACATCATGCCTACTGGGGGCAAAACGTCCCCTTAGAGTATGGGGGCGTTTCGCCCCCACGTGAATTGATCAATTTATAGTTGCGATTAGGTAGTAAAAAAAATTTTCTTTGATAAAAGCTACGTCTTTTAGTATCATTTCGTATTTTCGTGCCACACCGTAGAAAATACATCCATTTGAAGCACTTATTGTTTCCTAATACACTGGAATCCACCGCACACAAGTTTAACTTGTTGATTGTGAGTCAGCAAAGGGGAAGAATCGAAGGCGGAAATCACCTGCAGCGAGGGACACAGAACGGAACCAAGTACGCAGTGAAGAAGCAAAAGAGAAGACGCGTCACCACAAGCAACGTAAGTCACGGCAGGTTTGAGTCCGGTGTCAGTACAATGATTGCATGCACGCCAGGAGTGCGTTGTTTTATCTGCAATAACAGCTAGTCCAAGAGAAACAAAATGATGCAAGTCTGCTGCCTGTTTGGATAAAATGAACTGGATTCCGCACTCTTGTGTTTTCAACCAAAACTATTTGTGATGCTACCCACGCCACCATTGACAGTTTCTAAGAGTTCACCCGCAAACACTGCTGTACCATTTCCATTTAGATGGAGCCCATCTTAGATGTAGCCCATCCCTCATGAACATGTCAGCCTCCCAAACAAAGCAACCCCACAAATCCAACTTCCACCTCCCTACATAGCTGCTAAACTAGTGAGTTAAAGCGAGTTATGAACATGGTCATTCTAGAAGTGTTTTGTGTAGATACTTGTTAAAACATTAATTATTTTTTTAAGGATTGAAAAGTTGTGGCTGAAGATTTGCGATTGTGGGGTTTCCACATATATTCAATCACCAAATTAACAAAACCGGGCAACTACGGACACCATTTCTATGCACCAAGTTGTTACTTATGCAGTGTTTTATACTAAATCATTAGGTTTCCCCTTTACACACTGCATTTAAATATATGTATGCACTATTTTTATGCATTGCTAGAACTGACATGCTGTTGATTTAAGTTGGCACGGTAAAAAGATGCCAAAGTGAAGCTATAATACCTTTATCTACGTCTCCACATTAACTGTTATATGTACACACACAAAAATTATAAATACATAGGTCTAATGGTCCCATAGGTCCACTTGGCAGCAAGTTGCCAGCCCCAAATCTTTACCTTAACAGAGATTCGCAGAAGCCACGATTAGCCATCAACTAACCGGCGTCTTCCCGTTGCGGCTACTTTGTTCCCGTTACGGCTACTTCCCGTTGCGGCTACTTTCCATTACGGCTACTTTGTTCCCGTTACAGCTACTTCCCGTTGCGGCTACTTTGTTCCTGTTACGGCTAATTTTTGAAGGAGCAATCAGACTAGTCCCAAACTAGTCCCGTTACGGCTACTTTCGGAATTAGCCAATAATTAGCCAACTGAAGAGGGGGAGCATTAATTTATTTGTATGTGGTTAAAAGTATAAATGATTTTACCACATATATAAGCTGAGACATGTTCACCATGATTCATTCTATGTTTAGTAGCACTGAGAACACTGTATATGTATCTACGTAACATTATTGAAGATGAATGTGGTCGAATTTACAACAAGCAAATATGGGAAGCCTTCTGCCATGTACAGAGGTTACAGGTTCCGGTGTATGCATACTGGGCCAAATGTCAACAAGTACTGGGTGTGTACCAGATATGATATTAAATGCAAGCCAACACTGACAACCAATGAGGCTGGTGTCTTGACGGAGTGGAAGCGTGAGCATGACCACCCTCCTTGTGTGGCCGAGTGTGAGGTAACGAAGATCATCTCCACCATGCGGAAACGTGCTCGTGAGAAGCCCCTCATCCCAGTGCAGCAAATCTACAATGCAGAGGCTGCCAAACTGACATCGAGTGGTTTGGGTTTGTAACAAACATTCCACGCTCCTACTCCGTGAAACATGGATTGTACAACCAAAGGCATACGCAGTTGCGTAATCTGCCCACTCGACGAGGAGATATCTGGCTTAAAGGCGACTGCACCGCTAGATGGCAAGGATTTTCTTGCCTTTGACAATCGCAACATTATTGGGTTTGCCACAGAGAACAATCTGCGTCTACTGTGTGAGTCGACTAACGTGCAAGGTGACGGCACCTTCAAAACTGTGCCCAAGTTGTTTCACCAACTCTACACTCTCCATGTCAGCGTTGGATCTGGAAGTACTACGGAGACAGCGCCTGTGGTGTATGCTCATAACGACATTAATAGAGATTTGTTTCTGAACATACATTCCAAATATGAGGATCTCGGTCTAGTGTTTAATCCATCTAAGCTGATATTAGACGATGAAGCAGCACCCATAGGTGTCGCCAACGAGTTGTATCCAATTTGTCAGATATGTGGATGCAACTTCCATTTTAGCCAGTGCAATATGTTAACTGTACATCTTATATATATTTCTTCTTTCTTGCCCCTCCCTGGAAAAATTCCTGCGGACGCCCCTGGCGAGTATTCAAAGATTCCAGTGACCACAGGGTATGTGGAATGTTCACGCAGAAGACGAGAAACGTATGAACAATCAGGTGGAGGGGCGTAACTTGAAGTTCACAAAACTTGTAGGGAAACATCATCCCAACATCTTCAAGTTTGAGCAGGCAGCAACAGGGATGAAGATTGCACAACATGATGCGACTATGCCACCACCACAGAAGAAGTGGAAGTACCTGTTTGTGAACCAGCATCTGGCTCAGTTCAAACAGGAGTATGTGATAGGGGAAAGATCTGTACTGAGATTTTTGCTTGCAGCTGGACACTTACTTAAATTACAGTGGCGTGTTATTTATGATTGACGACATGCAGTTACTTGCTGATGTTAGAATGACATTCAGTTGTGATACATGACTTTCGTGACTTCCGTTCAATGCATAATGTTGGACATAATGCGTAGAATATCTAATGCTGAGTACTCTGTACAATCAATGTATTTATGCCTTAATAAAACTGTAATGCATACACATCATGTATATTTTTTATAATAATTGATTCTCCCTTTGCTCAAGAATAGAATCAAGGAAGTAGCTATAACGGAACTAGTTTCAATGCTTAATTAGTTGCTCCCACAAAAGGAACCATAACGGGAAAAAAAGTAGCCATAACGGGAAGTAGCCGTAACGGGCCTAACTCCCTTCACTCAACTTATCACCCAACCAGTGGACATTTCCAATTCACAGATGCCTGAAGGACCACTACACCCACGTTGGTACAGTGCATATGTGCTCCATCTAATTCACACATGCCTGAACGTGATCTCTCTCAGGCTAGTGGCTGGAATAGTGACTGCAGGCCTTCTGGAAACACCTGGATAACATGGCTGTTCAGTTACGTATATTAATTGTTAAATGAACACTTAATTGAGAGTTAATTGGGAATTTGTCAATTAAATTAAATTAAATTAACCCCTTTTGGTACAGTTAATTAAATTCAATGAAATTAGCCTTTCTGGAAAAGTGAATTAATTAAATAAAATTAACTTAACTGAGTTTATTCAATTAACAATTGAAATTAACCCATGCCTGCTTACCATATATTATTATTAATCAGCGTCTGCTGGTGCGTGTCTCGTTCTTGGCCACGTGATAATAATTGCCCTTTTAAGGAAGATGTATTGCAAGCCGATCTTGAATACAATGGAGCCATCTGGGGCAGATCTAGGCTGGTTGGCAGGGAGGTCTCAGTCAGTCGTAGTAATATGTCATTCTACTTACGAACGGGGGGGGGGAGACACATTTGTTATTCTACTTACATACGGGTTAATATTAGCCGGCTGCTAATACTTCAGTCTTTACATTGACACTATAGTTACGATGTAGGCCTATATAGGGGAGAGCGGGACTAGTCCGCCCCCATGACACTCTAATAGATCTGTATTTGTAGTACTAGAGGATCAGTTTCGGCCTTAAATTGAATGAAAATATCTTGCAAAACATTTGTGCTATCAACATATGCCAAAACTGACTTGCCTGACGTCGGGGCAAGTTCGCCCAGGGGCCGGGGCTAGTTCGCCCCACACGTACTTTAAGCAGTAAATACACAAGAACAGTGCAGTTTTGTCAGATTTGTATGTCAAAAAACGTCATGTTTTTGACACACATTTGTTAGAAACTTAAAATCCTCACAAATTATGTTTTATCTATGAAATAAACCAGGCAAACAATAAACAAGGTTTGGCACTGCATCGGCTAGAAAAAAGTGAAATAAAAATCTGGTTTTGTAACTTTTTTGACTAGAAAATAACACTAAACTGGACTATTGGAAGCTTATATATGTTCACAAGTGATCCTGAACATTTGACATCAGAATAGAATATCCTAGAGACGAACTTGCCCCGTGGCACATAAGCGGACGTGCCCCAACACAGAGACATATTTGGTAGGCGGCAACTAAATATCACTGACACTGGATAGAGCAACAACGCAAGATCCAAACAATAGTTCCGATATAAGAACACTCTGAATGTCTAACCATGCAATGCCACTTATAAGTACTGAAATTTGATCCAAAAAAAAACTTTCAGTCAGCCATGGTAACTAAAATTACTTAGTAACGTCTTGCACAATAAAATTACATAAAAATTGTACTTGATAGCAATCATAATAAAAAAATGTCAGTTAGCTGACCGTTGCGGTCAACCCCTCAAATTAAGTCGTGGTGAAATCGTGACTAAACTCCTGCGTTAGCCCAAGTTTGGAGTAAACCACTTGAGACTTACATTACATTCACTATGTGGCGCCACTTGTGGGCAGTCCTGTGCGCCGCTGCAGAACTATCCGACAGGTGGCCTGTACATCACTATTTTTGCTGCGACTATATCCCGAATCTTACACATCCAGTGTTCTATGATTCACATACAGGTGCGCTAATTGTGCATTTGAGAGTATGCAAAAGTTACATTATACAATCATTTAACGTGATTTTTATACACTATTTAGACAGACAAACGTTCTCTGCATTTTCATGCTTGTTACTATATTATCGTCCACCACGTCCACGAATTGTTTTGACATGTCACATGCCAATTAATAGGTATGTGACAAAAAAATTCAACCTACATGGATAGACATCAATTGAGTATCATTGTACAGAGCCTGAAAAAAACTTTAAAATGCCTTTGAGATATTTGTTCTAGGTTGAATATTAGACAAGTTATGACATTTTAAAGATTAGGTGCACCACCCGTTTTTCGGCCTTGTTTTACTAGAAAATCAAAAGAAAAGTTGTGACCTTTTGGGCCAATTATGGTTCACTTTGAGAATACAAAGTGTCACAACTTTTTTAATACTGAAGAGATTCTAATGAAACTTTAGGGGAGATAGCCCCTTTAAAACACAAACTGTTGATGCAGTCTTCACTTAATTCATGATTTAACTAAATCATCAATTAATGATCTTAATTACTTTGATTGATAAACAATACGCATTCATTGATAAATGAAAATATCAGAATGCAACATTTCCCCCCAATTTTTATTATAGTATTTTTTTATTGCATCTATACCAAGAAATAACAAATGTGATCATAGCACACTGTTTCTTTAGCTTTTTTCTATCTTTTTGGTAATAACTTGATGTTATTGTTAATTAATAATTACCTAAATTAGTGAATATCAACCGTTTCAGGGCAGACCTGAATTCAATAAACCTCTGAAGTAAAAATCATGCAAAGTAAAGACATGTAAGGTTCTGCATATCAAAATATTATAATTAGGTCACCCTTAATTAACTGTCTGCCGTAATCGATCGACTCACTAGCCCATATGTGACGACACAGACGTTTTTTTTATAGTTTTGATTGATTTTTTATGGGTCTTTCATGTATTTTGTCAAAACTTTACTCGATAACTACTCAGCCTAAAAACCTTGGGTAGGGTTACTGTTAATATCATTTTTAGCAGAATCAACAATCTACAAAATTAACTTAAATTCATAAAATAGAAGGTGCTAAATAATACAGCAATAAAAGCACATGGTCCCTTGTGTTTGTAAACAACAGCATCAGCCAATCACATTGCAAGAATAGGGTCACGTGACCTAAATGCCAGGAATAGCTTTATTTTTAGCATGAATAGTATCCTTCAAAATCTTCAATCATCGGCGTTACTAAGGCATTATTTTCATGAAATTCATTGGGAAACTATTAAATACACCAAAAAGAATTATTTTAGTATGATCATGGTGGGCCACGGTCATTTAAATGATGACAAACAGAGGGGATTGTCGCTGTGAAATTCAACCCGATCAACCATTTGTCGGTTTGACATGAAATTTTGCTAACTCTAGAAAACATTGTGCTAATAGTTTAATTTGCCTCAGATTTGGCACACACATAGACAAGTATATGAAAATACAAATTATAAAGGTTTGAAAGAAAAATTTAGCTACCTTCAGGTAAATGGTCAAAGACTTTGACAGTCAAAAACTTTAACGTAAACATTTGTTGACTTATACAAATCGGATTGGAAAATTTAGAAAACGACGCGTCAGCGGAACATGTTAACTACATCATCACAATGAGCGTACCTACAATTAATATACAGTTAATAGATAAACTTGTTAGTGTAACTTAAAGATTGTCTTATTGTCGTTTTACAAAGACTGTACAATTATTTCAGGAAGATGGCGTGTCGTGAAAACTCCATAGGCATAGCCTAGGCATAGACCATACTACAGCATATTCAAAGGCAAAGCGGGAAAGGCAAGCAGTTTTATGTATCTGGAAAATTGCATGGTGCACGTCATATGTCATTGCTGAAATTAGTCTTACAAATATTGCTCTTTAATTAGTTAATTAAATTAGCCACTTCTAGTAAATTATTTGATTAACGTTATTGTGAGGGGTGTGGCAGGGGTCTCATTGACATTGACTCTCAACATCGCATTTCCCACCTGTTTTCGGATCCAGCATCCCACCAGTTTTCGAGGCCAATATCCAACTTGTTTTTGGGGCCAACCTCCCACTTCCTGCCACACCCTCTCACAGGTGATGGACCCATAACATCAGACATTTAGAATTTTAGCACAGTCTAACAATGATAAGGTATATTAACATTTTGCATTTACAGAAATGTGAAGTAACAGGTACTTGCATTTAAATACTTTCAAATGTATTTGAGTCCACGACCCAACGACCCCATGTCTGGTAGTAAAAACAGCAGCAGCAAACTGAACAAACAACTTTTTATAGTCTTTTTGGCAAAGTGAACTGATGAATGCCACTGTTTTTCTTCATCTTTTATACACAAGTGGTATTTGCAGTAGTGAGATTTGACATTCTGTCAACACTTATGTGGCGTGGTAGCTTGGCGATAGTGTTGGGATGTTCAGTTGAGAAGATCAAATCCACCTCTTGCCGTTTCAAATTTTGTGCACTCCATCCGGTCTGCGTTTTTTGGAAGAACCGCTAATAGCCTTCTACCTGGTGTATAATAAGCCTGGGGAATTAAAAGATCCTGACATGGGATAAATGTGTAACCTACCATGGACTCACAAAGGAAAAAACACTCATTTTAGCCCTAGACAGGTCTGTTTGGAGTTTGACGTCATATGTCGATATTATTGCTAAAACCCAATTAAAATACAGATTTTGGTAAATTTGTATACATTCTCCAACATAATATGTATTGTGGCATGTATTATTATTGTAGTCAATCATGCATAAAGCCATGCTGAAGATTTATGTAGATAACATTAACATAAGTCTCTCATAATACCCAGGCTTTGATTTTCCTGGGAGTCCAAAACTCCTTGTTTCACCTTCTGGACTCCTTATACAGCCATTCGTAGGTATTTTGTAGAAGTAGCATGGACTCCAAAATTTGTCTGTCGACTCCCAAATATAAGTAGCGTGGGCATCCAGTTGACTATCCCACTAATTTCCCATGAAAATATAATTTGTTAAAATACCACCAGTGTTTCATGTGTAATATTACATAATATCATTTGAATTGAATGAATAAATGAATGAACAAACAGATTTATTCAACAAAACACATTTGCATAATTCATACAGTGCATAACACTAATTGAATTTGTTGAAAAAGGGTAAAAAGAAGTGTAATACTTATAATGTTTACCCTTTTAGTTATTTAACATATCTATAATAAAATACTTGATTGAACGTATAACTACTGTATTCATTAGAGTGCCACTATTGTCAAGATTTAAAGTGCAACAACACAATTTACATGTATATTCACAGCAGGACAAAAGAAAATATTGGAACATTAATTAAAAACCTTAATAACAAACTAAAATAACAATCTACAATATTTCTAACATTTTTACATTCTACTGATCATTAATTTAGTTTACACTACGATGACAAACACAATAACTGAAGTTACTAATTTTCTTTAAAAAAAATGGTTAAGAACTTAGCACATAACTATTCAATACTTTGTCTGTATAATACTTCTTGAACTGATGAACGCTTCTACAACTAATCAATGAACTATCGAGGGCATCACACAGTTTTACTCCTTTAACAGATATGCACATGCTTTTCAAACGGGTACGTGCATATTTTTGTATAAAATTACATTCCTGTCGGGATGAATAAACTGATTCATATATGCTGAAAAACTGCTGTACATTCAGTGGTAATAAGTTGTGAAATACATAATAATTGCAGTTTTTAATTCCACTATATCTGGCACTTTAAGAAAGTGCAGATTATAAAATAGCATAGTTGTATGGTCCAGTCTCTTGGCACCACAAAGTAACCTTATAACCCTTTTCTGTAATATAACTAAACATTGAACATTTGTTGCATATGTGTTGCCCCATACTTCAGCACAATACATAATATACGGCAAGAAAAGAGAGTAGTACAAAATATGCATACCACGTCTGTCAATCAGGAAGTTGGCTCTGTATATAATAGCACAGCTCTTTGAAAGTTTTGATTTTACTAAACAAATATGATTTTTCCATTTTAATTTATCATCAATCATAACACCCAAAAATTTAGTGACATTTACTCTATTTATTGTTTCTTTATTTATCTTAACAGAAATATCAACAGTCAATTTGCGATTCCCAAAAAACATGTAATTAGTTGTCGTTACATTAAGAGACAATCGATTTACAGAAAACCACACCTGGAGTTGATCCAATCCAGCATTTATCATTTGAACAAGTTCATTTAAGTCACTATGACAACATAATAAATTTGTATCATCAGCGAATAGAATAAATTTAAACACTTTTGATACTTTACAAATGTCATTGATGTACATAATAAACAACTTTGGACCTAAAATATAGCCCTGCCGAACACCACAAGATACATTTAGTATTTCTGAGTCACAATTATTAAAAACGTTTATATTCTAACTAACTCAGTTTCCATTTATGTGCAACACCACGCACACCATAGAAATGTAATTTTTTTAGCCAGTATATCATGATCAACAGTGTCAAAAGCTTTCTTAAGGTCAACAAATACTCCAATAGCATACTTGTTATTATCTAGTGAACTTGTAATTTCTTCTACTAACGAGTAGTTGACATATTAGACTTAAAACCATACCATTCACTTCAATGTGTTTGCAGGACCCCCTGGGTGCAACCAAACTGTGACTGGGCTATGCAAGCATGAGGCTGTGTCATTCCCGACCATGTAGGAAGCAACAATGTATACAGATGAGTCATGGTGCTATTATAGGCATACTGATGGTGACGGCCTTCTACGGCTACACCTACAATGTCTACGAGTATCTGATGACGACTCCGTTCTCGTACTTCCAATACCCACTCGAGATAGACATGCCAGCAGTCGTAGACCAGGTTCTAAGCAGTAGCAAGCCGAAAGTTGCACCGATAAACACACTGTATTACCCGTACGTATTGAATGCCGAGACACAATGCAAGTCGGACGGTGCTGATGAGGATGTCTATGTTTTGTTCATCATCAAGTCGACGATCGATCACTTTCAACGCAGAGAGATGATCCGCAAGACGTGGGCGATGGAGAACATTGTTCCGGGGTATGTCACAAAGCGGGTGTTCTTGCTCGGAGTGTCTCGGAACCGTGCCGATAAAACACTACAGCACCGTGTTGGAATTGAGTCACAGCAACATGAAGATATTGTCCAACAGTATTTCGTTGACAGTTACTACAATAACACAGTGAAGCTGCAGATGGGGTTCAAATGGGCGATATCGTTTTGTCACAGTGCCAAGTTCCTCGCATTTCTTGATGATGATTATTACGTCTCGCCCCATAACCTCGTCAAGTTGTTAGACAAAGTTCCTGTTTCTCAGATGCGGGACACTATAATTGGTTACATATGGAAGTCGTCGATGCCTTTCCGAATAAAAAGTAACAAGTGGTACGTATCACTGGCAGAGTATCCCTATCGCTACTGGCCACCCTACCCCACAGCGGGTTCGTTCTTTCTGCCCATGGACACAGCTGAGCGGCTTTACATAGCGATGCAATACACGAAGATGTTGCGCTTTGACGATGTCTTTGTTGGCATTGCTGCATACAAACTCAAACTGAACCTTGTCGATGATCACAAACACATCGCATTTCAGACAGTTCCTTATACCAGGGAAGGGTACAGGAATATGATAGCTGTACATGGTTTTGATGATGTTGAGAAACTGTACAAAGTGTGGCATGACCAGGAGGCAGACAGACGAGAACGGAACAGTTACAGGCTATGACACGATGGCTTCAAATCACAGTGCAAAACCAGTGTTTAGTAGTAAATAAAGTAATTTGTGATGGAAAATTATTTTGTGCTTAGTGCAAAGGAAAATGCATGCAATGATTTGCCTTTATTTGAGCGAGTTTGTTGATTTCTGATTACTTATATGCAGAGATTTCAGAAACATGCAAATACAAGAAAGACAGGAGTCTTACATTTATACAGGCAAGTATTTATTAACATACATTCCAGTGTAAAATGTAATTCTTGTAGTAGTAATTGAAAATTACAAAAAACCATTGAAGTATATGTGTTGATATACTGATATGTATTGATAGTATGGATGAATAGTTTGCACCATATTTTGGGAGATAGTTTGCACCATACATGAAGAGTCTCCCAGTCTGTTTAACTGGACAAACAAAATTACAGAAAGAAAGTTATAATTAGTTCACATGTTTTCCTGTGAATTCTGGTACTTGTACAACTGCTATAAAACAAACTGTGAGGTTGTCAACAATGATAGTATCATCAGGTTGTCAACAATGATAGTATCATCAGTGCACGACAGACAGGTCCAGTGTTCAACTGTGGCAATGATATTAGCACTGGTACAAGATATATGGTTCATTTTGGTTTAGGTGTTTGTTTAGATGTTTATTTCAGACACTTAATGGAAGAACATGTTTTGTGTTGTTTGGTGATTTTATTCATTATATGGCTGAGCTTATATTAAAAATATAATATTCTCAATGTGATTGGATTTTTTTAGAAAGTTACTGACATGTTGTGATATCATTACATGCTTTTGATAATAATTATATTGATGATCGCCAATAAAGGAACATTTGAAATAAGTCTTTTGATTAAAATATTCCCACTTGACTGCTACAATTATATTGATATAATTTACACGAGCTATTGTTAAGTTTTTATTTTTACACATCTATGAAATACCAACTTCGTTGTATAGTTCTTGAAGTGCATCTTTAATTTATTCATAGAACATAATAATATACCGGCATAAAAGGCTAAATATTGATGATTGAATGCGTACATTAAAAGATTTGACAAATTTGTAGCAAACATAATTTGCACTACAGCAGGGTGACAAGTTGTGTAGATTACATGCAACAGTAATGCCTTTCAGACTTTGTCTTTTAAAATTACACCAGACTTCAGGTGTATGTTATAAAGTTGTTTTTATGGTGCTTGTATTATTGATAGTTATATGGTGAATATTTGTCTTTTTGTGAGGTTTGTTGTCAATAACCATACAGATTTATGAACATGTCGGGTACAAACAACACATTATAGCGGAGAATGTATTTTTCTCAGACCTTAGAAATCCTTAAAACCTAAGAACTATCTAGTGGTTTATGCATGCCACATACATAAATAGAACACCCGTTAGTAAAACAAGAATGCTGAGCTCTTATCCATTGACACATGATACAGTGATGCCTGCATGGACCAGTGACATTCATGCTGCTGCGTGGCAAGAACCCACTGGAGGCCCAGTGTTTATACTGTACAGCACCCAGTCTTCATCATATATCTATAGATATACAGTACTAATAAGATATTATTAATATATATCTATGATATATCATACCAGCATCTACTAAATAACTTCAATTACTCAGTGTAGTAGATGTACAATGGGTTAAAATACATGTCTGACTAATGTGACTAATGTGTTAAATAACTATAATATGTAGGCTGCGGGTGGTAAGCTTATGCCTAAATTAAGAATATACCACTGTAAGACAAGAATATACCACTGTAAGGCAAGTAAGATAAAATTGCATTTATTACAACTTACTAACTAAACTGATAAACTAAACTTACTACTAAAATGATACAAACCAAGTTTCTCAGTCATTGCACAATTTACACTCCTGATCTAACTTCAGTACCACATCAAGGAGTGAGCCTGTACAAATGCAAACAGAACAAGTCAGCTATTTGCATGTCAGCATCCAGTGTAAGATAAGATAATACATAAACATCTATTAAGTACCATAGTTCCAACACATTGGTGCTGTTCACAATGTTGTCTGTAAAATGCCTGTTATCTTATTCAGTACTAAAATATAATAATACTAATGTTTATCCATAAATTCCATAGCATACCTGTAGGTATTAATGTAAAACTAGTACTGGGCACGAAACACAGTCACTTTTCCCATAGATGACCAGTATAACGTTGTTGTGCCTACATTGAACATTTATCCTACAATTTTTTTATTTCACAGCACATGGCAGACCCACTAAGACACCTGGTGTGTGAAATTCGTGAAAATGACGTACCTCCTTTGTGCACAAATTGCTTCAACGCATGACACCCCTGCATTTCTGCAACAAAATTCCCCGGTTTCCAAACTATGAGTACATCCTGCCTAATGGCCACTGTGTCCTTATGCAACAGGTATACCAACTGACAAATGGCATCATTTCAAAGCTCGGATGCTACTGTGCACAAAAACATCACTTGCACTCACTCATTCACACAATTTCAGCTGTCACTAATACACCCAAACTGCACAATTAATTTTTTCATAGGGACTATATAATGGCGGATGCATTCTGACTGTGGTCCGTGCCCTAATTAATTTCTGACATCTTACAAACCGTCACAAAAATTATGCCAAATCGAAGAAAAACATTTATCTCGATTAATCACAGAAGGAAATCCACATCGCAACATTACACAGTAATTGATATGTCACCGAGACATGCCCCCATATGTGAGGGGAAGAATTTCAAGTGGGCTGAATTGCATATATGTATACACTTTAGTTTTAAAGCTCACACTGCTTGCTGTGCTGGAGATATAGAAAAAATCTTACAAGTGTTTCACAAAATGTGGGGTATTTTCATCAATGCAACACTAAAATTTTCAACTCATTTTTAATTAAAATATGAATTTTTTTTTTTTTAATATGCACTGTTTTTGGGCAAAAAGCTAGCATTTCAGTGTATTTCACAACAGTGATAGGTCATACTGTGCGTTCAAAGTACAATGAATTATGGTATGTGGTATGGTATTCTGACATAGATGACCCAATTTCAAGTCACTGAAGTTGCCCAGTAGCTGTCAAAGACACACAGCAAAATGTATGGGACATCTGAGGATCTCCTGTTGCAACTACAGTGATGATAAGGAGGTTGTAAATTCCACTCAGAATCTACATGGGGGTATTTTCTCAGCCAACAGCTGTGCTTTACAGGTGGTCTACCCCACTAAAATTCTGACCATTGCTACAATGTCAGTTGGACAGATTTCTCATAGATCCACCAGATGTGATCAGTTTGTAACCCTGATATAGATATCAATATGGAGAAGAAAAGCTAAGATGCAGGAAAGTTCAGAATAGCAAAGCATGTGAGGAGATGTGGTATTCAGAAGATGTGGGGCTACGCATCAATAAAGCTTGCCATGCCTTCAGAACCCTACGCCCTGTATGGCTCTCTTCTCAACTATCCATAAACACCAAGATCTGCAATTTCAACACCAACGTTAAACCAGTTCTTCTCTATGGCTGTGAAACGTGGAAAACTACTCAGTCTCTCAACAACAAACTCCAAGTCTTCATCAACAGTCGCCTCCGATACATCCTTAAGGTATGGTGGCCTAACAAAATATTGAATAGAGCTCTGGAAGAAAACCAAACAGGAAGAAATAAGCACTACAATCGAGAGGAGAAAATGGAGCTGGATTGGCCACACACTCAGAAAAGATCCAACAAATACAACCAAACAAGCACTGGACTATAACCCACACGGAAAGAGAAGACTAGGAAGGCCAAAAATCAACTGGAGACGCTCCACACTACAAAATCTTGATAAAGTGGGGGTCACCTGGCAAGAGGCCAAAGCTCTAGCCCAGAAGAGAGTGAGGTGGAGAAACATGGCTGATGCCCTATGCTCCTGAAGGGGACAAGAGGATTAAGTAAGTAAGTATTAAGGAGTATTATTTACTAAATGTATACTTGCCCTACGAATCTGAGGTAAACCAGGACAGGTTTAATGATTATATGGCTAAAATTGCGATATATGTTGATACTATTAATAGCACATGTGTAACAATTATTGGTGACTTTAATGCTGATATTTCTAAGAAATCAGTGTTTGGGAATATATTTTTCGATTTCTGAAATGAATATTCCTTGTCTATATATGATAAGGATAATCTTCCAATAGACACAGACATGTATGTTAGCTCTGCTTGGGGAACAACCTCATGGCTAGATCATATTATATGCACCTCTAATGCTAATGACTGCATAACTGACATATCTGTGCTTTATGGTTGTATTAATTCGGACCATCCGGTGTCATTCAGCATCAACAGTGATATAGCCCCAGAATGTGTTAATGGTAGCATAAACAATGACGAAATTAAACAAGTCATACACTGGGATACATTACATCCATCCGATATTGACGTATATAGAGAATGCACAAAAACAGAACTTAGTAAAGTGCACGTTCCACCCGGTGTGACGTGCAGTGACCCCAATTGTCACAATTGTAGCCATCATGACGATATCGATTATTTTTTATGATGCCATTATGGGTACATTGAAGATGTCTAGCCAATCACTGATGTCTAACTGTAAACACCCTGTAGTTCCAGGCTGGAATGACAAAGTGAAGGGGCTTCACAGTGCAGCTCTGGATGCCTGTTTAATATGGAGAGCGATTGGTAAACCAATACAACCAAACCAAAACCAAGACAAGGGGGTGTTTAATATGGAGAGCGATTGGTAAACCAATACAACCAAACCAAAACCAAGACAAGGGGATGTTTAATATGGAGAGCGATTGGTAAACCAATACAACCAAACCAAAACCAAGACAAGGGGATGTTTAATATGGAGAGCGATTGGTAAACCAATGCAACCAAACCAAAACCAAGACAAGGGGGTGTTTAATATGGAGAGCGATTGGTAAACCAATACAACCAAACCAAAACCAAGACAAGGGGGTGTTTTTAATGCCATGAAATTGTCCAGAACCAAATTTAAACATGCTATCCGAAAATGTAAGAAAGACAAAGAAACTATTATTGCTGATATTATTGCTGAAAAGATGTGTCAAAAAGATCCCTGTAAATTCTGGAAAGATGTTAAGCATCGTGTAAACAACAAAACTAAAATTCCTACTTACTCAGAATTCTTCCCTGTGGGTAATGGTGTTAAACAAGGAGGGAAATTATCCCCATTACTGTTTAACGTTTATATGGATGACTTGAGTGTGCAACTGCACACAAAACCTATTGATTGTAGTCTTGGGAAAACGGTGGTCAATCACCTGATTTATGCAGATGATTTACTTCTGTTCGCCCCTTCTGGTAAGGGACTGCAAACGTTACTTGATTGCTGTTACATATACAGTTGTGAATACGATGTTCAAGTTAACGCCTCCAAATCTCTGATAATGTACTTTGATTCTAGAAATGCAAATCTTGCTAGAGAAATGACATTAGGAAGAACAAAGTTAAACTTTACCATTTCATGTAAATATCTTGGACATGTTATTTGTAACGATTTATCTGATAAGGCTGACATTCAAGCCAAAGTTAGTCTCATTTATGCTGCGTAAAAAATTTCACTATTGCTCTTCTGTTGTAAAGAACAAGTTATTCACAGCCTACTTCAGTAATGTTTATATGTGCGCCTTATAGGTGAATTATAGAAAAGCAGTTTTCCAGCATTTTGAAGTGGCATATAACAACTCATACAGAATTTTAAATAGGCTGCCTGTGAGATGCAGCGCCAGCCACAGGGTTGCTGCGGCCAATGTCAACTCTTGTAAATGCGTCACCAGAAACGCTATTTATAGTTTAATGACTAGGATTGACGTCATTGAATCCAATTATTCAGGCTATTACAATGTGCAACACCTATTGTACATCTAAATTGAGAATTCACTGGATTGCATCCTTGTATAATCTTTAAATATACTGTTTTTTTATATATTTATTTTATATTTTATATAAACAAACTGCTGATTGTCTGAAACAATAAACTTATTATATATATATATATATATATATATATATATATATATATGTGTTTTATATACATATATGTTTTATATACACATACATTTCTCTACATGTATTTTATGTACATCTATGAACTTTTGTCTGAATTAAAACATTATTATTATTAATCTATGTACAAGAACTGTCTTCCATTTCCCCGCATTAGCACTGGCACAACGAAATTTCACACATGACACCATACTGAGCTAGCTAGCCTATACAATCTCTTTCAAAACACCCAGTCGTTAACATGCAACTGCCATTACTTGACAAGACAGTGTTAGACTTGATTTTCCACCTATATTTTGTCCAAAAAAATGTCATCCATCCTTATTTTACCATTTCAGTGTATTTCACAACAGTGATAGGTCATACTGTGCGTTCAAAGTACAATGAATTATGGTATGTGGTATGGTATTCTGACATAGATGACCCAATTTCAAGTCACTGAAGTTGCCCAGTAGCTGTCAAAGACACACAGCAAAATGTATGGGACATCTGAGGATTTACCAACAAGCCAGTCTAAATTTCATATTGGGCACAGACCACAGTCACTTTTCCCATAGACGACCATTATAATGTTCTTGTGCCTACATTGAAAATTTATCCTACAATTTTTTTTTATTTCACAGCACATGACAGACCCACCAAGACACCTGGTGTGTGAAATTCGTGAAAATGACATACCTCCTTTTAACACAAATTGCATCAATGCATGACACCCCGCATATATGCAATTAAATTCCCTGGTTTCCAAAATCTGAATACATCCTGCCTAATGACCACTGTGTTCTGACAAATGGCATCATCTCAAAGCTCAGATGCTACTATGCACAAAAAACATCACTTGCACTCACTCATTCACACAATTTCAGCTCTCACTAATACACCCAAACTGCACAATAAATTTTTTCCTAAGGACTCTTTCACAGCACATGACAGAACCACTTAGTGTGTGAAATTCGTGAAAATTACATACTGTGGTCCGTATAAACCCCTAATAGCATAAACTCAACAGTCAACAATGTTGTCTATTTCACATGGGAGAGGGAGATCGAGGGGGAGGGGGTACATGGGGAAAGGGGAGGGGGGAGGGGGGAGAGGGGTAGGGATAGGGAGAGAGCTGTAATGGCACTGTTGTTTACAAACAAATTGGACACTGCTCAAGCCACAGGTCTCTAGGGTGTGTTCTAGGGAATAGTCAAGATCAACCCTCTCACAGACACCTCTTTAGTCTTAGAACAATTAATCAATATATATGTATGTATGTATGTATGTATGTATGTATGTATGTATGTATGTATGTATGTATGTATGTATGTATGTATGTATGTATATATATATATATATATATATATATATATGTATATATGTATAATATATATATATATATATATATATATATATATATATATATATATATATATATATATATATATATATATATATATATGTATATATATATATATATATATATATATATATATATATATATATATATATATAACTTCAAAGGGAGAGAGGGCACCAACCTGATCCTAGCTACAGTTACCTAATACCTTTATACATGCACAATTTATCCATGCACTAATGCATGTTCCTGCTTACAGTCACTAAACTATTTTTGTACAATTGAGGATTTTTACCTTTGCAAAAAAGTTAGATCCTGTCTTCTGTAAATCCAGTGTGAACAACCCAACTGCCAACACCTATAACACAACTGCTGTGACCACCCTCACCCAAATGATTAATCAGTCTGGTGGCCATGTCTCATTAAGAACAAATGACAAATCTTCAAGTTAATTGGTTCCTGATGTCATCGTCACTGGCTACTAGCCAGATAAGTTTATACTTCTACTCTAGTAGCCACCTCATATTCATTGCTTTTGTTTGCCTTACATTGCACATGATAATGGTGAGAAGGAAATCAATTTACTATGTTACATGCTATGTTCACACTATAAACAGAACTACCCTATGAGTCATGCCAGTGGATGCAACTGTTTCTGCCGGCCAGTGGTCCACGCCCGCTTGACTGCAGTGAGCTGGCTTATTGCTCTCGTTTATGGGGGGGGGGGGGCGATTAATGATGTAACTGTATGATGCTGTATACACAATATTATAGTCTGGCTCCTTGTCAGTGCAGAATATCCCGCTAGGTGGCGATACATATTTCGAGCTATCATCGTATTCGTGAACCTGGTTATTTTGACAACTCACAGCGTGTCGCTACATGTCTCGTCATGGAACAGGCAGCCGCATTCGTGTACCAAATAAGTCCCACATCAAGAGCATAAAATTAAGGCATCAAAGAATACTTTTGGTTAAGCCTGTTCACTATATTCACTGGATAGAACAAGAAAATTCTGCATTTTTAAAATGTTGCTTATCAAGTAGAAATATCTTCAACACAACTATAACTTAGGCAGGAGAAGTGGTTTGAGGTGGGAACAATTGAACAGTCTCTGTAGCAATATCGTAGAAGAATAATTTATGAGCGTGACCTCTCCCGAGTTCGAAGTTGACGCTTAGAAATTGATGTCGTCTACCTGCATGTATTATGAGTTGAGAACCACACAGCGAGTAGCAAGATCATGGACGGGTTAGGAAGGCTTTGACGATCTAACTGTATAGCTTTTTGGAGGCTCTGGTCAACATGAATTACAACAAGGCGTATTTGCTGCTCCCCTTCTACGCACTGTGCGTATACGCTGTCACGGACGGTAAGTCAAGTGTGATAAATGTTGTTGTTTCAATGTTTGTTATGGCAGTCTGTAGCTGTTCCGTGATGTATGAAGTAGATCAAGCCGCCATGACATTACCTCGGAGGCGGTTAACTTAAAGTAGTACTGTAACGATTTCTCCGAACTACCCATGACTGTCAATTTGTTTGTGAGATGACACAAATAATCATGTACACTAATGTCAATAATATGCATGTGAACATATTCATATCTTTTTCTATACAATCGAATTAATATTAAAATGTAATAAAACAAAACAGAATCAGAGAAGGGACATATCATGGGATAAACATATGTTTGTAAACTTTTGTGAAGTCTCGAAGCGGTAATATGTAAATTAAGCCAAAAAGCATTTAGAAATCTAGAGTGCTTAGAGGTCTGTGTATGAGTCCATTACTGGAATTAGTATTATACGATAGTAGACACAGATGATAATGTTTTGAGAGTGGAGCTACATTGTTTCCCAAATGTAAAGTAGTATGTCTAGAATCAGACAGGTACCTCCTGGTCATTGCGTATCTGTAATTTAACACAATTTAAAAATAATGTCCGACATGACGCCAGTGTCATTAATTGACTTGGTCACCCCATGGTCCGGACCACGGTTGTTCAGTTACACAATGTAATGTTTGGCAGTAGATAATTCTAGTCTTTTATGATGTTAATACTGATTTATGGTAATTGAATACTTGTGTATGTATGCCAGCTAATTCATAATTGTAACTGCCCAGTTGGTTTTGCTACACATGAAACAAATCAAGTGGGTTTATGCATTCCAAAGCCTGTCAAACATCAAGGGGGACCATGTGGCATATTGAAATGACTGCAAACCACAATATTTTTTTACTAAGTCACATTAATATTATTTAGATTGAACATTGTCAACATTTTTATTTGTAATCATGTAGAAAACAGCATTTCTGCGGTTTAAATATGTTGGTCTGTTTAGCTAATTTGTTATTTATATTGTCATTAGGATAATTATGTAGTCAAATGTGGCATACACACACACATATATATATATATATATATATATATATATATATATATATATATATATATATATGTGTGTATATATGTGTGTATATCTGAAGTATCCTTAATTTAGAACATTACATTGAATAGCTCATTTTGTTTCTGTAGTAATGCTCACATTGTCAGCTGTTGTATAGTAATACCTCATATTAAAAAAAAAGGTAACAACATTTTGAGAAATGGGAAGCTATAAATACTGAACAGCATTGGCAGTTACAACTTACAAGTAACTTACATTGGCAGTTGTAACTTACATTGGCAGTTACAACTTACAAGTAACTTACATTGGCAGTTACAACTTACAAGTAACTTACATTGGCAGTTACAACTTACAAGTAACTTACATTGGCAGTTACAACTTACAAGTAACTTACATTGGCAGTTACAACTTACAAGTAACTTACATTGGCAGTTACAACGTACAGGGAGTTAAAACTTGGAGGTGCCAAAAATAAGTCCCCGTTCATGCTTCAGTCACAATTAATACCAAGAAATAATTTTTGTTAAGGTGCTTAATCAATTAGATTTTTTTGCTAGTCTAATTTCAAACTAATTTTGCCAAAAACCAAACCTGCAACATGCTAGCTCATTTGTGCAACTTTTGTATGTAGTTTTTGTGAAATCACCAGACAAACTAGTTAATACTTGTTCAAGCATTAACTGAATGAAAATCTAAATGCTGAAAAATCACGATTTTCTTCCTTGGTGAAATTTCATAACTTTGTCGTGTGATTGGCGAGAGAGGATGGAGGTCATGCCCGTGGTCAGCATTGGCCCACACAGATTTTACCATTTTGGATATGCACTATTTTGGTCCTTGCTAGATCTAATAACTGAAGTCAATTCTTTCGATGATTTTAACAAAAGTGGGCATTTTTTATTAAATCAACTGCGGATGTTACATAAACTATTCACACACTACATATTTGTACACCAATGAACTGGATTTGCGATAGGCTAAACCAGTTGAGGATGCACTTTTAACCTTCTGACTTCTGGGCCTTCATAACAATGATGTAGACTTGTTCTCGTTTCTTGGAAAACATCAGAATCACATTATTAGACATCTGTCCCAGTGAGTAGACTCCAATATATCCTAGAACAGTTGAATAACCTGTGCCACAACATGCAAGAGCAGGTTTGTGACCTGACACTGACAGGGAAGCTAGGTCTGTTAATGCAAGAAACATGCTAGGATAACGCCTTGCTGCTGTCTGTTCTTAATAGCACCGTATTGATTTTGTGAGTGTTCATGTACGTATAGCATATACTCTGTACTGTTGTGGCTTACTGAAATAGCTTCAGTCAGTCCATGTATTGTTAATGTAGATCGTGGGTAATGTGGCCCCTGGTGACTTCATGGCCCACGCCTACACTCCCACTAGTGTCAGTGCAAATCAGTGTGAAACTCACTCAATCTTTATTATGGTTAAATCTCTCACAAGAAACATGCTTGTCAGACCTGTGTTATCTGTGGTTTCATGGGTCAGAAAACCCAGTTAATGTATCCTTGAAACAGCGGCTGTTTGCAAATATATTAGTTTATCTGTACGGGAGTGTTTTTGTAGATGTAGCAAATCTGATTGTTAGAACTTGTACGTCCTGCACGCTATTGTACAAGAATTCTAAACATATATCAAAAAGTTATGTTGATTTCACTATCTATCTGTCATCTTAACTTGCTTTTGTTGCATGTCATCATCTTTCTTGCACTTAGCAATGTGACAAGAATCGTATGACTACCTACATGTCTGTGACAGGCAAAGCCTAGATTGACTAGTTCTCAACCATGTAACTTGTAAACGTAAAAGTTAAGGGGTCACATAAAAGTTAAGGGGTCACATAAAAGTAAAAGGAATTGTGCATGATTTCTATTTGAATACAATATTGCAAAAGATATGACAATTGTCAAATCTTGATCAGCTTGATGGACTAACTATGAATACTTGTAATATACAATCCTCTTTATACGGCAGTAAATCAATATATTATGTAATAAAACATTATGAATTACTTGGCTTAAAGCCATTTCACTCCATGGCAGAGTATGGACTCTTTCCACTGGATTTCGCTTTCGACTTCGACACTAGTGACCACAAATCAATTAATCAATTCACTAATTAATGTAGCATACCTGTAGGCCGTAGGTCACAGAGCAGCTAGCTGACCATGTGTCAATATTTATGCAGACTGTTTGAGAGCAGCCATCACTTTACCTTAATTGCTGGCCACAATGTAGCCTGGCTATTGTCTAAAGGGTCCCTTTTTTTCATGCCCGCCTGTCTGGCTCTTGTCCTTTCGGTTATGATTGCTGAATGCAGTAAAACTTAGCTTTGCTAAGCTACCTGTTTGAAAGAAAGGTTCATTAATATAAAATATAAAAAAAACGTTGCTGGTGCATTTGAAAATGAAAAAATTAATAAATCGTTGCATTTTTTAGTATCCAAAATCTCTTTTGAACAGGATGGTTGAAACTGTTATGTTCCTAACCACTGGTAATAGTACCTCAACAGTTTGTAACATTGATACTTTCTGTTTGCATTGACCATTCTTACACACCGTTTAAATTTCTTATCACAGTTTATGCGATAAAAATCATTGATCGTTTTTTATTTTAATTAAGAGTAAAAAATATCACATATTTGAGGGTTGAAGAATTCAGGAGGGGCAGGATAGGAGGGAGACAGGGGCAGGATAGGAGGGATACAGGGGCAGGATAGGAGGGAGACAGGGGCAGGATAGGAGGGAGACAGGGGCAGGATAGGAGGGAGACAGGGGCAGGATAGGAGGGAGACAGGGGCAGGATAGGAGGGAGACAGGGGCAGGATAGGAGGGAGATGGGGGCAGGATAGGAGGGAGACGGCAGGATAGGAGGGAGACAGGGGCAGGATAGGAGGGATACAGGGGCAGGATAGGAGGGAGACAGGGGCAGGATAGGAGGGAGACAGGGGCAGGATAGGAGGGAGACAGGGGCAGGATAGGAGGGAGATGGGGGCAGGATAGGAGGGAGACGGCAGGATAGGAGGGAGACAGGGGCAGGATAGGAGGGAGACAGGGCAGGATAGGAGGGAGACAGGGGCAGGATAGGAGGGAGACGGCAGGATAGGAGGGAGACAGGGGCAGGATAGGAGGGAGACAGGGGCAGGATAGGAGGGAGACGGCAGGATAGGAGGGAGACAGGGCAGGATAGGAGGGAGACAGGGGCAGGATAGGAGGGAGACGGCAGGATAGGAGGGAGACAGGGGCAGGATAGGAGGGAGACAGGGGCAGGATAGGAGGGAGACGGGGGCAGGATAGGAGGGAGACAGGGGCAGGATAGGAGGTAGACAGGGGCAGGATAAAGCGCTTTTGAGTTTGAATTATATTTAAGTGTGTTTTCTGCAAAGTACTGTTTGATCAGTGTTATGTAAAAAAAAAATTTCATGTAATCATTCACAGTGGATTTGGCACATACAGAGCAGAAGTAGTTTATTGGCCACATTATTAGCTGTGTATGAATGCTCTAAAGAATGGCCGGAAAGATATGATAAGTGAACGGATGAAAATCAAATAATGACAAAAGATAAAAACGTGAACTTGAGTTGCACAAGCGACATCATGTAACCCACATAATGGAATGGATCAGATGCACAGCAATGCTTGCACTAACTCTGCCAAAAAAATAAACATATTTCAATAATGTGTGAGTAATTGTGTACACATCGAAATGACACAGGCCAGTAAACATGGATCATCCACAAGAGTAAACATGGATCATCCACAAGAGTAAACATGGATCATCCACAAGAGTAAACACAGATCATCCAGGACAGTAAACACAGATCGACCAGAACCTGATTACAGTTAATGCCTGTGTTATAGACCCTGTCTATTCTAATATTTTGGCCACCCAAATGTGTTTCAATGAACCACAATTGTTTACGTGTAATTTGGCAATCATCTGTGTATATGAACATTGACCCTGTGGTTCAGTACATTTGTGAACAGCAGCTGTCGACAGTTTTGAATACCCATGGACAAAGTTTATCAGGGCCAAGCATTCATGGGATCAATTTAACGCCAATAAATCACATTCCACTCTGCATGCAATGTAAACATGCCCCAAAAACATTCCAAGCAAACAGATAAAGGTCAAGTATATTTCCTAAATGTGATTCATTACACAAAATTATATCAATTACATTTAATTACAATTACACTCATAATTTTTTTAATCAATTACAATTACAACAGCATCGTTTCAATTACAGTTACATTATGCTAACATTCTTAATTGGTTTGTCCTTTGCTTTGTGTAAGTTGGGAATGGGGAGAGAGGCCATATAAATGATCCTTGCCACCTGACCTGTCTCCAATCCATCACAACACAAGGGGTGAGACTTAAATCATATTTTTACTGATAGTTTGTTCAGGTAGTTTGTGATATGTACTGTAATTGATTTTAATTGAAATACATTTTCAGTTACAATTACAAAACAATTTCAACCATAATCAGTTAAAATAAAAAAAAATTGCTGTAGGACAATTGCATAATTGGACCCATCCCTGGGGTTATCAAGATGAATATATACCCCAGGGCTTCAAGCCCTGTACCCCTAGTTAAGGCTAGTTTAGACTTCTACCGAGTTCGAGTCAACCCTCTCCTCTCTCCAAGACTTACAGACTATGCTACTGGTACACTGTATATTTACTTTATTTACAATATAAAACACTCAGATTTTGTACCATTAATACTAGTCAACATTTAAATTTGCAGATGCATTGCATACAGTAACACATATATGGGTGATGTGTCCCTAGACAATCCCAACATTGTGCAACAAGCTTATTCTAAAGACCAAGGGATACTGAATGCTCCCTTGCGTGTCTCATCCATTGGTATGTTGATGCACTGTAAATCTGGTAAATTTATAACAGTATAATTGACCTGACTTTGATTCTACATTTCTGGTGGTCATTCCTCCAGGCTTCTTACTATATTTTAATGAGATCATCTTTGTATTAGATTCAATAACACCACATGTCATCCTTTATTTCTGCTTGTCATGGATGACATTAAAAGACAAGTTATTATATAGCGCGGTATCCAGTCCGTAGGACCGCTCAAAACGCTTTACACTTCACCCCTTGGCAGACCTGTTCATTCCAAGGCCATCTCAACTTCTCTGGGAAGCATTCAGCCATGCTGCAGTTGTGCGAAAACTATTCGTTTGCATGTCCACCACTGTCTGTATTGCCAGGTACTCATTTATACAGCTGAGTGAACTGTGGCAACGTGGGGTGATCAGACTTGCCAAAGGTTCAAAGCGACAGCAGTGGGATTTGACAGCAGTGGGTTCTCTCGATTGAAAGTCGGGCCTTCTAACCGGTATGCCATAGCGCCCACATTAATAATGAGACATGACCGACATTGTGTAGGTGTTGGCCTTAAGCCTAAGCCGGTATGTGAGACTTGAGAAGATTTAACACTTTATACACGTGTATCAATTAAGTTTTATGTCACATTAATAGATTTGGAGTGTTATGTCTGGTGTACTTGATCAGTTATTTGTGTTTTCATTACATTGATCAGGGTAATTCCTGTTTGCTGTAGTTGCTTCAGTTGCGTGATCTTTGTGAAACCAGCAATTGTACATGATTTTTGGGGCATGAAGTTGTGATTACCTTAAAAAAATTTTACTTGGTAGCAGGGTTGTTTGATTTAAATCATTGATTTAAATCACTCCAAAAAAAAAAATCATTGATTTATGATTTTTTTTTTTTTGACTTCCGGTTTTTTTAATCGCTGATTTATATGAATTTAACACAAATAATTGTTTACAAGCATCGAGATCAACAAAGTTTTGTATGTTTTTTAATACAAAACACAAAGTGCACACACTTGTGTAGCTGTATTGTCACCAGATAGCCTGATAGTAAAATATTTTATGACATTGTGTATGTTTGAGCTATTCCCTTTCTGAATGCAGTGAAGCCACACAAACTTGTCTTCCAGAGGAAGTATCTTTTCAACACAGAAGCCCTGAGTTAAAGTCCACTTATAGCTTGTGCTAGTTGTTAGCAATGTTGACTCAGTTGTTTAATACTGTACCAGTTTGTATTCTGGTTAGAGACCCTTAGAGTACACAGAGCCCTGGACAGGTGCTAATCCACCCTCTCAGCAAACAATAATTACCACTGCTACAGTCACAGACCCACAACATGCTTTCCTTTCCAAGACAGATTATGCAACTACAGGGGGTGAGGCCTTGTGGACATTGTCTAATGTCTTTATATAAGCAATAATCATGTACCCTCTGTTAAGACAAGAACCCAAATCGATTTGAATAGAACATGTTTGAAAGGGTTTAAAAATTTAAACATCTATATAAATATCTATATACCAGATTTAAAAAAAAAAAAAATCAAATAAATCTGATTTCAATAAAACAAAATCCGATTTTTTTTTATTTTTTTAAATAAAAATCATGATTTTTTCAACCCTGCTTGGTAGTGCAAGGAGTCATAAGATCTTGCAGTGGCTGCCTTTTTTGTTTCGTGCAATGCCGGGGATCTCAGCTACCCTGGTAGCTAAATATAAGACAGTTTAACAAGAAATCACCCTGGAATAAAATAATGTGCACAAATGGGATGTTTTACTCATTATTTTGTGGTCCAACAGTAATTATTGGGTCCACCATCTGTTAAAAGTCAGTCTTGTATGTCAGTAAAATACATGTGTCACAAAGGTATGTATAGTATGGTTGATCTTTTTCAACCAAGAGCTGATTGTCCCATGAACTCGGAGTATAAAGAACTGAATACCTCTACTGATCGCGTCAGTGTTTACTTCCCTGTTCCATTGTAAGGTTCGTTCCATGTGACGCCCGCTGACGTCAATAGTCGAGCCGACTGCACAGCACATATCTATATTAAGATTAATTCTGATGGAGCGATAGGCCATGCTAAAGCATTGTATGAAGCCATGCCCATGGTTTTCAATCAGGAAGAGCTTAGTTCCTGCAGCTATTTCTTATCGGCACAGGTATTCCTCTAGGCTTTTGATTCTGCATATTTACTTGTGTCACAAGTATTACTTAATAAAAAATACAATTCAATTACATGCTTGCATTGATGGTAATGTTGTTGCTTTTTACTAGTGCTGTGTACCATATGGCAGGATACCGATATTTTTATGCTGTTTTGAAACCAGTATTTTAATTCAGTCGAACCGGTATTCCATACAGTATGTTATGCGTATATTTGTGTAGTGCACTGATTGCCTCTATGGAATAAGACAATAACATTGTCTACACCAAAAAACAAATACTGTGTTGTATACTGTATAAAATATACGGTACATAATGTATACCTTATAAAATATATGGTAAGTACCGTATATCGTATAGAACCATATATACCTACACAACACTACTTTTACTGTATATATAGATTGAACAGTTACATTTAAGACTTTTTGAAAGCATGAAAGGTATGACCTAACATTTACTGTGATACTGCTAGCATCAGTTGTGGTCTAACAGTTACTGTGATACTGCTAGCATCAGTTGTGGTCTAACAGTTACTGTGATACTGCTAGCATCAGTTGTGGTCTAACAGTTACTGTGATACTGCTAGCATCAGTTGTGATTTAGCAGTTACTGTGATACTGCTAGCATCAGTTGTGATCTAGCAGTTACTGTGATACTGCTAGCATCAGTTGTTATCTAGCAGTTACTGTGTTACTGCTAGCATCAGTTGTGGTCTAGCAGTCACTGTGATACTGCTAGCATCAGTTGTGGTCTAGCAGTCACTGTGATACTGCTAGCATCAGTTGTGGTCTAACAGTTACTGTGATACTGCTAGCATCAGTTGTGGTCTAACAGTTACTGTGATACTGCTAGCATCAGTTGTGGTCTAGCAGTTACTGTGATACTGCTAGCATCAGTTGTGGTCTAACAGTAACCGTGATACTGCTAGCATCAGTTGGTCTAACAGTTACTGTGATACTGCTAGCATCAGTTGTGGTCTAACAGTTACTGTGATACTGCTAGCATCAGTTGTGATTTAGCAGTTACTGTGATACTGCTAGCATCAGTTGTGGTCTAGCAGTTACTGTGATACTGCTAGCATCAGTTGTGGTCTAGCAGTTACTGTGATACTGCTAGCATCAGTTGTTATCTAGCAGTTACTGTGATACTGCAAGCATCAGTTGTGATCTAGCAGTTACTGTGATACTGCTAGCATCAGTTGTGGTCTAACAGTTACTGTGATACTGCTAGCATCAGTTGTGGTCTAGCAGTCACTGTGATACTGCTAGCATCAGTTGTGGTCTAGCAGTCACTGTGATACTGCTAGCATCAGTTGTGGTCTAGCAGTTACTGTGATACGGCTAGCATCAGTTGTGATCTAGCAGTTACTGTGTTACTGCTAGCATCAGTTGTGGTCTAGCAGTTACTGTGATACTGCTAGCATCAGTTGTGGTCTTGCAGTCACTGTGATACTGCTAGCATCAGTTGTGGTCTAACAGTTACTGTGTTACTGCTAGCATCAGTTGTGGTCTAGCAGTCACTGTGATACTGCTAGCATCAGTTGTGGTCTAGCAGTTACTGTGATACTGCTAGCATCAGTTGTGATCTAGCAGTTACTGTGATACTGCTAGCATCAGTTGTGATCTAGCAGTTACTGTGATACTGCTAACATCAGTTGTGGTCTAGCAGTCACTGTGATACTGCTAGCATCAGTTGGTCTAACAGTTACTATGATACTGCTAGCATCAGTTGTGGTCTAACAGTTACTGTGATACTGCTAGCATCAGTTGTGGTCTAACAGTTACTGTGATACTGCTAGCATCAGTTGTGGTCTAACAGTTACTGTGATACTGCTAGCATCAGTTGTGGTCTAACAGTTACTGTGATACTGTTAGCATCAGTTGGTCTAACAGTTACTGTGATACTGTTAGCATCAGTTGGTCTAACAGTTACTGTGATACTGCTAGCATCAGTTGGTCTAACAGTTACTGTGATACTGCTAGCATCAGTTGGTCTAACAGTTACTGTGATACTGTTAGCATCAGTTGGTCTAACAGTTACTGTGATACTGCTAGCATCAGTTGTGGTCTAACAGTCACTGTGATACTGCTAGCATCAGTTGGTCTAACAGTTACTGTGATACTGCTAGCATCAGTTGTGGTCTAACAGTTACTGTGATACTGCTAGCATCAGTTGGTCTAACAGTTACTGTGATACTGCTAGCATCAGTTGTGGTCTAACAGTTACTGTGATACTGCTAGCATCAGTTGTGGTCTAACAGTCACTGTGATACTGCTAGCATCAGTTGGTCTAACAGTTACTGTGATACTGCTAGCATCAGTTGTGGTCTAACAGTTACTGTGATACTGCTAGCATCAGTTGGTCTAACAGTTACTGTGATACTGCTAGCATCAGTTGTGGTCTAACAGTTACTGTGATACTGCTAGCATCAGTTGTGGTCTAACAGTTACTGTGATACTGCTAGCATCAGTTGTGGTCTAACAGTTACTGTGATACTGTTAGCATCAGTTGGTCTAACAGTTACTGTGATACTGCTAGCATCAGTTGTGGTCTAGCGGTTACTGTGATAATGCTAGCATCAGTTGTGGTCTAACAGTTACTGTGATACTGCTAGCATCAGTTGTGGTCTAGCAGTCACTGTGATACTGCTAGCATCAGTTGGTCTAACAGTTACTGTGATACTGCTAGCATCAGTTGTGGTCTAACAGTTACTGTGATACTGCTAGCATCAGTTGTGGTCTAACAGTTACTGTGATACTGCTAGCATCAGTTGTGGTCTAACAGTTACTGTGATACTGCTAGCATCAGTTGGTCTAACAGTTACTGTGATACTGCTAGCATCAGTTGTGGTCTAGCAGTCACTGTGATACTGCTAGCATCAGTTGTGGTCTAACAGTTACTGTGATACTGCTAGCATCAGTTGGTCTAACAGTTACTGTGATACTGCTAGCATCAGTTGTGGTCTAGCAGTTACTGTGATACTGCTAGCATCAGTTGTGGTCTAACAGTTACTGTGATACTGCTAGCATCAGTTGTGGTCTAACAGTTACTGTGATACTGCTAGCATCAGTTGTGGTCTAACAGTTACTGTGATACTGCTAGCATCAGTTGGTCTAACAGTTACTGTGATACTGCTAGCATCAGTTGTGGTCTAGCAGTCACTGTGATACTGCTAGCATCAGTTGTGGTCTAACAGTTACTGTGATACTGCTAGCATCAGTTGGTCTAACAGTTACTGTGATACTGCTAGCATCAGTTGGTCTAACAGTTACTGTGATACTGCTAGCATCAGTTGTGGTCTAGCACTCACTGTGATACTGCTAGCATCAGTTGTGGTCTAGCAGTCACTGTGATATTGCTAGCATCAGTTGTGGTCTAACAGTTACTGTGATACTGCTAGCATCAGTTGTGGTCTAACAGTCACTGTGATACTGCTAGCATCAGTTGGTCTAACAGTTACTGTGATACTGCTAGCATCAGTTGTGGTGTAAAAAATTTTGCTCATCTCGTTTCAGAATAATTTTGCGACAAATAAAACCTACCTAGTATTCAAGTGCTGCGACATGCTAGCTTGTTTGTACAATTCTAATTTTGCTGAAAACTATTATATTATTTCTGACCAGGTCTGGTCAAAATTTGGCACAAAAGGGTTAATAGAAGTCCTGCTCTGTAGGCTCACTCTGTAGGCTCACTCTGTAGGCTCACTCTGCAGGCTCACTCTGTAGGCTCACTCTGTTGGCTCACTCTGCATGTTCACTCTGTAGGCTCACTCTGTAGACTCACTCTGCAGGCTCAATCTGTAGGCTCACTCTGCAGGCTCACTCTGTTGGCTCACTCCGCATGTTCACTCTGCAGGCTCACTCTGTAGGCTCACTCTGTTGGCTCACTCTGTAGGCTCAAGGCTGTTCACACGTTCACCTGTTACTGTATCTTACCACCACAATTGATTCTTTCGGCGATTTCAATAAATGTACACATTGTTATTAAACACACTGCACATTTTCCCTAAGCTATTCCATCACTAGTGGTGGCTACAGATTTGTACTTTGACGAACCTGATTGGCAGTGTGTTAAAAATGGAACCATTAATACCTTCATGACATTTCAGTATGTCACTGATCACTTAATGTTTGATTGTCTTGCAGGGTTAAGAGCTGACCAGTTGAATGCAGATCTGGCTGAACAGTTACGCCAGTGTGCTGCCAAATGTCGCCAGCAACAGGGGCGGAGCTGTTCACAAAATCCACCTTTTTGTGGAGACTGTCTGCAAGGGTTTCGGGAGCGAGATGGGATATGCCTGACCACTCAACGTTCAGGTATTGTCAACAGGTTACGATGTTGCATCTGTCATAGGAACCAAAGAATTTTATTTATTGACTTGGCAGACATTTGAATATTTTCCGCTGATTGGTGGAACGAATGTGTCGGTAATTTTTTTAAATAATTTTTTATATAGTGTTGAGTCTGACTCATACTCATACAGTGTTGCTTAATAGATTCCGAGCAATTTTGATTCTGTTCTAGCATATGAACGTCGAATTTAAATGAAACATTTTTTAACAGTGATAACAGGGAATGATACCAACCTAGCCAATATATTTAATTCTACTAAATAGCTACATGCAGTTCTGCTAAGTGGAGTTGGGGTGCGGTGGCGTAGTGGCTAGAAGTCAGGCTCTCAATCGAGAGAACTCGGGTTTGAATCCTCTTGCTGCTGTTTCAAAGCTTTGGCAATTTCATTCATCTCACATTGCCACAGTTCAGCTGCATAGATGAGTAGCTGGCTACAGACAGAGAAGTCCAGTTGGCGTTGGAATGAACTGATCTGCCAGGGGGTGAAGATTGATGATAGATTGTTACACATAAAAATGTGTTCATATTATACAGCAAGTACTGCTATTGGGGGTATTTTATTTCTACCATAATTCAACAGCTGTTGAGAACCTAAGTATTATTGTGTGACAGTTATGTTATCTACTCAACAGTTATGTTATCTACTCAACAGTTATGTTATCTACTCAATAGTTATGTTATTGTTGCCAGCTGTTTTTATATTACAAGTTACTTTTTTCATGAATGCTGATAAAAACTTACCTTAAAACTAGAAAACAATGGAATAGTATAGTTTCACCATCATAGTTCGTAATAATATTAATAAAATCATAAATAAAAAAAAGGTTTTGCATGCCTATGGCATTAAAATGCAATCAAGGACCGTCAGGTTTATATATTAGTTGTTAGCCTTTTCGTCGCTACTTCAGAAATTGTTGCCTGTCACAAGCATGTTACTACCAGTCGTCTTCTATGTAACAGTATACATATTACATCCAGAGATAAAACTGTGCATTTCTGTTATATTTGTTCTCCACTGAGTATCATAATTATTGTCTACTTGCCAGTAAACGTTCTCTGAACATTCCAGTGCGATTGTTATCTTTTTATTTCTTTTATTTTCAGCAATTTAGGATAAGACTGAAAGGAAGTCAGATTTTAATGATTCTTCCCTCACAAGCTTTTTGCTGTAACATAGTGAATCATTTAACTGAACCAATGAAATTCAAGTAGGGCAGTGAATAATGCATTTTGTGACTGTTCATTTATTTTTACCTATAATGCTACAATTAAATGTCATGTCTTGTGGTCTGCAGACAGCCGTCAGAAATATTGCTTCAGTTAGCCGAACATTGATTTTCTGGTTGTAGAATTATCCAGTGCAGCAGTCGGTCTAGATTCAAGCACAGCAGGTGTTCCACTATGTAATGACCTCGCATTGATTTCTGTATCGCACAAATAACAGTAATAACAGTAATAACAGTAATACTTTCTTTTAGTACACCTCCAAAGTAGTCCACATTGTGCAGATAACAAGAATAAATGGAAATTTGCCCACAAACAATGAATGCCTGTGGCACTGTTTTTGTTGAGAGGTTATTGAGGTCGTTGTCCTATGATCAATTATTATAGTTGTTTATCTTGCATGTTCAGTAATATGGCTTTCCGGTCTGTCTGTTGTTTGATGTTACAGTTATTACTTATCAAGGAAATCACATCAAATCACATCATGCCAAAGGCGATATTGTTTAGGCAATTTTTCAATGTGTTATTAAAACAAAATAAAACTCATGTTTTTGGGCAATGCACCTAAATGAGTCATATAGTAAATAATTAACCATTTCCAACTACAGTAAAGAATATTACGCTAATGGTTTTCTCATAATTTGTTTTAAAAGTGGGAGATTCTTGTAATATCTCTGTTTCTAAAAACTTGACTTCTGGTGAGACACATTAAATGCCTTTGATAGAAATCGAGATGACATCAGAAGCAACACAAACTAGATTAAGCCAGCTGCTGCTTAGTCAGAACGGGATATGTTTAGTAAATAAAGGTTGAAATATGTTGCATTTAAGTTGAGTTTAGCTGAAACAGCATGGCCATATCCTATTGGCAAGAATAGGACTAGGTGTTTACAAATAGATTTTCATTTGGTTATTGAATATTGCCAGACTACACACACATGTGACATGGTGTTATCTAACAGTATGGCGTGGTCCATGAAATTAAGATCATGTGTGTTCAACAAGGTTTTCCTAGTAAACCACTGGTGTGATATTCGTGATTGTAGTTGCAAATGGTTATGTTTTAGTAACTCTTATAGGTGCATAGACCATGAGTTTTGTTTTGCTTTAACTTGTGTGGGTCATTGATTAATCAATATACTCTTTTGTCAATGTTCAACTCATATAGCAATTGTTTAATGATGATCTACTTATCATAAATTAGACCAAATCAAAGCTGTTGAAACATCAACATTAAGCCAACATAGTATTACAGACTGTATATGTAAATTATTCTGAATAATAATTAAAACTAACTAAAAGCACAGCAGTAAGTAGTAAACAGAAATATATCACATATCAGCACTGCACTGTTGTTTAGAATGTAAGTGCACTGTTGTTTACAATGTAAGTGCACTGTTGTTTACAATGTAAGTGCTATGTAAAGAAACTGTGTAAACGTGTCCAGCGTTAAGGTATTACACTGTTTACAGTTTTAAAGTAGTATTTCACAATAACTACTATGGGGTAAGCTCTATTAAATTTATAATTCAGTAATGATGTTGCTAAAAATGAACTTGGACTCAGATGTATGGTTAACACTGTGATCACTATAGATTATTGGAAAAACCAGCATAATAAATGCATGCTGTTGTTCATGTTTTTTCAGTGTGTGTGTGTGTGTGTGTACTGCGTGCTGCGTGCGTGTTAGACATCAATAGTCTGCCTTCATCTCTGAACATGTCCAGACCCATTATTGGGCCATTTCTCTTACATGCAATGGACCACCAAGGGCTTCAGATTTACTGCTTCCAGCATCTTCTTGCAATACATCTTGGAGCAGGTGTGAAATGCCAACAGTAACTAACTAAAACAATTATCTAGTAGCAACACCGTGACTGGACCTGTATGACACAGCCAGCAATGTCTCAGAGAAGTAGAACAGGAACGAGCTACTGTCATCTAGTAGCAACACCGTGACTGGACCTGTATGACACAGCCAGCAATGTCTCAGAGAAGTAGAACAGGAACGAGCTACTGTCATCTAGTAGCAACACCGTGACTGGACCTGTATGACACAGCCAGCAATGTCTCAGAGAAGTAGAACAGGAACGAGCTACTGTCATCTAGTAGCAACACCGTGACTGGACCTGTATGACACAGCCAGCAATGTCTCAGAGAAGTAGAACAGGAACGAGCTACTGTCATCTAGTAGCAACACCGTGACTGGACCTGTATGACACAGCCAGCAATGTCTCAGAGAAGTAGAACAGGAACGAGCTACTGTCATCTAGTAGCAACACCGTGACTGGACCTGTATGACACAGCCAGCAATGTCTCAGAGAAGTAGAACAGGAATGAGCTACTGTCATCTAGTAGCAACACCGTGACTGGACCTGTATGACACAGCCAGCAATGTCTCAGAGAAGTAGAACAGGAACGAGCTACTGTCATCTAGTAGCAACACCGTGACTGGACCTGTATGACACAGCCAGCAATGTCTCAGAGAAGTAGAACAGGAACGAGCTACTGTCATCTAGTAGCAACACCGTGACTGGACCTGTATGACACAGCCAGCAATGTCTCAGAGAAGTAGAACAGGAATGAGCTACTGTCATCTAGTAGCAACACCGTGACTGGACCTGTATGACACAGCCAGCAATGTCTCAGAGAAGTAGAACAGGAATGAGCTACTGTCATCTAGTAGCAACACCGTGACTGGACCTGTATGACACAGCCAGCAATGTCTCAGAGAAGTAGAACAGGAATGAGCTACTGTTAGACTGTTGTGTTGTCTTCCCTCTTATCATGTCAGATACATATTGGAATGTGTGCTCAGCCTGAGCAAGACATTTGCTATCACTTCATTATAAATAACAGCGAAAGCTTCCTATTTGTGTTATTTATGCTGGATTATATAATACGACCATTTCAGTACGGTATTGCACTTGGAAACTGGTTTAAATAACAGCGAAAGCTTCCTATTTGTGTTATTTATGCTGGATTATATAATACGACCATTTCAGTACGGTATTGCACTTGGAAACTGGTTTAAATAACAGCGAAAGCTTCCTATTTGTGTTATTTATGCTGGATTATATAATACGACCATTTCAGTATGGTATTGCACTTGGAAACTGGTTTCATCAGTAACACCGTTAAGTTCCTGTATATGTATTAACAATATTTTTTTAATGAACATCAAGTAATTAAAAAATCTTCTTTTCTTTTCCCAGGTGTGGCATATAAGGCTCGCACAAGATCTTACCAGTTCCCTCTGTCTTAGGCTCCTTGCCGCCCAGCAGCCTTCTTGTTTTTGGTCTACCCCTTTTCCTCTTCCCTTCTGGGGTGCAGGTCAACTCATCCCTTCTGGGGTGCAGGTCAACTCATCCCTTCTGGGGTGCAGGTCAACTCTTCCCTTCTGGGGTGCAGGTCAACTCTTCCCTTCTGGGGTGCAGGTCAACTCTTCCCTTCTGGGGTGCAGGTCAACTCATCCCTTCTGGGGTGCAGGTCAACTCTTCCCTTCTGGGGTGCAGGTCAACTCTGTTTTCATTAGTCATGATTCTGAAGACAAAATCAACCATTATCTGTAGTTCTGTAATAAAAAAGGTTTTAAAAGGATTTGTGGTAGAACCAATGATTGTGAGCTCATTAGAATGTCATCGGCATGTGCACAAATGCCATTATTACAGCTGGGCATGATCTGTATGAACAGAAAACTTAACAATAAATACAAGTGCAGTACAGGGTATAATATATCAAAGGGCATAAATAAATGATTATCCAACATTGTGTAATATTGATACACCAACTCTTTGGAACTCACTGACATTTTGCTGTCATCTGAAGACCTATATTTTTAACATTGCCTGCCTTACAAGCAGCTCAACCTGACTCGGTGTGTTTATCATACTGTTGACAACTTTAAAATTGCATACTGATTTTGGAATAATAGAAGTCATTGTATTGTATATTGTAAGACTGATCCAAACAAATTACAACATAAATTTATATGTTTAGCCAGTCGTGTAATGTAAGTTTGGGAAGCCTAGTAACATGATAATTGGTAATTTTCATTTAAGTGGTAGGTAAATATTAAACCCAACATTTTATTTTAGAACTTCATTATGTTATTGTTATGTATTAATATTCCTCTTCTACAGTTGATAGTACCCTGTATATTAATATAAAGACCAGTCCACAACCAATCCAGATATGCATGGAATGTGATGAATAGTTTACCACCCAATCCATGAACCTCTATTAAAGAACACATTACATATGGAGTTGTCATTTCATCTCTTCATTCTTGCCGTGTCCCTGTAGAGCGTGGTCCTCCCAGTAGACCATGGTCCTCCTACACACAGTCTCTCCAGACCATCTGGTCCCATGCCAACTACCCTGCCATTCTCAGGTCAAGCCCCTTGACCTTCACGTCCTCTGCCATTGGACATTTCCATGTGTATTGTGGGAGAATTGTTTACTATAATATAAATGTCCTAGTCAACAAAACTTGATAACACTGTTATTTCTGTCTCTTCTCTGTCTGTCTCTCTGTCTCCCTCCCAACCGCCCACTCTCCCTACCTTACTCCTTCCCCCTCTCTCTCCCTCCATCCCTATCTCCCTCTAACCCTCCCCCATCTTCTCCTTCCCTCCCTCTTCCTCCCACCCTCCCTCCCTCTCGCTCACCCACTCATTTCCACTGTCCCCTTTCTCCCCACCATTATATGTCTCTTTTGTTTCCCTGTCCATTTCCGAAACTTGCTTCAGCCAGAGCCAGAAAAGTCATTCTCCAGGCTGCATTATCTCAACTGGAACAATCAGCCTGATTCTGTTCAGCAAATAACTAGGTTAATGTAGCCTTGCTCCTCCCATCAGTGTCTGTTCGCTGCCCATCAAACTCTCCTACATCTCCTATATCTCACGCCATTTCTCATCAATTTGCATGCTTTAGCAGTTCTGCCAGAACAGAACTTGGTCTATTGATTAAACCTCTTGAATGGATCGCATCACTGCGTATCCTGAGTGTGTGCAGTGTCCAATCTGTGATTGTTTGTGTTGTTTGCTGTTTTAATTGAACTTCTCATGCATACTGTTTATAAATGAAAAGGTGGCTTTTCTTGATTTTTATATATATTTTGTCACGCAAACAACCACATAGACTTTGTCACATGTCATTGGACATTTCCATGTGTATTGAACTATTTACTATAATATAAATGTCCTAACAGTGTTCTTTTTAAGTATGTCCTAACAGTGTTCTTTTTAAATATGTCCTATCAGTGTTCTTTTTAAATATGTCCTAACAGTGTTCTTTTTAAATGTGTCCTAACAGTGTTCTTTTTAAATATGTCCTAACAGTGTTCTTTTTAAATATGTCCTAACAGTGTTCTTTTTAAATATGTCCTAACAGTGTTCTTTTTAAATATGTCCTAACAGTGTTCTTTTTAAGTATGCAGCACAAACTGTTGTAACTTTAATGACCAATTAATATCTTTTACCATTATAATCCATATCTACACTATGAAGTAGTTTGTGGCTCTCTATGTCTCTTCCCTCGTATCTCGGTCATTTTCATATGTATGGGGCTGACATTTTTTTTGTCTGCCCTGGGATCCACGGGGATGGTTAGTACATTAAAAAAATGCAACGCCAGGCAACTCGACTATTTTAGACCAAGTTGTGAAATTTTTTTATTTTCACATTATTCCAGTGGATTAAGAAATCGATTTGATTATGCCAACCAAGCGTGTGTGTAAGTGGCTCCATGGATGCTATCACCTACAAGTACTGCCCGGTCTTGTCACACCTCATCCATTAAGGGAATCTTTCACCAAGTAAAATACCAAGTTTGCCTCCTGGGATAAAGCTGGTGACCACCCACTTTCCAAGACAAGCTGGTCCATAAAAAGGACGTCATTGATTTGCAGTATGTGACATAGGCTGCTTTAGGATAGGCTGTAACTCCTGCTTCAGCACTGAAATAGTATGTGACATAAGCTGCTTTAGGATAGGCTGTAACTCCTGCTTCAGCACTGAAATAGTATGTGACATAAGCTGCTTTAGGATACGCTGTAACTCCTGCTTCAGCACTGAAATAGGTCAAATGAAATAGGTCAAATGTTATTGTTAAAATGAGTTACGACTAAGAGGCGTTTCAGATATATTTTCATTCACATCAAATGGGCAAAGAAATTATTTATTTTTCTGACTAGTGATTGAATCAGCTGTGTTGCATTCAGACATCGGGTTCATTACATTATATCATTTCCAGTTCAACGCCCATTACAAATACCAATTCCACCTAAAAAATACCAAAATGCACATCAAGCTACATTTACCAAATCATCTTAATCTCAATTATGTACGTCTGGGAATCTAAATCCTTCAGGTTTCAATCACTGTGGTGGAAAGTCTCAGTTTGTAGTCAGATGTCAGTTAGTTAATGAAGCCAGTGAGGAAAGTCTTTATTCTGAGATTGGTGCTGGAAGAAGGATATTTCTACAGTAGGCATGGCACCTTTTGTCTACGTTATATTGTTCTGTTGATGTCATTTCTTCTGATAAATTTCTCTCATCAGAAGAAATGGTGCATGCAATATTTTATCTGCATGTCTCAAGTTAATGTGTCTGTGGCCAATGTTTGCAGCAAGACTACAATTTATTGATTTGGAGCGCTCAAGTAGATCTTATCAGTGGGCTGCTTCAAAGACTTGCATCTCAATGGACCCAATAGCCTAGTCAGTGTGCCACATGCAGGCATTTATTGCCAGAATACATCACATAATTCTGTGATGTCTGCAATTTAAGGCCATCCAGTGGGACCTGTGTGTGATCCTGATCAACTGGGCAGTGACAAATACATTGCGTTTTACATTTTATCGTAGCACCGGGCTGGAATTACGATTAAGGATGGATTTGGTTATAATATATATATATATATATATATATATATAACATAATGAAATAAGGATAACTTATTGTAATGAAATTTAAAGGTAAATTGTCTGATCATTGTTACTATTGCAACCATCCTTGACCATCTTGACCACCCAACCATCCTTGACCATCTTGACCACCCAACCATCCTTGACCATCTTGACCACCCAACCATCCTTGGCCATCTTGACCACCCAACCATCCTTGACCATCTTGACCACCCAACCATCCTTGACCATCTTGACCACCCAACCATAATGGTGAAATTATATAAAAAATGTGGTTCATTAAAACACATTTGGGTATATAATATGCTAGAATAGAATGATATAGTTTATATGATATAACATGATTTTACAATGAAAAATGATCAAAGTTGTTGCACCTTTAACTGTGAGGTAGGTTTTATGCCAATTTGAAATCACTACATCCACCCTTTGCAAAAGTCATTTTATCTTTTCTTCATTGTCTGGCTGTACAATAGACATCAGATTGTGTTAGCTCCATCAATAATGCACATCTTGTTTCCATGAAGTAGTATTCATCGGTGACTGACATACTGTAGTTGACGTGACGTTTTAACCTATGACTATGTACGTTGTACACCAGTGACGTTGCCATGGGTAACGTCAATGTCACTGGCAACGTCACTGTGTTGGTCATTATCTCCTGTCCTAATATAGTGTCCTGCATGTTCCTGTCAGTAGTGCTAAATGCTGCACATTTGTTATTCATTGGCATTGGCATTGGCATTCAGTATCATTTACACACCTTTGCTTATATTGACATTTACGTTATATATAGCCGTACATACATACTTAAAACTGAAAGCAGGTCATATGCTTCTTGATGTAGAAAACATAAAAAACATGAAATATCTTAGTGACAACTTAATGTGTATTTGATGACATAATCACAGGAATTGTACCTGATATTTGGATGTCAGTTTGATTGAGCATAATGTGTTAGTCTTCCATGCTATCTAGAGAGTCCAAGTGGCCTGTTTTATTTGTTTATTATCAGTTTATCAAAAGTCAAAGGGCTCTTTGTACTCATCATTTCTCCCAGGCTACTAATATATTTCCTGGGAGCACCAGTGAGTCTGGGTGGGGGTGGGGTGGGGGATTCTGTGGTCTTTACTTCTACTGCACTTATACCTGCCTCCAGAGAGGTAGATACTGACTGGCTGATATGGGTGAGGTCTTCTGTTGTGCAAGACTTCCCCATAACTGACAGACTAGCTGACTGGCAGACCGACAGACTAGCTGACTGGCAGACCGACAGACTAGCTGACTGGCAGACCGACAGACTAGCTGACTGGCAGACCGACAGACGAGCAGATGAACTTTTGTCCCCAGTAGTTCCGTGTGTCTTCATTAACTGGGTAGCTGTATGTTGACTTTTAATCTTCCGTGGCTTATTCTGAGGTAGTTCAGACATCACTCCATTTACAGAACAGCAGCTCAGAGACCACACTGCCCAACAGTGGCGCCACCCAGCATATCATCAATGCCACAACTTAATTATAAATTCAAAATGAACAAAAATGAACGTTATTGTGTTTCTAGTCACATTTTTAGTGCAAATGCCATCCACAATTCTATGCAATTGAAATTGAAAGATTTCATGGAAAAAAATTAGGAGTATGCCAAATAACATAAAGATGTACAGATTCTGCATATCAAATGTAAGTTGTGGCAGCACTGAAATGGTTAGTGGCACCGCCACTGGTGGGGAGTTTGCTCGGAGACATTCAGTAGTCCGTGTGCACACTGTCCCCATGGTAGATGTCCATGTGACGCATGTTGATTCTTGCGACTGCTAGAAATCTGTCAAGTAGCGCTGTTACTGTATTGAAACTCTTGCATGTCTTCAGACAGTCAACAGCTGTGGCAAGGCAGTATAGTGGATGTATGTCATCTTTAACTTGTGATCATTCCATTGTGTGCATCAATGCTCTCCCAATGACTGGCACAGCAATCTCGTGCTCTGACTATTATGATAACAATATTAAACATATTTCAGGTTACACAATATTATCGCCTTGCCCTTGTATTCAGACATTCGAAGAAGAGGCGCATGACATTGTGAAAAATGTTATGTAATTGTTTGCGTAGCATTGCGACAATTATACATAGTAACTAGAAAGGACATTGGGATCCCATGCCCCCTAAGTTCACTACAAAATCCTCAAAAGCTGTACATTTGTGAGACTAGCTGCCTCCTAAAAGTTAATAATTTCATACTTCTCCAGTATGCATGGTAAACATCTTCCCCGTGGCACTAGTCTGGCATATTCCCAGTGTTTATGAATTCTATTAGCAGACATTAAGACCTGAACTCATCTACTCTGCTGCTGTAGCAAATTAACGATTGGATTTATTAATGCAGATCATGATGACTGAACTGTAGTTGTTATAAACATATTGGTTTGGATTATATTTGCCAGACAGTGGCGTATCTAGGATCACATGGGGGAGGGGGGGCAAGCTTAGTCACCCATTAGTGTACCATGTGGTGGGAAACAGGTTACATAAAAAATAAAAATTCTAGGCCAAAGGGGCATGGTCCAATGTCCTCCTAAATACACCACTGTTGCCAGAACATTTTGGAAAACAATTTTCTAACAAAAAGCCTATTAATTATGCAACAGTTCACTGATTTGATGAACAAATACATCTTGCTTGCATGCTTTTGCATCCATGCTTATCTCGACCTATCTTTGGATGGCAGCCACTGCCTTTGAATTGAACTGTGAGTGTCTGTGACCCCCAAGTGACCACCCTGTGACTAATGACCTGTCTTGATCTATCTTCTTCCAACTGTTGATTTTGTCTTTAAAATAGCCACTGTGAAATGAACCCAGACTGCAGTGGTTTAATGAAAATATAATATAGCATTTTTAAATGCTAACAGTTTGCCCAGCTTTGTTTATTTAGTAATAATGTCTTCAGTGGCAGATGTTCTTAAAAATAGCAATAATTTGTTTGTTGTTTTGGCATTTCATGCTTAACTTATATAACACCAGATGACACTGCACATTTCATTAACTTATGTCTATCTGAATAATCTTCAACTATATCCCCAAGAGTCTGCCATTTTGTTAAATGTCCATGTCTGATGTTGTCCTTGGCAACTTGTGCGTTACTGAATGCAGGTTTGAAACAAATCAATATTAAAAACTATATATATTTTGATAAGCTTTTGATTTAAATAAAAAAATTAAATCTGATATATAGATAGCTGTGCCTATAAACCCTTTAAATCATGTTCTATTTAAATAGATTTGGGTTATGTCTGCATGAAAAAATATGTTTTAATGTGATTTTTTTAAAACTAAAATGATTTTTTATCAGTTACTCAAATATAATTAATATATATATATATATATATATATATATATATATATATATATATATATATATATATATATATATATATATATATATATATATATAAATAAAGGAGAACATAGCTATAGACATTGGTGGATGTGTGAACAGATAGTCTTCATGCAGTAATTGCATCATGGCTGAATACTTCCTAGAGAAGTCAAGATGGCATTGGAATGAACAGGTCTGCCACAGGGTGAAGTGTAAAATGCTTTGAGTACCCTATACACTGAATACCGTGCTATGTAAGAACTCTAATTCTAATAACTTAATAATTCTAATAATTCTATTTCAGAGTCGACCGGTGAAGCTGGGCCTGATGATGATGTCGATCGACTGATGCAGGCCGCCAGAGAGGAACAGTCACTGTCGGATGAGTCCGCGGACGAACATAGCAAAGGTAAGGATCTAGCTATGTATTCAGTTAGGTTTTACTTCTAATTTGTAATTGCATAAACAGGCCAGTGTATCTAATCATTTACTTACTCATCCTCTTTGCTTGGAACTATGCCAATTATGGCTAGTCCCACGTGTGGTCTTATTGTCAAGGTTCCGGTGCACTTTTATAAGGAACAGGGAGTCTTATTCTAATCAGTACAGTAGCCCGCCCTTGTATTTACTTCATGACACGGTGGCCTCTGCTGATAGGAATCACGGACAGTTGCTCACCAAGGAAATGAAAAAGCGGACAGTTGCTCAAAATGAATAAGCAGGGTTTATAGAGGGAAC